>JAQPPZ010016884.1:3750000-5000000 GCA_028583015.1 Wollemia nobilis | reverse complement strand
CTAATATACATATGGGCAATGAGTATTACCAATCCAATAGATGTGTCATTTCTCAACACGAGAGACACACAAAGAAAGTAGATGAATGCACTCACTACAAATCACAATATGCTTCCAAACACCAAAAACACCTAGAGCTAGAATAGGTAGAGCATGAACAATAATAGGTGGAAATGGAGGATGAAGAACAAATGTATCATAAACCCTCATCAATAGTCACGGGAGATGAATATAGACACCCAAAGTGGGAAAATGTAGAGTTACCTCCCTAACCACCCCGAGTAAACCTTTAGGAATAAGATATCATATATTTGAAGGCATACAAGATACTCATTGAGATAATCAAGTCTCTTGAGAAAAAAGACACGGTTGGGAAGAATCCAACCCTAACTAAGATACACAATCAGTATTTGTGCCCTTCGGTACCAATTCCCTCTTATCCTAGACACTTAAAGATTCCTAGGTTAGAAAAATTCAAGGGAGAGGAAGATGTACAAGATCATGTGACAAATTTCATGAATGCATGCTTCTAACTCCAACACAATGATGCCCTAATGTTAAGAACATTTATCATGACATTATCAGGTGTAGCAATTGAGTGGTTTAATCAACTTCCCAAACATAGCATCATGAATTTTGAGCAGTTTTTGACCGCTTTTATTTTGGCATAAATAAGAAAATAAACTTGTTCAACTTGGATAATTTGAAGCAATATTATGATGAGATGATCATGGACTATATGAATAGATGGAGAAAACTAATGGTAAAACTACCATTTTCTATTTCCACTACTGATCTCACCTGAATGTTCACTAAGAGTTGCACTAAGAACATATCATTGCTATTATAGCTACAATAATACAGAATATTCAAGGAAGCCTTGGAACAAGCCAAGCTGATAGAGAATATAAAAGTTGAAGGAGATATTAAGCTCTGTAACAAGAAATATTGGAACAATAACCGCAACAACCAAAATAAAAAACAACAAGCCAAGCCTGCTCCAGTCAATCAGGTTGTACTAAATGCACCAAAGGGAGGAAATAGCTAGCAACCATAGAATTACCAGGCTTAACCCCCCAACCAACTACAACCAAAATAACAACCAAGGCTAAAATAGGTAACGCCGACCGCCTTGCTACTTCACACCTTTGTCAAAATCGATGGCATCGATATTAAATAAACTGAGAAAGGCACAAAGACTCAGAATACCTGAGGTACAACTTATTGAATCTAACCATACCAAGTCTAAGGGATATAGGGATGATCATTATTTCCCATATCATATAAAATAGGGGCATGATATTGAAGTGTGCATCATTTCAAAAATATTGTACAAAATATGATTGAGAAGGGTGAGCTACAAGTTGATAATCCACTAGCACCCAACAATAGAGATATGGGTATATTTAGAAACTTGTTACCAAATCATGAAGCCCTTAGAAATTAGGGCACTCAATAAAATCAAATCCAAGATGAACCTCCCACCTAGGGATTCATTGGAATGGTTGAAATAGTCAATGTGGTTATTGTTGACGATTTTGTCACATTTCACAATGGGGTAGAAAATTAAAACTTTGTACAGTGTTCTTTGTTGTAAAGTATTTTTGTCGGTTGTTTTTTGGAAATATTTGTAAGTTGCAGCAATTTTGGCTTTCCTTGTCACCCTTTTGTACATAATATGAAGAAGAAAGAACCTCACTGCCGAACGAGCTAGGGAAGACAGCTTCACCAAAAAATGAAGAGAAGTATGAAAAGAGCTTCGCACCCGAAGCATTTCCAGTAATTGCTTCGGGAAAAATTTGGCGAAGCGGTGTTGCTGAAGAAGAATACGAGGAAAGCAAAAGAGCTTCGGGTCTGAAGTTCCTCAAAAAACTACTTCGGGTGAAAAGGTTGCAAAGTAGCGTTGCCGAAACAAAAATTCTTGCAAGGCATAAAGAAGAGCTTCGCACCCGAAGCAGTTCCAGAAACTACTTCGGGAAAAATTTCCACGAAGCAGAATCCAAGTAGCATTTCGAAAGAACAACCACGGACCGAATTAGCCAAGGCAAGAAAACTACTTCGGGCCCGAAGCATTTCAAAAGGCAGCTTCGGGCGAGATTTTTGCGAAGCAGTTTTGCCGAAGGAAAAATGCGAAGGAAGAAGAATGAAAACTACTTCGGTCCCGAAGCATTTCAAAAGGCTACTTCGGGAAAAGTTTTGTGAAGCAGAATTTGAAGGAGCGCAGCACCGAAAACACTTCACCGAAAATCCGTCGAAGCATCCACTTCGGCCCCTGGCACCAGCGAACCATTTCTACTTCACCGAAGGTCATTGCGAAGCATCTGCTTTGGCCATATTTCATGCGAAGTACTTTCACCCGAAGTAGTGATGGCCATAAAGAATGCAACATATTTTGAAGGCAATTGCTTTGACCGAAATATTCCCGAACTACAGTCTTGAAAGAATATCGCAGCGAAGCATTTCTCCAAGGCATCAACGAAGCGGTTTTGTCAGCGAAGCGATGAAGAATGAAGAGGCCCATTTTGTGAAGGAAATATGCTTCGGCACTCACGCCCCCCAAAGCAATTTTATGAAGCTCCATTTTGTGAAGTACAAATAAAGGAGGGGTTATTGCTTCGACACAAGTCTATTGTGAAGCAAAGTGCTTCAAGGGCATGAGTTCCAAGCTGGGTATTTTCTCAAGGTGATAAAGTGCCTCATAAATGTATTTTTACGTGCCCGGTAAGATCGCTGCCCATTTTTGGAAATTGGAAATGAAGTATCAGTTCCAGAATGAGATCCCGAAAAGCATGGTAGTCACTCGAGCACTGCACCCAAAAGCTAAGGATGCTCAGGCAGCCCATTAATGCGTATTTCCCTGGTTGACCCGATCGCAGCTGTTAATTTTGGCAAAGGATATGAAAGCTCAGTCATGAGGACCACGGAGGGCCAACTTCTCAGCTTTCGAGGATGTACTTCACCATTCTGTGTAATAATGACTCAGAGGGTCGGGTCCTCTATAAAAACCCAGGCATTGTAACGAAATAAGGGGGGGAACTATCTGCTAGAAAGTTGTTGTAACTTGATGTCCTATGATTAATACTAAAGAGCTTTGGGCTCAATTTCTCTCTTTTATGCTGCATTTTGTGCTTGATTCTTTTGTCTTTCTTCATTTGTATACTGAGACTCTAAACTCTGAATCTGGTGTGCGATTGGGGACTGTACCCTGAAACTCATATGAAGGATACATAGGAGAGGAAAAATGCTATATTGGTTTTCTTTTATGCTTCCTGGTGGGTTGTGGTTTTTGTTAAATTCACTTGTCCTAATCGTATGTACTCTGAACCCTAAATTTGATGAATGGGAGAAGGAGAATCCCTGTGAGCTCGCCCAGAGGATACATAGGAAGGTTAATGTGGTGTTTCTTTCATTTATTCTTGGTGTTCCTTACTGCTATTCAAGTTTTTAGTTAGTGATCGTGCTTCCTGTTCTCTCCCACCTTAAATCATCGATCTCTCTTCCCTTACCCCTTTTTATTTCTTTCTCTAACCCTAACTCCTTTTATCTCTTTCCTGCACCCTTATCTCAAAAAACCAAAGTAGTTTAGCATAGGAGCCAGCCTTTCTCCAAAGATTGGCATGAGGGGCATCTCTTCCCTTCGGCCTTTCAATGTTGGTCTAGGTCTAGGGTGCATACACTTACCCAAATCCTTTCCTAGGTAGATTTGATGACCAACAGTTTTTGGCACGCCCGGTGGGACCAAGGTCCCATATTTTAAGCACAAATCTCAAACCCGTCTACACCGAGGCCAATAGTTCTAACCAGTTCTCGATGTGACCCGATCAGTCTCACCTTCTGAGTGGTAGTGAAAATCGATGCTCTCATTACCAAAAGACTCTTAGCATCTGGTGACTCTATTCAACCCAAAAATCTCTAAGTCGAGAAGAATGGTATCGAAGTCTGTGCCTTCATGCAAACAAGATGGAGAGTTAAGAATAGAGGAGAGGAAACCGAGTTCTTTGAGATAGATATTGATGCCTTTGGGGAGCAATCAAGGTTGGTCACCCCCGAATCACTATTACATGGAACATCCTCGTAAGAGGCTACTGTTGATGAGCAAGGCCTGACTTCTGATAGCACAACATCTAGTTTTCCTCCCAATCCTCCCAACTCATCGAAGCATCCTAATGCCTCCATTCCTATTAGTCGTCCTATTAGCAATCAAGGAGGAGCTTAGGGGATTCCTATTTCTCAAAATCTAGGAGCAAGTGTGGCACAGCAACAACAACAACAACAACAACAAATGCAACAGCAACCGCCGCCTAGGTGGTTCCCGGCATGGGATTCTTTGTCACCACTAAATCTAGTGGGACAAGGGCAAGTGTCGCCCACTACTGTAAAGAAGATCCCAATGTTCGATGGAACTAGGAAGACTGCTCTGGAGCACATCCAGGACATAATCTCTCTGGCAACAATCCACGACATCGCAGAGGAGCAAGTTATGGTAAAGCTTTTGGTTCTTTCCCTTAGAGGAAAACTCCTCTACTGGTATAGATCTTTACCACCCGGTACTATTATGGGATGGGACCATTTGACCGAGAAGTTGATGGGAAACTTCAATGAGTCCTCCGATCCTACTTCTCTCCTGCATCAGTTCACTTCAATCCAGAGACATCCACAAGAAGAGATCGTAGACTTCAATGTTAGGTTCGCTCGAACCTGGAAGAGAGTACCAATTGGACTTTGGCCAATCGACGAAGCTACAACATATTATTTCCTTCGATATTTCAACCCTGATATCAGTATCATGGTAAGATATTCTAACATCAATACTTTTCCTGAATTATATGGGTTAGCCAAGAAGGCAAAAATGGATTTGATAGTTGTGGGCAAGCTTCCCCAAAGAATGTCGATGCCCATACTTCTTGAATTCCCTCAATCCCAGTATGCGAGTGCAGCCGCTTCACAAGTCTCTGCAACCCCTGCACTCCCGATCTCATCTTGGAACCCAAATCCTATTGTGTCTCAAATCACCACTCCACAAGTTCATTTTCCCACATTTTCAACTTCGCAACCTACTGTCACTTCAGCATTCCCTGTACTACCAGCACCATTTCAACCCCCTGCCCTGCCTCCAATACCGATGATGGCTTCATTGCCACTCATTCCAAAATTTGATGATATGCAAGCTAAAATCCTACAAGAGATGCAGTCTCTAAACTCCATAGTTCAAACGCTGTCCAACGACATGACCATTGTGAAGAAGAAGCAAGCGCAACAAGAATTTCTACCAAGAAGGTCTTATCCTACACCTGCGCTTACCAAAGATCAAGCAGTCCAACAGGGGAAGGCTTCGACGAGAAATGTTGTGATTGATGAAGCTCCGAGCACTTTTGATTATGTATATTGGTGCTCTACATGCAATGATCCACATGAAGAGAATACCTGCATGCTGCACCAACACTATGTACAAATTCTGGTGAGCAGTAGTCATGGTGGTCAAGTCAACGTCATCAGGAAAATGAGTCAGAACCTGGCGATTGGCAAAGAAGAGCCGGTTGCAGTGCTTACTAGAGGAGGAAAGAAGGTGATAGAAGTGGATGCTACTCATATGGCTCCTTTGAAAGTGCACACTTGACCCGAGAAGGGACAATCATCTTCTTTGGCCCTGAACGAAGCTCCTCTACCTGCACCAAGCAAGGAAGAAGCTCAAAAGGCCTCTGTTGAACCACCTCAAGCAGAAACCAAAGAGTAGGCTAGGGAAAAGCTCAAGTTTCCTTCACTGACTAAGCGACAAAGAGTTGAAGCTACAGAATAGTATCGCACCAGATATGAGCCGAGGAAGGAACCCGAGGTGCTTAGTTCCCTGACGTACAACATTGTAGAAGAGTTAAAGAGGATTCCAACCAAGATCAGCTTGTATGATGGACTGCAACTACCTGGACAAGTGGACTTTCTGCAAGAATCATTGAAGATGACTAAAGCAAAAAGGCAGCACCACTTGCTCTTGTACAAACCCTATCCACATCCATTATGGGGAAGAATAGACCACCTCCATTCTACCTATCTCTACAGATGGAAGGGTATATCATACATAACTGTATGATCGACTCTAGGGCCACGACAACAGTCATGCTGAAAGCAATCTGCAAAGAAATAGGGATGGAATATACGCGAAGCAGCCAAGGCATACTCCAGTTGGATGGTACCCCAGTGAAGACTATAGGAGTGATCAAAGACATTCCTATTCGACTACATAAGATGCCTCATATCACGGTCATACAAGAGGTAGTAGTCATCGACCTGGAGCCATACTTCAGTATGTGTTTGTCAAGGGAATTCATAGCAAAGCTGGGCGGATATCTGTCTATGGATTACTCTCATCTGGAGATTCCATTCAAAGGAAAGAAGGTGAAGATCTACAATGAAAAACCTTCTTCCTTCCTTGTGTAGAAGATGTCCGAAGAAGAGAGCAGCGATCCAGTGAATGCAATAGTGGAGGAAATAGAGCAGGTGGACTTGGTTGGGGAAGCTCTTGCACAACTAAGTTATGAAGATGAGTTCTCATTGGCAGAATTTAATGCCATGGTGGAAATCGAGATGGGATGTTATGCGATCACCAAGCCTGAGAAACGTGCCCAACCAGAGAATAGAACAAGTGCCCAAGAAGGACTATGGAAGTTATTCTTCGACGGTGCCCGATGTAAAAATGGCACTGGGGTAGGGATTCTTCTAGTTTCACCATCCAGAGAGCAAAAGGAGTATTGCTACCGATTGACATGGAGCTGCACCAACAATGCAACTGAATATGAAGCATTATGCCTAGGACTCAAGAAAGCTGACAAGTTAGGCATAAAGCACCTCCAAATATTTGGAGATTCTGAACTGGTCTGCAACCAGGTCACAAACAGGTGTAGTTTAGAGAAGCATTATCTAAAGTCTTACCACAATAGGGTATGGGACCTGTGTGACCAGTTTGAGTCTCTCAATCTGCAATTTATCCCACGAGAAAAGAATCGACATGCTGATGTTCTGGCATCCATCGTAGCCAAGTACTCTCCCACAGAAGACATGGTGCATAAGCCCAAAGCTATGAGGATGATCTACAGACCCTCTATCCTAGATAGAGACCTACATTGGCAAGTCTTTGACAATGATGAGCAGATTGTAAATTTCATGATTCAAGAAGTCGCTATAATAGAAGACAGAAGCCCTTATGAAGAAGAATATGAAGGGTTGGTCCAATTGAAGAATAACCACGTTCCCATGGGACTGATCACCCTTGAAAGCGTCTTTTATCATAATGATCGAGCACTTTCTCACATGATTAAGGTTAACGAAAAGTAGTATCAAGATTTAGAGCTTGAACCTGGGAAAGCAATAAAAGTTGGAATCGATTGAACTTCGGAAGAGATAGAACAGATCTAGAATTTGTGCAGGAAGTATCCCGACATAATTGCTTGGTCTTATCAAGACCTCAAGGGATACAATCGGCAGCTGATCCAACATACAATTGAATTATAGGAGGGGGTCAAACCTTTTCGACAAAAGCAAAGGCCGGTTAACCCGAAGATCGAGGTCCTGATGAAGGCCAAACTCCTGAAGATGCTCGAGGTGAAGATCATTTATCCCATCAAGCATTCTTCTTGGGTAGCAAACCTAGTCCCCATCAGAAAAAGAACAGAGATATACGGTTATGCATGGACTTTCGTAACTTGAATCAGGCTTCTCTCAAGGACCACTATCCTCTTCCGTAAATTGATCAGATCTTGCACTCGGTGGCTAGGGCTCAACGCTTCTCCCTGCTCGATGGTTTCTCAGGGTACAATCAGATCTGGGTCAGGAACGAAGACCAGCATAAAACAATGTTCACCACCAAGTGGGGAACATTTTCTTACCAATGAATGCCATTTGGCCTTTCGAATGCTGGTGCCACTTTCTAGAGGGCTATGGACCTAGCTTTTGGTGAGCTTCTAAATAAGGTAATCATCATCTATCTAGATGACATGACTATTTTCTCCCGAAGAAGGGAGGATCACCCTGTACACCTGCAACAAATTTTCAAAAAATATCGAGAGTTTGGCATCTCAATCAATCCGAAGAAGTCTATATTCGCAGTCAACGAAGGAAAGTTGCTGGGACATGTGATATCAAAAAAGGGCCTTGCTATAGATATTGACAGATCCGAGGCTCTAACAAAGCTCCCACTCCCAACAGACAAGAAAGGACTTCAATCTTTCTTTGGCCAGATCAACTTCGTGAGGAAGTTTGTCCCCGATTTCACCCAAGTCATCAAGCCGATGTCCGAAATTTTAAAGAAGGGATCCGAATTCATCTGGTCGAAAGAAAGAAAGGAGGCATTTGAAGAGATTAAGGCTCGAATATCTCAAGCGTCGGTCTTGATCAACCTTGACTACAGTCGAGATTTTATCCGATATGCCATAGGGGAACCCGAGAGCTATGTTGCGGTCCTGACACAAAAGGGAGAAGACAATGAAGAGCGTCCCATCACATTTCTGAGCCTGGTGATCAATCCCCATGAAGAGAAATACAATTTCATAGAAAGCCAGGTCCATGCAGTAATGAAGTCTCTCAGGAAGTTCAAGCAGTTCATCTCCCAAAGTTAGGTTATGGTCTTTGTCATTCACCCCGACATGTGCAATTTCATCATCCAAGGAGAATTGGGAAGCAAGAGAGCCGGTTGGGTGAACAAGATACAGGAATTTGACATTGAAATCAAGCCCACAAAACTGGTCCATGGTCATGCATTGTGTCAAGAACTAGCAAAGAGCGCAGCGGTCGAAGCAACAGAATCTAAATGGGATGACTTGCCAGCTGAAGGATGCCTCGTAAACCAGGAAGAGGATGAGTAGGACTGGGTCAGTGAGATAATCAAGTACTTCAACACCGACATATGTCCTTCACATCTAAATGCATCGCAGTGAAGGCATTTTAGGATGCGATCCTCCCGATACACTCTGCGCCCTGAAGGCCTATTTTTTAGAAACATTGATGGTGTTCTTCTTAAGTGCATAAAAGATGATGATAAAAGGAGAGTCTTGGGAGAATTTCATTCAGGACTATCTGGAGGTCACTTCGTAGGGAGAACAATGGCACTGAAGATCATCAAGGTGGGTTATTATTGGCCCACACTCTTTGTCGATGCCTTCGTAGTTTGTCGCAGGTGCGAGCAGTGTCAGAAGTTCATCGACCGAAGCAGAAATGCTTCGATGCCTCTCCAACCGATACAAGTAGAGACACCCTTTCAACAATGGGGGCTAGATTTCATAGGGGTCATATCGCCAAACTCCTCCATTGGGCATAAGTTCATATTGACTGCGACTGACTACTTCACCAGGTGGGCCAAAGCGATTCCTACAAAGCACGCGAATCAAGAGACTGTCATCGCCTTCCTAGAAGGGTTGATCACCAGGTTCGGCATCCCCAAAAAATCATCATGAACAATGGTCCTGGCTTCACAAGCACCAAAATCAATGAATTCCTCTACAAATATGGGATATATCATAAAGTATCCTCCAATTACTATCCACAAGGCAACGACTTGGCAGAATCCACCAACAAAACCTTGTTGAGGGTGTTAAGGAAGCTTATAGAGCAAAACAAAAGGACTTGGCATCTCCTTCTAGATCGGGCCTTGTGGGCCGATCAAATTTTTGTCAAGAAGTTGATCAAGACTTTGCCTTATGCCTTGGTCTATGGCAAGGAGGCCATCTTACCCACTCATGTAGAGATCCCTGCACTGCAGCTGCTAGAAGAAGAATATGGAGTTAACCCAATGTAAAATAGATTAGCTAAACTATTGCAATTAGAGGAAGATCACGAGGAAGCTTACCAGAACTTCGCTAAGCATGCTCAGGTCACCCAAGATTGGTTCAAGAAAAAATCATCCAATCACGCATTCAATGTGGGAAATCTGGTATGGAAATGGGATTCCTGGAAAGCCAAGCCTGGAAATCATGACAAGCTGGACGCCTTCTGGGATGGGCCGTTCGAAATTGTGAAGGTGAACTCGGCTAACTCTTTCATCCTCAAAGATGCAATTGGCTAGGTTTTGCCGATCTCTATCAATGGTCTTCATCTGAAGACTTTTTATCACTGAGGTAAAACTCTTGTAAAAAAAAATAAAAAAAAAAAAAATAAAAAAGAAAAAGTGTGTATATATACTTTTGTATATATATTTGTTTTCATTTGTGTATATACAACCTGTTTCGAGATGCAAAAGCCAAGAACTACACTCCAAAATCTCCTTCAGGGATTTTAAATGCGAAGTAGCAGTTGCAAGGAGGTTCGCTACGAAGCACTTTACCCTCAAAAGGGCCTAACCAAAGTTCAAATAAAGGCACAAAAAGAGCTTCACACCCGAAGTATTTCCAGCAGCTACTTCGGGCAGAAGTTTTGCGAAGTAGATTTTAAAAGGGGATTTTGTGAAGTAGTTTTCAAGAACATAAGCTTTGGTAGGCGGTCCTTGTAAAGCGTGGCGAAGGAGGAGTACTTCGGGCCCGAAGTGTAAAAAAAGTAGTCCGCATCAAAGGTTCACCGCGAAGCATTTTCAATGTTGTTTTCAACTTTGCCGAACCAACAATGCGCGAGATGGGAGAATTTGAAATGTGCCTCGAAGAATGCATTGATAGTGACATTGAGAAGAGTTCAAAGCAGATGAATTTAAGGTAAAAATGCCAGAGCACATCCCGAGGTGATTTGGTTAATGAAAAATCCACGCCGAGGTACGAGGTGGCAGTGGTTTGTATTTCATGATTACCAAAGTGCGTGGCCCCATGTACTATGCTACTGTAGGGCCAATCAAAAGGCAAGGCAACTTCCTCCATCCGAAGCATTAATTTAAATTTGGTAGGTGCCATAAATTGAGTCAGTTACCCTTTTTGGGCTATAAAATGTGAAGCCCTAGCACATGAGAGGTTAGTTATCCATTGATACGTGAAATACTAAGAGCCTTTGGTTATTCTACAATTTTCCTGCCCTTTACATCCAAGCCCTTCGCATTGAAACCCTCTGTATCAAGGACTCTGCCACCATCATTTTTGACATGGGGAAGAAAAACTCCAAAGAAAAGGGGAAAGAGCCCGAAGTTGCAGGCCCTGAAAAAAATAAGAAGGGCAAAGAAGAGAAAAAGCGTGCTCCAAAGAAGATAAGTCTTACCCCTCGCCCTAAAAAATAGCCAATAGAAGAAGGGGATGACTCGAAGGAAGAGCAGTTTGTAGAACCACCAATTGATGGGTGGGAGAAGATTAGAGACATAGAGTTTATGACGAGCAAATTCACCCTGGAGAATAAGAGAGCTGCTACATACTACTCTCAAATTTACTGGTATTTAACCACTCCTGCTCACCATTGTCCCGAGCTAATCTATGCTATCACACAAAATTACTAGCCTGCATCTAGGAAAGTGTTGGACGCTTCGGGTCACAAATTGTTTTCCATCCTGAAGGAAGATGTACAAGCAGCCTTCGCACCACAACAAGGTCCGCCCAAGGGCTATTCTATTCGTAATTTCATCCTAAGGGAACAAATGGAGAGGTTCACCTCTAACAGCTACATATTGAAATTCTTGCGTGAGAATCTCAAGAGCGGGCTATCTTCAAACAAGCTGCCCCAGATGCCCTTACCCTTGGTGGCCTTCAAAAACATCGATATTTTCTCCATCATTGCATGGGTGGCGGGCTTGTCAACAGATGCTTCAGTGCAGCCCTGGTAGGTGTCTTTGGCCGAATGTATTTTGAGAGGGGAATTTTATGCCCCCGATGCTTCAAGACCAAACACCAACCCAGTATTCTTCGACTGGGCGGAATGGGTGGCCCGAACCTTGCACACAAGGCTCACCAGCATGAAGAATTCGACAATAGGCCAGTACTTCACACCCTACTCTTTCCTTGTCTGGTTGTTTTTCTACCAGGTTCATAAGCAATTCCCCCATATCGCCATTTCTCCAAGCGGCAAGGATGGAAATCCTCTGTCGGTGTACTAGTGGACTCCCCTCCCATTGAGGACAGAGTCCTATTATTATTTTAACCAACAATTTTTGGGACCCGCTATGCATTTGTTGAAGGGTTCTTGCCCTCGGGTCCCCCTCAGTTTGAGAGATAGAGTGGTGCAGGAAAAAAGAGGAGATGTTTTTCAATTGACATAGGGCCTGGTGATTCGCCTGTTTGGTTTCATAGGGAAGCCCTTCTTATTACCAGTCTACCCCTCTGAATATCAGTTCGCATTGGAAGTCACTCGACAGAGCGACTCTACAAATTCAGTGTATGGCCACGATCGAAAATGGGCACATACCTGTGACTTCCCCTTCAAGATGGGCGTAATCGAAGTCTTTGCCCTAAAACAGAATGTTTTCCTAGAGGAAAATCTTGTCGGTTTTGGCCTACTCCAAATTCCTCAACAATGGCTCTATGATCCCTTGGGCGTGATGAGGGATCACTTAAAATTCAAGAATTTCCACATCTGCCCCCACCCCAAAATTGTGGAACAAAGGAATAATCCCAATGGGAAATATCTTGAGTGGCATTTGGAGAGAATGAGGACATTGCCTCCCTGGCATGAGTTCTACCCCATGGAGGTCGAGTTCGACCCTGATCGTACCCCCTCCCAACTCCAAGCTCCACATTTTGGAGAAAGGCAAAGGATGATTTAAAGGAGGAATTGAAGAATTGGAGCGAGGAAAAGCTTCGGGAGTGGTGGATAATGAGAGTCCATTGCCAAAAAATGAACTCTTATGGACTCTTGGCATCAAAAAAAGACTTCGTGATTCTTTATGAAACCAATGTTGAAACTTGGAAGTCTATATCCTTTGTATATTTTGTTCCCCCAGCTACCCAAGGATTAGGTGAAAGCTCAGGAGGAGCTAAAGATACCTTGGAAGAAGAGGAATAAGTAGAGGCTGAAGCTACGCCAACAACACTACCACAGGGACCATCAGAGAGCCATGACACAAGCATCGAAGAGGCAAAGCAACCATTGGAGAGAAATAAAAGAAAGAGGCAAGATCAAATTCAAGTGCCTCCAAGCCACCCAAAGCGACCTCGCATGAAGCTCACAAGTGCTCCTGCTGAATCACCTGCATCAGGCCTGATCGAAGCAAATGTCAAAGATGCGGGGCCACCAAGTGCTGAGATGGTCCCTGATATAGACATCATTGATGTGGAGGAGCTCCTCCAACAAGAAGGAGACCCCGAAGTAGAAGTTGTGGAAGTCAAGAGTGTTGAAGCCCAAAATGAACAAGAGCAAATCACCCAAGATGTCACCATGACCGCTCTGCCAGGAGGGCATGCAGGTATGCACTCTCTTCCTTTCACCTTGGTCTCTGACACGTCCACTATGGTCCTGATTGAAGGTCCCCATCAATCTATCCCTCCCCTACAAGGTCAATCACCCACTCAGGTACTACCCATTGCCAGTCCAACCCTGCATAGCTCCACTCCACCTGAGTCATCTGACCAGGACAAGCCTATTGAAACCACTTCGCCCATCCATGCTTCTATTACTTCAGTCCTAAGTCAAGGCAAAGGCAATATTCTAACGCTGAGCCCTATAGCCCACTCCCCCATCACTCACAGCATAGTCCCACTTGCCAAAGCCCCTACTACAACCGCCTTCGAACCGTCTGGGGAATCATTCCCCGTTAATTTTTTATATTTTTTCACACCTTTGGTTGGAGATCCAGCATTTTTTGAAATAGATCTATCTTTAATAAAGGAATGCCCCTTAGCTGAGAAGCTACTCTTAGCTTGACAAAACACAAAGAAAATGCTGAAGGAGGTAAGGAAGAAAAGAGGGTGATCTCTGGCCCAGGTTGAAAAATGCATTGTCTTCGACTTGAAGGTGGAAAGTTACATAAGGTGAAAAATGTCCCTAAGGTCCAGAAGCCTCTGGATGAAATGACTCCAGTTGACTATGATTACCAGGAGAAGACCAAGGACCTAGAACATTTGAATATAGATGATGAATCCGCATCCATGCATGTCGGGATCGAGACTTTTCAAGCGCATGCAAATATTGCTAATTAGCACAGGTTTGAAGCTGAGAGTGCCAAAATCAAGTTGGAGGAAGAGCTGGCCAGAATCTACTTCGAGCTGGAGGATTCATAGGAGCAGTGTAAACTAATGAAGAAAGAAACGCATGCCCTAAAATAGCAGATACTAGAATTGTAGTCTTAGACTGAGCACCAAGCATAGAAACAAGCCAAAATTGAGCTAAAAGCCAAAGAGCTCGAAAGCAAGATCTTGCAAGCTCAGCAGTAAATGTTCGAAAAAGCAAACCTGGAGCTGTTCGACAGAGGAAGAATCAAGGAAATTCGCTCACACTTGATCAAAGGTTTCAGATCGTGGGCCTCTAATGCTCTGTCCACTTTAATCTATGTCATCGAAGCCCAACATGCCATTGCTAAGAAAGGGCCAATAGTAGATGAAGTTATCTAGAAAATAAAAAGGTGACTCAAGTTGGCTTTTGAAGTCCAAAGTATTAGATATCAGGACCTGCAGGTTGCTGCTATGAGTCGAACAGCTAAGGATTGGTCTACTGCCCAAGCCACTATTCACGCCTTCTTATCCAAGGTGAAGAAAGCGTAGAAGGCGAAGGACCTCCTAGATATATTTGAGTAGGAGTAGCACACATCAATGGGTTACTTCAAATACATTTCTTCCTTAGGTTTCTCGAGTTTCACAGATGATGATGGGAACCTTCTCACCAGGGAAGAACTCAAGTTGACGTGGCTCCGTTTTGAAAGTGACGTCTCAAAAATAGACGAGTGGGAAGAGCCATTCATAAAAGGACAAGTCACCGACTTCATCCTAAGACACTACAAAATTACGGCTTTCCTGAATGACCTAAGTGTAAGAATCAAACATGCTGACATTGGACAAATTGATCGGTTCCATGTTTTGGTCAAGGCACTCGAAGACCAAGAGCTATTTCAGAAAGGTGTCTGGGCTCATGTCCGCCAAAGCATGAGGAAAATCCGTGATCGTCTTGTCCCATCACCACAGTAGGAGGCGGTGCCAGAAGAAGGAGTAGAAGAGGAAGAAGGAGCAGAAGAGGAAGAAGGAGCAAAAGAAGGAGGACAAGCCGTGGAAGCACCCCCATAGGTGGAAAATGGACAAGGGTCTGGAGGTGACTCTGGCCCAATGGATCAAAGCTGAGGGTTCTTCCACCAAGACGAGCTCGTTGCCCCACGAGCCAGCAAGAATGTTGACAATATTGTCACATTTCACAATGGGGTAGAGAATTAAAACTTTGTACAGTGTTCTTTGTTGTAAAGTATTTCTGTTGGTTGTTTTTTGGAAATATTTGTAAGTTGCAGCAATTTTGGCTTTCCTTGTCACCCCTTTGTACATAATATGAAGAAGAAAGAACCTCACTACCGAACAAGCTAGGGAAGATGGCTTCACCAAAAAATGAAGAGAAGTATGAAAAGAGCTTTGCACCCGAAGCATTTCCAGTAATTGCTTCGGGTAAAAGTTGGAGAAGCAGCATTGCTGAAGAAGAATATGAGGAAAGCAAAAGAGCTTCGGGTTTGAAGTTCCTCAAAAAACTACTTCAGGCAAAAAGGTTGCGAAGCAACGTTGTCGAAACAAAAATTCTTGCAAGGCATAAAAAAGAGCTTTGCACCTGAAGCAGTTCCAGAAACTACTTCGGGAAAAAGTTTCACGAAGCAGAATCCAAGCAGCATTTCGAAAAAATAGCCACGGACCAAATTAGCCAAGGCGAGAAAACTACTTTGGGCCCGAAGCATTTCAAAAGGTAGCTTCGGGCAAGATTTTTGTGAAGCAGTTTTGCCGAAGGAAAAATGCGAAGGAAGAAGAATGAAAACTACTTCGGGCCCGAAGCATTTCAAAAGGCTACTTTCGGGAAAAGTTTTGTGAAGCAAAATTTGAAGGAGCACAACACCGAAAAAACTTCGTCGAAAAGCCGTCGAAGCATCCACTTCAGCCCCTAGCACCAACAAACCATTTCTACTTTTCCAAAGGTCATTGCAAAGCATCTTCTTCAGCCATATTTCATGCGAAGTACTTTCACCCGAAGTAGTGATGGCCATAAAGAATGCAACATCTTTTGAAGGCAATCGCCTCGGCTGAAATCTTCTTGAACTACAGTCTTGAAAGAAGATCACAACGAAGAATTTCTCCACGGCATCAGTGAAGCAGTTTTGTCAGTGACGCAGTGAAGAATGAAGAGGCCCATTTTCCAAAGGAAATATGCTTCGGCACTCACGCCCCTTGAAACAGTTGTAACGAAATAAGGGGGGGAACTATCTACTAGAAAGCTATTGTAACTTGATGTCATGCGATTAATACTAAAGAGCTTTGGGCTCAATTTCTCTCTTTTATGTTGCCTTCTATGCTTGATTTTTTTGTCTTTCTTCATTTGTATAATGAGACTCTGAACTCTGAATCCGGTGTGCGATTGGGGACTGTACCCTGAAACTCACATGAAGGATACATAGGAGAGGAAAAATGCTATATTGGTTTTCTTTTATGCTGTCTGGTGGGTTGTGGTTTTTGTTACATTCACTTGTCCTAATTGTCTTTACTCTGAACCATGAATTTCAACAAAAGGGAGAAGGAGAATCCCTGTGAGCTCACCCAAAGGATACATAGGAAGGTTAATGTGGCATTTCTTTCATTTATTCTTGGTGTTCCTTACTGCTATTCAAGTTTTTAGTTAGTGATCGTGTTTCCTGTTCTCTCCCACCTTAAATCACCGATCTCTTTTCCCTTACCCCTTTTTATTTCTTTCTCTAACCCTAACTCCTTTTATCTATTTCCTACACCCTTATCTCAAAACACCAAAGTAGTTTAGCATAGGATTCGGCATTTCTCCGGAGATTGGCATGAGGGGCATCTCTTCCCTTCGACCTTTCAATGTTGGTCCAGGTCTAGGGTGCATACACTTACCCAGATCCTTTCCTAGGCAGATTTGATGACTAACATTTACAAGAAACTAGTGATACAACCAACTAGAGCCTCCAATGGGTTCTATTCGTGTCCTAAATACACCTCAATAGAGGCCAGTGCAAAATAATATTTTAGGTCCACCAACATGACCTATGATAACTATCCAGAACAAACTTATATAGTCTCCAAATAATGTTGGCTAAGTTATCGATATACGAGCTCATTCAACAGTATCTTAGACATAGGGATACCCTAATGGAAATATTGAAATCAATTGAGCTACAACTCCAGATACCTAATGTATTTACAAACTTTGTGGGGCAAGTACAAAAATGCCAAGAGCCCGTGCTTCATTGTTATGATCACTAAATAAAGGTAGTCCCTACTACCATAGCAGACCCACCTTTGAACATCATTATGTGTATCAATGACATACCTTTCAAGTGGATTTTAATCAACATAGGCTCATTGATTAACATAATAACAACCAAGGCTATAGGGAACCTAAATATCCCTAGGTCAAATATCATTCCTACCTCCTACACATTGAGAGCCTTCAACGATGCATTGTGCTCCATAGTGGGTATAATCGTCCTACCTATGTAGGTGGTGCATAATACCATCCCTATGATATGTCATGTATTGGAGGTGGCCATGTAGTATAATATCTTCCTAGGGCATCCTTGGATAAGAGACATATAGTGCATTCCCTCGATCTTGCATCAATGTATTAAATTTGTGCATGAGGGATAGGTACATGTGGTACCATCGGATGAAGAGCCATTCAAATATGTTCATCAGGTTGAATTTCCAAGGGATTTTGTCCTTTCGTCCATGCACTTATACATTAGGCTATCATCCCCTACCACATAGCTAGGAAGAAAATCCAAATTAGTGTGAGGTGATCCATCCACATCGTTGCCACCTCCAGATTCTAAAGCTACTAGCACTTTTGAGAAACCAACCACATGTAAGGCAAAAGAATCTCAGAAACTAAAAGCACCCTTGGTGGAGGAAGGAGCTAAGGAAGTCCCAACCATAGAAATAGTAGAAATTCCAAATCCCATGGAGGAGAAATATTCCCAAGACATATTCAAGGAGTTGAATCAACCTAGCTCACCTACATCATCATCAACATCATCTGCACCGTAGGTGACAATTCACCTAGCTAATACAGGTTTAGATGAATATCTTGTGCAAAATGTTACTTTCACTCTAGTTATTGAGTCTTCACAAGACATGGGATGACCAAGAGTTCTAAATATAACCATAGGGATAGTTGTACCATTGGGGATCCCCCCTAACCAAACTAATTTCATTTATTATGGGTTGGATTGTGTCCATGATGCTTCAAACATTGAAGAGGATGAGGATGAGTCATTCACCATGAATATTCGTTACTTGTCCAATATTGAGTTTGCTCTGAGATACTTTGAATGTTGCCATTGGCATGGCTATGGTATAGGTCTGTATGAGTAGGGACATTAGTTTTCATTCCAACCACAATACCAGTTAGTTACTAATAGCTATGGACTAGGTTATCAGGGTCCTAGATAAGCTAAAATATTAGAAATAGCTTTGGAGCATCTAAGTCTAGCCCACGAGGAGGATATTGATTATAATCCTTACGCATACCTCAGACCTTCACACATATGGAGGGGTGATAATCTAGTGATGATGGTCTCCATAGCACCCCCACTGGTTTATCATGAGAACATATCTATAGATCAAGGTTCAAAACCCATTCCCGGCATAGATTGGGTTATCACAAATGACAAATGGGAAAATAATATTGAGATGATACCGACTAGGTCTACCCTAGATGAGAAATCTAAGTCAAATGCTAGGTTTAAAAATGATGAACTTGAACATAATTTGAAAGATGAGGATTATGAGGATACCCATAATGATTATTCAGAAGATTCAACCGAGATGGCCTACCTTGGGCCTCAACATTTGCATCACCTTGTAGAGCCAATCAATATGGAAAATGGCTACATCATAGATAACAATGATTATGAGGATGAAACCAAATTGGCCTACCTTGGGCCTCAACATTTATGTCACCTCATAAATCCAATTAACATGAAGAGTGGATACATCATAGATGAAAATGACTATGAGTCATAATATTTTACTGAGATGGCCTACCTTGGGCCTCGATAATTACATCATCTCACAGAGCCAATTAACACGAAAGAATTATATTGCACAGTATATCCTGGCATGTGTATCCTGATTAGACCTACTAATCTAGATGAAATTTATCATAGGGTGTTCCTCGATACCCCTACATTTAGAGAGAAACTTTAGCCAAATGATCCCATCTTCCTATCTATCCATAGACTGAATCCTATGATCCTGATACCCCCAGAGCCTCATCTTGGGTATGGAAGGTAAATCAACAATGCAGAGTTACACCTACATGGTCTTGGAGATTCCATATCATCCATCAACATGATCTCCATTTATTTTACCACTCCACTCCACAACCCAACCGGTCCTAAACTATTGTGTCTTAACTTAGATGCTATTAATAGGGATTGCACTGATTCACCCTTAGAGCCTAAAGATTTATTCCCCAATGAATAAACACTATAACCGTTTCATTTTGCACTAGGCTATGCACATGATATTTATCATCCTATTTTTTACCCTAATTTAGTTGAACCTTTAAACCTAGCAAATTACATCCACTTGATCCCCACTCCTCACCAATTTGAGGAGGGATCACATATGTCAATAAAGAAAATTTTTGAAGTGGACATCAGTGATGATCCTTCTGATCCAAAGAAAGTTAAGTTTAGAGAAATATTATCTCCAAAAAAATAGGCCACCATCATACCTTTATTGAAAGAGAGACCTAATCTCTTTTCTTGGACCTACAAGGATATGTTGGGTTTAGATCCAAAATTGGTTGTCCATAAAATTTTGCTAGATCATACAAATAAATTGATCAAGAAAAAACTCAGGAAGATGCATCCAACTATCACCTTGATGGTAAATAATGAGTTGTAGAAGCTATTGGATGTAGTTTTTATTACCCCCATAGACTATCTAGAATGGGTAACAAATATAGTACTTGTAGGAAAACCTGATGGAAGGATTTGTATTTGCATGGATTTTAGAGATCTCAATAAGGCAACACTGAAGGATTCATTCACATTGCCTAACATAGATGCTCTTGTAGACACAAATATAGGTTATGAGATTCTCTCCCTCATGGATGGTTTTTCTAGTTATAATCAGATTTGGATTAAACCCGAAGACCAGCACAAAAATGTGTTCACCACTCCATGGGGGACATTTTGTTACAAAGTAATGTCATTTGGTCTTAAAAATTCTAGTGCCCCATATCAGCGGGCCATGACATATTTTCCATGACTACATGCATAATATCCTAGAAGATTATATCGATGAATTACATGCCAAGTCATTATTGTGTGAAGAGCATATCGAGGTCCTGAGAAAGGTCTTCGATCGCCTGATAGAGCATAATGTCATTGAATCCTAAGAAATGTGTCTTTGGTATAACTTAAAGAAAACTCTTGGGATTCATCATTTCAAAATTAGGGATTGAATTTGACCCAAAAAAGGTAAAGGCTATCTTAGAAATGGCATCATCCACTAACATCAAAGAATTGATAAGTCTACAGGGCAAAGTGGTGTCCATAAAGTGTTTCATCACACAATATCAGATAAATGTCAACCCATGAATCGACTGCTACACAAGGAGGTCCCATTCCACTAGGAGGAATAATGTCAATAAGCCTTTACTGAGATCAAGAAATACCTTGTAACATTTCTAGTACTAGCTCCACCAAGGCCAGACATGTCATTTCTACTTTATATATCTACTACCGATTTTTCTTTGGGCACCATGTTGGATCAAAAGAACATGCAAGACAAAGAACAAGTGATATACTATATCAACCACACCTTGGTGAGTTACAAGCTAGGGTACACATATGTAGAGAATTTGTTCTTAGCAATGGTCTTTGCAACTAAGAAGTTGTGCCACTACATGTTGAGCCATACAATATATGTAATATTAAAACAAAATCCTTTGCAATTTATGATGAGTAAGACATACCATAATACACGTACTACAAAATGGATCATGCAACTAATAGAATTCAATTTGGAATTCGTAAGCCAAAAGTCCATTAAGGGACAAGTCATAGCTAATAAACTTGCAGAGGTTCTTCTTCTGGATAATAGACCTCTTATCATAGAACTTCCTGATGAGGCAGTATTTGCATTATTGAAAGCACCCGAACCCAAAAAACTTGATAATAAAGCTGACATGAATTTATTCTTCAATGGTTTGAAGTGTGAGCAAGGGGGTGGTGCAGGGATTGTGTTTTTCATGTTTCAAGGTGCTCCAATGCACTTATAATTTAATCTAGACTTCCCTTTCACAAATAACAACATTGAATACGAGGCCCTAATCATGGGTCTCCAAACAACAATTACTATGAAGATTAAAAATCTAAATATCTTTTGTGGCTCCCTTCTCATCATTAACCAAGTTAAGGGAATATTTCAATGTAGGTGTCCAATATGGAAATCTTACAAAGAGTTTGTTGACACTTATCTATCCCAATTAGAGTGGAACGACATTAAGGAAATCCCTCGCATGTCCAGTATATTTGTAGACACTATGGTGTCTTTGGGATCCTTGATCCCTCAGAATCCATCAAATGATTTTACTACCATTCATGTGAATATGCTTTAGTAATTAGTGATGCAACACAAGGCTTTTGAAAATAAAGAATCAGTCAACATGATTCATATAGAACCAAACCATGAGTGATTCTATAAAGCCAAATACTTTCTATAGAAGGCACATTAGGGGTCTTTGATCTTGTAGGATTCTACAAGGAATGGTACCATCATTCACCACAAGGTTGTTTCTCAATCTACATTTGTGCACATCTAATCATAGAGAGAACAAGTCATCTTATCTACTGAGGTTGTATCTTATTAGGATTGGCTAGGCCAATTACAAGATTTCCTTAAGATTAGAATCATCTTGTAGATATCATCGCATACTGCAAAATGAGCATTCAAACAAAAAGTGACAAGATATGTATTGATAAGAGATATATTGTATCATAAAAACTATGATGGAGTCCTCATTCATTGTCTTGAACTCAAAGAATCATCTTGGACAATTTCACAAGCCATGATGGTACATGTGGTGGCCATTTTAGTGGCATGGCCATTGTCAAGTGCATCCTTCAAATGGGTTATTATTGGCCCACAATGGAAAAGGATTATTGTGAGTATGTCAGGAAGTGCATTAAGTGTCAGCATCATGCAAATATAATGCACCTACCATCGTAGGCCTTACAACCCATTTAGATGGCTTGGCCATTTTCTCAGTGGGGTTTTGATCTAATTGTAAATATCTCTCCTCTATCTTTAGGCTGACACATGTTTATATTAACGACCACTGAGTACTTCACCAAATGGGTGGAAGTGGATCCCTTAACATTAATGATAGGACCACAAATTGTAGAGTTCATACTTCATAACATCATCTATTACTTTAGGATCCCATTCAAGATAATTTAGAATAATGTTCCTTCATTTAAGAATAAAATGTGTGGGATTTAACATCCAAATATAATATTCGACACAATTTTGTGACCATATTATCTGCAATTAAATGGGCAAGCAGAAGCCTCAAACAAAACAATCATAGCCATATTAAAGAAGATAGTAAAATAAAATCATAAGGATTGGCATCTACAGTCGCCTCTTGCATTATGGGCTTACAAAACTAGAGTGTGGATACCCACTAGGGCAACACCATTTTTTCTTGTATATGACACTGAGGCTATTATGCCCTTGGAGTTAGAAATTCCAACATTGTGCATCGCATTGAAAGAGTTTATCGATGATGACACTGCACAAAAATCTCACCTTGATCAATTGACCCTTCTTGATGAATGTCACATCAATGCTCTTGAGCATCTCAAAATTTATCAAGATCATCTGACACAAGCTTACAATAATAAAGTCCACCTAAGAGACTTTAAGGTGGGATATCTCATGCTCAAAGAGAACCGATAGAATTCAAACCTACCGCTACACCTGTGAGACAAATTTATGGCCAACTAGATAGGTCCTTATATCATCTTAGAGAATATTGGACCTAGGACATATCACCTAACATCGTTAGAATGACAAAGGGGGATTGATTATTGCACCTTCAATATTAGTTAAATAGCATCCTAAGCAGGCCCCAAACATTGATCAGTTTTTTTAGGATTTGTGAAATTATTTTGTAATTCTAAAACCATTGGATATTATAGATGCAAGATAAATATTGGATCAACCACCAGATCAGATAAGTGCCCTAATAGATATTTAGGTTGTTTGGTGTTTGCTTTTGTTCATTTCTTCTCAAAACCTAGATTACAAGTAAAGGAAAATATTTGATTGAATTTCTAGGTATTTGAAAGAATAAAAGCATATAGTGTGCATATAGGGTTTTAATCTTGTTTGTGCATTCCCTTGGACCCTTTATAAAAAACTTTAAATTGTAATCTTAGGGTTACACATCATTAAATTACATAATCATACCAGGGTTACTTCTTATCATTTTCAATCTTGTGTGTCTTGCATTGTTCTTTCAATTTCATATTTTATTTTAGAATGGCCAAATAATAGGTGTATGCTTAATTTATAAATTAAATATTCCCACCCTAGACTTGGAACGAGTCCTAAAACTATTCTTGGTGAATCCATCCTTTCATGTCCCTAAGTATAGAGAATATAACACACCCCCATGTTTCACCTCAAATCCATAGGGATGCATGTCACAATCCAAAAATAACATATCATCCTAATCCCAATCCTAGTCATGCAAGTTTATCCCATCAACTCTACTTGCTAAAGGTGATAGAGGTATCATGTTCATATATCATGAGCTAGTTCACACTTACAACTAAGATTGAATTTGTGACCATCAAGAATATCATTATGGAACCCTCTAATAAATTGGGATGACATGGTAATAGGCCATTTGGTAGTGGGTCATTATCCATATTGCTACCTTATATGACTCCCTCATCCTCTACAGCTCCTTCAACAGTAAGTGGCCTCCCTCACTCTATTGGCTACCTACCATAAAATTCATGCTCTACCCATCTCATCCAAGTCTTCTGACCCATCTTCCCTGTAAGGTACTCTACCTCATATCATGATGTATCCCACTCTACTTGGGATTGGTCCAAAAAACTACAAATGGAATCCATATATGCTTGCATCACTTCCATTATGGCTTATAGTCCCTTTACCTCCCCTAGACCTATTGCCTTAGGTACTACCTAAGACATGGTGGGGGTAATCCATATGGATCACCCTCCTCTTGAGTCAGAGATCTTGATGGTTACCCTCATGGCTATCACTATCTCCATCTAAAACTATACCTGGGATAGTATTGGTGGGACCATACCTCTCTACTACATATTAGTGGCATGTTGAGTGGCCTCTTGAAGTGCCAACTACACTTGTTGGCTCATTTTCTAGCATATATACACTAGTACTGGTGGGGAGATCCTCAGGGGCATAATGATCTTGTACCATCTCTTGTACTCAAGGGCTACTATAACATTTTCCACCCATATATCCATATATAGTGGGTCATACAAGTCCTCCTATACCCACCTTGATACATTAGGAGTGCTCCCTCATCTTGGTGGGTCCCTCTTAACAAGTCTAAAATAGTAGTATCCTAGGTGTGGAATATCCTATAAAATGCCAAACTTTTTTTTGGTAGATAAGATACTATACCATTAATACCAGATTTTATAGGTTGATCCAAAATATTTTACAAAAATCAGTCCAGGGTTGTTGATGAACATGTCCTTACTAAGGATCCTATATATGTAAAATCTACATGCCGCCAAAGCCATTACATCCAGTAAGGCACATAGCCTATTATCAAAAAGAAACTTTCCATGCAATATTTTGGGTATACCTTGAGAAAACACACCTGCATCATAATTACAAAAAAAATAAAGAAATAGACATAGATCCCTTCCTTGAAATAGTGGAGAAACAAAAATCTGCAGACACACATAACAGAGTGCTAAAAAAAATTCCACAAGCTTTGTATTGACAGTTACTCTTAATAATTCTTTGGTAATTGCTTTCTTCAGTATATGACATGCTTTGGGAATACATCCCGTCTTGGCCAATAATCCTTGGAGAAGTGAACCTGCTGGCTAGATTTATGGTGGTGGCTATCTGGTGGTCCATGTGGCTCTAGTTTGAAGTCTTATATTGTCGTTTCTTTCCCACCCTGTGATTATCAACCAACATAAAATTACTAAGATGACTAGGAGCCATGTTATCTGACATGTGATTGTCCCCATTAGTCCTTGTGGTATTTCCAAGTAGCATCCATGAAGATTGACAGCTCGGATAATTTTTATTGTGAGTCCATTTCAAAAAATATGCTGGAATACTCCTAGCCTTCGAACTTATAGTGCCTTCTCTGTTGGTAAATTTCACTATCATTCTTGGAATTCTTGTTGAATAAGCTCCTCTACTTTGATCAGGACACCATGTTCCCATTTGAAAATTTTGTCGCCATAGACACCCAAATTGGCCAGCTTATCAGTAATTTTGTTAGCTTCTCGAAAGACATGTTGGTCTTTTTTATACTGTCTTGCCTAGAAAAGGATCCTAGCCTCTTCAACAATTGTTTTAATCCTCCAAGGAAGTGTTTTCCAATTATTGAGGATATTTATAACATGCATAGAGTCTCCTTCTATGATCAAATTGCCTTCTAAGTCTTGAGTCATTTGAAGGCCTCTCCATATAGCTCTAGCTTCAACTTTGTTGTTTGTCCTTGTTCACAAATATTCAGAAAATGCAAGCATCATATTCCCATTATGATCTCACACAATGCTGCCAGCACCCGCTCTACCAGGATTGCCCTTAGCTACTCCATAAAAATTAATCTTAAACCAACCCGTAGGAGGTGGGGACCACTTAACATTGGCTCTGGGGTTGAATACCCTAGGCACAGACTCATCTAACAAGGTTAAGCTTAAATATTGAGCAATCGTGGTCTCTTGTAGATGAGGTTTACGACTATCAAAAGGGATAAGGTTCATATTCTCATTGGCAAAGGATAAGATCCTGGCAATGATAGTTTGATGATCATGGATAGACTCATTAAAGACTCTATGGTTCCTTTCTAACCACACCTGCCAAAGATAGTGATTGAGATAAATTTTCCACATGTATCTGAGTATTTGGCTTGAAAAGGGGTAAGGCCACTGGATGAAAAAATCATGTATGATGGTTGGTTTAATTCAAGAAATATTGAAGGCCTAAAAAACCATACTTAGGATAGTTAAGGAAAAATGGCACTCAAGGAAAATGTGATAAATGGTCTCCCAATGAGCCCTGCATAGATAACAATGATTAGTGATACAAATACCTTCATGCATCATGTTGTCAATGGTTAGAATTTTTCCTTGGATAACTAGCCATGAAAAGACTACAATTTTTAGAATTAAATTTTTTATCCAAACTAAGTCCTTTTGGAGGACAAAATCCTCGTCATTAAGTAGAAGCTTGTAAGCTGATTTAACATTGAACTGCACATTTTCCATAGGAGCCTAGGTCACTTGATATTCCTTGGGTTTCATGGGGATAAAATAATTCCCGAGAATGTTACAAAGATCATTTGATTTCGCTTGAAATCCCTGAATCCTTATTTTTTTCCACTTCATTTTGCCTCTATCCTCAACCATATAATCGAAGACTTTTCTACCAATGAGTTCTTCTGTGATATCTCTGATTCGCGCTAAGTTAGGATATTGCATCAGTGGTTCATCCTTAGCCCACCTGTAATTCCAACAATTTATCCTCTCACCATTTCCTAAAACCCATCTTAAACTTTTTTTGATGATTTCCTTACAATTGAGAATTGATTTCCAAAAAGCAGAACTTCTGATTGGAACTAAGTCACTTAGAAATTCCATATTTTGAAGATACTTTCTTTTGATGATAGTTTTCCATTCATTTTCTTCACCAGAAATGAGGTGCCACACCTGCTTAGCTAGTAAAGCTAAATTCATATGAGCAATTCTCCTTAGACCTAAGCCCCCATTTTTCTTGGGTCTACACACTTTGGTCCATCCTACAAGGTGTATCATTTTTTATCCTTTGATACAGTCCATAAAAATTCCTTTTGGAGTTTCTCAATTTTCAGGAAAACCTTCATAAGGGCTTTGAAAATGGGGAGGAAATAGACTGGAATGCTCTGAAGAGAGGCCTTAGTGAGGGTCATCTTTCCTGATTGATATAGAATATGATCTTTCCATCCAGTAAGTTTTTTTTAAATTCTTTCAATAACCCTATCCCACATTGACTCTCTCGGAGAACCAATGAAAAGAGGGAGACCAAGATACAAAGTTGGGAGGTTTGTTATATTACACCCTAAAATTTCTACAATCCTTCCTTACCTTTGAATAGGGGTGTTCAAGAAATATAACTTGATTTTACTAAAATTAATTTTTTGACCAGCAACGTCCTCATAGAGTTGCAGGCTATATTTAATTTTTTTGGCCTCAACCACCAATGCCTTAGTCAAAATAAGGGTATCATCGATGAATTGTTGGTGAGAAACAACCATAGTGAGTGATGTTGCCTTGATTCCTGATATTAGCCTTGGACTGCAATCATTTTTTATGGTTTTACCTAAAGCTTCTGCCACAATGATGAATAACATGGGGCTAATAGGCCCCCCTTGCCAAATTCCTTTGTGACTTTGAAAGTAACCAACAATTGTTCCATTAACCAGAATTGAAAACCATGCTTTAGAAATGCATTCTTTGATCAAATTAACCCATTGGTGGTGAAAACTAAATTTAAAGAGGACATCAATCATAAAGTCCCAATTTATCCTGTCAAATACTTTGTTCATAACAATCTTGAGGGCAAAAATAGACTTGTTAGTCTTATGAGCAGAGTGTAGAGGTTCATGAACTATGATAACTCCATTCAAGATTGACCTTCCCTGGAAAAAAATTCCCTGGCATGGATCTATGATGCGGGGCAGAAAATCTCTCATTCTATTTGCAATAGCTTTAGTTAGGATATTGTAAGAAACATTGCACAGACTGATTGGCCTGAAGTCAGCCATAGATTCAGGGGTTTGCTTCTTAGGAATTAGAGAAGTAAATTTGGGATATGATTTCTTGCTTGGAATTCTCTGACAACAAAAATTACATCCTTACTTACAATGTCCCAAAAATATTGATAGAAATGAGTGGGAAAGCTATCGGGTCCCGAGGCTTTGTCTGGCTCCATGCTAAACAAAGCTTCCTTAATTTCCTCATAAGAAAATGGAGCTAGAAGCTTAAGGTTTATATCCTCATTCATTATGCTAGGAATGGATTACAAGAGAATATCTTTGGCCTCCTCATTGCACTGCAATTTCTGACCAATGATAGAATTGAAATAAGTTACTGCCTCCTTTTTTATTTCTGTTAAGTCCTGAGTAATAGAACCATCTGCTTTTTGTAAAAAAATTATCTTGTTATTTCTTCTATTTCTAAGCGTGGTGACGTAAAAAAACTTGGAATTTGAATCTCCATATTTCAACCAAAGAGCCCTTGATTTTTGCCTCCAATAGATTTCCTCACAGGCCAAAATGTTATGAAACTATTCTAGTTTTGTTTGTTCCTCCTACCTAGTGGTTTCATCAGCATCACCATCTTGAATCCTCAGATAAATTATCTTCAAACTTTCAACAACCTATTTTTTACTTTCAAAGATATTCCCAAAGACCTCTTTGTTCCAATTTCAAATTTTTTTCTTAACAAACTTTAATTTTCCAGCAAGTTTAAAAGCCGCACTACCCCTGACAGGCTACTGCCACCAAACAGAGTCGTAGCCTCATTTGATAGAAAAAAATTGTCAAGCCTTTCTCGAATGAGATGAAACTCTATCTACCGATTGCTCTAGGCATAATTTGCTCCTCTAAGTTTAACATCCATCAACATGTTGGAGTTCACAAAGTCATTGAACTCATCCATGCTCTTGATAGGTGGTCCATTTCCACCCATTTTGTCTATAGGGTAAAGAGGAGTGTTAAAATACCTAGCCAAAATCCAGGGGACATTATGGAATATTTCACTTAGATTGCCTAAGTACTCCCACAATAGAGCTCTCCCTTGAATTGAAGTCGGGGCATAAATATTTGAAAGGATCCATGACCTGTTGTTGTTTATTTCCTTAAATAAAACACTAAGAACCTTGTCATATTTTTAAATAATTGTACCTTCTACTATCTGGGGATCCCACAAAGTCATAAGGCCTCTAGAGGCTCCTCTCACTGATTTGCAAACCATCTCCCCTTGATTCCATATTTTTTTTGCTACTTTTTTTGACTGAATCTCATCACTTTTTTTTCTTGCAACATGATAATAGTTGGATTCACTTGATTTCTTATTGCCCTAACTTCCCTGTGTTTGGGAAGGCCATTGAGGCCTCTCACGTTCCATCAGAGGAACTTCATTTAGATTGTTTTGGATTTCTTTCTCTCCCCCTCCCTTGAGGGGGTTTTCCTAATTTGTTGTCTTTAGAACCCGGAATAACCTGTTGAAACAAGGTTCTCTGTTTTCCATTGGCAATGTCATTACCAATTTTAATTTTTTGATGCTCAAAATTTGATATTCTCCCTCTTATTTTTTCATTGCCAAAATCTATAGGATACTTCACAGTGCTCCTGGTTTTTTTAGGACTAAACTTAGGGGAGGTAATTTGTTGTAGAACCGAACTGCCATATTCCTCAGTCTAAAGAGTTTCACATATCTCCATACCTACATCTAAATCTTCTCCTTTTATCCTGTATTCCCCTGGTATGCGATACGACACTTCAGTAGGATTCACTTGGCTCCTAGTGATGATGTTAGGGAGATGAGATTTTTTATTTTCCAATGCCTCAACTTTCTTCCTCAGTTATTCAGAATTAGGGTTTGGCTTTGGGATGCCCACTGGGCTTGAAGTATTTTCAGCATTGGGGTTTAAGGATACCAACTTGGATGGGGATTCTAGAGATCAGGCATTAGGGTTTGGCTTTGTGATGCCCATGGGGCTTACAGTAATTTCAGCATTAGATTTTGAGGATCCTGACTTGGATGGGGATTATAGAGATTCAAAAAGGTTAGCCTGAAGGTTCTGTGCTTCCACGTCTTCCGATAATCCTCCTACTCCCATATTGGATAGAATTGAAAATTTATTTGAAACTAGAGGATTGGAACTTACATGAGTATTTTGGTTGCCAAAAACCTGTTGTTTTCCTTTGTCTTGCTGGGACCTTGCACCCTCTCTTTTATTTTCTTGGTAGACATAGTTTTCCTGATTGAAATCATCTCTGCCAGGGAAACTCCTCAAATTTACTCTGTCTAGCATTCCTTGCTTCTACTTTTCTCTATTCATTGCCATGTTAGGGCACTGATTGCATAGATATCCTTGATTTTTGCATTCTACATAGAATTTTGATCTATTATTGTATTCTACTGGCTATTTTTGATAGTATTCTCCATACTATAGCTCCACAAACCTTGGCAATTAATTATCCAAATTAGCATTTACAAAGATTCGTGCATGAGTCATCCTTGTCCTAGCCAAGGTCGCACGGTCAATGGATATCAGGTCCCCTATAGTTTTGGCTATGCCCTGCAACCAATATTCATTTAATAACTGGGTAGGTAGACTCGGGAGATGAACCCAAATAGGGGTAATGTTGATATTTTGCTTTTCAAGGTCGAAATATTCACCCCATCATTTGATAAAAAGGCTCCTTTTGCATAGAAACCAAGGACCTATTAAAATATGGTTAACATCCTCCATATTGTAAAAATGTATAATGAAGAACCCTCGAGTTAGAGATACCAACTCCAAGCTACCTACCGGTTGCCATTTACTCGTCGCCCAAGCCCTGATAGTCTCCATGTCTAGCCTACCACTATACTTGGTTAAACTTGAACTTATCTTGCTCACCCTTCTCAATGACAAACCATTGGATCCTCCTCACCTAAGCTGACTCCTCTATGTCCTCCTTCCATATTAGGTGTATACACCATGATCACCATATGATCTAATTCTCTCATAGCTTATTTATCACCCATATCCCTAGTGGTAAGACACCAATGTACAAAATATGTCCATGCTCGTAGTGTCATCTCCACCTATATATTGTTGGTCACTACATGTTGGGAAATGGTACTAGTAGTGCATTCAATATTTGAATCACTATGTGCTCCCAAAACCACACCTAGAGTAATGTGAAGAGCATGAAAAATGGTTCACCTAATAATTAAAATTGAAATGCATCTAATGTTCTATTCTAAAATGCAAAAGAGACAATAAAGTAAGCAAATAAGTGAAAAATAAGATAATAAAATACGGGATTATTCTTGTATTTATTAATTTGTCAAATAAGAGGTTACAATACATCCCCTGGAGGGCTTTCAATTTGATACATTTCAAGTTACAAAGTTTGAAGGATCAAATCCCTCCATGAACTTATGGTGTGCTTTCAATGTTCCTCTCACACTCATGATTATAGAGATATCTTTGAGCTATATTTATTCAAATCCTTAGCTCCTCCCTCATGCATGGAATATCTGTACCTACACACAAGAAATTGAAATATGTTAATAGCATATGCGTATTGTGATAAAAACCATGAAATGCATGCAATATTGAGTATAAGAAATGTATGCAACCAATATAAACTACTAAAAATGACATAAAAACTTAGTATGATGTCTACTATATGATTTTGTAAAGAAACAAGTAGAAATAAAAGTGATATTATGAGCAGAACCTGTGGCCATCCCTGGGAGGGCCAACTAGGACTGTAATCATAAAAATGTTAATTAACACATCAAAACAACTTCAAAATTCACCAAAATTGAATATGATGATACTATAAAGCTATTAAACTAATCTATCCTAAAATTGGGTCAAAATTGTGGGCCAATTCATAGCCATCCTGAGGGTTCCAACTAGGCCTTATAACCGTCCCAGGGAGGATGACCACAAAATAGGGTAGTTTTTGCTACCAATTCCTCTTGGATCTGGTCTAGAATCCTCATAGGGGTGTTGTTGAATTTGGTAAATTAACTCAAAAAATTGATAGGTTTTCAAAATAATGAGCGTATTTTGGGATGCCTTAAAAAAACCTTCGATTGACGAGGTTTCCAAGGGCAAATACGATGGTAAAAATATGTGGACAAGTATTGACTTCACTTCCTTATCAATAATTGTAGAAGTCTCCCCTTGAAATTTAGTGCAAGTGCTCCTATTTATAGCCCAAGGGTAAAAATGGGGTAGAGGGGCAATTTTGGGCATACAAGGCATGTGTCGCCACTTGGGAGTGCCTTTGCCATGAATATGGTGGAAGAGGCTTCCCATTTGGACCTCCAATTTATAGTCCCTAATGGCCATGAAAACCTCCCAATATGTCATGATTTATTGGGTGGGATAAATGGTAGAAATTGATTTCCATTTGTCACACATTTGAATTTTTTATGGGTCTAGATCATGGTTATCCCACCCATGGATGGTTGCTTGTGGCCATCCCTAGGTGGGATGGCCATGAACTATGGCCATCTTAGGTGGGACGACCATGGCTACATGGCCCAAAACCTCCCAAAAGTGGGGTAAACCTTCCAAAAAGTGATTGGGATCCCTAATTAACCCCTGAGAGTTACCCAATGGGGCCATATGATGTCGATAAGAGTGGCACATTGGTAGTATTATCCGATTTACATGATTTTAGCCTCTACAAATGCCCCTTTTTGAGATGTGTTGTGTGCAACAGAGTGCTGAGAAAAAATAGATGTCAAAATCATCAAATTATTGAGGTTATTCAGTAACCTAACCAAATTTAGATGCTTTTGTTGTGGAAAGAGCATACATTCTTGGAATCCTTTCTTTTGACATAATTGAAGGATTAATTTTGGTATACCTTTCAGCCACCTTGCAATAGCATTTTTGGGGCTTAGGATATACTTGGTCTTGGTTCCTTGTTTCACTTATAAGCCTTTTTTTGGGTAAATTCCCAAGGCTTAAATGAGACCAAGACATTGTTTTGTTGAATTTATTGATTATTTGCCCCAGTGTAGGCTTGAAAATTTATCTTTGGCAATGATTCTTTTGAATGTATGCAAATTACACTTTTGACTGTTTAAGTGTTGATTTGATTGTGAATTCATTATTATGACTACCCCCTCAAGTGAAGATTCAATGAGGGCATGAACAATGATAAAGCGATGAGTCACTTGACCTATATGACTTTATTAGGATAACCATCAATTTTACCCATTATAAGATTTATCAATTTTGTGAATATTTTGATCATTTTGTTGATATTTCATGGAAGAAAAAGACTAAATACCTCCTTCCCATGGAGTGGTCCAGCCACAATGGCCTTCTTGGGGAGTGAAATATGGACATTTTGGGGGTCAAAATGATCCATTTTTAAGCATTTTTGGGGTCCGTCCCTAGGTGGGATGGCTACGAAATTTGGGGCTATCCTTGAATGAGATGGCCAAAAAATTAGGGCAAAAAGGTCCCTTTTTGAATATTTTTTGGTATTTTTGTGCAATTTGAATGCATTTTTGGTGTACTTTTGTTAACTTCCTTACCTCTTCCATGTTATTAAGAGTCAATATCAATTTTTGACTCTCTTTTACACCATTAGGGACTTATTGACGGAGGAGGACTAGAAATGGCTTGATGTCATTAGTATTAAGCAAGTGATATGGTTAGAGCCTATGGTGGGTGATCGAGCTTATTTAACTACTTTGATAGACTTATGGGATATTATAGTGACTCTAGAGGACATCTATCGTATATTGCATATTCTAATAGAGGGGTGACCTAGTGTATCTACTCGTTGAGATACGAAAGATACAATTATGAAAAGATAATTTGATAGGGACTGGTAGAAGCCATATGTGACCTACTTAGTGGAGGTATATTTTACCACTAGATTTTCCCTATTTATGACACTTATCTCCAACATGTTTCTACCAGACTCGTTAGGGGCCAGGTTTCCTTAGAATATTTTGGAGTTGGTATTTACACTTGTGGAGTGCACTGTAGAGTAGCTACTAGTGATGGCTTTGGGTGCTACTTTGCTAGCACAGTTGTATGATGAGTTGTATGAGATCCTATACCATGGGTGGAAGGGCTTAGGATGTAGCTTTCTACTATAGGTGTGGGGATGGTAGCATATTACTATGGATCGACTATAGCAACTACCTTGGATGACACGAGAACAACTTGAAGATAGGGAGATAGGCTATGGGATTCTATTGTAGTGAGCCCAAGATATAGGTCAAAGCCATCATTTTGCAAGTGATATTGAGCACTACGAAGAGTTATTTGCATGAATTAGGGTATAGGAGGTGACTTGGAGACCCTATAGGGATTATCCAACATGGCCTGAGGCTGAAGCACAGCTTCACTAAGTGAGGTTAGGGAGATGGTTAGTTGGGCAACACAGGACTAAGCGCGAGTAATTTTTATATGCTCGAGTCCTATGGTAGTTTGGTCTATGCCATGGGTTTCCAAGTAAACCAACGATATATGGAGATCCAAGGACACTTGGTTGGCCTACAATTAAGATAGTGGAAGAGGAGGTGGATCTTGTAGTGGATATTTTAGAGCTAGATGATGCATGGACTATAAAATAGCATGACTCTTGGTGGGTGACATCCTAGTGGTGATGAGAGGGGCCACTAGGAGGTGATGCATCTAAATAAATAAGGGAGGCACACATGAATGCTACATATGAGGGTCATGATGAGGCTCCCAATGAGGAGGGACAAAATGCATGTAATATCCCACCCAAGCTGAGATATGAAATTTTTGCCTTGTTTTGTTATTTTGAAAATTTGCAAGGTTTTCAGTTTTTGTGCAATATTCTGATTTTTTTTGTATTTTTTTATTTAAGTACAAAATATGCAAAAAAAAATTAAACTGGCAACTTGAACAAATAATATCTAGCAAACTACTTGGTGGGAATCAATGAAACTTGGAATTTATATAAAAATATAAACCCTCTAAAGGACTTTGGAAAGTATCAAAATACCTGGAAGTTGTACAAGACTAAAAATAGCGACTTTATAGATGAATAGCAACATAGGAATATATGTATTTATTTCCCAGCAACAAATAAAAGATGTATTTTTACAATATCAATGCTTCCAATCCTTAGATGCCTCAATTACAATCATTAATTGGCACCCAAACTCTGAATATTAAAACCACCTTCAATGTCAGGCAAGATAGGGTACGACCAGGCTAGAGGAAATTATGGCCAGCAAGAAATGTTTGAAATCTGCCCTGAAACCATAAGAAACCCACTCTAAATGGAACGGCTGGAACTGTAGAAGCAAAATAACCAAGTCACCTTAAAACCCCAACTCAAATCATGGAATCATATACAATAAATGACTCCACTTGTATGGCTATGCTGAGAAATGAATGCTACAGAAATGTATGCAAAATATGCTTCGAAATCTCTTCCAAACCCCCTAAAAACCACTATAAATCTACAAATATAAAGCTCCAATGCAACCCCTGAAGTAGAGCTACTCATGAATACCCTGAGAATATCTTTCAACTCCGATGATGTTGTCCCTACTGGTGATTTTCGTCACACAACAAGCTGAATTTGAAACCCCTACAACTCTCCAAGAACTCCTCAAAATTGCTTCAAGAGAATGAATAGCCAAAGATGTCACAATAAACTCTTTAATGCCACTTTTATCCTTTCCCAAAGCTAGTTGATCCATTCACTTCTTGAATGTGGGATAATTTATCTTTCCAAATGCTACGTTGCACCTTGAAGGCATTATTTTTACCATAAATTGTAATATATTTCACTTATTACTTTCCAAGGAGACCATACCACTTTTATGACATTAGAAATATGAAATTTATAAAATCCCCTTTAATTCAAGTGGTTACATGACCCCTTCTAATATTAAATTAATGCCCAACATTAATATATTTAACTTTTATATTTAAATATAACATTATAATTCTTCGGGCATTAAAATTATTGCTCTCCCAACATCCAACTACCAAACAACTTACAAAAATGGATACCCATTAAGCCGAAGATGTCAGTAATACTTTTCGTTTCCCAAGAATCCAACCCTAACTAACTTACTAAAAATAGTAAGTCTTTGAAAATATTGCCAGAAACTATCCTGAAAGCTGACAACTGTGAATGTAGATCGTCCAAAAATATCTCCATAACACCTAGTGGTTCCTAAACACTCAACATTGCCTACGGAACCTTATGAATAGGCAAGTCCATATTACGCTCTGTTAGTTGACTAGGATGGGGACATTACAGTCCTCCCTCCTCAAGATTGCTTGTCCTCAAGCAATCCAATCTCAGAACATGACAATCTCAAAAAATAATTGCCATGCAATCCCTGGAACCCAAATGAACCGATGAGATTCATATCTCCAACTGAGATAAATCCTACACTGCTGACCCTCTGTAAGTATCATCTCATGTAGTCCTCTATCTAGAAGTGCGATCAGTCTCTGAAATAATTCAACCAACTCACAAGTAAACTGCTCCCCATAATCTTGATGAAGCTTTGTCATCACACTAAAACCGAGCATATCCTCTATGTCCCAAATCAACATCTTGTCAGAACTAACATGCCGACGTTGCATCACTCTGATCAAAACCAGAAGCTCATAGTAACACATCCGCACACACCTCATCTGTATTCCCAGAATGTGTTGGCAATTTTGGGTACCTTGAGTACATTGCCTTTGCCTAAGTTTAGTTGTTGTCATTGATGTCAAGGAGCTATTGGTAGATGTTGTTTTTGATGTCGAGAAACTATTGGAGCAATTTGTTTTTATGTCCAAGGATGTGTTTTTGTTGAAGGTTTCAGTTGGTCGATAAGTCTCCAAGAAAATCAGAGTAGCCCAATTGCCAAAAATCCAGAAAAAGATAAAGTAGAATAAGTTTGCAGGCTGCTGGAAAAACTGTCACGATTTCGCGACATGTTTGAGGAGAGAGAAAGTCATGATTTCGCGACATGCAGGAAGGCAGAGGCAAAGCGGGCAAAAGTGTCACGATTTCATGACATGTTTGAGGAGAGAGAAAGTTTGGCCAAAACTGTCACGATTTCGCGACATGCAGGAAGGCAGAAGCACAACGGGAAAAAAGTGTCACGATTTCATGACAAGTTTCGAAGAAGTTGTACGGATGCAGAAAGTGTCGCGATTTCACGACATGTTCCAGTTTCGCGAGTAGTTGGCAAGAAAGAGCCTAAGGCAGTGAAAGCGTCATGATTTCATGACATGTTTCATTTTCGCTAGTGCAAACCAAGAAAAGGATGAAGAAGCAAGAGGTGTCACGATTTCATGACAGAGTTGCTGATGATGTCAGCAAAAGGCAAAGGTGTCACGATTTCATGACAGTTGCGGAGAAGAAGGCAGTGAAGTCTAGAGCATCACGATTTTGTGACAAGATTCATGATGACGTCAGCAAAAGCTATAGTGTCACGATTTCACGATAGCAATGGAGAAGAAGGCATTGAAGTCTAGAGCATCGTGATTTCATGACAAGATTCATGATGACATCAGCAAAGGCTGTAGTGTCACGATTTCATGATAGCAATGGAGAAGAAGGCAGTGAAGTCTAGAGCATCACGATTTCATGACAAGATTTACAATGACGTCAGCAAAGGCTGTAGTGTAGCGATTTCGTGACAACAAACCAAAGAAGGTGTACGGCAGACCAAGGCGTAGCGATATCGTGACATGTTTGAGTTTCGCACGAGAAAAGCTACAGAACAACAGAGGCGGTTGAAGCCGACGAAGTTAACCTTGGCCGATGAAGTATAAGGTTTTACAGTCGACGTGTTAAAAGATTGATCAGCCGACTAAAGAACAAGATTTCATCTTGAGATTGTGAGTATTAAAGGAGGACTGTTTGAGCATTTTTGTGGATCGATGGATGTGTGCTTTCGAAGTGTGTGGCGTTCGTAGAGTTAGTGCGACAAGCAAGGTTCGACAATCGAAAAAGCAGAGAGCGAAGTCCGACTGCAGCATCAAAGTGCATTTCATTGAATCTTCTAAGTATAGAAGTCTGTGCTGTTGTATACACGAAGAATGTGCTATTGTTTATGAGAAGACTGTGCGAAGAAGATTCTGTTGTGATTGTGACAGTGTTCGCACAGGTTGTGTAATAGAAAGAAAAGTGCGTGCAGTAGATGCTGCTATAATTGCGAACGGTTGTGAAGAACAAACAGTGATCAAGTGTTGCTGTAAGTTGAGAAGAGAGTGCTGCGGTAATTTAAGAAGATTGTGCTGTTGTAGTTGTGCAGACAGTGAAGAATTGTTTTCCAAACCAAGTGCCAAAAAGAACAAAGAAAGAGGATAGAATTGTGCCAGATCGAAGGACTGTGTTTTGGTGCAGAAAAGAGGACCGACTTGCTGTGACAGAGTTGAGGACAGAGATCTCCAGCCAGAGCAGGGAAGACAGGTGTCTTCTGTGGAAAGAGTTCCAACTTGCTAAGGGCAAAAGAGATAGAGGTTTTCTAGAGGATCACTAGCAAAGCAGATTTAGGGGAAGGTGTCTCCTTTGGGCTGAGGCTCATAAACATTGTAATCGGGAAGGATTCCCAGAGGTTTTGATATAACTTTTAGAGGAAAAGTTTTATCCATGGAGTAACCCACCTTGGGTGAACCACGTTAAAATGGGTCTTTTATGTGTGATGCTTTCTGTCTTGTTTAATGTTATGTTGATGCCACTTGCTATCTGAAATTAAAATTATTAAATGGTTTTATCTTATACTTGTTCACCCCCCTCTCAGTATAAGTTCATGTTCTTCAATTGGTATCAGAGCAGGTCTCTCCAGAAAAAGCCTAACAGACTTGGAGAAGGATCTAACAAGAGGAACATATAAATTCAGAAAAGTTTGAATTCGATCTCAAGAGTGAATTCTTCTTGGCCTTGAGAAAGCTTGAGAAACTCAGGGAAGAGAATTATGTTCTTAAGCAGCATTGTCAAGAAAAAGAGATAGCAAGATCAGAATTGGCTCAACATATTATAGATTTCAAAATTCTAGCTGAAGAAGGGAAGAAGATTGAACAAGTTTTAACAGAAGTTCTAAAAGAAAAGGTAGCTGATTGTGAGAAACTAGAAGGAGAGATTATGTCTCTTAGAGTAAAGTTAGAACAGTCAACTCTCAGACAGAATTTTTCGTGTGAAAAGAAGGATGGCATCACCATGTATGAAACAGGGTCTTCAAGCAAGAACAATCTTCATTCTGAAGAGCAATGGATTCCAGTTGATCGCAAGAAGAACAAACTTCCAAGGCATCAAAACAGGTTACATAATACCTTCCATGGATATTGTTTTTCTTGTAAAAAATTTGGTCACATAGCTATGCATTGCAATAAATCTCTGAAGAGTCATAGTAAGGAAAATGTTAACTCATTTGCACCTCTTATGAATAAAAATATCATGTGTTACAAGTGCAAGAATTTTGGGCATATAGCAAAGATGTGCAGCTTGGATAAATTTAGCTTTGAGGTCTCAAAAAGGAGGAATGTGATAAAATCTAAGTCAATGATAGTTCAAACTGCTTTTCATGCTCAAGACAAAGTAGAAAAATGGTATCTTGATAGTGGCTATTCAAAACATATGACTGGCGAAAAAGGAAAATTTTTGTCTTTAAAAGAAGCAAACAGAGGAACAGTCAGTTTTGGAGATAACAGGTCCGCAAAGATCTGTGGTAAAGGAACTCTTAGTTTGGATGGGAAATCCAAAACAGAAAACGTGCTTTATGTAGAAGGGCTAAGACATAATCTGCTTAGTGTGAGTCAACTTTGTGATCAAGGGCACATAGTATCTTTCTTTTTTGATAGATGTGAGATAAGTAAAGAATTAAATGGAAAGCTTATTGCTAAAGCTACAAGGACTCCAAACAATCTTTACATGCTGAGTGAGATAAAAAGAGAAAAATGCCTTCTAACTCAAGAAGATGAGAGTTGGTTGTGGCATAGAAGATTGGGACATTTGAGTTTTGATAATCTGGTCAGTATTAGTAACAAGGAAGCAGTTAGAGACTTGCCCAAAATAAAAAGGCCTCAAAACATCATTTGCGGTCCTTGTCAACATGGTAAACAGACCAGAACCAGTTTCAAATCGAAAGGGTATTCCTCGTCCAAACCTTTGGATCTTATTCATACTGATTTGTGTGGTCCTACCAGAACTCAAAGCATTCAGGGAGATAGCTATTTCATGTTGTTTATAGATGATTACTCGAGAATGACTTGGGTTACTTTTCTCAAAGAAAAATCTGAAGCTTTTGAAAAATTTAAAATTTTTAAAGAAATGATTGAAAATGAGACTGACAAGAGAATCAAATGCTTAAGATCAGATAGAGGAGGAGAGTTCACTTCAAATGAATTCATGGAATACTGTGAACAACATGGAATCAAAAGAGAATATTCAGCAGCAAGAACTCCTCAACAAAATGGAGTAGTTGAAAGAAAAAATAGAACTGTTGAAAATATGGCTAGAGCAATGTTAGATGAGTCAAAACTTTCAGATGGTTTTTGGAGAGAAGCAGTAAATACGACAGTCCACATCATTACCAGGGCTCAACTCAGAGTCAATCATCATAAAACTCCCTATGAGCTATGGAAAGGAAGACCAACTACAGTTAAACACTTCAAAGTGTTCGGGAGTAAGTGCTTCATCAGAAGGGAAGATCAAAATCCAGGTAAGTTTGATCCTAGGTGTGATGAGGGAATTTTTCTTGGATATTCCAGCAAAAGTAAGGCCTACAGATGCTTCAACAAAAGAACTCATACAGTTGTAGAGAGCATAAATGTGACAGTAGATGAAAAGACAGGAATAAGAGAACCAGTCAAGGAACTCAGTGATGGAATCTGTCAAGAAGAATTCAGAGAAGTGTCAGATGAAGAAGAGGAAAAACAACAGCTGCTTCCCAAAACCCCTTCACGGTATGTTCAGAAACATCATCCCAAAGACTTGATCATCGGTGATCCAAATAGGAGGAAAACGAGAAGAAGAGTCATTTCTTCACATGAATCTGCAAATGTTTCATTGCTATCTCAGATTGAGCCAAAGAATTTCAGTGAAGCATGTACAGATGATTTTTGGATACAAGCAATGGATGAAGAGCTAAATCAAATAGAGAAAAGTGAAACCTGGGACTTGGTTCCAAGACCTAAGAATAAGAATGTCATTGGCACAAAATGGGTCTTCAGAAATAAACTTAATGAGGATGGAAAGATTGTCAGGAACAAAGCGAGGTTAGTCTGTAAAGGGTATGCTCAAGTCGAAGGTGTTGATTTCGAAGAGACGTTTGCGCCTGTTGCTCGTCTTGAAGCGATCAGAATGTTTTTGGCCCTGTCTAGTTTCAATTCTTTCAAAGTGTTTCAAATGGATGTAAAGTCTGCTTTTCTAAATGGAGTATTGGATGAAGAAGTCTATATAGAACAGCCAGAAGGTGTGTCTCTTTCAGAACAGCCAGACTATGTGTGTAAACTGAAAAAGGCACTGTACGGGTTAAAGCAAGCACCCAGGGCTTGGTACTCAAGACTTGACGGGTATCTTCATGAACAAGGGTTCAGGAAAGGCGTGGCAGATTGCAACTTGTACATTAAGAATAAAGGTGATGATATGATTATCATAGTTGTTTATGTCGATGATATTATTTTTGGGGGAAATAATACTCGGATGTGCAAAGTTTTTGCTAACACCATGCAAAAGGAATTCGAGATGTCTATGATTGGAGAGTTGTCATTCTTTTTAGGACTGCAGATTGCGCAATCAAAAAATGGTATATTTCTTTCTCAAGAAAAGTATATCAAAGAGATGTTAAAAAAATTTGGGATGATGGACAACAAACCTGTATGTACTCCAATGATTACAAGGTGCAATCTGAGTAAGGATGATGAATCCCCAGTAGCAGATCAAAAATTGTACAGATCTATGATTGGCAGTTTACTATATAGTACAGCTACCAGACCGGATATCATGCAGGCCGTTGGATTAGTAGCAAGATTTCAGGCAGCTCCAAAAGAATCTCATGTTATGGCAGTCAAGAGGATATTCAGATATTTGAAGGGCACTATGGATTTTGGGCTTTGGTATCCCAAAGGTGGTGATTTCACCCTCACAGCCTATACAGATGCAGATTGGGCAGGCAGTATTGATGATAGGAAGAGCACTAGTGGTGGAGCATTCTTTCTAGGAAAGAGTCTGGTTTCTTGGCTAAGTAAGAAACAACCTTCAGTTTCCTTATCTACAGCAAAGTTGAATACATAGCAGCAGTGGCTGGGTGTACTCAGGTTTTATGGATGAAAACAACCTTGGAGGATTTCAAAGTCATGCATGAACAACCTATTCCTATTCTTTGTGATAATTCAAGTGCCATAAGTATTTCTAAAAATCCGGTAATGCACTCAAGGACGAAGCACATTTCTATCAAGTATCATTTTCTAAGGGAAAAAGTGCAAGAGAAGCAGGTCAAGCTAGAATATGTACCCACTAAAGAGCAAATTGCAGATATCTTCACCAAACCCCTTCCAAAAGATACGTTTGAGTATCTAAGGGAGAAATTGGGAGTTGTACTCTCACCTCGAGATTAATCACCTCATCAGGAGGTGGGGGAGGGACCAAGCCAAGAGGCTCTTTCTTAGTCCCAAGCCCCAAAGGTGATCCTTTGCCATTGATGACAAAGGGGGAGAGAGTTAAGTAAGGGGGAGAGTTTTCAAGAGAAGAGGAAAGCTTCAAATCAGGGGGAGCAAAACTTGGAGAGATTGATTTCAGTTTTGGCTCTTGACAAAAGTGTTTTAGTTAAGGGTTGCCATCAATGACAAAGGGGGAGATTGTTGGCAATTTTGGGTACCTTGAGTACATTGCCTTTGCCTAAGTTTAGTTGTTGTCATTGATGTCAAGGAGCTATTGGTAGATGTTGTTTTTGATGTCGAGAAACTATTGGAGCAATTTGTTTTTATGTCCAAGGATGTGTTTTTGTTGAAGGTTTCAGTTGGTCAGTAAGTCTCCAAGAAAATCAGAGTAGCCCAGTTGCCAAAAATCCAGAAAAAGATAAAGTAGAATAAGTTTGCAGGCTACTGGAAAAACTGTCACGATTTCGCGACATGTTTGAGGAGAGAGAAAGTCATGATTTCACGACATGCAGGAAGGCAGAGGCAAAGCGGGCAAAAGTGTCACGATTTCGTGACATGTTTGAGGAGAGAGAAAGTTTGGCCAAAATTGTCATGATTTCGTGACATGCAGGAAGGCAGAAGCACAATGGGCAAAAAGTGTCACGATTTCGTGACAAGTTTCGAAGAAGTTGTACGGATGTAGAAAGTGTCACGATTTCGTGACATGTTCCAGTTTCATGAGTAGTTGGCAAGAAAGAGCCTAAGGCAGTGAAAGCGTCATGATTTCGTGACATGTTTCATTTTTGCTAGTGCAAACCAAGAAAAGGATGAAGAAGCAAGAGGTGTCACGATTTCGTGACAGAGTTGTTGATGACATCAGCAAAGGCAAAGGTGTCATGATTTCATGATAGTTGCGGAGAAGAAGGTAGTGAAGTCTAGAGCGTCGCGATTTCATGACAAGATTCATGATGACGTCAGCAAAAGCTATAGTGTCATGATTTTGTGACAACGGAGAAGAAGGCAGTGAAGTCTAGAGCATCATGATTTCGTGACAAGTTTCATGATGACGTCAGCAAAGGCTATAGTGTCACGATTTCATGACAGCAATGGAGAAGAAGGCAGTGAAGTCTAGAGCATCGTGATTTCATGACAAGATTTACAATGACGTCAGCAAAGGCTGTAGTGTAGCGATTTCGTGACAACAAACCAAAGAAGGTGTACGGCAGACCAAGGCGTAGCGATATCGCGACATGTTTGAGTTTCGCACGAGAAAAGCTACAGAACAACAGAGGCGGTTGAAGCCGACGAAGTTAACCTTGGTCGACGAAGTATAAGGTTTTACAGCCGACGTGTTAAAAGATTGATCAGCCGACTAAAGAACAAGATTTCATCTTGAGATTGTGAGTATTAAAGGAGGACTGTTTGAGCATTTTTGTGGATCGATGGATGTGTGCTTTCGAAGTGTGTGGCGTTCACAGAGTTAGTGCGACAAGCAAGGTTCGACAATCGAAAAAGCAGAGAGCGAAGTCCGACTGCAGCATCAAAGTGCATTTCACTGAATCTTCTAAGTATAGAAGTCTGTGTTGTTGTATACACGAAGAATGTGCTGCTGTTTATGAGAAGACTATGCGAAGAAGATTCTGTTGTGATTGTGACAGTGTTCGCACAGGTTGTGTAATAGAAAGAAAAGTGCGCGCAGTAGATGCTGCTATAATTGCGAACGGTTGTGAAGAACAAACAGTGATCAAGTGCTGCTGTAAGTTGAGAAGAGAGTGCTACGGTAATTTAAGAAGACTGTGCTGCTGTAGTTGTGCAGACAGTGAAGAATTGTTTTCCAAACCAAGTGCCGAAAAGAACAAAGAAAGAGGACAAAATTGTGCCAGACCGAAGGACTGTGTTTTGGTGCAGAAAAGAGGACCAGCTTGCTGTGACAGAGTTGAGGACAGAGATCTCCAGCCAGAGCAGGGAAGACAGGTGTCTTCTGTGGAAAGAGTTCCAACTTGCTAAGGGCAAAAGAGATAGAGGTTTTCTAGAGGATCACTAGCAAAGCAGATTTAGGGGAAGGTGTCTCCTTTGGGCTGAGGCTCATAAACATTGTAATCGGGAAGGATTCCCAGAGGTTTTGATATAACTTTTAGAGGAAAATTTTTATCCGTGGAGTAACCCACCTTGGGTGAACCACGTTAAAATGGGTCTTTTATGTGTGATGCTTTCTATCTTGTTTAATGTTATGTTGATGCCATTGCTATCTGAAATTAAAATTATTAAATGGTTTTATCTTATACTGTTCACCCCCCCCTCTCAGTATAAGTTCATGTTCTTCAGAATGACATCCCAAACTAGACTGAAAAACTGGTGTGAGAGGACAAGTAAATCAAGGACGGTAAGTTGAGGAGATGCTGGAATCAACCCCCCAACAACTCCCAACAACCAAAGTAACCGATATGAGACAAAAAAATCTCTCCAATATTTCTGTTGACATAATATTGGAGTTAATCGATTGCTAATCCACAATCGAATAGTAATGACCCATATGGGAGTCTAAACTAACTCCCGCCACCAAATAGCCAACAAAAGTGACATCAAGGCACGATCTCCATAGATCACTGACCTCCATGGGCACACACCTCTCGGATCCCATGGGGCAAAGAATATTCTAGCAGTCATGACAACTGCCAACTCAGTGAAACAACAACTAAACCACTGATAACTACCTGGATCCCAAATCCATATGTGGTCCTCAGCCATATCGCCTGAACCAAGGAAAAATCCAAGATCCAAGCATCGAAATATCATAATCGCATACAAGTGAAGAGTTGTTCAGCCATAACTCTATCTCTCGCACTACATCCATCATGTTGAACCAAACAATCATCCCAAAGAATGAACCACCTTACCCTCTAATGAAGAAGGCATCTCATACCCCAATGAAGTATACAACCTGCTATAACCATCTTTCAACCCACCACTATGTGTCATCCGAAAAAAGGTCCACTCATCTACATGTGGGCTGAAATCAAAATAACTAGCATACCTCACTATACAATCCATATGAACCTCACCAACTAAACCCCTGTGAAGCTCCAAATAATCCCCTGAAGTATGGCCCCAATCATCATCCTTAGGATCGAAATCAGGTAATGTACCATCATCTACTACACCAAATGAGGAAGTAGCATCCATTAAAGAAATCATATCATCACTCTGCTTATGCTCATACTTATCGACTTGAGTGAATGCAAAATCATTATTACTAATCAATCCTTCCTCACGTCCAATATCATGTATCCCCTCAATCAACTGGTTAACCACCATAGTATCCGAATTAGTCTCTAAATCATGTGAAGTGGATGCAACAGATGACTAACTTTTTGCTGTGAGAAGGGAGTGATGAGCTAAACTCAACTCAAGACAAATCTCATCAATCTCCTCATATTTTTGAGTGAGATCTCGATAAAACTGCTTTGTAAACTGCATAACCCGATACCTATTAGATAATAGCCTAAAGTAATCTGATTTTATTACCTCTAATGCTCGCTTGATGGCCTAAAAATTTGTAGCAGTAGCTCCAACTATCAACTGGTTTCATCTCTCTCCAAGTTGGGCTGTATGATAAAGGCATTCAACAAACTCATGTGTGCTATTCAAATGTGTCAATGTGTGGACAACCTGCTCATCTGTAACCTGTATGTGATCCTACAATGAATTGGAATCATCAACATAAAATAAACTCTTAGGTGTATCCTCCAATGCACAATGATCAATCTTAGGCCCTTTCACTGCATTGCACTCACCAAGCTCATACTCCGAAGTGATGACAGAACTATGCTCATCCTCTAAATCACCAACTACATCAACAACTAAATCCTTAACCACAAGATCAGCGTGCTTATCAATACACAACTCTCCAATATCCAACATAGAAGATGAAGTGACCTCATCCTCATCAATTACTACTGTTGCTTTGTTTTCCCCATCAATACAAGAATCAACCTGAACCTCAGTTATGCATGAAACATTTTCTAAATTTTCAACCTCCTCGTTGTCCTCTTCGCTGTCCACAACTGTGCTTGGCTGCAATGAGGCGTTTCCCTTTGTCCCTATTTTTATTCCAACTGCTAATGGAGGCTTCAACCACTTAGGATGATGTTTTATTATTGTTGTAAAAAACTCATTTTGTTCTTGAAATTTTTGCATCAGCTCTATCATGATTTTCTGGATAGTAGCCATTACCAACACACTACTGCAACTTTGTAACCCTCAGGCTGGCAGGATAAGCTGAGCTCTGATACCACTGTAATATCCCACCCAAGCTGAGATACGAAATTTTTGCCTTGTTTTGTTATTTTGAAAATTTGCAAGGTTTTCAGTTTTTGTGTTATATTCTGATTTTTTTTGTATTTTTTTTATTTAAGTACAAAATATGCAGAAAAAATTTAAACTGGCAACTTGAACAAATAATATCTAACAAACTACTTGGCGTGAATCAATGAAACTTGGAATTTATATAATATTTATATAAAACTATAAACCTTCTAAAGGACTTTGAAAAGTATCAAAATACCTGAAAGTTGTACAAGACTGAAAATGGCAACTTTATAGCTGAACAACAACATAGGAATATATGTATTTCTTTCCCAACAACAAATAAAAGATGTATTTTTACAATATCAATGCAAAGGAAAGCTTCCAATCAATAGACGCCTCAATTACAATCATTAATTGGCACCCAAACTCTGAATATTAAAAACCACCTTCAATGCCAGGCAAGATATGGTATGGCCAGGCTAGAGGAAATTATGGCCAGCAAGAAATGTTTGAAAATCTGCCCTGAAACCATAAGAAACCCACTCTAAATGGAACAACTAGAACTATAGAAGCAAAATAACCAAGTCACCTTAAAACCCGAACTCAAATCGTGGAATCATATACAATAAATGATTCCATTTGTATGGCTATGCTGAGAAATGAATGCTATAGAAATGTATGCAAAATATGCTTTGAAATCCCTTCCAAACCCCCTGAAAAACACTATAAATCTACAAATATAAAGCTCCAATGCAACCCCTGAAGTAGAGCTGCTCATGAACACCCTGAGAATATCTTTCAACTCCGATGATGTTGTCCCTGCTGGTGATTTTCGTCACACAACAAGCTGAATTCGAAACCCCTGCAACTCTGCAAGAACTCCTCAAAATTGCTCCAAGAGAATGAATAGCCAAAGATGTCACAATCAACTCTTCAATGCCACTTTTATCCTTTCCCAAAGCTGGTTGATCCATTCACTTCTTGAATGTGGGATAATTTATCTTTCCAAATGCTATGTTGCATCTTAAAGGCATTATTTTTACCATAAATTGTAATATATTTCACTTATTACTTTCCAAGGAGACCATACCACTTTTATGACATTAGAAATATGAAATTTATAAAATCCCCTTTAATTCAAGTGGTTACATGACCCCTTCTAAGATTAAATTAATGCCCAACATTAATATATTTAACTTTTATATTTAAATATAACATTATAAATCTTCGGGCATTAAAATTATTGCTCTCCCAACATCCAACCACCAAAAAAATTATGGAAACGGATACCCATTAAGTCGAAGATGCCAGTCGTACTTTTGGTTTCCGAGAATCCAACCCTAATTGACTTACTAAAAATAGTAAGTCTTTGAAAATACTACCAAAAACGGTCCTGAAATCTGACAACTATGAATGCAGATCGTCCAACAATATATCCATAACACCTAGTGGTTCCTAAACACTCGACATTGCCTATAGAACCTTATGAATAGGCAAGTCCATATTACGCTCTGTTAGATGACTAGGATGGGGACATTACAATGCAGGTGAGCAATATGTGTGTCACCAAGTATCGAATGAGTGGATAGACCTCATTGATGTAGGGGATCCATGGGATTACTTTGATGATCAAGGAGTTCAGACATAACTGGCAGCATGATATGCTACTATTACTAAGTTTTGGGATGATATGATCAGAGGTATATAGGAGCATGCAGAGGAGATATATCTCCTACAGGCACAATATAGAATAGGTAGGCAGTAGAGAGAGCTACTCTTTGAGCACAGGTTAGGGCACAAAGCCCTAGCCATGGGGGATCTATTAGTGGTGAGATAGCCAGGCTACGAGAGGAGATGACATAGCTCTAAGCCTTAGTGGGAGACTTACAAGCTCATTTTTGATAGAAGTGAGCATACATCGAGGAGTTGGATGATGAGATAGTTCATCTTAGGGGGAATTTACCAACTCATACTTATACTAGTGGGTCACACCAAAGTTGAAGTAGTGGTAAAATATAGCCTTCTACAAGGATGGGGAATCCTGGTACCACTTAGAGGTCAAACAAAGTAGGGAGTAGTAGATCTGGGAGTTCTCGATGAACTCTGACTGAGGGTAGAGGTGAGAGTCATAGTGTCAATCCTATGTGACCATGGCTTTTGAGACTCTCTGGTTGCTTTTGGATTTCAGGAGCGTGAGGTATAAGGACCCACTTTATTGTAGCCTACAAATAATTTATGGATTATGATTTATCTTTTGGTTCCATACATATATATGAGCATTTCTATTATCATCATGTGTTTCCTTACTGCTTTATGATATGTATGTAGTGCTTATATTTACTTTATGATGTTGTGATGGATGTTTATCATGTATGCATGTATTTTAATATGATGTAATTTTATGATATGTATATGTGTGTATGCATAATTAAATGGATGATTTGTTAATATGTATGATAGATTATGAATACTATTTGAGACACTAGATGCTAGCACCAAAGACTGTAAAAAATTTATCTCCTCATTGTAACTTTAGCATGTGATTATATAATGGATTGTGACAATGTACATTAACAAACATGTGATAATATGATATGTAATAAAATTAATAATATAATATTATATGGTGTGTTTTATATTTTTTAGGACACTCACACACTCTAGTTACCTAATCAAAAGTTGTATATTAACCATGCAAGACTTTTTGAGTAAAGGTGTAAATATTCAAATATAACCAAGATATTCAATATCCCTATGTGTGCATGTGAGTTTATTACTATGATAATGCATAAAGTTACCCCAGTTCCAAATAGGATTGATGCAACCCATCTGTACTAAATATCACCCTATGAGTATCATGATTTTGGATTTTGTACATAGTTGGATTAGACCACTAGGTAGTACATGCTACCCAAAAGCTAGCTCATCTGTATGCAAACATTGGTCTATACAAAAGTAGGATGCTAATTTGATAGATATATCATCATGCGTAAGGATACCACCATTGCCAGGTAGGATTGATGCCACCTAATCTATAATGAGGATCACTTCATGGTTGTCAAATGTTAGGGATTCAAGTTCATTACTCCCTTCTTTTATTTTGAATTGCTCTAAGGATTTTCTCATTTTAATTTTATGAGCAAAGGATTTTGATAGTGGTGATAACCACTGTTTATTTTAATTTTTACTTTTATTAATGGTAAAAACCACTTTTTATTTTGAATATTGTTAAGTGGTAACAAACACTATTTATTTTTCATTTTGGATACTTACCCCAATTTGGTAGGAAACAAGGGATATTGATTTCTTTTAGTAAGGAGGAACTTGTATTTTTGTCAATTCTTAGCATCTTTTAACCATTCACATAGGGGGATGAGTGAGATAAACTTTTCACTTAGGGTAACACGAACCACTTTGTAGGTTTCATATTTCCTTGTGCAATACTTGGATTTATTAATGTGAAAATGTGTTTGGGATTATGATATATACAAGGTACAATCTAATTAGGATTCTACCTTCTAAAAATAATGATAGCTTTCTACAAAATCTGAAAATAAAACTAGAGATGGTTGAGTGATCGAAAACCTAAATACACCTTATAAACAATGGCTAAGTGAAGGGAAACATACACATAGTATGGAATGTGGATGGAAATGATAAATATAATGTAAACATGTATGAATAATGACTATTGATAAAGTTGATGTTGAAAGGTGCCTAGTGTACAGACTTGGTGCTAGACATGTATGATCAACTCTAAAATGCAAAATGTGATGATGGGTATGCCTAATGCAAGTGATGTTATAATGCAATGATATGAAATGTAATGCAATGCAATATTTTTGTGTTTTTGATGTTTTAATGATGTTTTTGGATTTTTGATATATATATATATATATATGTATATACAATTTGTGTTAGGATATTACTATTAAAATAAAGCACAGTCACACAAAATACTGAAAAATAACACAAATACATCAAATAACTCAGTAACACTATGCAGAAATTAAATGCAAAAATGGAACAATCTCACAATAACACGAAATCATAGGCCTATTCGAGGGGAAAACCTCCTTCAATAATTCATTAGCTTGCAAAAAATAAATTCATACATGGATTCATATATTTTAAAGAAAAACTTCATGCACCCTACCTAAAGGCTCAAGAGTTGGCTTACATACAAAATTCCACTTGAGCTAGAATCTCCTACCAAACATCAGTTACAATATTGATAAAAACAGTTACATGAAATGGCACCACTTGGATAGGCACCTTAATTTCCATATACATTACAAAGTATTACAAAATAATATTATAATGGGATCCCCCATGTTGGGAGTGGGTCATTACATAAGTAAATGAGAATTATAAAATGGCATTAGTATAGGATCCTAACATGTCCTTCCCCTTCGAAAAGATTTGTCCTCAAAGCTAAAAATAAGGGAACTAGTGCTCGAGTTGATGGAGATACTCCCATGTAGAATATTTTGGCTAGAGCTCATGCCATTGAACAAGAACTTCCATGATGGTACGGTTGCACAGAGTGTGAGTCCGAAAATCCAAAAATTCTTCAGGTTTGAGTAATATGGACCCTTCTTCATCCAATTATGGTAATGTTGATTGAACCTGTACCTATGTGCCCATAAATTTTTTGAGAGAGGAAACATGGAAAACATGATGGAGCTTGGAGGTGGGTGGAAGAGCCAATTTGTAAGCTGTGGTACCAATTTTTTGTATAACTTGGTAGGGTCCATAGTATTTTGCAGTAAATTTATGGCGCCTGCGGAGTTGTAGAGATGATTGTTTGTATGGCTAAAAGTGAAGGAAGACCATATCACCCACATCAAAGCTACGCTCAAAATGATGCTGGTCAACCTATTGTTACATTCAATTCTAGGCCATGTCCAAATTCTTCTTTAGTTGGAGAAGGACATCGGTATGTTGGCTGAGAGTAGTGTCGACTACCTGGACCTTGGAGTTGTCTGGGATGTATGAAGAAGGTGTGAGTGGAGGACACCCATAAACAACCTCAAAAGGGGTGAGTTTGGTTGTTGTGTGATAGAAAGTGTTATACCACCATTTTTTCAAAGGAAGCCACTTCACCAATTGAGTAGGATGATCTGATGCAAAACAATGAAGATAGATATCTAAACATTTGTTGACAATCTCAGTTTGACCATCCATTTGTGGATGATAGGCTAAACTCATTTTGAGCTGATTTCCCTGCAACTTAAATAGTTCTTGCCAAACATTACTAGTGAAGGTTGGGTCTCCATCAAACACAATGGAGGTGGACTACCATGAATGTAAAAAGTGGAATTGACAAAGATTTGGGAAATGGTAGAGGTTATGTAAGGATGACCAAGGGAACAAAAATGAGTATACTTTGAAAGGTGATCTGCTACCATGAGAATAAAGGACTTACCACCAAATTTAGGTGACCCTTCTATAAAATCCATGGAAATATCAGTCCAAAACTAATCTGGAATGGGCAAGGGTTGAAGAGTACCTAGAGAACGTACCATTTCACCTTTCATCCATTGACAAGTATCACAAGATGCTATAAAATCATGGATGTCCTGTTTCATACCTTTATAAAATAATGTGCACTTGAGGTATTCATATGTTTTGAGAAACCCTGAATGGCATGTAGAGGCATTAGTATGTAGTTCCTTCATAAAAATCTCATGAAGTGGGGACGTGTGAGGAAGAACAAGGAGTTGGCGATAATGTAAGTCATGACCATATCAATTGTAGCCTGGGTATGAAGTAGGATCATCACGGATTGAGGCCACCAAAGCTTACAAGTCTGCATCCTGAAGTACTTCCTATCATAAGGAATCTATCCATTGAGTAACAGGTGAGGAAATGGCACATAACATACTAATGGCCTCAAATTGGTGAGAGAGAGCATAAATCACAATATTCTCTTTGCCCTTCTTATCGGTGATATCATAATCATATCCCATGAATTTAGAAACCCATTTTATTGTTTTTATGTAGTAACCCATTTTTCCAAGAAGTATTTGAGACTATGATGGTCTATTTTAATGGAGAAATGGCACCCAATGAGATAAGTTTGCCAATGGGTTATGACACGTAAGATTACCAACATCTCCTTGTCATATGTAGATTTTCCCAAATTACGATCGGAGAGTGCCTTAATAGTGAAATCCTAGGGTCTCTCTTATTGCATCAACACCACCCCGATGCCACGACCAGAAGCATAACTTTCAATGATGAAAGGCTTGGAAAATTTTGGCATGACTAAAAATGATGTGGTGGTCATAACATGCTTCAATTTGGGGAAGGCTTGGTCAGTGGGCCCCGTCTAAGTAAAATATTCCCTATTTAATATGAATGTAAGGGGGGATACTATTTTATCATAATTACAAATAAATTTATAGTAATAACCTATAAGCCCTAATAATCCCTAAAGTCCCTTGAGAGTGCAAGGTTTTGGCCAGTCCTGAATTGCCTGAATCATCTTGGGGTCAACCTTGATGCTATCTTTGGAGATAATGTGTCCTCGATACTCCACTTCAATCAGACTAAAGGAACACTTGGACCACTTAGAAAAAATTTGATGTTGTGCCAACAACTATAATGTATGATCCACATGGAGAAGGTGTTCTTCCCATGAGCGACTATAAACCAATATATCATCAAAGAAAACCAGGATGAACTTCCATAGGAGAGGGTGAATATGTTGTTCATAAGGCTTTGAAAAGTGGAAGGAGCATTTTTCAGACAAAATGGCATTACCAAGAAGTCATAGTGATCCTCATGAGTACAAAATACAGTTTTGGAAATATCCTCATCCTTGAGCCTGATTTGATGGTATCCATAATGAAGGTCTAACTTGAAGAAGTACATAGATCCATGTAATTTATCCAATAATTCATCCACTACCAAAATGGGGAATTTATCATTTATGGTAATTTTAGTGAGCTCACGGTAGTCTATACACAATCACCATGAGCCATATTTCTTGAGATCAAGTAAAACTAGAGAAGAGTAAGGGTTGGTACTAGATCGAATGACATCAACTTTCAGCAATTCTTGTACCATATTCTTGATTTTAGACTTGAGAGCATGAGGATACCAATATAGTCTTATGTTGGGTGGTGCATTAGTTGGTAGCAGTGTAATATCATGGTCATGTGAGCGACAAGGCAACAAGGTAGTTGGTTTTGAAAAATGTCATTGTGCTTGGTCAGAACAAGTTGCAAATATGTTGGAATTTGATCCACTGTGGAAGTGCTTGGTTAAATTAAAAATATTTGTGCAATGACTCCATGGTATGACTTTTTCAACAACTTATCCATATGATTGGAACTAATAATTTGATAAGGGCTTATTTCGGTACGATGGAGGGTGTGGATTTTTCCATGTTGTGAAAACTACATCCATAGTTCTACAAAGTTCCAGGAGATAGTGCCCAAGGTGCCTAACCATTGAGCTCCTAACACAATGTCACATCCTCTCAATTGGAGGGCAAACATGTCTTTCTTGATTCATAATCCCTCATATTTATTTTGACATTATGACATTTACCTTTACAAGGTAGAGTACCTCCATTTATCACCATGACTTCAAATGAATTGCATGTGTGTATATAACAATTGGCCTACTTAAAAACTCAAGGATTAATAAAGTTGTGTGTACTACCTAAATCAATAATAATAGTAAGACATTGGCCTTTGAAAAAGCCACAATTTTCATGGTTTGTGGAGTGGTAATCTCGACAAGAGCATGGACTAAAATTTTTGCCTGAGGTTCTTGTGTGTCCTCTTCCAATTGAGTTGGTGCTTCAACTGTGTCACTCTCCTCATCACTATGGTCACTCCTATCCGGTTCCTCTGTATATATTAAAAAAATATCTTATTTGTGCATCTATGCCCCTTCACAATTTTTTCATCACAATTATAACATAGCCCTTGGGCATGACATGCATCCATTTCATTTGTAGTCAGTCACTTAGGAGTAGGATATTTATTACCAGCATTATTTTGGAATTGAGGAGGAAAGGGAGGTCGATCTTGAGAAAATAATGATGTTTTCCCTTGAGTTGAGAGTTTAGATTCGAATAATATGGATAAACTGATAGCCTGCATCATGGTTTGGGATTTAAACATCTTGAATTCAATCTAGAGATAATATTTCAACCCACTCATGAAACAACTCATAAAAAATCTCTCATTCAAGCCCTTAGTTTTATTTTCTAATTTCTCAAATTGTGTTTGGTAATCATGAATTATAGTTGTTTGTTTCAACTTTTTCAATGCTCCTGTAAAGTCTTCATAGTCACACGGGCCAAGTTAGGTGAGAATTTGGGACTCAAAGTCCTACCAAGATATATCAGGGGTAGTGGCTCATAGCCATTGGAACCAAAGTAAGACCTTAGATTCTAAGTTGAAGGAAGTCATCTAAACCCGATGATATACAAGGACATTATGGAGTCTAAAGAATTGATCAACCCGACATAACCACCCATAAAAATCATTTACACTAAACTTAGGGAAATCCAATTTAGAAATTTTGAAGGTCAGATCATGATCATAGTAAGTGTTTTCTATTTCCCTTTTTTGGTCTTTTGTTTCCATTCTATGACTACATTTAGAGTTTTTATCTTGGTGTTCAGTTGTTAGAGTACCCTACAATTGGGTCTCCACCTCGGTAAGTTATTTTTCCAAGCATATTCTAGTGGTATCATGATATTTTCGAAGCTCTCGAATATATTCTCTTATGCTATGGTGTGTAGTGGTCAAGTAGTCAAGGGATTTTTGCATGTTAGCCAATATTGTGTCCAGTTCTATCTCCTTTTGGTGTCCACGAGTGTCACTCACCATTGTGGGCCTATTTTACTAAGTTACTAAAAATAAATGTGGGGTGTCACGAGTTACTATTTTTAGTAAGGTGTCCAAAAAAGTGCTTGGGTGTGGTATATCAAAATGATCAGCTCCAAAAAATAGTCACAATGAGCTATACCCCACAACATTGAATTTAGGCATCCCAGAATTTTTTTTATACTGTTATATTGACGAGTCTACTGGTGTTGTCAGTTTCTAATTTGAAGTTACGATTCAAAATTTGGGGTTTGGGATCAACTATCTTTGACCTGTATTCTACCACCTGGACACCCTATCACTATCCTATATCTTCCCTTATCACATGTATTGTGGTTACTGACATGGTTCCTATCACTGATCTTATGGATTCTTAGAAACTAACAGTTCTATTTTTGACATTGGAAGTCTATAATTCTTGACTGTTACAAAGGGTTGTTACTATCGACCTAACTATCACTATTATTGATCAAACTATTACTATAATAGTGCTGACTATTTTATCTTTGACCATGAAATATTGCAAACGCTTGCAAAATCTGTCTTGATTGTTGGTGCATGCAAGTTTGTTTTCTATGATAAGGAATGCCTTATCTGTATGCTCACTTTTGGGGTTGTGAATGCAGGTTAGTAGAATACGGATGGTGTTTATTTGTAGGTGGAAGCTGTATTTTTTAGAACCAAGATATGCTAAGTAAGCGAGTATGTAATACCCATAGGCCTTCTGTTATACCATAGTGACGAACAATAGTGCTCGAACCAATATTTCAGGCCACTATCCTAGGAGGATTCCACACATACACTTGAGCATACTATATGTCTCTCTAACAATATGGGAGGGTGATTTTTCAGGATGTTGTATCCTGTGGACTATGGATAATACAAGGCCAAAAATATTTTTAATGGATAAAAATTTATTTAAGCCTATATTGTCTCATGATACACCTAAAGATGCATGGGAGCTCAAGTCCGTGCATGAGTGTTGTCTAAGGTCTGGTTATTTAATAACACCTCACTTCACTAGATGCTTTATGGGCTATCTAGCTTAGCCAATAATAACAACTCCTTCACGATGTTTTAAAACCCTTGCATAAGGTTTCTAACCTACACAACTACTAAAAATGATATTGTATTTTTTTGTATTTTTTGGTTTTTTTGCCAAAAAAAATAGACTAAATTTTTTGGATTTTGTAATAAAGGAAAAAAATGAAAAACACACAAAAAATTATACCTAACAGGTAGAATGTATGGCAAACATCATCCTAGTTGTAGCAAAACTCAGGCCTGGAAAGCACTCTGATACCACTTTTTAGGATCTTACTATTAAAATAAAGCACACTTACACAAAATACTAAAAAATAACTCAAATTCAAATAACTCAGTAATACTATGCAAAAATTAAATGCAAAAATGAAACAATTTCATAATAACATACAATCGTAGGCCTCTTTGAGGGGGAAACCTCCTTCAATATTTCATTAGCTTGCAAAAATATGAATTCGTACATGGCTTCATATATTTTAAAGAAAAAAATCATGCAACCCTACCTAAAGGCTCAAGATTTGGCTTACATATAAAATGACACTCGAGCTAGAATATCCTACCAAACATCGGTTACAATATTGATAAAAATGGTTACATGATATGGCACCACTTGGATACAGACCTTACTTGCCACATACATTACAAAGTATTACAAAATAATATTATAATGGGATCCCCATGTTGGGAGTGGGTCATTACATAAGTAAATGAGAATTACAAAATGGCATTAGGATAGGATCCTAAAAATTTGACCAATGGGTTTAGTGGATGCCATTAGGGATTTTGGGTGACCAAAGGGTTTATAGATACCTTTATGGCATTTTAGGGTGACCAAAGGGCTTATAGATGCCTTTGGAGTATTTTGAGGTGACCAAAGGGTTTTTAGACTACTTTGGAGCATTTTAGGTTGACTAAAGGGGTTTATGGATATATTTGGAGCATTTTGGGTAGACCAAAGGGGTCATAGATTGCCTTGGAGCATTTTAGGTTGACCAAAGGGGTTTTAGACTACCTTGGAGCATTTTAGGTTGACCAAGGGGTCATATAATACTTTGTATCATTTTAGGGTGACCAAAGGGGTCGTAGACCACCTTGGAGCATTTTAGGGTGACCAAAAGGGTCATAGACTACCTTGAAGCATTTTAGGTTGACCAAAGGGGTCATAGACCACCTTGGAGTATTTTAGGGTGACCAAAGGGGTTGTAAACCACCTTGGAGTATTTTAGGGTGACAAAAGAGGTTGTAGATCACCTTGAAGCATTTTAAGGTGACCAAAGGGGTTGTAGATCATCTTGGAGCATTTTAGGTTGACCAAAGGGGTCGTAGATTACCTTGGAGCATTTTAGGGTGACCAAAGGGGTCGTTGACTGCCTTGAAGAATTTTAGGGTGCCCAAAGGGGTTGTAGATCACCTTGGAGTATTTTAGGGTGACCAAAGGGGTCGTAAACTACCTTGGAGCATTTTAGGTTGACCAAAGGGGTCGTAGACTACCTGGGAGCATTTTAGGGTGACCAAAGAGGTAGTAGACTGCCTTGGAGAATTTTAGGTAAGGCATTATGTTCTAAGAATGGAAAGGTTGTAGGTGAAGGACATTAATGGTTAAGGCTCTTCACTTACTTTGATGGATGCTAAGTGATAAGTTCTAGGTCCAATATGACTAGTAATAATGTATGGACCTAACCAATTTACCACAAATTTATCCCATAGATGGGGTGGCAAATTAGAATTTTGTTGGTTCTCTTTTAGAACTAGATCACCAACCTGAAAGTATCTAGGGTGGAATTTCATGTTATAATCTCTCTTAAGGTACTCTTGATAAACATGTAGATGCTCAAGAGCATTAACGTGTCACTCATCAAGCAAATTTAATTGGTCTAGATGAGCTTGTCATGCGGTATCATCATCGATGAACTCTTGCATGGATATGCACAGTGATGGGATTTGTAAATCTAAAGGGATGATAGCCTTAGCACCATACACTAGTGAAAACATAGTTGCCCTAGTGGGAGTCCAAATACTAGTGCAATAAGCCTAAAGGGCAAGAGGTAATTGATTATGCCAATATTTATAATTATCCTTAATGGTTTTCTTGAAGATTTCAATTATTGTTTTATTTGATGCCTCTGCTTGCCCATTAGATTGTGGATAAAGGGTGTAGAAAAGTTGTATTATATGTTATATTTTGCTATTAGAGCAAGCACATTCTTATTATTAAAAGGTGTCCCATTATATGAAATTATTTTGGATGGAATACCAAAATGATAAATGATATTCTGCAATATAAACTCCGCAATGCGAGGTGTATTTGTAGTGGTAAGGGGAATTGCTTCCACCCATTTTGTAAATTACTCAGTAGCCATAATGATGAATGTATGATAGCCTGAGGAAGCAGGTGATTTTTTCTCGATTAAATCAAACCCCCATTGTGCAAATGGCTAAACTGATTGAATTGATTATAAGGCCTAATAAGTTACGTATGTTAGATTAGAATGGTGTTGACACTTTATACACTTCTTGATATAAGCACAACAATATTGCTCTAAAGTTGACCAATAATAACCCATGCGAAGAATGCGCTTTATGATGGCCATGCCACTGAAATGACCACCACATGTACCATCATGTACTTGGGCGATGGCCCAAACTAACTCTTTATAGTCTAAGAAATGAAGGAGGATACCCTCATAGCTTCTATGATACATTATATCTCCAAGTAAGAAATACTTTTCCATTCTTTTCTTAAATTCTTGTTTTGCAGCATGCGATAATCTAGAAGGAATACGTCCAAGTTTAAATATTTTTTTATTTGGATGGACCAATGTTGCTTTGAAGAAGCCTCAATTGTATAAATTACGTGATACTTTTGATGTTAATATCTCACAAATGCTAATTGAGAGAGAACTTGTAGATATAGCATTGTGCTAGTGTCAAAAGGATTTTGAGGAAAAAAAGTCCCCCAAGTGGTATTATACAAATAATTATGAATTTGAGAGAATCGTTCATGCAAAGGTTCAATCTAAATCATGTGGAATTCTGGCATGGAGTTAAGCTCATCGTGTTGAGTTGCAGAGTGTTATAGAATTTTTAATTTAATGGTTGTGATATAATTATATGGGTTCTACAGGATTAAAGACCTTAAGGAGACCATTGTGTTCATAAAACAATTAGATGAATGAGGGAGTGCCTCAATATCATACCATTCAAAATTTTCTAGAAGTTTATCCACTAGGGTTTTGTAGGCTTGCAATATGGGGAATCTACACTAAAATATTCCTTTAATATGATTTACTATGAGAAAGGAATCACCAAAAATGTTGAGCTTGGTTATTTTCATGGCAATTTTCATTTGAAGGCCTATGAGGAGAGCTTCATACTCGATATTATTATTGGTGTACGGGAAATAAAGTTCAAATTAAAGGGTTATGGGAGCTCCTTGTAGTGTGAAAAATATAATTCTTGTGCTACCCCCTTGCTCACACTTAGAACCATCGAAGAATAGAGTTATGTCAGCCAATGACTTAGGATTTTCAAGATTAGGTAACTCTGACACTTGAAAAACTCCATCATCGAGAAGCTCTATGCTAAGAGGTTGGTCATCCTAGAGGGAAGAATCTATGATTTTATTTGCTATGACCTAAAATTTAATTGATTTATATCCTATGAACTCTAGGTTAAATTTTGTCAACAACATAATCCATTTTGTCGTGTGACTACTATGGTAATTTTGACTCATCATGTATTGCAATGGATTCTCTTTTGATACTACATACATGGTATGATTGAGAATGTAATGGCATAGATTTTTAGTGGTGAAAACCACTACTAAGAATAGCTTCTCAACGTATGCATAATTTATTTCATAGCTAACCAAGGTGTGGCTAATATAGTATGTATCCTGTTCTTTATGTAATTCATTCTTTTGGGCCAACATGGTGCCCAATGCAAGCTCACTAGCTGATATGTAAATATAGAATGACAATCCTGGTTGGGGAGGAGCCAATACTGGTGGAAAAATTAGATATTGTTTAATCTCATCGAAGGTACCTTGACATTCGTCATCCCAATGAAATATGATCCCCTTGTGTAACAACTTGTTCATAGGTCTACATTTATATAATAATTATTGTAGCACCCTAAAATTGGCACAGTAATCCTTAGCAAAAAATTAAAATTACATTAGTAATAATTCAAATTCAAATTTTAACCCCAAAATCACTCCCAAACCGCCTGCTGCCCGTTTCCTCATTTTTCATGCCATTTTTAGAGTTTGTTTTGTCCATTTGACGATATCATCATCGATCATACGATATCGCCTCAGATCAAATGATTTCATCTAGAGAAGAATGTCCAGACGATCTCGTCCCAAACTGATTTGTGCATAGTTAGCTTCTATTTCAATGACATCTCTAATCCGGGTAGAAGCATGTCTGCACCGTTAGAGACCTCCCCCGTTGGAGATCTTCCAAATTAGGATGATATCCAACATCCTAACCTCCCTCCTAAGCCTATTTAACCTTAGGACCCCCTCTTGGCATTCCCCCTGGCTAAAATTCCCTGTAACACGAATTCTACATGCATTAGACTATCTTAAACCACCATTTGCATTTGTATTTTTCCAAGTTTGTTTGCAGGAACTTCATTGTTTATCAGCCGAAGCAAGCTCAGATCATCACAGATGATCCTATTCAATTAGAGATGATTTCGTACCAATTCGAGATGATTTCGACTGCAGTCAACATTGGGGGCAATCAGTGCCTAGGGTTTGCGTTTTCTCACTTTGTTTGTTGATTTATCCTACATTTAGTTAAATTTGTTATTATTTCTTATTGTTCTACATCTTGGAGTTCACCCATATAGCTTAAGTGTACAATGAAGTCATAATTTGTCATTAGAACGTCATAATCTACTTGAATTTTTATTTGTGATCATCACCTTAGCATCTATGTTGCCATTTTACACCATTTTTCTCTGTTAGAATAGTTGCATTTCTGGTATTTTGTATTTATCTCTCTGTTTGTAGGTCTCTGAAGAATTCGTTAGATCTCAGACGATCCCGTCAGATCTCAAACGATCTTGTCAAATTCTAGATGATCTGGACTGCTTCAAACATCAGAACCTTCATTAGACATCTGGATCAGGTAAGCGTATTCTTTCTATTTTCTGTCCAAATCTATTTTTTGTATTTATTTAATTTGCATTTTCATAATAGAACACTTAGATTCATCTGGCCAAACCTAGGACTTGGATGTTTAAAGATAAAACTGAACACATTAAACACATTCCCAACCTAGGCGTGGAAACTGCCACTAAATGTTTCGTGGTGAACCCCACCATCCATCGAAAAATCACCTTAATACCCCTCACCTGAGAGGCAGGACCTTAAAATGGCCTCTCAGTCTGAGGTATCGTCCCATTCTTTTCCCATCCCCCTTTTGGGCGCGAATCCTTTAGCCTAAAGGTAAGGGTGTGAAAAATTTGGAATGATACATTTTGGTGAACCTGGCGTGAATAACATAGGCATCTTTCTGATTAAAAAAAAAAAAAAAAAACAATATATATATATATATATATATGTATACAAGAAAAACAAAAACAAAATCATCATTTCAAGTTTGTATGTTTTAGATTCAATTCTAAATAATAGATACTAAATATTACTTTTAGAAGTACTAAATAAACCATGATTTTTTACTCAAATCAATATGAGCCCATCAGTAATGTTGGAAGAATTCAGCCAAATACATTTGTTGATTATGACCAACCTCATCCCTATTCAACACCACCTCCATCACACTTTTCTCATTTTTCATCCTTACCCCAACAGGACAATCCCTTTGCCAATCCTCTTCATAATGATATTATCTATTCTCCCATATACCCATATTATGTCTATCAATCCACATACAATCCTCCTCCACCATTTCAATATTCTTCTTTCAATACAACACATCCAATTCAAAAGGAAAATACTTATTCTTTGCAATCTTCCTATCATCATTCAACCCATAATAAAGAAAGTAGAGGTGAGAAACCATTAGGCCCTTTTATGATTGAATTCCTAAGGCATGTATCAAAAACCTCTCGAAAACCTTCATCACGTAAATTTACTAAGCTCAATCAACCAATGGATATAATTCTCAAGAATTTACTTGATACAAATAAGATTGAACTCCCTTCCATAAGACAACTTGATACCACATCAGATTGGTTTAAACCTGAGCTACATTGTGAATATCATAGAGTAGATGGACATATGACACAAAATTACAAAGATTTAAGATGTGTAATTCAAGATTTGATTGATAAGGGTCTTTTTAATATAAAGGAATTACAATCTACAACTGATTATAAATCTCCAGTAAAAAACCAAACTCCTACACAACAAATACCAATAATCAATCAAGACATGGGGATCTCCCAAGAACCCCTATTCAATTATCAACAACAAGAAACCAATCAAATATTGCATGTTAATGTGTATCATCATGATGATATTACTAATATTGTAACAAAAACTACAAATGGGCAACCTCAAGTTAAACCAACTCAATCAGATATTCAAGATATGGATTGCTCATTTGACCAACCTTCAAAACTATCTTTGGCTCTAGAGAATGATCCAAAATGGAATGTAAGCATAGAAAGCTCATCTTTAGAATAAAAATCCCAATCTTAAATCCACTTTTATAGCCAACAACAAGTGATTAATCCTCAAGCGAAGATATCCCTTTTAGAGGTATTACAAAGTTCTCATAAGGAAACTTTGTTAAAGATACCTAGCCAACAATTTGTTCCTCATCATATTTTCTCTAATAACATAATTAATGGTGTAAACCCTCTTGAGGTTAACCATATTTCATTCTATGATGAGGAGATTCCTTCCTCTACTCCACAAGAAGACTCATGTCTTTACATTACAGGATCTAATAAAGAAATACTTGTTAAAACTATCATGGTAGATAATGGCTCCTCTCTTAATTTATGCACTTATCAATTATTCCAAAAACTCAAAATAAAGGAAGAAGATCTTAATGAATCAAATGTTATTATAAAATATTTTAACAATGAAATTCAAGAAGCTCAAGGTACTATAATTTTTCCCCTCAATATTGGATCCAATATTCTGGATACTTTGTTTTATGTAGCATATTGCCCTTCACCTTACAACCTACTTCTCATAAGTCTTTGGATTCATACGATGAGGGTTGTCCCTTCCACTCTTCACCAATGTTTGAAGTTTGAACTGTCAAATAAAAGTGTTACCATACATGGTGACCCAACACCATTTGAAGAATATTTAATGGTTGAAACATCAAGCTCTATACATTCTCCATTGTCGCAACTACTTTTTATCCATCACTTTTCTTCATTCATATATGATCATCCTTGTTTGCCAAATAACACCCATGCATATATTTTATATATGCTCCCTCCACCTTATCAAAACTTGGAATATAGTGATAAAAATGAAGAACTTTATTATCCTTCTTACATTCTATTTTGTAACATGATCAATTTTCCACATATAAAAGTAAAATCTTTTGCTACATTATTCTACATTATAACAAAGCTTTTGTTATCACTACCTTTTATTCATCACTTTTTGTTCTTACCTTCACAACCAAATTATCCTTCAAAACCTCCTTTGATTTTGAAGCAACCTTAGACATGCTATACTCAAATAACCTTGTATAGTGTATATAGATCATCTTGTATATACCACAATTCCATCATCTAAAAATTCATATAAAAATATAAAAATTTCAAAAAAACCACTATCTTGTATTTCCTTCAATTCATAAACTTAAAATATAAAAACACCAAAAACATCCAAAACATCAAAACCTTCAAAAACATCTTTTATTTTTATATCTGTCAATTTGTGAAGTATTGCAGTTATATTTTCAAGTTATTTTGGATAAATTAGCATTTATTTGGAATCCCCCACTATCACAAACACAAAAATAAATATCTTGATTTTATCTGGCATGATTACTAATCTCTCTTATATCCAAGTCCACACAATTCAATTAAATAAAGTTTGAGCATAGAGAATTTATCTTGTTATTTACTTAAACCAAGCATATCTTTTCACAATAAAATGATTACATTTGTAATTTCCATGCTATGTTACCTAGTAGAAGTGGTTCTTGAGCGAAAAGTTTCCCCTGCTATCCTATCATGCACATGGTCTAGAATATTTGAGAATTGGCAAAAGGACAAGCTCACCCCTACCCGGAATAAAAATCCCTTGCTCTACAGCTAATCCGAGCAAGTATCCCTAACATATAAAGAAAAGAAAAGTTCAAAAGAAAAGGAAAAAAGAAACAAGTTATTTCAGCATTATTTCAAATATCAAGCCAAAATACAAAAGTACAAAAAAAAAAAAAAAGCAAAAGAGAAAAGCAAAAGCAAAAGCAATAAAATCCCTTTCCCCACCCCTTGAAAAGAAAATAAGGGCTTGAATCCCTGGAATTATCAATTATTCGAAAACTATGAGGTAAGCCCCATAACAGGTGGTTTGTGCCCAACCCGCTTGGCCTTGGGTGACTCCTAGCGTGGTGATATGTCTGTCACATTAGCAACCTTCTTTTGTATAGACCTAGGTCTGCTTATGGATTAGCTAGCTCTTGATAACCCAACCTACATAGTAGTCTGGTATGGTTGTATGCATCTAAATCATGGTTAATGAACACTTATTTGGTTCATTCAAATCACTTGTATCAAATTATCTTGCTCACAACTGGTAAATGAACAATGCAATTGCACACACATTTGTATTTGAGAGATTTTGTGTATCATTATGATAAATCAAGATTGGTAATGAACTCACATACACACATGGGATTCCTTATAAATCTAACTTTTGTATTTAAGATACTTTGAAATATTTTTGCAAATTGTTTGGAATAAATTCATTTTCTTCTTTGAAGAATAGTTGTTTAGTATAAAGACAACTACATGCATTCTCAGAAAAATCAAAATATTTTTTCAAAAACATGCAATCAAGTTACATTTATATATATTATCGACTTTCACGATGATGGTATAGTTCCAAAAACCAAAATTGGAATTTTATGCCTAGCACAAGTCCTCGTCTTCATATTTTCTGAAGACCAAAATTAAAAATCAACCATGCAATAAAACAATTTATTTTCTTCTTTGGATTTCGTGATGATGGTATAAGTTTATACCTAAATATTCTATGCCTAGCGCAAACCATTGTACCAATCTTATTTTCCATTTATTCAAAATCATAACAACATATGACTTAAATCATTATGTTACACAATTATGCTTTAAAACAAAACAAACACTTACTCTATTTTCATGTCATTATGTCAAACTTCAATTTTGCAATGATGGTATAATTCCTAGGGAATTATCCAAAAAATTTATCACACTTAGGAATTTATGCCTAGAAAAAGTCATTTTAAAATATTTCATGCATAATATTTTCATTAAAATCTGAAAAACAAATCATCATCATTTGCATCATCACAACAAAGTCTTAAGACAGTCTCTTAAGCACTCTTTTACTTTTAGCAATATTCCTATACTAGGATTAGCTTGACGACCAAGTGAGCGGCGACTCCATGAAATGGTCTATAATAGCAACAATGTCCTTTGAAATTATTGTTAAAAGTCCCTTTTATTTTTATCAAATTATCACATCACAAAAAACCAACTTGTTTACATCAGATTATTTCATTTAAATTAAAAAAAAAAAAACATGACATTCAAACCATCATATTTCCAAATGGCATAATTACATGAATCATCAAATCAATCAATCAAAACATTAAAGCATCATACAAATACATAAGACAAGTCATATGATCAAAAATATCTCATCTATATATATCTCAATAGTATATGTACATCATCTCAAAACTAGATTGGTATGCCACAATCTGTACCTAGGCATACTCAATCCCCTATCAAAAATAATAATAAGCACTATAATCAATCTTGCAAGTGCAATCTATAGCAGCTAGCCTCAAGAACCCCTTGAGCTCTCAGCCTCATCTCCTCCCCCACCCTGAGGTGGACAAGGTGGCCCCATCATAGTCCGTGTGGTGCTATGAGTCCTGTAATCTGATCGTGATGATGTCCTCGATGACCTCATCCCGATAGGCTCCACAATATGGGCCAACAATGGTAACCTCTGCCCCTATGGCACCATATGGTGGTAGTGTCTGATAGAATGTGACCTGGGCAATAGCCCATGCTAGATCTCGAGTGCTCGCCCCTCCGCTCCATGCTCTAAGGCGTGCTACCTCATCTCTGAGCTATGTGGCCTCCTCTTGGTGTCGTGCAATCTCATCCTGTAGAGTCTGCACCTCTGCCTAGAGACGAACAGTCTCCACTCGAAGAGTAGCCATATCACTACTCTCTCCTGTGTCCACACCCTTGCCCTTATCTGGTGATGGTGGTCTCTCTCTCCATGGATAAGGGGGTCTCTCCTCCCTCCTCTCCTACTGCCACGACCTCTGCTGAGCCTGTGGTCTCCTCTACTCTCTCTCGCCGTGACCCTATGCCACCTTAATGGTTTCCTGGTGCCACCTCCCTATCCGATTCACAACTGTGTGAATCGGACCCTAAGCCCTCATCATCCGAGGAGGGTGGATGCCTACGTACCAGGCATCATAGCCATCGGCTACCCCTACATTGTCCCCATCCACTGGCTAAATGGGGGCATCATCTGTGTCCTAACTCTAGAAGTGCTGCATATCTGGAGCCTAGTGTTATCCTAGACGGTCCGAGAAAACTAATAGTCTCTGAGAGATTGGATCCCCTGCTGTAGACCGAACTACCTCAAAAATTGGTCGTAGCGATGGAGCTCCACCTCTCCCCTCTCCATCCTTAGCCAGCAAGTTTACCTAACGTGAGCCAGCTCCTGTCCATCCTCGGACCACCTTGGATGATCTCTCCAAGGCCTCCAGGTGATCTGGTCAGAGACAAGGTTGTCAAGTAGTCTCCAAGACATTGGCAGATCTATCTGTCGCTATGACCCTCTTCGAAGCCACCAGTAGAAAGCTTGGGGCTTATCCCCGTCAATCCCTATCAGTGGGAGCCCTACTAGCCTCCGCACCATTATGTACTCCCAGAACCAAACCTATAGTAGAGATGTCATAACCAGACATTGGCCACCCTTGTATACGACCCCATGCAGGATCCTATACAATCGGCATAGTACAAATCTCCCCCAAGAAAACCTGTATTCATGGTCTCTCATGTCATAGACCACATCTGTTAGTAGCCATGGTACTTTGCATCCACTCTGATGGCATAGTAGCAGACCACCTACAACCCCAGCCAAAACCTGTGTCAGTCTAGATGCCCCAAGCATCTACCGTAGAGATTCGATGTTCACTCCGCCCTTCTCCAGGATGAAGCTCGGATCTCTGCATAGTCGCATCATCACATGGCCCTGATTGGCCATGGGAGTGATTAGTCATCCTTGTATGGGGATCCTCAAAATCCTCCATACATCCTTCAGTGTGGGAGTCATCTCCCCTGTCGGTAACCAGAAACAGGAAGAACCTGGATACCACCTCTCTACTAGGGCTGTCAATAGCCCCATATCTATAGAAACCTGTGGCATCTCTGCCACATGCTACAAGCCTACTTGAGCCAGCTGATCTCACTCTACCTAATATAGAGTGGCCAAGTCATCCCTCAACCCATCGTATTTCCATTATTTGCTATTTAGTAATCCTCTCTGCAATATAAACAACAAAACAATAAAAATCATTAATAAAACAGTGATTAAAAATGCAAGTAAAACAAAGTTCAATTTCATAAATGCTGATATCGTCCACTATTGGATGATATCATCCCAAATTTGATCAAATTCGTCTCCAATTTTGCTAGCCGAAATTGTCCCCTTTTTGACGAAATCGTCCCCATTTCGCCGATTTCGCCCCTGGATGAAATCAGCGATATTGAGACGATTTCAACGAAATCGAGACGATTTCAATGAAATCGAGACGATTTTGACGAAATCGAGACGATTTCGTCTCGACAACGTCAACGGCCTAAAAATGGCCGCGATGCTCAAAAATCATATAAATTTAATCTAAAAAGCATGAAATTCAAAATTCAAGCCTTCTAAACTAAGTTTAGACCCTTACCCGTAGCCCGCATCGGACCTCTGTCGATCTGTGCGCTGTCTCGACCATCTTGTTTGAAGAGCTCTAGAAACCAGAAAATAAAAAATGAACAGTAAAAATGAATTAGGGTTTTTCCCTATTTTATTTTTAATTTTATTCAAAAACAATTAACGACAAATTTAATTTTGGATTTTCCGCATTTTTACCTCAAACGTTCGATTTGGGTAAAAACACGGAGGGGGCATCATAGTAAGCTGTCGTACGATTCAACCAAGAATCGTCGCCTAAAAATGGGAATAAATTTTTGCTTTCTCGTAGATCGAGAAGAACTCATCTTTAATGCATTTTTCTCGAAAAATTCACTAAAGAGGGGCCAAAATGTAGCACCCTAAAATTGGCACAGTAAACCTTAGAAAAAAATTAAAATTACATTAGTAATAATTCAAATTCAAATTTTAACCCCAAAACCACTCCCAAATCGCCTGCTGCCCGTTTCCTCGTTTTCCATGCCATTTTTAGAGTTTGTTTTGTCCGTTTGACGATATCGTCGCCGATCAGACGATATCGCCTTAGATCGAACGATTTCGTTTGGAGAAGAACGTCCAGACGATCTCGTCCCAAACTGATTTGTGCATAGTTAGCTTCTGTTTCAACGACATCTATAATTCGGGCAGAAGCATGTCTACGCTGTTAGAGACCTCCCCCATTGGAGATCTTCCAAATTAGGATGATCTCCAACCTCCTAACCTCCCTCCTAAGACTATTTAACCTTAGGACCCCCTCTTGGCATTCCCCCTAGCTGAAATTCCCTTTAACACGAATTCTACATGCATTAGACTATCTTAAACCACCATTTGCATTTGTATTTTTCCAAGTTTGTTTGTAGGAACTTCATTGTTTCTCAGTCGGATCAAGCTCAGATCGTCGTAGACGATCCTGTTCAATTAGAGATGATTTCGTACCAATCCAAGATGATTTCGACTGCAGTCAACATTAGGGGCAATCAGTGCCCAAGGTTTGCATTTTCTCACTTTGTTTGTTGATTTATCCTGTATTTAGTTAAATTTGTTATTATTCCTTATTGTTCTGCATCTTGGAGTTCACCCATATAGCTTAAGTGTACAATGAAGTCATAATTTGTCATTAGAACGTCATAATCTACTTGAATTTTTATTTGTGATCATCACCTTAGCATCTATGTTGCCATTTTACACCATTTTTCTCTGTTAGAATAGTTGCATTTCTGGTATTTTGTATCTATCTCTCTGTTTGCAGGTCTTTGACGAATTCGTTAGATCTCAGAAGATCTCGTTAGATCTCAGACGATCCTATCAAATTCCAGACGATCTGGACTGCTTCAAACATCAAAACCTTCATCAGACATTCGGATCAAGTATGGTTCTTTAATCTAGCGTATTCTTTCTGTTTTCTGTCCAAATCTATTTTTTGTATTTATTTAATTTGCATTTTTATAATAGAACACTTAGATTCATCTGGCCAAACCTAGGACTTGGATGTTTAAAGATAAAAATGAACACATTAAACACATTCCCAACCTAGGCGTGGAAACTGTCACTAAACGTTTCCTGGTGAACCCCACCATCCATCAAAAAATCACCTTAATACGCCTCCCCTAAGAGGTGGGACCTTAAAAGGGCCTCTCAGTCTGAAGTACCGTCCCATCCTTTTCCCATCCCCCTTTCGGGCGCGGATCCTTTAGCCTGAAGGTAAGGGTGCGAAAAATTTGGAACGATACAATTATGCTATGAAGAATTTTATGGATGAGACCTTTCCTTGCAGACTACATATCTACTTGATAGTAGTAGGGGGAGGCATTTATAGGATTCCCTTGAATTTATTTGGGTCTACTTATATGCCTCTCTTAGAGACTATGAATCCTAAGAGTTTTCTAGATGTGATGCCAAAGATGCATTTCTTTGGATTAAGCCTCACATTATGTTCAATGAGGTGATCTAAAAATTTACATAATACATCAACATGCTCATGACGCAATAAATATTTGGCCAATAAGTCATCTATGTAATCTTCAAAAAAATTATGCATGTAGTCATTGAAGATATAGGTCATAGCTCATTGGTAGGTGGCACCAATATTTTTGAGGCCAAAAGGCATTACCTTGTAACAAAATATCCTCCAAGGCATTGTGAATTCTGTTTTGAGTTGGTCTTCTGGATTAATTTGACTTTGATTATATCTCGATAAACCATCCATAAGGGATAACATTTTTCCTGCTATGGTGTACAATGCATCAATGTTTGGCAAAGGAAACTCATCCTTAGGACTCACTTTATTGACATCTCAAAAATCAGTGCCAATGCAAATCTTCCCATTGGGTTTCTTGATAGGTACCATGTTGGAAACCCATGGTGGATAATCAATTGATATAATGAAGTTGACATCCAATTTTTTTTGCAATTCATATTTCACCATTAAGGCTACTATTGGATGCATCTTGCATAGCTTTTGCTTAACCGATTTGGCATTTGGATCAATTGTAAGATTATGCATGACTAAATTGGGATCTAGTCCTAAAATATCTTTATAATACCAAGAAAAAGCTTTTATCTTCTATTTTAACAACTTTATGTAATCATCTTGTTCAGTAGGGGATAAACCTTCCCCTTGTTTGATGTTCTAGGGATTATCAGGATCTATGTTGATATCCCTATCAATTGTTGGCTCAATTGACATATGGGATCCGTTTTCCAACTGATGTGGAGTAGGAATCAAATGAATGTCATCATCTGGATTTATATCATAAATTGGAAACTCATGCTCAACCTCAGTGTGAAAGACATTTTTAGAAGATCTTGGACAAAAATAAAATAGTTTTAACATTTCATTGCAAGGCCAATACTCGGATGGATATGGGGGATAATCTCCCCGATAAAATTCAATTACCTCAAGGTTGGGGTGCAATGGCTTTGATGGATTATTTAGATCATGCAATGGTGCAGTAAAATCTATGGAAATCATGTTGATGGATGGATGATTTCTAGTGGATGGGTCTAGAGACATGAGGTTGTTTCTTGAATCATAGGGGAGGTTGTGGAGGTCAATTTGGGATGTGATGAGCTTGCTCTTCAAGTGGCAATAATTATCATCATATAGGATGTTGTACTAGGAACATACATAAATAGAAATATTCTTTGTCATCTAATGGAATGACTTTCTCATATTCCTAATATGAACTAGGGTAATTTATGGGTGCTATACTATAGTCTAACTCATCATCTAATGACCATTCATGAGGAGGACCTTGATCCTCTTCCTCACTATCATATGAAAGGGTATGAAAAATTTTATCAACTTCTAGAGATTGGATGAAATCATGAGATAACCCTTGATCTATCATATTTTTAGGAAAGTAATCTCCTAATGAGTAGATATGATTTGTATTAGCATAGGGATCACATGCAATCTCATCCTTTTAGTTCATACCTAGGCATTATAAACACTTTGTGAGGACATATAAAGGTACCGACTTGTTGTGTCCCAAACCAGATTTATCATATGGTAATTGATATTGTGGATAGCAAGGAACATGAGTACCTTGTTCATATAACCCTAGACCATATCCTTACCAATGGCAGCAATGTAAATATCACAAGGCATAGTCAAGATTTGACATGTAATTTATGTCCTCAGAGAAATGTTCCTCATCTTCTTCTTGCTAAGGAACTGGAAATGTTCCATATTGAATACCCCATATATAAAATTCATTTGATTGGGTGATATACCTAGAGGTACAATGCTACCTATGGGAATATGATGCCATCCCATATCTTGCACCGTATCAATGGCTAGAATTGTTGTGATGTTTCTCAATAGCTATTATCTTATACCTGTACTAGCCATATGGACTGTAACCTAGGATGATGAAGGTGTAGGGAATAGAAGCGAGGTTTGATATGAATCAATGTGTACCTTATGAGATGGTTCCTCATATCCTATACTAGGAATATATTCCATAGATATGGTGGAAATTATGGAAGGGATCTCATTAATTGGCCTCTTCAACATGTTCCTATGTGGAGGATCTGACGATGATGAAGGTGTTTCTAAAGTTGCCAATGATGATGATGGTATGGAGAAATATGGTATGGGGTAATGGAGGGTGATGGTGATGGAAGTGGACCTTGAATAGATGTGTTCAATTGGAAGTCCATATGAATCAATGGTAAGATCAACTCAAGAATTTGCACCAAGTTGCAGTACTTAAAGGGCCCAAGGTCTATAGAGATTACATGTACCTATCCTTCATAAGTATACTTTAGGCATTGGTGAGCGATGGAGGGGATACACTTCATGTCCCAGATCTAAGTTCTACCCAGCAATATGTTGTAGTCCATTGCACCCTCCAAAACATGACACAATGTCAGTATAGTTTTGCGCCCCACCTGAATGGGTAGGACTATAGTACCGATTGTGGAGCATATTATATCATTAAATGCTTGAAGGGTGTAGGTAGACACAACAACATGGAATGCTAGAAGTCCTAGGTGTTTGAGAGCATTAGTTGTTATTATGTTACTTGATGAACCAATGTCAATTAAAACTCTCTTATATGGTGTTCCATTCACACATGCAATGATGTGTCGAGGAGGATCAACTACATCACTCGCTAATAGTTTGAGTTCATGCTCATGGAACGTGATCACTGGTTCTTTACACTCCTACACATGCCCCAAAAAATAAATAGAGTTAGAATACTAGGGTTGTAGTTAAATAAACTTAATAATATCCATAAGAGCTTATCTATAAGGTGGAGATTATTGAATGAGCTCGTAAATGGATAATCTAGCCGATGTTGTATGTAAGATTTGAGCCAGCTTACTTTTTACCATCACCACTGGGCAAGGTGGAAGGATTTACACTAGAGGTGGTGAATGTTGTGACATTGATGGAATATCACTTGAAGTTGTAGGTGGTGCAACTTGACATGGGTAACATCTATTATGTGTCACAATACTAACCATCCTAATCAATCCTTGCAAAGGAGGTACCATATTCACCTCATCCATTTGTTTGGTAGGAGATACCTGTACCTCATGAGTGGGTAATGGGTCTTTAAAAACACCCATATATTGATTGCTTTTGGTGAAAATATTATCAACTTGAAGGTCATTCCTCTCAATCATATCCTACACTAGGTTTTTGAAACCATGGCACGTAGGCAAGTCATTTATATTCTACGGATGATATCTACAAAATAGCTCTTCTCGATGTCCCATAGACATTTGTTTACCTATACTCAGGTCTATAGGCTTAATTTTTTGTAAAGTAATCAGTTTTGCAAACCACATATGATCAAATAGGAAATTCATTGATTCAGTGGAGGACGTATATTATCTCCTAGGGTGATGTTGCTACATTTGCCCTTGATTCACTTAGGTGTTATTGTTGTAACTCGTAGGAGGAGGTCGGGCTTGATAATTTACCTTTTGAGGTGATGTTGTTTATGTAGGCCTTGGTATATTCATAGCCACTTGATTGATTGCTGCCTATAGGTCTAAAATTCACACACTCCTTTCCTTTAGGCTAATGGATCTGCATCTCAAAGGGGAATTTGGGAATGATAGGTGTACACCTTGGAGAGAGACACTTGAGATCATGTCTTCTTTGGTGATTTTTTGATGAATTGGGTGGGTTCACTAGGAAATATTTTGTGGCAGTTTTCATGCCTAGGTTTGGGATTTGTTTTGATGTGTTTTTTTTTATCAAATCATGCATACACCTAGTTTTGGCCAATATGCAACTGCATTAATCTATATGCAATTATGATTTCTATGAAGATAACAAATAATCGAAAATAAGTTTAAGATAAACTATGTAGTGCTATAAAAGAAATTTAAATTCTTACCTGTATATATAAGTCTTATGTAGTTTTTGATTCTTTATTACAGGTAAAATCGGCCAAAATCCAGCAAGATCGGGTGATCTGATTTGCTAATTGTGTGGTCCGATTATGTAGAAATCTACCCGATTAGGGAAAAAAGCTGCAGTTTGACAACTTTTATACAAAAAACAATATTTTCACCAAATAATATGCATCTACTGAACTAAATTGTAGAGAATAATGGATTTTAAAATATAACAAATGACTTATTCAATATGACTCTACGTTAAACACATGAATATTTATGTAAAAGCGATGAAATGGGAATATGCAAGCTAGAATATCAAGTATAATGAGTGTAAGATGTTGTAAATATGATCCTAAATAGAAGTGATGAGAATATAGAATGCAAACATTGAGGTTTGGATGCCCCCAGATAGCTAAATAGCATGGATGTCTAATGCAGATAAAATCGGGCAGTTTTGTCAAAATCGAACGGAACGATATCGAAATTAGGCTATACGATATCGCATGAATCTGATCGATGCACAACTTGAACCTATAAAAACATAGCAAAAATAGTAGAATAACAAGAGGAAAATATGTGGATGTTCCAGGGGGAATCCGAGGCAAGGAGCCTAGATTAAATAGGAATAGATCATCTAAGGAGTTGAGCTAAAAATGAAGGGGGTTACAACCTTCTCTATTTTGGACGAAATCAGTCGAACCGATCCCGCAATCATCATGCAATTGGCTAGGTAGAGACAAGGAGGTTAGAATCAAATTTTGTCACCTATCTAAGGTAGGCATTTTTTGGTTTTGGACAAAATTGGGTGATCCAATTTTTTGTAAAATCTATCAATTTTTCACTAAAATCATATGATTTTGCACAAGGGCTAAAAAAAACTTGTAACAGGCACAAACATTGAGGTAGCAAGTTGAGGATAGTTAAATTTTATTTTTCAAATTTTTATTAACTTAGGTTTTATTAATGTGAGTCATTTTTAGGGTGCTACATTTTGCCCCCTCTTTAGGGCATTTTCGAAAGAATGTGCATTAAATAAAAGTACGACACGCTTTATGAGAAAATAATTATTACAAATTTTGTTGATGATTTCAATTTTTATTGTTAAACTATTTTAGATATGATACCCCCTTTGATTTTTTGCACCAAATTTGAGGTTTGGTTAAAAAATCAAAATTTGTACATTTGTAGAATAATTTTAATAAAACCAAAGAATTACGGTAAAACCTAATTCATTTTTACTGTGCAGTTATTCTGGTTTTGAGATATAGAGAGAAAATATGGTAGAATTTTCTCATCAAGAAGATCTAGTGTGCAGAAGGACTGGCCAAATACGGGTAAGGATCTAAAACCAAGTTTAAGTTATATTTTATGATTTTTGTTTTGCGCTTGAATGTATGTTTAATTCAGATTTTAGGGCGTGGTTCCCATTTTTTTTTTGTGGCGATGAAATCAGATAGATTTCTACGATATCAGTTTGATTTCGGTGATATCGGTCAATTTTTAACGAAAATTAATCGATATCGCACAAAATCATCCGATATCGTAGAAAAATGACAAATATTGGACAAATTCACCCGATATCACAGAAATTGGCTGATATCAAACAAAAGTGTTTGATATCATGAAAACTAACTGATTTTAGATAAAAACCATTTAATTAACTGACTGATTAAAATTTTGATTTTTTGTTGTTGCTTTTGTGAACAGAAAATAGAATTGAAGAATAGGGAGTGGTGATATGGCGCATTTTAGGAGGACCTGAATGCACTCACGAAATTAGAGGCAGGGACCTTAGGTATTGTTGGGTTATTACACATGTGGAGTTTCCATAAGTTCTAGTCAATATGCAACTACTTGGACATGGCTAGGATATTCTTGGATGACCTGATAGTAGATAGCATCACATGGATGCCATACATAGATCATCCAGGTTGGATAGAGGATGCATATCAGTTGGCTCATGTGAGGTGAATTATTTGGTTGAGGATGGACCAGGATGACATGGAGCTACATCATGCTGATCGAGTCATGCAATATTTTGGGTTGTAGCAGGACATCCTTGGGACTAGGAATATTTACTTTGTTAGGTCCACTCAGGATACTACCATAGTTAGTGGGGCTCCTTATATGGCAAAGTTTATGGACCCAAATGCATATGACAAGATGGTCCCTACAACCATTGGAGATGATGCTGGGTAACTAATGGTTATAGGTTTTGGTATACTCAGATTTAGCCCATGAGGATTACCAAGCTAAGGACTACAGTAGAGCAGGCCTATGATCAGATGAAGTAGCAGAGGAGACGAGATCAGACTCCTCTTAGGAGAAGTGGACCTCACACCAGAGGAGGTCATCAAATTTTTTTGATATGAGAGAGAGCTTCTAGGGGAGAGAGGGAGGAGAGGAGAGTATCCCCCATAGGATGGAGGAGCATATCGTCAGTAGGAGGAGAGACCTGAATCACCCAGGAAGGACAAGAGAGTTATGAAGGAGGGAGAGATCAGTGAGGTGGCTACCCTACAGGAAGAGGTTATTAGTCTGAGGGAGGATAATGCCTCCTAGAATACTGATATTGAGTATCTAGAGATGCAAGATGCAGGTTTGAGAGTTAGGATCCAAAATTTGGAGGTAGAATTTGCATAGACATAGGCTCAGACATAGGTGGGATAGGGAGCTAGGGATCCAACTTCTACATCTTCTTAGTCAGTGGTCTCGAGGAGGAATGACTTAGGGAGGAGATTGACTCGAGCACTTTAGATGGTGGGTTTATATCATGGTTGATATCATGCAACAGTGCCTATGGAGCATAGGTAGTCAAAGCCTCTGATGCTTGACATATCAGAGACTTCGAGTCTCTCTAGATATCGATCGACTACCCAGACAACTACTACCATGGGAGTAGAAGGATTCTGAGTACCATGGCCCCCCAGTGGATATGATGATGCTCATAGTTCTAGAGGATATATAGGGTGATTTTAGACATTTTGTATCATATATCTATTGATTGAGTATGCAATTTTTTAGGATTGTGGCATACCCGTCTAACTTTGTCTTGTACATGGACTTTTGAGATATATATATATATATATATTGACCTTTTTGTCTTACTTGACTTTATATGATTTGATTGCATTTGATTATACTTTTATGATTTTTAAATTTCTCATAATCATGCTTTTAATTTAAGTGTTTTGATCATGCTTAAAATGAAAATTGACTTGAGTTTTTGTAAATGTGTTTTTGAAAGATGTTTTTGTAAAATAATGAAATAAATGGATTAGCAATGTTCCTCGGAGGATGTTGTGTTGTTATATGACCATTGGTGGAGATCGGTGCTCGCTAGGTCATGAAGCAAATCCTGCTATGAGGAATTTTGTATTGCTAATAATAGTGTTGTGGCTGATCCACAACACACCCCAAAATTGGGGACCCACCTTTTTGTTTTGATATCTAGGTGTTGGCATTTCATTTTAGTGTCTAATCCTTTGTTTTGTCATAGGTTTTGCAATTGTTGTTGATTCTTGTTGGCAGTATTTTCTTGTTGATGATATTTTATTGTCGTCATTTTCTTGTCGATGATATTTAATTGTCAACAACTTTTTCTTGTCGATAATATTTTCTTGTCGACAACTTTTTCTTGTCGACAATTTTTTATTATCGAAAACTTTTTGGTCAAGTTCTTGTTGACGATTTTAATTGTTAAGGTTTGTGTTTTCTATCTTGTATATAAATACATGTGACAAAGGGAAAGTAAAATAAAATTTACAATACTTATATATGGTCTCTATGTATAAGTATTTAAGAAAAATAAATAAATAAAAAGAAAAATCAGATGTATTGTATTATGTATATAATATAATATATATAATAGTCTTTATAATATATATATTATATTTATATATATATAATATAATGTCATTGTATTAGCTTTAGAGTTGTTATGTTAAAATTGTCATTTAATTTAACCTAATGTTATTTTTTGTTTTGTTTGGTCTTGCAGGTTTGGCAAGTGCAGTGGGGAGCCAAGGTGATCTAGCGACGATGTGCCCCACATGGCCAAGTTGGATAGCAATGTGGCCAACCGGGATAACACGACAATTTGATAGAGCTATGACAAATGTGAATAATAGCAGTGATGCAATTATCAGATCGGGGTCAAATCAAACACGACGACAGCGAGGACATTTCAGAGAAATTAAACCCCATTCACTAGTACAGATGGAATTAGGTGGGTGTGTGAAGGAAACATGGCTACGTTCAGGGCGTCGGGCGAAAGCGTGAAAGGAGTTACTGAAGACACTGTAGTCAGGCAACGGTGGCATCGATCGAAACGGGAGACATGGCGACCGTCGATGTGGAGTTTTCGAATTCGGTGGTGGGCAAAGTGTTACACATGGTCCGCCAGGATGGATGGTGTGGCAATGAAGCCATTCAAGCAATCTAAAAGATGGATTTCGGGCCACAACTTTGTGGATGTGGACCCCTTGGCAATCTGGGCAATACACCAACAACAAGAGCAACGTCCGTCGGATAGAGGGAAAATCCACGATGAGCTCATGGAGGACATGTGGCAAAATTGTGCAGCAGTAGCAACCTCGCAGACGTTCATCGTTCAGCATTAAGAGAATACAACGCTCGGTTTCAAGGTCATTATGGAAGAAAGGCACGTTATTTTCGGATACGTGGATGAATGGGAGTGTAGTGCAAATCTCCAAAGATGCTGGTCATGATGTGTTGAAGGAATAAATTGGCGAACAGTTTTCAAAGGTGACTCCCATATAAGGACAAAAGGACCACTTTGCATTTTGATTTTAATATAGATGGAATCTGTTAAAAAAGAAATGAGCCACGACAGTAAGAAGAAAACGGAATTTTAAAAGGTTATAAAGCTATGTGGGAAGAAGCATTGGACGGTGAAAGGCTGAGAAATGAAACGAAGAGGCATTCCAAAATAAAGAAGGCAAGCGAAGAGTCATGGAGGAGAAACGAAAAAGTGTGGAGGAAAATCTTGAAATACCCATCGAAATGCATGCATAGAGGGGGGAACGAAAATGGTGGCGTGGCCAAACAGGGGGAACGGAAATGGTGGCGTGGCCAAACGGGAACTTTGGGCATGGCCACATTTGTAAAACAGGGATTTTAATTTGAATGTGAAAACTTTTCTTCAGAAATTTCAGGCCTTGTTAGCAAGAAAGAATGAGAAATTTTCTGCATGCTTCATTTTAATTGTTCTATTTTTCTCTTTTCAGATTTTAGACTTGTATGTGAAATTGATGCCATTATTTTGGGTTATTTCATGTGAATGTCTGCAATCTGGAAATTATTTAAAACCCTAGGAACCAACACCTAGTTTACTTTGATTGTGTTTATTTTGCAGGTCAGATAAGCTAGGTTGCATGTACGAAACTCTCACGTATTCGGTTTTGCAGGACGGGGTGCTATCAAACTGAAGGAGCTTTTGCATTGCTGTGTTTTCAGCAATTATTTTGATGCAAACTTTAATTTTCTGTTTCCAAAAATTTTAATTTCAGAATTTTTTTCCTATTTTCGGACATTAAAATAAACATTAAAAAAATTTCAAAATCTAAAAATGATTTCACCATTGCGGAGATTATAATTCAGACTTCAAATACGCACTTTGAAATTTCATTTTCGGACTTGTTTAGTATTTTTAAAAATTCATCGAAGTTGTCTGTTTTGCTACGTGATTTTAAAATCCGAAAATAGAAATTTTCCATTTTAAGGTCAAATTTCATTTTTCCATTTTTGTTTTGCATTCATGAGCCTATGATGACATTCCCTTCATGGAAATTCCAATTTCATTGAAGGGGTTATGTTTTATGGCATTTTCACAAATTTCCATTTTGGGCCTAAAATTACCCTTTCTTCATAAAAATTCCAATTTTACGAAAGAGGGGTAGTTTGAGTACTACATTGAAAGTCTTTTCCTTAAAGCACTTAATTGTTCATCTTGATGAAAATTTGATTTCATTTAAGAGGGATAAGTTAAAGTGACATTTTGAAGTTACATTTGAAGACCCTATTCATCATTGAGGATTTAATGCAAGATAAAATCTATCTTAAAACCATCAAGATAAAAGGAATTAAAGCATTACATCGTGGTCATATGAGGGCCAACTCACATTTAGCTTTATCAGGGTTCAATGAACAATCATTAAATTTTCATAGTAAAAATAAACCAACAGTGCCCCTTGTTTTCAATTACTTGCAATCACTAAGGTGTTCCAAGCATTTTAATTTAATATCTTTATTTGATGCACATAGGCAAATGCTCATATAACAAGAACCTTGGAGAAGTTGCTTGTTTAACTTCTTTGCAAGAGGGGATTTAGAACCCAAATCCTATCGGAGAGTGTGCTTTCACAATCGGGTGAAAATACCACTCAACAGATTGGCGCTAGAAGGAGGGCATGAAACGGTTTATTTCATCATGATTTTAAATGCTTAAAATTGCTTAAGAGCTTTACAACACATTTGGATTGTTCATACAGAAATAAAGTGATTTGATTTAATTTTTCAGAATTTTGGTCTCATGCAATTACTTTTCATTTGATTTTAATGAATACATCTCTTAGTTGATGCTAACTTGATTTTTGTTTTATATTGCAGAGTTGAATATTCAACAGATTTGGTTCTAAAATTACATTTTAAGTTCACTAATGGCAACACTTGAGGAGCAAAGGGTATCCCAGAGAGCTGAAATAACATCTCTAAGAGAGAGAATGGTATTAATAATAGAGGATCATTATAAGGGTTTGTCTATACCTGTGGTACCATATCATGTTCCTAAAATGTTATTGGATTTTTTACGGTGTTTTAATCAAGAGGTACCACTAGGATACTTGCAAAAGCTGCATGTCTACAAGAATGCATTATGTCAATTCCAGATTTTCTATGAGGAGGTGGCTTGTAAGTTATTTGCATACATTTTGGATGATAGACCATTCTTTTGGTATAGCCAACTACCCATGGAGGTTAGGACTTCTTGGATACAACTAGAAGCAGCCTATCTTAATCATTTTGGTAATCAGGCTGACTTAGAAATATTGAAAAATCAGTTTACCTCCATATGTAAAGAGTCTAATGAATCCTTGAGTCAATTCAATGAAAGATTTCGTGAGTTGCACTCCCAAATGTGGGAAAATTTTAACACATTGGAAGAAGAAGCCATGGAAGTATACCTAGGAGCCATACACCCCACACTTGCTTCACTCATTGAGGAAAAACTGAGTGGTTTGTCCCTAGAGAGAATCCATGAGATCTTAGAAGAGATAGAACGACAAGGTCTTGAAGAAGAAAAGGCACAACATATTCACATGAGAGATTGTTCTTTTGATGCCAACCTACACCAACCATCAAACATAGCACCCTCCACTCCAATGATATCTAAGGTAAATGATCAAGGGGATGAATTTGAATACCCAAATTTTATGACCACCTTAGATGTAGTCCAAGAGGAGGTGCAAATTGCTAAGACAACATCCACTAGTGAGGATCATGTAGAGATACATGATTATCTAGATGAAGGGGTTCTAAATTCAACAATGTTTGATATATGTGAATGGATGGAACCCACCATAGAATTGAATGAAGTGGTTGAAAGAGAAATGGAAAGAAAATCAATAAATAAATTTGAAGATATGATAGAATTTCACCACTTGTTCTTGGAAGATACTATTGATGAAATGTGTAAAATTAAAGATCAAGAAATTCTTCACCCTCCAAATTATGATAATGAATCATGGGTTACTAATTTGGACAATGATAGCCTTATAAATTTGAATTCAAGAAATAACCCACTTTTGGAAATAATTGAACCATCTAAGGAAGGTGAAGACGAATTTGATGAGAAACACATTGATGAATTGGAAGATGTTGAAGAAATAGTTGAACGTCACCACTTGATTTTGAAAGATGATTATTATGATGCTTGGAAGAAGTGGGAAGACTTCACTCTTTCCAAAGCTACTAATGAAACTTTTGTGCCAATTGATATACAGGACAACATAATTGCCTACTCAAAGGAAGATATTACAACTGTACAATTTGAGGATGTTTTGGAAGAGGGTTTCAAATCTCATCAAATTTTGGAAGATTATAATGATCCTATTGCCAAGAACAAAGAAAGAAGAGAATCTATGAATGAATCAAAAGATCATGTCACAAATATCATGGAGTTTCATGCCATGGATTTGGATGACGATTTTTACAATGGTTGGGGAAGGTATGGTAATGCATTCTTTTCTCACATCCCTATAGATGAAACTCATATTTCACTTGACATGCAGGATGGTGAGCCTTCTACATCATACGAAGATCTCATATTCGCAAGATTTGAAAAGGGGACAAAATATAAATTCATTGAAAGTGTGGATGCAAGTTTGCATGATGATTTTGGGGATTCAAATGAAGAGATGCCATGGATAGTGAACAAAGAATTAGAACCAAATGATAAAGAGATGGATCAATTGGAAGCAACTCAAATAAGTGATCATCAAAGCAGATTACTTGACATACACTTTGACCAAGAGTGTTTGAGGATTGAAAAGGATGACCATATTTTGAATTTAAATAATTTGAATGATGAAATGTCACTAAAGGTAAATGAAAAACAAGGTATAATTTTTAATCACACCTTTAATAGCATGGTTTTAATGAATGGAAAAGAAGTTGATGCACTTGAATTGTTAAACAAAATTCATCAACAATTACTAATTGAATCTAGGATAAAAACTTTTAATGATCCTAATTTAGTAAATATCCTAGATGCTTGTAAATTGTTACACAAATTTGATTGGCCTACAAATTTGGAAAATGATTTGGCTTTGAAATTTGTAGAAATAGGCTACTACTTACAAAATTGCATATTTGAAAAGGATAGCCTAATTCTAAATCAAGGAGGGAATTATGAGGGTTACATTTTAAAGAATAGACATGATAAAATTGAAAATCATTTATTGTCTAATCATTCTAGTAATTTGATGCTCACCTATGGGAGTATTATTGGAACTAAATCAAATTGGTATGGTGAGCATGGCAAGTGGAAATTTGTTGCATTGTTTGGTCTAGTCTTGTTTGTGTTGGATTCCCACAACATTTGGCATGCATATTATGTCATATTTTTGTTGAAATGTTCTAATCATGTGTGGGATCCAGGAAAGTGATAAGCTAAGCTTTGCATCATCTTGTATTATAGTGTACATTTGTATATAAATTTTGGTTTTTGGTTTTTGGTTTGTGTTTTCAAATTTTCATTTTGGGATTGCTATTTGGATTTGAATTTAAAGTTGTGTATTTATTTGACATGTTTTGTTTGTCTATATAAAAAAAAAAAAAATGATGATGAAAAAGTTGCCTTGAGATGCTAACTTATGTTCTAGATCGGGAGAATATGAAACATTGGAATTGTCTTGTAAAAGCTCCACAAGTAACACAAACAGTTTAATAATATTGTTTGATTTTGTGATGCATGAAAGAGTCGGTTTTGCATGACAAATCATTTTCATTTGCAATTCAAGAGATAATGCATTCATGTTCCATCTCACTTTGCAATACATGCCATCTTAGTTGCAAATGCATTTCAAATACAAATCATTAAAGTGTGTCAAATCCTCTTAAGGTTATGCTATCACATAAATAAGAAGAGAATCCTAAGGTTGGGAACTGAGTCTTGAGATATCTAGAACCAAGCACGTCTCATACATTAAAAAGGATCTTGAGCAAAATGATCAAAACCTAACTTGGAAGGAAAGGTTGGGCGAAAGAAGTATTTCATGTCTATCCTATTTATGCAACATGATCCTTAAAACAATGGTTTTGACCACTTCCATAGAGCTTAAAGCCTAAAATCAGAGTAGTAAGGATAGGGTTAAATCCTCATCGAACTTAGGTTGAGGATCCAATTCCCCAAAGCTTTGATTTGACCTACATGGAGTAGTAAGGATAGGGCATAAATTCTCATCTCATTTAGGTTGAGAATCTGATTCCCCAAAGCTCCTATGTCTCATTTCATAATAAATCTTGGATTGTAAGGATCGTACTACTTGTCCTCTACAAAGGATGGGTAGTCATCCCCAAGGTCTAAGCAATAAAATTAATATTTTCCATTTACATCTAAAGTTTGGATTGGAAGGATCGTACTACTTGTCCCTAGCAAGGATGGGTAGTCATCCCTAAGGTCCAAGAAGTAAAAAAATAAATTTTTCCCATCTCATATTTATATTGGATTGGAAGGATCGTACTACTTGTCCTCTCGCAAAGGATGGGTAGTCATCCCCAAGGTCCAAAGAAATGAAGATAAGTTTTGGATTGTGGGGTTAAGTATGCCCATGCATGGCAACATGTCTTGTCTAAAAAACAAGACCACTGATTGTCCAAAGGGTTAGACTAGCATGACCATTTCTTTCATAATTGGTTAAATTATTTTGCTCAAAGTGAGGTAATGAATTCTAAATCAGAATAGTAAGGATAGGGTTAAACTCTCATCTCGGTTGGTTGGGAGTCTGATTCCCCAAAGTTCTGATTTCACTTTCACTTGCACATGGGTTCAAGATAGTAGGGACTCATAACCAACTTTGGGATATATAATAAAGCAATTCATATAGTTGATCCTAAGAGGGTTTGGCAATCTTGAATGTTTGTGTATGATAATAGAAGAATGACTATGCCTTTTACGAAAGCAAAATCTCTTAGCATATTCATTAGGGTACACAAATCATTCACCATCTCACATATGCATTCATGCAAAACTGATAATGGAGTGTGGATCAATTTCAAACGATAGGAAAAGAAATCCATTGCACACACTGAGCTAATACTTGATGATTCTAATGATTCATGTACTTCTGATCTTTGGGCATTTGTTATATTGCTTATGTGCTAATGCATGTTTTTGAGTTTATATAAGCTTGTATATTTTAGGTTGGGTTCTCACCAAAATGCTCAGGAGCATTTGACAGCAGAGTCGCCATTTGTTGTGGGTGATCCACAACACACCCCAAAATTGGGGACCCACCTTTTCGTTTTGATATCCGGGTGTTGGCATTTCATTTTTAGTGTCTAATCCTTCGTTTTGTCGTAGGTTTTGCAATTGTTGTCGGTTCTTGTTGGCAGTATTTTCTTGTCGACGATATTTTATTGTCGACAACTTTTTCTTGTCGATGATATTTAATTGTCGACAACTTTTTCTTGTCGACAATATTTTCTTGTCGACAACTTTTTCTTGTCGACGATTTTTTATTGTCGACAACTTTTTGGTCAAGTTCTTGTTGACGATTTTAATTGTTAAGGTTTGTGTTTTCTATCTTGTATATAAATACATGTGACAAAGGGAAAGTAAAATAAAATTTACAATACTTATATATGGTCTTTATATATAAGTATTTAAGAAAAATAAATAAATAAAAAGAAAAATCAGATGTATTGTATTATGTATATAATATAATATATATAATAGTCTTTATAATATATATATTATATTATATATATATATATATATATATATATATATATATATATATATATATATATATATATATATATAATATAATGTCATTGTGTTAGCTTTAGAGTTGTTATGTTAAAATTATCATTTAATTTAACCTAATGTTATTTTTTGTTTTGTTTGGTCTTGCAGGTTTGGCAAGTGCAGTGGGGAGCCAAGGCGATCTGGCGACGATGTGCCCCGCATGGCCAAGTTGGACAGCAGCGTGGCCAACCGGGATAACACGACAATTTGACAGAGCTATGACAGATGTGAATAACAGCAGTGATGCAATTATTGGATCGGGGTTACGGGGGGGTGGGAGGTAACTTCATTGTAGACGGAATTAGGTGGGTGTGTGAAGGAAACATGGCTACGTTGGGGCGGAAGCGTGAAAGGAGTTACTGAAGACACTATAGTCAGGCAACGGTGGCATCGATTGAAAAGGGAGACATGGTGACCGTCGATGTGGAGTTTTCAAATTCGGTGGTAGGCAAAGTGTTACACGTGGTCTACCACGATGGATGGTGTGGCAATGAGGCCATTCAAGCAATCTAAAAGATGGATTTCGGGCCGCTTCGTGGATGTGGACCCCTTGGCAATCTGGGCAATACACCAACAACAAGAGCAACGTCCACCGGATAGAGGGAAAATCCACGATGAGCTCATGGAGGACATGTGGCAAAATTGTGCAGCAGTAGCAACCTCACAGACGTTCATCGTTCAGCATTAAGAGAATACAACACTCGGTTTCAAGGTCATTATGGAAGAAAGGCACGTTATTTCCGGATACGTGGATGAATGGGAGTGTAGTGCAAATCTCCAAAGATGCTGGTCATGATGTGTTGAAGGAATAAATTGGCGGACAGTTTTCAAAGGTGACTCCCATATGAGGACAAAAGGACCACTTTGCATTTTGATTTTAATATAGATGGAATCTGTTAAAAAAGAAATGAGCCACGACAGTAAGAAGAAAACGGAATTTTAAAAGGTTATAAGGCTATGTGGGAAGAAGCATTGGACGGTGAAAGGCTGAGAAATGAAACGAAGAGGCATTCCGAAATAAAGAAGGCAAGCGAAGAGTCATGGAGGAGAAACGAAAAAGCGTGGAGGAAAATCTTGAAATACCCATCGAAATGCATGCATACAAGGGGAAACGAAAATGGTGGCGTGGCCAAACGGGAACGGAAATGGTGGCGTGGCCAAACGGGAACTTTGGGCATGGCCACATTTGTAAAACAGGGATTTTAATTTGAATGTGAAAACTTTTCTTCAGAAATTTCAGGCCTTGTTAGCAAGAAAGAATGAGAAATTTTCTGCATGCTTCATTTTAATTGTTCTATTTTTCTCTTTTCAGATTTTAGACTTGTATGTGAAATTGATGCCATTATTTTGGGTTATTTCATGTGAATGTCTGCAATCTGGAAATTATTTAAAACCCTAGGAACCAGCACCTAGTTTACTTTGATTGTGTTTATTTTGCAGGTCAGATAAGCTAGGTTGCATGTACGAAACTCTCACGTATTCGGTTTTGCAGGACGGGGTGCTATCAAACTGAAGGAGCTTTTGCATTGCTGTGTTTTCAGCAATTATTTTGATGCAAACTTTAATTTTCTGTTTCCAAAAATTTTAATTTCAGAATTTTTTTCCTATTTTCGGACATTAAAATAAACATTAAAAAAATTTCAAAATCTAAAAATGATTTCACCATTGCGGAGATTATAATTCAGACTTCAAATACGCACTTTGAAATTTCATTTTCGGACTTGTTTAGTATTTTTAAAAATTCATCGAAGTTGCTGTTTTGCTACAGATTTTAAAATCCGAAAATAGAAATTTTCCATTTTAAAGTCAAATTTCATTTTTCCAGTTTTGTTTTGCATTCATGAGCCTATGATGACATTCCCTTCATGGAAATTCCAATTTCATTGAAGGGGTTATGTTTTATGGCATTTTCACAAATTTCATTTTGGGCCTAAAATTACCCTTTCTTCATAAAAATTCCAATTTTACGAAAGAGGGGTAGTTTGAGTACTACATTGAAAGTCTTTTCCTTAAAGCACTTAATTGTTCATCTTGATGAAAATTTGATTTCATTTAAGAGGGATAAGTTAAAGTGACATTTTGAAGTTACATTTGAAGACCCTATTCATCATTGAGGATTTAATGCAAGATAAAATCTATCTTAAAACCATCAAGATAAAAGGAATTAAAGCATTACATCGTGGTCATATGAGGGCCAACTCACATTTACTTTATAAGGGTTCAATGAACAATCATTAAATTTTCATAGTAAAAATAAACCAATAGTGCCCCTTGTTTACAGTTACTTGCAATCACTAAGGTGTTCCAAGCATTTAAATTGAATATCTTTATTTGATGCACATAGGCAAATGCTAATATAACAAGAACCTTGGAGAAGTTGTTTGTTTAACTTCTTTGCAAGAGGGGATTTGGAACCCGAATCCTACCGGAGAGTGTGCTTTCACAATTGGGTGAAAACACCACTCAACAAATAGAAATGTTTTTGTGATGCTCAAGTATAATCTTGAGGCTTATATTGACAAAAGAAGATGTTTGACTTTTGTTCTTGAGAAGATTTTGATTTTTAAGAAATATTTTGATGATGTTTATTGTTTGTGAAAATAATGTGGTTTAAGCATGAAAATTTGGGAAAGATGACTTGCGCTAGGCATAGAATCCCTAGTGTGAAATTTGAGTAGAATAATTCCTAGGAATTATACCATCATCGTGAAGTCAAAATGCAATGCATGATAATGTGAAACTATTTATTTTGAAGACATAAGTTGATATAAAACAAATCATTTGTATCACATATTTAAGAATATTAATAAATATGGGATGGTTTAGACTTTAAAATTGAGAAAAATGACTTGCGCTAGGCATAGAATTCCTAGTGTGAAATTTGAGAAGAATAATTCCTAGGAATTATACCATCATCGTGAAGTCAAAGTGCAATGTATGATAAATGATTTTGGATGTTTGTTAAAGATGCAAATTAATGTATGACAAATCATTTGTGCTATATGAAATGATTAAAACTTAAAAATTGAGAAAGATGACTTGCGCTAGGCATAGAATTCCTAGTGTGAAATTTGAGAAGACAGTTACTAGGAATTATACCATCATCGCGAAGTCAAAATGCAATGTATGATAAATAATTTTGGTTTACAAGTTCTTTTGGAGCGAGCTATTTTTTTTTTTTTGGAAATTTTGAAAAAAATTTATGTGATGAATGAATAAGGATAGAAATGCTATCTAACAAATTTCAAAGAAATATTTTAACTAATTTCTAAGACAAAATCAAATTTATCAAGAACCAGTGTGTGCTAAGTGAGTGCATTATCCATCTTGATTCGACACAATGATACAAAATCTCTCAAGGATCAAATGTGTGTGTTTTGTGAAATTAATTTACCAATTTTGAGGGGGGGGGGAGAAAAAAGAGATGGGGGGAGGGGGGGGGGGGGGGGGGGGGGGGGGTTTTATTGTGTTTGTGGGGGGGGGGGGGGAAAAAAAATGTGGGGGGGGGGGGTGAAAAAAGGGGGAAAAACCAAAAGGGGGGGGGGGGGGGGAAAAAAAAGGGGGGGTATGGGGGGGAAAAGGTCCCCAGGTGAAAGGGATTACCCAAGGTCAAGTGGGTTGGGCACAAACCACCTATTATGGGGCTTACCTCATGGCTTTCGAATAACTAAGGAATTCCAGGGATTCAAGCTCACTACCCCCTTCTTTTCTTCTATTTTGGAATAGGGATTTCTTGTCCATTTTGAACAAGGGGATTTTATTGCTTTTACTTTTCTTCTTTTTTTTATTTTTTTTTTCATTTTGGGGATACTTGCCCAGATTAGACGTAGGGCAAGGGATTTTTATTTGGGTAGGGAGGGAGCTTGTCCTTTTGCCAATTCTCAGTATTCTAGACCATGCGCATAATAGGATAGCAAGGGAAACTTTTCGCTTAAGGAACTAAGACTACTATGTAGTATCCTTTTTGAATTTGCAACAAATCATTTTTAAGATGTGAGAATGTGTTCTTGGTTCAAGAAGTAGCAAGATCATTTCCCAAAACTCAAAATTTATTTAGTGAAGTAATAGTGCTTTTCGATACAAGAGAGATTTATAATCAAAGCGACAAAATCAAAATTATGAAAGATGTAAATTAAGTGCATGGTTCAAGATAACTTTTGAATTTATCTGAAATACAATAAAATATAACTTGGATTTTTGGAAGATAACACACACTGATGCAAAATGAATAACTTAACAATTTTGAAATATTTTTGGAAATTTTCATATTTTTCTATTTTTTTGTTATTTTGATAATATGAGGGTTGCAAATGATGAAGAAATTTATTTACAATTATGTACAGATATGGAAATTTTGATTTTATGCATAATATATTTTCAAATGCATGATATTCATGGGTTCCTTGAGATATTTCCCATCCAAGGAAGCCAATCTATATGCACCTGATCCAAATTTAGCAGTGATGACATATGGCCCAAGCCAATTAGGTTGAAATTTTCCTTTTAGATATTTTCTTGCATTAGTATTTTTTTATTTTATTTTAAGACTAAATCACCGACTTCAAAGGATCGATTATGAACTTTCTTTGCATATGATATTTTAAGTTTGTCTTGGTAGGCATGAAGATGCTCCAAAGCATGGATGCACTTTTCATCTAGAAGTTCCAACTGACTAAATCTGCCAACGCGATATTCATCTCCTACTTCAACATCTTGAAGTAGAAGAGCTAAAGAAGGAACTTCTAATTCAAATGGAAAAACTGCTTCGACACCATAAACCAAGACAAAAGGTGAAGCACCTGTAGGAGTATGAACACTAGTTCGATAAGCCCACAAGGTAGGATATAATTGTATATGCCAGTCACGACCAAATTTATTAACTAATATTTTTAGGATTTTTATTAAGGTTTTATTAGATGCTTCAACTTGGCCATTACCTTGTGGATAATAAGGAGTGGACCATCTATGTTGGATTTTATATTTTTGGCATAATTTCTTAACATATTTGTTCTTAAAACATGTTCCATTATCAGAGATGAGATTAGATGGAATTCCAAATCTACAGATGATTTGATTGAAAATGAATTTAGAAACTTGAACTCTTGTGCAAGAAGCTAAAGGTATAGCTTCAACCCACTTTGTAAAATATTTTGTTGTTGTTATTATGAATTTATGACCATCAGAAGAAATAGGATTGATTTTACCAATGATATCTAAACCCCATTTAGAGAAGGGCCAAGGAGAGGATATGGCTTGAAGTTCCTGAGCAGGAGCATGGATGAGGTCAACATGCTTTTGACACTTATCACAATGATGCACATAATCATTAGCATATTTTTCCATGGAAGGCCAAAAATATCCCATTCTAAGGAGCTTTTTAGCAATGGCACTTCCACTAAAATGTCCTCCATAGGACCCATCATGGGCTTCACTTAAGGCTTTCTTAGACTCTTCTAGGTTGAGACATCTTAATAGAATACCTTCAAAAGATCTTCTATATAAGGTATTACCAACAATTATGAAGTGAACAACTCACTTACGTAATAACCTACATTGGTTTCTATCTAGTCCTTTAGGGAAAATCCCTTTCTGGAGAAAATTAAAGATATATGTATACCAAGACTCTAGGGTAATTTCATCAATCAAAAATACATCTAATGGTTCTAAACATGACTTAGAAGAAGTGGGTTCTTGGATTTGGTGAATAATGATAGTAGCATACTCATCATCCAACTCCAAAGGCAACAAAGAAGCAGCCATGACCATAGCATCGACAACACGGTTGCTAGTTCTAGGAATAGCTTCTAAAGTTACTTTTTCAAACAATGATATAAGCTTAAGGACATATTATTTATAAGGATGAAGTTTCTCATCTCGTGTTTGATAAAATTCATTGATTTGATTTATCACAAGTTGAGAATCTCCAAAAACTAATAAAACTTTAATTTTTAAAGCTAAAGCAGCTCGTAACCCAAGGATTAGAGCTTCATACTCTATAGTATTATTAGTACAAGCAAATTGTAACTTAAAATATAAAGGTATAAGGTGCTTTTGGGGATATTTCAATATGATACCAACACCTGCACCACTCATACATCTAGCTCCATCAAAATACAAAGACCATGTCTCAGAATGATCTTCTTCTAGATTAAGGCACTCATCAAGAAATTCAATGTTCATAGGATGAGTAGACTCTAAAGGTGCAACAGCTAACTGATCAGCTATAACTTGGCCTTTAATAGACTTTTTGTTGATAAATGTGAGTTCAAACTCACTAAGAGCAAGAACCCACTTAGTTGTGCATCCTAACAAGTAAGGTCTACTCATCAAGTACCTTAATGGATCAGACTTAGCAATGACATATGTTTTTTGACTAAGCATGTAATGACACAACTTTTGCATAGAAAACACAACTTCTAAACAAATATTTTCTAATGGAGTATATCAGGTTTCATAACTTATTAAAGTTTTTCTTATGTAGTATGTGGCTCGTTCTTTCTTTTCATCATCAATTTGAGCCAACATAGCTCCTAGTGCAAGTTTCGAAGCAGAAATATATAAAATAAATGGATGATCTGGTCTAGGAGGAACAAGCACTGGAGGAGTAAGAAGATATTGTTTAATACTCTCAAAAGCTTCTTGACATTATTTATCCCAATTGAAGGGAATATTCTTCTTAAGTAATTTAAGAAAAGGTCCTGTTTTATCCACCAATTTATCAATGAAGCGATGGATAGATTGAAGTTTTCCTTGTAAACTTCTTAACTCTGATATGTTTTTAGGAGGTGGCATATCAAGAATAGCTTTAATATTGAGAGGATCTACTTCTATACCTCACATAGAAATAATAACTCCTAATAATTTTCTAGATTTAACTCCAAATACACATTTGTCAGGATTTAAACGTATTAGATATTCTCTTAGTCTATCGAACACTTTTCTTAAATCATTAATGTGATCATCTTATTTTTCTGAACGAGCTATAATATCATCTACATAATCATGTAAAATATCATACATCATATCATGAAAAATATATGTCATGGCTCTCTGATAAGTTGCACCTACATTTTTTAAACCAAAGGGCATTACTTTCCAACAAAATGTCCCCCAAGGGGTAATAAAGGTTGTCTTAGATTGGTCTTCAGGAGCTATTTTGATTTGGTTGTATCCCTAAAAACTATCCATGAGGGATAGCATCCCACTCTCGGCTATGAAATCTATGATCTGATCCATATTAGGGAGGGGAAAATCATCCTTAGGGCATGCAACATTTATGTCTCTAAAATCGGTGCAAACCCTAATCTTAGTAGCTTCTTTCTTAGTTACTGGAACAACATTTGATATCCACTCAACATAGTCAATAGCTTGTATAAAAACTACATTCAAAAGCTTTTCTAACTCACTTTTGACTAGTAGTGCTACTTTAGGATGCATTTTTCTAAGTTTTTGCTTTACAGGTTTAGCATCAGGGTGCACTACTAAATGGTGCATAACTACATAAGAATCTAGGCCTGGCATATCTACGTATGTCCAAGCGAAAACATCAACATATTCTGTGAGAAATTCAATATATAGCTTTTGTTTTTCTTCACTTAATTCTGATCCAATTTTGACTAGGCGAGGGTTCTCTTCTGTTCCAATATTAACTTTTAAAGTATCTCCAACAACAATATTTAAGTCTCTTTCAAAGTTGGGTGGTGCGGGTGATACACCCATTTCTTGTAACTCTTCTAATGTGCATTTGGCTAGTTCTTCTTGAGGAGTAGTTGCTTCAACATGAGCTATACATGGCATAGATCCATCAAAGAAGAATTTATTCCTTAAAACTTCATCAAGAGATATATCATGAAAGATATCACCTTCTAAACATTCATCCAGGGAAGCAATCATTTTTGGATAAGCTATAGTTAACATATTGCAAGTATATATATTTTTAAAGAGCTCTCTTTGTTCCATATATTCTTGATATGTTATAAGGTGATCATCATCTTCATATGGGAATGGTTCTATTTTTGTGGGAATATAGCCAAGACCACATCGGGCAGGCCGTTCTTCAACTTCCAAAGGTTCTTTTATACCATTTTCATGAGGTCCTAAACCTTTACCTCTATAACCCATATTACACATCATTGGTTTTGATTTTATATATCCATCAGAAAAATAACACTTAGCAAATCCATCCCGATCAATTGTAACTTTTACAACTATAATTTTACCCCAATCATACCCCGCATACACAAAGGCACAACTCCCAATATGGTAGATGCTTCCCTTATTTGGTAAGCCCAAGGTTCGGGGAGATGGAGGTAACTTAGATAATACCAAGGAATCTTGGGTAGCAAAATTAACTTCTTCTATAGTTGCAAGTACTGAAGATAAGTCCAGTAATACTTCATCTGAAAGAGCATATGAAGTAGATGGACTATCCTCCTTAACTGGTTCTTTAGATGCTATGAATTTAAACATTGTAGACTCAGGAGGTGAATATGATAATGTGGATTTAGGAAATGGATTAGATATGGGCTCAAAAGATGATAATGACTTAGAATTTGTTGATGTTGGTGATTTAGAACATGCTTTTAATGATATCGGTTTAGAAGGTGATGATGATTTAGATTTAGAAGGTCTTGATGATGGGGGTGGACTAGGATGAGTAGAAGACATAGCAGGATAGAACGGAACCCCTATAGGCTCCACCATACCACACATATCAAATGGCCTAGGATCACCATGGATGGTAACTAATTGATTTTTGAACTCAAATTTGACACATTGATGTAATGTGGAAGGTACTGCTCTCATTGCGTTGATCCAAGGTCGACCTAGAAGAATGTTGTACGATGCAAAACAAGGTACAACAAACATAGTCGTATCCAAAATTCTTGGGCCAACTTGCAATGGGATCATCATTACTCCACATGTTTCTTGAGTTTCATCATTAAATGCTTTAATAATCATTTCAGTACTTTTCATATCTTCTTTTTTAAATCTAAATATTTGAAAGAAATCATACGTGCAGATATTTAAAGATGATCCATTATCAATTAGAACTCTTTTGACTCCTACATCTCCAATCAATGTTGTAATGTATAAAGGATTATCTCTATACATGCTTTGAGGAGGGATATCTTTGTCATGAAAATCTATGAAATTTGCTTCATCCAAAGTCACAACATTCACCACAGCATTAGGTTCAATATCTTCAGGTACCATCATCTTGCTCAAAGTTCTCATCAATTCTTCCCTATGTATGGAGGAAGTTCTTAAAATGTCCAAAAGAGAAATTCTCACTGTGATGGTAGCTAATTGTTCATTAATATCATATGGAGATCTTTGTTGTGAACCTAGTACATTATTTCCCTTAGTGGGAGTTCTTAGTACAAAAGGAGTTGATTTCTCATTTTGACTTTGTGGTTGAGAATTTTGAACTTGTGCTTGTTGTCTTGTGACAACCCCAATGGTACCCACAATGTTGCTATGTCGAGGATTACCAAAATGGGGTCTAGCATTTTTTGCTTGCTCATTTGAAAGCCATTGTTGAGATGATGGTCTAGTAGTTATTCTTCTTGGAAATGGTTCTTCTGGAACTGATAAATCTGTAATAGGAGTGACTTGGTCTGATTCATACTCAGAACTATTTGAAGCAATCTCTAGTTCACTCCCTATTTCACTTTCTGTGTCACTTTCTGTATTGCTTTTAGTATCTTCCGAAGATGACTGAGAATGTTGTATTGGTCTAGTTGTGACCATAGATAAAGTAGGTATATAAGATGTTTGCAAATCTTGTTTTGGTAAAAATCTACTAATGGTTCCCACATATCTAGTTGGATGAGGAACATTATGATGATCTACTTGGTTTACTACTTCTTTACCATGCTTAGGTAAGGGATGTTGAAAGATATCTAGGTTTTGATTTGCATTTTGATCTGTTTGTTTTTGGGTATTATTTTGAGTATTATTGTTTGCAAGAAATTGTTGAACTTCCATTTTTCCTTTGTCAATCAAGTCTTGTATCACATGCTTTAACCTTTTACAAGAATTTGTAGAATTTCCATCTACTTGATGGAAATTACAATGTAATTCAGCCCTATATCCAGCTACAGTAGTGTCTGGTTGTCTTATTTCAGGCAACCGTATCAAGCCTTGTTCCAATAATTGAGGTAAGATCATTGTTAAAGGTTGATTTAATCTCATGAATTCTCTTGGTGGCTTATCAAGAAATTTCAATAAAAACTTCTTAAATGTTTCTACAACATTGACAATTGGAGTATTCCTGCTATCAGTAACTCCATCACCCACTACTTGTTTATTCTTATATTGATTTTTAGAAGCTTTATCTTCATATTTCTTCTTAAAATGACCTCTTCTAATAAGGGCTTCTTCTACTCTTCTTGCTAAATCAATGGCTTGATCAAAGGATGTTACTATAGCAGTAGAAAGCTCATAAGATAGTTGTTCTTGCAAATTACCAATGAATATATCCAACATTTCATGGTGAGGTAAAGCAAAATGTAATTTGCCTAAGAGTTGTCTCCACTTAGTCAAGAATTCAACAAAACTTTCATCTTTTCCTTGCTTCAAATTATACAAATATTTAATAGTCACATGCCTCTCTATGTAAGCACTGAATTGATGGACAAACATTTCTGTTGTCTCTTCAAAATTCCTTAAAGAATTAGTGGGTAACTGATAATACCACTCTAGAGCCATGCCTCCGAGACTTTTAGGGAACATATTTAGTAACAACAAGTCATCATGAGAGATATCATGACATGTTGTCCTAAACATGCGAAGATGCTCAATAGGATCTTCGGTTCCTTTATATATCGGTAGGACAGGCATAGGAAAATGCTTAGGATATGGTTGAGCAACCACAATAGGATCCAAGGGTTGGCTACACATCTCTCTATAACTATAAGAGGGATGGTAGGGATCTATCTGATCTAGTCTTGAAGCTAACTATTTAACCATGGCTTCAAGTCCTTGTTGTTGTCCACCAAATTGATTTTGTTGCACCATATTGTTGTGTCTTTGATAATAAGTTGGTGTTGTTGCATAATGATTCCCAACTGAAACACTATTATGTAGAGTGTTACTAGGAGGAGTATTATGAAGCTGATAGGGAATTTTGTTTTGTTGAACCTTTTGCTGATTCTGACTAAGATGGTGCATCTTCTTAATTCTCTGTGCTACTTTTTGTGAAGTAGAAGATGGTTGTTTTTTTTTGGAATTTGAATTTATTACTGGTGGTGGTTGTGCTATATTCTGATTCAAATTCTGATTTACATTTTGAGATGTACCAACTTGATTTTTATTCATGTATGTTAATGGATTCCCATTCAATCGGAGAGCAGCCTCTATGGAAGCCTCCATTGAATAATCCCCCATAGGGAGTTGAGCTTCTGTCTGTATCACATGGTTAATGACATCTATATTATCCTTTAAAAACTCAGTGAAATATTGTGTGGAGGTAAATTTAAGATTACCTTCTTCATCTACTTGAGGCTTATGATAGAAAACTTCTTCCTCTTTATCATGGTTTTCCTCATCTGACTCTGATGATACATAATCTTCAATTTGAACTATATCTTCAGGATTTTCTTGATCTTGTTCTCCCATATGATCATGTTCTACTTGTTTACCACTTCTTAATTTAGGCATTTTTCTTAAAATATTTTATCTTGCAAATATATATAACTATATATATGTGCTTAAATTCTTGGGGTATATATGTTATATATATACCTAACTAATATATTATATTATGTTTTTGGGTTTTTGTAGTTTTTTTTTGGATTGCAAACAATACAACAAACAAAATAAAAACTATAATATTATAGATATTATACTTTAATTTTCTTGGAAAAGCCTATAGATATCATTAACAGGTTCCAATTCCTCAGGTGTCATATAGTGTTCTTCTTCAAACTGAAAGTTGGCCTTTAAGAATTTTATGAAATGAGCTATAGTGATGCAATCAACTTCATAGTTTGACATATAAAAGTACAATTCATGGCAATATTCTTGATAGAGCACAACCCTAGGAACTCTATTGAATCTTCTCTTATCGTCTAAGACAACTTCTTGATTTTCCACATGTGATAAAAATTTATGTACCATTATTGCATTCTCAAGATAATCTTCAAAGGAGTAAAGACTTGGGGAAATGACAACTCTCTTATCCGCTAGCCACCTATCACATGCTCTTTGAAGGTCAAAGTAAAAAGGTGCACTATCGGGATCCAGGATTCTAGACAAATCAAACCTTATGATTCTCTTAAGTTCAGGTTCTTTAATCCTTATGATTTCTAATCTTCTCCAAATCTCAGGGTATGGCACACTACCTAGTGAAGAAATTTCTTGGGTTGACAATAATGTACTAACATCAATTCGGACAGTTCTTCTTATGTTGTAATCTACCATCTATGGAATACAAAAATTATGTGATTTAAACTAATGATCTTCTTAATTTTATTTTGTTTTATATTTTGTAATTTTTATGCTTTTTTGTGTTTTATAAATCAGAAAGATGCCTAATGTTTTCACGTCGGGTTCACCAAAGAATGTAGGTCTAAAATTCACACACTCCTTTCCTTCAAGCTAATGGATCCGCACCTCGAAGGGGAATGTGGGAATGATAGGTCTACACCTCGGAGAGAGACACTTGAGATTGTGTCTTCTTTGGTGATTTTTTGACGAATTGGGTGGGTTCACCAGGAAATATTTTGTGGCAGTTTCCACGCCTAGGTTTTGGGATTTGTTTTGATGTGTTCTTTTTATCAAATCATGCATACACCTAGTTTTGGCCAATATGCAACTACATTAATCTATATGCAATTATGATTTCTATGAAGACAACAAACAACAAAAAATAATTTTAAGATGAACTATGCAGTGCTATAAAAGAAATTTAAATTCTTACCTATATCCGGAAGTCTGATGTAGTTTCTGATTCTTTGTTGTAGGTAAAATCGGTCAAAATCCAGCAAGATCGGGTGATCCGATCTGCTAATCGGGTGGTCCGATTATGCAGAAATCTACCCGATTAGGGTAGAAAGCTGCAATTTGACAACTTTGATACAGAAAATAACATTTTCACCAAATAATATGCATCTACTAAACTAAATTGTAGAGAATAATGAATTTGAAAGTACAACAGATGACTTATTGAATATGACTCTATGTTAAACACGTGAATACTTGCGAAAAAGCGATGAAATGGGAATATGCAAGCTAGAATATCAAGTATAATGAATGTAAGATGATCTAAATATGATTCTAAATAGAAGTGATGAGAATATAGAATGCAAACACTGAGGTCTGGATGCCCCCAGACAGCTGAACAACACGGATGTGTGATGCAGATAAAATCGGGCAGTTTTGTCAAAATCGGGCGAAACGATATCGAAATCGGGTGATACGATATCGCACGAATCTGACCGATGCACAACTTGAACCTACAAAAACACAAAAAAATGGTAGAATAACAAGATGAAAATATGCGGATGTTCCAGGGGGAATCCGAGGCGAGGAGCCTGGATTAAATAGGAAGAGATCAACTAAGGGGTTGGGCTAAAATTGAAGGGGGTTACAACCTCCTCTATTCTAGATGAAATCGGTCGAACCGATCCCGCAACCACCGTGCAGTTGCCTAGGTAGAGACAAGGAGGTTACAACTAAATTTTTTCACCTAGCTAAGGCAGGCATTTTTTGGTTTTGGACAAAATTGGGTGACCCGATTTTGTGCAAAATCTGCCAATTTTGCACTAAAATCGTATGATTTTGCACAAGGGCTAAAACAAAATTGTAATGGGCACACAAATTGAGGTAGCAAGTTGAGGATAGATATTGCAGGCCAAAAAAGGTTAACTTCTTTCCTACTTTTGTCACATGCCCATGCATTTAATTTATCAACCCAGGGAGCTTTGTAAACTTGCGAAGGGTCTTGAACAAGATTGCTTACGATACCACTTGAGATGAGTCCGCTAGTTCTACTATTGGGGGGGTTTCAATGGTCGTCAATCATTCATACACTCCTCAATAATTTACGTAAAAATAATTAAATCTATAGAAAGGAAATATTCACGCATTCCTAGAAATAAATCAATTGCAATACTAGAAATAACAATGCGATAAACAATATTATAAAAGCGGAAAACTAATCTAGAAAACACAGGAAAAATAGGGAAGAAATACTGGCTTGGAGTGGGCCCAGGTTCCAGCAGCTTCCTCCTAGCTGAACACGCACTTAGAAACTCTTAGAATCGTATTATAATTATCAAAGTATTACAATTCTTCTTCTGTATATCTCTCTACATTTACTATCAAAATATTCTATATATCCTTAGAGAGGTCTGCGTGTGTTTATATAGCACACCCATAGATATTCTGTTACAAAGAAGTTATAACAGTCAATTCATTCCAGACTAAACTAAGACAATTTGGTAATTGTGATCGACATTTGCTAAAATTGGCATTCATTTCTAATGGTGGTGTGTTCACTGATTGGTTTGTACTTTGTCTAGCATTGGTAGGACATTCTCATACATCGGTGCGATCCCCAATTTAACTCTAGATGATGTAGAGTTGGAACTGCATCAGTATCTATTGTCCACATCGTGCTTGTCTGGTCAATGGGAAAATAACAAGGGCACCTTCCCTATGAGGAAGGTTCCTAACTATTTCAAGCACCTTCTCTATGCGAAAGGTGCCTTACTACCATTGGTGCCTTCCTAGAAGAGGAAGGCACTTATCTTCTGTTGGTGCCTTCCTATGAGAGGAAGGCACTTGCCTTCTAGTGGTGCCTTCCTTATGAGAGGAAGGCACTTGTCTTCTAGTGGCGCCTTCTCGTCGGCACCTTCCTATGAGAGGAAGGCACTTATTTTCCTTTGGTGTCTTCCTGGAAGAGGAAGGCACTGGCCTTCTATTGGCACCTTCCTAGGAGAGGAAGGTGCTTGTCTTTCCTTGGCGCCTTCCTAGAAGAGGAAGGCACCTACTTACACTTGGTGCCTTCCTAGAAGAGGAAGGCACCTACTTACGCTTGGTGCCTTCCTGGAAGAGGAAGGCACCTACCTTCTCTGCATTGATTCCGAAAGAAAAAAAGTGCCAGGTCCATGAAAAGACCTCGACTGATCCAAATCTGACTAAATCAACTACAATTCCACAAGAACACACTAAAAATACATGAATTAGATAACACACATAATTTCATCAAATAATTATATAATCATTCATAAATATATGCAATCCTTATTATACAGCCGCATAATAATAAAAAAATTGTATACAAAATATGAGCATTTTTTATGCTCATCATCCGCCCACGCCTAACATATGTCATGCCCTCATGGCATAAAAATTGTAGGTAGCCCTGTTGATCCCTCATCGTTGTCATTTCTTGGTGGATCTAGATATACCTACAACCTGTGTCTGCCTCTTCTGGGCACTGGCATCTGGAGGTGTGGCTCCTATTTTTCTACGTGGAGCTGTGGGTGCTGCTCTTGGCTTTGCTTTCCATGTCCTGGCCGCTATTGGATATGATCTAGATAGAATCATATCTACTTCCTGAAGTGTAGCTTCTACAGCTTGCCATAGGTCAGCATCCAAAGGTCTGACCGCTATAAGAGGGATATCTAAATTATCCCTCCTAAGATGAACTACTTGGGCTTTGTACAATTAGGCTACTTTAGGAATAAGCCTTGGGTTATCATTCAAAATACCTTCTTATCTTGGAGGGCCATCCTCGGGATGACCCGTAAATCTCTCAGAACTAGCTGTCCTCTATCGGATTGACGTAGATACCAGAGTCCCCCTACATCCTTGAGGTTGCCTTCCTGGTCTCCTTAGCTGCTATCATCTCTTTGAGTAGCATTTCAAACTATTTTTGCTTATCTGCGAATGGCTGCATATCCCACTCATCTTCTTATGGATCAGCGAAGGTCACCTTCACCTTCTTTTGAGCCGTCCTGGGCCCTTTTCCTTTGGCCTCTCCAAAAAATGTGGCGGCTTGAATAGGGATTTTCCCTTTCTCCCTAGTGGAAATATTCTCACTTCGAGGGGCCTGCTATGCGGTCCCTAGAGTGTTTTATTCACTCTAGGGGACCTGTTCTACCATCTCTAGGGGTGCTTCTTCACCCCCCTATCTGTATTGTGCTGACCCCTCAGGTTCTTCTCTTTATTCCTTAGGTCCAGGGAGTTCTTCCTTATCCCCTAGTCCTGTCTACTATTGTTGGCCCTTGTCCTACTCTATATCACTCAGGTCGATGATAGGAGGTGTTGTGGGACTTATTTCCCTTTCACTCCCAAAAATAGAGGAATTATCCCCTGCCTCTAGGCTGCTCTATCGGGTGTCCGATCAAAATTCTCCCGAAGAGAATACTCATTCTATAGATGTGGGAGAATTCGTTGGGACCTCTCTTGCCCAGTCATTTTGGGTCGATGTGTCCCTTATTTTTGTTCCCTTGTTCTGGAGTTGTTGGTTCTCCTCCCACAACTGCTGGACCAACTGCTCAAGCTGGGTGATTCATCTTTCTCGTTCTTCCAATTCCCCTCTATGCTCATTTTGGTAATCCTCCAAAATTTTCTAGGCCATCCAGCATTTGGTCTGCCACTCCAGTGCTTCCTCTAAGGCTACATCAACCTGATCATTACTCCCAGAAGTCCCTACATCTTGTGGGCTCTGGTTTGTCAATTCTCAGAGGTTTTGGGCTGCCATGTTGACTTCTGGGTCATTCTATTCTTCTTCTGTCAAGAGGAGTCATCGTAGGCATTTCATCCTGGGTACTAGTTCTGGCGGCTAGAACTCAGCCTCGCTGCTAATAAGCAACGATCCTTCATCTTAATAGTCAGGAACTGGGGAATGCCCTCTTTCCTCTGTGCATTCGAGCACTGGTGAATGCCCTCTTTCTTCCATAAAATTAGGAAATGCCAATTGCCCGATACTTGCCATCTACTTTGTAGGTCTTCCCTCTTCTTGCCCTGTTTCAGCAACAACATCTTGTTGCCTTTATTGGCTGCCATTTCCCTCTTCATTGGGGTTCTACATCTGCGCTCCTGTATGGCAGACCAGTGCTGATATCAGTCCATGGTGGGCCAAGGTGAATGATGATCCCTTCTAGTACCTAGCCACTTCTTCCTTCAAGGCATTTGCCAGCTATAAGGGCACGTTAAACTTCCTTCCATGCACTAGGTGATTCAGAAACTACACATGGTTAGTGTGCAAATGGGTATACTTCTCGATGAATGTAAAGAATCGAGCAACCTACTCAAATATCTTTCATAGATTCATGGGAAGGCTACTTTTGGGTAGCCCTTCCTTATCTATCTACATAGTTTCTCTTGGTAGCAAAACTTCTGTGTACAGATTCAGTAGTCTGCCTTTGTATATGCATTCACCTATGAGGGGAAATCCAGTCGCTTGTGAGATGTATTCAGGGGTGACCAAAATTTCTACCCCTTGCACCTAAGCTACATCGTCCCTCAAGGAGGCAGTGAATTCCTTGGTTGCCTCTATATCCTGGCCCTGACTGACTAGGGTACAGTATTTGAACCATCCCTCGGCCTTGAATTGTGTTTTTACCGTCCCCCTAATTCCTTCCATATCACTCGGCTCATTCTTTTTCATCGCATGATTCTTCGACCTTCCTCCCATGGTGCCTTCCCTTACTGCTGCGCTTCTTATTTTTTTTGTCCTTACTTCTTCAGGAAGGCATCTTCTTATAGGGAAGGCTCCTAACCTTAGAATTTAATTCTAGGGTTTACCTTTTGAGCCATATCATTGGCACGTGGTTCCGGCCATGGGGGCATATGATTTTTATGACGACAATATTTTTTTGGTACTACATAATTTATGAATAATTATATAAATATTTGAGTTAGTATGCACGTACCTTATTTGGTGTTTCATGCATCATGAAGAGCATTGATTTGTTGATTTATGACATGGGGGAGGGGTATGGTAATATGATGCCACTCATTCGTGTGGTGATTTCATTCCGATCGAGGCATCCATGAGACTTAAGTGTTGGCTGTACATAGAAGGTGCTCTTTAGTACCTTCTTAATGTGGAAGGCACTTATGTGGTGCCTTACCGATGTGGAAGGCACTTATATGGTGCCTTATCGATGTTGTCGATGCTATTTTAATGGATGTGCCTTCCGATGGTGGAAGGCATCTCTAATTGGATGTGCCTTCTGGTGGTGGAAGGCACCCTTTTGATGATGGCACATTCCTACTACAAAAGGTTCTCCTGAATGGGTGCACCTTCCTAATGTGGAAGGCACTGCTAAATACCTACGCCTTCCTGGGGTGGAAGGCACCATTGTATACCTGTGCCTTCCTGGGGTGGAAGATGCCTCGGTATGTATGCGCCTTCCTTATGTGGAAGGAAGGCGTCTTTATAAGGAAGGAACCTTATTTTGGTGGGGCACCTTCTTCATAAGGAAGGTGCCATATTATAGCAAGGTGCATTCTTCTGGCTAGGTGCCTTATTTATAAGGAAGGTGCCTTCTTCTAGTTGGGTGCCTTCTTTATAATGAAGGCACCTTCTTCATACGGAAGGTGCCTTCTTCTAGCTGGGCACTTTCTTTATAAGGAAGGTGCCTTCTTCTGCACCTTCCTGATGTGGAAGGTGTTTTATTCTTGGCAATCATGTTGCGATTGACTGGGAAAGGGTGATCAAGCCTTCTCAGTATTACTTCATGCTACATCAGCTTCTACCTATGAGTGTCGATGTCGAAATGCTAAGTTGAATCAGGCCTGGTTTCCTAGATACCTATTCCTCGTGTTGTCAGGTCCTCCACCTAAAAAAAGTAAATGAAAAGAAATAAAAATAAATGCAGTTAGATGCATTTCATGCCTATTAGGCCCTACATTAGGATGCCTACATCTTGAATGCGGGCGTCGTCCCTGTAAAACACACTGTAAGAAAAAAACTAAATTAACTGATTTTGGTGAGCACCTCCATGCCCACCGTTTTGCCTGTTAAGATTTTGGTCCGGATATAACAAGATGGAGTCTCCCCCACGTCTATTATGGATTCCACCTGTAAGGTTTTGGATGTGTTATAGGGGCGCAGCCGGTGGCCATTGATAATTAACACGGTGTTGCTACCATCAATTGTTCTAACGTGAACTACCCCATTCTTGATGAGCTCTACCACCTCATACGGTCCCATCCATATTTTTATTTATTTACATTTTCTTTCTTGGAATCGGGAGTCGTACAACAACACCCATTATCCTTCTTGGAACTGCTTCAGTTTAATGTGGTGATCATGCCACTACTTTCTTTGCTTTTGTATAATTTTTGTTCTCTGCAAAGCGTCCATTAGAATTTTGTCCAGCTAATCTAGCTATCGAATCCTTTCTTTTTGAGCGTCATCCAAGCTCAAGTTCAATTCTGAATCCGTCCTCAATGTCTTGATTTCAAATTAAATAGGCATCATCGCACTCTTCCCATAGACTATTTGGAAGGGTGTGAAGCCTGTGGTGGATTTCCACGTGGTATTATATGCCTAGACTGCCTCTAAAAATTATGTAGCCCAATATTTTCTATGTTGTTGCACGGTCTTCATTAGGATGTTCTCTATTTATTTGTTCATCACTTCCACTTTCCCATGTGCCTATAGATGGTAGGGTGTAGTTTTATTGTGCCGAACTCTGTATTGCTCCATCAGCTCCTTGATCAACTTGGAGGTAAATTGAGGCCCTTGGTCTGTTGTTATCTCTCTAGGGACCCCAAATCATGTAAAAATGTGGGCAAATAAGAAATCAATGACTGTTATTTATTTTGAATCTCTCAACGCTTGAACTTCAACCCATTTGGTGACGTAATCTGTATAGATAAAAATAAACCTCCTCCCTATTGAAGGTGGATTAATTGGTCCCATGAAGTCTATGCCCCACTTATCAAAGGGTTCCAAGTGTATCTGAGGTTGGAGGGACATTTCATCTCGATGGGTTGGTCTATCCATTCTTTGGCATTCATCGCAATTGCTGGCATATGCTATCGCATCCTTGAACAGAGTGGGCAAAAAGTACCCAACTTATAGGATTTTGTAGGCAGTTTGTTTCCTTGCAAAGTGTCCTCTGCATGGTTCATTGTGACACGCTTTGAGTACTTCTAAGAACTCCTATTCTGATATGCATCTCCTTATAATCTGGTCACATCCTATTTTGAATAGGAGGCTATCAATCCATAGGAATGATGCACTTTTCTCTATGACCGCCTACTTTTATTGAAAAGATAGAGTAGGTGAGGTTCTTTCAGTGGCCAAGTAATTTGCTATATCTGTGTACCATAGGATTTGCTCACTAATGGTGAACAAATGTTCATCCAAAAACTGGTATTCCACTACTGTATGGTCTTTCAATTTCAATCTAGATAGAAAATCTACTACGATGTTGTCTTGGCATGGTTTGTCGACTATTATGATGTCAATTTCCTACAGTAACAAGAGCCACCTGATAATTCTTTCGCCAATGGCCAACTTGCTCATCAAGTATCTGATGGTTGCATGGTCCATGTGGACAAATACCTTATACCCGATGATATAATGGAAAAATTTGTTTATGGTGTGCACAACTGCAAGGAACTCCTCCGTCATCGTGTAGTTGAGCTTGGCTCCTACCAAGTTTTTGCTGACATAGTAGATGGTGTAAAATTCTTTGCCATCCTTCTATCTGAGGACTGCTCAAATTGCATTGTTGGATGCATCACAGTAGATATGGAATGGTATGGCCCAATTTTGTCCTCTTAAAATTGGTGCGGATATCATTTTCTCTTTAAGCAGCTGAAACACTTCTTCACAGTATTTCATCCAATTGAACTACACATCCTTTGATAATAGAGTGTGCAATGGCTTTGCAATTTTACTGAATTCGATGATAAATCACCGATAGTACCCTGCTGATCCAAGAAAAATCCTCACCTCTCTCTGCATTCTATGGTTGGGTAGGTCTCTGATGACCTCAATTTTCCTTTTATCAACCTTTATTCCTTCTGCAGAGAGGTGGTGTCCCAGTACGATGCCTTCTTGCATCATCATAAAGCATTTCTCGCTGCTCAGGGACAAATTTTTTTCCTTGCTTATTTCAAGCACTCTTTCCAAGTTCATCATTACTTCATCAAAGGTTTCTCCATAGATGGTGAAGTCATCCATGTATACTTCGACCGCGTCTCCCATCATGTCTAAAAATATGCTAAGCACCACCCTTTGAAAGGTGGCAGGTGCGTTGCATAATCTGAAAGGTAATAACAGATAGGCAAAAATTCCCCATGGGTAGGTGAACATTGTCTTATCATGATCCTCTTCTCCTATCTAGATCTTGTTGTATCCACTAAATCTGTCCAGGAAGGAGAAATACTTCCTCCCAGAGAGTGTATCCAAGACTTGATAAATGAACGGGAGCGGTAAGTGGTCCTTCTTGGTAACTTTGTTTAACGCTCTATAGTCCACACAAATTTTCCATTTTACATTCTTTTTAGGGACTACCACTAACGATGATACCCACTCACCATCAGAAATTGGATAGATGAATCCCATAGTCAAGAGTTTTTGTAATTATTCCTTGACAATATCTTTCATTGCCAAATTCATTCTTCTCTGTGGTTGCCTGCTTGGAGTTGCTTGATCATCTAGGTATATACGATGGGTATAGATCTCTGGGATGATACCCTTCATATATGAGTAATCCCATGCAAATGCCTATTGGTGTCTAACTAGGAGCTCTTCTACTTTCATCAATTATGTGGGAGTCAACCCACTGTTGACATTCAATGTTCTTCCTAGCCCGACATGTATCTATTGAACATGGTGATATTGGGCACCAGCCAATGATGATCCAGGTGCGAATATGGAGGATTCCCCATGGAGGAACTCCATAATAGCACCATATTCATCTTCTTCTATCAACTCATCCAACGTCATCACCGGTTGGATCATGGATAGCTTAGTATTTTCATGCTCGGTCAACATGGGTTCTCCTAATGAGTTGACAGACTACACTAGTGGTGAAATAGTCAACCTTTTAATGTTTTGTCCATCGAATATGGTCATCAACCCATCCCGGTAGCTAATGTAAGTGTCAACTATTGCTAGCCATGGCATTCCAAAGATGAGTAGGTAACCGCCCAACCTAGTTTTAGATTGCAAGACTAAAAATTTGACTGGGTATTCCCATGCATTGACTGTCACTATTACATCTTCCAACATTCCTTTCGGTGCCATGGTCGATCGATCAACCAGCTACAACACTATTGTAGTGGGTTTTAGGTTTGTGAACTGTAGCCTCTGCATGGTCTCCTAATGCATTACGTTTATGGCTACTCTGAGATTGACCAACGTATTGGACAAGGAATTTCCTCAATTTTTATAGTCAGCATCGAGTTTCCTAGGTCTGCATACTTAGGATGGCATGTTTTTCCCATCATAAAATCTACTAGTTTACCCATGACATTGATAGTATGGGTTACTCTTCATCCTGGCTTCCTTAGACACATCTCTCTTATCACCTTGATATATATCGGAGCATCTTATATGGCTTGAAATAATGGAATTGTTACGGTGAGGTTCTTCAAGCTAGACAAGATATCGAACTTCGACTGTGTTACTTTCTGTTCTTGTAGCCAGTTGGGAAATGGACCCTTTGCTCTCTCAAGCATTTCTTCTATCACCTCTTCTACAAGAGGTGTTTCTCCTACCTCTTCCTCCTCTTCTACCAGTGAAGGCATTCCTACTTCTAGCTGTCTACCAAACCTAAGTTGAATGTGGTACATCGAATACATCTCACCCTCCACATTGTATGTTGGCTGGTTCACCCTGTTATTAGGATTCATCGTCGATTGTGTGGGTAGCTGCACAGGTCTCACTATTGGCAACGTCGATAAATTATGTTGGGGGTGAGCTGGTGCTACATTTTGTGGAGCCTAATTCCATGTAGTATGGCCTCTCCACTACTGCCCAGGATATGGATATGGCATCTATGGCTACTGGTTTAGGAATGCTGCTGGGGGTGTGTTGGACTAGGGTGATGGCCCCCACCACCCCATGTTAGGTGGTTGAGGTAGGCCTTGGGGCATGTATGGTCCTCCCCCATATGAAGAAATTCTGGTTGGCATATTCCCCGCAAGGGGTTGTGGCCAACTCTTTCGATTGCCTATGAAATAGGCATATGCACTTTTAGCATCCTCCTGATTACTGGGTAGTTGTGGGCATAATCGAGTTTTATGGTTCAGCCTACAAATTGTGCATACTCTGACTTTGTTATTCAGACATGTATTCTTTGCATTATTCTCTCTACATTTTGGATAGAAATAAGCCAATGTTGCTTCATTTTCTTGCTTATTTTTCTCTAACAACAACGTATCCATCTACAATGCTAGAGATGAGAGCATTTCGCTCTTTAAATATTCCAACATGTTACCTATTTTTGTCTTTGTGACTAAAGTAGTTGCTTTCATGGTTCTAGAAGTGGTATTGCCTCTCCTTCTTGAGTAGTTCCGACATAGTTGTCGGATGTCTTCCATAGCATGCTGGTAGACATCACCTCCAAAAATCATGTTAAGAGCCTCCAGTGATTCATTGGTAAGTCCTCTCAAAAAGATGCTTTTGAGGGACTTATCAGATAGTTTCGTGTGAGGAGATCATTGAATATTGAAGTTGAATCTTTCCTAGTATTCCTTGAGAGAATCATCTTCTTTCTGTGTCATGCTCAGGACCTCTTCTCTAGAGTCTCTTGCTCTCCTAAAATCTTGGTATTGCTCTAAAAATAGCTTCTTCATTTGATCCCAAGTGGCAATGTGTTTATCTCCCAGATCGATGAACCACCACAGAGCTACATCGTCCAATGTGGAAGGAAAGAGTTTTAGCTTTCATGTATCAGATTTGTAGTCCACAGACCTGCATAAGACATCAAACTTAAATAAAATAGGTTAGGGTCCTCAGTTGGGTATCCTCTGAAGTTCGAAAGGTGAGCAGGGGATATGTTTTTCATTTTGGTATCTCTTACTCCTTCATCAATCATGAAACTAAAGCCAGATGAGACTTGTTCTTTGTCAGCCATTTTATCAGGAAATGCGGTCTCTAATGCAGTATTTATGGCTTTACGGTCATTTAAGAATTTCTAAGTCAAGGCTCTAATATTGACTGGTGTTATCGTCCAATATTCTACAACTTTTCACAACAGGGCTTCCTCTAAGGGTGTCCTATTAAACAGGGGATTTATGATGATTCGTTCTCCCCCAAGTTGATGGGATGAGGAGGCACTTTGCACAAAGTGTGGATCCTCACTCCAATGGATTGTTGGTGGTGGGTCGGGTGAGTCTAATTCAAATTCAAAATGTTTGGCTGACTCAGGTTCTGGTGGATTGGTTTTAATAAACCAACCATCAGGTCCTCTTCTTCTCAAAGAACTCATACAAGGTCAGATGGAAGGTTTCCAGGTATTGTAAATAATCTAGTTGAGATGCTTCCCTAGTAACGACGCCAAAATGTTGTGGGCCAAACAAGGTTAACTTCTTTCTTACTTTTGTCACATGCCCATGCATTTAATTTATCAACCCAGGGAGCTTCGTAAACTTGTGAAGGGTATTGAGCAAGATTGCTTACAATACCTCTTGAGATGAGTCCGCTAGTTCTACTATTGGGGGGTGTTTCAACGGTCCTCAATCATTCATACACTCCTCAATAATTTACGTAAAAACAATTCAATCTACATAAATGAAATATTCACGCATTCCTAGAAATAAACCTATTGCAATACTAGAAATAACAATGTGATAAACAATATTATAAAAGCGGTAAACTAATCTAGAAAACACAAGAAAAATAGGGAAGAAATGTTGGCTTGGAGTGGGCCCAAGCTCCAAGAGCTTCCTCCCAGATGAACATGCACTTAGAAACTCTTAGAACTGTATTATAATTATCAAAGTATTACAATGCTTTTTTTGTATATCTCTCTACATTTACTATTAAAATATTCTATATATCCTCAGAGAGGTCTGCATGTGTTTATATAGCACACCCATAGATCTTCTATTACAAAGAAGTTATAATAGTTGATTCATTCCAAACTAAACTAAGATAGTCTGGTAAATATGATCGACGTCTGCTAAAACCGGAATTCATTTCTAATGGTGGCATGTTAACTTATTGGTTTGTGCTTTGCCTAGCATTGGTAGGATGTTCTCATACATTTGTGTGATCCCCAATTTAACTCTACATGATGTAGAGTTGGAACTACACCATTCTATGTTGTCCATGTCGTGCTTGTCTGGTCAACGGGCGAAGAACAAGGGCGCCTTCCCTATGAGGAAGGTGCCTAAGTAACAAAGTGCCAGGTCCATGAAAAGGTGTTTCTTTCCTAGACCCGTAAGGTGTTTCTTGAATGGGCCTACAAGAAGGAACTAATGCCTACTAAAGGAGATCTATGTTAGGCCTAGTAGGTAAGTTCTGATTAGGCCTAGGAGGTCATGGTGACAACCTTTGATTAGGCCTAAGAGACCTACTTTGATGGAAAGTGGGTTGCCTCTAATGAGCCTCCTATCTATGCATTCTTGGGGTAGGAACCCCATTGCGCAATGTTTATTGAATCAATTTTTCAATTCTTTGTTATTCTAATTGATGTTGATGATCTAAGAGACCCAAGCGTTGTTTATTTAGCCAAAGTTGATAAAATTGCACTTTATGAAGCATACCTTTTGACCACTTGATTTATTTGTTTAGTTGTGTGAGGCCTATGTGCCCTAGCACTATTGCACTAATACATATATTTTTAAGGAGGATTTGTGAGGTCTACTATGAATTTTCCTCGATTGAGAGAAGTCACATTTACTTTAGATTCACTCCTAAACATATGTTCTTGATTTTCTGTTGGAGTAGAGGCACATCGTGCTTGTGTGGAATGATGCAACTAAGGATAATCAAGATTCTCATTGGGTATTCCTTCATAAATGAGGAAGGATAGGGTATAATTGGCTCACCTAATGCGACGTGTATCATACTCATATTGATATTTGAATTTTGGAGAAGGATGATTTGAGAGCATAATGTGATAATTTAGTCCCACCCTTGGTGTATAGTCTTGGTCCTGCATCTATGTGGGTGAGGTAGACTGAGAAGGCATGTGAATGTGTGGTATTTCTCTATGTATAGGTGCCTCATTACGTGGTTGCCTTTCTTAAAAGAAGGTGTTTGACGTATCCATACTTGGGAATTAATTTCCCAAATTGGGGCTATGACCTATAGAGGTACCCCATGTAGGGGTTACTTGTAAGCTAGGTCCCTTCTATGATAATCTAGGACTTGGGAGAGTAGGTGGTTGCCAAGGAGATATAACCATATCCTTGGGATCCAATAGAAGATGATCCATGTCTCATTTCCTACTTATTGCAGCGTCAACCCTTAAGTGGGCTTGGATACGGGTATATACCATGACTAATTTTTATAAACCCCTACGTGATTATCTCCTTTACAAATTTTAAATATTTAACACATAAAAATAGAAACACACAAGAATACAAATTTTAATCTCTTTTAAAGATTGATATGTGTTCCTAAATTATTTAGTGTGTTTTTGATTTGTTGCTTTGTAAAGAATATATTTTCACATGTTTGAATCTTGTTGATGTAATTCTCAATTGTTCAAGGGATTTCACCTGTATACTCATAGCTCAATAATTGACAATGAAAGTCTAGTCATGTGAACCAACCAAAGAATGGATATGAAGCCCATACCTTATTAGGTAACATAGGTCCTACTAGTCCTCACCCCTAAGAGGAGTGCATGCAATTTTTCATAACTAATATGGTTCTTGGAGCCAGCCTTGAACAAAATTAGGGTACGTAGGATTTGAGCCAATGGATGGAGATGAAACCCACCATCATTGAACTCTATTAGTGGTTGAGGATGAATTACAACTCAATAACACTTAAAAGTGATGTGGTGTATGTGGTTCCTTTTATAATTAATGAAAGTAAGCAAAGTAACATTCAATGAATTTTCACTAAATAAATAAAAAATAATTTTACTTTCAGAATTAGATGCATAAGTAAGGAACCTACAAACTCTTTAGCCTATATGAAAACCTAACCCTTAGGCAGGTCACACGTAGGAAAACCACTAAAATGCATGTATTAGCCTTTGTTATTGATAGATCAATTTTCTTGGAGATATTCTTCCACCTATTCATTTCTTCTTGCTTTCTCCATCAACTCATTAGATTCTATGTTTAAATTAGTCACTTTGCAAGTCCATTTTTTGTTTTTTTGCACTCTATTTTTCATTGTTTTAGGGTCTAAAAAGGGCATCTAAACCAGATTCATGTCCCACCCATAAAGGGCATGAATTTTGTAATCTAGATTCATGTTCCCTTTTTATAGGACATGAATTTGTAAATTAGGGCTTGGGGGAAAGTTTTTGCACCCCAAAACTCTAATTTGCACTTTACATCTTAGCATTCTATTGTGTCCATTCTATCTGCATTTTTTTTTTGATTGGTTGAAAGGGTGTTGAAAGGTCCCTAAACCTTGTACAAACTAGCTATGGGCCTCCGAAGAGGGAGGCAAAGGGGAAGAACGGTGGCAGCAGAACGAGAAAGCCTGAAAATAGCAGGGGCTACCTAAGGAAAAGGCACCTAGAGGAACCAACTAGAAGAACTTTTTTGCATGTTTTCCAAGAAGACCGAAGTGGCCCAAATGCTAAGGGTCAAAGAAAAAGAAAAACACCACAAGGAGGAAAGTCTCACGATATCACGACATGTTGCATTTTCATGGTCCAAAGCAAAGGGAGAAAGCAAGGAGGAAAAAGTGTCGCGATATCGTGACATGTTACAACGTCACGACCAATAAGAGAAAAAGTGTTGCGATATTGCGACATGTTGCATTATCGTGGCCAAAGGAGGAAAAGTGTCATGATATCGTGACATGTTGCATCGTCGAGGCCAAAAAGTAAAAGGTGTCACGATATCGTGACATGTTGCATCGTCGAGGCCAAAGGAGAAAAAATGTCATGATATCGCGACAAGTTGCATCATTGCGGCCAAAGGAGAAAAGGTGTCGCGATATCGTGACATGTTGCATCGTCGCGGCCAAAGGAGAAAAAGTGGCACGATATCGCGACAAGTTGCATCGATGCGGCCAAAGGAGGAAAAAGTGTCGCGATATCACGACATGTTGCATTTTCATGGCCAAAAGAGGAAAGTGTCGCGATATAGCGACATGTTGCAACTTCACGGCCAAAGGAGAAAAAACGTCGCGATATCACGAAATGTTGCATCATCACGGCCAAAAGAGAAAAAGTGTCGCGATATCATGACAAGTTGCATCGGTGCGGCCATAGGAGGAAAAAGTGTCACGATATCATGACATGTTGCATTTTTGTGGTCAAAAGAGGAAAGTGTCGTGATATCGCGACATGTTGCATTTTCACGACCAAAGGAGAAAAAGTGTTGCGATATCGCGACATGTTGCATTGTCGCGGCTACAGGAGAAAAAATGTTGCGATATCACGAAATGTTGCATTGTCATGGCAAAAAGAGAAAAAAGTGTCACGATATCATGATATGTTGCATCGTCGCGGCCAAAGGAGAATAAGTGTCACGATATTGCGACATGTTGCAACGTCGTAGCCAAAGGAGAAAAAGTGTCACGATATCACGACATGTTGCATTGTTGCGGCCGAAGGAGAAAAAGTATCGCGATATCACAACAAGTTGCATCATCATGGCCAAAGGAGAAAAAGTGTCGCGATATCATGACATGTTGCATTTTCACGGCAAAAGGAGAAGAAATAAAAAGTGTCGTGATATGGCGACATGTTGCATTTTTGCGACCGAAAGAGAAGAAAGAAAAAGTGTCACGATATCGTGACATGTTGCATCATCGCGGCCAAAGGAGAAAAAGTGTCACAATATCTCGACATATTGCATCGTCGTGGCCAGAGGAGAAAAAGTGTCATGATATCGCGACATGTTGCATCGTCACGACTAGAAGAGAAAAAGTGTCGTGATATCATGACAAGTTGCATCAATGTGACCAAAGGAGGAAAAAGTGTTGCGATATCGTGACAAGTTGCATCGTCATGACCAAAGGTGAAAAAAGTGTCGCGATATCATGAAATGTTGCATTTCACGGCTAAAAGAGGAAAGTGTCGCGATATCGTGACATGTTGCATTTTCATGGCCAAAAGAGGAGAAAGAAAAAGTGTCGCGATATCGCGACATGTTGCATAAGAGCATCAACAGACCAAACCAATCCCCCTAGCAACAACTCACATTGTGCAAACATTAAAACTTGTAGGATCATTCCTTAGGCCAATGGGGAAGGAGTCTCTCCACACTTGAATGTTAGATTCGCCAAATCCCCTGTTAGTAAGCCAGTTCATAGCTTTATTTCCTTCCTGGTACTGATGCTTAATGACTAATTCTAGGTAATTTCCAATTAGAGCCTTGCTTTCTTGGAAGATCGAAGCTAGGGACCAGGGATGCTTAGCTATACCTTTGAGGTAGTTGATACAGTGCAATGAGTCTCCTTCGATGATAAGTTTATTGATGGTCAACCCTTCCATGAGGATCAAACTTTGGAATAGAGCTCGAGCCTCTGCCATATTTTTGGATTGAATTCCTAGGTTCTGGGTGAAGGCCAAAATTATTTCTCCCCTATGGTTTCTGAGAATTCCTCCTCTGCCAGCCGCTCCTGGGTTGCCTTTAGCCACACCATCAAAATTGATCTTGTGCCACCTAGTAGGTGGTAAGACCCACTTGATGACAAACCTATCAACAGAATTACAAAGCATAACAGATATGTTAGATAGATTGAAAAGTTTGGCTAGATCCGATTCTAAACTAGGAGGTGGGGGTTTGGAGAAGAAACAAGAGAGAAATTATCTGTAGATAGGGCCAAGATTTTGACAATGATAATCTTCTTATCAGTGACTTTATTTTTGAAAATTCTGGTGTTTCTCTCGAGCCAAATCTGCCATAGGTAATGGTGAAGGCAAGCTTGCCACATGAATTTTATTTGGTTGATCTTGAAAGGCCGAGGCCATTGCTTAGTAAGGAAGCGAATGGAATGTGGGAGGGCTGTGGAGATGCCAAAGGTGATGTGGAATTGATTGATAACTGCTAATGAGAAGGGACATTCCAAGAAAACATGCAAAATTTACTCACAGGTGTTTTTGCACAGGATACACCAATTGGGAATGAGTAACCCTCTAATTATCAAGTTGTCTATGGTGAGGATTCTATTTTGGGTGGCCAACCAACAGAATAATTTGACCTTGGGAATAATCTTGGGAACCCAGACCTGATTTGATAAGTCCCATCCATCTATGGGAGTTTCTTGACTGTAGTGGAAATAATCTTGGGAACCCAGACCTTGGGAATAATCTTGGGAACCTAGACCTGATTTGATAGTGAATTTCTCAAGAAATCCACTATCTGCATTTTATTTTTCTTTTAGATATCTATTTTACTCTATTTGTGCATGTTACAAATGTCTAAGGTCATTTTAATTTTGAACAATTATCTAAAAGGACCAAGGGGGCTTAATTGTTGTGCATTTGAACTTATTCAAATAGTAGCCTAAGTAAACCCCAAAATATGATCAAATTTTATAGGGTTTGTGAAGTTATTTTGTAGGTTTGAAACCATTGGATATTTTGGACACAAGATAAATATTTTATCAACCTCTATATTAGATAATTTCCCTAATATATCTTTAGGTTTTTTGGTGTTTGCTTTTATTCATTTTTTCTCAAATCCTAGATTACAAATAAAGGAAAATATTTGGTTTTGAAGAACACAAGCTTATATTGAGAGGGGGGGTTAACAGTATAAGACCACTTTTTACTTTTCTTATCCCAATAAATATTATACAATATATTAATGACAATATCAATAGCAGAAACCAAAGCAATGTACAAATCGTCACACACACATGAGACACCAATTTACGTGGTTCGCTCAATGTGAGCTACATCCACAGATAAAATATTTCACTAAATTTTATCAATCAAAATTCTAGGAATACCTTTCCCGATTACAATGTTTATGGGCACCAACCCAAAGGAGACACCAATCCCCTAATCTCAAGTTCATGGGCACCAACCCACAGGAGACACAAATCCCCTAGCTCTGCTCTGCGTCGGTGATCCTCTAGAAGACCTCTGCCTCCACTGCCCTTAGCAAATGGAACTCTATCCATAGAAGACACCTATCCTCCCTGCTCTGGCTGGAGACATCTGTCCTCAAATCTATCACCTCCAAAGCTGGTCCTCAAATTTGCACTAAACACAGTCCTTCGGTTTAGCACAAATGTCCTCATTCTCTTTCTCTGATCTGCACCAAACACAGTCCTTCGATCTGGCACAAATGTCCTCATCTTATTTCTATGGTCTGGGTACAAATATGTCCTCAAATATACACCAATATTTATCCTCAAATGGTCCTCAAATATGGTTCACAAAAGAGGTTCACAAGCTTTCACTAAATATTGCTTGATCTTCACCCAAGTCTTCACCAAGACTTGTCTCAGATCTGCTTTGCAAGTTCTCACTAGAACCTGCCCAAACTGCTCCACAAGATCAACAAAAGCTTACTCAAATCTGTCCAAAAATACCTCTCAATGACTTGTCCAAAACCTGCTCATAGGCTCTCACAAAGCTTGCCCATTATCTTTGAATGTTGCAAAAATGATGCACCCAACAGCTTTGCACTTTTCTGCTCCCTGTGCGCTCTTGCTTCGCACTTAGCTCGATTCGGCACGACTCGCTCTCTGCGCACCGCAGACTTAACTTGCACACTTTTCCCATTACTTCAAATCTCGAAATAGCCCTCCTTTTATAACAAAAATTTCAAGATCAAAAAACTTAATCTTAGTCGGCTGTAACCCTAATCTACGTCGGCTGCAAGCCCTAATTTTTGTCGGCTAAAATTTAACTTTGTCGGCTTCACTGCCTCTGAACTCTTCTGTAGCTTCTGCCATGAAACTACAACATGTCACGATATCATGACACCTTTGCAACTTTACACTTTATTTTGGCTTTTGTCATGATATCGCGACACTTTAGCCTTTGACGACTTCATCAAAGCTCTTATCGCGATATCGTGACACTTTTGTCTTTGTCAGCATCAACTTTGCTTTTGTCATGATATCGTGACACTTCTCCCTTCATCAACCTCCTTTCTACTTTTGTCATGAAATCATGACACTTCTGCCTCTGTAGACTTTGACTTCACTTTTGTCATGAAATCGTGACACTTCTGTCTTCATAGCCTTCCTCTCTGCTTTTGTCGTGAAATCATGACACTTTCTCCAACCGAACGCTGCCAACTCGATCTATCGCAAAATCATGACACTTTCTATATCTATTTTCTTTCTCTTCAACCTATCACAAAATCGCGATGCTTTCAGCTTCTGTACGTCTTCTTTGCAACCTATCACGAAATCGTGACTCTTTCAGCTTTCGTACGTCTTCTTTGCAACCTGTGGCAAAATCATGACACTTTTTCTCCTTAGTGCTTTTCTTTGCTTTGGGTCGCGAAAACCCGACATGTCGCGATATCGTGACACTTTTTCTCCTGGACTCTCTCTCCTGCATTATGTCATGAAATCACGACAGTTTTTCTTTTGGACTCTCTCTCCTGCAACATGTCGTGAAATCCCGACACTTTTTCATCTGTTAAACCTTGCAATATTTCACAAAATCACGACATTTCTGACTTGAAAATTCTCTCTCCTCTTTGAGTCGCAAAACTACGACATGTCGCGATATCATGACACTTTTCTAACTTGCTTTCTCTCTCCTACTTAAGTCGCAAAAATGCGACATGTCATGATATCGCGACACTTTTCTAACTTGCTTTCTTTCAAACCTATCAAGCCGTAACCTTCATCAAAACAAATTATTTTACATCAAATCAAATTCCTTCAAAATCTTCTTGACATCAATGACAACTTATACACTTGAGCAAAGGCAATGCACCCAAGGTACCCAAAATTGCCAATAATCTCCCCCTTTGTCATTGATGGCAAACCTTTACTGAAAACACGTCTCAAGAGCCAAAACTGAAACCAACTGTGCTAACAATTGAGAATATTCCTTTGAAGTTTTTCTCCCCATGACTTGAAGCTTTCCTCTTCACTTTAAGCTCTCCCCCTTACTCATATCTCTCCCCTTTGTCATCAATGGCAAAGGGTCACCTTTGGGGCTCGGGACTAAGAATGAGCCTCTTATCTTAGTCCCTCCCCCACCTCCTGATGAGGTGATTAATTATAGGGTGGGAGTAAAACTCCCATTAGGCACTGATCATCATCAGTGTCTATCACTTCCTTGCCGGGCCTTCTCTTGAACTCTTTGTCCATATTCCTATTCTTGTTCCTGTCACTGTTCTTGTTCCTGTTATCATTCCTATTCTTATCCATGCCTTGATCCTTGGACCTTTTCATACCACTGTTCCTATTATTGTACCTTAGAAGTTTAGCTCTACACTGTCTAGCTATGTGACCTTCATTTTTGCACTTATAACAAGTAACAATGTTATTTATTTTAGGCATACCTGTTATTTGAATCTGCCTGTTCTGACTAACCCTGTTCCTGTTATTAGCCTTGCAAAAAATTGCCTTATGCCCAAAATGTTTACAAGAGTAGCAATACCCTTGAAAGAAATTATCACCTCTAAAACTGTCATTTACCTTCCTTACTTGAGTCATGCAATGCGAATCCATGTGACCAAACATATGACATGCAAAACATCTATCGTGAAATTTTCCTTTATTCAACCTCTTGGGTCCTGAAAACTTCTTCTTCTCATTTTGAATTTTGTTTTCTGTTTCTGCGCATCTATCATTCAAGGACTCATGATCTAAAATACTTTCCTCATCAGAACTCTCTTCCTTTTGGAGTCTCTTACTAGACTCTCCAACTTGTTCCTTGCGTGGCTTAACAAAACCAAGGCCTGATTTATCTGTTGTCTTTCTTTGACCTTTGATGAGTGACTTAACCTTTTTGGAGCTATCTTGAAACCTGTAAATCTTATCCTTGTACTCTTTAATTTTATCTTTCAAAGAATCCATTTTCTGTTCTAACTCACTATACTCAAGAACCTTAGACTCTAACTCATCCTTGAGTTCTTGTGTCTTAGCTATAGAGAAATCAAGATTTTCTATAAGATCATCTCTCTCAATACAACATTCATCTAACTTATCCTTGAGTCTATCATTCTTCTTTCTTTCCTTTTTCAAAGCACTAAGAGCATTAATAAGTTCACTTTCAAGATCCTTTATTTGTTTGCTTTCTAAATCATCAAAGCCTTTTCCAGATTTCTTATCACTAGAGGTGCTACCTTTTTTAAAAACCATACAAGCATCTTCCTTATAGTTTTCTGAAGCATCCTCATACATACTAGAAACCAAATCATTATTTGTACAATCATCCTCAAGGTGACCAAAATTTCCACATCTAAGACATTTCATGATAATGAATTTATGTTTCGGTTCTTCCTCTTTTTCTGATATGAACAACATCTCATATTCATTATCACTTGATGAACTTTCACTATCACTACTAGAACACTTACTTGCTTTGTCTAGGTAAAAAATATTCTTGTGCTTGTGAGAATACCTCTTTCCTTGATTGCTGTGCTCATATTTGTCCTTCCCGTGATGCTTGTGCTTTTCAGAATTCTTTCTCTTAGAATCCTATTTATCTTCATCACTTTCATTCTTGAGAATAGTACAGTCAGTAGCATAATGACCAAACTTTCCACAATTGAAACATCTTATATTTTTTATGCTTTTGTGCTTTCTAGAGAACTTGCCTTTCTTGCTATAATATGCCTCTTCATCACTAGAAGACTCATCGCTCTCTTGAAGTTGTTTACCTTTGGAATTCTTGGTAGCCTTGAAAGCTGCCTCTTTCTTGACGTCAACCTTCACTTGAGTTCTCAACTCAAATGCTGCAAGTATACTATGGAGCTCATCCTTTTTCAACTTATCCAAATCTTTAGCTTCCTCAATAACAGAAATATTTTCACTAAATCTATTAGGAAGAGATCTTAAAATCTTATCACAAACATCATTTTCAGCAAGCTCAAGACCTAAGTCTTTCATGGAGTTAAAAACCTCATCCATACGAAGCATGTAGTCACTAATATTTTCATCATCATTCATCTTGAGTTGTTCAAACATAACTTTGAAGAGTCTCAACTTGGCCTTTCTGACATTTGTATCACCTGTATGAACCACCTGCAATTGTTTCCACATTTCACTAGTTGTCTTGCGGTGAATCACTTTTGTGAGATCTCGCTTTTTGTAAGCCTTTCGGGATTGCATTCATTGCTTTTGAATTGCTGTGATGTAGGAGACTTTCTTCTTTAGTATTTGGACCATGTACAGGAATAGTGTACTCATCTTCAATTACTTCCCATACCTCATTACCAAGTGCCATTAGATGAACCTTCATCCTTGCACTCCAAAGACCAAAATCTGACCCATCAAGAATAGGTGCTGCATTGTCACTTGAATAATCCATTGTGTTCTTAACCAGCTCTTCCTTCAAGCTGTTAAAATTTTTGAAGGCACCCGCTCTGATACCAATTGAATAACACAAGCTTATATTGAGAGGGGGGGTGAATAGTATAAGACCACTTTTTACTTTTCTTATCCCAATCAATATTATACAATATATCAATGGCAATATTAATATCAGAAACCAAAGCAATGTACAAATCGTCACACACACATGAGACACCAATTTATGTGGTTCGCTCAATGTGAGCTACATCCACGGATAAAATATTTCACTAAATTTTATCAATCCAAATTCTAGGAATACCTTTCCCGATTACAATGTTTATGGGCACCAACCCAAAGGAGACACCAATCCCCTAATCTCAAGTTCATGGGCACCAACACACAGGAGACACCAATCCCCTAGATCTGCTCTGGATGGTGATCCTCTAGAAGACCTCTGCCTCCGTTTCCCTTAGCAAATGGAACTCTATCCATAGAAGACACCTATCCTCCTTACTCTGGTTGGAGACCTTTGTCCTCAACTCTATCACCTCCAAATCTGGTCCTCAAATTTGCACTAAACATAGTCCTTCGGTTTAGCACAAATGTCCTCATTCTCTTTCTCTGATCTGCACCAAACATAGTCCTTCGGTCTGGCACAAATGTCCTCGTCCTCTTTCTTTGGTCTGGGTACAAATCTGTCCTCAAATCTGCACCAATATCTGTCCTAAAATGGTTCTCAAATCTGGTTCACAAAAGAGGTTCACAAGCTTTCACTAAAGCTTGCTTGATCTTCATCCAAGTCTTCACCAAGAATTGTCTCAGATCTTCTTTGCAAGTTCTCACTAGAACCTACCCAAACTGCTCCACAAGCTCAACAAAAGCTTGCTCAAATCTGTCCAACAATCCCTCTCAATGACTTGTCCAAAACCTACTCACAGGCTCTCACAAAGCTTGCCCATTATCTTTGAATGTCACAAAAATGATGCACCCAACAACTTTGCGCTTTTCTGCTCCCTGTGCGCTCTTGCTTCACACTTAGCTCGATTCAGCACGACTCGCTCTCTACACATCGTAGACTTAACTTGCACACTTTTCCCATTACTTCAAATCTCGAAATAGCCCTCCTTTTATAACAAAAATTTCAAGATCAAAAAACTTAATCTTAGTTGGCTATAACCCTAATCTACGTTGGCTGCAAGCCCTAATTTTTGTTGGCTAAAATTTAACTTTGTTGGCTTCACTGCCTCTGAACTCTTCTGTAGTTTCTACCGTGAAACTACAACATGTCACGATATCACACATTTGCAACCGTACACTTTCTTTTGGCTTTTGTCATGATATCGTGACACTTTAGCCTTTGATGACTTCATCTAAGCTCTTGTCGTGATATCGCAACACTTTTGTCTTTGTCAGCATCAACTTTTCTTTTGTCGTGATATCGCGACACTTCTCCCTTCGTTGACCTCCTTTCTACTTTTGTCATGAAATCGTGACACTTCTGCCTCTACAGACTTCGACTTCACTTTTGTCATGAAATCGTGACACTTCTGTCTTCATAGCCTTCCTCTCTGCTTTTTTCATGAAATCGTGACACTTTCTCCAATCGAACGCTGCCAACTCGATCTGTCATGAAATTGTGACACTTTCTATATTTGTTTGCTTTCTCTTCAACCTGTCATGAAATCACAATGATTTCAGCTTTCGTACCTCTTCTTTGTAACTTGTCATCAAATCGCAATGCTTTCAGCTTCCATACGTCTTCTTTGCAACCTGTCGTGAAATCGCGACACTTTTTCTCCTTAGCACTTTTATTTTCTTTGGGTCGTGAAAACCCGACATGTCGTGATATCGCGACACTTTTTCTCCTGGACTCTCTCTCCTGCATTATGTCACGAAATTGTGACACTTTTTCTTTCGGACTCTCTCTCCTACAACATGTCGTAAAATCGTGACACTTTTTCATCCGTTCAACCTTCCTTGCAATTGACACATTAAACATTCCAACCCTAAACATGGAATGAGTCACAAAATCATTCCTAGTGAACCTATCCTTTCATGTACCTGAGTGTAGAGAATATAACACACCCCTGCAGTTCACCTTGGCTCCCAGTGGATCCAGTTGAGAATTGTACACAAGAAGGTAATTTTCCTCCTCTACATATTTGGTAAACCCAATATTAACACACATATTATTAGCAAAGATAGGAAGCCTCTTCCTTTGTATTTTATTGAAAAATTTAAACAAGACCACACATTTTATTTGTTTAGATAAAAGAATATTAAAAATATCTTAAGAATATTCTTATGTGTCTTTCCTTCATTTTCTCCTCTTTTTTTTCACTTCTTCTAATATCTCCATTCCTTATAAATCAGTGAAGGCATATATAATCTGATCAAATTCCTCAAGAATATGATTAGTTTGATAGAGAGAATTCTAATCTTAATACATAAGAGCAAGAACATATTGAAATTGGTACTAATGATGATCTCTTTGAGGGGCCTAATGGTGGCTTCACTTTTATATCAGTTGATTATATATGGGTTTTCATAAAACACCACAAAGAGAATTTGATTAGAGTTATGAATAAGGAGATCCAACTTGAAATAGGTGAAGTACCTCGTCCTACTGTCTCTCCTAGGAATGTTCATAACAACCCCTTGCTTGAATATTCACATTATGATAATCTTATTCACAATCCAGCATATGCTACTACTATAACCACCAACATTGGAAGGGTTTTAAAAGTACCTCCAAATAGTAGTGCATCTCAAGATTATGTTCAATTTTCTTCTCATTCAACTAAGTTCAATATTCATCTGTTCCACCAAATATTAGTTATCCTCCAAATAAAGATACCATATTTCATAACCCATACCATAATAGTGTCAATACCTCCAATATGAGCCAAGTTCCCTTTCAACATACTACCTATACCCCTCCTATAGGGAACCTAAGGGTACCGCACAACAACAATCCTGAAGTGCAAAGTTTAACTAATATTGTGAAATAATTGATTTCAAGAATATACATGATTCAACCAAATAGTTTCACCTATAACTACAAATAAATTTGCAACCAACCCTTAGATCCTATCATTGTCTTTAGGTCCCACCCTAAGCACTATCTATAAGTGAATGAAAGATCCAATTGAGCATTTAAGAATATTTAGAATAACATGCCATGATATCATATATGATGATATGCTATTACTTAAGATATTCCCTAAGAGCCTTGGTGATATGGTATTAGAGTGGTATTATCAACTACCTAATAATTCTCTAAGGAATTTTGAAGAGACATATGAAATGTTTGTTCAACAATTTGGTGCTTATATTGAAAATAATGTGACTATGAAATATATCTATATGTTGAAACAAGCTAAATATGAAAGTTTTTTTTTAATTTTTGTCTCATTGAAGGAGTCTAGTTATATGCTTGAGATATATCTTACCTTCTCGAGACATGCTTGAGAAATTTATTAGAAATTTACAAGAAAAAATATCATATGAATTGGAAACTACAACTATCACATCTTTTGATCAAGCTATAGATCTAGCAATAAGGGTAGAGCAAGCCCTTATTAAAAGAGGTTAGCTTAAATTAAAAGAATATAGGACCACTAAAAATCAATATAAGAACAAGTATGTAGTTGGTGATGGAGTAATGGATAGTAGACCTATTAATAGTGTGGTTAATACCCTACAAAATATGGTGCTTTGCTAGCCTCAAAAAAACCAATAAAGAAATTTTACAAGACTTAACACACCTATGAATGTGATTCTATAGAAGCTTTTGAAAATTAACATGATCGAGTTACCACCTATAAGGCAACTTGATACCATGATTGATTGGTACAAACCTAGTCAGCATTATGAGTATCATAGAGTGGAGGGGCATATGACAAAATCATGTAAGAGGTTGAAACATATGGTTTATGAAATAATTAATGAATGATGCCTTGTTAAGGTTCTCAACCCAATCCTCCAACAACAATCAAACTTCTACTCAACAAGCACCCACAACTAATCAAGACATGGAAATATTCAAATATCCCCTCCCTAAGCATGGTTAATAGGTAACTAATCAAGTGTCATATCAGAATGTGTCACATCCCTATGATAATATGGTTGTAATGATATCCATAACTACAAGGCAAAAATCACATAAGCAACCAACTCAACATTTTTAGTAAGAGATGAATTCTTCATCCAACCCACCTTAAAAACCCAACATAGTTTTGAAGAATAAAGGGAGAACAATATTAGAAACACCACCTTTAGTGTTAATACCATAACCTAAAGTATCCTTTGACATTAAAAAATAATTAGCTAATGCCCCAACCAATATCTCTCTCTTCAAAATTTTACAAAATTCTCATATTCATAGGGAATCCTTGTTGAAACTTCTAAGACAACAATATATTCCTTAATACATTTCCTCTAGTGCTATGGCTAATGTTGTAAGTTATCTTGGGATACATCATATCACATTCTCAGATGATGATATGGATTCCTCATACTTACGATGGGATTCTTCCTTTTACATCACTACATTTATTGGGGAAAATTTTATCAAGTAGATTTTGATTGATAATGGTTATTTCCTCAATTTATGCACTTCTCAATTTTCCAAAGTTTGGATTAAAAGAGAAATATTTAACTAAGTCTAATATCACCATCAAATATTTCAACAAAGAGTCCTAAGAGGCTTTTGGAATTATATCTCTCCCCCTTAGGGTTGGACCCAAGATTTTAGATACCTTATTCTATGTGGTGTCTTGCCCTTCATCTTTTAATATTCTTCTTGGACGTCCTTAGATTCATGCAATGAGGGTAGTCCCTTCCACTCTCCATCAATGTTTAAAATTTGAATTCAAAGATAAATTGGTCACCATTTTGGGTGATCCTCATATATTCGAATATTGTTCGATGGTTGAGCAAGCTCAATCTGATCTCAACTTATGTCCTTTAGTTTACTCATCTCACATAACCAAGTAACTTAAAAATTTTAAAAGTAAGTGAGAAACCTCTCATCAATGTTTCATCACAGGATCAAATTAATCCATTTCTTCAAGAGCCTCTTTTGGATCTTGCTAAGATACCACCTTCACCAATGACTACAATTTTGCCTCATAAGAAGGGTGAAGTTGTACACATTTGCATGTGTACCTTTATCTTCATAGGAGTCTCTCTCGAAGAAAATATTTGTGGTAGAAACCCTTGTCCTCTTGATCATTCTTTTTCCCATTGTTCCATATCCTATGATTACACACTTCCCAAGAAAATACCATATAGTATAGGATATATAGGTAAAGGTTTGAGGCCATACTATAAAGGTATTAAAGAGCCTTTAGAAGTGGATATTTGGCTTAAGATATGTGGCATAGGATACATTCCTAATAAAAACCAACCTTTACCCTTTGATAATGATCATCATATTATTACTTATGCTAAAAATTTAGGTCATCAAATATTGGAGTGGAGTGATGAGAATGAGAGATCCCCTTATCCCTTAAATATTCTATTTACAATATGGAAACCACTAGGCATCCCGAGTCTAGTGTGACCTCAAAGAAGAACGTTAAAATGAGTACCCTTTTTGACATAGCTCATAAGGATATCCTTCAGAATAGCTTCTCCTTCGATGGATCTATACATTGTGTTGTGCATGCTAAATCTCCTCATTCTCAAGATGAATTTGTTCCTCTATCTCATAAATATCTTGCAAAGTTAGGAATCACTCCCTCTTTCATCAAAACAGATGGTATAGTAAGAGTTTGCATTGAATTTTTTGCAACATATCCTAGAGAAGATACGATGGGTGATCCTCTTCATGATAAGAATCATGAGGATATCCTCTATCATAGTCCTTTTTTATATGGGTTAGATCCTTGCACTATCATCATGTTTGTTAAAATAGGTGGTACACTCAAAATTTGTGTCAACTTTAAAAACCAATGAATGTAATTCATCTTCCAAATATATATATATATATATATATATACATATATATAATAACATAAAATATAAATGTGCATGTTATTACATTTTAATCTAGTTCACATCTAGTTTGCTTGTTCATACTACATATTTGTTTGTCATACCTTCCATGGTTTTCTTGATATTCTTATCCACATGCATTTTTGCTTGTAATAATTGCATTGTTGTTTGTTCATACTTGCATGAATGCTTGATCATATACATTCTTGGGGATTTTTGTGATAATTGCAAGTGATAACACCTATTTAGGTCATAGCTCACATGCATTGCACTCTACTAGGGCTTTGATACCTAGAAAATTCCCAACCTATGGTCCATTTTCATTTCCATCATTGCATCCACCCATCCCATTTTATTTTTATATTCTTTGACCTTGAAAATTTTCATTGCTTATATTTCTCCAAGTCAAGGTATGTAGTTATTATTTGGTATATCCTTATTCTTCACATTTATTTTTCCTTCCTTTCATGAAGATAAGGATATATATTATTCTTCTATCTGTTCCTCCACTGGTTTTGTTCATACACCTTTTTTTACACATCACACCCCTATCGGGTAGTACTTTCTTTGGCTTATAATTCACACACAACACACAATATATGAAATCAATTTCATGGTCACAAATTACGGGTAGCCTCCATTCAACCATTTACAAGTGTACATCCTAGCATTTATATCTCTTTTTATTTGTCCATATTAGTGAGCACTACAACCATAGTAGGTATAGCTCTATCTTGTCCATATTTGCAAACTTGAAACCCTCACAGGATAGCTTCATGAACACTTGTGAGGGGTAGCCTCCATCTTAGTCATTTGTGACTATGCATTTTCACATGGTTTTGTTATTTTATTTCTTTTTCTCTTTGGCCTTGTGAAGCGTTGTTTTCATATATTTTATTTCTCTCCATTCACCCATGCATTTCATTTAGATTTACATTTTATATGCATTGCATGTAGTTATATTCATACCATTTCATCTCATTCATTTAGGTTCATTCATTGCATCCATTATGTTTGTGTTCACCATGCACACACAAAAAAAAAAGGTAATCACACATAAGAAAACACATTTTAATTACATCACAACACAAATATAATTGTAGCTAGTATTACTCGATAGCACTAAGTGTGTGCTCATTAATTGGTGTGCCACAAAAGAGAGCTTGACACACTCAACCATACCTAGGGATGCATACCATAATCCAAAATTGATATGTCATCATGATCCTATCCCTAGTTGTGTAAGCTTGATCCCTTTGCTCTACCTTCTAAAGGTGGTGGAGGCATCATGTTGAAAAATTATGAACTAGTTCATGCTCACGATTGTGATTAAATTTATGACCATTAAGAATATGATTCTAGAAACCTTGATTATCTAGGATGGTATGGTAATAGGCCATATAGTATTGGCCCACTCTTCATAATACCACCTCATATGAATCCCTCATCCTATGTAGCTTCATTAGTAGCAAGTGGTCTCCCTTGATATGTTGGTTGTCTACCATGATAGCCATCCCCTCTATCCAGGTTAACTAACCCATATCCCCTCTAAGGTGCTCTATCTCAGTCCCTGACATGTATTTCTCTACTCAAGCCTACTCCAATGCATTGCATATGGACTCCATATCTACCTGCATTGTTGCCACTATGGCTCATAGTCCCTCTACTTATTTTGGACTTGCTACCTTAGGTATTGCCTAATCCATTATGGAATTAACCCCTATGTCTTCCCCTAATATTAAGTTAAATATCATGATGGTCTCCATCATGGTTGTCAGTATATCAACCTATACCTATGCTAAGGGTGACCTCGATGGGACCATACCTCTTTGCTACCTCTCAATGGTATGTCAAGTGGCCTCTCAAAGTGCCAACTACACTCACTGACTCATCACCTAGCATATATGCACTAGCACTAGTGGGGAGATCCTTAGGGGTATATTGCTCCTATACCATATCTTATATCCAAGGGCCACCCCGATGACATACACCTTTGGATCCAAATACAATGGGTCATCTAGGTCCTCCTCTAACCACCTACCTACATCATGATCACCTCTACATACTAATGAGTCCCTCCTTATCCATCTAAACTAGTAGTCTCCTAGGTCTAGAATATCCTATAGAATGATGAATCGACACTGTAATTGGTTAAACCTAAAAAAATCCTATTTTTCCTTCTTAGTGATGATCCACCTGATACAATTCCTCTATGTCCTCCCTCCAGCTTGGGTGTAGACACCATGGTTTCCATATGATATAGTGCTATCATAGCTCATCTATTACCTGCATCCCTAGTGGCAACACGCCAATGTATGATCTATACACACGTTCATAGTGTTGGGTCCACCTATATGCTATTGGTTGCTCCACATTGGGTAATGATCCTGGTAGTACATTCAGTATTTGAGCTACTATCTTCCTAGCACCACACTTGGAGCAATGTCATATATATTAGCCATGTTTGTTTCTTATACATGGCACCATGTAGCATCATATATAGATGATATAGAACATACGGTGCCCATGTGAATATCACTCCCTGATCCTACATGTCTGTGAGTACTTCCACTAGTGCCAATTATAGGTGTTTCCTACAGGTATGGCACCCTAGAATCCATACCATCACTCTACATATTATGCATGTTAGTGTCCCAATTCCATATCGATGCGACATCTCATTGACATGGGATACACTCTATTGGATCATATGTGTTGATTTCCTTGACATCATATTTGATGCCACCATAAACACTTGTACCATGTAAAAAGTCCTTCCCTAATGGGGATCCTCAAGATACACCACATATCCTCGAATACAATGTTGGAAATTTTAAGTAGTTATGTTGTCATTGATGTCAAAAGTCAGTTCATCTTAGTGCAAGGAAATTGAAAAAAAGAGGGTTAAAATATTTATATTTTAAGCCCAAGAGATTTGTTTTAAAGCTTCACATGGTTGGTCAAAAGATTGTCTAAATACCCCAAAGGAAGAAAATACCTAGGCCCAAAGGAAATAATATTATAATATTTATTATTATAATATTAAAGTTGTCAAGGAGAAAGCCTAAGGTTAAGGAAGGAAACACCTAGGCCCAAAGGAAATAATATTATAATATTCATTATTATAATATTAAAGTTGTCAAGCAAAAAACCTAAGGTTAAGGAAGGAAACACCTAGTCCCAAAGGAAATAATATTATAATATTTATTATTGTAGTATTAAAGTGTTAAGAGAAAAGCCTAAGGTTAATTATAAAATAATTATAATATTTATATTATAATAATTTCATAACCCTAAGTGGTTTTGACGCCAAGAATAAAATTTAAATGTTTAATTTTTTCCAATGTCTGAGAAAGGAAGAAAAATGGTATTTATATCATAAAATTTTGAAGGCCAAAAGTAAGACTCTCAAATGCATGTATGAATGTTTGATTTAATTAATTGACGTAAATTTCATGAGCAAAGCAAGGATGAAGGTTTTATTTTTAAAAGCAAAAAGGAGCACGTGGATAAATAAAATGACAAGGTTGCATACCCCTATAACCAACCACGTAATTGGCCTAGCGATAGGTTTAGAAGCATTAAGTCTTTGCGGATGACAAGTCTCACATTTGATTCTCAGTGGAAGCAGAGAGGGAAGGTTTTTTAACATGTTTTGGAACCAGAAAAAAGTATAAAGAAGTGTGGATTCATTGTTTGTTTTATGTGAGCCCTTAGCTCATGTGGTAGTTAGGTTGCAACTAAGGCACAAGTGGCATACGAGTGGGGGTTTTATTCCCATGGGAGGCAACACGTAAGGATTAATTTTTTGGTTAAATAAATTGATGCCTAAGGTATGCGCCTAACTTGGGAGGTATAAGGTTTGAAAATTAACTTTTATTTTTGCCATAAAAAGGGTTTGAAATAATTTGAATTTAGTGAAGTGTTAAGTGCTTTGGAATATTATTTTGAATGGTGGTTATATTTCTTTTGGAAATGCATTTATGAGAAGTGGGAGATATAAGGGAATAATTTATTTTTATTCCAATCATTTAAGTTTTAAGGGAAGTTATAGTGAATTATTGGAGTAATAAGTATCCTTGATGATTTTGCTTTGAATGTGTTAAGAGGGATTTAAAATGTGTATAAGGTATTTTGATTGTTTGTATGTTTTCTAAAATATTTTGAAGGGTTTGATTATATGAGTTGAGGTAATAATTTGAGAAACCAAGATAGTGGTTTGGAATTTGATTGGCCATATTTATTGAAGGTTTTCTAATTCATAAAGAAGTGTTGTGGTAAATTTTTATAGATGCAAAATATATTGTGAGTAAGATAGGTTTTTAAGACATATCTCCATCAAAGTAAAAAGGTAGGAGCACATCATCCTTTATTTGAAGTGTTGTTGGATTGAATGTTGTGAAATATAAGGTGGAGTGAAAAGAATTGTTTGATAAGCATTATTGGAAATATTTGAGTGAGTTTTTATATGCTTCATTGGTGAATGTTTAGAGAACATTTGAGATAGAGACTGAAGATTATTTGAGTTAGGATTTGAGACCCACATTGTGCTCTTTGTTTGAAGAACTATGAAAACACTTATTTAGGGTTAGTGAGAAAGTTGTGTTTCATTGATTGAATTATTGAGTTAAACTTCTTGAGCATTGGTTTTGAGTGATATTGAAAGTGAATGTGCAAATATTAGAAATAAAATTTGTAAAAGCGATAAACTTAATGATTGAGTAGAACATATTGAGTTTTTGATAGAGTACATAATTCTCTATATGTTCCAGAGGTTAAACAATTTATGAATAGAATATGTCTAAACTGCTTCAAGTTAAAGGAATTACTTTGAATATTAGACAAAGCATTTGGTAGCATTGTGTGCAATATTTTATATTGATTGAGCATATCGTGTGAGATATTTTGAACATGTGTTTTGAGCATATTTGAGCAAGTCTTTGTGAAGGATTGAGAGTGGAATTGAGCAAGTTCTTGAGAGAACTTGAAGGTAGAATTGAGCAAGTCTTTGTGAAGGATTGAGAGCATAATTGAGCAAGTTATTGAGAGGACTTGAAGTCAAATCTGAGCAAGTCTTTCTGAAGTATTGAGAGGACTTGAAGGTAGGTTTGAGAAAGTCTTTAAGGATACTTTAGGATAGATTTGGGCAAGCTTGTGTTAAATATTGAGGGTAGATTTGAGTAAGTCCTTGAGAGGACTTGAAGGTATATTTGAGTAAGCTTTGTGTTAAGTCTTGGGGTAGATTTGAGTAGAGTTGATTGATTATTTGTTCAATATTTATGTTAAGGCTTAGAGCAGATCTGACCAGAGTTGATTATTGATTTGTTTAAGCTTTATGTTAAGGCTTGGGGTAGATCTAAGAAAATTTGATTGGTAATTTTTTCAAGATTTGTGTTAAGTCTTGAGGATATATTTGAGGATAGATTTTGGTATATATTTCAGAGAATATTTATGCTAGACCTGAGATAGAGTTAGAGCAAATTTGTACTACACTTGGGATAGAGTTTGCTACAGATTTGAGATAAATTTGAGAGAAATATTTGGAGGTGATAGAGCAGAGGATAGTAGTATCCAGTGGATAGAGATCCATTAGCCAAGGTAGTGAGTACATAGGTCTTCTATGGAGAGATATCCACAAGCTAGAGCAGTGGAGGCAAAAGTATTCTAGAAGATCATTAGCCAAATTAGAGGGGAAAGAGTTCTCCTATGGATAGAGATCCATCACCAGAGCAAGGGAAAAGAGTTATCCTATGGAATGTGACATGTGAACCAGTTGGAAATATAGAGTTCTTCTGTGGAGAGAGATCCATGAACAAATTGAGAAGAAAGAGTTCTCCTGGATCAGGTTCCATGAATCTAAGAAAATGGGAAATATTTCTCCTATGGAGAGAGATCCAAAAATTAGAGCATTAGAGGATTGGTGTCTCCTTTGGATAGATGTTCATAAACATTGTAATAGGGAAGTGATTTATGAGAGATTTTTTGAGAAAATTTTAGTGGAAATATTTTCTCCGTGGAGTAGCCCACATTGGGTGAACCATGTTAAATTTGTCTCTATTGTGTTGGAAATTTTGGGTACATTGCCTTTGCTCAAATGTATAAGTTGTCATTGATGTCAAGAAGCTCTTGAAGGAATTTGATTTAATGTCAAATAATTTTTTTTGATGAAGGTTACGTCATGACAATTTCAAAGGTCTTTTGTAAACCCCAAGTTGGCAGGTTTAAATATTATAGGTGGATGCATTAGTTTAATGCATTTGGGTCCAAGAGGAAGTATTTATTTAAATAATTAAAAACCTTGTTAAGGTTCCCTTTAATTATTTTTAAATAAATATTAAATTATTGTTTGCAATGGGTTATCCTAACCCATGGCGCTATGTTTTAAGATTGTGGGTGCTAGCCAAGACCTCTGCCGATGTGTTAAACTCCTCATCGACGTCAAGAGCTTATGGTAAAAATGCACATAAATCTCCCTCGATGAAAATAAAGAATTATCCTATCTGCATTTTGAAAAGAGTTATTCGTTATGAATTCGTGATCTACTGTTCAACTGTGTCTTCGCCATTTTCGTGAATCTGTTATTCATTTTTTTGTACTCACCATTTATTGTAAATCCGTCATAAGGTTTTCATCTTCGTGTTCGTGTCAGAAGAAATGGAGGCACTGTTGTTTTATTTAATCCCTGGCGCAGAAGGAACAAGGCTAACAGCGTGAGGTTTAAACCTCAACAAGTGCCTTTGGCACACCAGTAGCGGCTAGGCTATTGGTGCGCTACCCGAACGGGAGGTTTCACATTTGAATAATGTGAAAGGGTTTTTCATCATGAAGTGGACGCAGCAAGTGGTGTTAGAATTTATGCATAATTTCTCCATAGCACGATTTTTGATGTTGGCCAAGGTATTTTTGAAATTAATTTTTGCTAAGTGTATTTTGCGGATGGAGGAAGTTTATTAGAGGGAAAAACAGCTTAGGAGTTATAAGGAGTTTAAAGCTTGTTTTATTTTGATAAAAGATTCTTTTGAAGGTGTTGTTTGAAATATCTTATTACATTCTTATGAGAGATAAATTTTATTTTTGATAAGACTATAGGGAGAAATAAGGTGTATAAGGGATAAAATTTTCTTGTAATGTTGAGAGTGCTTTTGGTTGATTATGGAAATGAAAGCATGATGTTTTAAGGTTAAAATTGCTTCTTGTGTGAAGTTGTGAAACCTTAAGTGGGCAGCTTTGAGATTGACATTTGCTTTCATTAAATTGGTAATAATCAAGTTATTCTTTACTTGGTTAAAGTGTTGGGCTTACTCCTTTGTTGATGATTTGAAAAGTTGTTTTGTGCTATTGTGATTTGAGTTGGTGGATGCTTTTTGTTCAAAAAATATTGGAGAGAAAAGGATTTCTACTTGTTTCCTTTTCTAATGTTGATTGTGAAATGCTTCAAGGTTGTGTTTTGAGCTGAATGGTGTTGATTGAACCTTGTTTGATGAGCATTATTGTTGAAGCCCTAATTGATGGTGAAAAGAACATGAGTATCATTGTTATGTGATTATTTGCATAGTTGGCAATTGTTGGGGTTTCATGTTCTTGAAAGAAAGCATTCTATCCTATCCATTTCAGATATTGAGTTGAGTTTTCATATTTGAGATTGAGTTTGAGCTAAGTTGATTTGAGTTGAGTTTTGATATTGGGAGTTGAGTATAGAACATATTGAGTCTCTAACAATTCTCTTTATGCTTCTATGAGTTTGAAAAATCACATTGGGTCTCTAACAATTCACCTTGTGATTTCCTACTAAGAAAGTTTTTTTTTTTTTGTGAGCTTGCTGAGTTTTGGACAGGTTCCGATGGGGAATTGTGAGCAGTCTTGGATAGGTTCCGGTGGGGACTTGTGAGCAGATTTGGACAGGTCCTAGCAGAGGACTTGTGAGATGAGTTTGATAGTTCTATCAGAGAACTTGAGGACAGAGGTGCACTGGTTCTTTGAGAAGAACCTAAGGACAGATTTGGCAAGTCTTTGAGAAGGCTTGTGTGTAGAGGATTGATTTGTTCAAGCTTAAGCATTGGACAGATCTAACATACAGAGGAAGACTTGTACTAGACCGACTGACTGTGTTTGGTATAGGTTGCTAAGATGCTGTGGATGTGATAATAGAAGGTAGAGGTCTCTTAGGCCAAGCATTGAGGATAGGAGGTCTTCAGTGGAAAGGAGTTCCATGTGCTAGCAAGAGGTAGAGGTAGTTGATCTTCTGAGGGATCATTTCCAGAGCAGAGGGGAAGGTATCTCCTTTGATCAGAGGCTCATAAATTTTGATTAGGGGAAGGTATATCCTTTGGGCCGAGGCTCATAAATATTGTAATTAGGAAGGATTCCCAAATAACTTTGAGGAAATTTTTAGAGAAAAGTTTTGTGGACGTAGCCTAGCCGTTTTGGTTAAACCATGTTAAAAATGGGTCTTCAATGTGTGATGCTTTCTATATTGATTAATGTTGTGTTGATGCCACTGCTATCTAAAGTTAAAATTATTAATTGGTTAAGTCTTATACTGTTCAACTTCCCCTCTCAGTATAAGTCCATGTTATTCAATTGGTATCAGAGCCAGGTTTCTCCAGAAAGAGCCTAGCAGCTTAGAGAAGGATCTATCAGAGGAACATACCGATTCGGAAAGAGATGAAGAGGTCGAGTTCGATCTCAAAGGTGAATTATTCTTGGCTTTAAGAAAGCTTGAGAAATTCAGGGAAGAGAATTATGTTCTCAAGCATCAATGTCAGGAAGAAGAGATAGCAAGATCAGAATTGTCTCAAAGTGTTATAGACTTCAAAATTCTAGCTGAAGAAGGAAAGAAGGTTGAACGAGTTCGACGAGAGGTTCTTAAAGGAAAGGAAGCTGATTGCGAGAAACTAGAAGAAGAGGTTATGTCTCTTACAGTGAAGTTGGAACAATTGGCTCTCAGACAGAATACTCTATGTGAAAAGCAAAAGAAGGATGGTATCACCATTCAAGAAATAGGGGCTTCAAGCAAGATCAATCTTCATCCTGAAGAGCGGTGGATTCCAATTGGTCACAAGAAGAACAATCATCCAAGGCATCAAAATAGGTTACATAATACTTTCCATGGCTATTGTTTTTCTTGCAAGAAATTTGGTCACAAAGCTATGCATTGCAATAAGTCTATGAATAGCCATAGTAAGGAAAATGTTAACTCTTTTGCACCTCTTATGAATAAAGATGTCATGTGTTACAAGTGCAATAATTTTGGGCATATAGCAAGGATGTGCAGTTTGGATAGATCTAGCCTTGAATTCACTAAAAAGAGAAATGAGATCAAATCTAAGTCAATGATAGTTCAAACTGCTTTTCATGCTCAAGACAAAATAGAGAAATGGTATCTTGATAGTGATTGTTCAAAACATATGACTGGTGAAAAGGAAAAGTTTTTGGTCTTAAAAAAAAACAAACAAAGGAACAGTCTGTTTTGGAGATAACAGGTCAGCTAAAATCTGTGGTAAAGGGACTCTTAGTTTGGATGGGAAATCCAAAATAGAAAATGTGCTTTATGTAGAAGGCCTAAGACATAATATTCTAAGTGTGAGTCAAATTTGTGATCAAGGGCACATAGTATCTTTCTTTTCAGATAGATGTGAGATAAGTAAAGAAAAAAATGGAAAACTCATCGCTAGTGCTACAAGGACTCCAAACAATCTTTACATGCTAAGTGAGATAAAAAAGGAAAAGTGTTTTCTAACTCAAGAATATGAGAGTTGGTTATGGCATAAAATATTGGGGCATTTGAGCTTTGATAATCTTGTCAATATTAGTAACAAGGAAGCAGTTAGAGACTTGCCCAAAATAAAAAGGCCCCATAACATCGTTTGCGGTCCTTGTCAACATGGAAAACAGACTAGAACCGGTTTCAAATCAAAAGGGTATACTTCTTCAAAACCATTGGATCTTATTCATACTGATTTATGTGGCCCTACCAGAACTCAGAGCATTCAGGGAGAAAGCTAATTCATGTTGTTTATAGATGATTATTCTAGAATGATTTGGGTTACTTTTCTCAAAGAAAAATCTGAAGCTTTTGAAAAATTTAAAGCTTTCAAAGAAATGATTGAAAATGAGACTGACAAGAGAATCAAATGCTTAAGATCAGATAGAGGAGGAGAGTTCACTTCAAATGAATTTATGGAATACTATGAGCAACAAGGAATCAAAAGATAATATTCAACAGCAAGAACTCCTCAACAAAATGGAGTAGTTGAAAGGAAAAATAGAACTATTGAAAATATGGCTAGATCTATCTTAAATGAGTCAAAAATTTTAGATGGCTTTTGGAAAGAGGCAGTCAGTACATCAGTATACATTATCACCAGGGCCCAACTTAGAGTCAATCATCATAAAACTCCTTATGAGTTGTGGAAAGGAAGACCAACTATAGTAAAATACTTCAAAGTGTTTGGGAGTAAGTGCTTCATCAGAAGGGAATATCAGAATTTGGGTAAGTTTGATCCTAGATGTGATGAGGGAATCTTTCTTGGGTATTCCAATAGAAGCAAGGCCTACAGATGCTTCAAAAAAAGAACTCATACAGTTGTAGAGAGCATAAATGTAACAATTGATGAAAACACAGGGATAAGAGAACCAGTCCAGGAACTCAGTGATGAAATTTGTCAAGAAGAATTCAGAGAGGTTTCGAGATGAAGAGGAAAGACAACAAGCTGCTTCCCAAAACTCCTTCACGATATGTTCAGAAACATCATCCCAAATATTTGATCATTGGTGATCCAAATAGTAGGCAAACAAGAAGAAGAGTCATTCCCTCACATGATTCTACAAATGTTTCATTATTATCTCAGATTGAGCCAAAAGATTTCAATGAAGCATGTGCAGATAAGTTTTGGGTAAAAGCAATGGATGAAGAGCTAAATCAAATAGAGAAAAGTGAAACTTGGGAATTGGTTCCAAGAACTAAGGACAAGAATGTCATTGGCACAAAATGGATATTCAAAAATAAACTCAATGAGGATGGAAATATTGTCAAAAACAAAGCTAGGTTAGTTTTCAAAGGTTATGCTCAAGTAGGTGTTGATTTTGAAGAGACGTTTGCTCCTATTGCTCGTATTGAAGCTATCAGAATGTTTTTGGCCCTTTCAAGCTTCAAATCATTCAAGGTATATCAAATGGATGTAAAGTTAGCTTTTCTAAATGGGGTGTTGGTAGAAGAAGTCTACATAGAACAGCCAAAAGGAGTCTCTCTCAGAACAATCAGACTATGTGTGTAAACTAAAAAAGGCCTTGTATGGGTTAAAGCAAGCACCTAGGGCTTGGTACTCAAGACTTGACAGGTATCTTCATGAGCAAGGATTCAGGAAAGGTGTGGCAGTTATCAATTTGTATATTAAGAATGAAGGTGATGATATTTTGATTATGGTTGTCTATGTTGATGATATTATTTTTGGGGGAAATAATACTCAGATGTGCAAAGATTTTGCTAACACCATGCATAAGGAATTTGAGATGTCTATGATTGGAGAGTTGTCATTCTTTTTAGGTCTTCGATTGCTCAATCAAAAGATGGTATATTTCTCTCTCAAGGAAAGTATATCAAAGAAATGTTGAAGAAATTTGGGATGATGGACAACAAACCAGTGTGTACTCCAATGATTATAGGGTGCAAGATGAGTAAAGATGATGAATCTCCAGCGGTAGATCAGAGGTTGTACAGATCAATGATTGACAGTTTATTATATGTTACAGCTACCAGACCAGATATCATGTAGGTAGTTGGGTTAGTAGCAAGATTTTAGGTAGCTCCTAAATATTATCATGTTATAGCAGTTAAGAGGATATTCAGATATCTGAAGGGCACTATGGACTTTGGGCTTTGGTATCCCAAAGGTGATGATTTCACTCTCACAACTTATACAGATGCAGATTGGGCAGGAAGTATTGATGACAGGAAAAGCACTAGTGGTGGAGCATTCTTTCTGGGAAAGAGTTTGGTTTCTTGGCTAAGTAAGAAACAACCTTCAGTTTCCTTATCTATAGCAGAGGCTGAATACATAGCAGCAGTGGTCGGGTGTACACAGGTTTTATGGATGAAAACCACCTTGGAGGATTTCAAAGTCAAGCATGAACAACCCATCTCCATACTTTGTTATAATACAAGTGCCATAAGTATTTCCAAAAATCTGGTAATGCACTCAAGGACAAAGCATATTTCCATCAAGTATCACTTTCTAAGGGAGAAAGTGCAAGACAAGCAGTTCAAGGTAGAGTATGTGTCTACTAAAGAGCAGATTGCAGATATCTTCACCAAACCTCTTCCAAGAGATACATTTGAGTATCTAAAGGAGAAATTGGGAGTTGTACTCCCACCCCATAATTAATCACCTCATTAGGAGGTGGGGGAGGGACTAAGCTAAGAGGCTCATTCTTAGTCCCGAGCCCCAAAGGTGACCCTTTGCCATTGATGACAAAGGGGGAGAGATATGAGTAAGGGGGAGAGCTTCAAAGTGAAGAGGAGAGCTTCAAGTCAGGGGGAGCAAAACTTCAAAGGAATATTCTCAGTTGTGGGCATAGTTGGTCAGTTGTTAGCATAGTTGGTTTCAATTTTGGCTCTTGAGAAGTGTTTTCAATAAAGGTTTGCCATCAATGACAAAGGGGGAGATTGTTGGCAATTTTGGGTACTTTGGGTACATTGCCTTTGCTCAAATGTATAAGTTTTCATTGATGTCAAGAAGCTCTTGAAGGAATTTGATTTGATGTCAAATAATTTGTTTTGATGAAGGTTACGACATGACAGTTTCAAAGGTATTTTGTAAACCCCAAGTTGGCAGGTTTAAAGATTACAAGTGGATGCATTAGTTTAATGCATTTGGGTCCAGGAGGAAGTATTTATTTAAATAATTAAAAACCTTGTTAAGGTTCCCTTTAATTATTTTTAAATAAATATTAAATTATTGTTTGCAATGGGTTATCCTAACCCATGGAGCTATGTTTTAAGATTGTGGGCGCTAGCCAAGACCTCCGTCGATGTGTTAAAATCCTCGTCGACGTCAAGAGCTTATGGTAAAAATGCATATAAATCTCCCTCGATGAAAATCAAGAATTATCCCATCCACATTTTGAAAAGAGTTGCTCGTTGTGAATTCGTGATCTACTGTTCGACTGTGTCTTCACCGTTTTCATGAATCCGTTGTTCATTTTTTTGTACTCACCATTTGTCATAAATCCGTAGTAATGTTTTTGTCTTCATGTTCATGTTAGAAGAAAGGGAGGCATTGTTGTTTTATTTAATCCTTGGCACAGAAGGAACAAGGCTAATAGCGTGAGGTTTAAACCTCACTGGGTGCCTTTGGCGCATCGGTAGTGGCTAGGTTGTTGGCGCGCTACCCAAATGGGAGGTTCCGCATTCGAATAACGCGAAAGGGTTTTTCATCGTGAAGTGGATGCAGCGGGTGGTGTTAGAATTTGTGCGCAATTTCTCCATAGCACGATTTTTGATGTTGGCCAAGGTATTTTTGAAATTAATTTTTGCTAAGTGTATTTTGCGGATGGAGGAAGTTTATTAGAGGGAAAAACAACTTAGGAGTTATAAGGAGTTTAAAGCTTGTTTTATTTTGATAAAAGATTCTTTTGAAGGTGTTGTTTGAAATATCTTATTGCATTCTTATGAGAGATAAATTTTATTTTTGATAAGACTATAGGGAGAAATAAGGTGTATAAGGGATAAATTTTTCTTGTAATGTTGAGAGTGCTTTTGGTTGATTATGGAAATGAAAGGATGATGTTTTAAGGTTAAAATTGCTTCTTGTGTGAAGTTGTGAAACCTTAAGTGGGTAGATTTGAGATTGACATTTTCTTTCATTAAATTGGTAATAATCAAGCTATTCTTTAGTTGGTTAAAGTGTTGGGCTTACTCCTTTGTTGATGATTTGAAAAGTTGTTTTGTGCTATTGTGATTTGAGTTGGTGGATGCTTTTTGTTCAAACAATATTGGAGAGAAAAGGAGTTATACTTGTTTCCTTTTCTAATGTTGATTGTGAAATGCTTCAAGGTTGTGTTTTGAGCTGAATGGTGTTGATTGAATCTTGTTTGATGAGCATTGTTGTTGAAGCCCTAATTGATGGTGAAAAGAACATGAGTATCATTGTTATGTGATTCTTTGCATAGTTGGAAATTGTTGGGGTTTCATGTTCTTGAAAGAAAGCATTCTATCCTATCCATTTCAGATATTGAGTTGAGTTTTCAGATTTGAGATTGAGTTTGAACTGAGTTGATTTGAGTTGAGTTTTGATATTGGGAGTTGAGTATAGAACATATTGAGTCTCTAAAAATTCTCTTTATGCTTCTATGAGTTTGAAAAATCACATTGGGTCTCTAACAATTCACCTTGTGATTTCCTACTAAGAAAGTTTTTTTTTTTGTGAGCTTGCTGAGTTTTGGACAGGTTTCGATGGGGACTTGTGAGCAGTCTTGGATAGGTTCCGATGGGGACTTGTGAGAAGATTTGGACAGGTCCTAGAAGAGGACTTGTGAGCTAAGTTTGATAGTTCTATCAGAGAACTTGAGGACAGAGGTGCACTGGTTCTTTGAGAAGAACCTAAGGATATATTTGGCAAGTAAGGCTTGTGTGTAGAGGATTGATTTGTTCAAGCTTAAGTGTTGGACAGATCTGACAGACAAAGGAAGACTTGTACTAGACTGACTGACTGTGTTTGGTACAGGTTGCTGAGCTACTGTGGACATGATCATAGAAGGCAGAGGTCTCTTAGGCTAAGCATTAAGGACAGGAGGTCTTCGGTGGAAAGGAGTTCCATGTGCTGGCAAGAGGTAGAGGCAGTTGATCTTCTAAGGGATCATTTCCAGAGTAGAGGGGAAGGTATCTCCTTTGATCAGAGGCTCATAAATTTTTATTAGGGGAAGGTATCTCCTTTGGGCCGAGGATCATAAATATTGTAATTGGGAAGGATTCCCAAAGAACTTTGAGGAAATTTTTAGAGAAAAGTTTTGTGGACGTAGCCCAACCATTTTGGGTGAACCACATTAAAAATGGGTCTTCAATGTGTGATGCTTTCTGTCTTGATTAATGTTGTGTTGATGCCACTGCTATCTAAAGTTAAAATTATTAATTGTTTAAGTCTTATACTGTTCACCCCCCCTCTCAGTATAAGTCCATGTTCTTCATATTGTGTGTGATGATTTTTGCATTGATTTGATTACTGTTGTTGATATTAACATTAATAATGTTGGATAATATTGTTTGAGAAAGAAAAGTAAAAGTTGATATTATACTGTTGACACCCCCCTCTCAGTATAAAAATATGTTATTTAATTGGTATCAAAGTGGGTTCCTTCAGAAGAGTTTAACAACTTGAAGTAAGAGTATACAGGAACACATATGGCATCTAAGAGTGGATCTTCAGTAAATAAGGCACCATTGTTCGATGGGAATAATTATGCATTATAGAGTGCAAGAATTAAAAATTACCTGATGTCATAAGGAATTGAGACATGTCAAGCAATTGAGTATGGGTACACACCACAAACTAGTCCTCCTATAGATAAATATGGTAAGCTCTTACACCTGTATAATGCAAAGGTAATGGATGTTATCTTGGATGGATTATGTGAAGCAGAATTTGTAAAAGTTATGCATTGCACATCAAGAAAAGAGATTTGGGAAAATTTGAAGAATGCATATGAGGGAGATAAAAAATTTAAGATGGTAAAGTTGCAAAATCACAAAAAAACATTTGAATTCTTGAATATGAAGGATGAGAAAGACATTGCTACATAATGACTTCATCTGGATGAGGTTGTTAAATCCATGTGAGGACTTGGGTTTAAAGTTTAAGAATATGATGTTTGTCAAAATGTTCTAAGGTCACTTCCTATGAGGTATGATGGAAATATTTCAGCCATAGAAGAAATAAGAGATTTTGAAAATCTAACTTTGGATGAGTTACAGGGAACAATCACAACATATGAGATGAGATTAGTAAACGATCCTATCCTGAAGAAAGAGGTAGCTTTCAAAGAAGTAAATAAAGTAAATGATAAGAAACCTATTTCAAATGATGAATCAACCAGCGATGAGGAAGCTAACTATGGCATAAGGAACAAGAAGGATTCAGGAAAGCACAAAGGTATGAAAATAGTAAATTGTTTCAATTATGGTAAATATGGTCATTATGCATCTAACTATATAGAATCTGAAAGCAGTAACAATGAAGAGAAACATGATCATAAGAATAGGGAAGAAGGAAAACCTAGGTATCAAAAGAAAAGTAGAGATGGACAATCAAAAGGAATAAGAAGAGCTTTTATGTAGATAATATAGGAAATATTTCAAGTGATAGTGATGGAAGATCCTTAGATAATGAAGAAGAAGAAATTATCTTCTTGGTAATAGAGGAAGAAGGAAGTGCTTCTATTGAAGATAAATCTAAAAAGTATGTAGATGCTCTTGAAGACAAATAAAGTAGAGAAAGAATAAAAAAATAAAGAGGAAGGAGTAGATGATCTAAAATCCGAGCTTATTTATGCTCTTAAGAAATTAAGAAAGGTTAGAAAGTAGAATTCAAAACTCAAATTCAAAACTCAATATTCAATTTCAAGAATGTGATGAAGAGAAGGGAAATATTATACAAGATCTGACAAACAAAATAGTTAAGACAAGGAGATTTAAAGAAAAGTTAGAGGTAAAAGTATTAGAATGTGAAATATTAGAGCATGAGGTAGTTTCACTAAGGAAGGAAGTGAAAGAGTCTAAATACAAGCTACACAAGTTTGGGAAAATTTCAAAGACTTTGGATAAGATTATCAATGCACAAAGATCTTCATCAAACAAGACATGACTTGGTTTTGAAGAGGGAAAAATAGAACAAGGAGAGGAGTCAAGCTCAAGCTCCAAAGAAGAAGAATCTTCAAAATAAGAGAGTGAAGGAGAAAGTGAGACTTATGAGGATAAGTTAAAAAATAGAAGGTTCAACAAGGAAGGAAACCATACACATCACAAGGAAGAAGGGACTAAGAGACCCGTGGGTTTAAGGCAAGACTTATTCAAAGGATGTTGCTTCTCATGTAATAGGTTTGGTCACAAGGCTATGTAGTGCAAGACACATGAAAATAAGGAATATGATTTCACTAAGAAAAATTTCAGATATGGGCATCTCTTTCAAGGCTATTGCTACTCTTGTAATCATTTTGGTCATAAAGAAATTCATTGCAGGTTTCATGACAGGAATGGGTATGGCTTCACTAGTAGAAAATTCAAGTCGTTTGCACCTTCTAGGAACCACAACATTAAGTGTTATATGTGCAATAATGTTGGGCATATGACCAAGTGGTGTAGAATAGAATTTCCAAGTAAAATCAAGAACATGGATATTCAAAAGAATCAGAAGGATCAATTGAGGAAGAAGGTGGACAAAGAAAAAGAGCATTATATGGTGGGAGTAGTTCTATTACCACCCCAAAATTAATCACCTCAAGGAGAGGACGTGGGGAGGGGGCTGAGCTAAGAATCTTCTCTTTAGTCCCAAATGAGTCCCTTTGCTATTGATGTCAAAGAGGAGAGATTTGAATTAGTGGGAGAGCATTCAGTTAGGGGGAGCAGTTTCCTAGGGGGGAAGAATTGGAAAAAGGAAAAAGGAATGGTTAAGGAAAAGGGTTGCCATCAATTACAAAGGGGAGATTGTTGGAAATTTTGAGTAGTTATGTTTTCATTGATGTCAAAAGTCAATTCATATTAGTGCAAGTAGTGCAAGGGAATTGACAAAAAGAGGGTTAAAATATTTATATTTTAAGCACAAGATATTTGTTTTAAAGCTTCACATGGTTGGTAAAAATATTGTCTAAATAAACTGAAGGAAGGAAATACCTAGGCCCCAAGGAAATAATATTATAATATTCATTATTATAATATTAAAGTTATCAAGGAGAAAGCCTAAGATTAAGGAAGGAAACACCTAGGCCCAAAGGAAATAATATTATAATATTTATTATTATAATATTAAAGTTGTCAAGGAGAAAGCCTAAGGTTAAGGAAGGAAACACCTAGGCCCAAAGGAAATAATATTATAATATTTATTATTATAATATTAAAGTGTTAAGAGAAAAGCCTAAGGTTAATTATAAAATAGTTATAATATTTATATTATAATAATTTTATAACCCTAAGTGGGTTTGGTGCCAAGAATAAAATTTAAATGTTTAATTTACACTAACATATGAGCAAGGAGGAAAATTTATACCATAAAGTTTTGAAGTCCAAAATTAAATCTATAAAATGCATGTGCGAATGTTTGATTTAATTAATTGATGTGAATTTCATGAGCAAAGCAAGGATGAAGGTTTTATTTTTAAAAGCAAAGAGGAGCACGTGGAAAAATAAAGGGACAAGGTTGCATACCCCTATCACCAACCATGCAGTTGGCCTAGTAGAAGGTTTGGCAACGTTAAGTCTTGGTGGACGATAGGTCTCACATTCGATTATTGGTGGCAGTAGAGAGGGAAGGTTATTTAACGTATTTTGCCACCAACGAAAGGTACAACGAAGTGTGGGTGCATTATTGGTTTCATGTGAGCCCTTAGCTCATGTGGTAGTTAGGCCATAACTAAGGCACAAGTGGTAGATGAGCGGGGGTTCGATTCCCATGGGGGAAGTGCGTAAGGATTAATTTTTTAGTCAAATAATTTGACACCTAAGGTATGCACCTAACTTGGGAGGTATAAGGTTTGAAAATTAATTTTTATTTTTGCCATAAAAAGGGTTTGAAATAATTTGGCTTTAGTGAAGTTGTTAAGTTCTTTGGAATATTATTTTGAATGGTGGTTATATTTATTTTGGAAATACATTTATGATAAGTGGGAGATATAAGGGAATTTTTTCTTTTTATTCCAAGCATTTTAGTTTTGAAGGAAGTTATAGTGAATTATTGGAGTAATAAGTATCCTTTCTGATTTTGTTTTGAATGTGTTAAGAGGGAGTTAAAAGGTGTATAAGGTATTTTTATTGTTTGTATGTTTTGCTAAAATAATTTGAAGGATTTGATTATATGAGTTGAGGCAATAATTTGAGAAACTAAGAGAGTGGCTTGGAATTTAATTGGGCACATTTATTGAAGGTTTTATAATGCATAAAGAAGTGTTGTTATAATATTTTATAGTTGCAAAAGATATTGTGAATAATATAGGGTTTGTAGACATATCTCCATCAAAGCAAAAAGGTATGGGCACATCATCCTTTATTTGAAGTGTTGTTGGGTTGAATGTTGTGAAATATAAGGTGGAGTGAAAAGTATTTTTTGATAAGCATTGTTGGAAATATTTGAGTGAGTTTATATATGCTTCATTGGTGAATGTTTAGAGAACATTTGAGATAAATATTGATGATTATTTGTGTAGACACCTAAAAGTATCATTTATCAATCTCCTAAGTCCACTTAAGACCTTTCTATACTTAATTAGGATCCCATGGGACTATTAGTTCCTAAAAAGTTTTAATTAAAGTTAATTCAAATTCTAATTTTAAAGTGAATTCACTTAAAGTGCACTTTTTGGATTAAAAAGGTTAATTAGGTTCATAAACCCTAATTATTCCTAATTATTCCCTCCCACATGTGTGTGAACAAATTTTGTTAGGATATTTCTTAGGAAACCCTAACCTAACCCTAATCTAACCTTAGAGTTTACTAGTCCTAGTTAACCCTAATCTCTCCTCACACATGTGTGAGGATGAGATATTTCCTTAGGGAATGTGGGGATGACACCTAACAAAACCTAACCTAACCACCATTGAACCTGAACTTAGGGTTTAGTTCTCCTAACCACACCCCCTACACCTTAGGTTTATCTATAAATAGTGGACCTAATCCCTCATTCTACCTCTCTCTCTCCTTTTAGTTGAAGTACAAAAACTCTATAAATATACAACAAAAAGTGCAAGAAAGGACATATGATCCATACCAATAACATTACAGCACCTGAGGAGCCCATACCATCAAAAACCACTTACAACTAAATTCGCCCCCTGACCTACGAATCCAACACCAATTCGCCCCTCGGCATGTGATTTGGGTCTACAGGACTCAAATCACCCCAAAATTGTTAGGTAAGAATTATTTCATGATTTTATGATGTTTCCCATAGTTTTTAATGCATTTTAGTACAATTTTATTTCTTTTTTATTATATTTTATCAATACAGGGCCTGACTAAGGCAAGCCCCCAAACACTCTAACCCTATTTTTTAGGTCACCAAATAGGTGACAAAGCATCCACATCAACACCAGTGGTGGCCCACATATGTAAGAAGCCCACCTACATCAAGGAATCTCAAGATAAACTATCAGTCTATTTGATTTTCATTATGAAAGGATTCCCTATGATACTTATTGTAACCTATGAATTCCATTTCAAATGAATAAAGAATAATTTTTTGAACATTTGCATTTACTTTGTATTTATGTTTGATCAAATGGTAGCTTTTGTACGTTTCATTCTGGAATGCCCTGTGGGACCCCCACAAAGGATTGTGTTAGAATAATTTTATCATAAAACTAACTCAATTTTTTGTTTCTGTATTGTTGTAGGTACTCAATTTTCTGTTTTTGTTTCTCTAGACATCTTAGAGACCCTTGAAGCCCTGAAAACCCCTTCAAACTCTTATAATGGTGATTTCAAGCCCCTAGATCTGATTCACCCCCCAACCTATGAATCCAAATCCAATTCACCTCCATAAACCTATGAATTGGTCCTACAAGCCTAAAAAACCCTCAAACTTGTAGGGGTGAGTAGCAGAGAAATAAAGCAGACCACCTATATCATCAAAAACTAGGTATTCCACAAAAAATTCTTTATTCTAACATTTATGTGTGAATAAATATTTACTAGTAAATGCATCGATACATTTTGTAAATTTCATTTTTCTTACGCATCCATCATGCTAGAAATGTTTACTTTAGTTGCAGAAAATTGCACAAAACCAGAAAATTCGATTGCATTTATTTTTGAGAAATTTTAATTTCTTTTTGCAAATCGCATGTTGCATAAGTTTTGCATTTACTTCTTACCATTTCACATCAATTTCCATTTACAAGAATTTCATATTTTAGTTCTAATAGTCATATTTAGAATTATATTTTTGTAAATTCCTTTTGTACATTTCTCTTGAAGCAATTTTGAATTTCTTTGTTGTACAAAAATCAAAGTCAAATTTCTTTCATGCATTTAAGAATTAGGGGTTTTCAAATTTCTTTTTGCATATTTCATTAAAGTGAATTTCAAATTCATTTTTTTAAATACAAATTTTATATTCCTTTTGTTGTTATTAAATTAGGATATTCCCATTTCTTTCACAAATCCTGAGGGTAAATTACAATTGCCATATTTCTATTTACATATTTAGTATAATATTGCCTATTTATCTTTGTAGAAATCTTTCTTACATTTATTTCATGTTCCAAAATTAAAATTTCATAAACCCCTTTTATCACATGTGTTACATTGTTTGTTTATACACTTTTATAGAGTAGGTCTTAGTTTCTTTTCAAAAGGCACATAAAACTAGATTTATTTTACAAAACACATCTTACTTTAGCCTTTTGCTTCCAAAAAGTGCATTTAGGACTAGAATTTTTTTTTTAAAAGAGCATTTAATTATATTTATTGCTTTACACATCATCGTTAGCAAACTCAAACTTACACACACATGTGGTTCAAAACAAACAGTGATATTGGACTTCATCCCCAATCCATCATTTGAGACTGGTGTGACAAGATTTTTACCCTCCACCATCTCACCTCCTTAGACACCTAGTAGCACCATACTAGTGATTTTATGGACTTCATCATTAGAAAACCTCCCACTTTTGAGACTAGGCTTCTGGATTTCATCACCAAAAGTTACCTTCAGAGTGGGATAGGATTAGATGCCTTTGTTCATAAGGCTAACATAATTTGTGGATACGGTAACTATCGTTCTTGACTAAGCCTGCCCGAGGGTGAAGCGAAAGCATGGGGTTGTTGACCATGCCTAGAAAGTATTAGATAGTGCCACCTCTTCTCAGAGAGGATATAGTGATCTCATTTCAACATATTTAGTTCTCCCCCTTTAGGTTATCATTTTACTATGCCTTATATCCATGTCACCATTCACATGTTGTGATATTGTTCTATTTTGTGCATATTTAGGTGTTGCAGGAGGTTGGGTACTGATGAAACTCTTAATTTTATAGGGTATTCAATCCACTACCTATGATTCTACCTAGGAAGTATCAACATCAAAACACACTAAAATGAAGAAAACACTTTATTTCTTGTATTTAGAACTAATTCTAGTTTCATGTTGTTTGCATGATCACAAACTGGTTTTAGCACATAACACCACACAACAATTTGATTTTCAACTCCACACAACTTGCTACTTTAGTTTGAGGCCACAATTCATAGGATTGTGTCACATCTCTTTCACACATCACCTCTAGGAGTGTAGTTTTGAAGCTTCACGACATGACATACATCATCATGCATATTTTTACCCATAGCTGTGTGTGTGATCAAGCATGCCCTATAGAGGAGGCACCTAGAGCACCTTATAGTCAAGCCATCCCTCCTTTGATCATGAAGGGAAAGTCCACAGACACATCTGATCCACTCATAGATTTTGATCCATGCTATACACACACGATGACTCACGATGAGATGTCTAATTTGAGTGACACCCTCACCACTTCACTTGCAAAATATTATCCACTCCTTTTTACTATATCATTGCCTAATCCACCTGCCATATTTTGTGATCATGTGATCTACACTACTCCAGGATAACCTAACTTGATCTTCACCATATATGATGAGATTCCACCTAAGTCCCCCACCTTTGCACACCCTTTCTTCCAAAGTTTATCTCAATACCTCTTTGAGAATTACTCCTCCCTATTGAACTGTACTTACCTCAAGGTTGCATCATTCACCCCTACTGTAGGAATAATATCAGACCCTTCCTCCTCTACCATAGGTACCCAGATGCCATCATTCCAAACCACACAACAACAACCCTCCTTACAGGAGCAACAAGCACCCCTTCAAACATCACACCCATACTCTTCTCAAGAGTCTCAACCATCATCATACCAACAACCATTTTTTACAATTTTTGAGGATCTGTCACAGACACCAATCCAAACCCAAACCATGCAATATCAACAACAACAACTAGTTACTTACACCCAATCAAGGGTGGACATAGTGCTCACTCTAGCTTCCCAATATCCTACCCTAGAAGCTTACCCTCCTTTCTCCTCATAATTCCCATCTACATATCAGGTGTTTGGAATATACCATACCCAATCCTTTGCTTAACCTTCATCTACATCAAAATTTAGGTTACCTCCTCCTCCTCCTCCTTTTCAGGTCCTAAATGCTAGTATTCTTCCCACCTGTAGATCAAGAGATGTATCCTACACTTCTACCTCTCCAAGATATGCTACATAGTTTAGTTTTACCACCTCCCACCCTTTGATATAGAGACAGGTTCCATCCTTTGACACCTCAACTTGACCATCATTAGCACCAATAGCCTAGATACCTCCATCATTACCTATTGGATCTACATTATTTACTCCTCCCCCTTTATGGTCATCACCATCTATGGCCTATCCATTATAGTAGGTTCCTACCCAGTAGGTACCCATGGCACAAGAACACATCCCACAATCACAATTCTACTATCCCCAACAAACACCCATTCCATAGCCTAGTGTCTCACTAGCCGGAACATCATACGTTACTCAACAACCATACTACCAGGACCAATTACAATAATTCCTCCCTTAGTACTAGGAACAACAACAACTCCAATACCCACCACACTCGCAAGATCAACCCACCTTAGCACAATCCTCCACACCCTTAACACCTAAGATTTATATCCTATGAGATGAAGTCAAGATATTAAACCTACGTATGACCAGGTATGGACCATAAAAACCAACATATGATGAACTCTGTAGTGAGCTAGTTCATCCATAAGTTCCTATCCCACCTTACCACTATCATTTTGAGATTCCAAATTTAAATAAGTACAAATGTAAGGAAGATCCTAGAGAACACATCAGATACTATCGCTCATCTTTCTACCAGCTTCATAGTAGAAACCCCCTTATGTTATGTACTTTTTCCATCTCACTTATATGATAAGCCTTAGAATGGTATAACATGCTCCCACGCCATAGCTTGTACACCTTCGAATAGTTGGCCAACTCCTTTTTAGAATACTTATCCATAAATATAAAAAAGAAGACTAACTTCTTAGATGTATACACATTACGATAAGATGACGACGAACCTGCCACCAAATTTGTGTCGAGATGGAGATTGGTCATCCATGACCTCACCCATAGCCTCCCTACCACTGAGCTAGTGACACTCCACTCCAAAAATTTCCACAAACACATTTCCACCTCCTTGTAGCTTCATCAAAGTCATACCTTTGAAGAAGCCATTACCCAAGCCAAAATAATTGAGGACATCAAGGTCCAGTCAAGAAAAATTAAGTTAAGATAGAAGCCCAACTACAATTCTAACTTCCATTTTAATAGAAATACTCCCAACTAATCCTTCCCTCGACCACCACAAGAAAATCAAGTGGTAGCTAATACCTTAGCACCCACACTGGTTCCACAACTCCCTATCTCTCAATGATAAATATTTCAAACCAATGTGCCTCCTCCTCCTAGGCATTAGCAGCCTTGTGGCATGTGCCTGTAGGACTAACAATGTAATCTCACCCCACTTTCCAAACCATTACCAACCCTCTTCTAGATATTATATGAGGGAGGTCACATAATCCTACCTGAGATCCAACCACTGGATCCAAACCTAACCAAGCCTCATGGATACAATGAGCAAGCCTTCTGCCAATACCACTGATAACACAACCATGATATCAATTCTTGTTGCTCTTTTCATGGTCAAGTCCAAGACCTAATTGATAGGGGTACCATCCAGGTTTCAAACCTCCTTGCCCCACAAAATCAAAACCTAGGAATATTCTAGAATACCTTACCTAACCACAAGGGAATTAACCCCCAAAGACCACCATTAAATCCTCCAGGTCCACCTAAGCAAGTAAAAAATATCCAACGTGATCCCCCATTGCATGGTGTAGTGGGTATGATCAACCTTACGACACGTAACCAATGATACCCATCATGCCAAAAAACACCTATTGTTTCCCCACTGGTCCAATTCATATCGTTGTAGTCCTCCATGACTCCTATAACCATACCACCTCTGCCATAAAACCTCATTACAATTTATGGTAGCCTCACCCACCAATTACACAATGCCCCGACTCAGCTATCCATTTTTGATCTCCTACAATAATCTCAACCCCATTGTGATGTGGTGAATGAAATTCTATGCTCCATCGATCTAGAGACACATGACACGAAAACCTTCATAAACTTTGTAGGGAACATCCCACTATGCCTTCAACCCTCCATTAGTTTCCATGATCATGAGATTATAGAACTGGTAGGAGAAGGAGCAGATCCCCCTATCCATATCCAAGAAACCATCAACGAAATCACCTACAAGCATGTCCTTGTTGATATTGGTTCTTCCATTATTATTATCTCCACACTGGTGTTGCATCGCTTGCATATCCCACAAGTTCATTTTGCTACTCCATCTCTCGACCTTTGTGCCTTTGATAGTTTCATGAGACCCATGGTAAGATCCATTATCTTACTCATCCAAGTAGATATCCATACCATCTCCATACTTTTTTACATCATCCAAGGTGAGATGTAGTATAACATCCTCCTTGGTTGTCCATGGATTAGGGACATGTAGTGCATCCCTCACACTACATCACTACATTAAATACATCCATGATGCACTTTTCCATTGTGTTCCTATCGATGGGGATCCCTTAAAATTCTATAACATCACAAATATTCCACCTACGCCTTCTTATTATTCCATGCAACTCTTTCCCATATCTTTCCATCAATCCGTTGGAGCATTGACATCCTCCCCAACATCCACTTTGCTACAACAATTCTCATCAAGGATACACACCTCGATGTCAGCACCATTAGCACCACCTTCAATAGAAACTAAGACTACTACCATATCTTTCTCACCACCATCCTTATGGTCACCACCTCCATCACAACCATCATCATCCACAATTCTACCCATGATACTGTGACCATCATCGCCTTCTTTATTGCACCCTACCACTCCACCTAACCCATATTCCCCTATGAAAACCCCTATCATCCCTATGCCACAAACACATACCCTTCCATTTTGCCCATGGCCTAGGTCATTCACTTCCCCATGTAGTTCAACACCAATGCCCTCTCCTCCTTCATAATTCCCATAGGCAAATCATCATATCCCAGCTATCGTAGCTAAATTCCATGAGTGGGAATATTGAGCTACTTGCCTAGATGACCAACTTTTATGCCCCTTCTCTGCCACTATAAGAGAGTCTCAGATTGCACCATCATATTCTGATTTAGATTTACCACCTCATTCACCATTGTGTATATCCCCACACATTTCCATATTTATGATAAACAAAACTTTGAGGAATACACCAATAACTTCTACAAGTTATCAATTCAGGTGGGTCTTGAAGATTAAGAATAACAAAAGGCTACAAGGTACGTGAATGGATTAAGTTATGCCATACAAGATGAATTGAGTATGATTTAGATCCATAGTGTAGAGTATGTATATTAGTTTGTATTAAAATAAAAATAGAAACATAAGAGGAGAGGATAGAGGAAAGGACCATTATCACCTCCAGTCGGTGGGCATGGTGGATTTAGTCCCTCAAAGGGATAATCTACTAATACAAGAAAATAAAAAGAATCTGAGCATGATCATAGTAACCATGAGAGATGTGGAGGAAAGAGGAAGAGGCTATGGTGGAGGATGCAATTAGGATGGCCCACAAATATCATATATCAATTATAGTTAAGGTGAGGAAGAATATAAAGCTTTTGTGTTTTTACACTATCCTGCATAAGAAAGAAAATAAGGAGAACAAGCTAGAGTCAATCTGGTTGAGGAAAAAGATAAAAATGAGATAGGATTTGAAAAATATATGGAGGAAAACCTCATGATAAAGAGGATGATAATTGTACCAGGGAATGAGAAAGCACAAGATAGTAATGGTGGTGATTCTTGGTTATGTATGAATATCTTTCAAACTAGGTGCACATCTGGAGGAAAGGTATGTAAGATAATTATTGATAGTGGTAATTGTGAAAATATGATTTCAAATGAAATGGTTGAGAAACTTAACTTGAAGTGTGAGAAAAACCTGTATCCCTACTGCATATTGTGGTTCAATAAAGGGAGTGAGGTAACTATAGATAAAAGGTGTCCTATTAAGTTTTCAATTAGGAGTACCTACAAGGATGAATTTTGGTGTGATGTAATTCCAATGGATGCATGCCACTTATTATTGGGGAGGCCTTGTAAATATGATAGGAAGGCTACCCATGATGGGGGAAATAATACTTACACATTCTAGAAGGATGGAGTAAAAATTGTTTTATTACCACATAAGGAATAAGGGTAAAGTGAAAGCCTATTAATGACTAAGGAATTTGTCATAGAGATGAAAGACGTTGGGGTTTGTTATGTGTTGATAAAAAAGGAGGTGTAACTAAGGATGTTTCTAAACCAACTACAATAGAAACATTGCTATAAGAGTATGTAGATGTCATACCATAGGAGTTACCAAATGGACTACCCCTAAAAATGGATATTATGCATTATATTGATCTAATCCAGGATTCAAATGACTAGGAAAAACAAATGCAAAAACAATGGGTCTTAGCCTTACCCTAAGCTAAGTTTACATATAATAGTTAAGTAAATAGGTAAAAAGGAAAATATCCTTTTCAAATTATTTATGGTAATAATTCCAAGTTTGTGCTAGATTTGATTGGTCTACTCACTCATGGTAAACTCGGTGATAATGCAGAGGCATTTGTAGAGCATATAAAAGAATTGTAGGAAGTAGTCAGAAAGAAGTTGCAAGATGGTAATACAAATTACAAATAAAAAATAGATGCAATTATAAGAAAAAATTTGTAGGAGTTTTATCATAGGAACTCTTGGGAGAAGAGTTCTTTTCAACCAGAGGAGAATGATGCATAAGCCTAGCTTCTACAGGGTATAACTTTTGATTCAACCATTGGATCGACTTGAGATTTTATGAAGAGCTAGATAATAAGGAGGAAAATTTCACGGCTAGGCCAAAAAGAGGCCTAGATTTCTATTTTTAAGCCTTTTCAAAAAAATTTCCAAGCACAAATTATTTCATCTAGTGCCCCAAAAATGGATTTTAGTGTTTTTTTAGAAAACCCTCATGTAAAACTTTAGAATTTAATAACTCATTTTTTAGACATGGTTAGGTGTTGATATTTTCTAGGATGCTTAATATGGATGATATGATTATGTGTATTAATTTATAGGGCTATCCAATATATATATATATTTTTTCCTAAAAAAAGGTTGTTTTGGCTAAAAATGTAAATTGCCAAAATAGTAATTTTTTATCTTTAAGGCTTTAAGATTTAGGGTTTTATTTTAGTATTTATTTTGAGGTATATATTCCTGTGATATTAAATTGTAAAGGGGGTGAAATCTAAAAATGATAAAATAAAGTATTTTTTGTTGTTTATTTCCATGTATTGCAGTTTTGTGTGATTGTGGGTTTGCCACTTTATTTCCATTTATCACAATTTATGTGATTGGAGGTTCTTGTTTTGACCTCTTGTAGCTATATTTATACCACTATTTATTTATTATTTAATGTTCTTCTCTTGATATTGGGGGACAAATTATGGTGATCATAGTGCATGTTGAATATATTCTCATAGGAAGCTCAACATATTGATCTAGGAGGTGGAGTTAAAACTTTATTTTTTGAGAAAGGTTCATCTAGTTCATGTACCTTTGGCAAAGAGAATATAACAATATCTATTGGTCCATACGGGCATTCATTACGTGGGTGCAATTTATCATCTCTAATATCTTCTCTCCTCAATCCCTTAGTTCAAAATATGGGGATACTAAAATGCTTGTAATTTGACCTTAGTAGGCCAAGGACAACCTTAATGAAGTTCTTATGGTTTCTCTTTATGTAAGCCTGTGGGTATATTTTCATGTAATCCTATGATTATTTTTCTATGTAAGCATATAGGCGTCTATGTGTTAGCCTATGAGCATCTTGATGTAAGCCTAAGGGCACCTTTCACATTTTATACTTAGTGATATTGGTTAATCTGCCTTGATGGATAACCTTGCTTAAAGGGTAAAATTTATTATTATTTTATTATAATTTAACCTTAAGGTCAAGTTAATGTTGGATTGATGTTAACCACTCATTAGGGTTTTTGTATCGCTATAAATACATCTCAATGAGCAATCATTTGAATCATAATGTGATATATAAAAACTATTTTGGGGATGCCTATATTCACCTACCTCTTTTTCCTTGTCTCAAATCATTTAATTTCTCTCTTTCTCTATTTTTTATCTATATGATTTTCTATTATGCTCTTTTTCCATTTTTTCCATATGATTGTGGTGAATGGATGTATCTAGAAAATATTATGAATCCCAACATAGATAACACCAAATAGTTATCTATGATAGCCAAAAAATAACACATGAATCAAACTCAAAAGAATCCCTTCGAGTTTTCCCCATTGTAATTTTTGAAGTATAAACAACTAGTTAATTTTATTTTAAGTTCTATAATACAATTTAATCATAAATAATACACTATTTTATTTAAGCAATTTAAAGAGAAATTAAATTATATTACTCGCTTTTTGACCATTTTCATGTTATGTAGGAGAAATGGTAAATATACTTGGGCTTTAACCCATGAGTAGGAGCATAAGAATTGCACCATAGTTTCTTGTCTATCCACTCTAGTTCTACCTTTAATTAGGTAGGGGTATCACTATCTCCTTGTATAAGAGTGTCACAATCAATATAAATATAAGAATTGCACCATAGTTTCCAAATGATATGGTGTGTTATATTTGAACTAACACCACATAAAATAATGAAATCCATCTCCCACTCTTCTATCCATGATACCATTATTTCATGTGAGGGAGGAACTTACGACTATGTTTGAAGATATCCATCATTCATTCGTTCATATGGTCTATATCTATGTGTATTTGATCATATATGTTCCAAAAGCAACAAAATAAATAATAGAGAAATCCAACTAATCTCTCAAAAACATTTGGAATAACTAATGATATAATATGGAGTAAAGTATTCCCTTTGCTCCTTATTGTGAATGATAAGAACTTAGTATGTTAATCTAGTTAGGTACACTTAAAAGATACTAGGCACTATATATGTATTATAGTAACTAGTACAAAAGCTAAACCTATATGCTTCTATGGATAAACTACAACTATCAATAAGTATTGATACTCACATAACTACTCATCCCAAATATTCCAAATAAGAAAAAATAAAAGAATAATACACACACATATACATATGGTATAGATAAATTCATATAATGAAACTACAAAAGAGCTTCAATAAACTAAAACTACAAGGTTCAAAACTAAAATTTAAGAATGAATAGAGTAACTAAAATCAACATTGATACCATGTAGTTGATTATGAAAAAAGGAAATAACTAAATTGAGATTTTGTTTCAAAGCTATAGATGAATTAACTAAATATAGAACATGAAATTCCTCATGGGAGTTCATACAAACCACATACTTGTACTGATATCTTTGTCCAAGTAGGCACATTTTACTTATAGTAGGATTTTACGAAACTCAATTTTATTAATAGAAATAAATAACCATTTATGCAAAAATACTCAAAATATTCATCCACAAATTACTTATGCACAAAAAAATCCATAAAAACTTACATAGAAATATGGAAATACCATTGAGGTAGTGCAACACTAAATAAATATTATTGAAGGAAGGAACTACTTTAATCTCTTTTCCATGAGTAGAGAATATTACAATAAATACTTTATATCAATTTTATTTTATAATGCCAATCTCCGTTCTTTATATAACCTTCTTTCTAAACCCTTGTCCCACTTACTAATATCATAATATATAAAAATATATCCAACCTAGGGTTATGGGTGACAATTCCAAATATCCATAATACACATACACAATATAATATTATATTCCCATATCCCTATTTATAGGTTCCTTACATTCCATCCCCCTTACAAAATGTTTTATCCTTGGAACATTAGAATAAACTAAATAATGGTATTTTCTAATAAATACTAACAATTGATTTCAATCTTGATCATCCATCTATCCTAGTGAAATCTTTATTGTTGATGGTTTGCACTAATGCTAAGACCTCATCATGCCACATGAACATGCATAGCTATGTTATGGGCTAGTTGTTTTCTTGTTCTACTCTAGTAATTTGAATGATGGGTGAATTTGGTCCTTGATGTTGCTACACCACTTTAAAAACCATAGTAACTATGCTTTCTCTACCAAAAATTTCCATACTTGGTGCCCTTTGATTCCTTATAGAACCATAAAATTATTGACATAGACCATTCCTCCAATATTTTTTCCTCTCTTCATGGTGTGGATAAAAATATATTGCAACCTTTGGACTACAATAAGAGTACTTTTTAAATCTTACATGAAATGTATGACTTGTTTCTATGGGCTCTTTCTAGATATTGTGATTTATTATTGGAGACCTACCTATGTGGTGCAAGAGCCTACCTTCTGTAGGACATCACTTTTGATCCAACCGTCGGATTGACTTGAGATTTTATGAGGAGCTAGATAATGAGGAGGAAAATAACATGGTTAATCCATAAAGGGGCCTATATTGTCATTTTTAGGCCCTTTTAATAATTTGTTTGAGCCAAAATTCCTTTATCTAGTACTCCTAAAATGGATTTTAGTGTTTTTTAAAAAACCCTCATGTAAAACTTTAGAATTCAATAACTCTTTTTGTAGATATGGTTAGGTGTTGATATTTTCTAGGATGCTTAATATGGGTGATACAATGATGTGTATTAATTTAGAGAGCTATTCGAGCTTTTTATTTATTTTCCTAAAAAAAGTCATTTTGGCTAAAAATATAAATTACCCAAAAATAGTAATTTATTATCTTTAGGGCTTTAAGATTTAGGGTTTTTTTTAGGGTTTATTTTGGGATATATATTCACTTGGTAGCACTTATAAAGGGGGTGAAATCTAGGAATTATAAAATAAAGTATATTTCAATTTATTTCCATGTATTGCAATTTTGTGTGATTGGGGATTTGCAACTTTATTTTTATTTATCATAGTTTATGTGATTGAGGTTCTTTTTTTGATCTATTGTAGCTATATTTACACCATTTGGTATCAAATAAAGTTGGATATTGTTGTGGGAGATAAGGTAATCCTGTCGATTATATTTATTTTGCTATTCGTATTTTTCTATTTGAAATAACATAAATAGTTTAGCATTAGGAAAAATGGCATGTATGAGGGAAAGACATCCCACATAATTTGCAGATCTAGATTCGATAATGATACAATGGAAGCAGAAAACAAGGTAGAGATTCATGATGATGAAGAACCAGAGGGGAATCAAGAGTTTGAAGATAGGCTCATTAGGGCCTTGGAAGGAAATAAATATGGGATCAAGATTGATATCCCTGAGTTATTCAGTGATATTTTTACCCGATTACGAAAACATGCTCACAATTAGGATCCTATCAAAGCTATCCTCTCTTGCAAAGAAATAGTTAGTTTCTCCAAGGTTTTGTTTGCTTAATTTCTTAAAATGTGTTTGTATGCTTGTAAAATGTGAAAATGTTGTTGAATACCTCAGAGGTGCAAGTAACTGTTAACAAGGGGCATGTGGTTTGATATTTGATTTAAATTGTGAAAATTTTGTTGTTCATGAAATTAATTGCCAAAATGTATGATTAATAATCAAATATTGCAAATAATAAAACTTGTGGAGTGCATATATTTGAATTTGAACCTTTGAAAATTATTTTAATTAAATTTATCCAAATAGTTAATGTTTTGAATTTAATTATTATTATTTGAAAAAATTAATTAGTTAAAACTTTAATGTCTATTTCAAATGTGCAATATCTAGAATTTATTAAAATTAAATAAACATTTACCCTAATATGAAAAATAAAAACTTTACATAATATTTAGGGTTTTGATTTTTCTTGTGCGATGAAATTAAATAAAATATAAAAACAAATAGGGTTAGAAAAATAAAATAAAATGAAATGAAAATAAAACACAGGTTACAAAAATTTTAGAACTCCATCCAAAATCTGCAAACAAAGATAATCTGAAACATAACCTAATTTAATCCAACCAGAATTAACACAGTTCAAATTAAACTGGGTGCAATATTCAAGGGAATTAATTAATATATTCAATCATTTAAAATGAAAATACCATCTGCATGCATATTTTTCACCACAATAAAATGAATATATTATGAATTAAATCTTCTATTAATGCTTTTCTTCATAATACCTCTATCAATAAATTACAAAGATGAAATCTTCTCTGACAAGCAACCTGGGAGGAAACCCTTGGTGATGGCAAACTTTTATCTTCTCTTCTGCTCGCTCCAAATTCTTTTGACCCATTTTCCATGAATCTCAATTTATTTTTATAACATCAAAATTTTCAGTTTGAACAGTTTCATAACCATTTATATAATCGGTTACATAACTATTCATTCTCCTTGTATTTCCGAACTTGTGGAAATGTTATGAATCTTATCATTAATATTTATTTTAATTCCCTTGTATTACCTCCAAAATGACATTGATTATAAGATTAAGACAAAGCCAACCTTTATTTTAATTATTATTCATTCTCCTTTGTAATTTTCCTTTTTCCCAAAATTGAGTCAAAATTAAAAAGTTCTCATATTTTAATAAAAATTTCCATGCATCTAAAAAGAAGGGTAATCAAAATAATTAAGATCATCCAAAAATTTATCATGGTTCATTATATATGATATTTTAAAGTTCACAAGATGCCTGTTGTTTTTGGGTGAAATTGACATCTGAAATACTATACGTTTGGTACCATTAGAAATATGAAATCAATATATTTCTTCCAAGTTTTGAATGAGCACAAACATAGTTGTCTAGCACAAGATATGTCCATTTTAAATTTGTATTAATTTTAGGGTAAAACTGATAAAATTTGAATAACCCTAAAATGAAATTTAATTATTTAAACCTTTGAAAACCTTTGAAAATACATTTTTTAAAATTATTTGATTTGAAATAATGCAATTAAGATGCAAAAATTCAAAAATATTCAATTTGAATCATTGTAACTAAATTCAATTCTTCAAGATGCAAAGATGTCAACAATTCAAAATCTCAATGTAGTCAAAATAAAAAAAAAAACTTGGTGTAAGCAAATTTTCAAGCAAAATTGGATAAAACAAAGAACGAAAAAATGCTAAAATTTCAAGTGGGTCCCAAAATTAGGGTACGTTGTGCATTGGCAATAACAAAAGGTGATTTTTCTGGAAAATGCTCCTCAAATTTTTTGATAAAGAACCTAATCTAAAATCAAGAACACCAAAGATTAACAAAAATAAATCATCTAGTAATATCCAGGAAGTATGGGGTTAAATAATTTCAATTGAAAGTAAATACTTCATTCACTTCAGCTTAGTGTGCATTTTGTGAATTCATTTTCTATTTTTGAATCGATCGAAATTTCATCATCTATTTTGTAATTAGGCTATGAAATATATCACTTATAAATATTTACCTTTACATTGCTCCACTACAAGTAAAACATCCATAGCTTTGGTGGAGATGACCTTGATCTCTTCTAGACCTTGCTCTACTACCAGCTAGGCGTTTATAGCCGTGGTAGAGATTATCTGAAACACCCAAACATTTGATTGATTTGCATTTTTTTCCTTTTCTTCATTTTTTTTATGAGCATTTCATTGCTTTTGCAAATATCATAGGTGACTCTTAGGTTAGATATCATCTAAGACTTAAGATGAAGTATATGATTTTTTTGCTTAATCATCAAATTAGAATGACTTCATCCTTCAAGATCAAAAATATAATTTAAGCGTGGTGTTAGATGTGAAGATTTAGAAAAATATCGTATTATTGCAATATCCACCATTTTAATCCACAATTTAACAATAAATTCTAAACAATATAATTTCACTAATTTTAGTTTCACCTAATTTCAAATAAGCAATTCATATTCCAATACTAAGAAACATATCCTTTAGAGGGACCAAAAGTCCATTGCAATTACACAATTATACCAAAATCAAAGGAGCAAAATAAAACACATTATGAAAAATGAAAATAAAACTATGAAATCAAACCAAAACACAAAACTTAACATGAACTTGCATCAATGCAAAGCCTAGAAAACAAAGCAAAATAAAATTTCAAAATCAAAAGATCACAAAACAAACAAATAAATGAAAACTATGTCTAAACACTGTAAAATAAAATACATGAAAATAGAAAACTATGTACAAAGCTATTTACAAGGCAAGACTTGGGATTTCTCATATATAAAATTTTCTAGGATCCCAAACATGATTACCATAATTTGAGAGATGCCCATAATGATAGGCATGCTGATTTTGATGGGTATCATCCCATAGTAACATTAGATTTGAAAACTCAAAGGTCTTCATTTTGCCTCTCTCACCCCACCAACTCAATTTAATTCCTTTCTCATTGTCATACTTGGATTTTACTCCATCAGAATTAAAGGTCTATAATTGATCTTCAATTAATTGTTGTTGACTATGTAAAATATTTATTATTGAACTTTTATCTTTAATCATATTTTATCCCAGCATGGTGTGAATTCCTATTTTCAATTCAATATTAAAAAAATTATCGTCATTGTTATGATTAGGCATGAACGCTTCTAAGCTTGATCCTATTTCTAAAAATTTGATTGCCAAATTATTATTCATAGTTTCAGACCAATCATAATTACATAGTAATTTACAGGTATCTAGGATATCTAACATATGAGGATCATTATAATTTTGTATCCCAGGTTCAATAGTCAATTGTTGATGAACTTGATTTAGTAACTCAAAAATATTTACCTCTATCTTATTCAACATAACAACCTTATTACTAGTGTGAGCAGGAATCAACTCTAATTATTTGTTAACCACAAATGGAATTTCATTATCAACAATATTTGAGTCCAATAGACAATTATGCAAACTTTTAATTATAATTCGAATGGTTGAAAAGAAATGTTGAGATTCTACCTTTTGTACATTTCCATTTACCAAGACTTGATGAACCTTTGTAATTTCTTCTTTTTTCTCATGATATTATTTTTCATCTTCTTCGATCACCTGATTTTCAAAAACACCAAAATCAGTCACAAAATTAAAAATATGCCCATCATTTTCAAACCATAAATCTTGTTGGTCAAGGGATGTGTTAAATAACAAATATTCCTGATCAACTACTTGAGTCGTCTCAAATAGAGCAATATTTTCCTTTGGGTCATCAACAATATCAAATCCAAACCATTTATGATTTAAATTTTTCTCTATTTGAGGTAAAGATATTGATTTCTTGTTGCATAGGTATTGTAGGATACTTAGGTGGGACAAGGCTTTTAGTTTCCTACACATCAAATGGGATAGAAGTTTCTCTAGAAATTGTGAAAGAAGTAAGTAATTCCCCTTCTTTGTCCTGAATAATATAATCATTATCTTTCTGAAACATTTGGTGAGATTCCATCTCTTCTTTCATATCTTCTTCAGATTCAACATCATTCAAGCTATAACCTTATTCAGATTCATCTTCCTCCATTACTGAAGGTTCATATATTTGAAATACTAAAGTTTTCCTTACATTTTGATTAGTTTGATCCCTACAACTCTCATTGAAGGGTATTGAATCTAAAACTTTCACATCATTATGGACAACATCTAAAGGAATTCTAATATCTAGATAGTCACTTTTATCATTTGATTGCTCACATTAGACATCATTTGATTCAAATGTGCTTGATTGAAAGGTTAGTACTGGTTGGGATACATATCTCCTAAAAATTAGTTGATCATAGGAGAAGGTTTTGTGAAATCCTGAATCGTTTGTGGTATTTGATTGTGAGATTTAGGTCTAAGTAGGTATAATTAACCCACACCAAACCTTTTAAGAAATCAATTGTTGTTAAAATGATATTGCCTCATTATAGTCTTGGGGTAATGATGTAATTTGTAGAACTATCCTCAGAAATTTAGAAGAAATTGGGTTTAAGGCTCCAATGTACATCTGAATGGCTTCTTATTCTAAAATGGTGAAAGGTACCACTAGTTCAGTATACAACTAAAGGAACCTATCGCTGAATAATCTCAAGAATTCATAAGGTTCTCTATGGATAGAGATAAACTGTTGGTATGTCCTAATTGGGTCAACTCTTTTAAAATGGTTGAGAAATGTTGTTTCTAGTTGAACACAAGAAGTAATAGAACTTGTTAATCTACCAATCATAAGCAAATTCATCTAATGTGAATGGAAAAATTATATAAACAACATCTTCATGCATAATTTATAAATAAATTATAGTGTCTATGTATACCTAAATATGTTCCTCAACCGTACTTATTCCATCATGTCTATACTGTGGTAATTTTTTTTTTTTGTATTTTTCAAGGATTTGATGGGGTATTCCAAGAATATTTAATGGACTACAATAACCACCTATCCAAGATGCAAATCCTGCCATTGACATCATGAATAAATTTTGAAAGGTTAAATCATCAAGTTCAATAATTTAACAACAACAATTTAACCATACTCATAAAAAAAATCCGAATTTGTAAAAGAGCAAACTAAGAAATATTTTTATTTTTGTTGTCAAATATTGGAAGGTTAAGTCATCATAATTCAGTAATTATAATAATAATTTAACCATAACCATCCAAAATTATATTTCTAAATTATAACAAATCGAAATTAATGCAACAAATATCAAACATTTTTCAAAATTTGAACAACTTCAAATGAAAGAAACAAATTAATTACCTTCAGGCCCTCCTTCTAGCACAAATTATGTTGAGTGATATTTTTGCCCGATTACAAAAACACGCTCACAGTTAGGATCTTGTCAAAGCTATCCTCTCTTGCAAAGAAATAGTTAGTTTCTCCAAGGTTCTATTTGCTTAATTTCTTAAAATGTGCTTGTATGCTTGTAAAATGTGAAAATATTGTTGAATACCTCAGAGGTGCAAGTAACTGTTAACAAGGCATATTTTTAATTTTGTGACTGATTTTGGTGTTTTTGAAAATCAAGTGATTGAAGAAGATGAAAGAATGCAAGAAGATGAAAAAGAAGATCATGAGAAAAAAAGAAGAAATTACAAAGGTTCATCAAGTCCTGGTAAATAATTGATTCAAATTGTGAAAATGTTGTTCATGAAATTAATTTCCAAAGTGTACAATTAATAATCAAATATTTCAAATAATAAAACTTGTGGAGTGTAAATAATTGAATTTTAACCTTAGAAAATGTTTAATTAAATTTATCCAAATAGTTAATATTTAAATAAATTATTATTTAGAAAATTTAATTAATAAAACCTTAATTTCTATTTCAAATGTGTAATATTAGAAATTTATTAAAATGAAATAAACGTTTACCTTTATATGAGAAATTAAAACTTTGCATAAAATTTAGGGTTTTAATTTTTGTGCGATGAAATTCAATTTAAAAAAAAAACTTAAGTTTAGAAAAATAAAAAAATGAAATGAAAATAAAACATAGGTCACAAAAATTTTAGAACTCCATCCAGAATCTGCAAACAAAGATAATATGAAACATAACCTAATTTAATCCAACCAGAATTAACACAATTTAAATTAAACTAGGTGTAATCTTCAAGGGAATTAATTAATATATTCAATCATTTAAAATGAAAATACCATTTGCATGCATATTTTTCACCACAATAAAATGAATATATTATGAATAAAATATTCTATTAATGATTTTCTTCAGAATACCTCTATCAATCAATTACAAAGATGAAATATTCTCTAAAAAGCAACCTGGGAGGAAACCTTTGGCAATGGTAAACTTCTATCTTCTCTTATGCTCGCTACAAATTATTTTGAAGCCTTTTCCATGAATCTCAATGCCTTTTTATAGTATTAATTTTTTTTTGGTATTATAAAAAGCAGAGGGTTTTAATGGGATCCCACAACCACTACAAGGAGAAAACAAACGGGTGAAAACCCAACAAGCCTGGAAAAACCAAAGGCAAACCAAAAAAAAGGAGGAAACTAGACCAAAAGGCAAAAAGAAGAGAGAACTGAGGAGGTTCTACCCTAACTTATGCACACCTTGAGAGACATTGGCCGCCTTTTTATAATATTAAAATTTTTAGTTTGTACAGTTTCATAACCATTTCTATAACGGGTTTTATAACTATTCATTCTCCTTGTATTTCCAAACTTGTTGTGGAAATGTTATGAATATTATCATTAATATTTCTTTTCATTCCCTTGTATTACCTGCATAATGACATATTCATCATAATATTAAGACAAAGCCAACATTTATTTTATTTATTATTCATTCTCCTTCGTAATTTTTCTTTTTTTCCAAAATTGAGTCAAAATTTAAAGTTCTCATATTTTAATGAACATTTTCATGCATCTAAAAAGGCCAAAAGGGTACTCAAAATCATTAAGATCATCAAAAAAATTATCACATTTCATGAGACATAACATTTTAAAGTTGACAAGATGTTATAGTAAACTGCTATTTTTGAGTGAAATTAACATCTAAAATACTATACTTTTGGTACCGTTAGAAAATGAAAATCAATATATTTCTACCAAGTTTTGAATGATCTCAAATGGATTTGTCTAGCTCAAGATATGTCCATTTCAATTTTGCATTAATTTTAGGGCAAAAATGATAAAATTTTAATAACCCTAAAATGAAATTTAATTATTTAAACCTTTGAAAACCTTTGAAAATACAAAATTTTAAATTTTTTGATTTGAAATAATATAATTAAGATGAAAAAATATAAAAATATTCAATTTTAATCATTGAAACTAAATTCAAGCCTTCAATATGTAAAGATATCAACAATTTCAAAATCTCAATGTAATAAAAATTAAAAAATACTTGGTGTAAGCAAATTTTCAAGCAAAATTGGATAAAACAAAGAACAAAAAATACCAAAAATTTGAGTGGGTCCCCAAATTGGGGTATGCTATGCAATGTAAACAACATGAGTATGCAGGAGGTTTGAAACCAAAGGAGTTGATAGTGATGCACCCGCAACATCCAGTGACACTTTCCTGATTTAGCCAAATTAAAGTTCCAACTTCCCGGGGTCATAACTTTTGATCCGGGTGTCCGTTTGAGCCCGTTTTTTTTTAAACACACATAATTGAGTTGAAATAATTTTTTTCAGCTACGTTGTCATTGAAGTGGCCATTTCAACTCATTTTAAGATCCTGAAACATCACCTGGTGGCCAAAAATTGACTCGAAAGTTTTTGTTCCAGTTTTTTTTTAGTCTTTTGGTATTTAATATATTTTGTTACATGACTCAGTCTAGGGAGATATTTTAGGAAAGTTTTAATTTTGGAATAACAAATGCATGATATTTTTTTTGGATCCATCTGAGTGATAGTTTAGACTTACTAAAAATAGTAAGTCCTGATACTTACTAAAAATAGTAAGTTCATGTTAGGTTAGGTTTTTGGTGGATATTATATGTAGGAAGTGATTTCATTGTAAGGGGATGGATATCCAAGGAAATAATAAAATTTGAGTTGTAGAATTGTTGTTTTCCCATTGATTTTGCTTGTGTGTTTGATAATCAATACAAATCTACATCATTTGGTATTAGAGCGGGTAAGATATCGCTAGTGGAGATATCATGCCACATAGGAGAGGCTGAGCTAACTATGCTTAGATGAATAGGCAGATAGAAGATCTACATGAGGAAGTAGCATGAATAACAAATATGATTGACTGCATGATGGAGAGACGCCCCATATTGCATTTAGATCTTGGGTCTACTGACGAGGGTGTGGTAGGAGAGGACAGATCTAAAGCAGGCTCAAAAAACCCAAGAGAGGAGCCATATTTTGAAGAAAAACTACTCCTAGCCTTGGATGGAATCTGAGGGAACCAAGATAATATCAAGATCAAGGTTTCTGAATATGCTAGTGGGTTAAAACCATAGGAGCTCACTGACTGGGTGAACATTATGGGAAATTATTTTTAATGGAGTAATATCATTGAGCAGAAGAGGGTGAGGCTTGCATGCACAAAGATAAATGGACATGCACTAATTTGGTGGGACTATCTGTAGAAGGAGCGACAAAATAATGGAAAAGAGAATATTAGGACCTAGGATAAGATGAAGAAAAAGCTTCAAGAGAAGTTTATACCTGTTGATTATACCCAAACTTTATTTCGTAGGTATCAAAACCTTCGACAGAGGGATATCAGTGTCGAGGACTACACCAATGAGTTCTACAAGTTATCTATACGGGTAGCAGTTAATGATACAGAAGATCAAAAGGTTGGGAGGTATGTGAATGGTCTAAGCTATGCTATTCAAGATGAGTTGCACATGCATCGCACTCCTACAGTAGATGCAACATATGCGTTAGCCATGAGAGCCAAAGATAAGATAAAGAGTAGGTTGAGAAATAAAAATAGGGGATATACATCTTCCTCAAGTCGTGGGCATGGTGGATCTAATTTTTCCAAGGGCAAATATTCTATGCATGTAGAAAAATCACAACAAATTGGACTGGAGCATGATTCCTATCGAGGAGGTAGAGGAATCTCGAGAGGTAGAGGTAATGGGGGAGGTCGCACTGGGAGTGGACCACGCAGGCCATTTATCTACTATAGTTGTGGTGAGGAAGGTCATAGAGCATCTAAATGCCCCCACTATGATGCTGAAGAGTGGGGAGGCCAAGCTAGAGTTAATCTAGTTGAGGAAGAGGAGGAATATGAAACAAAAGTTGTTGTTGATATGGGCGAAAGTATCATGATACGAAGGACATTGATTTCTCCAAAGAAGGAAAAGATACAGGTAAAAAATGGTGATGAGTCATGGCTATGTACAAACATTTTCCGAAAAATATGCACCTCAAGAGGAAAGGTATGTAAAGTGATTATTGATCCTAGTAGTTGTGAGAACATGGTATCAAATTTTATGGTTGAGAAAATGAATCTACCATGCGAGAAGCACCTAACCCCCTATCGAATTTCATGGGTTAATAAGGGGAATGAGGTGACTATTGATAAGAGGTGTCTAGTGAAATTATCAGTTGGGAGTACCTATAAGGATGAAGTGTGGTGCGATGTGATTCCTATGGATGCATGCCATATTTTTCTGGGGAGGCCGTGGAAATATGACAGGAAGACCTCCCATGATGGATTTCGGAACACATACACATTTTGGAAGGAGGGGGTAAAGGTGGTTTTGTTACCTCTGAAGGAATATGGACAGAGTGAAACTTTGCTTACTGCAAAGAATTTTTATAGAAGAGAAAGAAGTTGGTTGGTGTTATGCATTAACAACCAAGAAGGTCACAAATGAAGAAACTATCATACCACCAGTGGTGTCTAGGTTGTTGTAGGAATATGTTGATGTCGTACCTGATGAATTATGAGTTGGGCTACCACCGAAGAGGGACATCCAACATCATATCATCTTGATCCCTGGGTTAGCTCTTCCAAATAATGCAGCCTACCAATTAAATCCAACACAAAATGCCGAGTTGAGCAAACAAGTAATAGAACTGATACAAAAGGTATTATTTAGGGAGAGTATGAGTCCTTGCGTGACTCCTGCACTTTTAACCCCAAAGAAATATGGATAATCATGAATGTGCATGGATAGCAGGACCATAAATAAGATTACTATAAGATACAGGTTCCCAATGCCAAGGATTAATGATATGATGGATGCTTTAGTAGGGGATAATTATTTCAGTAAGATTGACCTATGAAGTGGCTATTACTATATCAGGATCAGAGAAAGGGATGAGTGGAAGACAACTTTCAAGACTCGATATGGATTATATGAATGGTTGGTGATGCCATTCGGGTTATCTAATGCCCCTAGTACCTTTATGTGATTGATGAACAAAGTGTTGTGGGAATATAATGGTAAGTTTGTGGTTTTTTATTTTGATGATATCTTAGTTTTTAGTAAGACTAAAGTAGAGCATGTGCACCATTTGAGGTTGGTGCTAGATCTATTAAGAAAAGAGAAACTATATGTCAATTTGAATAAATGTAGTTTCATTCAAGAGATTTTAGTATTTTTGGGGTTTGTAGTTTCAAGGGAAGGCCTCAGGATGGATGAGGAAAAGATAGAAACAATTTTTGAATGGCCTATCCCAAGAAATGTAATAGAGGTTAGAAGTTTTCATGGCTTGGAAACTTTTTACAGAAAGTTCATTAGGAATTTTAGTAGCATTGTGGCTCCCATCACATAATTCACCAAAGGAGAGGAGTTCGTATGGACAAATGCAGAAGGAGAAGGCTTTGATATTATGAATAAAAAGGTAACCACCGCACCTATTTTAGTGTTACCTAATTTTAGCAAATTATTTGAGGTTGATTGTGATGCATCACATATTAGAATTGGAGTTGTGTTGAGCCAAGGAGGGCATCCAATAGCATTCTTCAGTGAGAAGTTGAATGAGGTCAATAAAAATTACTCCACCTATGATGTTGAATTCTATGCTATTATGCAAGCATTAAGATACCGTTATACTCACAGTGACACTGAGAGGGGGGGTGAATCAGTGTGTTCTTTTAAAACTTTAAATTTGCAACTCTTAATGCTGAAATAAAGCAAACTCAAAAAAGATACAACAAGTTAACAAGAGAGCATCACACAACACAAGATTTAACGAGGTTCACCAATGTGGCTACTCCTCAAAAATTACTGCTTGGACTACCATCCAAATTCAACCTTTGCAAAGCAATAACTTTACAATCTATTTACCAGCACCAACTGGAAGGAGCACCAACCCCTCAATTTTTTTGTACCAACAAAAAGGAGCAACAACCCCTAATTTACCAGCACCTACTGGAAGGAGCACCAACCCCTGATGCCAAGCTACAACTTGGACTTCAAGTGAATCTATGAAATTTACAAAAAAATACCTTCACCCTTTTCACACATAGTCTGCTGATTCTATGCACTCTGCTTCTTCTACGTAATTGCTTCACACAATCTATTTCAGAACAGTCTGCTTCTATGCAAATGCCTCGCACACTCTGATTCGATACAATCAAACGATGGCTTCTCCCCATTTGCACTTTTCTACTCTCTGTGTGCTCTTGCTTTGCACTTATCTCGATTCGACATGACTTGCTCTTTATGCACTGCGGGCTTAATTACCACAAATTTGATACAACTCAAATCTCCAAACAACCCTCCTTTTATAACAAAATTTTCATGATAAAATTCTAACTTTAGTCGGCTGATTATGCAAGTGCAAAGCCTAATCATCGTCGGCTATAAACCCTAGCTTTCGTCGGCTGTAAACCCTAATTCTTGTTGGCTATCATCGGTCTTCGTCGGCTTCAACTTACCTGACTCTGTAGCTTCTTTTGTTCCTATTTCTATGAAACCACAACATGTCATGATATCGTGACACTTTTGCCTTCGTACACTTTCTTTTGGCTTTTTTCATGATATCGCGACACTTCTGCCTTTGTCGACTTCAACTAAGCTCTTGTCATGATATCGTGACACTTTTGCTTTCGTACTTCACATCTTATCTTTTGTCGTGAAATCACAACACTTCTCTTGTTGAAGACCTGCTTTCTATTTCTGTCATGAAATCACGACACTTTCTACAACCATACGCTGCCATTTCAATATGTCATGAAATCACGACACTTTCTGCATCCATATACTTTATTTTTTTCCTGTCGTGAAATTACGACACTTTTTGTATCCGTATGCTTTCTCTTAAACCTGTCACAAAATTGTGATACTTTCTGCATCCGTACGCTTTCTCTTCAACCTGTCACGAAATTGTGACACTTTTTGCATCCGTACGCTTTCTCTTCAACCTGTCGTGAAATCGCGAACACTTTCTGCATCCGTACGTTGTCTCCACAACCTATCACGAAATCATGACATTTCTTATTTCGAACACTTTTGTCTGTAGCATGTCGCAAAATCATGACAATTCTCACTTTGAACTCTTTTCTTTGCTACATGTCACAAAATCGTGACAGTTCTCACTTGGAACATTTTCATCTATAGCATGTCGTGAAATCGTGACGGTTCTCACTTTGTATTCTTTCTTCTGCAGCATGCCTTGAAATCGTGACACTTTTCATTTTACTTTATCTCTCCTCAAACTTGTCATGAAATCGTGACTGTTCTTACTTTGGACTCTCTCTTCTGTAGCATGTCATGAAATCGCGACACTTTTATCTTGCTTTCATTTTATCTTCTGACTTGTCATGAAATCATGACAGTTATTCCTGCTTGTGCTATCTCTTTGAACATGTCACGAAATCATGACAGTTTTCCTTCCTTGCACTTTTTCTTTCAACATGTCACGAAATCGCGACAGTTTAACCTGCTTGTGCCTTTTTTTCGAACATGTCATGAAATCGCGACAGTTTTTCAACTTGCCTTCTTTTCTTCCAACATGTCACGAAATCACGATAGTTTTACCTACTTGTGCCTTTGCTTCAAACATGTCATGAAATCATGATAGTTTTTCAACTTGCCTTCTTCTCTTCCAACATGTCGTGAAATCACGACAGTTTTCCCTGCTTGCGCCTCTGTTTCGAACATGTCATGAAATCACGACAGTTTTATTTGTTGTTTCTCTCTCCTCTAGTATGTCGTGAAATCGCGACAGTTTTTCCCTATACTTTCTCTCTCCTCCAATATGTCATGAAATCATGACATTTTTCTTTGCACTTTCTCTCTCCTCCAATATGTCACGAAATCGTGACAGTTTTCCTGTTTTCTGAATATGTCGCGATATTGCGAAACTTTCCTTACTTTTCTTTTTCTTTGACTTTTTGCATGTGGGCCACTTAGGTCTTTTTGGAAAAACACTGTGCATATTCTGAGAGATCTCTGAACTTTCTGTTGCTACACTGAATCAAATGATCTAGCTGATTGTGTTGACAACAATGAAAATCCTATTGCTACACTTTGCTCAACAATCTCCCCCTTTGGAATTGTTAGAAACACATGTGAATCTTCCTGTAGCTTCATGTAGCTCTTCTCCCCCTTTGACAATAATACCAAAGGGCTACTACAGATTCCCCCTAAGTCCAAGCACAACATTCTCAAGAAAAATTTATTAAAATTAGTAATAAACAAGAACATGAGCAAGAAGATAAACAAATACTTCAATGCTCCCCCTGAGAATGTGATCCCTGTAGCTAGCCACTTCTTGGGAAGGGTCACCACTCCCAATTTATTGCGAAGGTATTCAAAAACATCCTTGGGCAATGGTTTTGTGAAGATATCTGCTACTTGCTTTGTAGTTGGAACAAAATATAGCTTAACCTCACCTTCAACAACTTTCTCTTTCAAAAAATGATATCTGATGGCAATGTGTTTTGTTCGTGAATGCATTACCGGATTCTTGGAGATGTTAATTGCACTGGTGTTATCACACTTAACTGATATTGGCTCACTAAAATTAATACCAAGATCTTTCAGAGTTTGTTTCATCCACAAAACTTGTGTACAACATGTTGCTGCAATATATTATGCATCAGCTGTTGATAAAGAAACTAACTCTTGTTTCTTACTGTGCCAAGCAACCAACCTGTCACCAAGATAGAATGCATCTCCACTGGTACTCTTCCTGTCATCAACACATCCTGCCCAATCTGCATCTGAATATGAAATAAGGGTGAAGTATTTACCTTTTGGATACCATAACCCATACTCCATAGTACCCTTGAGATACCTAAGAATCCTTTTTACTGATGTCACATGAGTCTCTTTGGGACTAGCCTAAAATCTTGCTACCATGTAGACTGCCTGTAGAATATCTAGTCTGGTAGCTGTTAAATATAGTAAGCTTCCAATCATTGATTTGTACATGGTTTGATCAATAGGTGGAGATTTGTCATCTTTGCTCAACTTGCAACCTGTCATCATGGGAGTGCTAACTGGCTTATAGTCCTCCATTGTGAACCTTTTTAGCATCTCTTTCACATATTTGACTTGGGAAATAAATATGCCTTTCTCATTTTGATTAACTTGTAACCCAAGAAAGTATGATAGTTCACCAATCATAGACATTTCAAATTCTTTCTGCATCTTCTTTGCTAAGTCTTTACATGATTCATCTTTGTTGCTGCCAAATATGATATCATCTACATATACAACAAGAACAATGAGATGCCCACCTTCTATTTTGACATACAGATTACTGTCCACCATACCTTTCTCAAACCCTTGTTGAGAGAGATAGTTGTCTAGCCTTGCATACCATGCTCGGGGTGCCTATTTTAAGCCATATAAAGCTTTCTTTAATTTGCAGACAAGTTTGGGATCTTCACCAATTTGGAAACCATGTGGTTGTTCAATATAAACCTCTTCTTCAAGTTTTCCATTTAAAAAAGTTGATTTTACATCCATCTGACAAAATCTAAAATTCTTATAGACTGCTAAGGCCAGAAATATTCTGATTGCTTCTAGTCTGGCCACTGGTGCAAAAGTCTCCTCAAAATAAATACCTTCAACTTGTGCATAACCTTTACAAACCAGTCTTGCTTTATTCCTAATGACCTATCTGTCTTCATTCAATTTGTTTTGAAATATCCATTTGGTGCTGGTTACATTCTTATTTGTAGGTCTAGGTACTAATTCCCAAGTTTTTTTCTTTTCAATCTGATCTAATTCTTCATTTATTGCCTTCATCCAGCTATCATCTTTTCTTGCCTCAGCTATATTTTTGGGCTCAATGCTGGATAAAAGAGAGTAATTACATACTACTTTCATTCTTGTCTGAACACCAGCTGTGGGATATCTAATTATTTGATCTCTAGGATGATTTTTCTACCAGCTACCTGTTTTGAATTTCTTATTTTCTTCCACCTCTGAGTCATCAATTAAGTCATCTGAGTCAAGTGTTGGTTTTTTTTCTATTTCATTTTCCTCATCTCCTTCAATGAATTCTTCATAAATTGGGTAGTTTTCTTCAAAGTTAACTATTCGTTTCCTACCTTCATCAAATTTAACGTCGACACTATCCACAATTTTCTTGAGTCTCCTGTTGTAGAATTTGTAAGCTTTGCTTTTTGACGAATAGCCAACGAAGACACCTTCATCTGCTCTATTTTCAAACTTCCCAAGATTATCTTTAGTTTTTGTGATGTAACACTTACAGCTAAAAACTTTGACGTGTTTTGTTGTTGCATTTCTACTGAACCACAACTCATAAGGAGTTTTGCTTCCATGTGTTCTCAACATGTACCTGTTTTGGATGTACACTGCAGTGTGGACTGCTTCTTTCCAAAATTTGTCTGCTATTTTGTTCTCAGCCAGCATAGTGCGTGCCATTTCCCATACTGTTCTATTTTTTCTTTCTACCACACCATTCTACTAGGGTGTTCTAGCTGCTAAATATTGTCTCCTGATACCATGTTTTTCACAGTATTCTATAAACTCATCTGAAATGAATTCTCCTCCTCTATCTGATATTAAACATTTGATCCTTTTTCCAGTTTCATTGTCAACTAGATGTTTGAAATATCTGAACATTTCAAAAGATTCTGTTTTATTCTTTAAGAAAAATATCCATGTCATTTTGGAATAATCATCAATACACAACATAAAGTATTTGTCACCATTTATGCTTTGTGTTCTCATGGGTCCACATAAATTTGTATGTATAAGTTCCAAAGGTTTGCTAGTGTGGTACTCTTTTGTTTTGAATGAGACTCTGGTTTGCTTTCCCTTTTGACATGAAGCACAAATGCTATTTGAAGGTTTTCTAATGGTTGGAATATCTCTCACTGCCTGTTTCGAGCTAATTTTCACCGGATTATCAAAGCCGATGTGTCCAAGCCTCTTGTGCCACAGCCAGTTTTCTTCTTCATGTCTAATGAAACAAGTACCTTCTAAAGTTTCTGAGAGTGTGTACAGGTTTCCAGATGTCCTTGATCCAGTTGCTATCAATTTTCCATTGTTTGTTTTTCTAAATTCACAACCCTGCTTCTTGAATACTACTTCATGTCCTTTATGACAGATCTGACTAACACTTAACAGGTTGTGTTTCAAACCATCCATAAACAAAACTTCTTCTAACTTGATTTTACCATCACTAATTTTAACTAATCTTTTTTCGATTATCTTAGCTCCATCATTATTCCCAAACTTTACAGAACCACCCTCATATTTCTGTAATTTTTCAAATTTTTGTTTATCACCTATCATATGACTTGAGCATCCACTGTCAAGTATCCATGGTACACATTTATTTTGTGCCTTGAAAGCTATTTGTACTATTAAGGATTCCTTTTCTTCCTTAAGCTGCTCTTTCTGTTTCCACTCTATTTTGACTACCGTATTGGGCTCTAGTTTGAACTTTCCCTTTTCAGTATCTTGTGCATATCTTTTAGGAAGTTTTATATTTTGTCTTGTCCTATTTGGTTGAAATTTTCTTTTCTAAGGTTGATTTGAAATACAAGTACTACGACAGTTTTTTGCAATATGCCCAAATTTATGACAGTTAAAACATTCTACTGCATAATTTATTAGCGGTGAAAAAGCATTTCTACTAGTGAAATTTCTTGGTCCTACATTATACTTGCAGTCTGCAATTTTATGCCCATAACCATTACATTTGAAATAGAAACCAGAAAAGAAATGATTGAACCTGAAATATGATCTTTGCCAGGTTGTTGTAGGAGCCATAAGTCTTCTTCTCCTTTGATGTGTGACCTTGGTAAATCCATCATTGTCAGTTCTCCTTTCAGGCCTGGCATTACTGCTTTCTTTTACATGAGTTGTTTTTATTTCATCAGCCTATTTATTATCTTCATTCCTTACAGTTTCTACATTTCTAGCTTTTGGTCCATTTGATGATTCTCCTTCAATGAAGCCCAGACCAAATTTGATGCCTACAAGTCTTTGATCACTTAAAATTTTATCCAGCTTCATCGAACTTTCTTCACGTTTGTGATGTCAGCTAATTTTTCGATCCAGCTCTTGTATCTGCATTTGTAGACCAACATTCTCTTCTTCTAGTTTACAGCAGTAATATATCTTCATGGTTATCTAAACTTCGATATCTTTAGACATTTTATTGTATTCTTCTATCTATATTTTTAAGTGGTTATGATGTCGTTTGCATCCTCAAGCTTCTTGAAAGTTTATTATTCTTTCTTTTATTAGATTTCCATTCTACAAGTCTAGATACCAGCTCACCTTCTAGATCTAATTCAGCCTAAGGTTTTTCAATAGATACTTTAGAGTTCATTCCTTCCCTCTTTTCTGATTTTTCTACCTCTTCTGATTTTTCAACTTCAAATGCCATGAATAGAGCTTCACCTATTTCTTCTTCAGAATTCTCACTAGAGCTGTCCTCTAAAGAATTTGCATTCCTGGAGATGAAACTTTTCTTTTTGAAGTTGCCTTTTTTGAAGTTTGTTTTCTTCTTCTAGTCACTTCTTTCTTGGTGCGATGCTTCCTCACCCTTGTTCTTCTCATTGAGTGGATATTTGGTCACAAAGTTCCCAATGCCTCCATAGTTGAAACATTTAAATGGTAGCTTTCCTCTGTATTTTACTTTTCTCTTTCTCAGTTTTTTGACAAAATTTGCTTCCATTTCATCTGATGTCTCTTCTTCTTCAGACTCTTGTTTTGTGTCTTTACCTTTTAGGGCTTTAAACACTACTTCTCTATCTGTGGGATTAGACCTTTCTATTCTCATTTCATAAGCATTCAAAGAACCATGCATCTCATCCATACTAAAGTGATTTAGATCTTTAGCTTCTTCTATGGCTGACACTTTAGAATAAAACCTTTGAGGAAGAGATCTTAATACCTTTTTCACGATAGTAGCATCATCCATATCTTCACCGAAACCTCTGATCAAATTAGTGATTCCATTAAATCTCAGCATAAAAGCCTTTATGTTCTCATCGTTGGTCATCTTTAATGATTCGAATTGAGCTCGATGTGTTTGAAGCTTGGCTTCCTTGATCTTATCATCTTCCTCATGAATATTCTCTAGTTTGTCCCATACATCTTTTGTCGATTCACAACTTATGATCTTGACCAACTCACTGTCCACTAATCCACACATGATGGAATTTTTTGCTTTTGAGTCATTTTCAAATGCCTTTTTATCGGTGTTGTCAGTTGGAGCAGTGGTGGGAGCTTTGTAACCTGTAGATTAAAAATACAACGCCAAACAAAAGATAAAACCACAATAATGGAATACAGAAAAGTTGCACAAAACAAATGATTATTATTAATCAGTGGAGTTTAAAAACTCCTTTTGAGTACAACAAGGCCTGTAACCCTTTATTCGTGATACACAGTTACAAGTTATGCTAGGGTTCTCCGAAACCCTAGCTGGCACAAATGGTGGCGCTTCCGAAGAATGTATCTTCAATCCCAATCGAGTGAGTGGGATTTGTTGTATCCCTTTCTTGGACCACTCCCGACTAATCAAGCTGCCATCAATAAACTGGATCTGCTGTCAAAAACCTGCACACATTAACACTATCAAGGAGTTAGAAATTAATAAGAGGGCTCCACTGTGTGAGCCCTCAAAAACAATCTAAAACCCTAGAAAAATAGAATTCAGGAATTCAACAATAGATCAATAAAAGAAAAGAAGTTACTTGCTTTAAACTAATTTATACCTGTTCTCTGTTAACGCAGCTAGACCAGGCAACACCTGAAAGTAATGTGGCTATCAAATCGGCTGCGGAAGGTGCCCTAGTGCACTCGCTGAACGCCCGTGTGCTTCTGGATTAAGGTTTCAGACGTTGGTCTGAGTCTGTGGCTGTGGGTAAATGCCTGCGGGCACTTGGTAAACTCCCGTGGGCACTTGGTAAACGCCCGTGGGCACTTGGTAAAGGGGTAAACGCCCGCGGGCACTTGCGACAAGAATGGGGGATTCTGCAGAATGCTACAGAAGAGATGGCAGCGAAAGCAACGACGGAAGCGACGATGGATGCGATGATGGATGCGATGAAAAGGTAGCAGAAGAGAGATAGTCAAAGAGATAGGAGAAGAAGATAGCATTTGAGCCATCAAAGTGACTCAATTTATAATCCACTCTTAGGGCACACTTTAGGGTTTTAACGACACTTTGAATGTGTGGCTAAGATTAAAGTGGATCCAAGGGTAGAGAATAAATCTAGGTTGTGAAACGGATTAAGATGGATGGACGAATGAGATTAAATGAAGGATGAACGGCTTAGATTAAATCACTTAAACTATATTTATATATATATTAAAATATATTAAAATATTAAAATATATATATAAATAATAATTTAAATAAATTTGGGGATGAAAAATGGCGGGAAAGGTGAAATTGGGCCAAATAATGGCGGGAATGTGGATGACTGACATGTGGCTAACAGGAAGGTATAGATGACTTACAAGTGGCTGGATTTTGGTGTCTACAGATGCCCCTTTTTGAGCTGCTTTGTGTGAAGACACAATGCAGCACAAAAACTTAAGACACCTGAAAAGCTGGATCAGACGCAACTCTCTCTCAAGATTAAAGCACAACTTTGAAGACCAAAGAATAAAAGAATATTTAAAATTTTTCAGCTTACCCCCTCAATTGGCGAGCGAGAATGGTTCTCACAAGCCAATTGGAAGAAATTCAGAAGAAAATGAACCATTTTTTCCCCAACGGTGAAAAAAAGGGTTTGTGTATGAACCATCTGTTTATGTCCCAACAGAAAAGGGGTTGGTGTACAAACCAGAAAATAATATGATTGAAGACGATATGAGTGATGTGAAAGATGAACCGTTTTCGCCCCAACGGTTAGAAAGGGATTTTTGCCAAATTTTAAATTCCATGATCATGTAAGATGAATTCTACTATTAGGAAAGTTAAAAATTGATAACGGATGCCCCAACTCCCGTGGGTGAATCCATACTGTTGATGAAATTGCCTTGTTGGCGCCATTGATATGCGAGAGATGCAATATGAAAAAGTCCAGAACTTCAGAGATGCTCCTAGTTACTGTATGGATAATTCCTCGGGTCGAAACCAATCAACCTAGGTAGCCTTAATCTCTAGCAAGACTCAAAATAATGATGATATTGAATATTGTCCACGTTTAAGGCCCCATGAACTAGGCCATCAATGACAAATTTTGAGCAAATTAATCTTGGTATGAGGTCACTTGAAAAGTAAGATACCCAAAATTGATTTCCAATTTTCAAACAGTGAAATAATTGATGATGATAAATGGTAAGTGTCCTTATGGTGGTTTAATCCTCTTACCGAATTGCATGGATGCAAATAGCTGCAATCGCCAAGGTGATAGAATATACCACTAGATACGAGGTTTACTTTAATTTAATTTGGCAAAAATATGCATGATGAAAGAATAATGAATGAAATTGATGATAGATCAGAAGAATTGATGAATGTTGTTAATTTTGTGAAGGTTTTGAATGTTTTTAACCCAATTTGTAAATCAATGATGAATGATGCGCTTTTTGAGCAAAATGACAAAATTTGTTTCCAAAACTATTGTAAGCTTCAAAAAATGTTTTATTATGATAAGAAGAATGGATGGATGCAATTTGATGAAATTTGGAGGAGGTAAGCTTCAATTTTGTAAGTTTTGTTCTTTTATTCAATACTGACACCAAATGCCGGTATGCATTTGGAGGTGGCAGAAATGCCCGCCGGTGTTTGAATGCATCATGAAACACCCCACTGTGTCTGAATGTGCCATGAAATGCCCCACTACGTTTCAGGGTGCCAAAACCAGCTATTTAAATAGTTTCAGCGAGAATTTCGCTAATTTGTGCGTTCGAGCTTGAGAGAAGTGCGTCTGAGGGAGTGGAATGAAGTGAAGTGAAGTGAAAGGTTGTGTGGGAGAGTGAAGTACACGGGAGCTATGGAAGAGATAGGAGCGGACGCGCCAGTGTAGCCAGCTGAGGTATTTGTTCATTTAAGCAAGTACTTATTATGTGTTTTTTTTTTTTTTTTTTTTTGGGAAAAATTTGTAACAAATTTTTGTTTTGTTGTTTTACAGCTTAGGGTGTTAGAGGCACGACACCGGTTCTCCCCTATCATTCCGAGGATAAGGAGGTTGTTGTCCCAAGCAGACTAGGAGATATTGGAGGCAGTGGGGCTAGCGGAGGCAGCCTAGTTGGAGGTAGTGAGTCTAGGCACACCACTAGGTCTAGGGCTCCTACTAGGTCTCAGGGGTCCTCTTTTGATGGTTAGCTTAGTGCTTAGATGCACTCTTTATGAGCCTTGGTGCTCTATTGTATATTGTAGCCTTTTGGAATTCATTGTATAGTTTGAAATTTATACATATATATATATATACATGGCTTTTATTTATTTGGTGTTTTACTCTCTTTTGTGTGAATGCCTATGTTTTTGTGATGCATGTTTTTATATGTTTTAATGTTTTTGATGCATATGTGATGGAATGGAATGCAAACTTATAGATGATTAATGCGAGACTAAGTATATAACATACAAATATATGGATGATTAATGCAAGATTAAGTAAATGAAATATGCACTAAGAAGCACTCATTTTTATATAGTTAGATTTAGCCAACTGTTATCATAATTGTTTAATCAGGGGCACCGAACTTGGTGGCTTGTGAATGGATGACGTATGGAATGACATGAATATGGAAGAAGATATGGAGGGTGATATGGAGGTTGATATGGAAGACTGTTTTACAAAGACTCAAACATGCTAGTGGTATCAAACAAACTTACTAATACTGCCTAATTCAACTAGGACCAAATGTGTGTGCATGCGAGTTCATTAACCAAATCAGAAGCATGGTAGTGACTCTAGGCAATCAAAAACTTGTGTGTGTGCAAGTGTGTTCATTAACCTCATCTTGCATAAATTAGGTAACCCTGTTATGGAGAAGACCCCGAAGCTAGTTTGTCCGTATGAGCATTTAGAGGTCTCTTTTTTAGGAGAGACATGTCGCCACACAATGAGTATACTCCACTGCCAGTCAAGCGTCTATAGCCCCGGTGAAGGTTAACTCCATAGTCCATGTTGTTTTTGACATTTGTAAGCCTTTGGGATGACTACCTATCCGTCTGACTAGACAAGTAGTACGATCCTTACAACTTATTTGGGATCAGTGGTGTGTGAAAAATGTTCATCTCCTTAGAGCTTTGGGGAATCGGATTCTCAACCGAAGTATGATGAGAATTTTACCCTATCCTTACTACTCTGTTTATATTTATATTTTGTGATTGCTTGTGATAGTGGTAAGAACCACTATTTTATGGACTATGTTTGCATGATAGGACAAACGAGGATTACCCTTTTCACTTCAAGGCACAACCCAAGGATGGTGTTATCTCTCTTTGACACAAGATGTTTTTAAGATGTGAAAATGTGATAGGTTCAAGACCGCTTTTGAAATCATTTCCCAATACTCAAGATTTTATTTAGTGTAATTTGTGATATGGCCCTAGAGAACTTTGACATGCATTTCAAAGATTGCTTAAAACACTAGGAATGGCTGAGTGACTGAAAACATTTTGGCAATGTAAATATGTGCAAATGGAAAATGGGTGTACGAATGACAATTCGGTTTGATGGATTTTATGAAGGTGCCCCTAATTAAGGCAACATGACTTTTGCTTGACCAAATTTTATATCCAAAAGATAGAATGATCTCTAACATGATATGTAACTATGGCTGAAAATGAAATGTTATGGTTTTCAATGAGATGTATGCACATGAAATGCAATGTTTTTGAATGAGATGTATGCAACTAACAATGAAATGCAAATTCTTTTTATTTTATTTGTTTTTTTTTTTTTGTTGTACAAGCCATGTATATATGTACATATAAAATTCAAACTATGCGTAGAATTCCCTAAAGTGTATAACATTAAGTGGTTCGGTTTCTTCCTCTCCCTCTAAACTAGCAAGTCTATAAGTTCCATTACCCACTCTTTCAGTGACCATATATGGACCTAACCAATTAGCCACGAATTTATCTCGAATATGCGGTAATGCATTGGTGTTTTGTTGATTCTCTTTAAGGACAAGATCTCCTACTTGAAATTCTCTTAGATGAACTTTGGCATTGTAAGCATGTTTCAATCGGTCTTGATAAACTCGCAAATGCTCTAAAGCATTGATTCATTTTTCATATATGAGTGTGAGTTGATCAAGATGTGCTTGTCTAGCAGTATCATCATCGATAAATTACTGCAAAGAAATTCGCAAGGAAGGGATCTCGACGAGGCGGAGCTAAGACTGGCGGAGACGCTAAGTACTGCTTGATGTCATCAAAGGCTTTCTGACACTCATCTGTCCATGAAAATTGTACCCCCTTTTGTAGTAGGTGGAAAAATGGCCTACATTTATCAAAAAGTTGTGCAATAAAGCAACGGATTGAATTAATATTTCCTTGTAAACTACGCAACTCCTTCAAATTAGTTGGGGGACACATTTCCATAATGGCTTTGACCTTGTTTAGGTCCACCTCAATACCTCGTTTAGAGATAATAAAACCTAGGAGTTTGCCTGAGGTAACACCAAAGACACATTTCTTAGGCTTATCCGGATCATATGGATTATGGAGCGGGGTGAAAGTCTTCAAAATTCATTGTCGACTTATGGAAGAAAGGATGGGCGGAATGGAAGGGAAAACCGATGAAGACCTCGGAAGACCTGAGATGCAAAACAACATAGCTTTTCAGTTTTTTTTTTTTTTTTGTAGTGGTGAAAACCACTATTTTAGTATATACATATAATACAGGTTTGGATTATGGCTTATGGATGTGGCAGAGGGGGTGGTTCACCTCGTTCTTGTGGAAGAAACAAGCGAAATATGGCTTCTTGGAGAGGGAACAATTGGAGATAAAACTCGTCTTGTTCAGTGAGGGTCACAATTGGCGCCGACTCTTCTTCAGATTCATCACCATTTGACATGACGTCAAATTCTTCATAGGCTTCATCTTCGGATTCGTCGTGGTGGAGGATTTCTTCTTCTGAATTAAGATTAATGCTTTGAAAAGCTTGCTCAAAAGAATAAAGGGATGGAAGTGGTTGGTAGCCCAAACCAAAACGCTCAGTGGGTCTCTGGTATGGCATATCGATGCGTTCGGTTACCCCTTGCTCGTATCGACCTAGGCCAAATTGCTGCCAATTATGTCCGTGGAAATAGCGAGAGGGAAAACCCTCCATTCTTTCGATATTGGCAGGGACCGGATGCTTGGGTTCTGGTATGGTGGTAGGACTAGAAGATGACTCTATTCCCCCATATACAAAATTAATGGAATTTGGCATAGAACCCATGTTATAAACCGATCCAATGGATAAATGTTGGTCATGTGGATGACCAAAATCTTTAACTATTTGCACATTGAACGGTGTGATGTGGACATCTTGGATGGCATACTCACCAATACCTGCATCAGTGAGATGGACCTTGACTTGGGAGGGAGATGGACTAGATGATGGAATAGAAGAATGTGGGATAGAAGAATTGGAAGGATTTGGTTGGGTTGAAATAATAGTTTAAGTGATTTAATCTGAGCTGTCCGTCCTTCATTTAATCTCATCCGTCCATCCATATTAATCTGTTTCACAACCAAGATTTATTCTCTACCCTTGGATCCACTTTAATCTTAGCCACACGTTCAAAGTGTCGTTAAAACCCTAAAGTGTGCCGTAAGAGTAGATTATAAATTGAGTCACTTTGATGGCTCAAACCCTATCTTTTCTACTTCTATCCTGGATATTTTCTATCTTCTGGACTTCTTCTATCTCCTTTTTTGATCCCCTCTATCTCTCTTCTGCTACCTTTTCGTTGCATCCATCGCCGCATCCATCACCGCTTCCGTCGTTGCTTTCGTCGCCATCTCTTCTGCAGCATTCTGCAGAATCCCCCATTCTTGTCGTAAGTGCCCGCAGGTTTTTACCCCTTTACCAAGTGCCCACGGGCATTTACCAAGTGCCCACGAGCGTTTACCAAGTGCCCGCAGGCATTTACCCACAGCCACAGACTCAGACCGGCGTCTGAAACCTTAATCCAGAAGCACGCGGGTGTTCAGCGAGTGCACCAGGGTGCCTTCTGCAGCCGATCTGACAGCCACATTACTTCCAGGTGTCGCCTGGTCTAGCCGCGTTAAACAGAAAAAGAGGTATAGATTAGTTTTAAAGCAAGTACTCATATTTTATGTATTAATCTGTTATTGAATTCCTGCATTTCATTTTTCTAGGGTTTTAGATTGTTTTTGAGGGCTCACACAGTGGAGCCCTCTTATTAATTTCTAACTCCTTGATAGTGTTAATGTGTGCAGGTTTTTGACAACAGATCTGGTTTATTGATGGCGGTGATTAGGTCGGAGTGGTCCAAGCAAGGGATACAATGAAGCCCACTCACTCTATTGGGATTGAAGATACATTCTTCGGAAGCGCCACCATTTGTGCCAGCTAGGGTTTCGGATAACCCTAGCATAACTTGTAATTGTGTATCACGAATAAAGGGTTACAGGCCCAGTTGTATTAAAAAAAAAAAAAGAGTTTTTAAACTCCATCGATTAATAGAAATCATTTGTTTTGTGCAACTATTCTGTACTCTGTTATTGTGGGTAAACACCCGTGGGCACTTGGTAAACGCCCGTGGGCACTTGGTAAACACCCGTGGGCACTTGGTAAAGGGGTAAACACCCACGGGCACTTGCGACAAGAATGGGGGATTCTGCAGAATGCTGCAGAAGAGATGGCGGCGAAAGCAACGACGGAAGCGACGATGGATGCGACGATGGATGCGACGAAAAGGTAGCAGAAGAGAGATAGTCAAAGAGATAGGAGAAGAAGATAGCATTTGAGCCATCAAAGTGACTCAATTTATAATCCACTCTTAGGGCACACTTTAGGGTTTTAACGACACTTTGAATGTGTGGCTAAGATTAAAGTGGATCCAAGGGTAGAGAATAAATCTAGGTTGTGAAACGGATTAAGATGGATGGACGGATGAGATTAAATGAAGGATGGACGACTTAGATTAAATAACTTAAACTATATTTATATATATATTAAAATATATTAAAATATTAAAATATATATATAAATAATAATTTAAATAAATTTGGGGATGAAAAATGGCGGGAAAGGTGAAATTGGGCCAAATAATGGCGGGAAGGTGGATGACTGACACGTGGCTAACAGGAAGGTATAGATGACTTACAAGTGGCTAGATTTTGGTGTCTACATAACCATTAACTACTGCATTCTAGATATCAAATCCCAAAGAACGGAGATATGTCTGCATCTTGATTTTCCAAAATGCATAATTAGTTTCGTCAAACAATGGTGCTTTGTTTGAGGAGAAACCTTCACCACCTGCCATTGTGTCACTTCCAAGATCACCCTAGCTAATTGAGCCTATTTAGGAACCTTGCTCTGATACCAATTGTTATACTCATAGTGACACTGAGAGGGGGGGTGAATCAGTGTGTTATTTTAAAACTTTAAATTTGCAACTCTTAATGCTGAAATAAAGCAAACTCAAAATAGATACAACAAGTTAACAAGAGAGCATCACATAACACAAGATTTAATGAGGTTCACCAATGTGGCTACTCCTCAAAAAATGACTACTTGGACTACCATCCAAATCTAGCCTTTGCAAAGCAACAACTTTACAATCTATTTACCAGAACCAATTGGAAGGAGCACCAACCCCTCAATTTTTTGTACCAATAGAAAGGAGCAACAACCCCTAATTTACCAGAACCTACTGGAAGGAGCACCAACCCCTGATGCCAAGATGCAACTTGGACTTCAAGTGAATCTATGAAATTTATAGAAAAATACCTTCACCCATTTCGCACACAGTTTGCTAATTCTATGCACTTTTCTTCTTCTTTGCAATTGCTTCACACAATCTGTTTCAAAATAGTCTACTTCTATGCAAATGCCTCGCACACTCTACTTCGATACAATCAAACGATCACTTCTGCCCCTTTGCGCTTTTCTGCTCTCTATGTGCTCTTGCTTTGCACTTAGCTCTATTCGACACGACTTGCTCTCTATGCACTACGGGCTTAATTCATGCAAATTTGATACAACTCAAATCTCCAAAAAACCCTCCTTTTATAAAAAAAAATTCATGATAAAATTCTAATTTTAGTCGACTGATTATGCAAGTGTAAAGCCTAATCATCATCGGTTTTAAACCCTAGCTTTCGTTGGCTATAAACCCTAATTCTCATTGGCTGTCATCGATCTTCGTCGGCTTAAACTTACCTGACTCTGTAGCTTCTTTTGTTTCTATTTTTGCAAAACCACAACATGTCACGATATCGTGACACTTTTTCCTCCATACACTTTCTTTTGGCTTTTGTCGCTATATCATGACACTTCTGCCTTTGTCGACTTCAACTAAGCTCTTGTCACAATATCGTGACACTTCTGCTTTCATACTTCACATCTTAGCTTTTGTCACAAAATCATGACACTTCTCTTGTTGAAGACCTGCTTTCTGTTTCTATCCTGAAATCATGACACTTTCTGCAATTGTATGCTGCCATTTCAATCTATCATGAAATCACGACACTTTCTGCATCTGTATGCTTTATTTTTTTCCTATCATGAAATTGTGACACTTTCTGTATCCGTAAGCTTTCTCTTCAACCTATCATGAAATTGTGAAACTTTCTGCATCCGTACGCTTTCTCTCCAACCTGTTGCAAAATCACGACACTTTCTGCATCCATACACTTTCTCTTCAACCTGTCACGAAATCGCGACACTTTCTGCATCCGTATGTTTTCTCCACAACCTGTTGCGAAATCGTGACATTTCTTATTTTGAACACTTTCATCTGCAGCATGTCGTGAAATCATGAAAGTTCTCACTACGAACTCTTTCCTTTGCTGCATGTCGCAAAATCATGACAATTCTCACTTGGAACATTTTCATCTGCAACATGTCACAAAATCGTGATGGTTCTCACTTTGTATTCTTTCTTCTGCAGAACGTCGTGAAATCGTGACACTTTTCATTTTACTTTCTCTCTCCTAAAACTTGTCGTGAAATCACAACCGTTATTACTTCAGACTCTTCTACAGCATGTCGCGAAATCGTGACACTTTTATCCTGCTTTCATTTTATCTTCTAACTTGTCGTGAAATCGTGACAGTTATTCCTGCTTGTGCTTTCTCTTCGAACATGTCACAAAATCGTGACAGTTTTCCTTCCTTGCACTTTTTCTTTCTACATGTCATGAAATCATGACAGTTTAACCTGCTTGCGCCTCAGCTTCGAACATGTCACGAAATCGTGACAGTTTTTCAACTTGCCTTCTTTTCTTCCAATATGTCGCAAAATTGCAATAATTTTACCTGCTTGCGCCTCTGCTTCGAACATGTCGCAAAATCATGATAGTTTTTCAACTTGCCTTCTTCTCTTCCAACATGTCATGAAATCGTGACAGTTTTCCCTACTTGCGCCTCTGTTTCGAACATGTCATGAAATCATGACAGTTTTCTCTATTGTTTCTCTCTCCTTCAGTATGTCGTGAAATCATGACAGTTTTTCCCTGTACTTTCTCTCTCCTCAAATATGTCACGAAATCATGACATTTTTCTTTGCACTTTCTCTCTCCTTCAATATGTCACAAAATTACGACAGTTTTCCTATTTTCTGAATATGTCACGATATCGCAACACTTTCCTTGTCTTTTTCTTTGAATTTTTGCATGTGGGCCACTTAGGTCTTTTTGGAAATACACTGTGTATATTCTGAGAGATCTTTGAACTTCCTATTGCTGCACTAAATCAAATGATCTAGCTGATTGTGTTGACAACAATGACAATCCTGTTGCTGCACTTTTCTCAACAATCCTATCCTGAGAAATGTAACAGAGGTTAGAAGTTTTCATGGCTTGGCAACTTATTAAAGAAATTTCATTAGGAATTTTAGTAGCATTGTGGCTCCCATCACATAATGCACCAAAGGAGAGGTGTTCGTATGGACAAAAGCAGAAGGAGAAGGCTTTGAGATTCTGAATAAAAAGGTAACCACCACACCTATTTTAGTGTTACCTGATTTTAGCAAATTATTTGAGGTTGATTGTGATGCATCACATATTAGAATTGGAGCTGTTTTGAGCCAAGGAGGGCATCCAATAGCATTATTCAGTGAGAAGTTGAATGAGGTCAAGAAAAATTACTCCACCTATGATGTTGAATTCTATGCTATTGTGCAAGCATTAAGATACTAGAGACATTACCTATTATCCAAAGAGTTTGTACTCTTCACAAACCATGAAGCATTAAGGTATGTTAATTCCCAGAAAACGTTGAATAGTAGACATGAAAAGTGGGTATCATATTTACAAGAGTATGAGTTTAATTTGAAGCATAAATTAGGAAAATAGAATAAGGTGGAAGATGCCTTAAGTAGGAAGGTAATGTTGCTGACTACCATGGAGAATGTTGTGGTAGGATTTGAGAGTATCAAGAATTTATATGAGGCTGATGCTAACTTTGGATAGGTTGTGGCACAGTATAAGAATCTAGTAGGGGGTGTGTCTAGTAACATTTTTGTAGAATATGTTATGCAATATGGTTACCTATTTAGAGGTAAACAATTATGCATTCATGTTGGTTCCATGAGGTAGAACATCCTCAGAGAGCTGCATAGTGGAGGTTTAGCTGGACACTTTGGGGTGGATAAAACTATTGCTCTTGTGATGGAGAAGTATTATTGCCCAAATATGCAAAGAGATATAACTAGGTTTGTATCTCATTGTAGAGTCTGTCAGATGGCTAAAGGCCATGCCCAGAATACCGAGTTGTATATGCCTTTACCAGTTCCCATAGGACCTTGGAATGACCTAAGCATGGAATTTGTGTTAAGACTTTAGTGCACCCAGCGAGGTAAGGATTCCATCTTCGTTGTTGTTAACATGTTCTCTAATATGGCTCACTTTATCCCCTGCCATAAAATTGAAGATGCCACAGGAGTTGCAGTCCTATTTTTTGATGAGATTGTGCGTTTACATGGCATCCCAAGATCTATCACTTCGGATCGAGATGTCAAATTTTTGGGCCACTTTTGGAGGAAATTATGGAAGAAGCTTGATACCAAGCTTAAGTTTAGTAGTGTGTATCACCCACAGACTGATGGACAGATGAAGGTAGTGAATCAGAGTTTGGGTAATATTTTGAGGTGCATAGTTGGTACAAAGCAAAAATAGTGGGATCGAGTGTTACCACAAGTAGAGTTTACATTCAACAACTCAATAAATCGCTTGACAAGAAAGTCCCCATTTCAGATTTTTTATGGCCACAATCCCCATGGTGTGCTTGATTTAGTGGAATTGTCAATTACTAAAACTATTAGTGATGATGTAGACGCTTTTGTAGAACATATACAAAAATTGTAGGAGGAAGTTTGACAACGGTTGCAGGAGAGTAATGCCAAGTATAAAGCAGTAACAAATGTACATAGGTTAGCAAAGGTGTTTTAGGAAGGTGACTTGGTAATGGTCCACCTTTGTAAAGAAATATTTCCAAAGGACACATACAATAAGCTCAAAATGAAGAATATTGGTCCCTGTAGGATTCTTCAAAAAAGGAATGACAATGCCTATGTGGTCGAATTGCCAGAGGACCTAGATATCTCACCGATCTTCAATGTCTCTGATCTGTACAAATTTCATGGAGATGTAGGGGATGTTGAGGTACCAAAAGTGATAAATTGGGTGCAAAATATTCCCAAGAAGAAGAAGGATCATGTTGAGCAAGTCTTGGATAAGAAGGTGATCACCACATGCAATGGCAGCTACAACAAGTACTTGGTACTGTGGGAAGGATTATCATCAGCTGAAAGTACCTAGATTTTTGAAGGAGAGCTAAAGAATATTACGCAGGATAAGCTTCAGGAGTTTAATCTATAGAACTTGTAGGAGCTGAGTTCTTTTCAACCATAGGAGAATGATGCACCCACAACATCTAGTGACACTTTCCTGATTTAGCCGAATTAAAGTTCCAACTTCCCAGGGTCATAAATTTTGATCCGGGTGTCCGTTCGAGCCCGTTTTTTTAAAACACATAGAATTGAGTTGATATCACTGTGTTAAGAAATGTCATCAGTGAAGTGGCTATTTTGACTCATTTTCATGTCCTAAAACATCACCTGGTGGCTAGAAATGGGCTCAAATGATTTTTTTCTAGTTTTTCGGTATTTAATATCTTTTGTTGCATGAGTCATTCTAGGGAGATATTTTAGGAAAGTCTTAATTTTTGAATAACGGATGCACAATATTTTTTTTGGATCCATCTAAGTGATAGTTTAGACTTACTAAAAATAGTAAGTCCTGATACTTACTAAAAATAGTAAGTTCGTGTTAGGTTAGGTTTTTGGTGGATATTATATGTAGGAAGTGATTTCATTGTAAGGGGATGGAGATCCAAGGAAATAATAAAATTTGAGTTGTAGAATTGTTGTTTTCCCATTTATTTTGCTTGTGTGTTTGAGAATCAATACGAATCTACATCAGATAGACTAGTTGAATAGCATGGAGAAGTTCTTTGAGCAGAAAAACCTTTCAGAGAAAAATAAAGTGAAGCTTGCATGCACGATGTTGAAAGGGAATGCATTGATTTGGTGGGATCATCTACAGAAGGAGAGGTAAATAAAAGAAAATGAAAATATTAGGGTTTGGTATAAAATGAAAAAAAATTGAAGGAGAAATTCTTACCCAAAGATTATGCCCAAACATTATTTCATAGACTTCACAGCCTCATATAAAAGGATCAAAGCATCGAAGACTGCACCAATAAATTTTACAAGTTATCAATTTGAGTGGGTCTTGAAGAGTCATAAGAACATAAGGCTATAAGATATGTGAATGGATTAAGTTATGCCATACAAGATGAGTTGAGTATAATTTGGATCCATAGTGTAGAATATGTATACTAGTTTGCATTAAAAGCATAAGATAAACATAAGAGGAGAGGAGTGAGGAAAGGACAATTTTCACCTCCAACCAGTGGGTATTGTGGATTTAGTCCCTCAAAGGGAGAATTTACTAATACAAGAAAATAATAAGAATATGGGTAAGGTCATAGTAACCATGAGAGAGGTGGAGGATTTCAAAGAGGAAGAGGAAATAGATGATCACAAAAAACTATAGCTTTTATAGTAGAACACAGCCTTGGAAAGTTCTCTTTACCCCTACTAGATCCCTACTCCTTTGACTCTAAATCACCACTCTCCAAACCCTTGGTTGTGAATGTTAATTTATTTTTATTTTATTTTTTATTTTTATTTTTAAATTTACAAATCCTTTAGCTTACAATAACCACTTTGTAAACCCGCTCTACACCCTTTCTCTACAACCCTAGGCTATGAATTTCAAATTTATTTCTATTTTTTATTTTATTTATTTTTTAAACTCTACAAACTTTCTCTACACAACTACTCCACAAATCTGCTCTACACATGTGATCTACAAACCCAATTTGTAAATTCTAGACTATGAAATTCAAATTTATTTATTTTTTAAATATATTATTAATATTTTAAAACTCTTTAAACCCTCTAGCTCACAATCATCATATATTTTACCCCCACTAGATCCCTACTTTAAATTTTGGTCATCACTCTACAAACCCTAGGTTGCAAATATTTTTTTAACTCTACAACCCTTTGGCTCATAGTCATATATATGGAATTAACTATATTCAAAAACCATAATAATGGTTCATAAGTCATTGATTTACATATATTTCATCACTTAGAGGTGTTATTTTTGAATTTCCACTTTTCAAAAAATAATAATTTGGATAGGATATACTAGTAATTTCAATATATGTTGAGTTATAGTTTCCTTCCCATGGACCACTTTATAGCTAAATACTTAGATCCATATATAGTAGTAGATATTAGGGAGGACCTCATAGATTAGATATCCTTGTTTCTCAAAGATAATGTAGTCATTGGTAAATTTAATGAGTCCTTGTCAAAGGCTTTTGCTCTAAGAAAATGAACTAATAGGAATTGAAAGTCTCTATGAGTGAGTTTATTTATCTTTCCAAAGGTTTATTTCTAGCCATTTTATGTTTAATTAAGGAAAGAGATAGAATATGTGAATGGGGTCCTTGGTTTATGAGAAGAGTAGGACACCTCCTCACCCACTGGTATGAAATATTTGCACCTAAAAACATAAATTTATACCTATTACCAGCCTACATTAGGATGTATCAGTTACCCATTAAATTCTAGGAAATGAATACCTTCATGGAAATAGACAACACTTGAGGAAAATTCCTTGAGATTTCAAAAACTATAAAATATGGATTATTGGTTATTTATACCTAGAAATTGGTCATGATGATATAACTAAGTGTTTACTAGAATAAATCATTCTTAAGCATGGGAGTAAGTTGTGGATCCAAACCATGAATTGTGAAAACATATCTTTTAGATATAGAAAATATCATGTGATTGGGTATATTAAGAGATCATGTGCTAGTTAAAGTTCAACATAAACATATGTAGACAACTGTAAAAGAAAATTACAAATGGATACTGATGAATATGGTTTTTAACATCCAAATAATAGGTCTAGACATATGAAAATAATAAACAGTGGAGACTAGTAAGTAAAGATATTTATAGAAATATCATTTCTTTTGAGGTTTTAGCCTATGAAGAAAAAAGAGATCAATTCTTAAAGGACATGGTACAATAGGATCAAAATATTAACAAGGAACTATCTACTTAGTATGATTTATATTTAGAGATGAACATTTCTATTAAACCTAAGGAATGTGACTCATCGAATTTAGAAGACTCTCTTGAAGTTACATTTACCATTTAGAAGAAGGAATATGGAAGAGAAAATGCAGTGTTAGATGTTAATACCTCTACCATTAACAAGGAAATATCATAAAATGAATAGGAAAAGTCAAAAGGTTCCTTAGTAGAGATAGAAGAGGATCTAATGAAAAGAAACTTGTGAGAGAATATTAAGGAATAAAAAAATAAGATAGAATATTGATATTGGTAAGGTAAGAAGAGATAAACATTCAAATTATCAAGTGAGATCTAGGGAAGTCGGAGCAAACATAGAGAAAGAAATATAGTCTAAGTTGGTTGAGCTTCTCTTTACTAAAAAAATTGACATTGGTAATTCATAGGTGGAGCCAGCAACTCCTAATGATATATAATTACCATCTCATGGAATATAAGGTTTATTTATACCACCTCAAAGTAGAGGTATATTAGGGATGTTACATACCAAACATAATATAGACGTCGGCTATATTATGAAAGAGTTCATTTGATTATATAAATCCAATTGTTTGTTTTAAATCATTTATCATATTTATATTTTTATTTCACTGCGTATTCACATAATTGCCTTTACGGCGAGGGTGTGCCCACCTAAGTGGTGAACCATTTACTTAATTATTGATTTAATTATTATTATCCGTTTCCACTATGTTGTATTGGTTTCTAGAGATCTACATTGAGTGTCTGAGCATTGGTGGATCATTATTGAAAGAGACATTTGTTTCTTTCCAAGTGGTATAAGGTTGGGACGATTGCACACTGGGAGGAGCAATGGTTCACTGTCATGATGCCAAGGAGTTCACCACTATTACCAACCACTACGTAATTTAGGCGTGCAGACGGGGCAGTAAACAGTGAAGAACAGACCTCCGAAATCATGTTAAAAACATCTGTGATCGCTAGGGGAAAGCTACTGTAACGCTCCACATGGTTCACATAAAACAGTCGCAACGTTTCACATTTTTGTGCAATCCTTTCATCTGCAGTTGCAAAAATTCACATCCATGGATTCGTGCACTAGACGATTGAATTCCAGGCAAAAAAATTTTGAAATCAAAACGCCGGGCAGCCTTGCACAGTCGGGAAGGTGCGGACCAATCAGAAAGCATAAAATTTGGATTAATTGATAACAAACCTTAGGTATTTATCAAATTTAATTCTAATTCGTGGAGCATTATCCCACACAAATAGTGTGGTCATTGTTTTGGTGTTTAAAATTCCAAAGTGGTCCTTAATTAATTTTGACATTGGTCACATAGCCTTCCTTGCGTGTAGCCGTCAGCGAGTCTTGTCACCATTTTTGAGTCGATATTCATGTCATTCTCATGTTCATGTCCTTATCTGTCATCCGTGTCATTCTCGCATTCATGTCCTTATCTGTTGTTCATCGAATCACTTCGGTTAGTCTGGTTTTGTTGTCGTGTTCCCTCTGTGGTCCGCTGTCTAGCTCTCTAGCCATTCGCACCATTTCTTCGATTGGTTAGTCCGATCTACAGTCCAGTGTCTCAGTCCGTCAGGTCCAGTTGTCATGTTCCCTTAGTGGTCTGCAGTCTAGCTCTCACGTATTCTATCGTATCCGATCTACATCCCAATCTCTCGGTCCTTAGCGTCTGGTCCAGTTGTCATGTTCCCTCTGTTGTTCGTCTAGCTATTTGCACCGTTTCTTCGGTTGGTTGCTGTAAAAGTTGCGAAAAGTATCCAATTGAAAATTTGTTAAAATTTACTATCAAGGAGGCCACCCAAATTCAAATCCAGTGCGACAATTGAAGCGGAACACACAAATTTTGGTACAATTCATCAAATTATTATTGGAGAAATTGAAGCCAAAATTTTTCAAAGCAAGATTTTGAAAGTGCATGACCAAACAGTGGACCAAAGGAACTGACGACCAACTATCAAGCTTGGAGGCAACCAATAACAACACAAGAAGACCTCATCGAAGCCCAGGTACAAAAAATTCTCCTTCTCCTTTCAAAATTGGTAGTTATAATCCGCATCATCCACTGGTAGATCCCATGGCTGCTAACCCTTCCCCAACTCATGACAACGTCACACAAGGAGAATCAGGCAACTCTGCCATTACCACTGATGAAGCTCTTCGACAATTACTAGATGGTATGTGCCAAATTAATGTCAACCTAACTAAACTATTGAGTGCACAAAACCAACCTAATCCCAATACTAATCCCCAAAATCACTCCCATGAACAAAGGCATGAAGAAAATGACGACCAGGATGAATATTGGGAGCAACAAAGAGGCAATCTAGATAATTACGGGAATCGCTATCATAGACAGTGATATAACCAAGATCAGGATAGGGATATGGGTTATCACCAACCGAGAGGCCCTAATAATTTTCCACGCATTGATATGCCCACTTTTGAAGTTCATGATCCTCATGGTTGGATAGCAAAAATGGAAGGCATTCTCGACTTATACCAAATTAAGGATTTTGATAAAGTCCCTTTCGCTGCATCAAAATTAGGCACTGAGGCTTACCAATGGTTCATATGGCTTAAACGCAAGACAAGAGCTACTATTTTTTGGAATAATTTCACTACCTATTTTTTAGAAAGATTTGATGAAGGAGCTACATCATCATACACAGTAAGACTGTTATCTCTTAAACAAGAAAGATCAGTTAGTGAGTTCGTCTTCGAATTCACTAGTTTACTACCATATGCATTACACCTCAGTCCAGACATAGTGGTAGGAGCTTTTTGCAATGGTTTGAAAGAAAATATTAAGGTGGAGGTGGACATTCAAAATCCAACCTCGTTGAACGATTGCATAAGACTAGCCAAGCTAGCTGAGAAGAGAATTCAGTTGTATACACAGCATGAAACTTATAGTCATCCTTCGTATGGCAACAACTCTTTTCGCAGAAATGATCAACCATCAAGATACTTCTGCTATAAATGTTTCAATCACCATCCCAATGAACAAGCATGTGCACAAAAACAAAACTTTCATATTGAATGCGCTCAATATGAAGGAGAAGAGGAAGAAGCATACCACCAGGAAGAACCTATTCAAGAAGAACTATCGATTGTTCTAGAAGAAAAGGAAGAGGATACAATGGCTATTTCAGTGCATGTCCTCATGGGGTTAACAACCCATCATACAATCAAGGTACCAAGATTTCTCTGCCAGAAAAAGGTAAATGTGCTAATTTATTCAGGCAGTACCCATAATTTTATCAACATCAAAAAAACAAAAGCTTTGAATTTATTCATTAATTCTTCCAACAAAGACAAATTCCAGGTTCTAGTAGCCAACGGGGTGAACGCTCAATGTGTTGGGAGAACATCTCAAGTCTCCATTTAAATGGGAACTTATACCTTGTTTGGATCTCTTTTTGTAATGAATTTAGGGAACTCTGATGTTATTTTGGGAGTTGAATGGTTGGAAACACTAGACACGGTCAGCTTCAATTTCAAAAAATTATTTGTGGAATGGAAGGAAAACGGATGAGTCATTCGCTTACAAGGTATTACTACTCCCCCATCACAGATGGTGAGCTCTCATAGTATGGAGAAAACATTAAAAAAGGTTGGATACGGATTCATAGCTCAAATTAATTGTTTGGAAAAGCAATCTCGAGCAATTTTGGGTATTTTTGCTCCAGATTTACGGGACATAGTAGCACATTATGAAGAGGTCTTCCAAGAACCAAAGGGACTACCTTCCAAAAGATCCCATGACCATGCCAGACAGTGTCTTAAGAAGGTGATCGGCCAAAAAGTGAAATCTCAGTCAGAAGTACCAATACTCATTGCAGAAGGGCATATATACCTCCAGCCAGAAGCAGTTCTACAAAAGAGAACACACATACAGAGCTCTCGTCACATCCAAGAATTTCTCATCAAATGGCAGGGCCTACCAGATGAAGAGGCTACATGGGAACCTGAAAGGATTTTCCAGACATTTCCAGCTTTGAGGACAAAGCTTTCCGAGGAGGGGAGTCATGTTACATACCAAACATAATATAGACGTCGACTATATTATGAAAGAGTTCATTTGATTATATAAATCCAATTGTTTGTTTTAAATCATTTATCATCTTTATATTTTTATTTCACTGCATATTCGCATAATTGCCTTTACGACAAGGGTGTGCCCACCTTAAGTGGCAAACCATTTACTTCATTATTGATTTAATTATTATTATTTGTTTCCGCTGTGTTGTATTGGTTTCTAGATATCTACATTGAGTGTCAGAGCATTGGTGGATCATTATTGAAAGAGACGTTTGTTTCTTTCCAAGGGACCTCTATTTATATAATAAGCCTAATATCGTTTGTATAAAAAAAACTAAAATGAGAAAGGAAGAAGTTTCCAAAACTATGAAGCGATATGGATAAAATGTGAATGAGATGCTATAGATTTGGAAGGAGCGATAGGGTGAATTCTAACATGTTGGAATCTAGTTAAAACCTCCTATGAAACCATTCATAAAACTAGGTATTAGATACCTTCATTAGTTACATGCTACTTTGTACATATTCATTAGATCCTTATCAATGTCTATGGACCTACAATTCAGTCAAGCAAATCAAAATTATATAGTGGGGCTGAAGCTTTTATGAGAAGTAAAGACCGAAAAACCTATTTCATGATCATAGAAAATTTTAATTCCATAACCAATCTAGATGAAAATTTTAGAGAAATTAGCAAAAGAACCCAAAGTGTGATATATTTCTCAGCTTTCATTCAAAGCAATAATGTATGGGAGGTTGAGTATGAAGAGGATGACTATACATGGACTAACAATAAGAGAGGTTAGAACTTGATAATAGAATAATTATATAGTCGTATTCTAAGATAGTTAGCTAGATGAAGTCACTTTGCTCAAATTAATACTTAACAAGGATTGGTTCAAATCACTGTACAATATGAGTCAAAATTTTGGTAAGTGAATTAAAAAATATCCTATTTTAAATATAAATAGGTGTGGAGATATGATCCTCAATTTGTTGATATGATAGTGTAGATGTTGATTTTTTTAGGAAATAGTCAGTTGTATACACTTCCAAAATAAATTAAATCAATGATATCTAGATTAAAAGAATGGATCAAGAACACTTTTGGGAATATTTTTTAAAAGAAAGAAGAATTAAAAGAGAATTTTTTTAAATTCCAAAAAATAGAGCACAATAATCCAAGCATTGAGGAAAGTGATTGATTAGTAAATATCATAATATTTTGAGTAAGGAAGAGAAAGTTTGAAGATTAAAATTGAGATAAACTTATTTAAAAGAAGAAGATAAAAATACATTTTTTCATAGGATGGCAATAGTACTGAGATCAACATCCATATTTAGTAGAATTAAATTAGTATAAGAGGTTTAGATTGAAGACCAAAGCAAAATAAAGAAGGAGAAAATGTTTTTTAATCAAAATATTTTAGGATCAAAGGAGATTGAAGTTGTTAATGATAAAATATTACAAGAAGTGCCTTCAATTATAACATATGAATATAATAGCGAACTGATGGAGGCTATTACACTAGAAGAAATTAATTTATCTCTTTTTTCCTTTGATAAGGATAAGTTCTTAGGTCTGGATGGAATCTCTATAACATTCTATCAACATATATGGAAAATAGTGAAGGATTCTTTATTGGTAGTAGTGGAACAGTCTAGGGTAAAATAGTACATACCTTATAAAATGAATACTATATATCTTGCCTTGTTTCCAAAAACAAAAATACAAAATTGTTTGATTCATTTAGGTCCACAAGCCTATGTAATATGACATATATGATAATCTCCAGAGTGATGAAAAATTAGTTAATACCACTTTTAGATAAAATTATTTTAGATGAGCAAGGAGGATTTGTGAAAGATAGATTTTAGATGGGATCATAGTAGCTCATGAAGTAATGGATTCAGTAGATTATAGAAAAGAGAGAGCAATGATATTAAAACTTGTTATGAATAAGTCTCATGATAGGGTTAAATAGGATTTTCTTTTTATAGTATTATAGAAGTTTATATTTGAAAAGAAATTGGTTAGATGGATTGAAGCTTGTATCTCTATAGTAACATATTTAGTGTTGGTCAATGGGTTAGTAACAAAATAATTTAAATACAAGAGGGGTCTTAGATAGGGATATTTACTATCACCATATATATTCATTATTATGGTAGAGGTGTTTTCAAGGAACTTGAATATTACATATAAAGATGAGCTAATAAACATTCTTAAGGCAAGTAATAACATCAACAATGTCACCCATCAAAATTTTGTAAATGATACAACCCTTTTTGGGAGGGTAAGGAAAAATGAGTTTAGAGCTTTGAATAATTTATTAAAGGAAAATGAAAGAGTGTTAAGGTAGAAATTTAATAGGACAAAGTTAAAAATTTACTTCCTAAATACTAGCTAAAATCAAAGTAGGAAAATGGAGGAGGCAAATTTACCAAAAATATATCTAGGGATGAACCTATTTGAAGGGAGAGTGAGGATAGAATTATGGAATCTAGTTATAAGTAAAAATTAGAATAAATTACCATATGGAAAGGTAGACGATTATAGTTAGAAAAAAGATTGTAACTAATTCAATCAGTTTTAAAGGACATTCTAACAATTTATATGTCCTTGTATATTATGCCAAAATTGGTAGAAAAAAGTTTAATCTATATTATGCGGTCATTTTTGTGGTCAATATTACATGATAAAAGGAAATTTTCTTTGGTGAAATGGAGCAAGGTGTGTGATGATAAAACTAGTGGAGATCTCGGTTTCATATTTCATATAGATGTAAAATTAGCTCTAAGGGGAAAATTTATTTGGAGATTGTACAAAGAGAGTAAAAATAATGGGTAAGAATTCTTCTAAGTACATTGAGCTCAATAATGCAATATTAATCTTTATTATATTCTCATTATGATATGGTTTTGAACTATGGAATAGTTTAAAAAAAATAATTGATATAGTGATTAAAGGTCTAAGATGGGTGGTGGAAACTAGAGAATTTATTTTTTAATTTGGATGGATATTTGGTGTGATAAAATACCACTCAATCTAGATCCAGATTTTGAAACCATGGATGAAATTACATCAAGATAAATATGGTGATAGGTTTTCAAAAGTTATGTACAAGGATCAAAAAGGAAGATACAAATGGAAAGAATATTTTTTACAAGTATACTAAACATTATTAATAGGAGGCAGTTGAGAAAAAATATAGCAACAATAATTATTATGAGTGGAGACAAAGATAAGCTAATTTGGGAGTTGAATAGATAACAAGAAATGAATATAATGTAAAGCACCAATAAAATAGGAATACCACAAGAATATAAAAAGCTATGTGTGATAGCCTAAGGATTCCAAAAGTCAAAATATTTGTATGACTAACATGTCATAAGAAGCTTTTATCTTGGGAAATCCTAATGAAAAAGAGTTTCATGACCCTTTACAATGTGTTCAATATTCCAATAGACCATCTCTTGGGATATTGTTCAATAGTTTGGGTACTATGACAATGGATTCTTAATATATTTGATAAATACATGGTAATGGTGATCAATAATATGTTTGATAAATACATGGTGATAAAAACATTGGAAAATGATTAAAGCAATAGTGAAACACTTTAAAAAATGAAACATTATAGATAATATGGCATACATAGGAAGATACAGTACTTTGGGCTAAATGTTAGAAAAAAAATTAGAAGAATACGCTCTCCGAAAGCAAAACTTTATTATACTGTGACAAACTTTATTATAAGATAATGCTAAATCATCTACACAGAGGCGAGCTTAAAGATTGAACTACAGGATCCCATACAGTTTATCCTGTGGGCTTGGAGTGAATTCTACGGCTGCACTGAATTCAACTTCCATCACGGGAGGGAGATTTTGCCATGCCAATATTTCACTGATATCTCCCCTTTCAACAGGCAAATTTGTGCCATGCCTGGACAAAACTTCCGTCTCTGGCTTTGGAGGAGGGATAAATTCTGGATCTGATGATGGTTGTAACGGATTGAAATTATAAGGTTCGTCTCTTTCCAATGACATATGTGCCGCTGTTATCTCAAAATTGGAATCCAGAAAAAGACATTGATTGTTACTCAAACTTCCGTCAGCGCCCTCTACATCCAGAGTTTGGAAATTTGTTTCCATGACCGGAGTAGCCCCTGGAAAAGATGTGCATTTATTAATATTTACAAACTCATTCTCCTCTACATCGAGAGTTTGGAAATCTGCTTGCATGACCGGAGTAGCCCCTGGAAAAAATGTGTATTTGTTAATATTTACAAACTCATTCTCAGAGGACATCTGTTTCGTACAAGTTGCACTTTTCTCATCGATCAACCATGCGGGCAAGGAATCATCCTGTCTGTTATAGCTTGAAAGCATGCCCATACAATCCCCTTTTTCTTAATGCGCGAATTCCAAAAGTTTTTAATCTCGTTATCCGTTCGTCCCGCAACCAGCTTCGCAATCCTGGACCATCTATTTAATCCGAACATATTTAAATTACGCTACATTTTACTAAGTTGTAATAAGATGTTATGGCTCTCAAAGATTTTTTCAGGATTGTATGGGCTTGGATGATAAGCGTTTCTTCCATATGGGAGAAGGCACCGCGTTTCAGGCCGGGTCTCAAGTAGTTGAGCCATCTCAGTCTGCAACTATGCAAAACCTGAATAAATACGACACACCAAAACCAGAACTAGAGATTCAGACGCACGGCTGAACGTTATACACAGAAGTATATATCAAAACAAATGGCATATGAGGTCATTCGAAAAATGAAAAATGAAGAAATAATTTATCAGTACATGGTTTTACTGAACAATCGGATTAAAATATACTACCTAAGGTTTGAATATGTTTTTTTTTTTTTTTTTTTTTAAATATAAAAGTTAGATTATATTTTGTTACAGGAACATTACAATTAACACATTTTATCAAGGAAAAAAAAACAAAATAAGGTAGATAGAGACTAAAGACTAAAGCATCCATAATTAAGGATATATAAGAATGGAAGCTAGTAACAACAAAGAGACTATAGTTGTATTTTATTTCAACATGTGCGAAATCATTACTCATCTATGGGAGAATTTGTTATGTGGTGAAGTTTTGGACATATCTTCAATTATATCTTTTAAAGTCTTCAAGAAAAAAAATAGAACTAATGAGTTCATAAACTGGTTCATCATTGTTTATTACCTTAATTTTTGTTTTTTGTTGGTCCTTTTGAAGATCCTTGATCATGTGAAAAATTTGATTAAACCTATTAGAGAATGAATGCACTGAAAATGTAACAAAATATCAAAGGTCAAGTTTGTTAAAAATATACATCATGGAAAAGCAGAATTGATAAACATCATTCTGCATTTAAACTTCCAAATATTTTTTAGAAGAATAATTCTACAAACATCCCAAAATTTCAGACAATGATCTTGCTAGGAAAAACTAAGTAGAGCAAGCTTCGAAGATCTAGTGGTGGGGAGTAAAAAAGTGTAGAAATCCCAAAACTATTTAGCCATGTCACATAACCAAAACATCTGAATAAGAGTTTTTAAAGCATTACAAAATTTGTATGGAGGGGAAATATGTAGAATTAGAGCTAGGTTTTTACAAGTTGGAAATTTTTTATGCATAACCTGCCATCCAATAAGCTATGTTTTGAATTCAACATAAACTTTCTAAATTTCAGTAGTAAGAGAGTGTCACTGGGCATTGGTAAAATTGACTTGCCACTTGACATTGTGCTTAGAGTCTAATGACAAAGGACACACAATTTTTATAGATCCACCTAGACCTAATGAAAGAGATACAATGGTCACTAAGCCATCTCCATTCAATTCATATATTGTAGGCAATTATTCTCAACTTTATAAGGACCTCACATGGAATGGAAGCCACAAAAAAACCATAAGACTTTTTGAATGAAGAGGGAAGGGAGCAATAATTGCATATATGGGTTTGGGTGAGACTTGTGCAGTTGCCTAGATCTCAAATATATCTTATTATGTTTATACCTTTCTTCAAAAATGCTAGTCCTCATAGAGCATTGCACACAACTAAAGATTTATCATTATGGAGGACAAATGTATTCCATCAAATATTATTTAGACCGATGCTTAGACCATGTCATAAGGAGTCAGACTTCCAACCCAATAAATAAAAAACTAATTAGCAAGATTTCCAATTATAATTAAGAGGAATAGATCCTTTAACTATAAATTATGGTGCATTAATGACCTTATTCTCCCATGGAGTTTCCTTCCATTTACCTTTGTGAGTAGCTTGGAAGATTATGTACCAAAATATGTGTTTGCAATTTTTCTCTCTAGTGATGGCTTTAGAAATCTATTTTGCAATCAAACTTTTGTTTTGGGAAATAGGATCAATAATACCCATGCCTCTTGAAGCCTTTAGTTGAGTACAAAATTTCTATAAGATTGATGTCATCCCTACCTCCCCATCATATTTTGTACATAGAAAAATTATGAATTAGACATCCATTGAGGCTATCTAACAAGAGGAGTAATAAACATGAGATACTTCTATAATTTTATTCACAACTTGAATTCTTCTTACTAAGAAGAGAAACTAATTTGACCATGCACTGAATTTCTTCTAGTCTTTCAATAACCTAGTTCCACATATCTTTAGGAGAAATGTTAATCCTAAAGTGTATTCCCAAGTAACAAATAATTGTTCCATGAGGGATGATCTTCCAATCAGACAAGGAGTTGCAACCATTAGTATTGAATGAATAATAGGGAAAATTTATTTTAGAATGGTTGATATGAGAGCCAAAGACATCACTTGTATAATCTCTTTAACTGTTTACACCTCTTGTTGGGTATTTTGAAGAAATATAGGGAACCATTAGCAACATATGATTTAAGAGAACATTTATCCCCAAGAATATTAATACCATGAATGAGGCCATTAGATTGATACTTATAAAGAAGATAACCAAGTGCATCGATAGTCAAGATATACAAAAAAGGATAAATATGGTAACCCTATATAATAGACTATTGCAGAGGGAAGGATTAGGATAGAGCTTCATTAACTTGAACACAAGTTGAAGCATCACCAAAGAGCATAACAATTTGATTATTAAGTTTTGGACAAAAATGAAGCCAAGAAAACATACGTAAAATAAAATATCATCTAATTCTATCATATGCTTTATCAAAATCTAACTTAACTATGAGGGCATATTTATTGGACTTGTTGGCCCATTGCATTGTTTCCTAGGCCATCGTAATATTATCTAAGATATAACGACCCTTAAGAAAACCAAATTGTTTTGGAATAACTATTAGTGATATTATATTATTTGGTCATGTAATAGTTTAGAGAATGCTTTATTTTGTTAATGGAGTGATTAATATTTTACGGTGTGGTTAATGTTTAGAAGTAAGTTTAGTATTTGAGTTTATAAGTATGTGTCAAGTGTGAGGTGAAAGCACGAGGATACGGAAGCCCATAGGCGTACCGGGTGCGATGCAAACAAAAGCATACGAAACGCTAAGTCCTACGAATGAAGAAGAAGGACTAAAGTTTATAAAAAGAGGAAAACAAACAAACTGAAACAAGATATAAAGCAAATGTAAAGTGCAACCCTTATTTTTATTAAATTTGTTTTGAGACTAGGTTACAATACGTCTCCTTCTATTTTAGGAGCTAGGAGCATTAGATATAGCTTTGTTACACCATGGATGGTACACTTCCCTTCGGGATCTTTGACATGCCCACATTTGAAATGGGTGGGCCAAACATCACCGCCGCTTGCATGAATGCATCTATAGTTCCTTGCTACCCCTCCAGTGTCGAGATCCTACGTTCAGAGAAATAGCAAACGATTAGTAGCACCTACGGATGGAGGGAAACATGCAATCCCCAAGGCCTCTAGTTAATGCATGCATGAAATAATAAAAATGATAATCAAAACATATCAAAATAAGCTGAAATTTGGATAGAAGCATGCAAAAACCATCATGAACACATTGCAAAAGGAACAGTCGAGAAATATACCGCAGATTTCTAATCGCTCCGGGGTGGGACGATTAGGATTGTCATAAAATGTTAGAAGGTGACCTCCTAAATGTCCCATCCAGGGGCCTCCAAAACACCTACAAAGTTGGGGTTAGGCAAAATGGGGCATTTTGAGACGACCCAAAAGGTTGGATTTTGCAAATTTAGCCTCGATCGCCCTATATATGAAGATGCTCCCTATATGTTAGTGAAAGCAAAAAACAATGAAAACACAGTCAAAACTCATCAGAATGGCATGAAATTTGAATGGCAGCATATATGAAATACCTAAAATAAAATGCAAAAGAAATAGTAAGGAAATCTACTACAAATTTCTAATCACTCCGGGGTGGGGCGATTAGGACTGCAATAGTGCGGGGGGCACCCGAGGGAAGGACGCCCATCGTTTGGGGCTTGGTTTCGGCACCAATCCACTTGGGATGGGTCCAAAACCTCCTAGGGGGTTGTGTCAAAAAATTGGGTGGGGTATTGTGGCCAAATTTTTGGGTTTTGGGTCTAGATTGCGCTTCCAATGATCACCCAATAACCTCCCTTCCAAAAGAGAGATCAAGGATGTAAGAAGCACAAATGATGGGTGAGGATGTAATTCGATAGCACTCCATTGCTCCAAATGCTCCTGCTCTATTCTTTTTTGGGGTGAGAAGACTCACCATTTTATAGACCTGAGGGTCTCTTGTGAATGAGCATGCAGAGGTGCCACTTGGCCATCATGCCTTGTCAGGGAGAGAAGATTCCTCCCTAATTAAGGGCTCCATGACTGCCTCTATGACTGCCTCTTTGAGCTCAAAAATGCTCACTCGCACTCCCATGCATTGAAGGTGGAGTTGAGTGGTGGATCTGAGCTACCATTTGTCAAGGTTTGACCTTTTGCCCATCAAACCTACTATTCACCCCACCCTGGAGCGAATGTTGCTAATCATCCTGGGGTGGGACGAATACCAGTTTGTAATCATCCCAGGGTGGAACGAGTAGGGAGCAGAGTGCCTGAAAGGTGCCAAATTGACCTCTGACCTTCCAAAACTACTGTGGGAGTGGTTAGGACCACTTTTTAACCTCTGGGGGCTGCCCTAGGGGCTATGTATGTCAATTCGATCAGTGCTTGTAGTCACATAATCAGATTGGTGCTGTTTTGGTGTCTACAGATGCCCCTTTTTGGGATGCGCTGTGCATGGCGCAGTGCTAAGCAAAAATAGATAACCAAAGCACTAATGATTAGGGTTTCTTAGTAACCTAACCAAATTTTGATGCCCCAAGTATGGAAAGGGCACGCATTCTTGAATCCTTTCTTCTGACGAGCTAAGGAGCTTAATTCAAGTGTTAACCTTTTTCGGTGAGGTGTTACTTGATCTTGGACATTGTTCAGTCATGAATAGGCAAAGGGTGCAACCTTTTGTCTATGGGAACCTTGAGTTCATGATTCTAGAATGCCAAGTGTTTGATCAGCTTGTGATAATTGCTTGTTTGCTGCCCCAAGAAGGAGCGTGATTGTCTTTGTCAATGATTCTTTGAATGCATGCCATTTCCTTGATTGGGTGTGTATTTGTTGATTGGTGACTAAGTGTGACTACCCCCTCAAGCGACGAATCGATGAGGGAATGACCAAAATGAGAAAAGTGACGAGTCACTTGACCCAAGATGACTTATGGTAAGGGTGCCTTCAGTTGTTTTCCGTTGAATGCTTATGCATTTCCCAACAATATGACCTATTTTTGGTGGGTTTTAACCCTTTTTGTGACGCTTTTTGGGGCTGAAATTGTCAAAAATTCGTCCTCCCGTGGAGCGGTCCGGCTATGGTAGCCTTCTTAGGGAGTAGGATATTGATAATTTGTGGCCCCGACGTCTGTTTTGCATGCCAAGAATATTAGGCACAAAGGCGCCTTTGTTCGGCAATTTTATTGCTATTTTTGGGTGGGTTTGGACCCTTTTTGTGACGCCTTTTGGGGATGAAATTGTCGAAAATTCGTCCTCCCGTGGAGCGGTCCGGCTATGGTAGCCTTCTTAGGGAGTAGGATAGTGAGGATTTGTGACCCCAACGTCGGTTTTGGATGCCAATAATTTCAGGCACAAAGGCGCCTTTGTTCGGAAATTTTATTGCTATTTTTTGGTGGGTTTTGAATCCCTTTTGGTTGCTTTTTGGGGATTTTCTTGCTCTACAATCGTCCCAGGGTGGGTGAGGGTAGCGCTAGTGGGCGTGATGTGGGGGATGGTAGCAACGCCTCGAGAGGTCCCATAGGACCCACACCACGGGGGTAGTTCCAGTCGCACCGATCCTGCGTGATCATGGTGGCCGACTCCCTAGGCTTGGGGTTTTTGAGTTTTTGATTTTTTTGTGAGGTCAGAGGACCGACTTATTGTAGCCTGCGGGCATTTTGGTGATATATATACATGACTTTATTTTTGGTTATACACTTGTCATGATTTATTGTTTATTTTATGCACATTTTAGTTAGTTGATGTATGCATGTGTTATTATGAATGCGATGTTTCTAATTATATGATGTATGCATATGGAATGGATGGAATGATTTGTTGATAACTTGTCGGTGGCACCATAGACTGTACAGGATTCACTGGCTTTCTGTACTATGTGATGACTTTGCATGTGTATATATATATATATTTTGTTTTTGTATTTTTTGATGGTGATGCAAGAATGGACATGTACAACATTTGTTTTAGAATGTAGTTAAGGTTTTTTTGAGACTCAGATGTTTTAACTAACTAGCCAAGACTGTACATTTATCTTACAAGACTTTTGAACAAGGTACGAATCAAACTTGAGTTTGACCAAGTTATTTCACATCCCTGTGTGTGCGATTGAATTTGTTTATGTGGTATTTGTTAGGATACCGCCAGTGCTAGATAGGCTGTCCACCAAACCTGTATTGAGGATCACCTAATTAGCTCCACTAACTCCTTTGTTGTATTTAGTAAGATTAATCCATAGGACAATCTAAGGTACCATAAGCTAGCTCATCCACATGCAAACATTGGTCTGCTCACATGCAAAGCTAATGTGATAGACATATCGTCATGCGTTTAGGATACCGCCATTGCTAGGTAGGCTGTCCACCAAACCCGTAATGAGGATCACCTAGATGGTTTTTCGAATGCTGAGAATTCTAGGGATTCAAGCTCATGCGTCTTTCGGTTGCTCAACTTGTTGGGATACTTGCTCTCATACATAGTGATGAAAATCACTATTTATTTTTCTCTTTTGTTTTTCTTTTTGAGCAAGGGGTTTGAATAGTGGTGATAACCACTGTTATTTGATTTTGCATTTTAGGTTTCAAAGTTGAGCTCGTGGGTTTTTGGCTTGTGAATGGAATTGATCCCTTTTGGCTTTGGGGATGACTACCCATCCTGTTTAGGGACGTGTAGTATGAATCCTTATGACTTTGGGGACCAAAGGTGATTGGGGATGTTACTATGTAATGGCATTGATCTTTTAGGCCTTGGGGATGACTACCCATCCTTGTCAGGGGCGTGTAGTACGAATCCTTATGACTTTGGGGATCAAAGGTGATTGGGGATCTGATTATGTAATGGCATTGATCTTTTAGGCCTTGGGGATGACTACCCATCCTTGTCATGGGCGTGTAGTATGAATCCTTATGACTTTGGGGATCAAAGGTGTTTTGGGATTTTTGTTAGTGGTGAAGACCACTATTTATTATGGGGAATTGGATGGGGAAGAGCTTGTCCTTTTGTCAATTCTCAGCATTCTCGAACCATTCGCATAGGGGGATGAGCAGGCTAACCTTTCACCTATGGTACCCTAGACTGCTTTGTAGGTTTCTCTTGCGTTCACACAACTTGGGAATTTTTTATGTGTTTTAACTTGTGTGGGGATGCTACGTAACGAGGTGTGATCCAAGTAAAACTCTACCTTTGTAAAATCTATCTGACTTTGTATAACATTTGACTAGAAATCTAAAGATAGTTGAATGATGAAAAACCCTAAAGACATTAGCAGACAACTGACTATGATAAAAAAATGTGGATGGCGTTATTCTGGATGGATGTGTTTACAAAATGGACTGAATGTGGAAAATGATGGAATTGCCTAGCAATTACAGTCTATGGTGCTTATGACGTGTATGACCAAAAAATATGCCATGTATGGATGCGATGCCTAATGCAGTTTATTATATTTTTGTTTTTTTTGATTTTTAAGAGTATGCATGGAAGTGAGATGCAATTTTTTTTGTTATTTTTTATTATCTTTTGTTTTTGTTTGTTTTTGAATATTTGTTTTTGACCAAGCGATTATGGGAACCCTTGGAGCTTTTGGTTTGACCAAAGATTTTATGGATACCTTTGGGGCATTTTAGGTTGACCAAGCGATTGTGGGAATCCTTGGAGCGTTTGGTTTGACCAAAGGGATTATGTGCACCTTTGGGGCATTTTGGGTTGACCAAAGGGATTATGGGTACCTTTGGGGCATTTTTGGGTTGACCAAGCGATTGTGGGAATCCTTGGAGCTTTTGGTTTGACCAAGCGATTGTTGGAATCCTTGGAGCTTTTGGGGTGGGCTATGGCTCTCTAAATGTGGAATGGCCTCAAATGACTGATGTTCAAGGGTTCTAGTTCCTTGATTCCTTCAAGAGAGGTGAGCCGGTATGTTCCAGGTCCTATTTTACTATCAATTACATAGGGACCTAACCAATTTGCCATGAACTTATCCCTTAAATGGGGCGGCAAGTTAGAATTTTGTTGGTTCTCTTTTAAGACCAAGTCACCAACCTGAAAGTCCCTCAGGTGAACTTTCATGTTGTATGCTTTCTTAAGTCACTCTTGATAGATACGTAAATGCTCGAGAGCATTGATGCATCATTCATCGAGCAATGTAAGCTGGTCTAACTGGGCCTACCACGTAGTGTCATCATCGATGAACTCTTGCATTGATATGCGTAGGGAAGGTATTTCCAACTCGAGAGGCATGACTACCTCGGAGCCATACACCAACGAAAATGGAGTTGCCCCAGTGGGCATCCGAATGCTAGTGCGATAAGCCCACAAGGCAAGTGGGATTTGAATGTGCCAATCCTTATGACTATCTGTGACCATATTTTTAAGGATGGCAACTAGCATTTTGTTTGACGCCTCTGCTTGCCCATTTGCCTACGGATAATAGGGTGTCGAAAAATTGTGCTGAATTTTGTACTTTGTTGTCAAAGCACGCACATCTTTGTTCTTAAATGACGTCCCATTATCCGAGATGATCTTGGATGGAATACCAAAATGACATATGATGTTATGTAAAATAAACTCCGCAATGCGGGGTCCAGTCGTAGAGGTAAGCGAAATTGCTTCCACCCACTTGGTGAAGTACTCTATGGCCGTTATGATAAACGTGTGATGGCCTGACGACGCAGGGGAGATCTTTCCGATTAGATCTAAGCCCCACTACAAAAATGGCCAAGCCGATTGGATCGGCTGCAAGGCCTGAGAAGGTACGTGTGTCAAATTAGCATGGTGTTGACACTTCACGCACTTCCTTACATACGCGCAACAATCTCGCTCTAAAGATGGCCAATAATAGCCCATGCAAAGAATGCACTTTGCGATGGCCATACCACTGAAGTGGCCACCGCATGTACCATCGTGCGCTTGGGTGATCGCCCAAGTGGACTCCGCTGGGTCCAAGCAATGGAGGAGGATCCCTTCGTAGCTCCGACGATACAAAATGTCTCCTAGCAAGACATGTTTTGCCACTTTCTGTTTGAATGATCTTTTCACGGCGTGTGTCAATCCAAGTGGGAGGTTACCTAGCTTGAGGTAGTCTCTTATGGGTGTGTACCAATCCTGCTGATCAGAAACCTCGATGGTATGAACTGCCAATCCCTCTTGAAGTTCATCCCTAGCAAAAGCTGAGCGGGAACGAACTTGTAAGAATAGCGTTGTGTTGCTATTAAGAGGGGTCAGGGAGAACAAGGACCCCCAGTTGGCGTGATTCAGACTATCATGGATTCGAGAGAACTTATCCTGAGATGGTTCAATCTGGATCAGGTGGATTCTTGGCGTTAGGTCAGAGCTTGCACGCTCCATCATGGATTGCGATAATGTTTTGACTTGAATGGTTGTCATCTCACCGGAAGGGTCTTGCGGGATTAGTGACCCCAAGGAGGCCATAGTGTCCGCAAAATGATTCGATGATCGAGGGAGTGCCTCGATGTCATACCATTCAAGCTTTGCCAGGAATTTATCCACAAGGGCTTTGTAGGCCTACAGAACTGGGCATTTACATTGGAATACCCCTTTCACTTGGTTGACAATTAACAACGAATCACCAAAGATGTTCAAGCATTTGATGTTCATGGTGATTGTTGTCTGAAGACCTATGAGCAAGGCTTCGTATTCGACATTGTTGTTGGTGCATAGGAAATCAAGTTTAAATGATAGAGGCATTGGAGCCCCTTGCGGTGTGAAGAATACGATTCCCATGCCACCCCCTTGCTCACATTTAGAACCATCAAAGAATAGGGTTATGTCGGCCTGTGACTCAGGCTCATCAAAATCTGGCGATTCTGAGACATGGAAGACCCCATCATCGGGCAGCTCTACGGTCAGAGGCTGATCGTCTTCGAGAGGAGCCTCACGTAAGTTGGGCTTTTGGGGCCCCAAAATCTTGGTCTCTATAGACTCTAAGCGCCCTAGCAGCGCTTTGTATGTATCGGAGGATTTGATCTCCTCCTCCTTGGTTTGTTCCCATTGTGGATTTCAGGGAACTTGAGGCCTATGGAGGGGTAGCCGGATAGCACCCCCCTGCCTTGGTAGGGCATTTCAGCCCGCTCTTCTTTGCACTCAAATTCCTCATAGGCTTCTTGAGGAATTTTTGGGTGTGACCTATAAACATGGGTGGGTGCCCGAGGAAGGCGCCCGTCATTGGTTCTAGGAGTGGCCTCCCACTCAGGTCTAGGGGGTGTTGGGGGCAACGCTTGATAAGGTCATGGAGACCTGTCTCGCACCAAGGGGTTGTGCCTCTCATAAAGTTTTGTCTTATGCATGTGAGGGGTTGGAGTCCTTGCCTGCATAGTGTTCTAGAGCAACTCATCCATCTGGCACTGAATGCGCTCTTTTTTAAGATGATACAGTTGCTCTAACTACTATTGATCTTGCTCAAGCTACGTGAGTTGTGCTTGGTGGGTGGCATGTTTGGAAAATGCCAAGTCGATTCGTTCCATCGTCCTAAGTCTAGGAGGCCTAGATGCCTCTCTTACATATCTATCTCGGTCATGGTGATCCGAGATCTCTATAGGTCGCTTCCCTCTATCGAGGTTAGCGGCATTCACCCGAGGCTCTGGCCTCAGTAGGTGATCCTAATAAATAGCAGGTGTGGAAGCGCATTGTTCCCACGCTGTGTATTGCTCTTGAGGAATGTAGTGGTTTTCCTCATGCTCCCTTTCGTATATGTGAAAGGGGCGGGCAGAGTTGGCTCGCCCTATCTGAAGAGCCTTGCGCTCTGGATTTGGCCTATTGTTTTTTATAGTAATAAGGGGTAGAGGAGGGATGATGTAATCATGTGGCCCCTCCTTATGGACCCTATGTTGTTCTAGCGCTTCATTGCATGGTGGCCACTCATAACGAGTGTCTAAGGGAGCCTTCCCATCTATGTTGAGTGCCACGTGTAAGGACTCCTCCTGAAAGGGTCTATGTTGAATGGGAGTGCCCCTCGAAGGGGTGCCTCTATAGTCCCATTCCGTCATGGTATGATGTGGACTATTTTGTGGGTCAGGCCACCAAGGTGGTATGACCAAGTCCTTGGGGCTATAGCGGAGGTGACTTGTGCCCCCTTGTACACTTTCCGTAGCTTCTGCCCGTGATTGGGCTTGGCTACGGGTGTACACCATGGTGGTGTCTCTCTACAAGATATGTAGGTCTTTATCTTCTTTACAATTTTTTTATGCTACACTAAACAAATAGGAGCCACACAAACAAAGAAGTGATTATCTCGTTTATGGATTAAAGGTGTGCCCTAGATCTGGTTTAGTGTGTTTTGATTTTTGTTTTGAAAGCCTTGTAAAGAAAATTTTGTTGTACATGCAATATGAGGGCTCTTATGTCTCCCAAAATGGTCGCCCCTTCAATATACCACTGCCAGGCCATTATACCAAACCTCTCAATATACCCGCCCTTACGTGAGGGAAACTATTGGTACGCGAGAGCAGAACAATACGTGGAACATAGGCGGTATGGAAGGGGAATCACCCTATTTTTGACACCTACCATAGAAGACTTATCCTCATGCATTGGGAATCACCCCAGATACACTTGGTCATCTTTCATCAGGATTTACGTCTAGCAATAGTAGCGATCAGGGTTATGTATGCAAAAATTCAAGCCAAGGTGGTGATGAAATCCACCGTTGGTCTTGATCAAGTGTTGGGGTTTTACGACCAACTCCTTGATGTTTAGATTATCACGTGGTGTGTGGGGTTATTTTTACTTGCGCAAAGAAAGGAAACATGCAGTAAAATTTCCTATGCAAGCAAAGAAACAGAAAAATCATAGAAACAGAGACAAAAAATTATAGAGAGTGTTCAGAAAACCTACCTCTTCTCTGCCCACACCGGATGCCCCTGAGTTTCTGCTCAAAAAATGCATAGAGAGCTAATCGTCCCGGGGTGGGATGAATAGCAGATCTATATTCATCATAGGGTGGGATGAATGCCTTATTCATCCCAGGGTGGCACGAATTCCAGTCTGTATTCATCACAGGGTGGCACGAGTAGCAGTCCAACGCTTGAAGGATTAACACCTGAAAGCAAAAACACACAATTTTGATCAAAAATTTGATCCCAAAATCAAGGGACAGAGTCCCACCATGATCGCCACTGAAAGCACGAGGATACGGAAGCAATAGGTGTACCGGGTGTGATGCAAACAAAAGCAAATGTAACGCTAAGTCCTACGAATGAAGAAAGGACTAAAGTGCATGAAAAGGGGAAAACAAACGAACTGAAATGAGATATAAAGCAAATGTAAAGTGCAGCCCTTTTTTTTATTAATTTTTCTTTGAGATCAGGTTACAATACGTCTCCTTCCTTTTTAGGGGCTAGGAGCGTTAGATATAGTTTTGTTACACCACGGATGGTACGCTTCCCTTTGGGATCTTCCGCGTGCCCACATTTGAAATGGGTGGGCCAAACGTCATTGCCACTTGCATGAATGCATCTGTAGTTCCTTGCTACCCCTCCGGTGTTGATATCCTACATTCAAAGAAATAGCAAACGATTAATAGCACCTACGGATGGAGGGAAACATGCAATCCCCAAGGCCTCCGGTTAATGCATGCATGAAATAATTAAAATGGTAATCAAAACATGTCAGAATAAGATGAAATTTGGATAGAAGCATGAAAACACCATCATGAACACACTACAAAAGGAACAATCAAGAAATCTATTGTATATTTCTAATCACTCCGGGGTGGGACGATTAGGACTGTCATAAAATGTCAAAATGCAACCTCCTAAATGTCCCATCTAGAGGCCTCCAAAACACCTGCAAAGTTGGGGTTAGGAAAAATGGGGCATTTTGAGATGACCCAGAAGGTCGGATTTTGCAGATTCAGCCTCGATCGCCCTATATCCGAAGATGCTCCCTGTATGTTAGTGAAAGCGAAAAACAATGAAAACACAGTCAAAACTCATCAAAATGGCATGAAATTTGAATGGAAGCATATATGAATGACATAAAATAAAATGCAAAAGAAATAGTAAGGAAATATGCTACATATTTCTAATCACTCCGGGGTGGGGCGATTAGGACTACAGCAGTGCGGGGGGCGCCCGAGGGCAGGACGCCCACCGTTTGGGGCTTGGTTTCGGCACCAATCCACTTGGGATGGGTCCAAAACCTCCTAGGGGGTTGTGTCGACAAATTGGGTGGGGTATTGTGGCCAAATGTTCAGGTTTTGGGTCCAGATTGCGCTTCCAATGATCACCCAATAACCTCCCTTCCAAAAGAGAGATCAAGGATGTAAGAAGCACAAGTGAGGGGTGAGGATGTAATTCGAAAGCACTCCATTGCTCCAAATGCTCCTGCTCTATTATTTTTTGGGGTGAGAAGACTCACCATTTTATAGACCTGAGGGTCTCTTGTGAATGAGCATGCAGAGGCGCCACTTGGCCATCATGCCTTCCTCGGGGAGAGAAGATTCCTCCCTGATTAAGGGCTCCATGACTGCCTCTATGACTGCCTCTTTGAGCTCAAAAATGCTCACTCGCACTCCCATGCATTGAAGGTGGAGTTGAGTGGCGGATCTGAGCTGCCATTTGTCAAGGTTTGACCTTTTTCCCATCAAACCTGCTATTCGCCCCACCCTAGAGCGAATGCTGCTAATCATCCCGGGGTGGGACGAATACCAGTTTGTAATCATCCCAGGGTGGAACGAGTAGGGAGCAGAGTGCTTGAAAGGTGCCAAATTGACCTCTGACCTTCCAAAACTGCTGTGGGAGTGGTTAGGACCACTGTTTAACCTCTGGGGGCTGCCCTAGGGGCTATGTATGTCAATTCGATCAGTGCTTGTCGTCACATAATCGGATTGGTGCTATTTTGGTGTCTACATGAGGGTGTGTGAGGTATCAAGTAAACAAATGAAAGGTGTCATGAGTGTAAACGAAGAGTTTTGTGAAGTGTCATGTATAAAGAAGAGAGTTATGTAATCATGAGAGACTTTGTTAGAAGAGGAAATATCAAGAGACATGAATATGAAAGGTCTCATGTAATTATATATAGATGACAAAGCCTTGTATTATGTATCAAAATAACAATACATTTATGCATGCTATTGTAGTTTTTTTTCAATTCGTTTACACAGGTATTTATGAGGGATATTTATCCTCTCATACTGAGTGAGGTTTGAACCTTAAACCTAGGAAAGAGAGGCCAAAGTGCTTACCATTGCAATAATAAAAATAAGCCAAAGCCCTTACCACTATAGTAAGAAACAAATTTAGTTTACACGGGTTTTTATGAGGAGTCCTAGTCCCCTCTAATCGAGGTTTGAACTTGGTTCTCTTGATGAAAACCCAAATACATACCACTATGACATCCCTCATGGGTTTGCATGCTATTGTAGATTTTATCAATATGTTTTTAGTATTTTTCTATATCCATTATTGTGAGAATTATTTGTGAGATCCTCTGGAATTTATCCTATGAGCAGTGGGTCTATTTTTCTAACATGGTATCAAAGCTATTGTGAATTGATTATTGATTACTATATTAGAGAAGCTACGATGAGAGAGATTGTAGTTTTTTTAAAAGAGATAGTATTGAGAAGATCATATTTTTGAAGGAACTAAGCCTTATAGAAGAAATACCCATATTTATAGAAGATAAGCAGTGAGAATACCATACTTGTAAGAAGCCAAGTCTTGAAGAAAGAAGGCTCACAGTTATACTTTAAGTGTAAGAAGCCAAGCCTTGAAGAAGGAAGTTTTATGGTTACACTGTACTTATCTATGATAATTCAAAGATGCAACTATAAATATTGAAGATTTAAGATTGGAGGTTGAAGAAGAGAGAAATCAAAGAAGAAAGAAGTTGGGTTGAGATCACCCAAATATTGAATAAAATAAGGGCTAAGGTCACCCATAATATCGTTGTTGGAGAGATAAGAAGATTTTTGGAGGAAGAAAATTATAAGAGATATAATAAGAATTACAAGGAAAATTGATGAATAAGAAAAATAATAAAGAGAAGAGAAGAATTACTAAATAAAGCATAGAGATACATCTAAATATATAAAGGTTGATTGCATCTGAGGAAAAGTATGACTACATCTAAGATGTGAATGACTATGTCTAAGAGGAGAATAATTGAATCCAAGAGAAAATCTTAGACCTAGATTGAAAGCAGAAGTAATTACATTCTAAGTTCAGCCTACTAGAAGTGTAATGACCCTCCTCGCATGACCATAGTTAGTAGATATGTTGATGAAATAAACTTACCTTTTCCTATAAGAATGTGGTATTGTTGATAGTTTTTGTGTATGCAAGACTAGGTATATACTTTCGATAGATAAAATATGGTCGACAAAAAAGGTAAGAGGGAAGTCATGATTTGTCTCATGAGTAAATGAAAGCTCATACAAATGCATATCATATAGGTGCATTGTGAATGATTTGCATTATGCTTTGCTTAAATTTCGGTTTGTTGTCTGATGAAAAATGATGTGTGTAAATACTTTCTGATGGCAATGAAATTTCCCAAGGGTATGAGAGCCACTCTTCATTAAATCATTGAGGGAATAATAAATTAATTATATGCTTATCTTTGTTTTGTTTTGGAAAATAGTACGAGATTAAGTTTAAGATGTTTTTAAAGGGTATTTAAATCAATCAATAAATATTATTAGAATTTTAGTTAAGAAAATGATATAATAAACATATATGCTATTTTTTTTGGTTCATTAGTGGAGTGGACTCATGAGGTGGCAAGAGGTAAGATAGGAAACTGTTTGAGGAATTATCCACTCTAATTATTACCCTCAATCTGGAAAAGCAAAAAAAAGGAGAGTGGAAGGTTATACGGGGCATCAAGTAGAAAGAGAAAGGGGATTAAAAAAAGAAAAGAAAGGGAGTTGGTTTTGTGGTGTGTGTGGGTAATTGTGGGAAAAGCAAATCAAAGGAGTAGTTGTAGAGATATAAATCACAAGCTAGAGTCTAGGATGTTGTTCCTGTTTATTGTGTTTATTTTATATAGAATGGATTGGTATTTACTATGAATGTGATGCTTGGTAATTGAGTTTATGATCTAATTAGTGTTATATTTCGTGCTAGAAAACATTATAAGAAAATGTTCTTTTCCTTGTTTGTGTTGAGTACGAAATATTGAGAAAGAATGGATTATTATTTTCACTATAGTTTTTTGACTTAAAAATATCTCATTATTGCATTGTTTTGGATTGGTAGTGTAACGGTTGTATGGAAATATGTGATTTATGAGTTTCTTGTATCAAAGTTTTAAATCAGAAGTGATTCAACTTGAGAAAGAAACTTAATTGAATGGCATGCATTCATGTGCAAGTGGAAAATAATGTATTTGGAATGAATACCAGAGTACATGTCATATTTAGATGCATACATAAAATTTTGGAGCCGTATTGATCCCTAGCAAGTATCTTTCAAGTTAAAAACTAGAAAAATATTGCAACCTTCTTTGTCATCGGTGTGATGGATGCACATCATTGGGCAATGCTAAAACGGGCACCTGGTTTGGGTATGATTAGGAACACCATCGTAGAAAATCGTACCTGACAGTGCGATAGTCATTTTTAGAATTACCTCGAATGATTTATTCCATAACTAAACTGCTACACAATTTACTTCTATGGTTGTTCAATATTTTTGGAAACGTAATGTTTCCACTGGGCTATCTTAGGCAGTACTGAAGAGAATACCTATTTGTTGTACCTATAACCATTTGTTGACAAACCAATCATTTAAGTTTTAAACTTAATTTTTTTTTATGTAAATCTTTCGAATGAGCTCTACAGTAGCTACAATAGTTGGATTGTTATCCGTTTGTTAATACAAGTCTTTTCTGACATATGCATGAAGACAAAAGCTTATAGTATTGCATGTAATGTCAAACATGATACTTCCACTACAATATTACACTCAATAGAAAAGGGAAGATTATCTTTATATTCCATTGAACCATACTTTAGGCCATTAAACAAGATAATGTCGACCCATAAATGATGAAAATATTTGTAATGTAATATTCTATTTTTATAGACATGGAAATGTCATCTCTTGTAACTATAGTTATATTTATTAATGGGAAATTGGTTGTGAAATATTGAATAGAAATTATAATTAGCTTTTGCAAAATGTTCTTCTAGGTTGTTTTATAAAAACTTTATTCTAATATGAATTGGCTAGGAAATGCATGGGAGAGATGCAGCATAGTGTTAATACAAAACTATAGAAAAAACTTTTATGATGAACGCGGTCATTTTGTTTCTATGTATGAAATATTTATTGTTTTGTTATGCGGACACTGGCTTAAAATATTTAAACATCAACCACAAGATGACAGTAGAGATTTTATTTTTTTTGAAATGTTTGGAAATGCCATGATTAACTATTAATCATTTGCCATGTTGAAAATTAATGAGATATTCACTGGAGAGATCCGGTAATGAAGATAAATAGTGATATCATAGTAATTATGAACAAATGGTATTATTCAGACTTCTTTCCTTTCAGTATATCAAGTAGATTGATATTAAACTATGGGTTAATAAGTTATAAATGTAGACATACGTTCTATAGGAATATATGAACTTATGTAATAGTTAGTGCCTAAGTCATTTGATGGAGGATGATAGTTAATAGAATTTAATTAAAATCAAAGACGTGTGAATTCTTGTGTTAGATAACATGGGTCTTGGAAGCCAAAGAAGGAGCTTTAGCTGTCTCCTATAGTGAGATTAAGAAAGCATATTTATCATACTAATATTATAAATATAAAAGGGCACAGTATTTAAAACATATGCCTAAACTTAGTTAATGGTGTAAAAAAAATTAAATCTATAAAAATGCAGATATAGATAATAGCCTTTATAAAATTACTGTAATTTAGATCAATCTGCTATTAATATCTACTTTCGTTATGAATTGCTATTAAAGACAATAAATGTATTGTAGAGTCATCTTTGGTGTAGTCTACTTTGATAGGTAAACTTAAAATTACTTTCAAGAGAAACTGAATATCATTTTAAAAGGGGAACATTGAGAAAGTATAAATAAATCAAGTACACTCAATGACATTGAGATGTAAGTAAGTATAAAATGTAACTCGAGAGTGGTTGTGGTTTGATAGAATAGGTTGGTACATGAGACCTAGTCAAAACTAGTAACGAGAGACAGTATGGGACACCACCTCCAAGTCATTTCCTTGGGGTACAAGTGATAAATCCTTGTGTCATTTGACTAGTAGGGAATTAGTATGAGAAAATAAACTAGCTTTACCATGATGTTTGGTATGGGATAAACGGTTGTGAGTTACAATGGACAATCATATTAATACCAATATTAGGGTAATGACATGGCTTTAGCTAACTCCAAGAAATAGGGCAATAAGCTAGATACTAGGCATATGTACGCTAACCCCTTGAATATAAAGTTTTGAACATGTCAATTGGTTAAGTCAAGGTTCATTATGCTAAGGGATGGGGAGAGTATGCATTCATCCTTTAGGTGTTATGGGACCTAAAGGATAACCCTAGTCATGGTTTGACCCTCATGCTAGAATAAGAGGATGCTAAATAAGATAAGTCTATAGTAAATAATGGTACCTTTCATGGAATTTGGCTAATCTTGTCCACTTGAGTGGCTATCTGCAGTAGTATTGAATCCTAAAAATAGTATGATATACCTGTATGGATTAAATTTTATATAATTGAATCATTGGGTGAATCACAAATTCTATGAATATGAATAATAAAAGTACTTGTTAGATTAAATAATAAATTTAGAAAAAAAAAATTACCTTGAAAATTGCTTGGCTTATTTATGTGGTGTAAACAGTTGAGTAGACTTGGGTTGTTAAATGTGGTATTAAAGCAGAAAATTTTCTTATTTTGTAGGACTTTGTAGTATTTTGTGTAACTAAAACTTAATCTACTTAATCAATTTACTTCTTTCTCCACAAGTCTAATGTCACACATGTTGTGGGGTGGACCTTCCAGTAATGCCACAGAAGGTGGACAAGAGGAATCCATCGTAAGACCTCCAAGAGGGCCATGGATAGGAAACACAAGAGAAGATCCTCAAAGGGAAAGAAAAATGAAATAAATAAATGAGCCTCATTCAAATGAGCCTAACATAGAGGAAAGAAGTTTGGAAAAGATAGTCTAACTATTGTAAACTCATATGGATCAACAAAAAGAGGAAGTTGCACAACAGAAAGCACACATGGTCCAACAACAAAAATTAACAGTTCAAAAATAGAAATTAATTGAGGACTTAAAGAGGGGAAGGGAATCTATAGGTAGAATAGATGAGGCACCCACTGAGCCTATAGGAACTAGTACTGGTAGGGCCATAGTGAACGCAGAGTTATCTAAGAACCTAATGAAGGTTGTGACTTCCAAGTTTAATGGAAAGTATAATGGAGATGCAGCAAAGAATTGGTTGAATGAACTAGAGTCATGTTTTTTCCTGATAGTTTTGTTGTCTAAATCTAAAACTGCTTTTTATATCATAAATATGGTAGAAGTAACATTGGATTGATGGAAAACATTTAAGAGAGGATAGGGTATTGATATTGTAGATCTCAAATAGGAAGACTTTGTTAAGGAGTTTAGAAAAATATTCCTAACTAAGCAATACTATGTGGAAAATTTTGAGGAATTTACTAACTTGCGGTAAGAATCAATGACAATTAGAGCTTAAACATAGTAGGTAATTTGTACCCGTATGACATTCCTATGTAGAAATGATAGAAGATTTTAATGGACTTTATAGTCGGTTTGCCTAAAATAGGGTTTAGACATGATGTAATATTGGTGGTTGTGGATAAGTTAACCAAGGTGGCACATTTCATATGAGGGAATGTATAGGATGATGCACCTACTATAGTGAATAAATTTAACAAAGAGATAGTGTGACTACATGGATTTTCTAAAGTTATTATCTTTGAGAGATATTCTCATTTTATCTCAGAATTTTGGTATACTTTGCATGAAGTATTGAGTACCAAACTAAATATCAGTTTGGCCTATCACCCTAAGATATATGGGTCAACTAAGAGGGTGAATTAGGTCTTAGAAGATATGTTGAGAATGAATTGAATGGATCAACATACTAAATGGGAATATTATTTGTACCTAGTTGAGTTCACATACAATAATAAATATCATGCATCACTAGGTATGGCACCATTTGAAGCTCTATATGGAAGAAGGTGTAGGACTCCCTTGTCATGGGATAATCTAAAGGATTGGGTGGTGATTGGATGAAAAATAATTAAAGTGCTGGAAGATAAATTGAAACAAATTCAACAAAAGTTAAAGGAGATCGTAAATCTCTAAAAGAGCTATGCGAGCCTCAAAAGAACATTGAGGGAATACTCTATGGGATATAGGACGTTCTTAAGGGTGAAACATACTAAAAGTTATATAAAATGTTGCAAACTTAACCCTATATATGTGGGTCTATTTGAAATTGTGGGTAAGATAAGCCCTGTTGCATATAAACATGCTCTACCACCAAGATTATCCAAAATATATAATGTCTTCCATGTGTCTCTCCTTAGAAAGTACATTTTTGATCCCACTCACATTTGGGATGTTTTCAATTTGTAGATGATCAATCCGCTAAAAATTGAATTTTGGTCTATTCGTATACTTGTTTATAGGACCAATAACCTCAGAAATATGAACATAGAGCAATGACAGGTCGAATGAGACATCTATTCAAATAGAAATACCATGTGAGAAAACATGGCAAATATGCAACAATAGTTTCCTTATTTGTTTGAGTATATATGAACAATTTCAAACACTTGATATGGATTGATGATGTATATGTATATGTGGATGATTACTTGGACTATTGATTAAATTTGATTTTGGTGTGTGTTTTTGTTTGTGTATGGCAATTGAATGCAAAATAAAACATTATGTGGAATAGAATTTGTTATCAGTTTGAATTACTGAATGGATTGTAAATAGACATACTTATAAGATGTATGATGTATGAATACATATGTAAACTAATGATATGTAAATGGATATATGTTTAGTTTGTTTTAAATTATACATTAAACATAAGGACTATATTTATTTTTAGTGGGGAAGGATGTAACAACCCTCCTCGCATGACCATAGTTAGCAGATGTGGACAACATTGGGGCTATCAAGGTGGACAAAATTGGGGCTATCAAGGTGGACAACATTTAATTTAAATTGAAGAAACATGAAATTAAGGGAGATAGAGGATGTTTGGATAAAATATAAGAAAGGAATATGATCAAAAAGAGTTTTGTGTAAAACAACACAAAGTTGCTTGTAGATGGAGAACTTGTCCAAAAAATAATTAATAGAATAAAATCTATCAAGATGAACAAGCTTCCTAGAAGAACCTTGATGAAAATAGGTTTACCAAATATAGGGTTGTGACCACCTAAATGATTGTAATAAAATAATCAACTACTAAATTCAACTATTGAAAGGTGTTTGCTACCAAACCAACATTTGCCATTCGTATATTCGATCATGTTAAACTCATCTTCTATGATCCCTTCTATAGAAGTAAGAGAAACAACTAAGCATTCCCATAAGGCTATATGACTAGGAGGTTCATTAAAAATATAGATAGAACAAAATTCAAGAACCTAAGATTTGAGAGCTAATCTAATCCACACAAAATGATGAGCAAGATCATCATGATCCAAAATAGCATAACATAGAGACCTAAATATGGATATGGTAGCATGTACTTTACCATTAGTATGAGATGTAGTAAAGGTATATGTATATCCCCAACCAATAATTTATATATAATGGGAGAGATTCTGAACAATGACTTTCAATTCTTGAAGAAAAAGAATAGAAATATGATTGTTTACTACAACATTTAAAAATTGAAACTTATTATAAGGGAGGGAGAGTCCCCTAACATTCTAATATGGAATATTAAACTTTATAAGGGGTGATTTGGAGTCTTATTGAACTCACAAACTAGATACTAGAATTTGTTTTTGTTGAGTTGAAGGTATGCTTCGCTGGAACCATATTTGAGCAAATTGAAAGAAGGATCTAGTAAGATATTTGATAGAGGATTTGTTTCCTCTAATTGGAAGGGGTGATTTTGAGGGGTCACCAATCGCTTTTTCTTACCTACCATTCTCCACCCATTTGTCATAGGTTTATGTTTGATGGGGTCAATGAAGGAATGAGAGCTAACTCAAGGCCCACAATTGAATCCAACAAGGATTAGGAATTAATAGGAATATCCAAGGATTTAGTTTGAGATGTAGAAGAGGCAAAAGTGTTCTTAGGGGGCATGACTTGAGGAAGTGGAGAAGGGTTTTTAAAAGCTAACTGATTTTGAAGGCCATCGATGGGGAATTTTTAGCTATATTCTAAGTAGTGGCTTCTATATGAGGGCTAGTAGTAGGGATTTTCTCAACTATTTTTTCAGCAGTGGCTTTCATCTCTTTCTTTTTCACTATTTTTATGGGAAGTTCTTGAAGTGTTTGACTTATCTATAGTAAAAATAGGCACTAGGCGAGTTTAGGTAGATAAGAGGTTGATTAATAAGGAAACTTAGCCCATTGAGGTCAAGGGGTGGGGGCAATAGCTTGGATATGTCCATTTCCACATAAATACGATGGTGAATTCTATAATTAGATCATTTCTCTAAAATAGGGTCAGACCACAAAACCCTACCAAGGAGATAAGCAATTTTATTAAGAAAGGGAAGATAGTAGAGAGATAAAAAAGGGATATCTATCCAAATATAGTATTTTATCCTGGAGGAGCCCTTTAGATAAAAATATAAAGACCATCCTGAAAGATAGCTTGTTTACCCACAAATAATCCATATTTTGTATTGTAGAGCTTTCTAGGCACGTTCAACATTTGCAAAGGAGACAACTATGTACCCCTTCCTAGTCCTTGAATAGCCTCAACTATCTAACCTTTGGTATTTTATTGAACCCCTTTGACCCATTTGAGAAATTTAGACTCAAGGGTATCCCTCATACAAAAAAAACAAAATGATAGTGCATTTTGACAAGTCATTGGCTACTTTAACAAAGGAATCAAGAAGAACCATTGAAAGACACTTGCCTTGGTTGATATTGGTTGAGTTTTTGCTATATTAGGTTTTGAAAGGTCAATAGTGCAACCCTCTAATATTGTCCTCTTACTCTCAAGATTTACGTTCTATATGGGACTATTTGCAGGGTTCCCAAAGGGAGTCTAGGAAACCTAAGATTCAATAACATCGAGGTATGGAGTTTCATCCATCATAGGAACCTTGCATCCTATGCAAACTTTTCAATGATTGGTTACCTATACCCAATTAATTCTTTAATGCAAAATTAAGATTGTCATCATATAACGAAGATTGTCTCAATCTTCACTCTAATCTAACACCATATGCTAATTTAAATCTAGATCTATATATTCTCCTCCATTTTTTATTTGGTCAAATTAATTTTCTTGGATCCTCGCATTTGTCATGAGTTTGTTCTTAATTCATCATAAATATAACTTGTTTTTTTTTAACTTAGTTCAATTATAACCAATAATTTTATTATTTCAAACAAATTTAAACAAATAAAATGAAAAATATATAACACTCAATATGTTGAATAATTATAAAGTTAATCTTAATATAATGGAAAGTATAATGGAGATGCAGCAGAGAATTGGTTGAATGAACTAGAGTCATGCTTTTCCCTGATAGTTTTGTCGTCTAAATATAAAAATGCTTTTTCTATCATAAATATGGTAGAAGTAGCATTGGATTGATGGAAAATCTTTAAGAGAGGATAGGGTATTGAGACTGTAGATCTCAAATAGGAAGACTTTGTTAAGGAGTTTAGAAAAATATTCCTAACTAAGCAATACTATGTGAAAATTTTTGGGGAATTTACTAACTTGCAACAAGAATCAATGACAATTACAGCTTAAACCCAGTAGGTCATTTGTACCCATATGACATTCCTATGTAGAAATGACATAATATTTTAATGGACTTTATAGTCGTTTTGCCTAAAATAGGGTTTAGGCATGATGTAATCCTGGTGGTTGTGGATAAGTTAACCAAGGTGGCACATTTCATATGAGGGAATGTATAGGATGATGCACCTACTATAGTGAATAAATTTACCAGAGAGAGTGTGACTACATGGATTTTCTAAAGTTATTATCTTTGATAGAGATTCTCATTTTACCTCAGAATTTTGGTATACTTTGCATGAAGTATTGGGTACCAAACTAAATATCAGTTTGGCCTATCACCCTAAGATATATGGATCGACTAAGAGGGTGAATTAGGTCTTAGAAGATATGTTGAGAATGAATTATATGGATCAAAATACTAAATGGGAATATTATTTGTACCTAGTTGATTTCACATGCAATAATAGCTATCATGCATCACTAGGTATGGCACCATTTGAAGCTCTATACGGAAGAAGGTGTAGGACTCCCTTGTCATGGGATAATCTAAAGGATTGGGTAGTGATTGGATGAAAAATTATTAAAGTGATGGAAGATAAATTGAAACGAATTCAACAAAAATTGAAGGAGGTCTTAAATCTCTAAAAGAGTTATGCGAGCCTCAAAAGAACATTTAGGGAATACTCTATGGGAGATAGGATGTTATTAAGGGTGAAAAATACTAAAAGTTATATAAAATGTTGCAAACTTAACCCTATATATGTGGGTCTATTTGAAATTATGGGTAATATAAGCACTGTTGCATATAAACATGCTCTACCACCAAGCTTATCCAAAATCTATAATGTCTTCCATGTGTCTCTCCCTAGAAAGTACATTTTTGATCCCACTCACATTTGGGATGTTTTCAATTTGCAGATGTTCAATCCACTAAAAATTGAAATTTGGCCTATTCGTATACTTGTTTTTAGGACCAATAACCTCAGAAAGAGGAACATAGAGCAATGACAGGTCGAATGAGACCAATATTCAAACATAAATACCATGTGGGAAAACATGGCAAATATGCAACAATAGTTTCCTTATTTGTTTGAGTATATATGAATAATTTCAAACACTTGATATGGATTGATGATTTATATGTATATGTGGATGAGTACTTGGACTATTGATTAAATTTGATTTTTGTGTGTGTTTTTGTTTGTGTATAGCAATTGAATGCAAAATAAAACATTATGTGGAATAGAATTTGTTATCAGTTTGAATTACTGAATGGATTGTAAATAGACATACTTATAAGATGTATGATGTATGAATAAATATGTAAACTAATGATATGTAAATGGATATATGTTTGGTTTGTTTTAAATTATACATTAAACATAAGGACTATATTTATTTTTAGTGGGGCAGGATGTAACAACCCTCCTCGCATGACCATAGTTAGGAGATATTGACTTTTCCTATAAGAATGTGGTACTATTGATGGTTATTGTGTATGGAAGACCAAGTATATACTTTCGATGAACAAAATACGGTCGACAAAAAAGGTAATAGAAAAATGATGATTCGGCATATGAGTACATGAAAGCTCAAGCAAATGCATATCATGTAGGTACATTGTGAGTGACTTATATTATGCTTTGCTTACATGTTATTTTGTTGTTTGATGAAAAATAATGTCTGCAAATACTTTTTAATGGTAATGAAATTTCCCAAGGGCATGTGAGCCACTCTTCATTAAATCATTGAGGGAATAAGCAATTAATTAAGGATTAAGTTAAAGAGGTTTGTAAAGTATATTTAAATCAATCAATAAATATTAGTTAAGAAAATGATATAACAAACATATATGATAGTTTAATTTGTTAATTAGTGGAGTGGACTCATGTTGTGGTGGGAGGTAAGATAAGAATTTGTTTGAGGAATTATCCATTGTAATTATTACCCTCAATCTGTAAAAGCAAAAAAATGAGAGTCATCGAGTAGAAAGGGAAGGAGTATTTAAAATAAGAAGAAAGGGAGATGGTTATGTGGTGTGTGTGCATGATTTGCGGGAAGAGCGAATCAAAGGAGTAGTTGCAGAGATATAAATCACAAACTAGATATTGGGATCTTGTTCCTGTTTATTATGTTTGTTTTATATAGAATGGATTGGTATTTATTGTGAATGTGATGCCTCGTATTTGAGTGTGAGCAAATCCGTGTTATAATGCTAGAAAACATGACTAAAAACTTTGTTTTCCCTTATTTGTGTTGAGTGTGAAATATTAAGAAAGAATGAATTTATATTTTCTATAGAATTTGCTATTTGAAAAATATCTCATTACAACGTTGTTTGGATCTGTTACTGTAACAGTTGTATGGAAACATGTGATTTATGAGCTTCTTGTATCGATGTTTTAAATCAAAATTGATTCAAATTGAGAAAGAAACTTAATTGAATGGCATGCATTCATGTGCAAGTGGAAAATAATGCATTTGGAATGAATACCAGACTACATGGCATATTTAGACGCATACATAAATTTTTGGAGTTGTATCTGACCCCTAGCAAGTATCTTTCAAGTTCAAAATTAGACAAATAATGTAGCCTTCTTTGTCATCGATGTGATGGATGCACATCATTGGGCAGTGCTAAAATAGGCACCTAGTTTGGGTATGATCAGGAACACCATTGTAGCAAATCGTACCTGGTAGAGTGATAGTCATTTTCAGAATTACTTCAAAAGATTTATTCCATAACTAAACTACTACACAATTTACTTCTATGGTTGTTCAATATATTTGGAAACGTAACATTTCCACTGGGCTATCTTAGGTAGGACTAAAGAGAGTGCTTATTTGTTGCACCTGTAACCATTTGTTGATAAACCAATCATTTAAGTTTTAAAATTAAAAGTATTTGATGTAAAGCTTCCAAATGAGCTCTATTGTAGCTGTCATAGTTGGATTGTTATCCATTTGTTAATATAATTCTTTTCTAAGACATGCATGTAGAGTCAAACATGATACTTCCACTACAATATTACACTCAATAGAAAAGGGTAGATTATCTTTATATTCTATTGAACCATGCTTTAGTACATTAAACAAGGTTATGTCGACCTAGCAAGGATGAAAATGTTTGTAATGTAATAGTCTATTTTTATAGATATTGACAATGTTGTATCCTGTAACTATGGTTATATTTCTTAATAAGGATTTGGTAATGAAATATTGAATAGAAGAAATATTTAGCTTTTGCAAAACCTTCTTCTAGGTTGTTTTATAAAAACTTTATTCTAATATGAATTGACCGAGAAATGCATGGGATAGATGCAGTATAGTGTTAATATAGAACTATAGAAATAACGTTTGTGATGAATGTAGTCTTTTTTGAAGAAATTATTTCAAATTTCTTTTGCTGAAGTAGGGAGAGCGCAGTGTGAAGAGCGCAGCAGGGTATGGCACAGTAAGGTTGGTCGGGTGCAGTCGGGTTGCGCACGGACCTCAGGCGCAGTAGGGTTGCGCGGGTGAAGTTAGGTTTCACACGGGTGAAGTCAGGTTGCGGATGAATCTCGGGCGAACTCGGGTCGCCCGAGCGAAGTCGGGTTGCACATGGATCTCGGGCGAAGTTGGGTTGCGCACGGATCTCGGGTGAAGTCGGGTCGCACAGGCGAAGTAAGGTTGCGCATGGATCTCAGGCAAAGTCAGGTTGCACGAGCGAAGTCGGGTTGCATGGATCTCGGGTGAAGTTGGGTCACGCGGGTGAAGTCAGGTTGTGCATGGGCAAAGTTGGGAAGACAGCTCTAGACTTAGCCAAATTTTGGCCTTGTAAAATTTTCCTGTCTGGAGGCTTGCACAGCTACAGATTTGGTTTCCCTGGCTTGGGAAGAACCGTATGGGAAGAGAGAAATGCCGGATCTGAAAGCAATGTTTCAGATCTGAGCTCTAACTTATAGAACTCGAACAAAATCCCTCTGAGGCGATTTGTACAGAGAACAACAGACTTTAGCACTTAAAAATAACTGTAAACCCTAAAGATGCCTAAAACAGCAACAAACTTTATTCATATGAAATGAGGTTTATAGAAGTCCTCAACTAAGGAAATAACAACATTTGTAGACTAAGCTACAAGATAAACTAAAAGGAAAAATGTCGAGTCGGCTGCTTGGACATTAATCAGATGAGCCACACTGCTCACTGAAACACTCTCCTTTCTTTCTCTGCTCTATTATCCAAAATTTCTCTCCTCTTCTTCTCTTTTCCTCCACCTATCTAAAAAACCTGAACTGCCTTATATAGCTACGGGGAGAGGAGGATAGGGTTTGTCCTCTGACAAGTTTTGACAGACCCTCAACTAGGGTTTCTGACCAATCATCGAACTGGCATTAAATCACCGAATTGGCATTAACTTCTATGGCAATCGGATCTGTCAGATGTCACATCTGTTAGAGGGTAGGTATGATGTCATGTCAAACTTTTTTCAGGAACCCTAACTACGCAAGCGCAGTCCGACTTAGGTGTGAAATCTGGATTAATATTTCTAACACCCTCCTTTAAGCCTAATTTCATGAGCACTTTGACTCCAAGTTGCTCTCGCAATCTGCTGAAGTCTTCCTCCTTCAAAGGCTTCGTGAAGATATCTACCAACTTCTCCTTGGATCTACAAAACTACAATTGAATTTCTTCACACTTCACCAACTCTCTGATGAAGTGATAACGAATATCGATGTGCTTCGTCCGGCCATGGAACACGAGATCCTTTGAGAGTGCAATGGCTGAATTGTTATCACAGAAAATTGTTATCGCACCTTTCGAAGGATAGTGCAGTTCACTCAAAACTCTTCGTAGCCAAACTGCCTGGCATGCGGCTGTCGTGGTGGCGACATATTCTGCTTCGACTGTGGACAATGCAACGATGGGTTGTTTCTTGGATTTCCATGAGACTACTCCTAATCCAAGATGGAAAGAATACCCGGAGGTGCTCTTTTGATCATCGGTACTTCCAGCCCAGTCACTATCTATGAAGCTGACTAGGTCCAACTGGTCCTGTCTGGTGTAAAATAGGCCATTTTTTTGCATCCCGTTGACATAGCGCAAGATCCTCTTGCCTGCTTGCTAGTGCGTGTCCTTAAAAGTCTCCATGAAATGATTGATTAGACTAACTCCGAACATCATATCTGGCCGAGTTGCAATCAAATACATCAGACTACCAACTAGCCTCTTGAACAGGGTTGGATCTACATTCCTCCCTAAATCTAGCTTGCTCAACTTCAAACCTGTGGCTACAGGTGTGATGGCAAGTTTTTTGTCCTCCATCTTGAACTACTTTAGGACATCCTTCGCATACGTGCCCTAAGAAATGAATATGCCATCTACAAATTGGTCAACTTAAATGTCAAGAAAGTATTTCATCAGCCCTATGTCCATCATCTCGAACTCCTTCTTCATGGCTATTCTGAACTGGTCGAACAGGACATTGATGTTGCCAGTATAAATCAAATCGGCCACATACAGGCAGATGATAATGATCTCACCTACTTCATTTGTCTTCATGTACAAGGTGTGCTCATATGGGCATTTGACAAACCCATTTTCCTAAAAATAGCTGTCAATCTAGCTGTACCAAGCCTGGGGTGCCTGCTTCAAACCATATAGGGCCTTCTTCAGCTTCAATACTTTGCCCTCCTGGCCTTCAATTTCATAACCTGGTGGCTGGTCTATGTAGACCTCTTCCTCCAACACTCCGTTGAGGAAGGCTGACTTGACATCCATCTAGTACATCTTCCAACCTTGTTGGGCTACCAATGCTAGGATCATCCTGACTATGTCAAGTCGGGCTACAGGCACATATACCTCATGGTAATCGATGCCTAACTTTTTCTTGTACCCCTTTACCACCAATTTGGCCTTATGCTTTTCAATGTCTCCTTGGGCGTTGAACTTTGTCTTATACACCCACTTGACCCCAATGGTCTTCTTTCCTGCTAGAAGATTAGCCAGCTGCCATGTCTCATTATTTTCAATGGCTGCTATCTCCTCGTCCATCGCATACACCCACTTTTGATTCTGACTTGCATCTTCGAACTCTACTAGATCAACTTCAGTAAAGAATGCAAATTCAGAGTACTCTTCATCTATGTGGGTTTGGGTTGCCTTATATATTTTTTGCAAGATCCTTGTCTTTGTTGGTGTCACCAGGTTCTGGATTGTACTTGCGAGTGGAGGTGACCAAGATGGAGTGACTGTGCTACTGCTGGCACTGCTATTGCTACTAGAAGTTGCAGGTGGCTGCACATTTCCTTCTTCCAAGTCAACAGACTGTACTATTGCTGGCTCTGACTGGCCAATCTCTGACTTCCAGTTCTAGGCTTCATCTTCAAGAAACTTGACATCATGGATTATGATGAGCTTCTTCATCACAGGGTTGTACAGCCTATAAGCCTTCACCTGCTCACTATACCCTGTGAAGATGCACTTCTCAGCTCTATCAACTTCTGTCGCTTCTCTTCTAGAACAAGTGCATATGCAATGCACCCAAACACATGCAAGTGAGCCACACTTGGCTTCACACCGCTCCAAGCCTCTTGAGGGATTTTGTCCTTCACGCTTTTGGTGGGACATCTATTTAGCAGGTAGACTACACATGTTACAGCCTTTGCCCAAAATTCATGTAGTAATCCCTTCGCCTTCATCATGCTTCGTGCCATTTCCATGATGGTTCGGTTCTTCCTCTTAGCTACGTCGTTCTACTGTGGCGGGTATCTAGCAATGAACTGCCTTTGAATTCTATGCTACTTGTAGTAGTTATGGAATTCATTGGAGATGTATTCACCTCCACCATCTGTCCTAAGAGTCTTGATCTGATATCCACTCTATTTCTCCACTAGAGCCTTGAACTCCTTAAATCTGGAAAATGCTTCTGACTTCAACTTGATGGCATAGATCCAAGTATTTCGGCTAAAGTCATCTATGAATGTTAAGAAGTATTTATTGTCGGCAAACGTGTTGGTCTGCATCGGACCGCAAATGTCTGAGTGCACCAGCTCCAATGGCTGTGATGCTCTCCAAGATTGATCGAAAGGGAACGAATCCCTATGTTGTTTGTTGACTAAGCAGCCCTCACAAAATTGATTTGGCTGCTCTATTAGGGGTAAACCCTTCACCATCTACTTCTTGTGTAGTTGATTTAGGCCACTAAAATTTAGGTGACCAAATCTGAGATGCCATAGCTAGGTAGCATATTTCACAACTACACTCAGAGACATCAATGATTCATTCTGAATCTATAGTGGAAACATTTTGTTCTTCATCATGGACACTGTAGCAATCTACCCATGCGACTTGTCTCTGATGGTGTAAGCTCCATATTTGAACTGGACCGTATGTCCCTTCTGCACGAGTTGTCCAATGCTTAGTAGGTTGTGCTTCAAGCTAGGCACATAGTAGATGTCACAGATCTTCTTCAGTTCACCATGCCTGGTGCGGATGAGGATCTTTCTTTTCCCTATTACGGGAACCTTGTTGTTCTTCCCCATATTCACTTTAGACTGGACTGTTTCATCTAGTTGGGAGAACATCTCCTTGTTCCCCATCATGTGGTTGCTGCACCCACTGTCTAAATACCAAACATTCTACTGGCACTCTTCCTCAATGTTGCAAGTCAACAATACATTTCCTCCTACCGCATTTCCGATTTCATCTGTGTAATGGGACTATTTTTGGTTCTTCGTGGCCATCCATTTTTTGCACTGTGAGATGTAATGGTCGAACTTCTTACAAAAATAGCACTGGACCTTTGACATGTCCTTCTTTTGACCAGATCCAGCTTGCTGATTTCTCAAACTACCTCTTCCACCTTGCTAATGGAAATTACAGTTGGTCTCCCCTTCACTAGGGTTTGACCTTCCTCCTTGCTTGTTGCCTTTCCCACGCATACCTTTGCCTCTTCCTCTGTGAGAACTAGAGGCACCATGGTGGGAATCTTGTCTACCGTTGTCTCGAAATGAGACCTGAGACCTAAATGCTTACTCCAGAGAGGTCTGAGACGAATGACTCAGCCTTTGTTCATGTGTTTGCAATGAACCCATGAGTTCATCTATCGAGAGGGTTGTCAGATCCCTCAACTCTTTGATTGCTATCACAACCTAGTCAAACTTGGTAGGCAAACTTTTGAGAATATTCTCCATGATTCTCTGGCTCTACACATTTTCTATGTTCAACCGCATCTGGTTGATAATTTTCGTCATTCGGGTGAGAAATCACTCATAGACTCAGACTCACTCATCAACAGATTTTCAAACTCCCTCCTGAGCATCTGTAGTTTCACCAACTTTACCTTATCGATGCCCTGGTATGAGCCAGCCAGAATCTCCCAGGCCTGCTTTGTTTTGGTGGCTGATGCGATCCGCGGGAATATGGACTCCTCGACCGCTTGCATGATGTAGAAGAGGACCTTCTGGTCCTTCTTCGTGTTCTCTTTCAATAGGTCCTTATTTTATTGAGAGAGTACGACTAGTGCTGCTGCATCTACCAGATCTGGGTAGCCGTTCTTGACTAATTCCCATAACTCCTGAGATTCGAACAGGATCTTCATCTGGATGCTCCAGTAATCGTAATTCTTCCCATTGAAGCATGGGATCTGCAACTGCAAGTTGTTGCTACTAGAATCCATTCTACTTCAGTCTCCGTGTCAAGGTATCAGTAGCTCCGATACCAATTTGAAGAACATTTAGGGAATACTCTATGGGAGATAGGATGTTATTAAGGGTGAAAAATACTAAAAGTTATATAAAATCTTCCAAACTTAACCCTATATATGTGGGTCTATTTGAAATTATGGGTAAGATAAGACCTATTGCATATAAACATGCTCTACCACCAAGCTTATCCAAAATATATAATGTCTTCCATGTGTCTCTCTTTAGAAAGTACATTTTTTATCCCACTCACATTTGGGATGTTTTCAATTTGCAGATGTTCAATCTGCTAAAAATTGAAATTTGGCCTATTCTTATACTTGTTTTTAGGACCAATAACCTTGAAGAGAGGAACATAGAGCAATGACAGGTCGAATGAGACCTCTATTCAAACATAAATACCATGTGGGAAAACATGGCAAATATGCAACAATAGTTTCCTTATTTGTTTGAGTATATATGAATAATTTCAAACACTTGATATGGATTGATGATTTATATGTATATGTGGATGAGTACTTGGACTATTGATTAAATTTGATTTTGGTGTGCATTTTTGTTTGTGTATGGCAATTGAATGCAAAATAAAACATTATGTGGAATAGAATTTGTTATCAGTTTGAATTACTGAATGGATTGTAAATAGACATACTTATAAGATGTATGATGTATGAATAAATATGTAAACTAATGATATGTAAATGGATATATGTTTGGTTTGTTTTTAATTATACATTAAACATAAGGACTATATTTATTTTTAGTGGGGAAGGATGTAACAACCCTCCTCGCATGACCATAGTTAGGAGATAATGACTTTTCCTATAATAATGTGGTACTATTGATGGTTATCGTGTATGGAAGACCAGGTATATACTTTCGATGAACAAAATACGGTCGACAAAAAAGTTAATAGAAAAATGATGATTCGGCTTATGAGTACACGAAAACTCAAGCAAATGCATATCATGTAGGTACATTGTGAGTGACTTATATTATGCTTTGCTTACATGTCAGTTTGTTGTTTGATGAAAAATAATGTCTGCAAATACTTTTTGATGGTAATGAAATTGCCCACGGGCATGTGAGCCACTCTTCATTAAATCATTGAGGGAATAAGCAATTAATTGTATGCTTATCTTTATTTTATATTAGAAATTAATTAAGGATTAAGTTAAAGAGGTTTGTAAAGTATATTTAAATCAATCAATAAATATTAGTTAAGAAAATGATATAACAAACATATATGATAGTTTAATTTGTTAATTAGTGGAGTGGACTCATGTGGTTGTGGGAGGTAAGATAGGAATTTGTTTGAGGAATTATCCATTGTAATTATTACCCTCAATATGTAAAAGCATAAAAAGGAGAGCCATCGAGTAGAAAGGGAAGGAGTATTTAAAAGAAGAAGAAAGGGAGATGGTTCTGTGGTGTGTGTGCATGATTTGCGGGAAGAGCGAATCAAAGGAATAGTTGCAGAGATATAAATCACAAACTAGATATTGGGATCTTGTTCCTATTTATTATGTTTGTTTTATATAGAATGGATTGGTATTTATTGTGAATGTGATGCCTCGTATTTGAGTGTGAGAAAATCCATGTTATAATGCTAGAAAACATGACTAAAAAATTTATTTTCCCTTATTTGTGTTGAGTGTGAAATATTAAGAAAGAATGGATTTATATTTTCTATAGAATTTGCTATTTGAAAAATATCTCATTACTACGTTGTTTGGATCTGTTACTGTAACAGTTGTATGGAAACATGTGATTTATGAGCTTCTTGTATCGATGTTTTGAATCGAAATTGATTCAAATTGAGAAACAAACTTAATTGAATGGCATGCATTCATGTGCAAGTGGAAAATAATGCATTTGGAATGAATACTAGACTACATGGCATATTTAGACGCATACATAAATTTTTGGTGTTGTATCTGACCCCTAGCAAGTATCTTTCAAGTTCGAAATTAGACAAATACTGTAGCCTTCTTTGTCATCGATGTGATGGATGCACATCATTGGGCAGTGCTAAAATAGGCACCTAGTTTGGGTATGATCAGGAACACCATTGTAGCAAATCGTACCTGGTATAGTGATAGTCATTTTTAGAATTACTTCAAAGGATTTATACCATAACTAAACTACTACACAATTTACTTCTATGGTTGTTCAATATCTTTGGAAACGTAACATTTCCACTGGGCTATCTTAGGAAGGACTGAAGAGAGTGCTTATTTGTTGCACCTGTAACCATTTGTTGATAAACCAATCATTTAAGTTTTAAAATTAAAAGTATTTGATGTAAAGCTTCCAAATGATGAAAATGTACATTAAACAAGATTATGTCGACCTAGCAAGGATGAAAAATTTTGTAATGTAATGGTCTATTTTTATAGATATTGACAATGTTGTATCCTGTAACTATGGTTATATTTCTTAATAAGGATTTGGTAACGAAATATTGAATAGAAGAAATATTTAGCTTTTGCAAAACCTTCTTCTAGGTTGTTTTATAAAAACTTTATTCTAATATGAATTGACCGAGAAATGCATGGGATAGATGAAGTATAGTGTTAATACAGAACTAGAAATAACGTTTGTGATGAATGTAGTCTTTTTTGAAGAAATTATTTCAAATTTCTTTTGCTGAAGTAGGGAGAGTGCAGTGTGAAGAGAGCAGCAGGGAAGGGCACAGTAAGGTTGCTTGGGTGCAGTCGGGTTGCACATGGACCTCGGGCGCAGTCGGGTTGCGTGGGTGAAGTTGGGTTTCACACGGGCGAAGTAGGGTTGCATACGAATCTCGGGCAAAGTCGGGTTGAGCATGGATCTCAAGAAAAGTCAGGTTGTGTGGGCGAAGTTGGGTTACGCACGGATCTCGGGCGAAGTAGGGTTGCACAAGCGAAGTCAGGTTGCGCATGGATCTCAGGAAAATTCGGGTTGCATGGGCGAAGTTGGGTTGCACAGATCTCGGGTGAAGTTGGGTCGCGCGGGGGAAGTCAAGTTGCGCACGGGCGAAGTTGGGAAGACAACTCCAGACTTAGCCAAATTTTGGCCTTGCAAAATTTTCCTATTCGAAGGCTTGCATAGCTGCAGCTTTGGTTTCCTTGGCTTGGGAAGAACCGTATGGGAAGAGAGAAACGCCATATTTGAAAGCAATGTTTCATATTTGAGCTCTAACTTATAGAACTTGAACAAAATCCCTCTGAGGCGATTTGTACAGAGAAAAACAAAATTTAGCACTTAAAAATAACTGTAAACCCTAAAGATGCCTAAAACAACAACAAACTTTATTCATATGAAACGAGGGTTACATAAGTCCTCAACTAAGGAAATAACAACATTTGTAGACTAAGCTATAGGATAAATTAAAAGAAAAAATGTTGAGTCAGCTGCTCGGACATTAATCATATGAGCCACACTGCTCACTGAAACACTCTCCTTTATTTCTTTGCTCTATTCTCCAAACTTTCTCTCCTCTTCTTCTCTTTTCCCCCACCAATCTAAAAAACCTGAACTGCCTTATATAGCTACGGGGAGAGGAGGATAGGGTTTGTCCTCTGACAGGTTTTGACAAACCCTCAACTAGGGTTTCTGACCAATAATCGAACAAGCATTAAATTGCCGAATTGGTATTAACTTCTATGGCAATCGGATCTATCAGATGTCACATCTGTTAGAGGGTAGGTGTGATGTCATGTCAAACTTTTTTCGGGATCCCTAACTGCGCAAGCGCAGTCCGACTTAGGTGTGAAATCTGGATTAATATTTCTAACACCCTCATTTAAGCTTGATTTCATGAGTGCTTTGACTCCAAGTTGCTCTCGCAATCTGCTGAAGTCTTCCTCCTTCAAAGGCTTCGTGAAGATATCTGCCAACTGCTCCTTGGATCTACAAAACTGTAATTGAATTTCTTTAGACTTCACCAACTCTCTGATGAAGTGATAACAAATATCGATGTGCTTCGTCCGGCCATGGAACACGAGATCCTTTGAGAGTGCAATGGCTGAATTGTTATCACAAAAAATTGTTGTCACACCTTTCGAAGGATAGTGCAGTTCACTCAGAACTGTTCGCAGCCAAAATGCCTGGCATGCGGCTGTCGTGGTGGCGACATATTCTGCTTCGGCTATGGACAATGCAACGATGGGTTGTTTCTTGGACGCCCATGAGACTGCTCCTGATCCAAGATGGAAAGCATACCCAGAGGTGCTCTTTTGATCATCTGTACTTCTAGCCCAGTCACTATCTATGAAGCTGACTAGGTCCAACTGGTCCTGTCTGGTGTAAAATAGGCCATTTTTTTGCATCCCGTTGACATAGCGCAAGATTCTCTTGCCTACTTGCCAGTGCATTCCTTCGGAGTCTCCATGAAACGATTGATCAGACTGACTTCGAACATCATATCTAGCTAAGTTACAATCAAATACATCAGACTACCAACTAGCCTCTTGAACAGGTTTGGATCTACATTCCTCCCTGAATCTAGCTTGCTCAACTTCAAACCCATGGCTACAGGTGTGATGGCAGGTTTGTTGTCCTCCATCTTGAATTGCTTTAGGACATCCTTCGCATACGTGCCCTAAGAAATGAATATGCCATCTGCCAATTTGTCAACTTCAATGTCAAGAAAGTATTTCATTAGCCCTATGTCCGTCATCTCAAACTCCTTCTTCATGGATGTTTTGAATTGGTCGAACAAGACATTGATGTTGCCAGTATAAATCAAATCGTCCACATACAGGTAGATGATAATGAGCTCACCTACTTCATTTGTCTTCATGTAAAAGGTGTGCTCATATGGGCATTTGACAAACCCATTTTCCTGAAAATAGTTGTCAATCCGGCTGTACCAAGCCTGGGGTGCCTGCTTCAAACCGTATAGGGCCTTCTTCAGCTTTAAGACTTTGCCCTCCTGGCCTTCAATTTTGTAACCTGGTGGCTGGTCTATGTAGACCTCTTCCTCCAACACTCCGTTGAGGAAGGCTGACTTGACATCCATCTAGTACATCTTCCAACATTGTTGGGCTGCCAATGCTAGGATCATCCTGATCGTGTCAAGTCGGGCTACAGGTGCATATACCTCATGGTAATCGATGCCTAAATTTTTCTTGTACCCCTTTACCACCAGTTTGGCCTTACGCTTGTTAATGTCTCCTTGGGCGTTGAACTTTGTCTTATACACCCACTTGACCCCAATGGTCTTCTTTCCTGCTAGAAGATCAGCCAGGTGCCATGTCTCATTATTTTCAATGGTTGCTATCTCCTCATCCATCGCCTGCACCCACTTTTGATTCTAACTTGCATCTTCAAACTCTACTAGATCAACTTCAATAAAGAATGCAAATTTAGAGTACTCTTCATCTATGTGGGTTTGGGTTGCCTCGTAGATTTCTTGCAATCTCCTTGTCTTCGTTGGCGTCACCAGGTTCTGGATTCTACTTTTGAGTGGAGGCGACCAAGATGGAGTGGCTATGCTATTGCTTGCATCATTGGAAGTTGTAGGTGGTTGCACACTTCCTTCTTCCAAGTCAACAGACTATACTACTGCTAGCTCTGACTGGCCAGTATTTGAATTCCAGTTCCAGGCTTCATCTTCAAGAAACTTCACATCACGGATGATGATGAGCTTCTTCATCATAGGGTTGTACAACCTATATGCCTTCACCTACTCACTGTACCCTATGAAAATGCACTTCTCAACTATATCATCCAACTTTTGCCACTTCTCTTCTAGAACATGTGCATATGCAATGCACCCGAACACATGCAAGTGAGCCACACTTGGCTTCACACCGCTCTAGGCCTCCTGAGGGATTTTTTCCTTCACATTTTTGGTGGGACATCTGTTCAGCAGGTAGACTACACATGTTACAGCATATGCCCAAAATTCATGCGGCAATCCCTTCGCCTTCATCATGCTTCATGCCATTTCCATGATGGTTCGGTTCTTCCTCTTAGCTATGTCGTTCTACTATGGCGTGTATCTGGCAGTGAACTGCCTTCAAATTTTGTGCTACTTGCAGTAGTTATGGAATTCATTGGAGATGTATTCACCTCCACCATCTGTCCTGAGAGTCTTGATCTGATATCTGCTCTATTTCTCCACTAGAGCCTTGAACTCCTTAAATCTGGCAAATGCTTCTGACTTCAACTTGATGGCATAGATCCAAGTATTCCGGTTGAAGTCATCTATGAATCTTAAGAAGTATTTATTATCGGCAAACGTACCAGTCTGCATCAGACTGCAAATGTCTGAGTGCACCAGATCTAGTGGCTGTGATGCTCTCCAAGACTGACCGAAAGGGAACGAATCCCTATGTTGTTTTTCGACTAAGCAACCCTCACAAACTTGATTTTGCTGCTCTATTAGGGGTAAACCCTTCACCATCTACTTCTTGTGTAGTTGATTTAGGCCACTAAAATTCAGGTGACCAAATCTGAGATGCCACAACCAGGTAGCATCTTTCACAACTACACTCAGAGACATCAATGATTCATTCTGAATCTATAGTGGAAACATTTTGTTCTTCATCATGGACACTATAGCAATCTACCCATGCGACTTGTCTCTGATGGTGTAAGCTCCATATTTGAACTGGACTGTATGTCCCTTCTGCACAAGCTGTCCAATGCTTAGTAGGTTATGCTTCAGGCCAGGCACATAGTAGATGTCACAGATCTACTTTCGTTCACCATGCCTAGTGCGGATGAGGATCTTTCCTTTCCCTATTACGGGAACCTTGTTGTTCTTCCCCATATTCACTTTAGACTGTACTATTTCATCTAGTTGGGAGAACATCTCCTTGTTCCCCGTCATGTGGTTGCTGCACCCTCTATCTAAATACCAGACATTCTTCTTGCACTCTTCCTCAATGTTGCAAGTCAACAACACATTTTCTCCTATCGCATTTCTGATTTCATTCGTGTAATGGGATTGCTGTTGGTTCTTCGTGGCCATCCGTTTTTTGCACTGTGAGATGTAATGGTCGAAATTCTTGCAGAAATAGCACTGGACCTTTGACATGTCATTCTTTTGACCAGATCTAGCTTGCTGGTTTCTCAAACTGCCTCTTCCACCTTGCTAATGGAAATTACAGTTGGTCTCCCCTTCACTAGGATTTGACCTTCCTCCTTGCTTGTTGCCTTTCCCATGCCTGCCTTTGCCTCTTCCTCTGTGATAACTAGAGGCGCCATGATGGGAATCTTGTCTACCGCTGTCTCGAAATGAGACCTGAGACCTGAATGCTTACTCCAGAGAGGTCTGATATGAACGACTCAGGATTTGTTCATGTGTTTGCAATGAACCCATGAGTTCATCTATCGAGAGGGTTGTCAGATACCTCAACTCTTCGATTGCTATCATAACCGAGTCAAACTTGGTAGGCAAACTTCTGAGAATATTCTCTACGATTCTCTGGCTCTGCACATTTTCTATGTTCAACTGCATCTGGTTGATAATTTTCATCATTCGGGTGAGAAATCACTCATGGAATCAGACTCACTCATCAGTAAATTTTCAAACTCCCTCCTAAGCATCTGTAGTTTCACCAAATTTACCTTATCGGTGCCCTGGTATGAGCTAGCTAGAATCTCCCAGGCCTGCTTTGCTTTGGTGGTTGATGCGATCCGTAGGAAGATGGACTCCTCAATTGCTTGCATGATGTAGAAGAGGACCTTCTGGTCCTTCTTCATGTTCTCTTTCAATAGGTCCTTGTTTGCTTGAGAGAGGGCGACTAGTCCTGCTGCATCTACCAGTTCTGGGTAGCTATTCTCGACTAACACCCATAGCTCCTGAGATTCGAACAGGATCTTCATCTGGATGCTCCAATAATCGTAATTCTTCCCGTTGAAGCGCGAGATCTACAACTGCAAGTTGTTGTTACTGGAAGCCATTATGCTTCGGTCTCCACGTCAAGGGATCAGTAGCTCTGATACCAATTTGAATAACATTTAGGGAATACTCTATGGGAGATAGGATGTTATTAAGGGTGAAAAATACTAAAAGTTATATAAAATCTTCCAAACATAACCCTATATATGTGGGTCTATTTGAAATTATGGGTAAGATAAGCTATGTTGCATATAAACATGCTCTACCACCAAGCTTATCCAAAATCTATAATTTCTTCCATGTGTCTCTCCTTAGAAAGTACATTTTTTATCCCACTCACATTTGGGATGTTTTCAATTTGCAGATGTTCAATCCGCTAAAAATTGAAATTTGGTCTATGCGTATACTTGTTTTTAGGACCAATAACCTCAAAAAGAGGAACATAGAGCAATGACAGGTCGAATGAGACCTCTATTCAAACATAAATACCATGTGGGAAAACATGGCAAATATGCAACAATAGCTTCCTTATTTGTTTGAGTATATATGAATAATTTCAAACACTTGATATGGATTGATGATTTATATGTATATGTGGATGAGTACTTGGACTATTGATTAAATTTGATTTTGGTGTGTGTTTTTGTTTGTGTATGGCAATTGAATGCAAAATAAAACATTATGTGGAATAGAATTTGTTATCAGTTTGAATTACTGAATGGATTGTAAATAGACATACTTATAAGATGTATGATGTATGAATAAATATGTAAACTAATGATATTTAAATGGATATATGTTTGGTTTGTTTTAAATTATACATTAAACATAAGGACTATATTTATTTTTAGTGGGGAAGGATGTAACAACCCCCCTCGCATGACCATAGTTAGGAGATATTGACTTTTCCTATAAGAATGTGGTACTATTAATGGTTATTGTGTATGGAAGACCAGGTATATACTTTCGACGAACAAAATACGGTCGAAAAAAAGGTAATAGAAAAATGATGATTCGGCTTATGAGTACATGAAAGCTCAAGCAAATGCATATCATGTAGGTACATTGTGAGTGACTTATATTATGCTTTGCTTACATTTCAGTTTGTTGTTTGATGAAAAATAATGTCTGCAAATACTTTTTGATGGTAATGAAATTGCCCAAGGGCATGTGAGCCACTCTTCATTAAATCATTGAGGGAATAAGCAATTAATTGTATGCTTATATTTATTTTATATTAGAAATTAATTAAGGATTAAGTTAAAGAGGTTTGTAAAGAATATTTAAATCAATCAATAAATATTAGTTAAGAAAATGATATAACAAACATATATGATAGTTTAATTTGTTAATTAGTGGAGTGGACTCATGTGGTGGTGGGAGGTAAGATAGGAATTTGTTTGAGGAATTATCCATTGTAATTATTACCCTCAATATGTAAAAGCATAAAAAGGAGAGTCATCAAGTATAAAGGGAAGGAGTATTTAAAAGAAGAAGAAAGGGATATGGTTCTGTGGTGTGTGTGCATGATTTGCGGGAAGAGCGAATCAAAGGAGTAGTTGCAGAGATATAAATCACAAACTAGATATTGGGATCTTGTTCCTGTTTATTATGTTTGTTTTATATAGAATGGATTGGTATTTATTGTGAATGTGATGCCTCGTATTTGAGTGTGAGCAAATCCGTGTTATAATGCTAGAAAACATGACTAAAAAATTTATTTTCCCTTATTTGTGTTGAGTGTGAAATATTAAGAAAGAATGAATTTATATTTTCTATAGAATTTGCTATTTGAAAAATATCTCATTACAACATTGTTTGGATCTGTTACTGTAACAGTTGTATGGAAACATGTGATTTATGAGCTTCTTGTATCGATGTTTTGAATCAAAATTGATTCAAATTGAGAAAGAAACTTAATTGAATGGCATGCATTCATGTGCAAGTGGAAAATAATGCATTTGGAATGAATACCAGACTACATGGCATATTTAGACGCATACATAAATTTTTGGAGTTGTATCTGACCCGTAGCAAGTATCTTTCAAGTTCAAAATTAGACAAATACTGTAGCCTTCTTTGTCATCGATGTGATGGATGCACATCATTGGGCAGTGCTAAAATAGACACCTAGTTTGGGTATGATCAGGAACACCACTGTAGCAAATCATACCTGGTAGAGTGATAGTCATTTTTAGAATTACTTCAAAGGATTTATTCCATAACTAAACTACTACACAATTTACTTCTATGGTTGTTCAATATCTTTGGAAACGTAACATTTCCACTGGGCTATCTTAGGAAGGACTGAAGAGAGTGCTTATTTTTTGCACCTGTAACCATTTGTTGATAAACCAATCATTTAAGTTTTAAAATTAAAAGTATTTGATGTAAAGCTTCCAAATGAGCTCTATTGTAGTTGTCATAGTTGGATTGTTATCCATTTGTTAATATAAGTCTTTTCTAAGACATGCATGTAGATTCAAACATGATACTTCCACTACAATATTACACTCAATAGAAAAGGGCAGATTATCTTTATATTCTATTGAACCATGCTTTAGTACAATAAACAAGGTTATGTCGACCTAGCAAGGATGAAAATGTTTGTAATGTAATAGTCTATTTTTATAGATATTGACAATGTTGTATCCTGTAACTATGGTTATATTTCTTAATAAGGATTTGGTAACGAAATATTGAATAGAAGAAATATTTAGCTTTTGCAAAACCTTCTTCTAGGTTGTTTTATAAAAACTTTATTCTAATATGAATTGACCAAGAAATGCATGGGATAGATGCATTATAGTGTTAATACAGAACTATAGAAATAACGTTTGTGATGAATGTAGTCTTTTTTGAAGAAATTATTTCAAATTTCTTTTGTTGATGTAGGGAGAGCGCAGTGTGAAGAGAGCAGCAAGGAAGGGCACAGTAAGGTTGCTCGGGCGCAGTCGGGTTGCACACGGACCTCGAGCGCAGTCGAGTTGTGCAGGTGAAGTCGGGTTTCACATGGGCGAAGTCGGGTTGCGCATGAATCTCGAGCGAAGTCGGGTCACACGGGCGAAGTCAGGTTGTGCATGGATCTCGGGCGAAGTCAGGTCGCACGGATCTCGGGCCAAGTCGGGTCGCACAGGCGAAGTCAAGTTGCACATGGATCTCGGTAAAATTCAGGTTGCATGGGTGAAGTTGGGTTGCACGGATCTCGGGTGAAGTTGGGTCGCGCGGGGGAAGTCAGGTTGCACACGGGCGAAGTTGAGAAGACAACTCCAGACTTAGCCAAATTTTGGCCTTGCAAAATTTTCCTATTCGGAGGCTTGCATAGCTACAGCTTTGGTTTCCTTGGCTTTGGAAGAACCGTATGGGAAGAGAGAAACGCCATATTTGAAAGCAATGTTTCATATTTGAGCTCTAACTTATAGAACTCGAACAAAATCCCTCTGAGGCGATTTGTACAGAGAAAAACAAAATTTAGCACTTAAAAATAACTGTAAACCCTAAAGATGCCTAAAACAACAACAAACTTTATTCATATGAAACGAGGGTTACAGAAGTCCTCAACAAAGGAAATAACAACATTTGCAGACTAAGCTATAGGATAAAATAAAAGAAAAAATGTTGAGTCAGCTGCTCGGACATTAATCAGATGAGCCACACTGCTCACTGAAACACTCTCCTTTCTTTCTCTGCTCTATTCTCCAAACTTTCTCTCCTCTTCTTCTCTTTTCCCCCACCAATATAAAACACCTGAACTGCCTTATATAGCTATGGGGAGAGGAGGATAGGGTTTGTCCTCTGACAGGTTTTGACAAACCCTCAACTAGGGTTTCTGAGCAATAATCGAACTGGCATTAAATTGTCGAATTGGCATTAACTTCTACGGCAATCGGATCTATCAGATGTCAAATCTGTTAGAGGGTAGGTGTGATGCCATGTCAAACATTTTTTGGGATCCCTAACTGTGCAAGTGCAGTCCGACTTAGGTGTGAAATCTGGATTAATATTTCTAACACCCTCCTTTAATCCTGATTTCATGAGCGCTTTGACTCCAAGTTGCTCTCGCAATCTGCTGAAGTCTTCCTCCTTCAAAGGCTTCGTGAAGATATCTGCCAACTACTCCTTGGATCTACAAAACTACAATTGAATTTCTCTAGACTTCACCAACTCTCTGATGAAGTGATAACGAATATCGATGTGCTTCATCCGGCCATGGAACACGAGATCCTTTGAGAGTGCAATGGTTGAATTGTTATCACAGAAAATTGTTGTCCCACATTTCGAAGGATAGTGCAGTTCACTCAGAACTTTTCGTAGCCAAACTGCCTGGCATGTGGCTGTCATGGTGGCGACATATTCTTCTTCGACTGTGGACAATGCAACAATGGGTTGTTTCTTGGATGCCCATGAGACTGCTTCTGATCATCGGTACTTCCAGCCCAGTCACTATCTATGAATCTGACTAGGTTCAACTGGTCCTATCTTGTGTAAAATAGGCCATTTTTTTGCATCCCATTGACATAGCACAAGATCCTCTTGCCTACTTGCCAGTGCATTCATTCAGAGTCTCCATCAAATGATTGATCAGACTGACTTCGAACATCATATCTGGCTAAGTTACAGTCAAATACATCAGACTACCAACTAGCCTCTTGAACAGGGTTGGATCTACATTCCTCCCTGAATCCAGCTTGCTCAGATTCAAACCTGTGGCTACAGTTGTGATGGCAGGTTTGCTGTCCTCCATCTTGAATTGCTTTAGGACATCCTTCGCATACATGCTCTAAGAAATGAATATTTCATCTGCAAATTGGTCAACTTCAATGTCGAGAAAGTATTTCATTAGCCCTATGTTCGTCATCTCAAACTCCTTCTTCATGGCTGTTCTGAACTGGTCGAACAGGACATTGATGTTGCCAGTATAAATCAAATCGGCCACATACAGGTAGATGATAATGATCTCACCTACTTCATTTGTCTTCATGTACAAGGTGTGCTCATATGGGCATTTGACAAACCCATTTTCCTGAAAATAGCTATCAATCCGGCTATACCAAGCCTGGGGTGCCTGCTTCAAAATGTACAGGGCCTTCTTCAGCTTCAATACTTTGCCCTCCTATCCTTCAATTTTGTAACGTGGTGGCTAGTCTATGTAGACCTCTTCCTCCAACACTCTGTTGGGGAAGGCTGACTTGACATCAATCTAGTACATCTTCCAACCTTGTTGGGCTGCCAATGCTAGGATCATCCTGACTATGTCAAGTCGGGCTACAAGTGCATATACCTCATGGTAATCGATGCTTGACTTTTGCTTGTACCCCTTTACCACCAATTTGGCCTTATGCTTGTCAATGTCTCCTTGGGCGTTGAACTTTGTCTTATACACCCACTTGACCCCAATGGTCTTCTTTCCTGCTAGAAGATCAGCCAGCTGCCATGTCTCATTATTTTCAATGGTTGCTATCTCCTCATCCATCGCCTGCACCCACTTTTGATTCTGACTTGCATCTTCGAACTCTACTAGATCAACTTCAGTAAAGAATGCAAATTTAGAGTACTCTTCATCAATGTGGGTTTGGGTTGCCTCATAGATTTCTTGCAAGCTCCTTGTCTTCGCTGGTGTCACCAAGTTCTGGATTCTACTTGCGAGTGGAGGCGACCAAGATGGAGTGGTTGTGCTACTGCTTGCACCGCTACTACTGCTAGAAGTTGCAAGTGGTTGCACACTTCCTTCTTCCAAGTCAACAGACTATACTACTGTTGGCTCTGACTGGCTAGTCTTTGACTTCCAGTTCCAGGATTCATCTTCAAGAAACTTGACATCACGGATGATGATGAGCTTCTTCATAACAGGGTTGTATAGCCTATAAGCCTTCACCTACTCACTGTACCCTGTGAAAATGCACTTCTCAACTATATCATCCAACTTCTATCGCTTCTCTTCTAGAACAAGTGCATATGCAATGCACCCGAACACACGCAAGTGAGCCACAATTGGCTTCACACTGCTCCAAGCCTCCTGAGGGATTTTTTCCTTCATGCTTTTGGTGGGACATCTGTTCAGTAGGTAGACTACACATGTTACAGCCTCTACCCAAAATTCATGCGGCAATCCCTTCACCTTCATCATGCTTCGTGTCATTTCCATGATGGTTCAGTTCTTCCTCTTAGCTACGCCGTTCTACTGTGGCGTGTATCTGGTAGTGAACTGCCTTCAAATTCTATGCTACTTGCAGTAGTTATGGAATTTATTGGAGATGTATTCACCTCCACCATCTGTCCTGAGAGTCTTGATCTGATATCCACTCTATTTCTCCACTAGACCTTGAATTCCTTAAATTTGGCAAATGCTTCTAACTTCAACTTGATGGCATAGATCCAAGTCTTTCGGCTAAATTCATCTATGAATCTTAAGAAGTATTTATTGTCATCAAACGTGCTGGTCTGCATCGGACCGCAAATGTCCGAGTGCACCAGCTCCAGTGGTTGTGATGCTCTCCAAGACTGACCGAAATGGAACGAATCCCTATGTTGTTTGTCGACTAAGCAACCCTCACAAACTTGATTTGGCTGCTCTATCAGGGGTAAACCCTTCACCATCTACTTCTTGTGCAGTTGATTTAGGCCACTAAAATTCAGGTGACCAAATCTGAGATGCCACAACCAGGTAGCATCTTTCACAACTACACTCAGAGACATCAATGATTCATTCTGAATCTATAGTGGAAACATTTTGTTCTTCATCATGGACACCGTAGCAATCTGCCCATGTGACTTGTCTCTGATGGTGTAAGCTACATCTTTGAACTGGACTGTATGTCCCTTCTGCACGAGCTGTCCAACACTTAGTAGGTTATGCTTCAGGCTAGGCACATAGTAGACATCAAAGATCTAATTTCATTCACCATGCCTGGTGTGGATGAGGATCTTTCCTTTCCCTATTACGGGAATCTTGTTGTTCTTCCCCATATTCACTTTAGACTGGACTATTTCATCCAGTTGGGAGAACATCTCCTTGTTCCCCGTCATGTGGTTGCTACACCCACTATCTAAATACCAGACATTCTTTTGGCACTCTTCCTCAATGTTGCAAGTCAACAACACATTTCCTCCTACCGCATTTCCAATTTCATTTGTGTAATGGGACTGTTGTTGGTTCTTCGTGGCCATCCGTTTTTTGCACTGTGAGATGTAATGGTCGAAATTCTTGCAAAAATAGCACTGGACATTTGACATGTCATTCTTTTGACCAGATATAGCTTGCTGATTTCTCGAACTACCTCTTCCACATTGCTAATGGAAATTACAGTTGGTCTCCCCTTCACTAGGGTTTGACCTTCCTCCTTGCTTGTTGCCTTTCCCACGCCTGCCTTTGCCTCTTCCTCTATGAGAACTAGAGGCACCATGGTGGGAATCTTGTCTATCGCTATCTCGAAATGAGACCTGAGACCTGAATGCTTACTCTAGAGAGGTCTGAGACGAATGACTCAGCCTTTGTTCATGTGTTTGCAATGAACCCATGATTTCATCTATCGAGAGGGTTGTCAGATCGCTCAACTCTTCGATTGCTATCACAACCGAGTCAAACTTGGCAGGGAAAATTTTGAGAATCTTCTCCACGATTCTTTGGCTCTACACATTTTCTATGTTCAACCGCATCTAGTTGATAATTTTCATCGTTCGGGTGAGAAATCACTCATGGAATTGGACTCACTCATCAGTAGATTTTCAAACTCCCTCCTAAGCATCTATAGTTTCAACAACTTTACCTTATCGGTGCCCTAGTATGAGCTAGCTAGAATATTCTAGGCCTGCTTTGCTTTGGTGGTTGATGCGATCCACAGGAAGATGGACTCCTCGATTGCTTGCATGATGTAGAAGAGGACCTTCTGGTCCTTCTTCATGTTCTCTTTCAACAGGTCCTTGTTTACTTGAGAGAGGGCGACTAGTGCTGCTGCATCTACCGGTTCTAGGTAGCTATTCTCGACTAACACCCACAGCTCCTGAGTTTGAATAGGATCTTCATCTGGATGCTCCAGTAATCGTAATTCTTCTCGTTGAAGCACGAGATCTACAACTGCAAGTTGTTGTTGCTGGAAGCCATTCTACTTCGGTCTCCATGTCAAGGGATCAGTAGCTCTGATACCAATTTGAAGAACATTTAGGGAATACTCAATGGGAGATAGGATGTTATTAAGGGTGAAAAATACTAAAATTTATATAAAATCTTCCAAACATAACCCTATATATGTGGGTCTATTTGAAATTATGGGTAAGATAAGCCCTGTTGCATATAAACATGCTCTACCACCAAGCTTATCCAAAATCTATAATGTCTTCCATGTGTCTCTCCTTAGAAAGTACATTTTTTATCCCACTCACATTTGGGATGTTTTCAATTTGCAGATGTTCAATCCGCTAAAAATTGAAATTTGGTCTATGCGTATACTTGTTTTTAGGACCAATAACCTCAGAAAGAGGAACATAGAGAAATGACAGGTCGAATGAGACCCCTATTCAAACATAAATACCATGTGGTAAAACATGGCAAATATGCAACAATAGTTTCCTTATTTGTTTGAGTATATATGAATAATTTCAAACACTTGATATGGATTGATGATTTATATGTATATTTGGATGAGTACTTGGACTATTGATTAAATTTGATTTTGGTGTGTGTTTTTGTTTGTGTATGGCAATTGAATGCAAAATAAAACATTATGTGGAATAGAATTTGTTATCAGTTTGAATTACTGAATGGATTGTAAATAGACATACTTATAAGATGTATGATGTATGAATAAATATGTAAACTAATGATATGTAAATGGATATATGTTTGGTTTGTTTTAAATTATACATTAAACATAAGGACTATATTTATTTTTAGTGGGGAAGGATGTAACAACCCTCCTCGCATGACCATAGTTAGGAGATATTGACTTTTCCTATAAGAATGTGGTACTATTGATGGTTATTGTGTATGGAAGACCAGGTATATACTTTTGACGAAAAAAATACGATCGACAAAAAAGGTTATAGAAAAATGATGATTCAGCTTATGAGTACATGAAAGCTCAAGCAAATGCATATCATGTAGGTACATTATGAGTGACTTATATTATGCTTTGCTTACATGTCAGTTTGTTGTTTGATGAAAAATAATGTATGCAAATACTTTTTGATGGTAATGAAATTGCCCAAGGGCATGTGAGCCACTCTTCATTAAATCATTGAGGGAATAAGAAATTAATTGTATGCTTATATTTATTTTATATTAGAAATTAATTAAGGATTAATTCAAATAGGTTTGTAAAGTATATTTAAATCAATCAATAAATATTAGTTAAGAAAATGATATAACAAACATATATGATAGTTTAATTTGTTAATTAGTGGAGTGGACTCATGTGGTGGTGGGAGGTAAGATAGGAATTTGTTTGAGGAATTATCCATTGTAATTATTACCCTCAATATGTAAAAGCAGAAAAAGGAGAGTCATCGAGTAGAAAGGGAAGGAGTATTTAAAAGAAGAAGAAAGGGAGATGGTTCTATGGTGTGTGTGCATGATTTGCGGGAAGAGCGAATCAAAGGAGTAGTTGCAGAGATATAAATCGCAAACTAGATATTGGAATCTTGTTCCTATTTATTATGTTTGTTTTATATAGAATGGATTGGTATTTATTGTGAATGTGATGCCTCGTATTTGAGTGTGAGCAAATCCGTGTTATAATGCTAGAAAACATGACTAAAAAATTTATTTTCCCTTATTTGTGTTGAGTGTGAAATATTAAGAAATAATGGATTTATATTTTCTATAGAATTTGCTATTTGAAAAATATCTCATTACTACGGTGTTTGGATCTGCTACTGTAATAGTTGTATGGAAACATGTGATTTATGAGCTTCTTGTATAGATGTTTTGAATCAAAATTGATTCAAATTGAGAAAGAAACTTAATTGAATTGCATGCATTCATGTGCAAGTAGAAAATAATGCATTTGGAATGAATACCAGACTACATGGCATATTTAGACGCATACATAAATTTTTGGAGTTGTATCTGACCCCTAGCAAGTATCTTTCAAGTTCGAAATTAGACAAATACTATAGCCTTCTTTGTCATCGATGTGATGGATGCACATCATTGGGCAGTGCTAAAATAGGCACCTAGTTTGGGTATGATCAGGAACACCACTGTAGCAAATCGTACCTGGTAGAGTGATAGTCATTTTTAGAATTACTTCAAAGGATTTATTCCATAACTAAACTACTACACAATTTACTTCTATGGTTGTTCAATATCTTTGGAAATGTAACATTTCCACTGGGCTATCTTAGGAAGGACTGAAGAGAGTGCTTATTTGTTGCACCTGTAACCATTTGTTGATAAACCAATCATTTAAGTTTTAAAATTAAAAGTATTTGATGTAAAGCTTCCAAATGAGCTCTATTGTAGCTGTCATAGTTGGATTGTTATCCATTTGTTAATATAAGTCTTTTCTAAGACATGCATGTAGAGTCAAACATGATACTTCCACTACAATATTACACTCAATAGAAAAGGGTAGATTATCTTTATATTCTATTGAACCATGCTTTAGTACATTAAACAAGGTTATGTCAACCTAGCAAGGATGAAAATGTTTGTAATGTAATAGTCTATTTTTATAGATATTGACAATGTTGTATCCTGTAACTATGGTTATATTTCTTAATAAGGATTTGGTAACGAAATATTGAATAGAAGAAATATTTAGCTTTTGCAAAACCTTCTTCTAGGTTGTTTTATAAAAAATTTATTCTAATATGAATTGACCGAGAAATGCATGGGATAGATGTAGTATAGTGTTAATACAAAACTATAGAAATAATGTTTGTGATGAATGTAGTCTTTTTTGAAGAAATTATTTCAAATTTCTTTTGCTGAAGTAGGGAGAGCGCAGTGTGAAGAGCGCAGTAGGGAAGGGCACAGTAAGGTTGCTCGGGCGCAGTCGGGTTGCACATGGACCTCGGGTGCAGTCGGGTTGCGCGGGTGAAGTCGGGTTTCACATAGGCAAAGTCGGGTTACGCATGAATCTCGGGCAAAGTCAGGTCGCACGGGCGAAGTCGGGTTGCGCATGAATCTCGGGCGAAGTCGGGTTGTGTGGACGAAGTCGGGTTGCGCACAAATCTCGGGCGAAGTCAGGTTGCACAGGCAAAGTTAGGTTGCGCATGGATCTCAAAAAAGTCATGTTGCATGGGCGAAGTTGGGTTACATGGATCTCGGGTGAATTTGGGTCGCGTGGGCAAAGTCAGGTTGCGCACGGGTGAAGTTGGGAAGACAAATCCAGACTTAGCCAAATTTTGGCCTTGCAAAATTTTCTTGTCCGGAGGCTTGCACGACTGCAGCTTTGGTTTCCTTGGCTTGCGAAGAACCGTATGGTAAGAGAGAAACACCATATTTGAAAGCAATGTTTCATATTTGAGCTCTAACTTATAGAACTCGAACAAAATCCCTCTGAGGCGATTTGTACAGAGAACAACAGACTTTAGCACTTAAAAATAACTGTAAACCCTAAAGATGCCTAAAATAGCAACAAACTTTATTCATATGAAACGAGGGTTATAGAAGTCCTCAACTAAGGAAATAACAACATTTGCAGACTAAGCTGCAAGATAAACTAAAAGTAAAAATGTCGAGTCGATTGCTCGGACATTAATCAGATGAGCCACACTACTCACTGAAACACTCTCCTTTCTTTCTCTGCTCTATTCTCCAAACTTTCTCTCCTCTTCTTCTCTTTTCCCCCACCAATCTAAAAAACCCAAACTACCTTATATAGCTACGGGGAGAGGGGGATAGGGTTTGTCCTCTAACAAGTTTTGACAGACCCTCAACTAGGGTTTCTGACCAATCACCGAACTGGCATTAAATCCTTGAATTGGCATTAACTTCTACAAAAATAAGATTTGTTAGATGTCACATCCGTTAGAGGGCAGGTGTGACGTCATGTCAAGATTTTTTTGGGATCCTTGACTACACAAGCGCAGTTCGACTTAGGTGTGAAATCTGGATTAATATTTCTAACACCCTCCTTTAAGCCTAATTTCATGAGCGCTTTGACTCCAAGCTGCTCTCGCAATCTATTGAAGTCTTCCTCATTCAAAGGCTTCGTGAAGATATCTGCCAACTGCTCCATGGATCTACAAAACTACAATTGAATTTATTCGAACTTCACCAACTCTCTGATGAAGTGATAATGAATATCGATGTGCTTCGTTCGGCCATGGAACACGAGATCCTTTGAGAGTGCAATGGCTGAATTGTTCACAAAAAATTGTTGTCGCACCTTCCGAAGGATAGTGCAGTTCACTCAGAACTCTTCGCAGCCAAACTTCCTAACATGCGACTGTCGTGGTGGCGACATATTCTGCTTTGGCTGTGGACAATGCAACGATGGGTTGTTTCTTGGACGCCCATGAGACTGCTCCTGATCCAAGATGGAAAGCATACCCGGAGGTGCTCTTTTGATCATCGATACTTCCAACCCAGTCCAACTAGTCCTGTCTAGTGTAAAATAGGCCATTTTTTTGCATCTCGTTGACATAGCGCAAGATCCTCTTGCCTGCTTGCCAGTGCGTGTCCTTCGGAGTCTCCATGAAATGATTGATCAGACTGATTTCGAACATCATATCTGGCCAAGTTGCTGTCAAATACATCAGACTGCCAACTAGCCTCTTGAATAGGGTTGGATCTACATTCCTCCGTGAATCCAACTTGCTCAGCTTCAAACCTGTGGCTACAGGTGTGATGGCAGGTTTGTTGTCCTCCATATTGAACTACTTTAGGACATCCTTCGCATACGTGCCCTGAGAAATGAATATGCCATCTGCCAATTGGTCAACTTAAATGTCAAGAAAGTATTTCATCAGCCCTATGTCAGTCATCTCAAACTCCTTCTTCATGGCTGTTCTGAACTGGTCGAACAGGACATTGATGTTGCCAGTATAAATCAAATCGTCCACATACGAGCGAGATGATAATGATCTCACCTACTTCATTTGCCTTCATGTACAAGGTGTGCTCATATGGGCATTTGACAAACCCATTTTCCTAAAAATAGTTGTCAATCCGGTTGTACCAAGCTCGGGGTGCCTGCTTCAAACCGTACAGGGCCTTCTTCAGCTTCAAGACTTTGCCCTCCTGGCCTTCAATTTCGTAACCTAGTGGCTGGTCTATGTAGACCTCTTCCTCCAACACTCTGTTGAGGAAGGCTGACTTGACATCCATCTAGTACATCTTTCAACCTTATTGGGCTGCCAATGCTAGGATCATCCTGACTGTGTCAAGTCGGGCTACAGGTGCATATACCTCATGGTAATCGATGCCTGACTTTTGCTTGTACCCCTTTACCCCCAGTTTGGCCTTATACTTGTCAATGTCTCCTTGGGCATTGAACTTTGTCTTATACACCCACTTGACCCCAATGGTCTTCTTTCCTGCTAGAAGATCAGCCAACTGCCATGTCTCATTATTTTCAATGGTTGTTATCTCCTCATCCATCGCCTGCACCCACTTTTGATTCTGACTTGCATCTTTGAACTCTACTAGATCAACTTCAGTAAAGAATGCAAATTTAGAGTACTCTTCATCTATGTGGGTTTGGGTTGCCTCATAGATTTCTTGCAAGCTCCTTGTCTTCGCTAGCGTCACCAGGTTCTGGATTCTACTCGTGAGTGGAGGCGACCAAGATGGAGTGGTTGTGCTACTGCTAGCACCGCTACTACTGCTGGAAGTTGTAGGTGGTTGCACACTTCCTTCTTCCAAGTCAACAGACTATACTACTACTAGCTCTGACTGGCCAGTCTCTAACTTCCAGTTCTAGGCTTCATCTTCAAGAAACTTGACATCACGGATGATGATGATCTTCTTCATCACAGGGTTGTATAGCTTATAAGCCTTCATATGCTCATTGTACCCTATGAAAATGCACTTCTCAACTCTATCATCCAACTTCTACCGCTTCTCTTCTGGAACAAGTGCATATGCAATGCACCCAAACACACGCAAGTGAGCCACACTTGGCTTCACACTGCTCTAGGCCTCCTGAGGGATTTTTTCCTTCACGCTTTTGGTGGGACATCTATTCAGTAGGTAGACTACACATGTTATAGCCTCTGCCCAAAATTCATGCGGCAATCCCTTCGCCTTCATCATGCTTCGTGCCATTTCCATGATGGTTTGGTTCTTCCACTTAGCTACGACGTTCTACTGTGGCGTGTATCTGGTAGTGAATTGCCTTTGAATTTTGTGCTACTTGTAGTAATTATGGAATTCATTGGAGATGTATTCACCTCCACCATCTGTCCTGAGAGTCTTGATCTGATATCTGCTCTATTTCTCCACTAGAGCCTTGAACTCCTTAAATCTGGCAAATGCTTATAACTTCAACTTGATGGCATAGATCCAAGTCTTTCGGCTAAAGTCATCTATGAATGTTAAGAAGTATTTATTGTCGAAAAATGTGTTGGTCTGCATCGGACCACAAATGTCTGAGTGCACCAGCTCCAGTGGTTGTGATGCTCTCCAAGACTGACCGAAAGGTAACGAATCCCTATGTTTTTTGTCGACTAAGCAACCCTCACAAACTTGATTTGGCTGCTCTATCAGGGGTAAACCCTTCACCATCTACTTCTTGTGTAGTTGATTTAGGCCACTAAAATTTAGGTGACCAAATCTGAGATGCCACAGCCAGGTAGCATCTTTCACAACTACACTCAGAGACATCAATGATTCATTCTGAATCTATAGTGGAAACATTTTGTTCTTCATCATGGACACTATAGCAATCTGACCATGCAACCTGTATCCGATGGTGTAAGCTCCATCTTTGAACTAGACTGTATGTCCCTTCTGCAAGAGCTGTCCAATGCTTAGTAGGTTGTGCTTCAGGCCAGGAACATAGTAGACATCATAGATCTACTTTCGTTCACCATGCCTGGTACAGATGAGGATATTTCCTTTCCCTATTATGGGAACCTTGTTGTTCTTCCCCATCTTCACTTCAGACTGGACAGTTTCATCCAGTTGGGAGAACATCTCCTTGTTCCCCATCATGTGGTTGCTGCACCCACTGTCTAAATACCAGACATTCTTCTGGCACTCTTCCTCAGTGTTGCAAGTCAACAACACATTTCCTCCTACCGCATTTCCGATTTCATCCGTGTAATGGGACTACTGTTGGTTCTTCGTGGCCATCCATTTTTTGCACTATGAGATGTAATGGTCGAACTTCTTACAGAAATAGCACTGGACCTTTGACATGTCCTTCTTTTGACCAGATCTAGCTTGCTGATTTCTTGAACTGCCTCTTCCACCTTGCTAATGGAAATTACAGTTGGTCTCCCCTTCACTAGGGTTTGACCTTCCTCCTTGCTTGTTGCCTTTCCCACGCCTGCCTTTGCCTCTTCCTCTATGAGAACTAGAGGCACCATGGTGGGAATCTTGTCTACCGCTATCTCGAAATGAGACTTGAGACCTGAATGCTTACTCTAGAGAGGTTTGAGACGAATGACTCAGCCTTTGTTCATGTGTTTGCAATGAACCCATGAGTTCATCTATCGAGAGGGTTGTCAGATCCCTCGACTCTTTGATTGCTATCATAACCGAGTCAAACTTGGCAGGAAAACTTATGAGAATCTTCTCCATGATTCTCTGGCTCTACACATTTTCTATGTTCAACCACATCTAGTTGATAATTTTCATCGTTTAGGTGAGAAATCACTCATGGACTCGGACTCACTCATCAGCAAATTTTCAAACTCCCTCCTAAGCATCTATAGTTTCACCAACTTTACCTTATCGGTGCCCTGGTATGAGCTAGCTAGAATCTCCTAGGCCTGCTTTGCTTTGGTGGCTAATGCGATCCGTGGGAATATGGACTCCTCGATCGCTTGCATGATGTAGAAGAGGACCTTCTGGTCCTTCTTTGTGTTCTCTTTCAACAGGTCCTTGTTTGCTTGAGAGAGGGCAACTAGTGCTGCTGCATCTATCGGTTCTGGGTAGTCGTTCTTGACTAACTCCCACAGCTCCTAAGATTCGAACAGGATCTTCATCTGGATGCTCCAATAATCGTAATTCTTCCCGTTGAAGCACAAGATCTGCAACTGCAAGTTGTTGCTGCTGGAAGCCATTCTTCTTCGATCTCCACATCAAGGGATCAGTAGCTCTAATACCAATTTGAAGAACATTTAGGGAATACTCAATGGGAGATAGGATGTTATTAAGGGTGAAAAATACTAAAAGTTATATAAAATCTTCCAAACATAACCCTATATATGTGGGTCTATTTGAAATTATGGGTAAGATAAGCCCTGTTGCATATAAACATGCTCTACCACCAAGCTTATCCAAAATCTATAATGTCTTCCATGTGTCTCTCCTTAGAAAGTACATTTTTTATCCCACTCACATTTGGGATGTTTTCAATTTGCAGATGTTCAATCTGCTAAAAATTGAAATTTGGCCTATTCGTATACTTGTTTTTAGGACCAATAACCTCGGAAAGAGGAACATAGAGCAATGAAAGGTTGAATGAGACCTCTATTCAAACATAAATACCATGTGGTAAAACATGGCAAATATGCAACAATAGTTTCCTTATTTGTTTGAGTATATATGAATAATTTCAAACACTTGATATGGATTGATGATTTATATGTATATGTGGATGAGTACTTGGACTATTGATTAAATTTGATTTTGGTGTGTGTTTTTGTTTGTGTATGGCAATTGAATGCAAAATAAAACATTATGTGGAATAGAATTTGTTATCAGTTTGAATTACTGAATGGATTGTAAATAGACATACTTATAAGATGTATGATGTATGAATAAATATGTAAACTAATGATATTTAAATGGATATATGTTTGGTTTGTTTTAAATTATACATTAAACATAAGGACTATATTTATTTTTAGTGGGGAATGATGTAACAACCCTCCTCGCATGACCATAGTTAGAAGATATTGATTTTTCCTATAAGAATGTGGTACTATTGATGGTTATTGTGTATGGAAGACCAAGTATATACTTTCGACGAACAAAATAGGGTCGACAAAAAAGGTAATAGAAAAATGATTATTCGGCTTATGAGTACATGAAAGCTCAAGCAAATGCATATCATGTAGGTACATTGTGAGTGACTTATATTATGCTTTGCTTACATGTCAGTTTGTTGTTTGATGAAAAATAATGTCTGCAAATACTTTTTGATGGTAATGAAATTTCCCAAGGGCATGTGAGCCACTCTTCATTAAATCATTGAGGGAATAAGAAATTAATTGTACGCTTATCTTTATTTTATATTAGAAATTAATTAAGTATTAAGTTAAAGAGGTTTGTAAAGTATATTTAAATCAATCAATAAATATTAGTTAATAAAATGATATAACAAACATATATGATAGTTTAATTTGTTAATTAGTGGAGTGGACTCATGTGGTGGTGGGAGGTAATATAGGAATTTGTTTGAGGAATTATCCATTGTAATTATTACCCTCAATATGTAAAAGCAGAAAAAGGAGAGTCATCGAGTAGAAAGGGAAGGAGTATTTAAAAGAAGAAGAAAGGGAGATGGTTCTGTGGTGTGTGTGCATGATTTGCGGGAAGAGTGAATCAAAGGAGTAGTTGCAGAGATATAAATCACAAACAAGATATTGGGATCTTGTTCCTGTTTATTATGTTTTTTTTATATAGAATGGATTGGTATTTATTGTGAATGTGATGCCTCGTATTTGAGTGTGAGCAAATCTGTGTTATAATGCTAGAAAACATGACTAAAAAATTTATTTTCCCTTATTTGTGTTGAGTGTGAAATATTAAGAAAGAATGAATTTATATTTTCTATAGAGTTTGCTATTTTAAAAATATCTCATTACTACGTTGTTTGGATCTATTACTGTAACAGTTGTATGGAAACATGTGATTTATGAGCTTCTTGTATCGATGTTTTGAATCAAAATTGATTCAAATTGAGAAAGAAACTTAATTGAATGGCATGCATTCATGTGCAAGTGGAAAATAATGCATTTGGAATAAATACCAGACTACATGGCATATTTAGACGCATACATAAATTTTTGGAGTTGTATCTGACCCCTAGCAAGTATCTTTCAAGTTCGAAATTAGAAAAATACTGTAGCCTTCTTTGTCATCGATGTGATGGATGCACATCATTGGGCAGTGCTAAAATAGGCACCTAGTTTGGGTATGATCAGGAACACCACTGTAGCAAATCGTACCTGGTAGAGTGATAGTCATTTTCAGAATTACTTCAAAGGATTTATTCCATAACTAAACTACTACACAATTTACTTCTATGGTTGTTCAAATCTTTGGAAACATAACATTTCCACTGGGCTATCTTAGGAAGGACTGAAGAGAGTGCTTATTTGTTGCACCTGTAACCATTTGTTGATAAACCAATCATTTACGTTTTAAAATTAAAAGTATTTGATGTAAAGATTCCGAATGAGCTCTATTGTAGCTGTCATAGTTGGATTGTTATCCATTTGTTAATATAAGTCTTTTCTAAGACATGCATGTAGAGTCAAACATGATACTTCCACTAAAATATTACACTCAATAGAAAAGGGTAGATTATATTTATATTCTATTGAACCATGCTTTAGTACATTAAACAAGGTTATGTCGACCCAACAAGGATGAAAATATTTGTAATGTAATAATCTATTTTTATAGATATTGACAATGTTGTATCCTGTAACTATGGTTATATTTCTTAATAAGGATTTGGTAACGAAATATTGAATAGAAGAAATATTTAGCTTTTGCAAAACCTTCTTCTAGGTTGTTTTATAAAAACTTTATTCTAATATGAATTGACCAAGAAATTCATGGGATAGATGTAGTATAATGTTAATACAGAACTATAGAAATAATTTTTGTGATGAATGTAGTATGTTTTTGAAAAAATTATTTCAAATTTCTTTTGCCAAAGTAGGGAGAGCGCAGTGTGAAGTGCGCAGTAGGGAAGTGCGTAGTAAGGTTGCTCGGGCGCAGTCGGGTTGCGCAGGTGAAGTCGGGTTTCGCACGGGCGATGTCAGGTTGTGCATGGATCTTGGGCGAAGTCGGGTCACACGGGCGAAGTCAGGTTGCACACAGATCTCAAGCGAAGTTGGGTTGTGCGGGTGAAGTCAGGTTATGCACGAATCTCCAGCGAAGTCGGGTCGCATGGGCGAAGTCGAGTCGCACGGGCAAAGTCGGGTTGCGCATGGATATCGGGCGAAGTCGGGTTGCGCGGGCAAAGTCGGGTTGCATGGATCTTCGATGAAGTTGGGTCGCACGGGTGAAATCAGGTTGCGCATGGGCGAAGTTGGGAAGACAGCTCCAGACTTAGCCAAATTTTGGCCTTGCAAAATTTTCCTATCCGGAGGCTTGTGTGGCTACAGCTTTGGTTTCCCTGGCTTGGGAAGAACCGTATGGGAAGAGAGAAACGCTGGATCTGAAAGCAATGTTTCAAATATGAGATCTATCTTATAGAACTCGAACAAAATCCCTCTGAGGCGATTTGTACAGAGAACAACAGACTTTAGCAATTAAAAATAACTATAAACCCTAAATATGCCTAAAACAACAGCAAACTTTATTCATATGAAACGAAGGTTATAGAAGTCCTCAACTAAGGAAATAACAACATCTACAGACTAAGCTACAGGATAAACTAAAAGAAAAAATGTCGAGTCGGTTGCTCGGACATTAATCAGATGAGCCACACTACTCACTGAAACGCTCTCCTTTCTTTCTCTGCTCTATTCTCCACACTTTCTCTCCTCTTCTTCTCTTGTCCCCACCTATCTGAAAAACCCGAACTGCCTTATATAGCTACGGGGAGAGGAGGATAGGGTTTGTCCTCTAATAGGTTGTGACAAACCCTCAACTAGGGTTTCTGACCAATCGTCAAACTGGAATTAAATCGCCAAACTAGCATTAAATTATGCGGCGATCGGATCTGTCAGATGTCACATCTGTCAAAGGGTAGGTGTGATGTCATGTCAAACTTTTGTCAAGATCCCTGACTGCGCAAGCGTAGTCCGACTTAGGTGTGAAATATGGATTAATATTTCTAACACCCTCCTTTAAGCCTGATTTCACGAGCGCTTTGACTCCAAGTTACTCTCGCAATTTGTTGAAGTCTTCCTCCTTCAAAGGCTTCGTGAAGATATCTACCAACTTCTCCTTGGATCTGCAAAACTGTAGTTGAATTTCTTCGGACTTCACCAACTCTCTGATGAAGTGATAACGAATATCGATGTGCTTCGTCTGACCATGGAACACGAGATCCTTTGAGATTACAATGGCTGAATTGTTATCACAAAAAATTGTTGTCGCACCTTCCGAAGGATAGTGCAGTTCACTCAGAACTCTTCGTAGCCAAATTGTCTAGCATGCGGTTGTCGTGGCGATGACATATTCTGCTTTGGTTGTGGACAATGCAACGATGGGTTGTTTCTTGGATGCCCATGAGACTGCCCTTGATCCGAGATGGAAAGCATACCTAGAGGTGCTCTTTCGATCGTCGATACTGCCAGCCCAGTCACTATCTATGAAGCCAACCAGGTCCAACTGGTCCTGTCTGGTGTAAAATAGGCCATTTTTCTACATCCCGTTGACATAGCACAAGATCCTCTTGCCCGCTTACCAGTGCGTGTCCTTTGGAGTCTCCATGAAATGATCGATCATACTAACTACGAACATCAGATCTGGTCGAGTTGCAATCAAATACATCAGACTGCCAACTAGCCTCTTAAACAAGGTTGGATCTATATTCCTCATTGAATCCAACTTGCTCAGCTTCAAACCTGTGGCTACAGGTGTGATGGCAAGTTTGTTGTCCTCCATATTGAACCACTTCAGAACATCCTTCGCATACTTGCCCTAAGAAATGAATATGCCATTTTCCGATTGGTCAACTTCAATGCCGAGAAAGTATTTCATCAGCCCTATGTTCGTCATCTCAAACTCCTTCTTCATGGTTGTTTTGAACTGGTCAAACAGGACATTGATTTTGCCAGTATAAATCAAATCATCCACATACAGGCAAACTATAATGAGCTCACCTACTTCATTTATCTTCATTTACAAGGTGTGCTTATATGGGCATTTGACAAACCCATTTTCCTAAAAATAGCTAGCAATCCAGTTGTAACAAGCTTGGGGTGACTGCTTCAAACCATACAGGGCCTTCTTTAGCTTTAGGACTTTGCCCTCCTGGCCTTCAATTTCATAACCTGGTGGTTGGTCTATGTAGACCTCTTCCTCCAACACTCCATTGAGGAAGGCTAACTTGACATCCATTTGGTACATCTTCCAACCTTGTTGGGCTGCCAATGCTAGGATCATCCTGATTGTGTCAAGTCGGGCTACAAGTGCATCTACCTCATGGTAATCGATGCCTGACTTTTGCTTGTACCCCTTTACCACCAGTTTGGCCTTATGCTTGTCAATGACTCCTTGGGCGTTGAACTTTGTCTTATACACCCACTTGACCCCAATGGTCTTCTTTCCTGCTGGAAGATCAGCCAGTTGCCATGTCTCATTCTTTTCAATGGCTGCTATCTCCATGTCCATCACCTACACCCACTTTTGATTCTGACTTGCATCTTCGAACTCTACTAGATCAACTTTAGTAAAGAATGCAAATTCAGAGTACTCTTCATCTATGTGGGTTTGGGTTGCCTCGTAGATTTCTTGCAAGCTCCTTGTCTTCGTTGGTGTCACCAGGTTCTAGATTCTACTTGTGAGTGGAGGTGACCGAGATGGAGTGGTTGTGCTACTGTTGGCACCGCTACTACTGCTGGAAGTTGCAGGTGGCTGCACACTTACTTCTTCCAAGTCAACAGACTGTACTACTGCTAGCTCTGACTGGCCAGTCTCTGACTTCTAGTTCTAGGCTTCATCTTCAAGAAATTCACATCACGGTTGATGATGAGCTTCTTCATCACAGGGTTTTATAGCCTATAAGCCTTCACCTGCTCACTGTACCCTGGTAAAATGGACTTCTCAGCTCTATCATCCAACTTCTACCGCTTCTCTTCTAGAACATGTGCATATGCAATGCACCCAAACACACGCAAGTGAGCCGCACTTGGCTTCACACTGCTCCAGGCCTCCTGAGGGATTTTTTCCTTCACGCTTTTGGTGGGACATCTGTTCAGTAGGTAGACTGCACATGTTACAGCCTCTACCCAAAATTCATATAGCAATCCCTTCGCCTTCATCATGCTTTGTGCCATTTCCATGATGGTTTGGTTCTTCCTCTTAGCTACGCCGTTCTACTATGGTGTGTATCTGGCAGTGAACTACCTTCAAATTCTGTGCTACTTACAGTAGTTATGGAATTCATTGGAGATGTATTCACCTCCACCATCTGTCTTGAGAGTCTTGATCTGATATCTGCTCTATTTCTCCACTAAAGCCTTGAACTCCTTAAATCTGGCAAATGCTTCTGACTTCAACTTGATGGCATAGATCCAAGTCTTTCGGTTGAAGTCATCTATGAATGTTAAGAAGTATTTGTTGCCGACAAACGTGTTGGTCTGCATCGGACCGCAAATGTCTGAGTGCACCAGCTCCAGTGGCTATGATGCTCTCCAAGACTAACCGAAAGGGAACGAATCCCTATGTTGTTTTCCGACTAAGAAACCCTCACAAACTTGATTTGGTTGCTCTATCAAGGGTAAACCCTTCACCATCTACTTCTTGTGTAGTTGATTTAGGCCACTAAAATTCAGGTGACCAAATCTGAGATGCCACATCCAGGTAGCATCTTTCACAACTACACTCAGAGACATCAATGATTCATTCTGAATCTATAGCGAAAACATTTTGTTCTTTTTCATGGAAACTATAGCAATCTACCCATGTGACTTGTCTCTGATGGTGTAAGTTCCATATTTGAACTAGACCGTATGTCCCTTCTGCACGAGCTGTCTAACGCTTAGTAGGTTGTGCTTCAGGCCAGACACATAGTAGACATCACAGATCTGCTTCCGTTCATCATGCCTAGTGCGGATGAGGATCTTTCCTTTCCCTATTATGGGAACCTTGTTGTTTTTCCGCATATTCACTTTAGAATGGACTGTTTCATCCAGTTGGGAGAACATATCCTTCTTCCCCGTCATGTAGTTGTTGCACCCACTATCTAAATACCAGACATTCTTCTGGCACTCTTCCTCAATGTTGCAAGTCAACAACACATTTCCTCCTACCGCATTTTTGGTTTCATCCGTGTAATGGGACTGTTGTTGGTTCTTCGTGGCCATCCATTTTTTGCACTGTGAGATGTAATGGCCGAAATTCTTGCAAAAATAGCACTGGACCTTTGACATGTCCTTCTTCTGACCAGATTCAGCTTGGTGATTTCTCGAACTGCCTCTTCCACCTTGCTGATGGAAATTACAGTTGGTCTCCCCTTCACTAGGGTTTGACCTTCCTCCTTGCTTGTTGCCTTTCCCATGCCTTCCTTTGCCTCTTCCTCCGTGAGAACTAGAGGTGCCATGGTGGGAATATTTTCTGTCGTTGTCTCGAAATGAGACCTGAGCCCTGAATGCTTGCTCCAAAGAGGTCTAAGATGAATGGCTCAGCATTTGTTCATTTTTTTGCAATGAACCCATGAGTTCATCTATTGAGAGGGTTGTCAGATCCCTCGACTCTTCGATTGCTATCACAATCGAGTCAAACTTGGCAGGCAAACTTTTGAGAATCTTCTCCATGATTCTCTAGCTCTGCACATTTTCTACGTTCAACCGCATCTGGTTGATAATTTATATGTCTTTCGGGTGAGAAATCACTCATGGACTCGGACTCACTCATCTGTAGATTTTCAAACTCCCTCCTGAGCATCTGTAGTTTCACCAACTTTACCTTATCGGTGCCCTGGTATGAGCTAGCCAGAATCTCCTAGGCCTGCTTCGCTTTGGTGGCTGATGCGATCCACGAGAATATGGACTCCTCGACCGCTTGCATGATGTAGAAGAGGGCCTTCTAGTCCTTCTTCGTGTTCTCTTTCAATAGGTCCTTGTTTGCTTGAGAGAGGGCGACTAGTGCTACTGCATCTACCGGTTCTAGGTAGCCGTTCTCGACTAACTCCCATAGCTCCTGAGATTCAAACATGATCCTCATTTGGATGCTCCAGTAATCGTAATTCTTCCCGTTGAAGCACGGGATTTGTAACTGCAAGTTGTTGCTGCTAGAAGCCATTCTGCTTTGGTCTCCATGTCAAGGGATCAGTAGCTCTGATACCAATTTGAAGAAATTATTTCAAATTTATTTTGCCAAAGTGGGGAGAGTGTAGTGCAAAGTGCGTAGTAGGGAAGGGCACAGTGGGGTTGCTCGGGCATATTCGGGTTGCGCACGGACCACGGGCACAGTCGGGTTGCGCGGGCGAAGTCGGGTTTCGCACGGGTAAAGTCGTGTTGCGCACGGATCTCAGGCAAAGTCGGGTCGCACGGGCGAAGTCGGGTTGTGCACGGATCTTGGGTGAAGTCGGGTTGCACGGGTGAAGTCGGGTTGCCCACGGATCTTGGGCGAAGTTGGGTCACGGGGGTGAAGCCGGGTTGCACATGGGCAAAGTTAGGAAGACAGCTCCAGAATTAGCCAAATTTTGGCCTTGCAAAATTTTCCTATCTAGAGGCTTGCGCGGCTGTGGCTTTGGTTTCCCTGGCTTGGGAAGAACCGTATGGGAAGAGAGAAATATCGGATCTGAAAGCAATGTTTCAGATCTGAGCTCTAACTTATAGAACTTGAACAAAATCGCTCGGAGGCGATTTGTACAGAGAACAACAGACTTTAGCACTTAAAAATAATTGTAAACACTAAAGATGCCTAAAACAACAACAAACTTTATTCATATGAAACGAGGGTTATAGAAGTCGTCAACTGAGGAAATAAAAACATCTACAGACTAAGCTGTAGGATAAATTAAAAGAAAAAATGTCGAGTTGGTTGCTCGGACATTAATCAGATGAGCCACACTGCTCACTGAAACACTCTCCTTTCTCTGCTCTATTCTCCGCACTTTCTCTCCTCTTCTTCTCTTTTCCCCCACCTGTCTGAAAAACTCAAACTGCCTGATATAGCCGCGAAGAGAAGAGGATAGGGTTTGTCCTCTGACAGGTTCTGACAGACCCTCAACTAGGGTTTCTGACCAATCGCCGAATTGGTATTAACTTCTGCGGCGATCGGATCTGTTAGATGTCACATCTGTCAGAGGGTAGGTGTGACGTCATGTCAAACTTTTTCCGGGATCCCTAACTACACAAGCACAGTCCGGCTTAGGTGTGAAATCTGGATTAATATTTCTAACATTTTTGTTGCTATGTATGAAATATTTCCTGTTTTGTGAACGTTGGATTAAACTCTTTTAAACATCAACCACAAGATGATATTAGAGTTTTTATATGTAGTCTTTTTGTTGCTATGTATGAAATATTTACTGTTTTGTTATGCGAACATTGGAGTAAACTCTTTTAAACATCAACCACAAGATGACAGTAGAGTTTTTATTTTCCTGGAAACGTTTGGAAAAGCTATGATTAACTATTAGTTATTTTCCACGTTGAATATGATTATGTTAATGAGATATTCACCGGAGAGATCTGATAATGAAGATCAATAGCGGTCTCTATGTATTTATGAAAAGAAAAGAAAAAAAAAATTCAAACTGATATTTATTGAAAGGGAACCAAGAAGCTTAAATAAAAATAGTATTATTCAGACTTCAATATATAAGTACCCGTGCTAACACTCTCAAACACGCATTACCCGACAAGAGAAAAGTAAAAAGACACTGAAATCATAATGCTTCCAGAAAAAAGGGTTATGGTAACAAGGGTGGTGGCCCCAAGGACCATGAATCTTATGATTACATGTTTCATACCAGCACACCCATATTTTATTTCGGGCCTTTATCATTATGTGCTTCCTTTTGGAACGCCATGGAATTTTTATGATATTGCTTTAGAGAAGAGTTGGGTTAAAGATTTTCCATTGATAAAATATCGTGAAAGTTATAATAATAATAATGCAACCCCAAAGCAAAACTTTATTACACTGTGACAAACTTTATTATAAGATAATGCTAAATCATCTACACATAGGGGGCTTAAACAGTGAACTACAGGACTCCATACAATTTATCCTGTGGGCTTGGAGTGAATTCCACGGTTGCACGCTTCACAGTTTGGCTTAATAGTTGCAAAATTTTAAATTATATGATTATCGTGTCGTGCAAGAAGGAAATGATTTACTGCAGTACATTGGGAGTTGAATCATGTTTGTTCATAGTTCAGTTCATTTGAACGAACACATCCGTCATGGCATTCTCGATGGCTTGGCCCCAAAATGACTCGTCGTCCCAAATCATGGGAAAGTCAAATCTCATGCCGTCCATGCCGTCCATCTCGATATGTGCAGCATTTGCATTGAATTCTTCTTCCATCACGGGAGGGAGATTTTGCCATGTCAATATTTCACTGATATCTCCCCTTTCACACCCTTCAACTGGAAAATTTGTGCCATGCCTGGACAAAACTTCCGTCTCTGGCTTTGGAGGAGGCATAAATTCTGGATCTGATGATGGTTGTAACGGATTGAAAATATAAAGTTCGTCTCTTTCCAAGGACTTATGTGCCGCTGCTATCTCAATATTGGAATCCAGAAAAAGACATTCATTGTTACTCAAACTTCCGTCAGCGCCTTCTACATCCAGAGTTTGGAAATCTGTTTCTATGACCGTAGTAGCCCCTGGAAAAGATGTGCATTTATTAATATTTACAAACTCATTCTTAGAGGACATCTGTTTCGTACAAGTTGCAGTTTTCTCATCGATCTGCCATGCGGGCAAGGAATCATCTAGTCTGTTATAGCTTGAAAGCATGCCCATACGAATCCCCTTTTTCTTATTGCGCGAATTCCAAAAGTTTTTAATCTCGTGATCTGTTCGTCCCGGAAGCTGCTTCGCAATCATGGACCATCTGTTTCATCCGAACGCATTTAGATTACGCTACATTTTACCAAGTAATAAGATGTTATGACTCTCAAAGATTTTTACCTGTTTCCCAGGATTGCATGGGCTTGGATGATAAGCTTTTCTTCCATATGGGAGAAGGCACCGCGTTTCAGGCCGGGTCTCAAGTAGTTGAGCCATCTCAGTCTGCAACTCTTCCCGCATCTCTGAAAACCTGAATAAATACGGCACAACAAACAAGCACTAGATATTCAGTCGCACAGCTGAACGTTATACACACAGAAGTATATATCAAAATGAATAGCATATGTCGTCATATGAAAAATGAAGAAAGAATTTATCAGAAATTGGTTTTCTATCAATCCCATAAAAATATACTACCTAGAAATCCAGATTTGAATATGGTTTTTTTTTTTTTAATATAAAAGTTAGATTATATTATTTCATTTAATTATAATGTAAGCACCTTTTGTCAAAAAAAAAAAAAAAAATTGAGGTGGATAAGAAGTAAAGCTTCCATAACTGAGAAGTTAATAATAATAGAGAGATTAGAGTTGTATCATGTTGTGATATCATCACTCACTCATATGTGGGAGAGCCTATTATGTGGTGAAGTTTTGGACATTTTCTTTCTTATATCTTCTAAAGTCTTGAAGGAAAAAATAGAAGTAATGAGTTCCTAAACTTGTTCATCACTGAATTTTTTTTTTTTGTTTCCTCTTGTATCTTTTGAAATCCTTGATCATGTGAAAATCTGATGAAGCTTATTAATAAGCTCATCTAGTGTGTTGGAAGTTCTGTGAATATGGGAATGAATGTGTCCAAGTGTAACAAAAGATCAAAGTTCAAGTCTACTAAAATGATATCCCATGGAGGAGCATAATTGGTAAAAACTTTTTGCATCTAAACTTCCAAATATGATTGAGAAGAATGAGTTTATAAACATCCCAAAATTTGGGAGAATGATCTTGCTATGATAAACCAAGTAAAGCAAACTTCCAAGATATAGTGGTAGGGAATAAAAAAGTGTAAAAGACATTCCAAAATTGTTTAGCCATGTCACAGAACCAAAACAACTACATAAGATTTTTTGAAGAATTAGAGAATTTGCATTGAGGGGAACTATGTGAAATCAGAACTAGACTTGTAGAAGTTGGAATTTTTTGATGCAAAACCCGCCATTAAATAAGCTAAGTTTTTAATTCATTAGAAACTTTCCAAATTTGAGTAGTAAGGGACTATCACTGGGCATTGGTAAAATTGACTTACCACTTGACGTTAAGTTTAGAGTCCAATGATAAAGGACATAAAAGTTTTGTAAATCCAATTGGATCTAATGGAAGAGATTCTATGGTCATTAAGCCATCTCTAGTCAATCCGTATATTGTAGGTAGTTATTCCCAACTTTATAAGGATATCACATGGAATGGAAGCCACAATGAATCCATAAGACTCTTTGAAGGAAGAGGGAAGGAAGCAATAATTGCTAATATAAGTCTAGGTGAGAATTGAGTACCTGCTGAGATCCCAAATACATCTTATTATGTTCATATCTTTCTTCAAAAATTCTAGTCCTTGAAGAGCATTTTACAAAGCTAAGGTTTATCATTATGGAGGATGCGTTTATTCCACCAAAGACTATTCAGACCGATGCTTAGACCATATCATTAGGAGTCATACTTCCAACCCAATAAATGAAAAATTGATTACCAATATTTCCATTTATGGTTAAGAGTAATAGATCCTTTAGTCATAAAGTATGGTGTATTAAGGACCTTATTATTCCATGGTGTTTCCTTCCATTTACCTTTGTGAGTAGATTGGGAGATTCTATACCAAAATATGTGTTTCCAAATTTTGTCTCCAGTGATGGCTCTAGAAACCCATTTCACGACCAAAATTTTGTTTTACGTAAGAGGATCAATAATATCCATACCTCTTGAAGCATTTGGTTGAGTATAAAATTTCCTCAAGATGTATGTCATACTTACCTCCCCATCCCATTTGGTCCATAAAACTTTATGAATGACCTGAGTAAATTTGTTATAAGCATCCATTATGGCCATCTATTAAGAGTAGTAATAAACATGAAAGGCTTCTATAACTTTATTCACAACTTGAATTATTTCTACTAAGTAGAGAAACTAATTCGACCATGCACTAAATTTCTTCTAGAGTCTTTCCATAACCGAGTTCCACATATCTTTAGGAGAAATATTAATTTTAAAGTGAATTCCCAAGTAAAAAATAATTGTTCCATGAGGGATGATCTCCCACTTAGCAAAGGATTTACATCCATTAGTATTTGAAGAAGTATAGATGAATTTTGTTTTAGATTGGTTGATATGATATCCAAAGATATCACTTGTATAATCTCTTTAATCATTTTCACCTCTTGTTGGGTATTTTGAAGAAATATATGGAAGCATTAGAAAAATGTGAGTTAAGAGCACATTTATCCCTAGGAATTTTAATACCTTGAATAAATCCATCAAGTTGAGTCTTATGAAGAAGATAACCAAGTGCATTAGTACTCAAAATATACAAAAAAAGGATCAAAATGAAAATTGTTTCTGATATACCATTGTAGAGGGAAGGAGGGGGATAGAGCTCCATTAACCTGAACACAAGTTGAAGCATCACCAAAGAGCATAACAATTTGATTATAAAATTTTGAGCCAAGACCAAGCCAAGAAAGCATATGTAGAATAAAATTTTATCATATACTTTGTAAAAATCCAAATTAACCAAGAAGGCATCTTGATTGGATTTGATAGCTCATTTTCTTGTTTCCCAAGCCATCATAAGATTATCTAAGATATAATGACCCTTAAGAAAACCAAATTATTTTGAAATATTTATTGACAATATTACATTATTTGGTCATGTAATACTTTAGAGAATGCTTTATTTAGGTTAGGGAATGATTAATATTTAGGAGTAATTTTAATACTTGATTTTTTAAGTATGTGTCAAGTGTGAGAGTGTGCGAGGTTTCAAGTAAGCAAGTAAAAAGTGGCATGTATGAATAAGAGAGCTATGTAATCATGAGAGACTTTGTCAAAAGAGGAAATTTCAAGAGCTGTGTATATGAAAGGTCTCATGTAATTATATATTGATGACAAAGCTTTGTATTATGTATCAAACTAACAATACATTTATGCATGCTATTGTAGATTTTATCCATAATATTCCAGTATTTTGATGTGTTCATTATTGTGATAAATATTTGTGAGATCTTGTGTAATTTATCCTATGAACATTGGGTCCATTTTTATAACACTAACAATAGCTTATGCAATAATTTTAACTTTTAAAGCTATTACTTTAGCTATGATCTTGTACTAAACATTGAGGATGGTAATATGTCTCCAATCAGAGATTTGGTTAGGAGTTGTTCCTTTAGAAATAATTTTAGTTATTGTTGCATTGATATAATATCCAAGGGAACTATTTTGGAGAGCTTCTAGGTATACATGATGAAGATATGAGGAAAGGATATACCGATTTATTTATAAAACTCCAGTAGAAGACCATCCATACCAAGATATTTGTCATTATTCATAGAAAAAAGTGAATATGTAGATAGTTTATAGAAAGAGGATACTGAAGTTGATCCTAAATAATAGGGTCTACTAGCAAGGTAATTTGTTCTTGCACATATTCCATCAAGATAAGTTAGATGTTATCCCTTGGATCCACTATAAAAATCTAAGAAAACTGAGTTATAAAAGTATTCATGATCTTATTAAAGATGAAAAGGGAATGACTTGAAGGGTCCTCCAACTTAGTAATCCTTTATAAAATATTCTTATGCCTAAGATAGTTAAAGAAAAAATTAGTTCCCTTGTCACTATGGAAAATATAATTGAGGCAAGATCTAATCTATGTCCCTGTAGCATCATATGACTCATAATCTCTCATCTAATTTTTAGCATTAACTAAATCACATTGAATAATAATGTTAATGGGGTATTTCATAAGAATGGAATAGAGATGAGAGATCTATTTATGAAAGTGGCTCTCTTGAATCTTATTTCTCCTAAAAATAGAGCATACATACCATCTAAAGGAAGAAACAATATTGGAAATAGTTGTTTCAAATAATTTGATCTAGCTAGTATTATTAGTTGGTCTAGGAAATTTGTTTCAAATATGCTTTACAAGGTGATAGTAGGTTGGGCTATCAAGGTGGACAACATTTAATTTAAATTGAAGCAACATGAAATTAAGGGAGATAGAGGATGTTTGGATAAAATATAAGAAAGGAATATGATCAAAAAGAGTTTTGTGTAAAACAAAAAGAAGTTTCTTGTAGATGGAGAACTTGTCCAAAAAATAATTAATAGAATAAAATCTATCAAGATGAACAAGCTTCCTAGAAGAACCTTGATGATAATTGGACCACATAAACTAATTATCCCTATGAAAAGAGGTTTACCAAATATAGGGTTGTGACCACCTAAATGATTGTAATAAAATAATCAACTACTAAATTCAACTATTGAAAGGTGTTTGCTACCAACCCAACATTTGCCATTTGTATATTCGATCATGTTAAACTCATCTTCTATGATCCATTCTATAGAAGGAAGAGAAACAACTAATCATTCCCATAAGGCTATATGACTAGGAGGTTCATTAAAAATATAGATAGAACAAAATTCAAGAACCTAAGATTTGAGAGCTAATCTAATCCACACAAAATGATGAGCAAGATCATCATGATCCAAAATAGCATAACATAGAGACCTAAATATGGATATGGTAGCATGTCCTTTACCATTAGTATGAGATGTAGTAAATGTAGATGTATATCCCCAACCAATAACTTATATATAATGGGAGAGAGTCTGACCAATGACTTTCAATTCTTGAAGAAAAAGAATAGAAATATGATTCTTTACTACAACATTTAAAAATTGAAACTTATTATAATTGAGGGAGAGTCCCCTAACATTCTAATATGGAATATTAAACTTTATAAGGGGTGATTTGGAGTCTTATTGAACTCACAAACTAGATACTAGAATTTGTTTTTGTTGAGTTGAAGGTATGCTTAGCTGGAACCATATTTGAGCAAATTGAAAGAAGGATCTAGTAAGATATTTGATAGAGGATTTGTTTCCTCTAATTGGAAGGGGTGATTTTGAGGGGTAAATGATCACTTTTTCTTACCTACCATTCTCCACCCATTTGTCATAGGTTTATGTTTGATGGGGTCAATGAAGGAATGAGAGCTAACTCAAGGCCCACAATTGAATCCAACAAGGATTAGGAATTAATAGGAATATCCAAGGATTTAGTTTGAGATGTAGAAGAGGCAAAAGTGTTCTTAGGGGGAATGACTTGAGGAAGTGGAGAAGGGTTTTTAAAAGCTAATAGATTTTGAAGGCCATCGATAGGGAATTTTTAGCTATATTCTAAGTAGTGGCTTCTGTATGAGGGCTAGTAGTAGGGATTTTCTCAACTATTTTTTGAGCAGTGGCTTTCATCTCTTTCTTTTTCACTATTTTTATGGGAAATTCTTGAAGTGTTTGACTTATCTATAGTAAAAATAGGCACTAGGCGAGTTTAGGTAGATAAGAGGTTGATTAACAAGGAAAATTAGCCCATTGAGGTCAAGGGGTGGGGGCAATAGCTTGGATATGTCCATTTCCACATAAATACGATGGTGAATTCTATAATTAAATCATTTCCCAAAGGGAGTCTAGAAAACCTAAGATTCAATAACATCGAAGGATGGAGTTTTATCCATCATGAGAACCTTGCATCCTATGCAAACTTTTCAATGATTGGTTACCTATACCCAATTAATTCTTTAATGCAAAATTAAGCTTGTCATCATATAAGGAAGATTGTCTCAATCTTCACTCTAATCTAACCCCATATGCTAATTTAAATCTGGATCTATATATTCTCCTCCGTTTTTTATTTGGTCAAATTACTTTTCTTGGATCCTCGCCTTTGTCATGAGTTTGTTCTTAATTCATCATAAATATAACTTGTTTTGTTTTTAACTTAGTTCAATTATAACCTATAATTTTATTATTTCAAACAAATTTAAACTGATAAAATGAAAAATATATAACACTCAATATGTTGAATAATTATAAAGTTAATCTTAAACCAATTTTAATCAATAGTACAATATGTCTTCCTTTAGTTTCAGGCAGCCAATTATTGATTAGCTTAGACACGGACAAATAATATTTATGGTCATCCATAGGAAAACCTATCTGTTACAAGCTTCATGGTTTACTAGGATTTCCGTGTGTATTTTCTTGCGAATATAAAGAAGCATGCTTAATTTTAAAATGGTTTATTACGATTTCCGTAATGAAAAAAAAAAATCACAAAATTAACTAAATAACTACTACTAGACATTGAGTAGCAGCCAATATTTTATTTAATTAGTCAATTACCTGTTCCAGAAAATAAAAATAAAAAATATTTGAAGACGTAGTGATTGCCGTCTTCTAGAACAAAATATTTATTTTAAAGAACAATTCATCTCCCACTACAAAGCACTAAATCCAAATAAAATGGAATTGAGAAAACCAAAATACAACGCATCGTCCAGACCAAAGCATTTCCGAAGTTAAAAACAAGACCTGAATACATAAAAGTTTTTGAAAACGTAATTTTTTTTTTTTTTTAATAACTGGTTGATTTTTTTATTAATTTTTCATTATAAGAATAAAAGTACAACGCATCGTCCGGACCAAAGCAATTCCGAAGTTAAAAACAAGACCTGAATAAATAAAAGTTTTTGAAAACGTAATCTTTTTTTTTAATAACTGGTTGATTTTTTATTAATTTTTCATTATAAGAATTAAAGATGGTTCATTAACAACCACAGATGTAAAAGTTTATCATAATTTTAGTTGATTATAAAAACTAAAGATTAAACATAAAAAACCAAAAACTATTACCATTACATATCACACTGCCATAATTTAAATCTAAATCTTCTTACAAAAATTCAAACCTTAACCATAAAAAAAACAAAGCTTTTAACGTAGACATATGTGTGGGATCACTGTGATGTGTATCCTTCTGCGTTATGGCATTTTCGTATATATAAATTCAAATTTAGGATTTCGATCCAATCCAATATCTGGCTATGATACGAAGTATAGAATAGAATGAAACCTTGCTTATCTCTAAACTTAGAAAGTATGCAAATCCAATAACATTAAGATTAAGAGAAAGATACCTGCCAAGCTGGGCACTGTGCTCCAACATCCAGGCCCATGCTTTGTAATATAAGCAATTAATTTCCTGTCCTCGTCGGGAGACCATAATCCCTTCTTAGGTTTGTGATGGTGGCAACAAGTTTGGCAGCCCATACTCGACTTCTCTCAAACGTATCTGACGCTCTCCCTTAGCAGAGATGTTCTTAATAATTTGAAAGCAGGTGTTTTGCCAAACCATTTTGAAGTCTCGTTGCATATGGTGTTGTCCACTACACGTACAAAGATCACGAGATTGCAACCAAACTTACCAAAACTTTGAAACTGTTTGTTTCCGTCGTATGCGTGATTCATATGGGCTACCAACGTCACTAAACCTATTTAAGGGTACATGTTTGTTTTCATGGTATGCGTGATTTTATTTATTTTTATTTAAAGTTTTATTGTTTATTAGTTAAAGTTTAGAGGGTAACATTAAAAATATTTTAATTTTTTAAATTTAGTTGTTTTATTTACTTAAAAAAATTAATGAAATAAATAAAATTTTAAGTAAAAGTTAGTGAATGCAAGCATGATGCAAGTAATATATTTTGTTTTTTTTTTTTTTCTAATAAAAAGAACTATGATTATTACTACAAGATCATTAAAATTTAAAAGTCACTATGATTATTATCTATATAACTATTCTTAAAAATTAAATGTTAATATGAAATTTCAATAGGTACCAACTAGATTTTTTTAATGATTCAAAAGCACGTGGAAATCCAATAAAATCCATTCAGTGTAAGCTGGCAGAAACTGCAAGCCCTGATCCAGAGCAGCTAAAAACGTACAATGATTTTGTTTCCTCTCCCGCCCTTTTCTTTTCAATGAGACGTACTATTTGCTTTAATTTGCCGAGGCATATCCTTGAGCAGAATGTAAGTCACACTGGAGTGATTTCGGTTGATATTTCCGTTTTGTCTGTCCTCGCTTTAAGTGTGAACAAGTTTGCATCTGCAATTTTCTGATTATTGCGTCGGCATTAAACCACGAACAAATCAATAAATGTCATTACAAGCCATAGTACGTACTTAGAATCTTCGTATTCCATGATATTCACAGCGAAAAGAAACACAGACAACACATTGGAATCAACCTGAATGTACCTGTTAATAAAAATATGAATAGTAAGTTTGCCACTTTTACTGTGCGTATGTAAAAAAAAATTGTTGTTTAAAAAAAAATTGTTGTTTAGAGGCACGTACATACTTCTAATTCGTGTTTAAAGGATTCTGTTTCATTAAAAGTTCTTTTGGATTATTCTCGCGATAGCTAATTGAAAACTCTGAAAGAACACACACTGAAAACTCTGCATCGCGATAGTTTAATTCGGATGACGCAGCATGAAAACAGCGTGCTGCACCCCACGGCAATCTATATGCACCGCGTTGAAACACTTGGTATTCAATTCACTGAAATGAAATCAGGTATTCGAAAGAAATTCTATAATAAGAATATGTGTTAGAAATATTGTTTAATCCAAATCCCGTACTCTGTCACCGCCGCTGGAATGTCCCGTCTGACAGAGGAAGTATGGGCGAAGTTGAGGGAGCAGGTGAAGTCCGTATGCCTCCAGGCTGGCCTCGGGAGTCGCGCCAAGCCAGCACCGACCCCCTGCAGCTATAAATGCCGGCCCCTGAGCACGTATTAGGCATTCTGGGCAGCAGCCCCAGTTTCCCTGCACACCAGCTGTGCAGGCGATCCGGCGGCAAGCTTTGCCGCTGTTGCACGCACAGAAAGGGTTCGGGGGTTCTTGCTGCTCCTTAGCGCAGAACCGTCCCTGGCAGTTTAGCAGACCCTTCTCTGTCGCGGTGCAGATCTGTTTGTTTGCCCAGCAGTCCGCACTGCAGTTGGGTTCAGGCGGCAATGTCCGCATTTGTAATCGCTCAGCAGGAGCCATTTCTAAGTTCTGGTTTTGGGGGTTTATTCCGCAAGCGGCAGTTGTCGCAGATGTAAGGCTCCGTAGAGCCAGTTCCCCCTTTTTGCTCCCTCCCCTGTTTAATAATACAAACCCTAGTTTATTCCGCCTGTGTTTGTCAGCCTGTAACAGGGCCTGTCTATAGATCCTCAGAATTTTTCCGCATTTAATTTGTTTGGGTTAAGTTTATGTTTCTAACATGGTATCAGAGCAAGGAGACAATGACAACAGGCGAGGTCGGGAGATGCTGCATGGAGAGCAGCCATGGAAATGCTGATGGAGGGCAGCAAGGGTTTGGTGCAGTCGGCAGCAAGTTCACCGACGGAGTATTCGGAGAACTGTTTTTCCGGCAGAGGGTCGGAGAAGGAAAAGAAAGCAAGGCCAAAGTTGGCCAAGTTTGAAGTCCGTCAGTTCCGACTGCGCAGGACGCAGGACCAGCTCCAAGCTTCGGGAGCGAAGTGCAGACTGCGCTGGGAGAAAGGGCGAAGTCTGTCAACAGCGTCGGGCGCAGTCGGTTGTCGCGGTCGAAGTCCGATCAGCAAACAGCGAAGTGCGTTCAGAGGCCAACGCGAGCTTCGCTTGCACACTCCGTCAGTTATTTGTCGAAGTCCGACAGTTCGGACTGCGCAGGGCGCACGACAGCCAATGAATGTTTTGATTTCCACTCGCCATCAGTCACCGATGGACGGACTGCATCGAAAGCAGGACAATAATCGGACGTCACCGCGTGAAGTTCATCGCCGCGCGAAGTCTATCGCTGAGTGAAGTTCGTCGCCGTGCAAAGTTCGTCGCCTTGGGAAGTCTGTCGCCATGTGAAGTCTGTCGTCGCGCGAAGTTCGTCGCGCGAAGTTCGTCACCGTGCGAAGTGTCGCCGCACGAAGTCTGTCGTCGAGCGAAGTTTGTCATCGGGCGAAGTTCGTCAGTCGCTGCGCAGTGCGGACTGCGCACGGAGAATTGCCGAAGTCCGACTTCGGGGGCGCAGTGCGTAGGTTGAAATATTTTCAAAGTTTTTTGTGTGTTAGAGGAATTTGGATTAAGGGAGGCTGTTAGAAATATTGTTTAATCCAAATCTCGTACTCTGTCACCGCCGCTGGAATGTCTCGTCTGACAGAGGAAGTATGGGCGAAGTTGAGGGAGCAGGTGAAGATCGTATGCCTCCAGGCTGGCCTCGGGAGTCACGCCAAGCCAGCATCGACCCCCTGCAGCTATAAATGCCGACCCCTGAGCATGTATTAGGCATTCTGGGCAGCAGCCCCAGTTTCCCTGCACACCAGCTGTGCAGGCGATCCGGCGGCAAGCTTTGCCGCTGTTGCATGCACAGAAAGGGTTCGGGGGTTCTTGCTGGTCCTTATCGCAGAACCGTCCCTGATAGTTTAGCAGACCCTTCTCTGTCGCGGTGCAGATATGTTTTGTTTGCCCAGTAGTCCGCACTGCAGTTGGGTTCAGGCGGCAATGTCCGCATTTGTAATCGCTCAGCAGGAGTCATTTCTAAGTTCTAGTTTTGGGGGTTTATTTCGCAAGCGACAGTTGCCGCAGATGTAAGGCTCCGCAGAGCCAGTTCCCCCTTTTTGCTCCCTCCCCTGTTTAATAATACAAACCCTAGTTTATTTCGCCTGTGTTTGTCAGCCTGTAACAGGGTCTGTCTATAGATCCTCAGAATTTTTCCGCATTTAATTTGTTTGGGTTAAGCTTATGTTTCTAACATGTGCGGAGCCTCCTCTTCTGCGGCTATATAAGGCGTCTCGGGTATTTCAAAAGTGTAGTGCAGAAGAAGCAGGGTGCAAGAGGCATAAGTAAGAGTAGTGAAAGAGGAGCAGAGGCAAAGAGCAGAGAGGAGACAGGAGAAGAAGAATATCTCAGTGAGCAGTTTGGCTCAGCTGATTAATGTCCGAGCAGCCGACTTGACATTTTGTCTGTTTAGTTTATTCTGCAGCGTAGCCTGCAGATGTTCTAATTTCCTCGGTTGAGGAACTCTATAACCCCTGTTTAATATAAATAAAGTTTGTTGTTTGTTTTAAGCATCTTTAGGGTTTGCAGTTTGTTGCTCTCTGTTTCGACGTCTCTCTCTTCTCATACGGGTGTTGCCAATCCAAGCAAACCCAGTGGCAGCCACGGAAGATGAAGAAGTTGAAGGCCAGAGTTGGCCAAGTCTGAAGCTTATCAGTCGTTGTCGTGCGAAGTTGGTCGCCAAGTAAAGTTCGTCATTTTGCTGCGATAGCCGTGCTTCGGTAGCTGAAGGTGCAAAGTCCGCACCTCGCTATGACAGCCGCACTTCGGCAGCTGAAGGTGCGAAGTCTGCACCTCACTACGACTATCGCACTTCGGTAGTTGAAACTGTGAAGTTCGCACTTCGCACGAAGTGTGCACTTCGGCAGCTTGGGCCAGCGAAGTCCGCACTCCGCGCGAGTGACAAACTTCGGCAGTCTGCCCAGCGAAGTCCGCACTCCGCGCGAGTGATAGACTTCGGCAGTCTGCCCAGCGAAGTTTGCACTCCGTGCGAGTGATAGACTTTGGCAGTCTGCCCAGTGAAGTCTGCACTCCGCGCGAGTGAAAGACTTCAGTAGTCTGCCAAGCGAAGTCTGCACTACGCGCGAGTGACAGACTTCGGCAGTATGCGCACGAGTGACGCACTTCGGCGACGAGGAGGAGAAAAATAAATTAAATTTTCTTCAAAGTCCCAGTCAAACATAAGCTGACAAAAGCGACGAAAGAGCTGCAAATGTTGACCTTTTGTCGGACCGGACTGTACCCATTAATGTAACGGGAGGGACTCGGGCTATAAAAGCCCACCATGAATTCATTGTAAAGGGTGGATGGGGAATGTCTGTTAGGGAACCAATGTAACCATGCTTCTGCTTATAAATATAATTTGTATGCCTGGTTCTATTCTGCTGCTTCTATTTTTTATGCTGCCTTTCTTTATATTCATGCCTTAGGCTAACCTGTGTCACGGCTCGTTGATTCATTTCAGCATTTGGTGATCAGGTGCCTCTAGCATTGCTTGTTTAAAGCACCCTATGTACTTCATGAATTAAAAGGATACATAGAATAGATGTGGTAGCAGTTTCATAAGTTGTGTGTTACGTTGTTGGTCCGTATCTGGTGATTGATGCGCTGTCGTACTGTTAGTTCCTTGTAGGGAATGTCTATTAGGGAGCCATTGAAGCTGTGTGGTTAAATTCTCTACACGACACATATACCTGGCTCTGATATCTCTATGATTGCTTTCTACTCATGTTAGTGTCCGTAGGTGGTGATTGATGCGTTGTCGTACTGTTAGTTCCTTGTAGGGAATGTCTGTTAGGGGACCATTGTAGCCGTGCGTACACTGCTTAAGTATTGGAAGTATACATTAGATTTTACAGTTCTCAGTCACGCTTTATATTTGTAATGCAGTAAGTATTGGTGATTGTTGGTTGCCGTACTGTTAGTTCCCCCCACCAACCTCCACGTATATTTGTAAATTCCTTTATGTTCATTTATCTCTTTCTTGTACTCTTAGCTTAAATCAGAAAACCCCCAAAAGGAGTCGGCCTTCTCCGAAGATTGGCACGGAAGGCATCTCTTCCTTCCGGCATTTCATGCTAGTGGGCGAATCTGGGCGCATTAACCCAAAATCCTTTCCTCATGGCAGATTCATAACCAATAGTTTCTCTGGCACGCCCGTTGAAGACATATGATATCAAACATGTTACCACCAACAAAGACCTATTGTCAGAACCTGTCCTCTGACAGGTTCTGACAAGCCCTCAACTAGGGTTTCTGACCAATCGCCGCACTAGCGTCACATCTGTCAGAGGGTAGGTGTGATGTCATGTCAGCCCTTTGCTGGGATCCCAGACTGCGGTAGCACATTCCGACTTCACCCATGTCTAGAGCACAATCTGATTTTGCCCAAGGTTCGGAGCGCAGTTGGGCACAGGCGTGAAATCTGGGTTAATTTTTCTAACAATATGTCCATTTAAAAATTACTAGCTAGTCTCCCTCTCACATGGAAGAATAGAATAGAATGGAACAATAGAAATGTAAATCGTATAGGTTTATAAAGAATAGCTAAAAATGAAGCAAATTTCATTAAACTCATTTGATAAAGTCATTAGAGTGCAATGTATTTGACACACTAAATTATAAACGTTTAAATTTATTATTAATTAATTAAAGTCATTAGATAACAATTCTTTCATAGGTCTTTGTTGGTGGTAACATGTTTGATATCATATGATTATATTTTGTGCAATGTATTTGACACACTTGTTTAGCATAGATCTTTATCAATGTAGTGATAGTTGACACAAAATTTTTAAATCTGAGAAATTCGGATGGATCTTGCGAATTGCAAATTTACATTTGGAGTCCGTTCGAACATTCTATGAAAGGAAATTCTTTGGGGAAAGAATCTAACGACATGTCCTCATTGTTAAAGTACTTAAATGTTGGAGGATTCTACAACATAGTTGTCCAACTAAATATTGGACATAAGTTATTATTTTGGCATGAAATATTCCCTCGCATTCTCTTACCTCGGGCTATAGGAGCATCACACGCTTGTCGAGGAGGGGTGTGGGGGGAGTTGGCCTAAGTCATGGACTAAGAAGCAATTAAGGTTGATGCCCTTGGGGTGAGAACTTGACAAGGCGATGGAGCCCTTTTGCTATTGCTTTCTATTGGTCGGGCCAACCTTATCTCTTTCCTTCACCTTCTCCATAGGATTGGATGCAGATGCCATAGCCAGCTTTGGTTTTGATCCCTTAGAGGTTGCACATCATGGATTTTTATGCCCACCCATTGTTATCCAACCATCTTCTTTGGATTGAGTAGCAGACATATTGGTCAAGTTAGGGTTCTACTTGTCCTTATTATGGGGTATAAGGGGACATATTTTACCATGTGCTCGGGAGAATGACACTAAAAACACATAGGAAAGTTGATGTATAAGACCTATTTTGAAATAATGGATTCACCAATCTGGATTTCAATAATTTTTTTGAGGTCTTGAGATATATCAACTTAAAATCACACATGCTTTCGTGAGTATGCATGGATAAACAAGAACTCGACCCAAAGAAGCATGTACAACATCCTTATATCAATAATCAAACAATTTCTCAATACATACCTTTTGTACCATCAAATCGTATTTATTTTGAACTTCAAGCTTTAATTTATCAATTAGAATAATTGAAACAACAAATGGTAATCATCCAAGGGTCTTCATCTAGTCACAAGTATTCATATGATAAGTTCTAAACATTTTCATTAACTATGTAGCACCCCATTAAGGAAAGAATCATATTGCAGCTAGTCTCAATACCATCCTCCTTTTTTTCTTATATAATTAGTATTTGACTAAAAAAAATTATAATAGTTTGAATAAAAGCTAGCTAAGTTGTCTAAGCCAATAAAACTTGATTATTTTTTCAAATGTTGAAACTTTGAAATATGTTTTATCTAAATGTTAATTGGCAAAGAGCTACTTTATATGATTTAAAATATGTTCTTGTGGGAATAATATTTTAAATAGAAATATAAAAGATCTATGTGATGATACATTACTAATGTTTTAAATTAAATTTAATATTAAATTTAATATCATGGTTTTGTGTATTCAGCTTCTATCTAGACTACATTCATTGTCATCCAAACATTTGAAGATGTTTTGAGCAAAAAGGTACAAAGCATGAGGGGGTCTATCTCATTGATGAGATAATAGGCATTGATGAATGTGCTCAAGTGATCTTGAGGATCCTCTTTGCCCTTGAACTTTTCAAATTTGGGCATTTTAAATAGGGGAGGATAGGGTAGCACTAGGATTGAGGGGTTTATGGGGTAGTTTTAAAGTTGAATCAAGGTTGGATTTTGATACCCCATACCTATAACTTGTGATTCCAATCTATTGACCTTGTTGACCAAATATTGGAATGAGTAGTCAGTGCTATGATTATTCGAATGGGATGGCTCAATGGGAGAATATGATTGGTATGAATAGAGGTGATGGTAATGGTAATAAGGAAGGGACAAAGAGGAAGGGAAAGACCAAGGAATTTAACCCATATAGGGACTTGGTAGTCATTTCTTCATAAATAATATTTGGTCCATGGTGAAAATATGAGCAATGATATTTGCATGTACCATGGGCAATGCTTGTAAACTCACTACTCATAAATTACCTCAACATGGTGTGTTACATCATTTGGCTAGATGATATTATTTTGCATAATGACCACGAATGACACTAAGGCAATTTTACCACCCTTATGGTGACATGTTGGATGCCCTATCTAGTGGACCATGGCTATGATCCCATTGACAAAGCATTATGGGCCACATTTAGAATCAATAATCATATGTTGGGAGTAATTAATATTTATACCTCCAATGATGTCATCGAAAGAACCCACCTTTGGCTTTGAATTGTAGATTCCCTACCCTCTCCTATATGGATCATATTTTGAGACTTCAATATAATTTAAGCCACTCAAGAGAAAAAATATAGGTACTGCATGCATTGGATTATTGGTAAAAGGGCTACATGGTTATATATGCAACAAAATCTGGACTTTTATGATCTCAATATTGGTCGATGCCAACCACACCTCCCTTGGTACACATGGTCCAATTTGTAGTTTGGATCTATCAGAATCCTTAAAAGGCTTGATTGGGTGATGTATTTATTTTATTAGGTAGGAAAACATAGGATTTTGAAAGGATCCTTAATATTGTATAATGAAAGACATAATAGAAATACAAATAGTAAGTGAATCAAGAGGAGAAAAACCCCAAGGCACAATATCAGAATTCAAAATCAAAACATGATAAGTTAAAAAGGTAGGAAAATCCTTCATCCAAATTTGAATAGCACTATAATTGACCCTCTAGTTGGCCAATAGGTCAACTTCCTTATTTCCTTCTCTAAAGGTATGCCTAAATTCAACACCTTCCAAATTCTTAGTGTAACAGTAAATATTTTATATTAAATCTATAATGGACCAGTGGGGGAATGATTTCCTTTAGCAATATTAATGATAAAAAGAGAGTCACCTTTGATCACCACCTTCTTTACATTTAGCTTTTCCATGAGCATGACCCCTTTATAAAGCACCCAAACTTCAGCAAAAATACTGGACTAAACACTTAAGAAGTCATAAAAGGCCAAAATAATAACCCCTTTGTCATTCCTAATGATTCCTCCATCCCCTAAAATGCCTAGGTTACCCTTAGTCACCCCATAAAAGTTCAATTTTATCTAACCCTAAGGAGGAGGCTTCCATTTGATAAGATCTCTAGGATTGGCGGTGGGTAGACTGCAAATGCCTTCTAGATTTAGGATAATCGATTGGATGACAAGCTTACCTTCGCTATGGGACCATTTATCATCTTTGACAGGAATTATGAAAATATTTTCTTTCAAGAAATTGAAATTTTTAGCTTCCACATGCAAGGGATCCTTTTTAACATTCTTAAAGGATCTGTTGTTTCTTTCATTCCAAGTACCCCAAAGAAAATGAGGCAAACAGAAATACCAACAATTCCTAAGTAGATTATGGAAGGGGAAAACCCACTGCAAACACAAGTTCATAATGTTATTAGGCATAACCTAGGTAACATTGAATTTGATGAGAAGAATATGTGTAATTTCTAAGGAGAAGGAGCACTCAAGAAACAAATTATTAGCATTCTTCCAAGAAGATTCACATAGAAATTATTCAATAGTAAGGATTTTGTTCTATGTGGCCAGCGAAAAGAAGAAATTAACTTTAGGTATGAGGTGTTTGAACCATATGTTACAGGTTGGAAACCAGTCCTCTTCCTCATCAAACTAAATAAAATAAGCAAATATAACCATCAAGAGGCCCTTTTTATCTTCTTTCCAAATAGGGGAATCAACTAACATGTTAGGATTAAGAAGATGAATTATAGGAATATTGGATAAATAATTTAGAGCACAAATTTTCCCAGGAGAGGGGTTAACAAGAGATAAAGTCTTCCAAGTTTTTTCTCCATATCTTACCTCAACAAAGTCAGTGACTCTAGATCTATATGATTTCATAGTAAAGGGCTCTAATCATTTTAGAAGATGGTCTCTATTTAAGGGCTCATTAAAAATCCAACTATCATCCCAAAAGTTAACTTTCCTACCATCACCAATTTTTCATATCAAGCCTTTTTGAATAATAAACCTAGAATCAAGAAGGTGTTTCCAAAAAAATAGAACTCTTTGCATTGGCCTAAATATCAAAGAAATTACCATCCCTACCAATATATTTAGCTATAAAAATATTTACCCATCTATCTTCATCCATTTTGAAAAAATTCCAATCATGTTTTGCAATAAGTAACAAATTCATTTGTTTTAGATTCCTGAGGCCTAATCCATGCTTGCTCTTCCTGGAACAAACTTACTTCTAATCTAGTAGGGGAAATCTATGTTTTGCTTTCGTGCATGTCCAAAGAAATACCTTTTGAATATTATCAATATTTTTGAAGATTGTTTGTGGTATCTTAAACATCGATAAAAAGAAGACTAGGATATTTTAGAGGGCGGATTTTAATTAGTTGTGCCTTAGAATCTTCGCTAAGAAGGGTACCTTTCCAGCTTGCCTACTTTCTCCTAATCCTCTCAACTACATGAATCCAAGAAGAATATTGTAACCTACCACTAAAAAGTGGTAAACATAGATAAATGGAAGGGAGCTTCCCAATGGCACATTAAAATATTTTTACAATATTTACTTACCTTTGAATGGGATTATTTAAAAAAATGTCTTGCTCTTTTTGAAATTTATCTTCTGTCTAGAGGTAGCCTCATAAGAATATAGAATAAACTTAATCTCTTTTGCTTCTATAATAGAGGGTCTTAAAGCAAGAAGAGTATCCCTAAAATTAACCCCTCAGACTGGGCTATGTAAATAGATCTTCCCAAGGCTTTAGCCATAATAAGAAATAAATAAGACAACAATAGGCCCCCTTATTTTAGGCCTCGAAGGCTTCAAAAATAATTTTCTTGGAAGCATTATTTAGGATAGAATTCATGACTAAGCATAGACATCATTTGATGAGCTCTATCCAATCAGGGTGAAAGCCATATATACCCATAACTTTAAACAAAAATTCCTAGGTTACTCTATCATATGCCTAGTTCGTGTCTAATTTCAACAGTGTTGGCAATTTTGGGTATATTACCTAGCTTCATGTTTGTAAGTTGTCATTGATGTCAAAAGGAGTTTGTCTTGATGTCAAAAGGAATTTGTTTTGATGTCAAAAAGATTTTGGTGCCAAAAAGATCTTGAAAGTTCCATGATGTTTGTTTAAGGGTTTTTATTAAAACCATGGTGACAAGGTTAAAGGTTTCTTAAAACCATCTGGACTCATTAAGGGTTTTTATTAAAACCATATTGGCTTAATGAAAAGGTTTTGCTCCTTGAAAAAATCTTAAAAGTCCATTTTGATTATTAATAAATAAATTAACTCAAACCTTTGAAAATGTTTTAAGTTAAGTTTATTATTAATAAAATAATTATTATTAATTTAATAATAATTATTGAAATTGTTTCTAAACCCTTAGCGACGCCAATGTAGAAGACTTACCTCGTCGACATCATTTGTTTGGAAGGAGCACCGACGTCAACTTGCATGGGATGCAAAAGACTATTAAAGGGCATTATTCCTAAGGTTCAATACATCTCCGATTTGTGTGATTACCTTTGAATTCATATTGCTCTGTGACCTTCAATTTCGTATTGCTCTGACTTTTGATTTTGTATTGCTCTGTGATTTTTGAGTTTCGTATTGCTCTGTGTTTAAGTTCCGATTTCGTACACATGTGAGGAAGACAAATATGTTTGTCTTTAATTTCTGTGATAAAAGGGAAGGTAAAATGACGAGTGGTACTTTAGAATTTTTTTGGGCATTTGTGTTCCAACGGTAAAGGTAGTGGAGCAAAGGTGCTCGCTAGACAGAGGTGTCGAGATCAATTCGCGTTGGGCGTGTTTCATTTTTTGGTCATGGTTATTATGCACGTGGTACGGAGGAGGAAGAGTTTTGGCATTTATGTTGGTGTCTCCACACTTACCCTAAGGTAGAACTTTTGTTGATAATGTAGAATATTTGATTTGACTTGGAAAATTATTGTTGCTAATTTGATGGAGGTATAATATTAAATAGAAATATTGCTTTGACATTGTTATTATTGATGCTTAATGTTTATGTGGTAAATGCATTTAGAATTACATGTATTTTAGGAGTTATAAGGTGTAAAGGAATATTGTTGATATGTATATTTGTGAGTTTTGATTATTAATGAGTTGGAGTGATAAGATGTTATTAGGACTCTTATCATTGTGCATTATTCCATTGTTGCTAACTCTAATTTGTGGCAAATTGAGAGTTAGTGTTGTGGCAGATTTTGAGTTCTCCTTCTTCATCAAAGTAAAGGTATGGGCACATTCTTCCATGGTTATTATTGATTGATGGTTTTCTAAAAATAAGTTTGGAGTGAAAAGGATTAAATTAAGTTTCCTTATTTGGAGTGGATCTTATTTTCTAAAAGTGGAAGTATTGATTATGCATTATGAGATCATGATGATTTTATGAGTTATTGCATAATTATGGTTTATGAGAGTGGAAGCATTTGAAGTTTGCTTTAGGGTTTTTGAGTGAGAAGCTTATGCCATTGCTATAATTTATTGAAACCCTGATTGAGTTGTTTGGTTGTTGAGAGTTGAAGGATATAACATATTGAGTCTCTAAAAATTCTCTTTATGCTTCTATGAGATTGATTTGAGTTGAGATTGAGAGTTGAAGGATAGAACATATTGAGTCTTTAAAAATTATCTTTATTCTTCTATGAGATTGATTTGATATGATTGGATGAAACACATTAGGTCTCTAACAATTCTCTTTGTGTGTTCACATTGGGCAAGTTTCTTGGTAAACTTGCTTGAGCTGATTTGGGCAAGTTATTGGTGAGCTTGCTAGGACTGATTTGGATAGGTTCTTGTTGAAGAACTTGTGGACAGATTTGATGAAGTCTTGGTGAAGACTTGTGAGTAGTTGTGATTTATTTTTTCAAGCTTTTTTCTTAAGCTTGGGACATATCTGACAGAGATTTGAGAGCAGGTTTGTGCTGGACCAGAGGACTGAGTTTGGTGTAGATTTATGACAGAGTTTGAGAGGACTTGTGCTAGATCGACTGACTGTGTTTAGTACAAGTTTTGATGAGAAACTTTGGAGGTGATCAGTAAGGACAGAAGTCTCTAGAGCTAGAGCAAGGAGGATAGGATGTCTTCTATGGAAAAGAGTTCCACCTGCTAGCGGCTGAAGAGGCAGTGATCTTCTAAAGTATCATTTCTAGAGATTTGCGGGATAGGACATCTCCTTTGGGCAGGAGTCTCATAAATACTTTTTGAGCAGATAGGACATCTCCTTTGGGCAAGAGTCTCATAAATACTTGTTGAGGGAAAGGATTCTCATTTGGGTAGTGTTGAGTGGTATTTTCACCCAATTGTGAAAGTACACTCTCCCTTAGGATTTGGGTTCCAAATCCCCTCTTGCAAAGAAGTTAAACAAACAACTTCTCCAAGGTCTCCGCTATATTAGCATTTGCATATGTGTATTAGTAATCTCAAATAAAGATATTCAATTTAAATGCTTGGAACACCTTAGTGATTGCAAGTAACTGTAAACAAGGGGCAATGTTGGTTTATTTTACCATGAAACTTTAGTGATTGTTCATTGAACCAAAATAAAGCAAATGTGAGTTGGCCCTCATATGACCACGATGTAGTGCTCAAATTACCCCTCTTTCGTAAAATTAGAATTTTTATGAAGAGAGGGTAATTTTAGGCTCAAAAAATGGAAATTTGTGAAATGCCATAAAACATAACTCCTTCAATGAAATTGGAATTTTCATGAAGGGAATGTCATCATAGGCTCATGAATGAAACATGAAACTGAAAAAAATGAAATTCGGCCCAAAATGGAAACTTTCTATTTTCGGATTTTTTAAAATCTGTAATAAAACAACAACTTCGATGAATTTTTAAAAATACTAAACAACTCCGAAAATGAAATTTCAAAGTGCGTATTGGAAGTCTGAAGTATAACCTACGCAATGGTGAAATTATTTTTGGATTTTGAAATTTTTTAAATGTTTATTTTAATGCCTGAAAATTAAAAAAAAGTTAAAATTTTTGGAAAAATAAAATGCAGAAAAATGAAAATAAAATACATTCAGTATGATGCTATCCTATTTCGACAAAACCGAAGATGTGAGGTTTTCATGCATGCAACCTAACCTATTGGACTTGCAAAACAAGCACAATCCAGATAAGCTAAGTGTTGGCTCCTAGGGTTTTAAATGAGGTTTTCAGATTTAAACATTCACATGAAGCAACCAAGAAAACTTGCATAAACTCCATTTACAAACCTAAAATCTGAAAAGGGGAAAAATAGACATTTAATCTTGCATGCAGAAAATGACTCCTTTCTTGTCCATAAGATGCAACTTTCTGAAACTTTATGTATTAAAAATTTGTCATTTTACAATAACAAAAATTTCTGGTTTTCCCAAACCAGTCCATGGAAGAAAAACAACTCAAACAGGTCCAGAATGGCCCTCTTGCCTTCAAATCTGCAACTCTACTTGCAACAGTTTCCAACCCCTCAAAACATCCTTGCTTGGCGTATTTAAAATTTTTAGGAAGCTTTTCGTTTCATTTTCCAATGGTTGTTCGTTTCACCTTCCCTTGTGCATGCATGTGTTTTGGTTTCCAAAAAGGCTTTTCGTTTCTATTTTGTGGCCCTTCGTTTCATTTTCTCCACATGGGCTTGCGTCCGTTTCCTTCCCGTGTAACGACCATCTTAAATGATTTCAAATCATTAAAGATTCCTTATGTAACATTTTGTCTTATTCATTGGATTTTGTCTTTATGTCCACGTCACTATGTGTCTTTCCTCTCCTTTTCCCTTATCCCTTTTTTTGAAAATGCAACATGTCGCGATATCGCGACACTTTTTTGCTGGCGAAAATGCAACATGTCACGATATCGTGACACTTTTTCTTTTCTATGGCACTTTTAAATGCAACATGTCGTGATATCGCGACACTTTTTTTTTTGGCGGAAGATGCAACATGTCGCGATATCGCGACACTTTTTCTCTCTCCTTTGGTCGCGAAAATGCAACATGTCGCGATATCTCGACACTTTTTCTCTTTTGGCGTGAAGATGCAACATGTCGCGATATCGTGACACTTTTTCTCTTTTGGCGAAGATGCAACATGTCGACAGATATCGCGACACTTTTTCTCTTTTGGCCGTGACAATGCAACATGTCGCGATATCGTGACACTTTTTCCTTTTGGCCATGAAGATGCAACATGTCGTGATATCGCGACACTTTTTCTCTTTTGGCCACGATAATGCAACATGTCGCGATATCGCGACACTTTTTCTCTTTTGGCCGCGACAATGCAACATGTCGCGATATCGCGACACTTTTTCTCTTTTGGCCGTGACAATGCAACATGTCGCGATATCGCGACACTTTTTCCTTCTTTTCTCTTTGCTTTGGACCGCGAAAATGCAACATGTCGCGATATCACGACACTTTTTCTCCTTGCGGTGTTTTGCTTTTTCTTTGATCTTTAGCATATGGGCCACTTCGGTCTTCTTGGAAAATATGCAAAAAAGGTGGGTCCCCAATTTTGGGGTACGTTGTGGAGCAGCCACAACAAATGGCGACTCTTATGGGAAATGCTCCTGAGCATTTCGGTGAGAACTCAACCTGAACACCTACAGACTCAACTACAAGCGTCAGCAAATATCCCAAGAATGAAACTAGACGAGAAATACATGAAGCATTAGAATTATTAAGCATCAGCTCGGTGTGTGCAATGTGCTTCATTCCCTATCGTTTGAAACTCGTTCAACTTTCCATTGTCAGTTTCACTTATGATTCGTATGCAAGGCTATGAATGATTTGTGCAGGATTTGATGTATGACAACTATGCTAGAGATATAACAACCTGCTTTGCAAAGGCTCAAACTTTCTAGTATCATGAACAAACATATTAAAACTGTCAAACCCTCTTAGGACCAAATATGTGTATACTGAATTAATTTACTAGATCCCAAAGTTGGTTATGTGTCACTACCATCTTGAACCCATGTGCAAGTGTAAGTGAAATCAGAGCTTTGGGGAATAGGATTCCCAACCTAAGCGAGATGGGAATTTAACCCTATCCTTACTACTCGATCTGGAGTTCATTACCTCATCTTGAACAAAATGATTTAACCTGTTATGGATGAAACTGTCAGGCTAGCCTATCCGTTTGAGCAGTCAGTGGTCTTGCTTTTAGACAAGACATGTTGCCACGCATGAGCATACTCCACTGCCAGTCAGGCGTCTATAGCCCCGGTGGAGATCAACCCCATAATCCAGGATTTGACTTTACTTTTGATTTCTTGAACCTTGGGGATGACTACCCATCCTTGCAAGGGACATGTAGTACGATCCTTCCAATCCAATATCAATGATGCAATAAAAGTAGAATGAAAAATATTTGCTTTGGAATTTCAAGTTCTTGAGTGGGCAAAATAGAAGCTTTGGGGAATCGGATTCTCAACCTAAGCGAGATGAGAATTAGACCCTATCCTTACTACTCCATGAAGGTCAAATCAGAGCTTTGGGGAATTGGATCCTCAACCTAAGTTCGATGAGGATTTAACCCTATCCTTACTACTCTATTTTAGGCTTTAAGCACTATGGGAGTGGTAAAAACCATTGTTTTAAGGATTATGTTGCATGATAGGACAGACACGAAATACTCCTTTCGCCTCACCTTTTCTTCCAAGTATGGTTTTGACCATTTTGCTCAAGATCCTCTTTAATATGTGTAGAACGTGCTTGGTTCAAGATAGTTCGGGCATCAGTTCCCAACCTTAGGATCCTTTTAATATATGTTATGTAATAACCCTAAGAGGATTCGACACCTTTTCAATGATTGTATTTGAAATGTAGATGCAACTGAGATGAAATGTATATGCAATGTCGAATGTAACATGAGATATGGATGAATGCATTGCTCTTTTTGAAATGCGGATGGAGTATACCACCTACTTTACCATAATTTGTAAAACTGACAACTTCATGCATCACAAGTTCCAAATGATATTCTTTAATGTGTTTGCGATACTCGTGGAGCTTTCTGCAATACAATTCCGATGTTTCATATTCTCTTAGTCTTAGTCAACATTCATAAGGACATAAGTTGACATCTTGCTTTTTTTTTTTTTTTAAGACAAACCAAAAGTGTCCAAAGGACCAACACACAAAACTTAAAACCAAAATGAGATCCAATCCAAAACCAAAACACGAAAACCAAAAGTATATACAAATGTACAATATAATACAAGATGGTGCAAAAGTTTGGATTATCATTTTCCCGGATCCCAAACCTGATTAGAATTCTTTAAAAGACATATGACGTGATACGCATACCAAGTTTTGTAGGAATCCAACAAAAACAAGATCAAACCAAACAAAGAAACAAACTTCCACTTGCCCCTCTCACCATACCAATTTGATTTAGTTTCATTAATAATCCTATGGTGGAGTTTCAAGTTTTCAAATTGATTAGACAATGATTGATATTCAATTCCTTTATGTCTATTCTTTAAGATGTCCATTCCACACTTTGATTCATGGTGTAGAAATAAGCTTTCATTTTCATTCAATAAAGCCATAACATTAATAATATTTGAATCAAACCATTCATTAGGCAAACCTTCATTCGAATTTTGCATGGTGAAACCAAAAAGGTGAGATTTTACCTTTGGCATGTTTTCATTTGACCTTACTTGAAGAGGATTTGAAAATTCCTCTTTTCTCTCATGACATTCATCATCATGTAGCACTTGTTCTTTCTCCATGATTTGTTTATCAAAGGCACCAAACTTAGGTACCCAATTGAACACATGTCCATCCCTTTCAAACCATAAGTCTTGTCTATCTAGGGGTGGGTTAACTAACACATTTCCATGATCAATCACTTGGGTTGTTTTGGGTAACGTGAGATTTTCAATTGGATCATCAATGATATCAAACCCAAATGATTTAGGTTTTGTAATTTTCTCATTTTGAAATGGCATAATCATTGTAGCACAAGTAAGTGGATCAAGATTTTCAATTTCTTTTCCTTCAAAGGAATCTAAAGCAAGTGACTCTCTTTCTTGATTCATGGTTGTAGAATCCTTATCATGTTCCAAAATTTGATGAGATTCGAATTCCTCTTCCAAAACTTTCTCAAATTGTACAGGATTTATAGTATCCTCATGTGAGGAAGCAATTGAGTTATCCTGCATATTAATTGACACAACAAGTTTATTAGAAGATTTAGATTGATAATATTCTTCCCATTTCTTCCATGAATCATAGTAATCATCTTCCAAGTTCAAGTTGTGATGCTCAAGTACTTCTTCTTCATCTTCTGATTCATCAACATGTTTCTCATCCAATTCATCTTCACCTTCCTTAGATGGTTCAGTTATTTCCAAAAGTGGGTTATCTCTTGAATTCAAATTGGTAAAGCTATCATAATCCAAATTTGTAACCCATGATTCAATTTTATCACAATTTGGAAGGTGTGGATCCTCTTGGTCATCACTTTCGAGAACATCATCCAAAGTGTCTTTCGAGAACAAGTGGTGAAATTCGATTATGTCTTCAACTTCATTTGTTGATTTTCTTTCAAATTCATTTTCAGCCACTTGTGATGGCTTAGGAGCTTCTATAATGGGATCGATTTTTGAATTCCGTGTCATATAGTTGCTCCAATCCTTTGCAAGTACATCTGACCAAATCATATCCACATAAGTTTGTTCATCCAAATCCTCCTTTTTGGGTAATGATTCTAGATATTTCTTTTCCAAAACAAGATGGTGATCATTTGATTCCAACTTCTTGTTACCCATCCATAGAATTTCTTCTCCAAAAACTTCATGCTCTTCAAGACTTTTCGAATAGGTATTTACTTCAACGTGAGTCACCTCAAAATCTCTTGTATCGCTTGAAGAAGCATAACATGAAACATCATTAAGATCGGCATTATGAATTTTCTTCCTAGGATGATTTGGATGCATACATTGACGTGCTCATTTTTGTGGTGGAACATGCCTACATACCTTCTTAACCACTTTCTTTTGCTCTTTTACTTTCGATGCGAACTCTTTGGGTTGAGTGGTAGAAGTAGTAGGATTAGTTGGATTGATATCCACGGACAAAGCTTGAACATTTGTTGCAATGGTTCCATGGGTGACCACATGATTCTCTAATTGAGGCATAGTTGGATGGATGGAAGTACTTGTATAAGCACATGTGGGAGCATAAGTTGGTATGGTAGGATAAAGTTGATTGTAGGGAAAAACATTTGATATCAAATTTTGTTGTGCCCATGCTTGATTTACCATCGAGGTTTGATTGCAAGCCCCTAGTTGTCCTACCATAGTTGATTGCTCCATTCCATAACCTTGTGGCCTCAATTGTTGATCTACAATCATAGCTTCTGTGTAGGCCGATGCAAGATCAGTAACCAAGGGATTCATCCTAACAAATATGGCAAACAATGGATCCAATGCTCGAAAGTATATTTGAAGAGCACCACTTTCCTCAATAGTATAGGGAGAAATTAATCTCGCATAAAGCTTTCGAAACCTCATGTTGAAACTTCTCACTGGCTCATTAGGTTCTCTTTTGCAAGAAGTAAATTGTTGATATATCGTGAGAGGATCAATGAGCAACCTAAATTGATTGATAAACTCATCTTTCAATTGAGTCCAAGATGTAATAGAACCAGTGGGTAAATTGATGTACCAATCATATGCCACCTCATCTAGGGTTCCAGGAAACATTCTACATGCCACATCCTCATGTTCGACATTCCATCTAACTAGGATATCCACATAGGCTTGAATATGTTCCTCGGCTAATGTTGGACCATTGTGTTTAAATTTGGGCAAACGTTTTTCTACGTTCTTGGGTAAATCATGAGAATCTCCACTAATGTTCAAAGGATTAACATGTATCCCATACCACGTTCCTATAGTTGTAGCCATTAATGAAACTCAAAGAATAACTTCAAAACCAATTTGTTAGTCATGAATAAAAGAAGGAACCATGACAAAGCAATATTCTAAAAATGTAAATTAGTTTCTGATTCACCAGATCGCATATGCGCAAGTGAAGAGCATACTCCTAGTGTTGTAGGCTTTCCGATTCACAAGATCGCATTACACGCAAGTGAAGAGCATAATACCGACAACAAATACATTTTAGACAAAATAATTCCTTACAAATAAGCATGAAATGACTAGCAAATATCAAACATGTAACGTATGAATAATCATGTTAGCATCAACCAAGAGATGTATCCATTAAAATCAAATGAAAGTAATTGCATGGAGACAACCTCGTTAGTCAAGACCAAAATTTTTCAAAATCAAATCAAAACACATTATTCCTGTATGAACAATCAAAAGCGTTAGAACAATGCATAGCAATTCATGTCCTCCTTTTAACACTACAAGGTTGTATTGTTAAAAGAGGGCTAAAGATAATAATCAATAGGGCATGAAATATTCAAAATTTAAATCCCTATAGCATTTAAATCACACTGAAATAAACCAATTCAGGCCCTCCTTCTAGCGCCAAAATGTTGAGTGGTATTTTCACCCAATTGTGAAAGTACACTCTCCCTTAGGATTTGGGTTCCAAATCCCCTCTTGCAAAGAAGTTAAACAAACAACTTCTCCAAGGTCTCCGCTATATTAGCATTTGCATATGTGTATTAGTAATCTCAAATAAAGATATTCAATTTAAATGCTTGGAACACCTTAGTGATTGCAAGTAATTGTAAACAAGGGGCAATGTTGGTTTATTTTACCATGAAACTTTAGTGATTGTTCATTGAACCAAAATAGAGCAAATGTGAGTTGGCCCTCATATGACCACGATGTGTGCTCAAATTCCCTCTTTGAAATAATTTTTATGAAGATTTTACTCAATGGAAATTTGTGAAATGCCATAAACATAACTCCTTCAATGAAATTGAATTTTCATGAAGGAATTCATCATAGGCTCATGATGAACATAAACTAAAAATGAAATTCGCCCAAAATGGAAATTTTTATTTTATTTTTAAAATCGTAATAAAAACTGTATTTTTAAAATACTAAACAACTCAAAATAATTTCAAGTTTTTTATATACCTACGCAATTAATTATTTTTGGATTTTGAAATTTTTTAAATGTTTATTTTAATGCCTGAAAATTAAAAAAAGTTAAAATTTTTGGAAAATAAAATGCAGAAAATGAAAATGAAATGCAAAAAACTGAAAATAAAATGCATTCAATATGATGCTATCCTATTTCGACAAAACCGAAGATGTGAGGTTTTCATGCATGCAACCTAACCTATTGGACTTGCAAAACAAGCACAATCCGGATAAGCTAAGTGCTGGCTCCTAGGGTTTTAAATGAGGTTTTCAGATTTAAACATTCACATGAAGCAACCAAGAAAACTTGCATAAACTCCATTTACAAGCCTAAAATCTGAAAAGGGGAAAAATAGACATTTAATCTTGCATGCAGAAAATGACTCCTTTCTTGTCCATAAGATGCAACTTTCTGAAACTTTCTGTATTAAAAATTTGTCATTTTACAATAACAAAAATTTTTGGTTTTCCCAAACCAGTCCATGGAAGAAAAACAACTCAAATAGGTCTAGAATGGCCCTCTTGCCTTCAAATCTGCAACTCTTGCAGCAGTTTCCAACCCCTCAAAACATCCTTGCCTGGCGTATTTAAAATTTTCAAGAAGCTTTTCGTTTCATTTTCCAATGGTTGTTCGTTTCACCTTCCCTTGTGCATGCATGTGTTTTGGTTTCCAAAAAGGCTTTTCGTTTCTATTTTGTGGCCCTTCGTTTCATTTTCTCCACATGGGCTTGCGTCCGTTTCCTTCCGTGTGTAACGACCATCTTAAATGATTTCAAATCATTAAAGATTCCTTATGTAACGTTTTGTCTTATTCATTGGATTTTGTCCTTATGTCCACGTCACTATGCAGTCTTCGGTTCACTGTCTTGGCAAAAATGCAACAATGTCGCGATAATCGCGACACTTCTTTTCTCTCTTTTGTTCTTTTGAGCCGCGAGAATGCAACATGTCGCGATATCGCGACACTTTTGTTTCTCTCTTTTAGCCAAGGAATGCAACATGTCGCGATATCGCGACACTTTTCTTTAAAATGCAACATGTCGCGATATCGCGACACTTTTCTTGAAAATGCAACATGTCGCGATATCGCGACACTTTTCTTTTGGGGGAAAATGAAACATGTCGCGATATCGCGACACTTTTCTTTTGGAAAATGCAACATGTCGCGATATCGTGACACTTTTTTTCCGAAATGCAACATGTCGCGATATCGCGACACTTTTTTAATGAACAACATGTCAGGATATCGTGACACTTTTTCTTTTGGCCACGACAATGCAACATGTCGCGATATCGCGACACTTTTTCTTTTGGTCGCGACAGATGCAACATGTCGCGATATCGTGACACTTTTTCTCTTTTGGCTACGATAATGCAACATGTCGTGATATCGCGACACTTTTTCTCTTTTGGCCGCGACGATGCAACATGTCGCGATATCGCGACACTTTTTCTCTTTTGGCCGCGACAATGCAACATGTCGCGATATCGCGACACTTTTTCTCTTTTGGCCGTGACGATGCAACATGTCGCGATATCGCGACACTTTTTTCTCCTTGCTCTCTCCCTTTGCTTTGGACCGCGAAAATGCAACATGTCGCGATATCGCGACACTTTTTCTCCTTGCGGTGTTTTGCTTTTTCTTTGATCTTTAGCATATGGGCCACTTCGGTCTTCTTGGAAAACATGCAAAAAGGTGGGTCCCCAATTTTGGGGTACGTTGTGGAGCAGCCACAACGGGTAGGAGGCTCAAAAATACTTGTTGAGGGGAAGAATTCTCCTTTGGATAGGAAGTTCATAAAATTTGTAATAGGGAAAGTATTTCCCAAAGAACTTGATTGAGAAAGATTTTAGTGAAAATATTTCTATGGATGTAGCCCATATTGGGTGAACCACGTTAAAATGGCTCTTCTTTATATGTTGCTTTCTATGATGGTTAATGTTATGATGATGCCATTGCTATCTAAAGTAAAGTTTTTTAAATGGTTGCATCTTATACTTTTCACCCCCACCTCTTAGTATAATTTTGTGTTCTTCAATTGGTATCAGAGTGGGTTTCTATAGGAAGAGCCTAACAGCTTGGAGAAGGATTCCTCGGAAGATCATATGAGCATGAAAAGTGCTAAAGAGATTGAATTTGATTTTAAAGGGGAATTCTTTTTGGCCCTAAGAAATCTGGAAAAATTCAGGGAAGAGAATTATGTTTTAAAACAACAAAATCAAGAAGAAGATATGGACAAAATAGAACTATCTCAAAATATCACAGACTTCAAGATCCTAGCTAAAGAAGGAAAGAAATTTGAGCAGGTTTTGATAGAGGTTTTGAAATGGAAGGAAGTTGAATGTGAGAGACTTGAAGAAGAGGTGGTTTCTATAAGAGTTAGAATTGAACAGATGAGTCTTAAACAAAATATTTTTCTTGGAAATCAAAGGTAAGAAGATATCCATATCCAAGAAGCAGGAACATCCAACAGAAATAAAGTCAACTTTCAAAAACCAAAGGATACCAGAAAAGAAGAAAACAAAGGAGAGCAATGGACAATAGTTGATCACAAAAAGGAACACTCATCAAAGGCTTCCAAATAGGTTACATAATACTTTCCATGGCTATTTTTTTTCATGCAATATATATGGTCATAGAGTTATCCATTGTACTAGGATTGTGAATGACAATGTTAAGAAAAATGTTAATTATTTTGCACCACTCATGGATGATAGTATTATGTGTTACAAATGCAATAATTTTAGGCATATAGCTAGGATGTGTAAATTGGAAGGATCTAGTGAAGTGAATGTTAGGAAAACAAATTGAAATAAAACTAGATCTATGATAGTTCAAACTGCTCTTCATTCTCAAGATAAGGAAGAAAAATGGTACCTTGATAGTGGATGTTCTAGGCACATTACTAGAGAAAAATAAAAGTTTATATTTCTCAAGGAAACTAGTAGAGGTTCAGTTAGCTTTGGAGATAATAGATTACCTAAAATTTGTGAAAAGGGTTCTCTAAGTTTAGATGGAAAAACCAGAACTGAAAATGTGCTTTATGTAGAAGGATTGAGACATAATCTTTTGAGTGTTAGCCAACTTTGTGATCAGGATCATATGGTGACTTTTTATTCTGATAGATGTGATATAAGGAAAGTAGAGAATGGAAAAATTATTGCTAATGCAAGACAAACTCCTAACAACCTCTACATGCTAAGTGAGATAAAAAGGGAAAGGTGTTTTTTTGTCTCAAGAGGATGAAAGTTGGATATGGCATAAAAGAATGGGACATTTGAGCTTTGATAATATTATCAACATTAGCCATAAGAAAGTAGTCAGAGACTTACCTAAATTGAAAAGACCCCAAAATACTATTTGTGGTCCTTGTCAACATGGAAAGCAAACTAGAACCATCTTTAAGGCTAAAGGGTATATGTCATCCAAACCTTTAGATCGTATTCATACTGATTTTTGTGGTCCCACCAGAACTCAGAGTATACAGGGAGAGAGTTACTTCATGCTTTTCATAGATTATTTCTCTAGAATAACTTGGGTTACCTTTCTAAAAGAAAAATTTGAAGCCCTTGACAAGTTTAAAGCCTTCAAAGAAATGATAGAGAATGAAACAGAAAAAAAAAAAAAATTCTTAAGATCAGATGAGGAGGAGAATTCACTTCAAATGAATTTGTGGATTATTGTGAGCACCAAGGGATTAAGAGGGAATTTTCAGTAGCAAGAACTCCTCAACAAAATGGAGTAGTTGAAAGAAAAAATAAAATTATTGAAAATATGGCTAGAGCTATGTTGAATGAGTCAAATATTCTTGATGGTTTTTGGAAAGAGGAAGTTAGTACAGTAGTGTATATTATCACTAGAGATCAGTTAAGAGTCAATCATCACAAAAATCCTTATGAGATATGGAAAGGAAGACCAGCCACAGTAAAACATTTCGGATTTTTTGGTAGTAAATGTTACATTAGAAGGGAAGATCATAATTTAGGGAAGTTTGATCCTAAATGTGATGAGGTCATTTTTCTTGGGTACTCCAGCAAGAGCAAAGCCTATAGATGCTACAACAAAAGAAATTGTACTATTGTGGAAAGCATAAATGTTGCAGTGGATGAGAAAACAGGGATAAGAGAACCAGTTCAAGAAATTGATGATGAAGATTGCCAAGAAGAATTCAGGGAGGATTCAGATAAAGAAGAAGAGGAAAGACAACAACTCCTTCCTAAAACTCCATCCAGATATGTTCAGAAACACCATCCAAAGGATCAAATCATTGGTAATATAGAAGTCATATAGACAAGGAGAAGAATCATATCTTCAAATTACCATACAAATGTTTCATTGTTATCTCATATTGAGACAAAAGATCTCAGTGAAGCCTATGCAAATAAGTTTTGGATAAATGCTATAAATGAAGAATTGGAACAGATAGAGAAGAGTGAGACTTGGGAACTTGTTCCAAGACCTAAAGATAAAAATTTCATTGGCACTAAGTGGGTCTTCAGAAATAAGCTAAACGAAGATGGTCAGGTAGTCAGAAATAAAGCAAGGTTAGTTTGCAAAGGTTATGCTCAAGTAGAAGGAATTGATTTTGAAGAAACTTTTGCTCCAGTTGCTTGTATTGAGGCTATTAGAATTTTTTTGGCTTTTTCAAGTTTTAAAAACTTCAAGGTCTATCATATGGATGTCAAATCAGCTTTTCTAAATGGTGTGTTAGAAGAAGAAGTCCACATTGAACAACTAGAAGGGTTCTTACTTTCAAAAAATTCATATTTTGTGTGTAGATTGAAAAAGGCATTGTATGGTTTGAAAAAAGCTCCTAGGGCTTGGTATTCGAGGCTTGACAGGTATCTTCATAAATAAGGTTTCATAAAAGGTATGGCAGATAGCAATTTGTATATCAAAAATGATGGAAATAATATCTTAATTGTGGTTGTTTATGTTGATGATATCATTTTTGGAGGTAATAACACCAAAATGTGTAAATATTTTGCTAATAATATGTAGAGTGAATTTGATATGTCCATGATTGGGTAATTGTCCTTCTTCTTAGGACTTCATATTGCCCAATCAGAAGAAGGAATATTTCTCTCACAAGGCAAGTACATAAGAGAGATGCTGAAAAAGTTTGGTATGGAGGATAGCAAACCTATTAGTACTCCAATGATTACAAGGTGTAAGTTGGGCAAGGATGATGAATCTCCAGATGCAAATCAAAGGTTGTACAAATCAATTATTGGGAGTTTGCTTTATTTTACAGCTACTAGACCATACATCATGCATGCAATGGGACTAGTTGCAAGGTTTTAGGCTGCACCAAAATAAACTCATGTTATGGCAGTAAAAAGGATTCTCAGATATCTAAAAGGCACTATGGATCTTGGGCTTTGGTATCCCAAGAGCGATAAGTTCACTCTCACAACTTTTATAGATGCAGATTAGGCCAACAATATTGATGACAGAAAAATCACCAGTTGTGGAGCTTTCTTTTTGGGGAATTGTTTAGTTGCTTGGTTAAGCAAGAAACAACCTTCAGTATCCTTGTCTACAGTAGAGGCAAAATACATAGCAGTAGTAACTTGTTGTACACAAGTTTAATGAATGAAGACTACCTTGGAGGATTTTAAAATAAAGCATGATCAACCCATTTCCATATTGTGTGATAATACAAGTGCCATAAGTATCTCCAAGAATCCAGTAATGCACTCAAGAACAAAGCATATTCCCATAAAATATCACTTTTTGAGAGATCAGGTTCAGGACAAGCAGGTTAAGCTGGAATATGTGCCTACTAAGGAACATATTGCTGACATTTTCACCAAACCTCTTCCAAGAGATAATTTTGAGTATTTAAGGAAGAAGTTGGAAGTAGTTTTAATCCCACCCCAGAATTAATCACTTCAATAGGAGGTGGAGGAGGGGCTAAGCTATGAGGCTCATTCATATCCCTAAGCCCCAAAGGTGACCATTTTCCATTGATGACCAAGGGGGAGATATTTGAGTAATGGGGAGAGCCTTGAGTCATGGGGAGCAAAGCTTCAGAGGACAATTTTCAGTTGGTTTCAGTTTTGACAGTTGGCAGTGGTTTCAGTAGTGGTTTGCCATTAATGACAAAGGGGGAGATTGTTGGTAATTTTGGGTATGTTGCCTAGCTTCATGTTTGTGAGTTGTCATTGATGTCAAAAGGATTTTGTGTTGATGTCAAAAGGAATTTGTGCTGATGTCAAAAAGAGTTTGGTGCCAAAAATATCTTGAAAGTTCCATGATGTTTGTTTAAGGGTTTTTATTAAAACCATGGTGACAAGGTTAAATATTTTTCTTAAAACCATCTGGACTCATTAAGGGTTTTTATTAAAACCATCTTGGCTTAATTAAAAGTTTTTGCTCCTTGAAAAAACCTTAAAAGTCCATTTTGATTATTAATAAATAAATAAACTCAAACCTTTGGAAAGGTTTTAAGTTAAGTTTATTATTAATAAAATAATAATTATTAATTTAATAATTATTATTGAAAGAGTTTCTAAACCCTTAGAGATGCCAATGTAGAAGACTTACCTTGCCGACATCATTTTTTTGGAAGGAGCACCGATGTCAACTTGCATGGGATGCAAAATACTATTAAAGGGCATTAATTCCTAAGGTTCAATACACCTTCGATTTGTGTGATTACCTTCGAATTTGTATTGCTCTGTGACCTTCAATTTCATATTGCTCTATGACCTTCGATTTCAGATTGCTCTGTAATTTTTGAGTGTTGTATTGCTCTATGTTTAAGTTCTGATTTCGTACTCCTATGAGGAAGACAAATATGTTTTTCATTAATTTCTACGAGTAAAGTAAGGGTAAAACGATGAGTGGTGCTTGAGATTTGTGTTGGGTATTTGTGCTCCAACGGTGGAGGTAGTGGAGCGAAGGCACTCACTAGGTGGAGGTTTTGGGTGTGTTTTAATTTTTGGTCACGGTTATTATGCATGTGGTACGACGGTTCCTTTGGGACACGAGTTTGGAGGAGGAAGCGCTTTAGCACTTATGTTGGTGTCTTCAAACTTCTCCTAATGTTGGAGAATTGATTTTTGGCCAAGGTAGATATTTTTTTGATAATGTAGAAAATTTATTTGACTTGGCAAATTATTGTTGGTAATTTGATGGAGGTATAAGGTTAAATAGAAATATTGCTTTGACATTGTTATTATTGATGCTTAATGTTTATGTGGTAAATGCATTTAGAAGTAAATGTATTTTAGGAGTTATAAGGTGTAAAGGAATATTGTTGATATGTATATTTGTGAGTTTTGATTATTGATGAGTTGGAGTGATAAGGTGTTATTAGGACTCTTATCATTGTGCATTATTCCATTGTTGCTAACTCTAATTTGTGGCAAATTAAGATTTAGTGTTGTGACATATTTTGAGTTCTCCTTCTTCATAAAAGTAAAGGTATGGGCACATTCTTCCATGATTATTATTGATTGATGGTTTTCTAAAAATAAGTTTGGAGTGAAAAGGATTAAATTAAGTTTTCTTATTTGGAGTGGATCTTATTTTATGAAAGTGGAAGTATTGATTATGCATTATGAGATCATGATGAGTTTATGAGTTATTGCATAATTTTGGTTTATGAGAGTGGAAGCATTTGAAGTTTGCTTTAGGATTTTTGAGTGAGAAGCTTATGCCATTGCTATAATTTGTTGAAACCCTAATTTATTTGTTTGGTAGTTGAGAGTTGAAGGATAGAACATATTGAGTCTCTAACAATTCTCTTTGAAGAACACAAGCTTATACTGAGAGGGGGGGTGAACAGTATAAGACTACTTTTTACTTTTTCCTTCAATTCAACTTTCAATTTAATATTATGCAGTGTATAGATAGCAGTATCAATAGCCGTAATCAAAACAATGCACAAAACACCATCCACAATAGAGACACAACAATTTACGTGGTTCACCCAAAGTGGGCTACTCCACGGATAAAATATTTCACTAAATTTTATCAAATCAAATTCTGGGAATACCTTTCCCGATTACAATGTTTATGGGCACCAACCCAAAGGAGACACCAATCCCCTAGCTCTGTTCTATCTGGTGATCCTCTAGAAGACCTCTGCCTCCGCTGCCCTTAGCAAATGGAACTCTATCCATAGAAGACACTTGTCTTCCCTGCTCTGGCTGGAGACCTCTGTCCTCAACTCTGTCACCTCCAAAATTGGTCCTCGAATTTGCACTAAACACAGTCCTTCGGTCTAGCACAAATGTCCTCGTTCGTCTTTCTCTGATCTGCACCAAACATAGTCCTTCGGTCTGGCACAAATGACCTCGAATCTGCACCAATCTCTATCCTCAACTGGTCCTCAAATCTGGTTCACAAAAGTGGTTCACAAGCTTTCACTAAAGCTTGCTTGATCTTCACCCAAGTCTTCACCAAGACTTGTCTCAGATCTGCTTTGCAAGTTCTCACTAGAACCTACCCAGACTGCTCCAATACATACACAACTTCTGTGCTTTTACAGCCGCACTTTGCCTTCTCTCAGGCGTCTCTCTGCACACACTATGCACTGTCTTTGCACACTCTGAGCATCAACTCCCCACTTCTGCGCTAACTGCACTCTTTCGATTGTATCTCGCACACTTCGATGCTCATTCAATGACGCATCCAATGACCACTTTTGCTCCTTTGCGCAAACACAGCAGCACCGTCTTCATGCACTCTGATTCCTTGCGATCTCTCTCACTTAGATGATTCGACAAAATGCACTCTATTCTCGGTGATCGAACTCCTCCCCCGCACTCTATCTATGAACGTCGCACTTCGAACGCACACCTCAAAATCGATACACAACTCTCCAAATAGCCCTTCTTTTATACTAACATTTTCAAGATCAAAACCTTGATCTTAGTCGGTTGTAACCCTAAACTACGTCGGCTCAAATTTAACTCTGTCGGCTTCACTGTCTCTGTAACTTTCCTATAGCTTCTATCATGAAACTACAACATGTCGTGATATCGTGACATCTTTGCCTCCGTACACTTGCTTTTGGCTTTTGTCGCGATATCGCGACACTTTCTGCTTGCATACTCTTCTTCTTTTCTTATGTCATGATATCGTGACACTTCTAACTCCTTCGTCTTCTTTTTAGCTTTTGTCGCGATATCGCGACACTTCTCACTTTCTCAACCTCTTCTCGGCTTGCACTAGCGAAAATGGAACATGTCACGAAATCGTGACACTTTCGTTGCCTTATGCTTTTCTCTGCCTTACGCCCGTGAAACTGGAACATGTCATGAAATCGTGACGCTTTCGCCTTCGAGCTCTTCCTTCTTGAAATCGTCATGAAATCATGACGCTTCTTCTGTTGAAGACTTGCTTTCTATTTCTGTCATGAAATCGTGACACTTTCTCCAACCGTATGCTGCCATCTCAACCTGTCATGAAATCGTGACGCTTTCTGCATCCGTACGCTTTCTCTTCAACATGTCACGAAATCATGACACTTTTTGCATCCGTACGTCTTCTTTGCAACCTGTCGTGAAATCATGACAGTTCTCATTTCAGACTCTTCCCTTTGCTGCATGTCACGAAATCGTGATAGTTCTCACTTCGAGTTCTGCAGCATGTCGCAAAATCATGATAGCTCTCACTTCGACTTCTGTAGCATGTCGTGAAATCGTGACACTTTATCTTGCTACTTTCTCTCTCTTCGAACTTGTCGCGAAATCGTGACACTTTTTCTCCTTAGCACTTTTCTTTTTGGTCGAAAACTGTGGATATCGTGACGTTTTCTGACTCTCTTTATGTCATGAAATCACGACATTTTTCTTTCGGACTCTCTCTCCTGCAATATGTCATGAAATCATGACATTTTTTCTTTCGGACTCTCTCTCCTGCAACATGTCACGAAATCGTGACACTTTTTCGTCCGTTCAACCTTCCTTGCAATATGTCATGAAATCGTGACATTTCTGACTCGAACATTCTCTCTCCTCTTTGAGTCATGAAACTGTGACATGTCGCGATATCACGACATTTTTCTAAAAATTTTCTCCTTGTAAGTCACGAAAATGTGACATGTCGTGATATTGCGACACTTTTCTAGAAAGCTTTCTCTCTCCTGCTTAAGTCGTGAAAATGCGACATGTCGCGATATCGCGACATTTTTCAAACTTACTTTCTTTCGAACCTGTCATGCCGAACCTTCATCAAAACAAATTATTTTACATCAAATCAAATTCCTTCAAAAGCTTCTTGACATCAATGACAACTTATTCACTTGAGCAAGAGCAATGTACCCAAGGTACCCAAAATTGCCAACAATCTCCCCCTTTGTCATTGATGGCAAACCTTTACTAAAAACGCTTCTCAAGAGCCAAAACTGAAACCAACTGTGCTTAACAACTGACGAACTTTCTTTGAAGTTTTGCTCCCCCTGACTTGAAGCTTTCCTCTTCACTCTGAAGCTCTCCCCCTTACTCATATCTCTCCCCCTTTGTCATCAATGGCAAAGGGTCACCTTTGGGGCTCGGGACTAAGAATGAGCCTCTTAGCTTAGTCCCTCCCCCACCTCCTGATGAGGTGATTAATTCTAGGGTGGGAGTAAAACTCCCATTAGGCACTGATCATCATTAGCATCTATAACTTCCTTGCCGGGCCTTTTCTTGAACTCTTTGTCCATATTCCTGTTCCTGTTCTGTTATCATTCTTGTTCTTGTCACTATTCTTGTTCTTGTTCTCATCCCTATTTTTGTTCATGCCTTGATCCTTGGACCTGTTTATACCACTGTTCCTATTCTTGTACCTTGAAAGTTCAGCTCTACACTGTCTAGCTGTGTGACCTTCATTGTTGCACTTATAACAAGTAACAATGTTATTTCTTTTAGGCATACCTGTTCTTTGAATCCGCCAGTTCTGCCTAAACCTGTTCTGATCAAACTTGTTCCTGTTATTTACCTCGCAATAGACTGCCTTGTGCCCGAACTATTGACAAGAGTAGCAATACCCTCGAAAGAAACTAGCGCTTCTGAAATTGTCGTTCACCTTCTTCACTTGAGCCATGCAATGTGCAGCCATGTGACCAAACCTGTAACACGCAAAACATCTGCCATGAAATTTTCCTTTATTCGACCTCTTGGGTCCTGAAAACTTCTTCTTCTCATTCTGAATTTCATTTTCTATTTCTGCGCATCTATCATCCAAGGACTCATAATCTGGAATACTTTCCTCATCAGAACTCTCTTCCTTTTGGAGTCTCTTACTAGACTCTCCAACTTGTTCCTTGACAAAACCAAGGCCTGTTTTATCCGTTGTCTTTCTTTGACCTTTGATGAGTGACTTAACCTTTTTGGAGCTATCTTGAAACCTCGTAAAGCTTATCCTTGTACTCTTTAGTTTCCTCTTTCAAAGAAGCCATTTTCTGTTCTAACTCACTATACTCAAGAACCTTAGACTCTAACTCATCCTTGAGTTCTTGTGTCTTAGCCATAGAGACGTCGAGACTTTCTATGAGATCATCTCTCTCCATACAACATTCATCTAACTTATCCTTGAGTCTAGCATTCTTCTTTCTTTCCTTTTTCAAAACACTAAGAGCGTTAGTAAGTTCACTTTCTAGATCCTTTATTTGTTTGCTTTCTGAATCATCAAACCCTTTTTCAGATTTCCTATCACTAGAGGTGCTACCTTTTTCAAAAACCATACATGCATCTTCCTTATAGTTTTCTGAAGCATCCTCATACATACTAGAAACCAAATCATTATTTGTGCAATCATCCTCAAGGTGACCAAAATTTCCACATCTAAGACATTTCATGATAATGAATCTATGTTTCGGTTCTTCCTCTTTTTTGATATGAACAACATCTCATTTTCAGTATCACTTGAAGAACTTTCACTATCACTACTAGAACACTTACTTGCTTTGTCTAGGTATAAACTCTTCTTGTGCTTGTGAGAATACCTCTTTCCTTGATTGTTGCGCTCATCTTTGTTTTTCTTGTGATGCTTGTGCTTTTCAGAATCCTTGCTCTTAGAATCCTATATATCTTCATCACTTTCATTCTTGGGAACAGTACGATCAATAGCATAATGACCAAACTTTCCACAATTGAAACATCTTATATTTTTCATGCTTTTGTGCTTTCTAGAGAACTTGCCTTTCTTGCTGTAATATGCCTCTTCATCACTGGAAGACTCATCACTCTCTTGAAGTTGTTTACCCTTGGATTTCTTGGTAGCCTTGAAAGTCGCCTCTTTCTTGACATCAACCTTCACTTGAGTTCTCAACTCAAATGCTTGCAAGTATACTATGGAGCTCATCCTTTTTCAACTTATCCAAATCTTTAGCTTCCTCAATAGCAGAAATATTTTCACTAAATCTATTAGGAAGAGATCTTAAAATCTTATCACAAACATCATTTTCAGCAAGCTCAAGACCTAAGTCTTTCATGGAGTTAACAACCTCATCCATACGAAGCATGTAGTCACTAATATTTTCATCATCATTCATCTTGAGTTGTTCAAACATACCTTTGAAGTGTCTCAACTTAGCCTTTCGGACATTTACATCACCTGTGTGAACCACCTATAACTGTTTCCACATTTCACTAGTTGTCTTGCAGTGAATCACCTTGGTAAGATCTGCCTTCTATAAACCTTTCAGGATTGCATTCATTGCTTTTGAATTGTTGTGATGTAGGAGCCTATCTTCTTTAGTATAAGGACCATGTTCAGGAATAGTGTACCCGTCTTCAATCACTTCCCAAACCTCATTCCCAAGTGCCATTAGATGAACCTTCATCCTTGCACTCCAAAGACCAAAATCTGATCCATCGAGAATAGGTGTTGCATTGCCACTTGAATAATCCATTGTGTTCTTTGCTAGCTTTTCCTTCAAGTTGTTAAACTTTTCGAAGGCACCTGCTCTGATACCAATTGAAGAACACAAGCTTATACTGAGAGGGGGGTGAACAGTATAAGACTACTTTTTACTTTTTCCTTCAATTCAACTTTCAATTTAATATTATGCAGTGTATAGATAGCAATATCAATAGCCGTAATCAAAACAATGCACAAAACACCATCCACAATAGAGACACAACAATTTACGTGGTTCACCCAAAGTGGGCTACTCCACGGATAAAATATTTCACTAAATTTTATCAAATCAAATTCTGGGAATACCTTTCCCGATTACAATGTTTATGGGCACCAACCCAAAGGAGACACCAATCCCCTAGCTCTATTCTGGCTGGTGATCCTCTAGAAGACCTCTGCCTCCGTTGCCCTTAGCAAATGGAACTCTATCCACAGAAGACACCTGTCTTCCCTGCTCTGGCTGGAGACCTCTGTCCTCAACTCTGTCACCTCCAAAACTGGTCCTCGAATTTGCACTAAACACAGTCCTTCGGTCTAGCACAAATGTCCTCGTTCGTCTTTCTCTGATCTGCACCAAACACAGTCCTTCGGTCTGGCACAAATGACCTCGAATCTACACCAATCTCTGTCCTCAACTGGTCCTCAAATCTGGTTCACAAAAGTGGTTCACAAGCTTTCACTAAAGCTTGCTTGATCTTCACCCAAGTCTTCACCAAGACTTGTCTCAGATCTGCTCTGCAAGTTCTCACTAGAACCTCTCAGTTGCTCCAATACATACACAACTTCTATGCTTTTACAGCCGCACTTTGCCTTCTCTCAGGCGTCTCTCTGCACACACTGTGCACTGTCTTCGCACACTCTGAGCATCAACTCCCCACTTCTGTGCTAACTGCACTCTTTCGGCTGTATCTCGCACACTTTGATGCTCATTCAATGACGCATCCAACGACCGCTTCTGCTCCTTTGTGCAAACACAGCAGCACCGTCTTCGTGCACTCTGATTCCTTGCGATCTCTCTCACTTAGATGATTCGACAAAATGCACTCTATTCTCGATGATCGAACTCCTCCCCCGCACTCTATCTATGAACGTCGCACTTCGAACGCACACCTCAAAATCGATACACAACTCTCCAAATAGCCCTTCTTTTATACTAACATTTTCAAGATCAAAACCTTGATCTTAGTCGGCTATAACCCTAAACTACGTCGGCTCAAATTTAACTCTGTCGGCTTCACTGTCTCTGTAACTTTCCTATAGCTTCTGCCGCGAAACTACAACATGTCACGATATCGCGACATCTTTGCCTCCGTACACTTGCTTTTGGCTTTTGTCACGATATCGCGACACTTTCTGCTTGCATACTCTTCTTCTTTTCTTATGTCGCGATATCGTGACACTTCTAACTCCTTCGTCTTCTTTTTAGCTTTTGTCACGATATCGCGACACTTCTCACTTTCTCAACCTCTTCTCGGCTTGCACTAGCAAAAATGGAACATGTCACGAAATCGTGACACTTTCGTTGCCTTATGCTTTTCTCTGCCTTACGCCCTGAAACTGGAACATGTCGCGAAATCGTGACGCTTTCGCCTTCGAGCTCTTCCTTCTTGAAATCGTCATGAAATCGTGATGCTTCTTCTGTTGAAGACTTGCTTTCTATTTCTGTCGTGAAATCGTGACACTTTCTCCAACCGTATGCTGCCATCTCAACCTATCACGAAATCACGACGCTTTCTGCATCCGTACGCTTTCTCTTCAACATGTCACGAAATCGTGACACTTTTTGCATCCGTACGTCTTCTTTGCAACCTATCATGAAATCACGACAGTTCTCATTTCAGACTCTTCCCTTTGCTGCATGTCATGAAATCATGACAGTTCTCACTTCGAGTTCTGTAGCATGTCGCGAAATCATGATAGCTCTCACTTCATCTGTAGCATGTCGCGAAATCGTGACACTTTATCTTGCTACTTTCTCTCTCTTCGAACTTGTCACGAAATCACGACACTTTTTCTCCTTAGCGCTTTTCTTTTCTTCGGGTCGCAAAAACCCGACATGTCGCGATATCGCGACGCTTTTTCTCCCGGACTCTCTCTCCTGCATTATGTCACGAAATCATGACATTTTTTCTTTCGGACTCTCTCTCCTGCAACATGTCATGAAATCGCGACATTTTTTTGGACTCTCTCTCCTACATGTCGCGAAATCGTGACACTTTTCCGTCCGTTCAACCTTCCTTGCAATATGTCGCGAAATCGTGACATTTCTGACTCCGAACATTCTCTCTCCTCTTTGAGTCATGAAACTGCGACATGTCGCGATATCGTGACACTTTTCTAAAAATCTTTCTCTCACCTGCGTAAGTCACGAAAATGCGACATGTCGCGATATCGCGACACTTTTCTAGAAAGCTTTCTCTCTCCTTCTTAAGTCGCGAAATGCGACATGTCGCGATATCGCGACATTTTTCAAACTTACTTTCTTTCGAACCTGTCATGTCGAACCTTCATCAAAACAAATTATTTTACATCAAATCAAATTCCTTCAAAAGCTTCTTGACATCAATGACAACTTATTCACTTGAGCAAGAGCAATGTACCCAAGGTACCCAAAATTGCCAACACTCTTTATGCTTCTATGAGATTGATTTGAGTTGAGATTGAGGGTTGAAGGATACAACATATTGAGTCTCTAACAATTCTCTTTATGCTTATATGAGATTTATTTTATATGATTGGATGAAACACATTGGGTATCTAATAATGATCTTTGTGTGTTCACATTGGGCAAGTTTCTTGGTAAACTTGCTTGAGCTGATTTGGGAAATTTCTTGTTGAGCTTGCTAGGACTAATTTGGACAGGTTCTTGTTGAAGAACTTGTGGACATATTTGATGAATTCTTGGTGAAGACTTGTGAGCAGTTGTGATTGATTTTTTCAAGCTTTTGGCTTAATCTTGGGACAGATCTAACAGATATTTGAGAGCATATTTGTGCTGGACCATAGGACTAAGTTTGGTGCAGATTTGTGATAGAGTTTGAGAGGACTTGTGCTGGACCTACTGAATGTGTTTATTACAAGTTTTGATAAGCATCTATGGAGGTTATTAGTGAGTACATAAGTCTTTAGAGCTAGATCAAGGAGGATAGGATGTCTTTTGTGGAAAGGAGTTCCACCTGCTAGCGGTAGAAGAGGTAGTGATCTTCTGAAGTATCATTTCCAGAGTTTTTGGGGATTGTACATCTCCTTTGGTCAGGAGGCTCATAAATACTTGTTGAGTGGATAGTACATCTCCTTTGGGTAGGAGGATCATAAATACTTGTTGAGGGGAAGGATTCTCCTTTGGTCATGAGGCTCATAAATACTTGTTGAGGGAAAGGATTCCCCTTTGTATAGGAAGTTCATAAAATTTGTAATAGGGAAAGGATTTCCCAAAGAACTTGATTGAGAAAGCTTTTAGTGAAAATATTTTTGTGTATGTAGCCCATATTGGGTGAACCACGTTAAAATGGCTCTTCTTTGTGTGTTGCTTTCTATGATGCTTAATGTTATGTTGATGCCACTGCTATCTAAAGTAAAATTTTTAAATGGTTGCATCTTATACTGTTCACCCCCTCATCTCAGTATAAGTCTATGTTATTCAAAAAACAATCCATCTCTACCACTTTTATCTATAGAGTGAAGAACTTCATCATCCAAGATTTACCTCTCTTTAATAAAAGCACCTTGGCAAGGATCAATAATGTAACGACCCTCCTCGCACGATTAATGAAAGAGAGTAAATATATATATATATACTTACATTTTCTTGTGAAACAAGGTACTTCTGATAGACTTTATGAGTGCAGAACAGTTGCAATATGACAATGAAAGGAAACAATTCAATGAAAAAGGTAATAAGGGGAAGTGATAATTTGGCTCGTGAGCACATGAAAACTCGTGATTGCATATCATTTAGGAGCATTGTAAATTGCATCTCTGCATGAGTTAAATTTATTTAAATATTGCTTATTGGAAAGGAATGAAAAATTTTTTATGGTGGCAATGATGATGGGAGCCACTAGTTTGGAAAGGCATGTGTTTGTTTGCTTATTTAGACATGTGTGTGTATGTCTAATATTTGGAATGCTCTATTGTTTTAATAAATAAAGCTTGTGTGATTAGAGGAGGTAATGAAGATGTCTTAATAATGGGAGCTACCCTTTATTTGCTTCAATAAATCTTTGAAAATATTTTCTTTTATCCTTTCATGATTTTATGGAAAGGTAATTTTATAAAGGAATAGAAAATATAAAGCAAGATAATTATTTTTGTCTCTTTAAAAAAAAGAAACCTTGTGCAATTGAGTAATGACTTGTTGTGTACTATGGTGTTAAATTATTAAGTAGAAGAAAATGAGACCCTCCATGTATAGTGATGATGACAGATGATGTGTGTTGAATGGTGTTTGAATCTCTCTTTGCATTGGACCTCATGCATATCTCTAACCTTGCTTTGTTTGAAGTATGTGCAAAATAGTTCATATTACTATGGTTGTTGCTTTGTTTAGAATATTAAATAATGGTTGATAATCGACAAAGCAAAGTTCGTTAAACCTTTATGTTGGTGGGATGCACCTCCTATGTTGTTAATAACTAAGGTACAATGTCAATAATGGTAGAAATGCCATGATATAATATTAAGAGCATGAGGTTGAATATAAATGGTTTGACAATATGGCACGACGAAAGAGATAAGAGAAAAATAACTTACTGAGTTCTAGGGGAGAACATTTTAGGAAGTAGGAGGAATAAATGAAGGATAAGGGAAGATGGGGGAAGTGCATTGTAGAGAATAACATTGGCATCGATGACAATATGTGAGACAAATACAAAGGATTCAAAGAATAGAGAATTGTGTCGGTTGGGAAGCATGGAATACAGGTTGGTTATTCTAATGACTTCATTGTGTTGAAGGAGTTCATAATGTTTCTTTTATCTGTGTATGTTTTCATTTGATATGTTGAAAATAAAAACCATCAAAATTCTTGTGTTGAGGTTTATGAAAAGAGATGTGATATTTCGTATTTGAGGAGCACTAATTATTTGAAAAATATTGTCATGATATTATAATATTTTGTAATTGAAGACAATGACATTTTAACAAAATACTACCATATTGTTAAGTTACTTCCTATTTGAAAGCAATGCTATGTTTGGATATACTTATATTCTACTATGTGGATTTGTACTGAGAGCAACATAATGCTGGAAAGTGTTATTTGTTGTTGTATGAATTTGTGTTCTGTAAATATAAAAACATTGGTAAATGTTGCCATGACGTTGTGAGTGAATTTTTTCTTTAATAAAAGAAATAAAACAAATTAATAATTCTTGCTTCCTTTGGTACCTAGAAACAACTGAAGTTGTAATGGATAGGTAATGTGAAATTTCTACCTAAAAAGAATAGGTAGTCTATTTTTATAAAATAAATGAAATAGATTGGAAATTCTTGAGTAGGTCTTGAGCAAGGAGATTTGTGAAACTCCAATATGTTTTTGTGATAGTCTAGAACTGCATGTATGCATATTAGTTGCATTATCATATCATGAGTTGTATCTGATATCTGGTAGCATGGGATGGATACTTTGTGTGAGTTATATATTGTAATAGAGTAGCAAGCGTAATGAGCAATATTTGAACCAAATATATTGGCCGAGAACTCATGAATGGAGGACAAAAATTCATAACTTAGTTGAGGAATCAATTATCGTAGAACTAAAACAACAACAATTTGTGAGATGAAGTCCAAGTTTAGGTAATTGACATGGCGTTAACTACCTCTAGGAAAAGAGAACCACCAGTTAGTCACTACGGCATAAATACACTAACCTATTTCATATTGAGTTTAAAAAAGTTGACTAGATAGTCGAAGGTGCAGTGTGTGAAGGTAAGGGATAATAAGCATTCCCCTCTGGTGTTATGGGCCCTAGAGTATAACCCTCATCGTGGTTTTGTCCTCATGTTGGAATATGCAGATGATAAATGAGAATAACTATTACCACTAAATGGCATGTTAACAATTTTTGGTTGATCTCGTCCATTTGGGAGACTGGTCGTAGCAGTATTAAACCCAAAAGTGGTATGTTGTGCATGTGCTACATTATTTTAAAATAAAAATAAGAATCAATGGATGATCCAAAATGGTGCTAGCTTGAAACAAAAATTGATAAAGTAGAAAAAAAAAATTAGGCATAATAGTAAAAATTTTGAAAAAAAAATATTGGGTTTTAATTATTCTTTTTATCGGGCAACTAGGTGAGTAGTTAGACTTGGGTTGTTACATATGGTATCAAAGAAAAAATGATTCTAAGTTGTAGAACTCTGCATGTGAAATAGAATAGTTAATAATAACTAATATACTACCTCTTTCACTTATAGGATAAATGGCACAAATGCTACGAGGTGGGTCCTTGGGAAATCCTATGAGAGGTAGGGAGGAGGAATTCATCGAAATACTTGTAGGACCACAAAAAAATTTAAGGAGAGAATATCCTCAACATGAAAGAAGATAAAAAAATTTAATGAGATTCCTCATAATGAAATTAATGAGGAAGAAGGGAACCTCATAAAGGTGGTTCAGCTGTTGCAAACTCACATGGCCTAGCAACAGGAATTCATGGTCTAGTAACAGCAGGTCATAGAGGACTTAGTTATAGGAAGAGAAACTAGATTGGATAGGATAGTGGAAGCGCTAAGGTAACCTGAGAGATCTAGTGTTGGAAGGTTAAGGGTGAGTAAGGAAATGGATATAAATATGAAAAATATTGTAATATCCAAGTTTAATGGAAAGGGCAATGAAGAGCCAGCTGAAAAATGGTTAAGTGAACTAGAGTCCTACATTTCTCTAGTGGTTCTATCCTCTGAATCTAATACTGCCTTGGTAGTTATGAATATGACTAAAATATACCTGGACTAGTGGAAATCATATAAGAAAGGACATGAGGTAGAAGTTGTTGACCTCAAATAGGAGGAGTTCGTCAAGGAATTCAGAGATAGATTCTTGACAAGGCAATACTATATGGAAAAACTTGGGGAATTCTCAAATTTGAGATAGGAAAGCATGTTAGTTCAAGAATATCACCAAATATTTATACAATTGCTAAAGTATTCATCCCGATATGAAAGCAATAAGGAAATAAAAACTCAAAAATTCATTTTTGGATTACATTCTAGAATCATGATGGTGGTAAATATGCACAATCTCATCAATTTGTCTACTATTTTGATTTAGCAAGAAAAGAGGAAACTAATCAGGAAATGATAAAGTCGTATTTTAATTACCAAAAGCTCTATGAAAAGGAAAAATATGATTTCAAGAAGTGGAAAAGTGTTGGCTTTATTAAATGGGAGAAGAAACATAATACAAAACCCAAAGGAAGAGATTAGAATAAGCAAGGTGGCAAAAATAAACCCAATTACCAAGGTGGTAGATTCAAGAAGGATGTTAAAGAGTTTCCCAAAATACAAGACTAGAAACTAGCAGGTTAACGAAAGGATATGGAAACTACATCTATGAATAGAAATGAAAATAACAATAGAGGAAATAGAGCTCCACAAAATGGATGCTATGTATATAAAGGAGCTCATTATGCCAAGTTGATCTACCACAAAAAGCCCCAGAAGAGGCTAGTCATAGTATTTATGTGACCACAAGTATTTTTGAAATTAATGGTCGAATTACTCCTTTCTTATTGAATAGTAAATTTTTTGATAAAAATATGCAAATTTTGATTGATAGTGGGTCAACTGATAGCTTTATATCATCTATATTAGTGAGGGATTTTCTTGTTAGACCTGGATTCTTGGCCAATGGTTGGAAGGTAGAGTATGGATCAGGGTAAACCCACCATGTTAACCAATGTCTCTTTGATCCCCACATCTCCTTACCACAAGGAAATATCAACTGGCATCTGTATGTGGCACCTTTGCATGCATTTGATATCATCTTAGGAGTTGATTTGTTAAAAGCACACAAGGCTCTTTTAATATTTAAAGAGAGATTGTTGGAAATTGTGGATGAATCTAATAAAAGGATTAGAGTTAATTATGGGTAAAGGGAATTTGAACCACATCTATTAACTGCAATGCAGATTAAAGACATTATTAGGAAGAAGGGTATGGTCTTCATAGTTAATATGAATAGGAAAAAGGAGTTTGAAAAGGAATATGACCTTTTCTAGAAACACTCGATGTTGGGTGTGTTCAAAGATGTATTCCCTGAGGATATTTTGGGGTTACCTCCTTAGAGGGAATTTGATTTCTCAATTGAGTTGTTACCAAGTGCAAAACCAATTGCAAGGTCACCATATAGGATGACACCCATAGAGCTATAAGAGCTCAAAATGCAACTTTAGGATTTGCTTGAAAAAGGGTTAATCAAACCTAGTGTGTCACCTTGTGGAGATCCTATTAAAAAAAACATGGTACCTTAAGGATGTGCATATACTATCGAATGTTGAATAAGGTTACTGTAAAAAATAGATACTCGTTACCAAGTATTGATGATTTATTTGATCAATTGAGAGGAGAAACCATATTTTCTAAAATAGATTTGAGATCTAGATATCATTAGTTAAGAATTCAGGAGGAAGATACTTCTAAAATAACATTTAGAACAAGGAATGGATATTTTGTGTTTATTATCTTACCTTTTGGGCTAACCAATGCCCAAAATACGTTCATGAACCTCATGAAAAGTGTTTTTAGAGAACAAATGGATAATTTTGTACTCGTATTTTTGGATGACATTTTAGTTTATTCCAAAAGCAAGGAAGAGCATGATCAACATATGAGAATAGTGCTTGATATTATTAGAAAGAATCATTTATATGGAAAATTGACCAAGTGTGATTTTTATACTCCACAAGTGTAGTATCTTGGACATATTGTCTCTACTGAAGGAATTGTAGTAGACCCCAAGAAAATTGAAGCAATCATTGATTGGCTAGAACCTACTAATGTTATAGAGGTACAAAGTTTTATAGGAATTATAGAGTATTATAGATGATTCATCAGAGGGTTTTTGATAATTACTCAACCCATTACAAACCTTCAGAGAAAATGGAAAGTCCTTAGGTGGATAGAGCAATGTGAAGAGGATTTTCAGGTTTTAAAAGAAATATTTATGACTGCACTGATCCTATAATTACATGTTCCTAATAAGAAATTTATAGTTTGTACAAATGCATCAATCGAATGGTTAGATGGGATTTTGACCCAAGACAATGCAATTATTGCTTATGAGTCTAGGAAACTTAAGAGGCACAAATTCAATTATGTCACTCATGATTTAGAGTTGGCAGTGGTAGTGCAATATTTTATATACAATTTCTACTCTGAAGACCTGATGCTCAAAGATACAATACATTTGAATTTCTAGAAATAAAATAGTAACATTTTTCATCATGTCTTTGGTAACTGTGTCATTTGCTTTATTATAATTTACTTGCTTATGTAGTCTTTACTGTATTTTCTTGCATTCATAAATTAGAATAATGTTAGTAGTATTAATACATATTAGAACCTAAAGTAAAATAGTTTAGGGGAGAAATATTTACACTATCCTCTAGGAGGTAGGGCCCACTCCTACAACCAGTCCCTATTCTCTCGCCCCTAAAATAGAATAGGAATAGTTAGTATGTAGATTAACTTTAATTTATCAATTAAAATAAATTGCATCATCATAGACTATAAGGTAAAAATAGATAGTTAAATCAATAGGTTGCATGTGGATCCACATCAAAAAATATAAAAATTTTTTAATCAAATATAAATCATGCATTGCATTTATTTCAATTCAACATAATTTATTTCCCTGTAACTGTTATTATTTTCTGCAAACCTAAAACTAAGAGAAATAGAATTAAATATGAATATTAATCATTTGGTACAATGTATACTGAATTACTACCATTTAAATCATTCACTATGGGTTGATAAATAAATGTAGAGTTTACAGCTAGACATTTTGGCACCATTACCGGGGAGAGCAGTGTCGTAATTTTTAATCAAAGACTATTGGTTGTGCAAGAAGAGAGGCTTACTTATATGTGGGAAGAGGTATGATTCCTTGGCATGCATATGAGTCAGAGTGGTAGAAGAAGTCCCAACAAGCCCCTTTGTTCGATGTTTCTAGGTTCTTTTTTTTCTTAGGATCATTTTATTGCTTTCGTAGTTAATATTACATTTTCAACAAATTTTCGAAGCATTGGGTGGTTGTTATTGCTTGCTTTGTTCTAGGTTATTTGACTTGTGGAATAGGAAGTAGGTGTGATTGAGTGACACAATCATAGTGAAATACTCCTTAAAATCAAAGAAGTAACAATAATTTAACCTTTTATTTTAGCAATTTCATTTCCAACAAAATTTACTTTTCAAGCAATATTTCATTTTACTTTATTGTGCTAAGATTAGATATATAAATTTATTGACTGTGAATTGCACCTGGGTTTAGTGGTAGTAAAGTTTTTTTAGAAATAGAAATTTTATTTTCATCCTATTGTGCTAAAATTGGTTGTATAGATTCATTGGTTGTGAATCACACCTAGTTTTAGTAATAGTAGGATTGTTTTAGAAATAAAAATTTTATTTTCCTCCTATTATGCTAAAATTGGTTGTATAGATTCATTGGCTATGAATCGCACCTAGTTTTAGTAATAGTAGGATTTTTTTTTAAATAAAAACTTTATTTTTCTCTTACTATACTAATATTGGCTATATAAATTCATTGGCTATGAATTGCACCTAGTTTTAGTAACAGTAGGATTGCTTTGGAATAAATAAAAAATTATCTTACTGTGTTAAGGGTTGGTTGTATAAATTCATTGGCTATGAATTGCAGATTGAGTCTTACAACAATAGGATTTATTTAAATTGTCAACAAAAATAAAACAAAAACAAAACAAAAATAAATTAAAAATAGAACCAAAAAAAAAATTAAAAAGGAAGAACAAAAGAGAAGTAAAAACATTGCTAGATGATAGAAAATTATATCAAATTTTTTGCATCAATTAACCTCTAAAAATTATTGTTAGAACAAAAATTTTACCTTATTTTCAAGAAAAGACACCAAACATCTAGGAAAGAGTGGGAAAACCTGTGGAAACATCTTGATATCATAAAAAAATAGATTAGACAAATTGGGTAGAATCAAGAGAGTAAACATAGCTAAAATTCTAGGGCCATATTATCACTCACCCTACCTTGACCTTATAAGGATTTGTGAATGGTGGCTTGGGGATAGGAGAGCAATAGTAAATTCAGTCACCTATCCATTGGACTAGTATTTTGAGGATTCCCTTACCATTCACAGTTTCCTTGAAAAAATAGAAGACATGGAAGTGATCCTAGAATATAGCAAGAGATATCATACGACACCTAGAGTAGTTCACTTTAAAGAACTATGACAAGACTTGGGTTATAAATTATAATTTGAGAGCCCTAACCCAATTCCAAAATAGGATTTTATTGTCCAATTAATTAATTTGGTAAAAAAATATTTTATATTTAATGAGGAGCATTATATGAATCCTAAGAAACTTTATTAAATTAACGATATCCATAGGTTGTCCAAGGAATATTGAAAAGGTAAAAATTTGTTGGAAGAACCATAGAACTTGTAAATTTCATGAACAAACCTAGAGATTCGAAAGGAATATTTATTAAAATTAGTAAACTAGAAGTAGATTTCCAAAGAGACCTTAGTAATAAATATGAAACTTATGAGTTAAAATAAATTGAAACTGCAATCCAAACATCTACATATTCTGCATAATCAAAGCAGATTGAATTTCTAGAACAAGATCCCAAAACATATCTACTACCCGAACAAAAACTTGATGATAATATAGATCCTTAATCTCTATTTTGTGAACCTTTACCTAGTCCAGTTCTTGAAATCTTATATTCAATCATAACTGATCAAGGTAACACACAAGGGTAAGTAAATATAAACCAAATTCAAATTACTAACGATCAAGGAGAAGTAGAAAATCAAATGGAGGGTGGACAGAAAAAGACTTTTGCCTTACCAATTCCTTCTTTCGAAGATAGGATAAGAAGAGAACCAAAACTAGTCTCTTTTGTTATTTTGTCTACGTTTCAACGAAAACCACATGAGGGTCCTAATGTCTTTCTCTTTGAATATAATTTTTTGTGCCAAGCTTACTTTTACACCACTCATGAGCAAAAATTGAGACTATTCACTTATATACTTAAGGATGAATCCTTAATATGGTTTATGGGTCTAGGAGAAAGCGTTTGCAACTAATGCAGGTTTATGCATAGTGGAGAATATTCACAAATTGGATGAATATTAGGATTTTCAAAATTAGAAATTGGTGAATATGAGGACCCTCGACGTCGGCCCATTCGCCTAAAATTTTTAGGACCAATTGTTTCTTAGGGTCAATTTGCCACAATATATATCCAAACATAGGCATATTTGTACTCGTTGGAAAGCTCTTTTCAAGAATAATCTAATGGTGGTGTTTTTATGAAGCTAAAGGTGATTTAATAGATGAAAGTGGGACCCAAATATGACCTTATGTTTTAGGGCTTTAAATGACCCAAAGTTTTGTATGAAGATGATTTATTTGATTTTCTTAGGATTAACCTTGATTCACCTTGATTTCTATTAGGATTAGTCAATGTTTTACAAGTACATTTCGAGTCCAACCTCTTATGCATAACCATGACCAATGCGATGGAGAACATGGATTAAAATACATATTTCTAGAGAGGTACCAAGATTATTATAGAGTTTGGGAAAATAAATTTGAGTTTTTTTGCATGAATAAAAAATATTATGAATCCCTTGAAGATTATCTTGAGAGATTCCAGTTGGTGATATCAAGAGTAAACATTGAGTTGGATGAGATAATTCAAAAAATATTCTTAAAGGGCCAAAGGAAGATGTCCTTGACATACTAAACCTTATGGTAAATGGGGATATTCATCATATGGGGTTAGGAGAAATCATAAATCTTTGCAAAAATTACTCAAGAAATAAGCCATTAATAAGTAATAAGCACCCATCATCAGGAGGGGGAGTAACACGAGCTAAAATTGGCAATATGCTAGAAAGTCTCAAAACTGATTTATTGAGTACGTTAACATCATATCTCAACCTCATGGATAAGAAATCAAAGGAGCAAAATATTGAAGAAATATATTGTCACATATGTAGGAAGAAACACAACTTGAGGGAATGTCCTCTCAACATTACAAATATTTCCAACATATCTACTTGTAAAATTTGTGAGAAGAACCATAATACCAAAAATTATAAATATATTTTGGCTATCAAAACTATTGTAAAAGAACCTAAGGTCAAATAAGTAGAATATGTTTACTTTATAGCTCAAATAAGGAATGGTCCATTTAATGGACCACCCAATTGGTCAAACTAGAACTATTCCAACCAACAAAGACATATTTATTGGTCAAATACTCCAAGTTGAACAGATTGGAATCAATCTAATCAAGATTATAACATGCCTCCTTGGGCACAATTAATTTCCAATACATATGGAAATTCACCTCCATGGATGGTAAGCCAAAATCAAAATGCATCTAATTGTAATATGAGTGGCTAATACAATCAAACAAGACCTAGCTGGTCTCAAGGGTAGCCCCAAAAACAAAACTTTCAAAATCAATTTAGGGGACAATTACCTCAAAAACAGCCTCAAAATAGACTCCTCCCACCTCCAAACAATGTAAATAACCCTCCTAAGAAACCACGTTTACCAAATCAACAAGTTCCTAACCCTAATAATAAAAAAATATTCAACAAGTGTATGAAACAAATGAGACATGCTCAATATCTATGGTACCTTGCCAACAGATTCAATTAAGATCTAGAAAAATATTGGACAATACTAGAGCTACTCTCACAAAAATTGAAGAACCTCCAAATAATCTATCTGAAAAAAGTAAACAAATATGAAAGGCATGGAGAAGAGGCAGTATATTTACCATTAAACATTCTAGAAAAACAAAAAGAGATCCAAATTCCTCAAAGGGAAGAAGTGGAGATACCATTTCCTGAAAGGTTGGCAATACCAAAGGAATCATCTAAACCAACCTTTAATTTTCTTCAAGAGTTATAAAACGTCACCATTAAAATTTCTTTATTACAAGCTATCAAGGATATTCCTATCTATTCTAAATTAATCAAAAATATATGTACAAATTCATGAAGGAAAAATAAGAATGAAACTCAAACCATTCAAGTCATTGAATAGTTGTCTGAGATAATGATTGAAGGTAGGTTATTACCAAAATATATAGATTCTAGAATACCTATCCTTATAGTTCACATTGGTAAAATAGCCTTGCATAATATTTTGGTCAATTTAGGATCTTCTATTAATGTCATGAGCATGGGAACAATAAAATTCTTAAGAGAACACAAATTACAACCCACTTCTATAGTACTCCAACATGTAGATAGGTCTATTATTAGACCAGAATGAAAATTGGAATATGTTATAGTCTTCGTAAGTTCATGTAAATACCCTGTAGACTTTATAGTGTTACAATCCAAGAAAATATTGAAGGGACAACCCTTAATTATAGTATACCCATGGATTGCAATAGTTGATACCTACATTATTTGTAGATATTGAAACATGACTATTTTTTAGGGCAAAAACACTAAAGATCTGTTGAGTGGTGTTTTCACCCAATTGTGAAAGCACACTCTCCGGTAGGATCTGAGTCCCAAAATCCTTTGCTTGCAAAGAAAATAATTTCTCCAAGGTTCCTGTTATGCTGATATGATGTTGTTCAAATGAAATGCTAGGAATACCTTAGGGTTTGCAAGTGGATGTTAACAAGGGGCACTGTGGTTTATTTAGTTTGAAATTACAGTGGACTCAAAATGAATAATATCTATTCTCCTCTTTAGTTCTGATGGATTTTCAGCTTGTTTATTTGAATACAGTAATTAAACTGCAGAAAATAAATTAAGGGTTTGAAAAATAAAGCAAAATAAATGAAAATGAAACTAAACTACAGTCAGAATGTTGTCATCAATTCGATGAAACCGAAGATAATGAGGTTTTCTGCATGCAACCTAACCTAATGAACCTGCAAATTCGCACAATCCAAATAAATTAGGTGCTGGTTTCTAGGGTTTCTACTGTAATTCCAGATTTAGGCATTCGCATGAAGCAACCAAGCACACTTGCATTAAACTTCACCTAAAAGCCTTAGAAATCTGGAATGAATGATAAAACATTAAATCATGCATGCACAAAATGACTCCTTCTTTCTCATCAATGAGATGCCAACTTTCTATATTTCTGTATTTGAATGATATGTCAATTACATTTACAGGATGTTCCAGGCATAAATATTCTAGAACAAATGAAGGAAATTGCCCAAGTGCAGGCCCAGAATGGCATGAAGCCCTTGTCTCTGCAACTCTGCAAGCAGCAATTTCCAACCCCTCTTTCAATCCGTGCTCTTGACTTTATAATCACTGAAATGGCTCTTCGATTCTCCCTGTGTCGCTTCGTTTCACCTTCCTGCATTTGACCTTTCAAATTCTCGCCTTTTCCTTGCTTTTGATTAATGCTCGATTCTGAAACGCTCGAAATCCACCGCTGCATGTAACGCCTCTGCAATACTGACACCTGTAAGCCACGTGTCCTGCATTTTTTGCATCTTCTGTAACGTCTTCCCGTGCCAAAACGTGACAAAATAGCATGCAACCTGCTCACCTTTCTGGCCGCGAAAAGTGACATGTCGCGAAATCGTGACATGTCGCGATATCGCGACGCTTTCCTCGTTCGTACGCCTTCGGCATTTTTGTCGCGATATCGCGACGTTTTTCACCTTCGGACCTTCATGCCGCTTTCTGTCGCGATATCGCGACGTTTTTCTTCGTACCTTCTGCACCCCGAAATCGCGCTTCTCGGGCACCTTTTTGCATGTCGCGATTTCGTGACATTTTCCTTCGTACGCTTGCTTCAACTCTTTCTCTCCGCGATCGCGACCATTCTCTCCTTCGGACCTTCTTCCGTCGCTGCTATCTTCTTTTAATCGACGCTTTTCCTTCTCCCCTGGTGTTCTGCAGATTTCGTGACCACTTCCATCACGCCTTATTGTCACGATATCGCGACCATTCTGCCTTTCCCTGTTTGACTGTTCTGTCGTGATATCGTGACATTTTCTTACCTCGTGCTCTTTGACCTCTTTTCGTGATATCGCGACTTTTCCTTCCCTTTGCGTCGCTTTCTTCTCTCGTGACCTTTCCCTTTCCGCGATTTCGCTACCATTTTTTTTATCTGCCTTCTCATTTCGTCTTCCGAACGACGAGAATTTCATTCTTGCCTTTCTCTCTCCTCCTGGCCGCGACGGAGCAACATGTCACGATTTCGTGACACCTTTTCATTTCTTCCCTTTCTTTGTCACGATTTCGTGACACCTTTTCATTTCCCCCCGCCGACATGTCGCGATTTCTGACATCTTTTCATTTTCCCCGATTTCGTCGATTATCTTTTGTTTTCTTTTCTCTCTCCTCTTCCGGGCCGCGACGGGGCAACATGTCACGATTTCGCGACACTTTCCTGTTTTCGGCAGCGATGGCGCGACAGGTCACGATTTCGCGACATGTCGCGATTTCGCGACACTTTCAACACTCATGCATTTTTTCCTCTTTTCTTCAATTTTAGCATCTGGGTCACCGAGATTCTTCTCTGCAAGCCTGCAAAAAGGTGGGTCCCCAATTTTGGGGTGTGTTGTGGATCAACCACAACAAATGGCGACTTTGCTGTCAAATGCTCTTGAGCATTTTAGTAAGAACCCAACCTGAAACATATCACAAACTCGCAAACATATGTTAGCACATAAGCAATATAACAAATGCCCAAAGATCAGAAGTACATGAATCATCAGAATCATCAAGTATTAGCTCAGTGTGTGCAATGAATTTCTTTCCCTATCATTTGAAATTGATCCACACTCCATTATCAGCTTTGCATGAATGCATATGTGGGATGGTGAATGATTTGTGTACCCTAATGAATGTGCTAGGAGATTTTGCTTTCATAAAAGGCATGGTCATTCTTCTATTATTATGTACAAGCATTCAAGATTGCCAAACCCTCTTAGGATCCACTAATTCATTACCTTATTGTATCCCAAAGTTGGTTATGAGTCTCTACCATCTGGAACCCATGTGCAAGTGAATGTGAAATCAGAACTTTGGGGAATCAGACTCCCAACCAACCGAGATGAGAGTTTAACCCTATCCTTACTATTCTGATTTAGAGTTCATTACCTCACTTTAAGCAAAATAATTAAACCAATTATGGAAGAAATGGTCATGCTAGTCTAACCCTCTAGACAATCAGTGGTCTTGTTTTTTAGGCAAGACATGATGCCATGCATGGGCATATCTAACCCCACAATCCAAAACTTATCTCCATTTCTTTGGACCTTGGGGATGACTACCCATCCTTTGCAAAGGACAAGTAGTACGATCCTTACAATCCAAAATAAAGATGAGATGGGAAAAATTTATTTATTATTTTTTTTACTTCTTGGACCTTGGGGATGACTACCCATCCTGGCTAGGGACATGTAGTACGATCCTTACAATCCAAACTTTAGGTGTAAATGGAAAATATTAATTTTGTTGCTTAGACCTTGGGGATGACTACTCATCCTTTGTAGAGGACAAATAGTACGATCCTTACAATCCAAGATTTATTGTGAAATGAGACATAAGAGCTTTGGGGAATTGGATCCTCAACCTAAGCGAGATGAGAATTTATGCCCTATCCTTACTACTCCATGAAGGTCAAATCAAAGCTTTGGGGAATTGGATCCTCAACCTAAGTTCGATGAGGATTTAACCCTATCCTTACTACTCTGATTTTAGGCTTTAAGCTCTATGGAAGTGGTCAAAACCACTGTTTTAAGGATCATGTTGCATAATAGGATAGACATGAATAACTTCTTTCGCCCAACCTTTTCCTCCAAGTTAGGTTTTGATCATTTTGCTCAAGATCCTTTTTAATGTATGAGACGTGCTTGGTTCTAGATATCTCAAGACTCAGCTTCCAACCTTAGGATTTACTTACATATATGTTATAACACAACCCTAAGAGGATTTGACATACTTTAATGGCTTGTACCTAAGATGCATATGTAACTAAGATGAGATGTATGTAAGGTGAGATGGAACATGAATGCATTATTTCTTGAATTACAAATGGAATGAATTGTCATGCAAAACTGATTCTTTCATGCATCACAAAATCAAACAATATAACTTAAGATGCTTGTGTTACTTGTGGAGCTTTTTACAGGACAATTCCAATATTTCATATTCTCCTAACCTGAAGCATAAGTTGACATCTCAATTTTTTATTTTTTATTTTTATTTTTATTTTTTATTATTTTTTTATCAAAATTAACACACATGTCAATTGAAATCAAATCCATAACCAAAATCCTAGCTAGACTAACAATCCTAAACAATAAAAACAAAATCTGAAAATCCCCACCAAAACCAAAAGAATAATATCAAAATCTCACAACCTAAGGGCTAAAATAATGCTTTAAAATCTGCCCATTAACCGGTAGCATGAAATCTCTCCCTTCTAAGGTTTTTAGCCTGAAGGTATTCTTCCCAAGAATCTCTGAAATCTGATATGGACCTAACCAAAGACAATCAAACTTGTGATGATTCCCTTTTTCCTCATGTCTTTTGTCCCATAGTAATACCAAATCTGAAATTCTGAATGATTTCACTTTGGCCCTTCTATCAAACCATATTTTGATAACTTCCTCGGTGTTTATTCATGTGATTCATGGCCTCTTCTCTCTTTTCATCAAGGTGCAACAACTGGCTTAACCTGGCTTCAACTTGATCATCTGTCCCCAAGTACTCTTGTATGAAATGTAAGGTCTGCAACTTCAAATTTGCTGGAAATATCGGGTCTTGCCCATAAACCAAATGATAGGGAGTATTCCCTATGAACTCTTTCACTTTGGTCCTATCTGCCCAAAGGGCAAACTTTAATTGGTTGTGCCAGTCCCGCGGGTTCTTTTCCAACAACTTCTTAATGGTATTCAACAAATTCTTATTTGAAGATTCGGCCAACCCATTTCCTTGAGGATAATAGTTGGATGCAAATTTTAAGCTCACTTTGTTATCATATGCCCAATCTGCGAATTGTGTAGAAATAAAAGCTTTACCATTGTCACTGACAATAGAATCGGGCATTCCAAATCTTGTTATAATTTGATCCTCAAGGAATTTAATCACAACGTCTGTGGTGGCATGTTTAGTAGGAATCGCTTCTATCCACCTTGTACAGTAGTCTGTAGCTATCAAAATGAATTTATGAGAATCAAAAGAATTTGGGTTAATAACCCCGATGAAATCTAGTCCCCACTGTGCAAATGGTCTCATTTCAACTACAGGTTGCAACGGCATGGCTGCATTTCTTTCTCTATTTGCAGCCACTTGACAGATATGACAAGATCGTACATGGGCATGCGCATCCTTGAAAATATGTGGCCAGTAGTATCCCGCTCTCAGGATTTGATGTGCTGTAGCATTGGCTGCACCATGACCAGTTCCATGTTTCCCATGAAATTCCCGCAACACCCTGGCAGCTTCTTCTTTGTTCAAGCACCTCAGGTAGATACCTTCATGATTCTTCCTGTAAAGCACACCAGATTTCATCAGATAATTGATAGACTTAAGCCTTAAAGCTCTTCTCTGCGTTGAATTCAGATTAGAAGGACACTTACCAGTCAATAAAAATTGCACAATATCAACATACCAGTCGTCCTTAGCAATGTATTATGTATTTGAGCATTGGCCTCGTTATTTGCGGATTATTTTCTGCGATCGCCTTCGCCAGTCCCTGTCCTCGAACTAGTTTCATTGGTTGGATTTCGAGATCAAATTCTTGGATGGTTGAAATCCATTTTCCTCTCTTCTCACCTAGTTCATTTTGTAAAAACATGGTCTTGACAGCAGAGTCGGGCACGATGGCAACAACTCTGCTATGTACGATGTAGTGCCTAAATTTTTTCACAGTTTTAAAAAGTGCGTACATTTGCTTATCAAGGATTGAATACCTTAATTGAGCATCTTTCATGGGGGCACTTAAAAATGCTATGGGTTTTTCGGCACTATCCTCGCCTTTTTGGGTTAAGACACTCGCAAAGGAGTGTTCTGATGCAAAAGCATAAATATAAAAAGGCTTGGAGTAGTCTGGGCTTATAAGGACAGGGGCTCTTGAAATGGCATCTTTGATGTTCTGGAAGGCCACTCTACTTTCCTCGTTCCATTTTACATCCACATCTTTCTTAAGCATCTTGTTCAGAGGCTTGGCTATCTCAGCAAAGCTGGAGATAAACTTCCTCACAAAATTAACCTGCCCAAAGAAAGATCTCAATTCTTTCTTACTACTCGGGAGAGGTAGGTTTTGGATAGCTTGTATCCTTTTTGGGTCGATGGATATGCCCTCTTTTGAAATGATGTGACCCAGCAATTTTCCTTCTGTCACTCCGAAAATGCACTTTTTGGGATTTAAGGAAATTCCATGTTCTCTGCATCTTTGAAGCACTTTCTTTAAATCTTTGACATGGTCCTCTCTCTTCTTCGAGAAAATTGGGATATCATCCACATACACGATGATGCATTTGCCTATGAGTCCTTTGAATGCATAATCCATGGCGCGTTGAAAAGTTGCACCAGCATTTAACAGTCCGAACGACATTCTCTTATATGCAAATGTTCCCCACTTGGTAGTGAAGGCTGTTTTCATCCTGTCATCTGGATGTATAAGAATTTGGTTGTACCCATAATACCCATCGAGAAAGGACATCATTTCAGATCCATTTACCATTTGTAGAATTTCATCGATTGATGGCAGTGGATAATTATCCTTTTGAGAGGCTTTATTAAGATTTCGAAAATCTATGCACAGCCTAATCTCTCCACTCTTTTTTCTCATTGGAACGAGGTTAGCCACCCAGGTTGAGTGCCTAACAGGAAAAATGATTTTCGCTTCCAATAATATTTTAACCTCCTTTTCGATCAAAGGCTCCAATAGCGGGTTAACAACTCGCTGTCTTTGCCTAAAAGGCTTGGAGTCTGGCTTCAAAGGGATGGTATGTGTGATAATGTTTTGGTTGTAAGTCTTCAGCTCATTGTAGTTCCAAGCAATACAATCTATGTAATGCTTCAATGCTTGTATTATATTGCTCCTTTCTTGCTCTGTACATGCCTTTGCTATGTACACCTCCTTTGGATTGTCTGCGCTCCCTAGATTAATTGAATCACAGGCATCTTTAGGGAGTGGGACTCTTTTTCCTTTCTTGGTCTTGCATCCCATGTCGAACATCTTTTCCAATGAAACCACGTCTTTAGGAATTTTATTGGATTGATACGCAGTTTCAATTTCATCTTCTGTTTCATCCTGCCACCTTTGCTCCTCATCAATCACCTGATTTTCAAAAATACCCGAGTTTGTGACAAATTTGAAAATATGTCTGTCACTTTCAAAAACTTGGAAATTCTTTACATTATCGGGTATTGATGGACAAGGAACCAGTTCAATGGAAAACTTTTTACATCTTCTTATATCAACCGGATTCAACATGCCCGCGACGATCGCAAGAGAGTCTCGCTATTCGATTTCCTTTCCTAGAAATAAGGGCTATGTTGAATGCATCGAACTCCTCCATGAGGTCCATAACCCTAGTTCTATAAAGGCTTAGTCTCCTGTCGTGGCATGTGTACTGTCCTTTGATTTGCTTGACTACCAACTCAGAATCTCCCAAAACCTTCAAGCATTTAACATGCTTGCTCAATGCTAGACGTAAACCGTAGATCAACGCTTCGTATTCTGCCACATTGTTCGTGCAAGGAAATTGCAGTCTGTAAGCAGCTAACAAGGGTTTACCTCCTGGACCAGTGAGCTCGACTCCAGCTCCTGCTCCTTGTCTAGATTTTGATCCATCAAACCTGAGCAACCACGTGTAATCATTTTCCTCGAAAGAGCCACCATGACACGCCTCCTCTTTATGCTCTTCAGCAGCCTCCTCAACATCAAGTGCATAAACTCCTAGTTTTGGCTCAGAAAACTGAACTTCATTCGGCTTGTTAAAATCTGTTATAATCTCTTTAAGCCTCGGTTCGTTTTCCACTCTTATTTGGTTTGCAATTCCCTTCCATGGTAGCCACATATGCGAGCAGTCTGTTGAAAAATAGCCATTCAGCGTTTTCATCCAATCCCTAGCAAGTAGCATTCCATACCTACTTGGGATATTAACCACCAAAATGTCTACAACCTGCTGGACCCTGGGTTCAGAATTCAATTGAATCTTGACATCATATAAAGTCCCCACTACATTTACTTCTGATCTGTCCAGTTGCAGGACTGTACATTTGGATGAAACAGGTTGCAGACCTAGCATTTTACATATTTCTATAGGCATGAGGTTGCTCGTGGCACCTGTATCCACCAAACAGTTATGCAAATTCTTACCCGCAATTCTCAAAGTCAGTAAGAATGGCGGGACATCCCTTCTCTCCTTTCACAAAATAAGGTGGGATTCAACTCTTTTTTCCTTCCACATTGGATCAGGTGAATTCAAAGCTCTTATCAATGCCTCCTTTTGGCCAGGCAATCTAGCTGCGTCCAGGAATGAAAGGCTAGATTTGGACTTCTTTAGATCCTCCACTATGTCATAGTTTGGCTTTTCAAATTTGACTGTCTTCTGCATGTCATTAGACATTTCTCTTCTGAGTGGAGGGGGAGGATTATTATTTGCCTTAGTGTCTGGAGGAAGAATAGAATTGTTTGGAGGTGTCGATGAGGTTTTAGGGGCTTTAGACTTACTTCTCAAATGGTATCCATGATTCCCCTTTCTGAAATCTCGAAAAGCTTGCACCTCCTATTCCAGAATTTCGTCTTCTTCTTCCTCACTCTCACCTTCTTGATGATATACAGTTTCCATCACCATAATATTATCATCTTGATGTTGTGATGGATTTTCATTTGATACCAGTTCCAAATCATCAACTTGTGCCTAAAGACAATGAGTGTATCTAGCAATCTCAGGACAATTCCTCTCATTGTGTTCTTTTGTGTTATGCAACCTGCACCCCCTTTCCCATGCCAAATCTGAAAGATTCAAAAGAGAATTGGGTTGGCTAGGTCCTGCATAAGCATCTAATTGATTAGCAATGGGAGCGGGAACTCCCCCATTGTTAGGCTTAGTGTTCCAGTGCCTCCCTCTATTGTTAAAATTTTGATTTGGGTGAGGGGCATGGGACTCATACTTCTGCTGTTGAACCCTGTCATTGCTCAGTTTATGCACTAATTTCTTGAGCTCTTCGACTTCCGAATAAACATCCTTCGGTGGAATCATATTGTTATTAACCCCCATTGGATTCGCATAATTAATGGGGTCTTGATTCAACACTAGGGTCGGGTTCTGAGGAATTGGATTCCCGTATGGATTGACACTTTGAATCGGGGTAGGATTTGGAAAAGGAACTATGGCTTGAGGATTGACTTGACTAGTTCCTTGCATAGTTGGTTGACTGTTCTGCAAAAATGCAGGGACAGGTGGAATGGTTGTGATTGGTTGGATTGGAATGGGTGCATACGCGGGTGCTGGTGGATACTGCTGCTGATATGGGAAGGCGCTCATGCTTGGCATTTGTGGTGCCATGAGTTGATTTGCCTAGGGAGCTTGACCATATGGAGCATATTGTCCCATCACAGGCATCTGGGTAAACCCGTAGCCTTGTGGTGTCATTTGTTGCTCGATAGTCATGGCTTCATTATAGGCCAAAGCCAGTGTGGTGACTTGAGGATTGCGCCTTGCAAACATGGCTGTCATGGGGTCCAATGCCCCAAAATATATCTCCAAAGCCACTGCGGGATCAATAGCAAAGTGCCTAATTGCTCTGTTATAGCACTTTTGAAATTTTTGATTAAACATTCTGATTGGTTCCCCTTGGCCCCTTTTACACGTAATAAACTGATTGTAAATAGTTGCAGGATCTAAGGGTGATCTAAATTGATTAACAAAGGCATTTTCCATTTGTGTCCAAGAAGTGATTGAACCAGTTGGCAAGCATATATACCATTCATATGCTATTGGATCTAAGCTCATGGGGAAAAGTCTGCAAGCCACATCTTCATATTGAACTTGCAGCCTAATTAAAACATCCCTATAGGCTTGGATATGTTCTTCTGCTGTTCTTGGGCCATCTGGTTTGTACTTAGGCAGAAATATTTCAATGTTCTTGGGGATTTCATGGATATCCCCAGCAATATTCAAAGGAGTATTGTTAGCTCCATACCAAGGAGCTACTGGAGCTTGAGCCATTTGACTCAAAATTGATGAAGACAGACCTACAATAGCAGTAGAAATATTACTAACTATAGGCACACTAGGGGCAACGGATATTATTGGCGTAGGTCCACTCGACGTTCCTGGAGAAAATAGGTCTTTTGCGACTGGTGTGCTTACGACTTGCTTGGCTTTACTCTTGGGAGTACCAGTAAGGTCATGAAAAATGGTTTCTCCGGTTGTTTGAGACCTGGTCGCAATACGGCGTGGTGGGTCCAGCTTGCCTGATGAAACCCTCGGCTATTTCGAAGAAAACCTGCAATAGAAACAAAAATAGTGTTGCAGTTTAGCCGCCTGTGAGATTTATTAAATGATTTCAGAATTAGATCAAAAACAAATTATTCAGGTATGAAAATCAAAATAACATAAACCAATTCAGGCCCTCCTTCTAGCGCCAATCTGTTGAGTGGTGTTTTCACCCAATTGTGAAAGCACACTCTCCGATAGGATCTGAGTCCCAAAATCCTCTGGCTTGCAAAGAAAATAATTTCTCCAAGGTTCCTCGTTATGCCGATATGATGCTGTTCAAATGAAATGCTAGGAATACCTTAGGGTTTGCAAGTGGATGTTAACAAGGGGAACCGTGGTTTATTTAGTTTGAAATTACAGTGGACTCAAAATGAATAATATCTATTCTCCTCTTTAGTTCTGATGGATTTTCAGCTTGTTTATTTGAATACAGTAATTAAACTACAGAAAATAAATTAAGGGTTTGAAAAATAAAGCAAAATAAATGAAAATGAAACTAAACTACAGTCAGAATGCTGTCATCAATTCGATGAAACCGAAGATAATGAGGTTTTCTGCATGCAACCTAACCTAATGAACCTGCAAATTCGCACAATCCAAATAAATTAGGTGCTGGTTTCTAGGGTTTCTACTGTAATTCCAGATTTAGGCATTCGCATGAAGCAACCAAGCACACTTGCATTAAACTTCACCTAAAAGCCTTAGAAATCTGGAATGAATGATAAAACATTAAATCATGCATGCACAAAATGACTCCTTCTTTCTCATCAATGAGATGCCAACTTTCTATATTTCTGTATTTGAATGATATGTCAATTACATTTACAGGATGTTCCAGGCATAAATATTCCAGAACAAATGAAGGAAATTGCCCAAGTGCAGGCCCAGAATGGCATGAAGCCCTTGTCTCCGCAACTCTGCAAGCAGCAATTTCCAACCCCTCTTTCAATCCGCGCTCTTGACTTTATAATCACTGAAATGGCTCTTCGATTCTCCCCGTGTCGCTTCGTTTCACCTTCCTGCATTTGACCTTTCAAATTCTCGCCTTTTCCTTGCTTTTGATTAATGCTCGATTCTGAAACGCTCGAAATCCACCGCTGCATGTAACGCCTCTGCAATACTGACACCTGTAAGCCACGTGTCCTACATTTTCTGCGTCTTCTGTAACGTCTTCCCATGCCAAAATGCGACAAAATAGCATGCAACCTGCTCACCTTTCTGGCCGCGAAAACGCGACATGTCGCGAAATCGTGACATGTCGCGATATCGCGACGCTTTCCTCGTTCGTACGCCTCCGGCCGTTTCTGTCGCGATATCGCGACGTTTTTCACCTTCGGACCTTCATGCCGCTTTCTGTCGTGATATCACGACATTTTCTTTCCCCTTAGGCCTAATCGCGTTCTTGCTTCGGGCACCTTTGTTGCATGTTGTCATGATTTCGTGACATTTTTCCTTTCCGTACGCTTGAGCTTCAACTTCGCGATTTCACGAGCTTTTCTCTCGTACTACTTCTGAAATCGTGACCATTCTCTCCTTCGGACCTTCTTGCCGCCACCTGTCGCGATATCGCTACCGCTTTTGCCCTCCGTACATTTTTCCAAAACCTGTCGCGAAATCGTGACGCCTTTTCGCTTCGTCCCCCTAGGCTGCCTTCTGTCGCGATTTCGCGACCACTTCTGCGCATCACGCCTTCCGGTTGATTCTGTCGCGATATCGCGACCATTCTGGCCTTTTGCCCTGTTTGACTGGTTCTTGTCGCGATATCGCGACATTTTCTTGCTTCGTGCTCTTTGACCTCTTTCTGTCGCGATATCGCGACGTTTTTCCGCTTTGCTCTACCTTGCTGCTTCCTGTCGCGAAATCGCGACCATTTTCGTTCTCCGTACGCTTCGGCAAAACCTGTCGTGAAATCGTGACCGTTTCCTCTGTTCCGTACACTTTGCCGAAACCTGTCGCGATTTCGCTACCATTTCCATCATCCGTACTCTTTCGTCGCAACACGTCGCGAAATCGTGACACTTCTCATTTCTAAGCAATGGCAGCTCCATACGTCGCGAAATCACGACGAATTTCATTCTTGCCTTTCTCTCTCCTGCCTGGGCCGCGACGGAGCAACATGTCACGATTTCGTGACACCTTTTCATTTCTTGACACCTTTTCATTTTTGCCAGCGACATGTCATGATTTCGTGACACCTTTTCATTTCTGCCAGCGACATGTCGCGATTTCGCGACATCTTTTCATTTTTTTCAGCGACATGTCACGATTTCGCGATATCTTTTGTTTTCTTTTCTCTCTCCTCTTTCGGGCCGCGACGGGGCAACATGTCGCGATTTCGTGACACTTTCCTATTTTCGGCAGCGATGGCGCGACATGTCGCGATTTCGCGACACTTTCAACACTCATGCATTTTTTCCTCTTTTCTTCAATTTTAGCATCTGGGTCACCGAGATTCTTCTCTGCAAGCCTGCAAAAAGGTGGGTCCCCAATTTTGGGGTGTGTTGTGGATCAACCACAACAAGATCTTAGCCTATTTCTTGAATCAACATTAGATAGAGATTTTCCAAAGCAACTATGGTATGATTTCCCTCATGATTTGGATGATATTCAAACCTTATCGATCAATGTTCTGAGTGAACACCTACAACAAGAAATTGAGGGACCCTTATCATTGTTACTAGGAGATCAACAGGAAGATCAAGGTCAAGATAATAGTTGTTTATCTAAATCTACTATGTTCATTAATGAGGCTAGCACAATTCAAACTCAATAATTGATACCTTATGACTATCACTTAAATGTGCTTAAACATGAAATGATGGGAATAGATGCAAATACGAAAAGTTGCAAACAAATAGATATCACACCAGGAAGAACTTTGAACATTAGTAATGAGCTTACAAGCATACAGGAATCACAACTGATTGATGTGCTTAAGAAGCATCAACTTGCATTTGCATGGAACTATGAGGACATGAAAGGAATACACCCAAACATTTGTACCCATCACATATTTATTCAAGAAGGTTGCCACCCAGTAAGACAACCCCAAAGAAGGTTGAATCCAACTATGAAAGATGTAGTTCAGGAAGAAATCATTAAACTCTTGAACGCAGGATTTATATATCCAATTTCTGATAGTCAATGGGTATCACCATTAGTGATAGTCCCTAAAAAGAATGGTAAATGGAGGATTTGTGTGGATTACATGGAACTGAATAAAGTGACAAAGAAGGACTATTTCCCCTTACCATTCATTGATCAAGTTCTTGATACCTTGGTTGGGAAGAAATACTTTTGTTTTTTGGATGACTTTAGTGGGTATAATCAGGTTTCCATAGCTGAAGAAGATCAGGAAAATATAACTTTCACATGTCTTGTAGGCACCTATGCTTATAAAGTCTTACCTTTTGGATTATGCAATGCACCTACCACTTTTCAAAGGGTTGTCTTAGCCATTTTTTCTGATTTTATTAATGAATGTGTAGAAGTCTATATGGATGACTTCACAGTCTATGGTAACACCTTTGAAGAAACTTTATCAAGCTTACAAAAGGTTCTGGTTAGATGCCAAGAACAAAACCTCTCTCTGAGTCATGAGAAGTGTTTCATGATGATGAGAGGAGGTATTGTTTTAGGACATTACATATCAGAGGAAGGTGTTAAAGTAGATCCTACAAAAATTCAAGTTATCCAATCCCTCCAACCTCCAAAAACACAAACAGAGGTAAGAAGTTTCTTAGGACATGCAGGATACTACCATAGATTCATTAAATATTTCAGCAAATTTGTTGCTCCTATGCTTAAGCTCTTAACCAAAGAAAGTGAATTTAATTGGACTGAAGCATGTCAGGAAGCCTTCAAAATTATAAAGAACAAATTGATTACTGCTCCAATCCTGAGGGGACCAAATTGGGAATTACCCTTTCATATACATTGTGATGCTTCAGGATATGCAATAGGGGTAGTACTACAACAAATAGAGAACAAAATACCTTATGCTATCTATTATGTAAGTAAAAATTTGCATGGGACTGAACTGAATTACACGGTTACTAAAAAAGAGTTCTTAGTTGTAGTCCATGCTATTAATAAATTCAAACATTACATAATGGGGTATGAAGTATTTGTTCACACTGATCACTCTGCCATAAGATACTTAATGAATAAAGCCACAATGGGAGGTAGAGTGGTTAGATGGCTTCTCTTATTGCAAGAATTTAATGTCACAATTATAGACAAAGCAGGCAAGGATAATGTTATTGCAGACCATTTATCTCGTATGCAAATATTTGATGATGATGAGTTAATTCCTGATAATTTCCTGGATGAACATTTGTTTGCTCTCTCTATTTTCACTCCTTGGTATGCTGATATTGTAAATTACTTAGTAATAGGAAAGATACCTCAAAATTTTACACCACATGAGCATAGAAAACTAATACATCAAAGCACCCCTTACATGTGGATTAATGGAGTCTTGTTTAAATCTTGCCCTGACCAAGTAATTAGGAGATGTGTGCAAGAAGAAGATGTATATGACATCATTCGAGTAGCACATGAAGAACCTTGTGGAGGCCATTATGCCACCCAAAGAATAGTCAATAAAATGCTTCAAACCGGTTACTTTTGGCCTACTATGAATAAAGATACCTATAAGTTTATTGATAGATGTGATGCTTGTCAAAGGGCTAGTAAACCTACACCTTCAATGGAAATGCCTTTGGTACCACAAATAATGTTTGAACCATTCAAGAAATGGGGAATTGATTTTGTTGGACCAATAGACCCTCCAAGTGTAGGTAATAAGCATATACTTGTGTGTACAGATTATGTCACCAAGTGGGCTGAAGTAAAAGCCTTACCACGAGCACAAGCTGAACCTGTAGCTGATTTTCTTTATGAAAATATCATGCAATGCTTTGGAGCACCTAGAGAACTAGTTTTGGATCATGGATCTCAATTTATCTCCAAAGTAATCAAACATTTTGTCAAAATATATCAAATAAAACACAAAAATACCTCACCATATCACCCTCAAGCTAATGGACAAGTAGAAGTTACAAATAGAGAACTTGAAAAGATCATTACAAAAATTGTAGTTATGAATAGGGTTGATTGGGTAGAAAGGTTAAAAGAAGTTGTATGGGCATATAACACAACTTGGAAAACCACCATAGGATTGTCACCTTATGAAATGGTCTATGGCAAGCAAGCCATTATGCCTATCGAATTTGAGATAGAAACTCTTCGCACAATGGTACAACTTGACATGAACTTGGATCAAGCACAAAAAGCTAGATTGGAAAAGTTAAACATTCTGGATGAAATAAGACTAGAGGTATTACACATGACTGAATTAACTCAACAACAAAGAAATAAATGGCATGATAAACACATTGTACCATGAACATTTCAATCAGGAGATTGGGCCTTGTTATTTGATTCTCGCTACCAAGATTTTCAAGGTAAGCTAAGGACAAGATGGCTAGGACCTTATGAGATTGAAGAAATGTTTGGGAATGGTACAGTTAAACTTAAGCCTATAGATGACTCAACAAGAAGATTACTAGTAAATGGGCATAGGCTTAAACTCTACAAGAAGCCATTATCTAAAGAAGAGTTCATACATTATCTTAAGCAATAGGTTGACTTGTAGTGCATTTCTGAACTACAATCAACTATTACTGAATGACAACTTCTCTTTCTTCTTCACATAATATATATAATATACCTATATATACATAGGAATAATATTTAAGAATAAATAAATAAATATATTATTGTTAAATACCACTTGGTAGATAAAAGAATATTATCATATACTTCCTTTGTTTCATGATGGAGTTCCAATATCTATAATATTTTCATCTTATTTTTCATCAATCTTCAGTCTCAATATTATTGCAAAAGGCTCCAAAGGAGACACCTCTTCTAGTTAAATCAGTTTGAAAACTTGTAGGGAAATTACTACCACATCTTGCATAACACTTTGTTTGCTAAAAAAATTCTAGGTGTTTTCAATCACTCAGCCACCCCTAGTGTTTTAAGAAAATCTCCATTGAAAATCGAACAATCCTTAAAGTGCCATAGATTGCTCCTGGTCAATCAAGTTTCCTCTTGGACTATGCACGTTATAACAAATAAAAACATTGTGAAGTTGGGAAAGAATAACCCATGAAGTTACTATTGCTATAAAGTGAATGGTTTCCCCTACTTATCCAATTATGTGCATGGCCTAGAAAGCTAAAGAATTGGCAAAAGGACAAGCTCTCCCTTCACCCTTGAAAAAAAAATCCCTTGCTCTCTCTCAAAATGAGCAAGTATCCCAAAAAGTAATAAGAATTTCCTTGCTCTTCCTCAAAATGAGCAAGTACTCCAAAAAGCAATAAAAATCCCCTTGCTCTTCTTCAAAATGAGCAAGTATCCCAAATAAAATCCAATAAAATAAGGGAAAGGAGCTTGAATCCCTAGAATTCTTAGTGTTTCAAAAACCATGGGGTGATCCTCATTACAACAATGGGTTGAATGAAACCCACCTAGCAATAAGGTATCCTTACGTGGTAGCGATAAGTCTGTACAAGACCTATGGATGCTCACAAGATAAGCTAGCTTGTTGGCATAAGTGACCAATGGATTAGTCAATCCTTACTCATAATGAGAAATGAATATTCACTGCACACACAGTTGGTCCTTCAGATGCTTGAAACCACTAGGACAACCTTAGCATCATATCGATTTGTGAGATGAATAGATGAACTTGTTTAAAGATCACTAGGATGTTTGAGTCTTTGTAAAACAACTCTAGATCATTTATACCTAAGGCAAATAGAGTCATAAGCAAATACCATCATCACATTGCCATACACATATCATAATCCATTTCATCCTACAAAAATGTGGCTCGAATTTCCAAAGCTTTAATATTTACTTGTAGGGGTAAAGTAGTAAGGATAGGGTTACAATTCCCATCAGAACTTTGATAGAGTGGTTGGGAATCCAATTCCCCAAAGCTTTGCACCCCTATAAGAATACCAAATAGATGCACATTTCTATAGGAAAGGCCATCAAGATAATATCAGAATGACTATCCTATTGTTCTCATCCAAGACAAGTTTTGAGAAGCTCCTAAGCCTATGTTGAAGATCTATGTTGCAAATATTGATGATTGATATCAGAATAAATCCATTATTCTTCTCTCATATGGAACTCCTTAATGAAATTAAAGGAAGAAAGATAAGAAATAATATCCCTAAGGCATTAGCAGGAATTGTTAATAAAACCATGGGATCACTTATTTAGAAGCCAAGAAGGTAAGTCCATTTTGCAAAGAGATTATTATTCTACAAGCCTATTTAATGACTTGGCATAAATAATATATAAGTAAATCCCCCATATTCTTAATTAATTAAATAAAACAAATTACTATATATATAAGATTTGCCATAATATAAATTTTTACAAAATAAAATCCTCTCTATCATGTTTTGGCTATATAGCCAAAAATATAGTTTGGGGGAGGTAAGTAGAAGATTCATTCATAATTCATGATACAGTTTGGGGGGAAGAAAAAGAAAAAAAGAATGAAGAAATAGGTAAAGTATTCTTTCAACTCTACAATTACAGTTTATGTAGATAGTTTATGTAGATATTTTCTATAGACATTTTCTATAGATAGTTTTTGTAGATAGTTTTTGTAGACATTTTTTAGATTTTGTAGATAGTTTCTGTAGACATTTTTCATAGATAGTTTCTATAGATATTTTTATAGATATTTGTAGATATTTTTTGTAGATACTTTTCGTAGACATTTTCTATAGATATTTTATGTAGCATATCTCCGAAAATGCACATTTTATAAAAAATTCTAAGTGTCAACAATTCCATATTTGTGACACGTGTCAAAAGCGAAATTATACAAGGCAAATATTAAAAATTATTTATGCAAGGGATTTTGAAGAAAAAGGGTAAATTTACATAATATTTAAAAATTACCCAAACACCATGACATAGATATTTTTCAAGCCTATGAATCATGACACAAAAATCGAAACATGATTCAATATTGAAATGGTGCACAATAGAATGGATGATTAAAATTTGACTTTGGGAATCATGCACAAAAGGTTCACGAGTTGACCTCTCTAACCTTTGTACGAAGACAAGCTGAAAATTACAATTGGAGCACTAAGGATGACGTGTATAGTTATGATTGGTCAAAGGAAGGGCATCATGAGCACATTTTAATAAATCATCTATGGGAAGAAGGTAAAAACATGGATCAAATACCACCAATGGAAATGATTACATGGACATCGACCAAAAGGTAAATATAAGGCATCGTATGGAGTTTATAAAAGTTTAAAATTTTGAAATATGATGACGAGGCCAACCATACATGTGGAAGGCATGGCAAAAAATGAGAGGATAGAAAAATATATGCACGTGATTAGCCATAGTAATGAGACATCAATAAAGAGGGTATGCATGCATGAATCTAAAGGGAAGTTGGGATTAAAAGTTTTAAAGTTTTATTATTTAAAAATAATCCCCCTTCGACAATCGAATTCATAACATTAAGGTATTAAAAATATTTTTAATTTTACCCCATGCAAGGTGGTGGGAAGCATCGTACCAAAATAAGAAATGTGTAAGGGAGATTGACCACCTCACGACCCTAGCATTTGATTATCGACACTTGGCCACACGGACCAATGGGAGAAGATGTCATGGATCATGATTCTCGATCATCGATTAAGAGGAAATGGAGGGCTATGATTTAGGTTTGGATTAAATCACATGCCATCGATGGAAGCTTCCCCTACAAGATAGCATCGACCACCACATATAAAGAGGGGTGATCATCGACACTTGGCCATGGGAAGCGAATAATGGAAAGCACCATGGATCAAGGTTATGGGTCATCGATTGAAGAAGAATGAAGGGCTAAGATTTACCCATGATTTGCGTTGGATGTTAAACCTAAAAAAAATGTAAATTAACCCTAATATTTTTGTAGCAAGCTCTGTAACTATGAGGGGGATCCATCATGCAGTCGAAGATGAAACTATCATGGCTGAGGAATGAAACTAGTGAGCAACAGATGAAAATTACCATGCGATGATGAAGGTCAAAGGAGAATTGTAGGTGGAAGACATTGAGGGAATGCATGAAGTAGACGATGATGCAAATTTACATGAAGACAAATAGGTAAGGTGGCGAACACAATCTTAAAACTATATTTTTAATAGAGAAAATATCATAAAAATAAGAAGCTAGAATATATCTTGAAAGAAGAAAACAATTTTCTTTTTAAAATCATGCTTATAATAAAATATAGGAAAATATGTAGAAATAAAGTAAATGTACATGATAATCTTGACATTAAGTTTGCATGGGTTGAAATAGGTAAAAATTTCTTTTATTTTATAACCTGAAGGGTCGAGATATGGAGAAATTTGTTTGTTTATAATCTATGCATGAATTGTTTATCAAAATTTTTTATAGGTTTTCCTTCCAGCCAAGCAACTCCATGATAATATTTTAAAAAGTTGAAGCATATTCTAAATTATCCTACCTCTCTTTCACTCAAACCCTACCCTATCTGTTAAAACTAGTAATCATGCCTAGAGCTACCTTCCATAAGTGGAGTGAACCTTCATCTATCCATACCTAGAACCCTAGTGATATCATGACAAAGTTGTTCCAAGAGGCGCACTGGTGGGATGCCCTAACAAAGTTCCAAGGGCATGACCAGGGTATGGCAAAGTAGTTCATTATGAACTATGATCCCATGACCATGGTGACCCACGTAGGTGAAATCCAAATTAAAATCATCGCTAGCTTGATATCTAAGGTCCTAAGCCTTTCTGAAGTTGGTCAAAAATATTATAAATCTACCTATAAGGGGGTAAATCAGATGGTCAAGAGGTTTGGGGAAAGATGCACTATGACTAGAGATAGAGAGGGGTGGATCAAAGGGGTAGCAACCTCCTCACTTCCCATAAAATGGCAAGAGGCTACCATAATTCTTATAAAATTATTTACACTAGAGGGGAGATTATCTAATTGTGGGGGCTACCACCTCAAAATGATGTTGAACCTTAAATACCCAAGGCATGAGGATTGTATCATAAACCTTCCATATTTTCTTTACCACTCGATTAAAGCTACAATTACCCGAGTCCAACCTAAAATTTCCAAGGATAGCCCTAAGTTTCACCTAATCGCCCATCATGGGTTGATAAAACTTATAGTTCTACATAAAGCAAGTGAAACTAGGATACCATGGGACATAGTAGTGGAAGAAGCTAACCTCTCTATCCATTCTGAGCTAGGTATGTCAAAATCTATGGGAGATAGTGCATCTGAGGGAAATTTCGAGTCTGAGAGTTTAAAGGAGGAAGAATCCCCTGTACATAAATGCCCTAGCCATTCCAAAACCTCCAAGTCTTATCAACCTATCAGAAAAACTAGACATGAGAGATTCATTCCAGAAACTCAAGGAACAGGAGAAGCATCTAGTCCAAAGACAAACCCACCTCCATCAGATCCATCTATAGAAATTCTTGAGAAAATTTGAATATAGTAGACTATGTTGCATATCAAGCTGGATAGACTCAAAAATGAGTTTACCAAGCATGCCACCCTAGTAAGATATGCCCTTACTCTCTAGATCTCCTCAAACAACTCTCTATGGATAGGGTGGTGAGACCAGTTGACCTAGTCATCCAACCGATAACTATCGATACCTCTCCCAATAAAAGCTCCACATCTGGTAGGAAATCAAAGAAATCGGTAAACTTCAGCAAAGTCATTGACTTCACCCGAGTACTTGAGGAAGATAACTCGATTCCCTTCATTAAAGTGTTTCAATAGAACTACCCTCAAAGGCTAAAACCATCTATCAAAGCAAGGATACCTCCAATAGGATTAGTCCTTAATGTCGGGATGCCTAGCGACATAGACACAATTATCAATCGTATCATTGAAATAATCGAACCTCCTCCTCCTCTAAAAAATAGGATGCATAGCTTGAGTTATAGGATGGAGGATCTATAGAAGTCAAGCACATCAAAACCATATCTATTGAATTACCCCTTGATCCCAAGGAAGCTAAATAATAGGTGCATAAGGTGAAGCAGGAGAAGAATTTACCAGCAAGGAGACCAAAACCTACATGGATTTCATCTAGACTTAGATCTAAAGTTGAACAATTTATAATAGATATTTGATAAAACTTGCATAATTTTACAAACTTTATTTGATGTTAATAATGTTGTTGATCTTAATTATTTGTAGTAGTTTTTATTTTTATTATTTTATCTTTATATCTACAAATATTTTCTCTATTGCATATCTAAAAATAGTTATTTGTAGTATGTTGTTTCATATTTCAGCAGACTTATTTCCATAAAATAAATGCAAATAATTTATGAAAATTATAGTTCCTTGTTGATGAGAATTGTCAAGTAAATTCTGAAAATGATTACAGTATTTTGCTTTATATCTGTAAAATTTTTATGTAACACTATAATGCCCTATTTTATGTCTACAAAAATGGTGAAATGATTGAACAACTATTGTAATGTTTATTAGACATACTGTAATTTCAATCTATATGCATGAGGACATGCATCTCCTTCAGTTTGGGGGAATGATGAGTGTTAAAACAACATGTATTTTATGCAGGTTTAATTCATTTTCTATCTAGAAATTTATGAAAATAAATGTAGTTTTATGATCATTTTATCTTATTTATGTAATTTATAAATGAATTTGATCCATAATGATAAAAGTGATTTATGCTTATATTTTACGCAAAAGTGTGCAAGTTCTTGTGTGTTTTGGTAGGAGAACATTGCAGGAGCTTCACAGAGTAGGATGAGGCAAGGCATGGAACTAGATAACAGGTATGGATAGACCAACCATGAGGATGATATGTTAAGGAGCCATGTGGATGGATGCTATAGAAAGATGCTATGAAATACAACTATAGAAAGCTGTTACAAAAGGCATCTACTGAAAGATGTTATAGAAAGAAGGTTGGCTAAGTCAAACTATCCAACGTGTTGTTGAAGCCACATCTAGTGACAACGTAGTAGTATTACAAGGCATACACAGTCAACACAGTTGACTGACATGTTGGCATTATGCATGAGATTGTATATTTATTAAAGTTGTTATAAAGTTGTTATTATAAAGTTGTAAAATTATTATATTGTTAAGATGTTTAGATTCTGATGCAAGCTTATTTTGTCTCTTCCTAGAATGAAGGATGAATAGTTGTATTTTCTGCATCATTATATTATTTAATTTAAGAACCTTTGTTATGTTAGTTCATTAGTTTGCCACTTGGACCATAGGGATTGTGACAAAGTCCAAGTTGGTTACAAAGTATTATTAGTTTAGCCTTTTGTTGTTGAAAATATAGTGTCTGAATCATCAAGCCAACAGAGCCACATGGAAAAATACGTGGAAGAATTTCATTAAGAATGTCCAAGCGACATTATAAAGTACAAGAGAGACCTTTGAAAAGGTCTAATGCTGAAATGTTGAAATGTTGAAATAGTGGAATTCTAATGTCTAATGTTCTAATGTTTACACTCTGATATTTTGTATACAATTTCTACTCTGAAGACCTGATGCTCGAAGATACTGTACATTTGAATTTCCAGCAATAAAGCAGCAACACTTTTCATCATGTCTTTGGTAACTGTGTCATTTGCTTTATTATTTTTTTTGGTAAGTTAATTTAATTTTATTCAAAATAGGGCATTTGAAATGCGCCCCAATGCCTTGTACAACAACAAAACATAGATAGGAACACTAGAAGACCTTCGAGAGGAACACAACAAAGAGGCATAAAGCCTAGAAAAGCAAAAGGAAGATTTCCTCAGATAGAAAGGAACCAAAAGAGGAACTAACAATCAGAAAAACCCAACCAGAACAAAACCTTCAGGCTGAAGGACCAAGAAACCAGAAGGAAAAAGACAGCAGTAGGAAAATCCACCAGCACGCTCAGAGATGAACATTAGTTAATATCGAAGAAGCAACAACAGTGTCCAACATTGTGTCCTTCACTTCATCCTTTGAAACATCCTTCAGGTTTTTCCTAAGAACATTGAAACATGATTCCTTGTCAATTTCAAGAACATCCTCATCTTTGGCTACACCCTTGGCATCGGAAGGAACCTCCACAATAGAGAAACTAGGGGTGTCATCAAAAGTGTCACAAAATAATAGAAGGTTGAGAGTCTGGTGCTACTCCTTAAGCTTGATGATAGCTTTATCAATGGCCAAATGAGCTATTTCTAGGTGATAAATCATAGCAGAGGTGGCATGGACGGCCAGTTTATGAAGATACTTTTCAACCAGGTCAGGCGAATTGGAATGATCCTTAGTGGGTTTGACAGAAGTGGAAGGAGGGGTTTCAACCAAATATTTCTTCTTAAGTCTCTGGGAACATCTGATAGGCGTGCTTTCAAATTTAACCTTTTTCTTGATGTTGAATTTAGGATGGGGTTTATCGGTCTTATCCTTCCTCTTTGGTTTGGAATTTTTGGGACTGGGCGATGAGGAAGAATTTTCCTCCTCGGACTTAGGGGCAGGGATATTACCTTTGGGGAACTTTAGAAGGAGGAATCTATAAAGGACATTGAAAAGCCCTTGATGACATGGTAAACCCTCCTTCTTGGAATAAGTGGAAAAAATGGTGTAATTGATGGACCAAAATATAGTAGTAGGGATTTTCATAATTTTGGCATCACAAAAATGGTTTACATAAGATAAATGGAAACAGCAGAGTTGGGCCTTAGGATTATCACAAGTAAGGTATTGCATGATAGGTTTTAATATTTCTTTCCAAGGAGTGGAAAGATGTTTACGGTACAAACCTTTTTTGTACATCTTATGAATCACCGAGTTCTTCTCAAAAAATGTCAGCTTCACTTCCCAGTTATGTTTGTTTCTCCGGATCACCTTGCCATCCATAGGTTGTCCCGTCAGGTCCACCAACAACTCAATAGTGATTTGGAATTCCACCCCATGAACAGTAACTAGGCCCTTGTTCCAGGTCTCAACAAAGGCTTTCATCACCTCCTCATCGATGCCAACAAACAACTTGAAGAAATCAATAAGTGTGCCTTTATCCTTCCACAAGTCTCTGACCATAGGTTCAAGATCAAACACCTTAGGCTCAATGAAAATGGGTTTACCTTCCTTCATGGTGGTAGACAAAAAATAGCAAAAAGGAAGGCACAAAGAATGGCTTAGGTTAAACAGAACATGCACAATAGTATAGGGCTGATTAAGCAAAGCATGCAACGAGTCATATAAAAGGAAAGCACTGTCGTCGCTTTGGGTTCTACAAAAAATCCAAGAAGGATGCTTCGAAAAGGGAAAAAACCCCCTGAAGGAAAAGGATTGGCTTGGGCGGATATCAAAGCGGATTTTGAGGCATTGGATGTTGCACCAGATAATTGAATGGATCAATGTCAAATAAAATATTTGACCATCGGGGGTGCACAAAAAATATAACCAATAAGAGGTCTTGGCGCAAGCCACATAAAGGATAGGGATGTTCACCACACAGAGTCTCGAAACAATGTGACTGGTTAAATGGTGGAAGAAGGTTCTCGATGAGGTAAGATTACACAAATCAATACACACGGGAGAAGAATGATTAATAATCATGCTAGGCCTCACCTTGGGATGCCAAAAGGAATCGGTTACCAAGAAATAAGTGCTAGCATGGATGAAGGTGGTGGGTATTTTAAAATTAAAACACAAAGGGTCATGCAGCCAATTTTCAAGGTAAGGTAGATTTCTTGAAGGAAAACCCAACAAGAGGATTGGAATGTGAGCCCAATACTTCACGTGGAAGATATTTTCAAGAATCAACATGAGTACCATTGTTTTGATCATGTCTAACAAGTTCATCCACCTCAGGAGGTAGAGTATCCATCCACGTCATTTTATTTATTATGATTTACTTGCTTATGTAGACTTTATTGTATTTTCCTACATTCATAAATTAGAATAATGTTATTAGTATTAATGCACATTGGAATCTAAATTAAAATAGTTTAGGGGAGAAATATTTATAGTGTCCTCTAGGAGGCAAGGCTGACTCCTACAACTAGTCCCTATTCTCTAGCCCCTAAAATAGAATATGAATAGTTAGTATGTAGATTAACTTTAATTTATCAATTAAAATAAATTGCATCATCATAGACTATAAGGTAAAAACAAATAGTTAAATCAATAGGTTACACGTGGATCCACATCAAAAAATATAAAAATCATTTAATTAAGTATAAATCATACATTGCATTTATTTCAATTCAGCACAATTTATTTTCTTGTAACTATTATTATTTTTTGCAAACCTGAAACTAAGAGAAACAAAATTAAGTCTAAATATTAATCATTTAGTACAATCTATATTGGATTACTGCCCTTTAAATCATTCACCCTAGGTTGATAAATAAATGTAGAGTTTACAACTAGACATTAGGGACCAAATTGAATATTAGTATTGCTTATCACCCAAAGATAGATGGACAAACTCAGAGGGTGAATCAAGTGATTAAGGATATGTTGAGAATGTACTACATGAATCAACATACAAAGCGGGAAGACTAATTATACCTAGTGGAATTTGTATATAACAACAGTTATCATGCATTTCTAGGTATGGAACCTTTCAAATCCTTGTATGGGATACGATGCATAATTTCCCTATCTTGGGATAGTATATAATATCGGGTAGTGATCAGCTCAAAAATGGTAAAAGATATGGAAGAGCAATTAAAAAGAATTCAGCATATTCTAAAATAGGTTGCATATCACTAGAAGAGCTACGTGGACCTAAAAATAACACCGAGGGAATACTTTGTGGGAGAGTGAGTAGTCTTAAGGATGAAGCCAACTAAAAGTTCAATAAAATCTTCCAAGCTTGACTCCAGATATGTGGGTCCATTTGAGATCATAGCTAAGATAAGCCTTGTTATGTACATATTAGCTCTACCGCCAAGCTTATCCAAGATCCATAATGTCTTTCATGTGTCCCTCTTTAGAAAATACATTTCTGATCCTACTCATGTTTTTTATGTTTCCAACTTGCAGATAACCGATCCATTAAATATTGAGGTGCGACCTATTCGTCTACTTGGGTTTTGGACCAAGAATCTAAGAAAATGAAGCATAGAACAATGTCAGGTCAAATGGGACCACTACTCAGACAAAAATGCTATGTGGGAATACGTGGTAGATATGCAACAATAATTTCCTTATTTTTTTGAGTAGATAAAGACTTTATCATAAACTTTTTACAAATTTGTGATGTGTATAAAATATATTAGTGGAGTTACTGAGTAGAGTAGCTTGTAAATATTTTGGTATTGCTAGGTAATATGTTTTGGACCATGATGGATATGTGTATTTGATTTCATTATGACATAATCTATGATGTGATTATATGATAATCATAAAAAAAGTGATGTGATTTTATGATGATAAATGTGATGGCAATACTTAGTGTTAAAATGGAAAAGTGAATTTGCTTGAGTATTTTTGGATAAAGTAAAAGATATGTATATTCAAAATATTTCTTTTTCTCAACTCTTCTTTAAACATAGGGAATGTGTTTATTAGTGGGGGATGATGTAATGACCCTCATCGCATGATTAATGAAAGAGAGTACAAATATATATATACTTACCTTTTCTTGTGAAAAAATGTACTACTGACAGTCTTTGTGAGTGCATGACAGTTGCAAGATGATAATGAGAGGAAGCAAGTCAGTGGAAAAAGGTAAGAAAGGGAAGTGATGATTCACCTCATGAGCACATGGAAACTCATGTTTTCATATCATTTAGGTGCATTGAAAATTGCATCTCTGCATGAGTTAAATTGATTTGAATATTGCTTGTTGGCAAGGAATGAGAAATTTTTTATGGTGGCAATGATGATGGGAGCCACTAGTTTGGAAAGGCATGTGTTTTTTTGCTTATTTAGACATGTGTGTATGTGATAAGAGGTGGAAATGAAGATGTCTTAATCATGGGAGCCACCCTTGATTTGCTTGAGTAAAGCTTTGAAAATATTTTCCTTTATCCTTTCATGATTTTATGGAAAGGTAATTTTATAAAGGAATAGAAAATATAAAGCAAGATAATTATTTTTCTCTTTAAAATTAAAAAAAACCTTGTGCAATTGAGTAATGGCTTGTTGTGTACTATTTTATATTTTGTATTATAGAACTATGGTGTTAGATGATTAAGTAGAACAAAGTGATACCCTCTATGCATAGTCACGATGGTGGATGACGTGTACTAAATGGTGGCCAAAACTTTCTCTACATTGGACCTTGTGCATATATCTAACCTTGCTTTGTTTGAAGTATGTGCTTAATAGTTCATAGTAATATGGTTGTTGTTTTGTTTAGAATATTAAAGAATGGTTGATAATTGGTAAAGCAAAGTTAATTAAACCTTCATGCTAGTGGGATGCACCTCCTATGTTGTTAATAGCTAAGGCAAAATATTGGGAATGGTGGAAATGCCATGATATAATGTTAAGAGCATGAGGTTGAGGAATAAATGGTTTGGCAATCTGGCATGACGAAAGAGATAAGAGGAAAATAACTTACCAATTTATAGGGAATAATATTTTGTGAAGTGTGAGGAAAAAAGTAAGGAGAAGGGGAGATGGAGGAAGTGCATTGTAGAGAATAACATTGGTATACATGATAATACGTGAGAGGAACAGAAAGGATTCAAAGAAAAACAAACTGTACCAGTTGGGAATCATGGAATACAAGTTGGTTATTATAATGACTTCATTGTGTTGAAGGTGTTCGTAATGTTTCTTTTATGTGTGCATGTTTTTATTTGATGTGTTGAAAATGAAAACCGTCGAAATTCCTATGTTGAGGTTTATGAAAAGAGATGTGATATTTCATATTTGAGGAGCAATGATTGTTTGAAAAATGCTATCATGATATTATAATATTTTTTAATCAAAGGCAATGGTATGTTAGCAAAATACTGCCATACTATTAAGTTACTTACTATTTGAAATCAATGCTATATTTGGATATATTGTTATGCTACTATGTGGATTTTTACAGAGAGCAACATAATGCTAGAAAGTGTTGTTTTTTACCGTATGAATTTGTGTTCTTTAAATATAAGAATGTTGGTAAATGTTGCCATGACATTGTGAGTGAATTTGATCTTTACAAAAATAAAGAAAATAAATTAAGAATTCTTGCTTCCTTTGGTACCTAGAAACAACTGAAGTTGTAATGGATAGGTAATTTGGAATTTCTACCTGAGAAGAATAGGTAGTCTATTTATATAATATTAAAAAAAATAGATTGGAAATTCTTGAGTAGGTCTCAAGAAAAGAGATTTGTGAAACTCCAATATGTTTATGTGATAGTATATATTTGCATGTATGCATATTAGTTTCAATATCATACCATGTTCCATATATGATACCTAGTGGTGTTGCATGGATACTATGTACAAGTTATAGACTACAATAGATTAGCAGGCATCATGAGTAATTTGTGAACCAAAGATGCTGGCCAAGAACTCATGAATGGAGGATGACAATTCATAACTTAGTTGAGGAATCAATTACTAGAGAACTAAAACAACAATAATTTGTGATATGGAGTCTATTTAATAGAAACCTGGGTAGATACCCAATACTCTTCAAAATTAGCATCTATTGTAATGGACGATATAAGTTGTAAATGAATGAAAATTTTAAAACTTAGAAAGAAGTGAATCTCTTCCATGTAAGAAATGAAATTAGGGGTGAAGCCCTCTTGTATATTTGATCTAAATAATTCTACTGTGTATTGAAGGCCGTGATGAGAAAATATGGCATATCCGTTTTATGTGATTAAGCTTTGAAAATCATGCTGTAAATATATTATGTTTTCTCAAATTCTTCCAAGCTTTACTTTTTGAAGTCCTAATTAATCATAAAATTATATTAACTATAGTTTTATTTTGTTGATTAATGGGTGAAATTTGAAAGTCATTTGGTATTGCTTAAGAGTAATTAATGTAGCCAAGAAGATATAGGTTACCTAGTGAATGTTGTCTAGACCGTTTCATGGAGGACTGGTTAGTGTCACCGTGAATGGGAGGCAACCAAAATATTACCATTTAAAAAAAAAACTTTAGATTGTAAAAATCAATATTGTGGTGGACCATGGGATAACTATCCAAACTTATTAATTAATAACAAACTAGACTTATGTTAGAATTTTTCTTTAAGTGAAGAAGAGTTAAACCAAATAGTGAGCAAATGTGTTCAAAATTCTCTTTAGAGGAACATTAAACCTACATTTATTTAGAGGGAAAGTATAAACTTTAGAATCATAATAAATCCATGAAAAAGAAGGATAATTTGGTTCTGAATAGCAAACTACCTTTAAGTGTAATTCACCTTTATCTTTCTAATTGTTATTTTAAAAGAAAGAATTACCTACTCAAGTTAGTTTAAATGCTTGTTTTGGAAAGGTATGTTAGTGATTAAACCATGAGACTCTTAGGAAGCTTTGACCCAAGATTAACTCAAATAATCATCCAAAGATGTTGAGGTGCAAGTATGCACACAATAAGTTTTGACATAGTTGACGACTAACGAAATTGGTCAATAAAATACTCAATCAGGTCAAGACGAGAAGGTTGTATGGGACACATTTTCTAGGTTGTACTTGAAGAGTACTATGATAAATACCATACTCATCAAACTTTGATGGATTTTCCATAGGGTTTGGTATGGGACAAATTACTATGAATTATTATGGTATTGTGTGATGAAGTCCAAGGTCAGGAAATTTACATGGCACTAACTATCTCTAGAATAAGGGAACCACTAGTTAGTCACTAAGGCATAAATATGCTAACCTCTTACATATTAAGTTTAAATAAGTTGACTACATATTCAAAGGTACAGTGTGTGAAGGTAAGGGATAATAAGTGTTCTTCTCTAGGTGTTATGGACCCTAGAGGATAACCCTCATAGTGGTTCAATCCTCATGATGGAATATGTGGATGATAAATGAGAATAATCATTACCATTGAATGGCATGTCAATAGGATATGGCTGATATCATCCACTTGGGAGACTTTTTGTGGCAGTCTTGATCCCAAAAGTGGTATGTTGTGCCTATGCTATTTTGTTTGTAAATGCGAATAAGAATCAATAGATGATCCAAAATGTTGATAGCTTGAAACCAAACTTGGTAAAGTAGGAAAACATTTTAGGCATAGCAGTAAAAATTTTGAAAAAAAATATATTAGGTTTTGATTGTTCTTTTTATCAGGCAACATGGTTAGTATATAGACCTAATTTTTTACAAATAATATAAGGAATAATGTCCTTCATTTAATTGGCTATGAATTTAGCCAATATTTTATAAAGAGTATTATACAAACTTATGGGCCTAAAATTATTGAAGGAATTAGCTCCTACCAATTTAGAAATTAGAATCAAGAAGGTGTAATTGATGTCACTTAGAATATGAAGGGTATTTTAAATTTCACCCATAGCATTATATATATCCTTCCCCACAATTCCCCAAAAAATTAGGTTAAAAACTACAAGAAAACCATTAGGTCCAGGGGCCTTCTCACGAACCATGGAAAACACTGCCTCTTTGATTTAAGACTCTTTGAATGGAGTGATAATACTAGAGTTCATTTGTTAAAAATTAAGAGAAGGAATAAAATTTATAAAATAATTGGAAGCCTTCTCATTTATAGGTGTTGTCACTCCTAACACATTTTTAAACAATTGTACAACATCCTCACAAATTTCCAAAATATTTCCAATTTTAGTACCATCCACCTTAACAATTTTAGTAATCTTATTGAAACTCTTGTGTCTCAAGGTTGTGGCATGAAAAACCTAGTATTTGTATCCCCATATTTCAACTAGACATCCCTAGACTTCTTGTCACAACCCATTTTTCCAACCCTACATTTTTTTTTTAATTTATTTATATCCAATTATTTCTTTACCAAGGATTTGATATCTAGGATCTAGGGCAACTACTCATGTTACCTCAATAGATTCCTACCTAGATTTATCTTTAGAGGAACACCCATCCTTATTCTATACATATTTCTAGTTATGTAAGAGCACTAGATGTTTATTTTTAGTGGGTCAAAACTATCCATATCAAGGATCCATTGAGCTAGCATTGACCACCCTTTCATTATTTTGAAAGGTGCACACCTTGACTACCCTCCACATAAGTCCTTCTATGTGGTGGTATTTGCGTGCAAGAATTGTCTATCCATATCAGGTTTGTTAGAGCTAGACATCCCAAATGCCTCATTTCCATTCCCTTTTTATAAATTCAACCTCACAACTAACCATTCCTTTATTTAGTTTTCATAGGTTGTATTATTCTTCTAGATATATCATTGTATATTAGAAGACTAGCCACTTCACAATTGTATGAGGCTTCACTTAACTATACTCATCAAGGCATTTAGTTATACCTTGGAGTAGTATTCAACTAATCTATATGATCAACCATCAATCAACATGACATAAGAAATTTTATGAAAGTATTGGTCATCATTAGTTGTAATACCCCAAGAGAAAACTCTTTGTTATAAAGCCCCGTACATACAAGATTAAGAATGATCCTTATATCCATAATACAACTAGTTCTTTTGTAACATCAAACACTACATTATAATAGGCCATGCTTTCCTAGGAAAATTACTACCTTAATTAAGAACCATTCCATAAATCATTAAAGATTAAATCACAAGTCTAACATAGAATAAACTTTCCACAAAAGTCACAACACAAAAATTTACCCTAGGAGAAACCCTCGATGGGGAAAACCTAGCCTCAATCTATCTTTCTCTTTAATTCATTCAAAAATTGAAACCATTCATTAGTACAAGTATTCCTTTTTGTATTCCAAAGAAAATGACTTTATGTCCTTCCATCCACATACACATGCAACATAGACTTAACAATAATTACACTTAGTAATATTTAGAGTTCAAAATGAAATCTATACCTAATATCAAGTCACAATAGAGGTCATTATTTCTTAAACCAAGAACACAAGTTCTTCATCATGGTAAATGTCCCATAGTGTTCACAAAAACTAATCCATCTTCATTCGACAAAATGTGTGAGTTCTTATGTCAACAAAACTCAACGCACATACCAAGATCTCCATATAGTTGACTAAGAGTCATCTCAGTCTATCTCCTGTAATCTATGCCATCTTCAACAACATACCTACTTACAAAAATAGAGCATTTAATCATAAGGTAAAACTGAACCTATTCTAACCAAACCAAGCATTGAGCTCTTTCCATATAGGTATGATAGTTGATGACCCAAGAAGTTTAAAAGTCGAAAACCTTTAGCAATAAAGACTCAATGACATTCAACACAGTAAGGTAAGAATAAATCATTTAGATGCATTTTGGTCCAACTATATTTTCAACAAAACTATGGCATCTATACAAGCCATCAATTTCATGGTAGGGAACATAACTTGAACCACCCATCATACCACTATACCAATAACATTTTTCATCATTTAATACGATGGAAAAATAAATTGAATCTCATCATAATAAACATACCAATATATTAATAAAATATCAACATTCAATAATATACAAGTCATATTTTTCAGAGTGCCACTCTTACTCCAGCAATACTCAAAATATAACACCCCTGGTTAACTAAGGCCACTTAATATAAATGAATCAAATCCAATCCAATGCTTATCTTTCTACACTAGTAACACCGCTAGTCATAAATATAACATCATTCCTACCACTTAGAGTATAGCAAACTCTACTCACAATGATATTTCCATTTTAATAAAAATTTGCGAATCATCAAACTCAATGCTTATCTTGCTACACAATAAATCATAAATCATAAATCTTTATCATTCCTACATATGGAAAATAGCAGGTTCTAATCGATGTTAACATCTCATTTTAAATATAATATATAAAACATCCAATTCAATACTTCTTTTGCTACACCAATAAGTCACAAATCACAATCATTTTATTATATCTTAACTAAAATACAACATATTCTAGTCGTTATTTTCATTTTAATTTAAATAAAAAATATGAAACATGTAATTCAATGCTTCTTTTCGCTACATCAATGAATCACATATCACAAACATTTTATCATATCTTAACTAAAATATAGCAGATTCTAGTCATTGTTATCATTTCAATTTAAATAAAAAAATATGAAACATCTAATTCAATTCTTCTTTTTGCGACACCGGTGGATTATAAATCCCAAATATTTTATCATATCTTAACTAATATATAGAATATTCTAGTTGATGTTATTATTTCAATTTAAATAAAAATATATGAAACATCTAATTGAATGCTTCTTTTCGTTACACTAGAGAATCATGTATCGCAAACATTTTATCATATTTTAGCTAAATAAATGAAGGTGAAATATCCATAAACATCCCCAAGATCATATGAAATCAATACTCGATCTCGGTTAAAAGAGTACTTTACTTTTACTTATCAATTTGGACCCAAAACACAACAAACAAGTGGAAAGATCAATGATACATATTGTTTTCTCCAACAAGCTCACTGTTGTCGAATTGTATTTTCTTTATTCGAGCATCTCGATCTCTCTTCACCACCTATTTCTCATTTAGTTCACCATTTCCCCTCCTTTCCAAAAAATTCTCCTTTTTTTTTCTTAGCACCTCTGACCTCCTTTCCCTGAGAATATTTTTCCCCCATGTTCTCAAACTAACTCTTCCATTCATGATCCATCGGTTCAAGTGGTGGCCATAAGAAAAGACTTAACCTTTCATTGATGACTTACCCAATGCAATAAACCATTACCTGGATTATAGCAAATATCTCCACCATGAACTACAAGCATGGTGCATTCACATATTTTAAAGATGTGCCAAAATATTTACTATCATCTCCATGTTCTTTTCCTAAGAAATCACAATGTAATACACATGTCCTAGTCTAAGTCAAGATACTAGGATGTTAGCAAGAGTTTCTAAGGTGAGTGCATTCATCAATTTTTGAGTATCCTACACAACTCACATAAAACAAATGTTAAATTTACAAATTATGTCTTTCATAGATTAGCACCCAGAAACATCAGTATTTCCATCAATAAAATACATTTTGCATAATTAATCATGAAAAAGTCCATCATTTCATTTTAAACAATAATACAACATAATCTAAATTCATCCACATAATAATTCCACCAAGGGAGGGTCATGACATCCTACCCCCCTTAGGCTTAACATAGTCCTCTATGTTCAATATTTCTAACATAGTTTAGTAGTTACATAGTATTGTAAAACATAACTTAATAGTTACATATCATTTTCAAACAAATATGGAAAATGTCTCCACATATTTGCTCCTTTTTCCCAAGTAGCATTTCTCTTTGAATAGTCGTCCCACTAGACCTTGCATTGCTCTAGTGTTTCCTTCCTCATCAATTTGGAATGAAACTCAAGGATTTTTACTGGTCGAGCCTCTATAGACTCTGGATTAACTATCTGACAGTTAGAAAAGTCCCACAAATGATTAGGATTAGCAATGTACTTTTTAAGAAAAAAAAAATGTTAAAGGTTTCACGAAAATTTGACAAACTAGGTGGTAAGGCAAGTTGATATGCCATAGGACTAATCTTATCTATAATTTCAAAGGGTCCAACAAAACATGAATCAAGTTTAATGGACTTAATAGCATTCTTCTTTGGTCTCACCATAAAAAACGGCCTGTCTCCCACAAAAAATTCTCTCGATGATATCTTAATGTCGGTATAACTTTATTCATAACTTCTTTACGTCTCTCTCTAATTGTTTTTAATTTTTTCTCCGTTTCTTTGAACATATCAAATCCAAGCACAATCATATCCTTTCATTTATCTCAAGATAATGGTATCCTACACCTCCTACCATATAGATCTTCAAATGGTGCCATGCTTAAGGTCGAATGATGACCATTGTTATAAGTAAATTCTACCAAATGCATATAGTCTTCCCATTAAGTTTTTTGGTCAATACATGCATATCCTCTAAAACTTGGTTCACCCTTTTAGTTTTCCTATCAGTTTTTGGATGATATGTAGAACTGATATTTAATTTAGTATCAATGTCTTGATGCAAATATTGCCAAAACTTGGGTGTGAATCTCGAGTCCTTATCTGAGATGATTAATTCCAAAAAACCATGAATTTGAAATATTTCTTTGGGAAATTTTTTAGCCATACCCACGACATCATCCTTATTAGTACTGGTACAAAGTATGCAACCTTGGTTAGTTTTTCAACCACATCTAGGATTGCATCATGTTGGAATCTAGTATTTGGAAAACCTACTATAAAATCTATTAAAATTACCTACAATTTCTAATTTGGTACATCAAGAGGGTATAATAGTCCTACAAGATGTTTATTTTCTACCTTTACTTTCTGGCATTCAAGACATTGGACAACAAATTCAGTTATGTACCTCTTAATTCTTGGATAGAAGAAATTTTTCTTCATATTCTCTCTCATTTTTACCCCTCTTCGGTGAGAAAAATATGGAGATCTATGAGCTTCATTCATGATCAATTCCTCCAATCCACCGATTTTGGGAACTACTACCCTGTCTTTAAAGTACAAGAACCCATCCTTGATGTTAAAATCCTTGCTATCATAAAATTTATTTTCCATCCTTTCCTAGATTTGATTGTAAAACCCATCCTATTTTTGCATATCCTTAACTTGTTCCATAAATTCCATATGGATTTATGACAATATAACTATGTGTCTCCTCCTATTGAGTGCATTAGCAACCTTATTTTCTTTCCCTTTGATGTATTCAATACCAAAATCATATTTGATAAGAAATTTGATCCATCTTCTCTACCTATCATTTAAAAAAGGTTGAGTAAATATGTACTTTAAACTTTGATGGTCTATTCTCAACTCAAAGGGTCTCCCTATCAAATAGTGTCACTATTGTTTGAAAGCAAAAACTACTGTTGCCAAATCCAAATTAGGAGTTGCATAGTTGACCTCATGTCATTTTAGTTTCTCAAATCCATAAGTTATTACTACCTCATCTTGTAATAGCACCCCTCCCAAACCTTCTAGTGATGCATTTGTACACACAAAAAAGCTACCCTAAAGGTTTGGTATCTTTAGTATGGGGGATGTAGTGAGTTTTTGCTTGAGCAAATCAAAATCTACTTCACATTTATCCATCCATTTAAACTCTTTTCCTTTCCTTTGAATATTAGTTATTGGAGTGATTATCTTGGTGTAGTCCTTCACATAAACCCTATAGTATCCATTCAAACCCATGAAACTTTGGACTTCTATCACATTTTTTGGTGGCGGCCAATCCAGTATGGCTTCTATTTTCTTAGGATCGATTGTGATCGCTTATACTAATACAATGTGCCGTAAATATTGCACTTCTAATACATAGAATTCATATTCCAACAAATTCTTGTACAACTAATTCTCTCTTAGCAGCTTCAAAAAAAATTCTAGGTGTCTATAATACTCAATATTATTTCAAGAATATATCAAAATATCATCCAAGAATACTAGGACAAGTCAATCCAAAAGCTTCCTAAATATACTGTTTATAAAATTCATAAATTCTACTAGAGCACTAGATAGACCAAAAGGTAAGACAATAAACTCATAATATCCATAAAAAATTTTGAAGGTTTTATTATGGGTATCCTCTTCTTTAATCCTCAATTGGTGATATCTTGAATTTAGATCAATCTTTGAAAAGATAGTGATATATTTATGTTGATCAAAGAGGTCTTTTGTTCTGGGTAGAGGATATATGTTTTTAATGGTTAACTTTTTTAACATCCTATAGTCTATACATAGTCGTAAGGAATCATCCTTGATAAACATCACATGTGCACCCTATGGTGACACAATTGGTCTAATAAATCTTTTATCCAATAGTCCTTGTAACTACACTTTCAATTCCTGCATCTTAATCATATTCATTCTATAAGGAGATCTATGAATATATTATGTTCTAGGTTGAAGTTCAATTATGAAATCAAATTTATGCTTAGGGGTTAATCTAGGTATATCCTTTGGAAAACATCTCAAAAATCCTGAAGAATTGGGTGTCTCTTAAACACCTCTTCCTTCATTTTCTCTCCTATCTCATTTAATTTCACTACATAATATATTCTTCCTCTCTTCATTTCCTTCTTAAGTTGCATTATGGAGAGGATCTAGGGTTAAAAAGCCCCCTGTAGGTTGTACACCCTTTGTACTTTCCTACCATATTTCAAGTATTCAGTCCATCTATCCTAGAAATTGATTACATCCTTATGTGATTGTAACCAATCCATTCCTAGCACTACATCAAAAGCATGTAATGGTTCTACAGAAAGGTAACCTATAGTTGGGCATTTAGGTAAGATAATTTTAGCCATAGGGTAACATTGGTCTACAAAATAGGTCTACCCTAAGCCATATTCAACCTTCCATCCATGTGCTAAGAATAGTGGCCTTTCTGGTATATATTTAATTAAGATAGTGGAAATAAAGCTATCTTTGACACCACTATCAATCAAAATTTTGACATTCTTACCAAATATTTTATCTTTTATTAGTAGTGGTGTGGCTTATCCTTACAAATTTTGACTTCCTATCACTGCATAAATATTGTGTGTAAGTTATTTATAATCTATTTCCTTTCCTTTTGAACTGATTATTGCTTTAAGTGGGCATTTGTTGGTATTTGGTGTGGCTTATCCTGGATATGTTTTCTGCTTATATACATCTTCTATTTTCACTAAGTGTGAATGATACAAACATTTGTTTGTAAAACCCTTAAGGTAGGGAAACACCAATAAATATTCCTTAAGGAAGGAATAACTCCACAAGATCTCTTAGATGAGAGTGTAAGCCACTTCATGGGCACAGACAATGATATAATGATTTATCTTCAATGATAATTATTACAATGACAAATATCTTCTTTATATATCTAATTTCTAATTCTACTTTGGGGATATTATATTATAATATAATATAATATTATAATATAATATAATATTATAATATAATATAATATTATAATATAATATTATAATATAATATAATATTATAATATAATATTATAATATAATATAATATTATAATATAATCAACCTTGGCCTTTATACAATATAATAATATATCCCCAAATATCTATTCCTAGGTACCCTATCATGCCACCCTCCTTACAAATGTTTCATCCTCAAAACATAGGAAGAAGCCAGGTAATATGATTTGCTAAGCAATGTTAGCAACTGATACCAATCTTTATCATCCATCCATCCAAGTGAAACATGTTGATGTTGGTATGTCATTTTGTTACGTGAGTATCCAAACCTACTTTGTTGTCTCCATGCTTTTGTTGTTGGATTTTGATAACTTGAATGATGGTTTCCCTTGTTCCTTGATGCTGATGAATCAATCTTAAGATCATGATCACTATGCTTTCTATTCCAAATACTACCATAGTTGGTGCCCTTATGGTTCCCTATAGAACCATAATGTTGCTATCTTGAGACATACCTCCAAGATTATTGCCACTCATGGTGGTGTGGATTACGATATGGTGCAACCTTAACTTGATGTTCTACCTTATTTGACTCCTCAACATTTGGCTCCATTGTTTTAAATTCTTCTACACATTGCTCTTTCATATTCCCTTCATTTGGTGTGTCCTTATGCTCTTCTATCAATTCTTCCTTGGACTCTGCTATTGTTATTTCCATGGATTCAATTGTTGTTGCTTCTTTCATGGACTTTTTTGCTTCTACCATGGACTCAGTTGTTGCTACTGCCTTCATGGATTCTATTTCAAGTTCTTCTATTTGTTCTGCAATGTGTTTTTTTGCAACCGCTTCTTGTTTTTCCTTGGATCCTTGTTCCTTAATCTAGGAAATATCCTGCAATGTTATCTTATTTTTCTTGTACCATAACTTCATAAACTTCTTTTGCACATTAATGTTAACAGTCCCCAAGGAATCTAACCAAGGATAACCAAGAAAAATATCCCTATCATCCATCTCCATAGCATGAAAGTCTAAATGTAACACATATTTATCCATGGTAAGCTTCAAATATTCAAAAGTATGAACATGCTCACCCTCTAGTTGTATGTCCTTAATTTGTACTTCTTGAACTTAAAAAATTTTAGCCAAAGCAATATTAATAAAATTATATCAGCTACTAGGATCAATAGAAATAATAACCTGTTCCTTTTGAATGCTTTCATGAACCTGCAAAATAGAATATTTAACTGAATTTAAACCTTTTTTTATTCTACTCTTGTTTTTGTAGATCCAAATATGTGCCTTTTGTATTCCTCTCATTATCTTCCTTGATATTTTCCTCTTTTTTTTCCTTGAGTAATTTTATTTTATTTTCATAGTCTTCATTATGTTTCTTGAGAAATTCCTGCTCTCTTTTAATTTCCTTTTGTTTGTTTTGAAGCATGTTTATTTTTTCTTCATATCCTTTGATGGTGATCTTCAAACTAGCTAGCTTTTTATATGGGTCCCATCTACTCAAGAATGCATGCTCCATTGTTTCCCAAGTTAATTCATATTTATGAGTGCAAGGAAATTTAGTAAACCAAAAAAAATCTCCTCTAAGAAAAAAGAAAGCATACATTTCCAAAGAGGATTACTATGATACAAGGATTTAAAATTTTACCACCAATCCCTAACATCAATATCATATTCTCCCAAAATAATATGGAGTTCCATCATTCATGCCCAATGAAAATTTATCACTTTACTTCCTAAAATAGGTGAATGCTTTGCTAAATTTTGTGCTAATGTTGGTGTGAGCAGCAAAATATTATTTCAAACTTTAAATTAGAATTTTTTTTAACTTGTTATTTTAACCAAGCTACCAATGGAATGTCAGAATTCAACACAACAATTTGAACAATTCAACCTAACCATCCAATAAATATGTGCCTTTGGAAAGGATACAAATCATGGCACTATAACATGTGTTGGACCTAACATGAAATTGAGGTAACCAAAGAAAGGTGGTTATCTTCCATATTATGTGAAAGCAGTTATAAATATCTTTTTTTTCCATAGCAATAAAAATGTGGAATAGATTTTCTTTTAAAAAAGTTATTTACAATTTTTTCCCATCAAATACCTCCAAAATCATCAGATTTGACTGGAAAAAAGATAACCTGACATCAAAAATCTATGTTCACCCTCAAATTTTGTGATCCCACTTGTCGAGCAAGTTTGGATAGCAATTAGGGTTTACCACACTCATTATCCTACTGATTTGCATTCTCCACATATCTTAGACTTCCTCCAGACCTACTATCAACATTTATTCCTTGTCTTAACTACGATCAACTCCTACCTGAAAACCTTGGTACACAAAAATCAACAATGTCACACAACAATTCCCTATGCGAATTTATGTTGTTGCATGTTTGAAAATTACAAATTTGGTGTTTTAATTGATGGATATTTTAACCATAAGAATTTTAAAAAAATATTAGGGTTTTATTGTGAATTTGTGATGTGATTTCCTTTGATTGCCTTCATTTCGCTTGCACTTTATTCATCAAATGCACTTCTTTTAACTGGTATTGATGTTGTGAGTGCTAAAGCATCATTGGATATTATGTAATCTTCCTAATTGACATAGATCAACATTACCTAAAATTCTCAAACACTGTTTTGATGCCAAAAATAACGAAACCAAGAACTTTAGTAAATTTTATGTTTTTTTTAGGGTTGAAGTGTTCATTCGATATAATTTCTCAGATGCAAAATTTAGGACTATGGCTCTGATACCACTTGATACAAACCTTTTTTTGTAAAACCCTTAAGGTAGGGAAACACCAATAAATATTCCTTAAGGAAGGAATAACTCCACAAGATCTCTTAGATGAGAGTGTAAGCCACTTCATGGGCACAAACGATGATATAATAATTTATCTTCAATGATAATTATTACAATGACAAATATCTTCTTTATATATCTAATTTCTAATTCTACTTTGGGGAGCTGACTATTAATATAATATTATATTATAATATAATATAATATTATAATATAATAAACCTTGGCCTTTATACAATATAATAATATATTCCTAAATATATATTCCTAGGTACCCTATCAATGAAGGATTGGCCTGACCTTGTGCTAATGATCGATTATATTTGTTGTTGCGATTTTTAGGGTTATGGTTATTCCATTTGAACCTCTTCCTAAAATTTTCTTCCTCCATGTCATTCCTTCTATCCTATCTAGAGGGACTCTTGTTTGCCTGTTCACTTTCCCATTTTATAAACCTTGCACTATTTATTTTTCTCATAGCCTCTTTGTCTTGTTCAGATGCCCCTTCATAGTTGAATTAGGGCTTGAGATAAGTTTTGACTTTTGTGTCCAGATCGTAGGCCTTATAAATAGTATTACATTCCCACATATTTACTTCATACCCTATTCAAAAATCCAATCCTAGAATAAACTTATGTATCTTCATTTTCTCATTATACACAAGCACGCATTTTAGAAGCTTGATGAATTTTTGATAGTATAGCTCCACAGTCCTAGTCCCTTGTCTAATTTTGGTGAACTCTTCAAATTTATTAGTGTAGAAGTGTTCGATGAGGAATATTTCTTTGAAATTTATCACAAAGTACTCCCATTTCAAATTAACTATAGCCTCAATCCCTAGTTCCCCACTATACATTTCCCACAAATTCAAACCAAAACCTTGTAAATGCAATGTAGCATAATATTTTTGGGTACCAGTGTAATATTTATTCATATTACAATAGGTTTATATCTCTTTTAGCCAAGATTAATCTTTGTCTCGATCTTCCTCTCCATTGAACTTGGAATATTTTAGATGTTTCATATCTTTTCCCAACTCGGCCTCTAGTCGGACCCTAGATTGTTGTGCCTCTATAAGGGGTTCATTCTCTCATCCCATCCTAGAATTCCTAGCTTGTGAATCTCGATTCACTAAATCTTCCAACAACTATTTTTGTGATTCCATTTGTTCCCTTAGTAAAGCAACTATTACAATGAGATCATCTCTCTGATTATTAGGAGCATTCATGGCTAAATATAGGGTTTTTACCTCTACATCATTTTTTTGAATCTATCTCATTGATGGGACAACACTCCCTCTCCTTCTCTTGGGTGATATGATTCTTGGCAAAACACAAGAGAGATAATAGGGATCAGTTCACAATTATATCCTCGTATTGTTTTACCTACTATTAATCATTCACCTAGTTATTTTATCTACACAGATGGATTTATCATCCATAGTGATTCCATTTGTGAAAAATATAATCCTCACAAGGGTATGTTTCTTATCACACACCACCATCTAGATTTGTGTAGTGATTCAGTTCCCTAACAAACCATGCTTTGGTACCAAATATCACTGTAGACACTAAAATCATGTCAATATTATTAGACTACCAAGATAAGTTCTAATCAACACCATATGACCCCCTTGGGCAACCCTAAAAGGTTAAATAGTGTTCCTATCCACTTTTGGGAGGTTCTACCTCAATTTTGGAAAGTTTTGGGCTATGTAGGCATGGCCATCCCACCCTAGGATGGCCACAGTTCATGGTCATCCCACCCAGGGATGACCACTAGCAATCGTCCCTGGGTGGGATAGACATGGCCTTAGACCCTTAAAAAGTCATAGGTGAGATAAATGGCACCCATATTCTACCATTTACCATTTACCCTACCCATTGAAGCATGCTAGTCTGAGGGTGCATAACTCTCATGCCAAGTTGCAAATTGGAGGCCCAAATTGGAGATTCTTCCCCCTCCAATGCATGGCAAGGTTTGGATAAATGGCGGCACCTGCCTCACATGGCCAAGCATGCCCATTTGACCATATTCTCACTTGAGCTATAAAGTGGAGTCATTCCACCCAATTTTAAAGAGGAGTCTTTGCAATATTTCACCACGAAGTGCTACCAAGATTTATCCCCAATTCATGCATGTGTTTCCCTTGAGATCTCCATCAAGTGAAGGAGGTTTTCAAGTGATTCCAAAACATGCAATCCATTTACAAAACTGACCCATTTGAGTGAATTAGATCTCAAAATTTGATGACAACACCCCTAGGAGTAGCTTAGACCAAATCATAGAGGAATTGGTGGCAAAAACCACCAGATTTGGTGGTCATCCCACCCCAGGATGACCCCAAATTATGACAGACTTAAATGGAACACATACGGACTACAAATCTAAGCACAATTTCTCTTCTATTTTTGCATAGATCAATTCTAGAGTAGATTTTATGCCTTCTATCAAGTTTTGGTGCAATTTTGAGTTGTTTTGCACCTTTTATTATGCATTTCTTATTTTGTAGTCCTGAATGGCACACCTAGGGATGACCATAAATATGTGTGCAATTTTCTTTCTATTCTTTCTTAGATCATTTCTAGAGCACATTATATGCATGATCCTAAGTTTTGGTAGCATTTGGAACAATTTTGCATCATCTATTATATATTTCCTCTTTTAATCTAATTATCACATATATCTCTTTGATTACATTTCAATCTATACATGCTATTAAAAATCTGATTTCTCTATGTGTAGATCTAGGTATCACAGTATGCAAGGAAGGAGCAGCAAGTTAGAACATCGATAGAACATTGTGATGGCATCGAAATCCCACTCTTGAATGATTCGTGAGTGTGAGGAAGACACTAAAAGTGTGCCTTAAATTTTTGAAAGGATTTAATCCTTTGGACATTGTAATGAGTTGTATCAATTGAGAGCCCTCAAGGGGATGTTTTGTAACTAAAAATTTGGAAAATGCAATAATATAAAGAGAACCATCCATTTATTTCACTTATTTGTCTCTTATGCTTACTTAAAATATCACTTTTGTAGTGCTTAAATCAATAGATCAATAGATGCATTTCATTTCCCTTTGCTAGGTGCACCATTTTTTCTGCTCTACAGTGGTGATCATGGTGGGACCCCTATCCCATTTTATTTTTGCAAGTTTTGACTCAGTTTATGCTTTTGAAATGTTGTAGGTTTTGGCCGTTCTAGCATGAAATGATCCCTGATTTCCTAATTGGAACACCCAGGGATGACCATAGCAGTCGTCCCACCTAGGGATGGCCTCCAAATTTGCATCCATCCCACCCCAGGATGGCCACAAAATAGAGGGTCTACAACTCAAATTGATAGAAATAATAGAGTCATAGGCTTTCAAGGTAAGTAACTACACCTTGTTTTTGCATTTTTACTATTTAGAAAAGGTCAAATTTAGTTTTTCTTTCTCCCCTTGTTTGCTTTAAAGGTAGATTTCACTTTTCTTTAATCGTAAAAACAACAAAAAAAGAAGAAAAATAGAAAAATAATCCAGTAGGAATGCATCTGTGTGGTTTGATTGCTTGCGACCTACCCAATGGGTAGGTTTCCATTTAGGGCATGCATTTTGTAGGTTCAATTTCTATTTAATATTTCTAAAAGTGAAACGTTATTTTTGTATTTAGTGAAATCTCATTGAGTGCTCTATTGTTTTACTTTTTTTAAGTATAAAATGAACCACACACACCACATCATATTTTGAACATTAGTGAGTTGGACTTCATCCCCAAACACTAATTGAGACCAATAATGGTGGGCTTCATCTCCACCCATTGGCTCGCATGATTGATACAAACCCTATTTTATTGGCCAAGGTCGACTCCAAGAACCATCTTAGCCATGGAAAATAGCACGTATTCCTCTTCGGAGGGTGTATCACTACCCACGATCAATATGGGTGAGGACTGGTAGGACCTGTGCTCCCTGATCGGGTATGGGCTTCATCTCTATACTTTGGTTGGTACACATGACCAGACTTTCATTTCTGATTGTCGAGTTACGAGTATACAGGTGAAATCCCTTTAACATAAGAATATCATCCAACAAAAAGAAATACATGTGACAAAAGGTCTCCTTGCAAACAATAAATCAAAATACATAAAATAGTTTTAGGGAACACACATAAATATTTAAAAGAGATAAACACTTATCTTATTGTGTATTTCCATTCTTGTGTGTTGCATCATTAAAATTTGTAAAGGAGATAATCACGTAGGGTTTGGTAGAAATTAGCTATGGTGTGCACCCACATCCAAGCCCATTCAAAGGTTGATGCTACAAAGAGTAGGCAAGGAGACACAAGTCATCTCTTATTTAGCCCTAAGGACATGTTCATACCTCTTTGGTAGCCTCCTACTCACCCAAGTTCCAAAATATGTAGTCAAGAACTTCACCTACAAAGGACCCCTACATGGGATACCCCTATAGGTTTTGGTCCTAATCAAGGAATGTACTTCCCATATTTAGACACCTTACACACCTTCTTTCAAGAATTGCAACTATGCATTGAGGTGCTAATAGATAGATTAATACCATACATTCACGTGCCTACTAGGTCTACCATACCCACCTATAGGAAAGATCAAAAGTACACACACTAGGCAGGGCCAAATGATCAAACTACGCCCTTAAACCACCCTAATAGGTTACAACAACCTAAGTACCAAGATGAGTATGATACTCATCACTCGAGGTGAGAAAATTCAGCCCTTCCCTTCCTCATCAATGAAGGAAGACATGAGGAAATTTTTTATTATCCTCAGTTCCATTATGCCATGCAAGCATGATGTGCCTCTGTGCCAGTTGAGTACAAAGAACACTTGTCTAGGACTGAACCTCAAGTGAACATGACTTCCCTCGATCGAGGGAAGCTCATAGTCGATATTTTAGATCATCCTAAATGAGATAGGCCCTAGGGTGATACTACTAGGCCTTATAGGCCCTGCACGATAGAATAGATAAATCAAGTGGTCAAGAAATATGTTGAGTTCCAAGCATAATTCAATCAGATTTGGTAGGATAAAGAATGCTTGGACCACTAGCATCAATTAGAAAAGAAAATAATTGAGCAGTAAACCAATGATCTATTTCAAGAGACCTTACATGATAGGGTCCCTACCCCAAGTACTCATAGATAGGGGGTTCATAAAAGGCAACCTAATTTCAATAAATATAGGCCTCCTAGGCCTAACCAAATGTTGCCTCCTCAACCTCCTAGACCCAACCGAGACTAGCATAGTAGGCCAAACATAGATCACCATCCATAGATGCTTACTCCTCCTTGTAGGCCAGTTCAAGAGATACCCTACGGGGCCTACACTAATATTTAACCATAATAGGAATATCCTGAAGCACCTTATGGAGGCAGGGTGGATCACATTCAACCACCATGCAATAGGCTTGATATTCCTCACCCTCCCCTACAAGGTTGAAGCAAAGAAGAGGAGATCAAATCCTCTGATGCATACAAAGCATTGCTAGAATGCATGGAATCAATAGAGAACAAGACCTCGAGATTTGGGCCTTAGAAGCCCACTTTGTGCCAGCTTCACAGTCAACCACTTCACCCATTAGTACCTTCCCCTCCCTATCCAGAGCATTTTAAAATGCCCAAGCTAGATAAATTTAAAGGAGAGGAAGATGCATAGGAGCATGTCACCATATTTTTGAACCAATGCTTCTGTATCCAGGATAATGATGCCTTACTATTGAGAATATTTCTACTTACCCTCTTTGGCCCTGCCATAGAGTGGTACAATCAACTCCCAAAGTACAACATCTACACTTTTGAACAATTCATAGATGCATTCCTAGAATTATTTTCCTTTAACACTAAGCGAAAGTGACTTTAACAGACCTCACGTGGTTGAAGAAATATTATGATGAGTCAATCACAAAATATGGTAATAGGTGGTGAATACTTCTTGTTAAGCTATCGTACCTACTCCCCATATTTGATTTGACTCGCATGTTTTCTAAGAGATACCTGAAGCCAATTTCCTTGTTGCTACAACTCCAACAGTACCCAACTCTTGAAGATGCTCTAGCATAGGCTAGGATAATCGAAGATATTAAAATTCAAGAGGAGGAAATTGCAAAACCCCGCAAGAAGGAATGGACTAAGAACACCAAGAACAATCCAATGCAACCAAAGCTAGTAGTAGTCAACCAAGTTGCTATCAGTATTCCAGGGCTTGTGCAACCAATGCCACCTTAGAAGCCCAACTATCAGGCCACACCTGGAAACTACAACAACAATAATAAAATAAATCAAGGGAAAAACCAGCAACATCATCCTAAGCAACAATTTACACCCATTGTTGAGTCCATGGATTCTCTATTTGAGCACCTCTGTGTAGCCAAGGCAATTAATCTACCTGAAAGTCGACCTGTAGATCCAAACGCACCAAAGCCTCTAGGATATCACGAAGACCTATACTACAAGTATCATAGGAAAAATGGGCATGATGTGCAGATGTGCTTTAGGTTCAAACACCTAGTACAAGACATGATCGATAGGAATGATCTTCAGGTTGATAACCCTATTGCAACAAACAATCAAAAAATAGGTGTTTTTAAAGACATGTTGCCTACTCATGAGGAGTAGACAAAGCCAACACAATAGGTGAATGAGGTCTATTTGGCACCCCTTAAACAAGGGTTCATTGGAATGGTCAGCATCGTGATAAGGAATAAGCATTACCCAAGTCAAGTCACACCACCTACGACTTCAAACAATATTCCTTCAACGTCATAGCCTCTACCACCTCCAGTGCAAAACCTTCCACCTCATATGGTGGTCACAATAAATAGTAAGCTTACTTAGATCTTGCGAATAATATCGGCTTGGATCTCTATCTATGATCTTATCCAATAGTCTCCACCTCATCGAGAAGCTCTCATGGAGATCCTCAAGTCGATTGAACTGCATCCCCAGGAGTCTAACTCCTTTAGCAATTTTTTGGGGTATGTTTGACAATGCACAAAACTAGTAATCACCTTTCATGAGCATGAAATCAAGCCAATACCAAATGACATGGTGGATCCTCCCCTGCACATCATTGCATGTGTAAATGGAACACCTTACAAGAGATTTCTGATTGATATTGGTTCCTCCAATAATATCATCACCATGATTGCTCTCAAAAATCTAGGGCTTCTAGCATCCCACATTATCGCATCCATGTATACCCTCCGAGCATTTAATGATGTTTTGTTCTCAATGATTGGTACCATAGTATTACCTATTCAGGTGGGACAAAATACCATACCAACATTGTGTCACATATTGGAGGGTGAAATGGCCTACAATATCTTGCTAGGTAGACCCTAGATTAGGGACATGAAGTGTATGCCATCCATAGCTCACCAATGTTTGAAGTAAAATTACGAAGGGCAAGTACATGTTGTCTCTATAGACCTTGAGCCCTTCAAATACTACAACTTGGTGTAGCAAATCCTTGAGTTGACCTTACCATCAACCCATATGGACTTCCAACCAAATACATCCATCCAAGGTCTGACTCCTTCACCATCACCTTCCATTAATCCATCACCATATTCTTCCATACCATCCTCATCATTGGCACCTCTAGATATACCTTCGTCATCATCAAATCCTCCATAGAGAAACATGGGGAAGAGGCCTATTGATGAGATCCCTCCAACCATATCTACCATCTCCATAGAAGAGATTCCTAGTCTATAAGATGAGGAACCACCTCGTGAGGTAAACATTGAGTTAACTCAAGCCTCACTTCTATCTCATCCATCTCCGCTACCACAAGTCATAGTTCATCTAGCTACCACTAGCTTAGGAGAATACCTAGTAAGGAATATCACAAAAACTCCTACCATTGAGATAGTATAAAACATGGGTTGACCTCATCTTCCCATAGGTGCCATCGTACCTCTAGGATTACCTCCTAATCAAATGAACTTCATTTATGGGGGTATTGACTATGGCATAGAACCATATCAGCAACAAGAAGAGGATGAAGAGCCCTTTTTTGAGGATATTAATTACATGTCCAATCCTGAATTTTCCATGAGATATCTCCATCTCTACAATTGGCATGGCTATGGTTTGGGGTTGTATGAACAAGGTACTCACATTCCTTACCAGCCATAATATCAAATTCCATATGATAAGTCTGGTTTAGGATACAACAAGTCTATACCTCTCGATGTCCTCACCGATAGTTTAGAGTGCTTGGGTTTGAACTATAGAGATGAGCTTGCATACGATCCTTACACAAATCCTAATCATATCCATTCTTTGGGGGATTACTTCCCTACAACTATGATAGATCAAGAGATATCTCATGATTTCACCCGATCCTATGAAGTAAGTGAAAGTTTGCATACTCTTCCATACGATAGTGAGGAAGAAGATCAAGGTCCTCTCTATGAATGGATAATTTATGATGAGTCATATTATAGAGTAGTGCCTATCAATATTTCTAGTTTATATGGGTAATACACACATATCATCCCTTTGGATGATGAATATGAGTTATATCTATGTGTGTTCCCATTACCGCATCCCATATGGTGACAACTTCTACCCTTAGAAGAGCAATCTCACCCACTTTTGCATTTACCACCTTTGATCATTTTGCTTCCACTGTAACCACCTCCACATATCTTGTGACAACCTATTTTAAATATACCCCATCAACCACCCAGAGGAGATCACCCATTCATCAATATGATTTCCATATATCAGTTTGCACACCTACATGATCCAAATAACCCATCAAAGCCACTACACCTCAACTTTGATAAGGGAGATTATCGATTGTCTCCTTAATAGTATTGACCTTGAAATGAAACATTACAACTATTTCATTTTTCTCTAAGGTCTACTCAAGATGTCTTTCATGCTAAGGTTGAGCCCAAATTCTCAATCGATGACATAAACCCATCTGACAGTATTTATTTGATACCTACTCCACACCAATTAGAAGAGGGATATCATATGTAAATTGAGCTAATAATTGATAGGGATATCAACATAGATCCTAAAAGTCCTCAATTCATCAAGTTAGGGGAAGGCTTATCCCTCACTAAGCAAGTTGATTTCACAAATATTCTCAAATAGAAGAAGAAAGCTTTTGTGTGGTCCTATAAATACATGCCAAAACTAGATCCAAATTTAGTCACGCATAATCTTGCACTTGATTTAAATGCAAAACCAGTGAAATAGAAGCTATGCAAAATGCATCCAATAATATCCTTAATGGTGAAATATGAGATGCAAAAGTTATTGAATGCCAATATTGTTATATCATTGGATTATCTGCCATGGCTTTCCAATATGGTTCTTATAAATAAACCTAGTGGGAGGATTCATATTTGTATCAAATTTCATGATCTAAAAAAAGTGAGTCCTAAGGATGAATTCCCATTGCCAAACATCGATGCCTTGGTAGATGTCACAGTAGGCCACTAGATGTTATCCCTGATGGATGGTTTCTCTGGATACAACCAAATTCATATTAATCCATAGGATCAACTCAAAATGGTATTCACAACACCTTGGGGGATATTTTGTTATAAGGTCATGCCTTTTGGTCTCAAAAATGTTGGTGCTACCTACCAGTGAGCTATGACTTACATCTTCCATGACTACATGCACAAAATTTTGGAAGATTACATGGATGACTTATTGGCTAAATATTTACTACGCCATGATCATATCTATGTATTCCTCAAAGTTCTCGATCGCCTCATCGAACACAATGTTAGACTAAATTCTAAGAATTTGATCCAAATAAATTCAAGGTAATCCTTGAGATACCTCCTCCTACTACCATCAAGCAACTACGTAGTCTACAAGGTAAGATCACATCTATCAAGCACTTCATATCATAGTTATTGGATAAGTGCTGACCTATAACAAAATTATTGCACAAGGGGATCGCATTCAACAGGGATTACAAGTGTTAAGATACCTTTGACAAAATTAAACAATATCTAGCTTTACCACTAGTATTGGCTCCTCCCCAACTAGGAGTATCATTCTATTTGTACATCTCAGCTACTGAGTAAGCATTGGGCATCATGTTGACCCAAAAGAACAAATTGCACAAAGAATAGTCCACGTACTATATTAGCTGCACCTTTGTCAATTACGAAATTAAATATGCATATGTTGAGAAGCTATTCTTAGTAGTGGTTTTTACCACTAAAAATTTATGTCATTACATGCTCAATCATACCATATACGTAGTATCCAAAGAGAATCCGTTGCGATATATGATGAGTCATACTTATCATAATAGTCACATGAAAAAATGGATCATGCTATTGACAGAATTTGACCTCAAATTCATCAAACAAAAATCAATTAAAGGTTAGGTCATCATCGATAAAATCATAGAGGCTCCTCTCCAAGATGATAAACCTCTTAACATAGAGCATCCTGATGATGGAGTCTTTCAAGTGTCAGAATCACCTGATCCTGAAGAGCCTAAATTACAGGTTGACATGACTCTATTTTTTTGTCTCTAAGTGTGAGTAAGGGGGTGGCATAGGAATTGTGTTTTTCATACCTCAAGGGTCTCTAATACCCTTTTCATTCAAAATTGACTTCTAGTGCTCCAATAATAATGTCAAGATGAAGCTCTTCTCATAGGCCTTAAAATAGAAATCACCATAAAAATAACTAAGCTCAACATTTTCGGTGATTCCTTGCTCATAGTGAACCAAGTCAAGGGAATATACCAATGTAAATGTCCAATATTGCAAGCCTACAAAGCCCTTGTGGATAAAATTCTAAAAAAAATTGAATGGTATGATATTGAGGCACTCCCTTGATCATCTAACCATTTTGCAGATACAATGGCCTCCTTGGGGTATCTATAGAACCCTTCTGATGATATAACCACCATTCATGTCAAAATGCTATCGTAATTTGCAATTGAGCATGAGAACATCCACTCTATTCCAGAAGTCCACATGATTCAAATTGAACCTTCTCATGAACGATTCTCACAAATTCACAATCGCTTTAATAATACTTCTTGGGGGAATTTATTCTCTCAAACTCCTTTTGATAGCATCACAATGATATATTTACATGTTCTCTACCAATCAACATTCATAAGGGATGAACTTCAAAAGGATCAAGTAATTCATGCAATTGAGGCTTCTTCAAGTCAATATTGGTCCACTCAGATAAAATATTACCTAAAGCTCGATAATATCCCTTTTGGACTGTCACATGTCACCAAACGGACATTAAAAAAAAAGTGGTAAAATATGTCTTACTTGGAGATATTTTATATCATCGAAGCTATGAGGGTATCCTCCTTCGCTACTTAGAACCTTAGGAATCCATTTGGGTGATAATCCAATCATACGACGATACTTACAGTGGCCATTTTAGTGACATGGCCATTACAAAGCACATTCTTCGCATGGACTATTATTGGCCAACTTTAGAGTGGGATTGTTGTGCTTATGTTAAGAAGTGCGTAAAGTGTCAACACCATGCTAATTTGATACATGTACCTTCTCAAGCCTTAAAATAAATTCAATCAGTTTGGCCTTTTTTGTAATGGGGGTTTGACCTAGTTGGAAAGATCTCACCCCCTTCCTTGGTCCATCACACGTTCATCATTACAACCATAAAGTATTTCACAAAATGGGTGGAAGCAATTCCCCTTACCACTACAACTGGACCCCGCATTATGGAGTTCATGTTGTTGGCAATTTTGGGTTTGAGATCCTAGCTTCTTGTCTATGAGTTGTCATTGATGTCAAAAGGAAATGACATTAATGTTAAGAGGATGTGTTGGCTTCAAAGGTGGAAGATTCCAAGAGAATATTTTTAAGAGAATCCGGAGAGATTCCATTGGCAATGGTTTTTATTAAAACCAATGGAGGTTCTCTTTATTATTTATTTAATTATTATTTAAAACCCTTCAAGGTTTTAATTAATTAATTATTTAATTAATTAAGGGAGAAATTATTTTTAATTTATTAAAAATACTTTAAGGGTTTTTAAACCCTTTAGAAAGCAAATTTCGATTAAATTCGAAATTACTTTTCTTTGCAACTGACGTGTTCTAAAGTCCACGTATGGACTATAAATATGAGAAGGTTCCTAAGGTTAAACCCACTTGGAAAATCGAAGGCAATTAATTGGTTTGGCTGCGATCGAATGTTTTGTTTACGCTGCGAAAGAGGAGAGCTCGTGGTTTGAAAAGCTTTCGAAAAGCTTGACCGTTTATGTGGAAGGAAGTCCGTCTTGGACTTCGTAAGCCCCTTGTGGGCTAGTGGCAACGAAGGCTGCATTTGGGCCTTGCGTAGGCGGAGGTCTGCGTTTCGATCCCCGCGGAGGGAGTTGTGCATGGATTAGTCACGTTTTTATTAAAACGTGTTTTGTGCCACGAATTTCGGATTCTTCAAGGGCAGCCATTATAAGGTGTGATTATTTTCTTGATATGATTTTTGGCATTGTTTAGCATTGTTTAAAAGACATAGGAGAAATAAGGGGATATTTCTTTGGTTGTATTTTTGAGATTAGTCTTTTGCTATGCTAAATTTAAAAATGGAGATATAAGGTGTAAGTTTTGGTTGTTGTGTTTTTTGGCTTCTTTGGTGGTTGTTTTTAAAGAAGAGGAGCTAAAAGGTGTATTAAGGAAAGTTTTTATATATGCTCATTTATCTTGGTTCTAACCCTAACTTGGTTGGAAGTTTGAGGGTTGTGTGTGGTGACAACTTTAAGGATCAATTTTCTTCTACTCCAAAAAGGTATGGGCACATTTTCCTTATGAGTATGATTGGTGTATGTTTTTCTAAAATAAGGTTGGAGTGAAAAGGTTTTCAACTAGGTTTCCTTTGGTTGGGTGTAAATCCTATTTTCTGGTTTGTTGAAGACTTCTTATGCATTGTTATCCTTGATGAGAGTTTTGGTGAATGCATAATTCTGGTTTGAGGTAGTGGAAGCATTGTGCACTAGGGTTTATGTTTGTGAGTCTTGCTACTTGCTTTGAGTTGGTGAAACCCTTGGTTGGCTGTTTTGAGGTTGATGGTTGAGTTGCTTCCATAGAGGTTGTTTGATCAAGTTATTGCTTTTACTTGATTCATGATATTGGGCTTACTCCTTTGAGTTGATTTGAGCAAATTACTCCTTTGCATTGGTGATATTGTGTTGGTGGCTGTTTTGTTCAAATATCTTTGGAGGGAAAAGGATTTCTACTTGTTTCCTTTTCTTGTGATGATTGGTTTAATGCTTCAAGGTTATTGTTGAGTTGAGAAGTATTGGTTGAACCTTGTTTGATGAGCATTGTTGTTGAAACCCTAATTGATGGTGAAAAGAACATGAGTATCATTGTTATGTGATTCTTTGCATAGTTGGCAATTGTTGGGGTTTCATGTTCTTGAAAGAAAACATTCTATCCTATCCATTTTGGATATTGAGTTGAGTTTTCAGATTTGAGATTGAGATTGAGCTGAGTTGATTTGAGTTGAGTTTTGAGATTGGGATTTGAGTATAGAACATATTGAGTCTCTAACAATTCTCTTTATGCTTCTATGAGTTTGAAAAATCACATTGGGTCTCTAACAATTCACTTTGTGATTTCCTACTAAGAAAGTTTTTCTTGGTGAGCTTGCTTGAGTTTTTGGACGAGGTTCGGTGGGGACTTGTGAGCAGTTTTGGACGAGGTTACGGTGGGGACTTGTGAGCGGTTTTGGACAGGTTCGGTGGGGACTTGTGAGCAGATTTGGACAGGTCCTAGCAGAGGACTTGTGAGCTGAGTTTGATAGTTCTATCGAGAGAACTTGAGGACAGAGGTGCATTGGTTCTATGAGAAGAACCCGAGGACAGCTTGGCAAGTCTTTGAGAAGGCTTGTATGCAGAGGATTGATTTGTTCAAGAGTTGGACAGATCTGATAGACAGAGGAAGACTTGTACTAGACCGACTGACTATGTTTGGTACAGGTTGTTGAGCTATTGTGGACGTGATCATAGAAGGCAGAGGTCTCTTAGGCTAAGCATTGAGGATAGGAGGTCTTCGGTGGAAAGGAGTTCCACGTGCTGGCAAGAGGTAGAGGCAGTTGATCTTCTGAGGGATCATTTCCGGAGCGAGAGGGGAAGGTATCTCCTTTGAGCGAGAGGCTCATAAATTTTGATTGGGGGAAGGTATCTCCTTTGGGCCGAGGCTCATAAACATTGTAATTGGGAAGGATTCCCAAAGAACTTTGAGATAACTTTTAGAGAAAAGTTTTGTGGACGTAGCCTGACCATTCCGGGTGAACCACGTTAAAATTGGTGTCACTTTGTGGATGATATTGTGCATTGCTTTGATATTGCTTTGGGTATATTGCTTTACTATTTTGAAGTATAAAGGAAAAAGTAAAAAGAGGTCTTATACTGTTCACCCCCCTCTCAGTATAAGCTTGTGTTCTTCAATTGGTATCAGAGCAGGTGCCTTCGAAAAGTTTAATGGCTTGAAGGAAAAGCTAGTAAAGAACACAATGGATCATTCAAGTGGCAATGCAACACCTATTCTTGATGGGTCAGATTTTGGTCTTTGGAGTGCAAGGATGAAGGTTCATCTAATGGCACTTGGGAATGAGGTTTGGGAAGTGATTGAAGATGAGTACACTATTCCTATACATGGTCCTAATACTAAAGAAGAAAGGCTCCTACATCACAACAATTCAAAAGCAATGAATGCAATCTTGAAAGGCTTACGAAAGCAGATCTCACCAAAGTGATTCACCGCAAGACAACTAGTGAAATGTGGAATCAGTTGAAGGTGGTTCATACGAGTGATACAAATGTCGGAAAGGCCAAGTTGAGACACTTCAAAGGTATGTTTGAACAACTCAAGATGAATGATGATGAAAATATTAGTGACTACATGCTTCGTATGGATGAGGTTGTTAACTCCATGAAAGACTTAGGTCTTGAGCTTGCTGAAAATGATGTTTGTGATAAGATTTTAAGATCTCTTCCTAATAGATTTAGTGAAAATATTTTTGCTATTGAGGAAGCTAAAGATTTGGATAAGTTGAAAAAGGATGAGCTCCATAGTATACTTGCAGCATTTGAGTTGAGAACTCAAGTGAAGGTTGATGTCAAGAAAGAGGCGACTTTCAAGGCTACCAAGGAATCCAAGGGTAAACAACTTCAAGATAGTGATGAGTCTTCTAGTGATGAAGAGGCATATTACAACAAGAAAGGCAAGTTCTCTAGAAAGCACAAAAGTATGAAAAATATAAGATGTTTCAATTGTGGAAAGTTTGGTCATTATGCTACTGACTGTACTGTTCCCAAGAATGAAAGTGATGAAGATAAACAGGATTCTAAGAGCAAGGATTCTGAAAAGCACAAGCATCACAGGAAAAACAAATATGAGCACAACAATCAAGGAAAGAGGTATTCTCACAAGCACAAGAAGAGTTTCTACCTAGACAAAGCAAGTAAGTGTTCTAGTAGTGATAGTGAAAGTTCTTCAAGTGATGATGAAAATGAGATGTTGTTCATATCGAAAAAGAGGAAGAACCGAAACATAGATTCATTATCATGAAATGTCTTAGATGTGGAAATTTTGGTCACCTTGAGGATGATTGCACAAATAATGATTTGGTTTCTAGTATGTATGAGGATGCTTCAGAAAACTATAAGGAAGATGCATGTATGGTTTTTGAAAAGGGTAGCACCTCTAGTGATAAGAAATCTGAAAAAGGCTTTGATGATTCAAAAGGAAATCAAATAAAGGATCTTGAAAGTGAACTTATTAGTGCTCTTAGTGTTTTGGAAAAGGAAAGAAAGAAGAATGCTAGACTCAAGGATAAGTTAGATGAATGTTGTATGGAGAGAGATGATCTTATAGAAAGTCTTGACTTCTCTATAGCTAAGACACAAGAACTCAAGGATGAGTTAGAGTCTAAGGTTCTTGAGTATAGTGAGTTAGAACAGAAAATGGCTTCTTTGAAAGAGGAAACTAAAGAGTACAAGGATAAGCTTTACAGGTTTCAAGATAGCTCCAAAAAGGTTAAGTCACTCATCAAAGGTCAAAGAAAGACAAAGATAAAACAGGCCTTGGTTTTGTTAAGCCACACAAGGAACAAGTTGGAGAGTCTAGTAAGAGACTCCAAAAGGAAGAGAGTTCTGATGAGGAAAGTATTTCAGAAAAGGAGTCCTTGAGTGATAGATGCACAGAAACAAAAAATAGGAAACAGAAAAAGGGAGAAAGTTTACAGGACCTAGAAGGTCATTTACAGGAAAGTTTAATGGCAGATGTTTTGCTTGTCACGGGTTTGGTCACATGGCTTCACATTGCATGACTCAAGTAAGGAAGGTAAATGACAGTTTCAGAGGTGGTAATTTCTTTCAAGGGTATTGCTACTCTTGTAAACAGTTTGGGCATAAGGCAATTTTTTGCAAGGCTAATAATAGAAATAGGGTTAGTCAGAATAGGTATGCCTAAAAGAAATAACATTGTTACTTGTTATAAGTGCAACAATGAAGGTCACACAACTAGACAGTGTAGAGCTGAAATTCCAAGGTACAAGAACAGGAACAGTGGTATGAACAGGTCCAAGGATCAAGGCATGGATAAGAACAAGAATGATAACAGGAACAAGAACAGTGACAGGAACAGGAATAGGAATATGGACAAGGAGAACAAGAGAAGACATGGTAAGGCAGCTATAGACACTGATGATGATCAGTGCCTATTGGGAGTTTTACTCCCACCCCAAAATTAAACACCTCAATAGGAGGTGGGGGAGGGACTAAGCTAAGAGGCTCATTCTTAGTCCCAAGCCCCAAAGGTGACCCTTTGCCATTGATGACAAAGGGGGAGAGATATGAGTAAGGGGGAGAGCCTCAAGACAGGGGGAGTTGTTTATGTTGAGTTTCTATGTTGTTGAGAAGCATGGTTTGCCATCAATGACAAAGGGGGAGATTGTTGGCAATTTTGGGTTTGAGATCCTAGCTTCTTGTCTATGAGTTGTCATTGATGTCAAAAGGAAATGACATTAATGTTAAGAGGATGTGTTGGCTTCAAAGGTGGAAGATTCCAAGAGAATATTTTTAAGAGAATCCGGAGAGATTCCATTGGCAATGGTTTTTATTAAAACCAATGGAGGTTCTCTTTATTATTTATTTAATTATTATTTAAAACCCTTCAAGGTTTTAATTAATTAATTATTTAATTAATTAAGGGAGAAATTTATTTTTAATTTATTAAAAATACTTTAAGGGTTTTTAAACCCTTTAGAAAGCAAATTTCGATTAAATTCAAAATTACTTTTCTTTGCAGACGACGTGTTCTAAAGTCCACGTATGGACTATAAATATGAGAAGGTTCCTAAGGTTAAACCTACTTGGAAAATCGAAGGCAATTAATTGGTTTGGCTGCGATCGAATGTTCTGTTTACGCTGCGAAAGAGGAGAGCTCGTGGTTTGAAAAGCTTTCGAAAAGCTTGACCGTTTATGTGGAAGGAAGTCCGTCTTGGACTTCGTAAGCCCCTTGTGGGCTAGTGGCAGCGAAGGCTGCGTTTGGGCCTTGCGTAGGCGGAGGTCCGCTTTCGATCCCCGCGAGGGAGCTGTGCATGGATTAGTCACGTTTTTATTAAAACGTGTTTTGTGCCGCGAATTTCGGATTCTTCAAGGGCAGCCATTATAAGGTGTGATTATTTTCTTGATATGATTTTTGGCATTGTTTAGCATTGTTTAAAAGACATAGGAGAAATAAGGGGATAGTTCTTTGGTTGTATTTTTGAGATTAGTCTTTTGCTATGCTAAATTTAAAAATGGAGATATAAGGTGTAAGTTTTGGTTGTTGTGTTTTTGGCTTCTTTGGTGGTTGTTTTTAAAGAAGAGGAGCTAAAAGGTGTATTAAGGAAAGTTTTTATATATGCTCATTTATCTTGGTTCTAACCCTAACTTGGTTGGAAGTTTGAGGGTTGTGTGTGGTGACAGCTTTAAGGATCAATTTTCTTCTACTCCAAAAAGGTATGGGCACATTTTCCTTATGAGTATGATTGGTGTATGTTTTTATGAAATAAGGTTGGAGTGAAAAGGTTTTCAACTAGGTTTCCTTTGGTTGGGTGTAAATCCTATTTTCTGGTTTGTTGAAGACTTCTTATGCATTGTTATCCTTGATGAGAGTTTTGGTGAATGCATAATTCTGGTTTGAGGTAGTGGAAGCATTGTGCACTAGGGTTTATGTTTGTGAGTCTTGCTACTTGCTTTGAGTTGGTGAAACCCTTGGTTGGCTATTTTGAGGTTGATGGTTGAGTTGCTTCCATAGAGGTTGTTTGATCAAGTTATTGCTTTTACTTGATTCATGATATTGGGCTTACTCCTTTGAGTTGATTTGAGCAAATTACTCCTTTGCATTGGTGATATTGTGTTGGTGGCTGTTTTGTTCAAATATCTTTGGAGGGAAAAGGATTTCTACTTGTTTCCTTTTCTTGTGATGATTGGTTTAATGCTTCAAGGTTATTGTTGAGTTGAGAAGTATTGGTTGAACCTTGTTTATAAGCATTGTTGTTGAAGCCCTATTTGGTTGTGAAAGATTAATTGGTAGTGAAAAGTTATTGGTTGTGAAAAGAACATGAGTATCATTGTTATGTGATTCTTTGCATAGTTGGCAATTGTTGGGGTTTCATGTTCTTGAAAGAAAACATTCTATCCTATCCATTTCAGATATTGAGTTGAGTTTTCAGATTTGAGATTGAGATTGAGTTGAGTTGATTTGAGTTGAGTTTTGAGATTGGGATTTGAGTATAGAACATATTGAGTCTCTAACAATTCTCTTTATGCTTCTATGAGTTTGACAAATCACATTGGGTCTCTAACAATTCACTTTGTGATTTCCTACTAAGAAAGTTTTTCTTGGTGAGCTTGCTGAGTTTTTGGACAAGTTCCGGTGGGGACTTGTGAGCAAGTTTTGGACAAGTTTCGGTGGGGACTTGTGAGCAGTTTTGGACAGGTTTCGGTGGGGACTTGTGAGCAGATTTGGACAGGTCCTAGCGAGAGGACTTGTGAGCTGAGTTTGATAGTTCTATCGGAGAACTTGAGGACAGAGGTGCATTGGTTCTATGAGAAGGACCCGAGGACAGTTGGCAAGTCTTTGAGAAGGCTTGTATGCGAGAGGATTGATTTGTTCAAGAGTTGGACAGATCCGACTAACAGAGGAAGACTTGTACTAGACCGACTGACTGTGTTTGGTATAGGTTGCTGAGCTACTGTGGACGTGATCATAGAAGGCGAGAGGTCTCTTAGGCTAAGCATTGAGGACAGGAGGTCTTCGGTGGAAAGGAGTTCCACGTGCTTGGCAAGAGGTAGAGGCAGTTGATCTTCCGAGGGATCATTTCTAGAGCAAGAGGGGAAGGTATCTCCTTTGAGCGAGAGGCTCATAAATTTTGATTGGGGGAAGGTATCTCCTTTGGGCCGAGGCTCATAAACATTGTAATTGGGAAGGATTCCCAAAGAACTTTGAGATAACTTTTAGAGAAAAGTTTTGTGGACGTAGCCCAGCCATTCGGGTGAACCACGTTAAAATTGGTGTCACTTTGTGGATGATATTGTGCATTGCTTTGATATTGCTTTGGGTATATTGCTTTACTATTTTGAAGTATAAAGGAAAAAGTAAAAAGAGGTCTTATACTGTTCACCCCCCCCTCTCAGTATAAGCTTGTGTTCTTCACATGTTACATAACATCATGTATCATTTTGGCATTCCATCCAAGATCATTTTAGATAATGATCCACCTTTCAATAATAAATATATGCAAGATTTAACAACCAAATATAACATCCAGCACAACTTTTCTATGCCCTATTATCCACAATCAAATGGGTAAGCTGAGGCATCAAACAAAATAGTAATTTCTATTGTAAAAAAAACTATTAAGGATAATCTCAAAGATTGGCATATTCAATTACCCTTTTTTATATGCACCTACCACACTAATATTCGGACACCCACTAGGGTAACTCTATTTTCACTAGTGTATGGTGCTGAGGTAGTCATGCCCTTAGAGCTAGAAATTCCATCGTTGTGCATATCCATGCAAGATTTCATCGATGATGACATTGCACAAAATGCTCACCTATATCAACTAACGTTTCTTGATGAATGACGTGTTAATTCTCTTGAGCACTTGCATGTTTATCAAGAGCAGCTTAAAAGAGCCTATAATATAAAATTCTATCCTAGAGACTTTTAGGTTGGTGACCTTGTCCTAAAAGAGAACCAAAAAAATTTAACTTGTTACCCCATTTGCAGGATAAGTTTATGGTAAAATGGTTAGGTCCATTCATTATCACTAGTCATATTGGACTAAGAACTTATCACCTAGCCTCCATTGAAGGAATTGAGAAACCAAAACCCTTGAATGTCCTTCATTTGTGGCCTTTTCATGCTTAAAGTGCCACACCCTAAAAAAGAGTCCCAAAGGTATCCATAAACTCTTTGGTCACCCAAAAAGTCCCAAAGGTATCCATAAACTCTTTGGTCACACAAAAAAGCCCCAAATGTATCCATAAAATCTTTGGTCACCCAAAAATCCCCAAAGGTATCCATAAACCCTTTGGTCACCCAAAAAGCCCCAAAGGCATCCATAAACCCTTTGGTCACCCAAAAAGCCCCAAAGGTATCCATAAATCCTTTGGTCACCCAAAAATCCCCAAAGGTATCCATAAACTCTTTAGTCACCCAAAAAAACCCAAAGGTATCCATAAACCCTATGGTCACCCAAAAATCCCCATAGGTATCCATAAACTCTTTGGTCACCCAGAAAACCCCAAAGGTATCCATAAAATCCTTTGGTCACCCAAAAGGCCCCAAAGGTATCCATAAACCCTTTGGTCACCCAAAATTTCCCAATGGCATCCAATAAGCCCATTGGTCAAATGTATATACATATATATTAATCAAAATCCAAAAACATCATTAAAACAACAAAAATACAAAAATATTACATCACATTTCATACCGTTGCATTATACAATCACTTGCATTAGGCATACCCATCATTGCATTTTGTATTTTAGAGTTGCTCATACATGTCTAGCACCAGGTCTATATACTAGACATCTTTCAGAGCTAACTTTATAAAAAGTCATTAGTAACACCCGTTTACATTACAATTATCATTTCCATCCACATTTCTAACCTTTCGTATGTGTGTCTGTTTCCCTTCACCTAGTCATTTATTATAGGATGTCTTTAGGGTAATCTATCACTCAACCGTATCTAGTTTTATTTTCAAATTTTATAGAAAGCTAGCCTAATTTTTAGAAGGTAGAGTTTTGCTCTGATTATACCTTGTATACATCAAAATCCCAACACATTTTCACATAAAATCCAAGTTTTACACAAGGAAATATGAAACCTACAAATTTGTTTGGGTTACCTTAAGTTAAAAGTTACCTTGCTCATCACCCTGTGTGCATGGTTAAAAAATGTTGAGAATTGACAAAAGGACAAGCTCCTCCCTACCCAAATACAAAATAAATAGTGGTTTTCACCACTACCAAAAATCCCCAAAATAAACAGTGGTTTTCACCACTAGCAAAATCAAAAAACAAAATAAACAGTGGTTATCACCACTCCCAAAATCCCTTTCTCACCAAATAAAAATAAGCAAATACTTGGAGAAATTCAAAAATAAAATAAAAGAAGGGGGTACTAAACTTGAATCCCTGGAATTATCAGCATTCGATAAACCATGAGGTGATCCTCATTATATGTTAGGTGGCATCAAGCCTTCTTGGAAATGGTGGTATCCTTATGCATGATGATACGTCTATCACATAGCATCCTACTTTTGTATAGACCAATGTTTACATGTGGTGAGCTAGCTTTTGGTAGCCTATACTACCTAGTGGTCTAATACAACTACATACAAAACTCAAAATCATGATACTCATAGGGTGATCTTTAGTACATATGAGCTACATCAATCCTATTTGGCACTAGGGTAACTTTATGCGTTATCATAACAATGAACTCACATGCACATACAAGGATATTGAATATCTTGGTCATCCTAGCATATTCGTACCTTGTCAAAAAGTCTTGCATGGTTAGTATATAATTTTTGACTAGTTGACTAGAGTGTTTGAGTCTCATGAAAACCTCAAGGAAATTATATAACATCTTATTATTCATTCCATTCGATACCATGTTATCACATTTTTGTTAGTTTTCATTTTCACAAATCCATCACATAGTCTCATGACAAAATTACAAATGAATATCCATATTTCATCATACATATCAACAAATCATCCATTTCATTATGCATACACACATATCCATATCATCAAAAACATCATATTACAATACTTGCATCCATGATATTGCATCCACAAATGCATCAGCAAACTGATTAGAAAACATAAATGCACATATTCGCTCACCAAAAGGAGTTTCATAAAGGATAATTAAGCATATATTCCAATCCAAAATCTTCAAATATCATAAAATCAAAAAAAAAAATCAAATAAAGCAAAATCTTAAGTGTGCCTTGTACCTAGTTATTTACCATATACACTTTGCGGTTACAGTGACTTGCGCTCCATGCAATATGATAGGATGAGTAGATTACCATAAGTCCATTTGAACTAAATTATTCATCAATAAATTGAAATGTATTCACTTCAATCCCCAAGAAGGCCATTGCGGTCAGACTGCTCCATGGGAACGAGGTATTCATTTCCTTTCTTCCATGAAAAACCACCAAAAATAGGTCAAATCTAATAAAATTCACAATGGATCAAGATTGAACCAAATTGTTCATGGATGAATTTAAAATTCCTTACTTCAATCCCTAAGAAGGCCATTGTGGTTAGACCACTCCACGGGAATGAGGTATTCAATTCCTTTCTTCCATGAAATATCAACAAAATCATCAAAATCCTCATAAAACTAAGAAATTTTACAATGGGTAAAGCTGAAGGAACCCCAACCAAGTCATATGGGTCAAGTGACTCATCACTTTTATCACTGGTCATTCCCTCATCAACTCGTCACTTGTGGAGGTAGTCATAATTAATAAATTCATAATCAAAATCAACAATCAAACACTCAACCATGTAAATCACGTTTGTCAGTGAATCGTTGCCAAAAATAATAATGCCCTTGTTTGGGGCAGAAAACAAGTAAAAATTTCAATTAAAAATTCTTGGCACATGGAAGCATGAAGGATCATAGGCCTCACCTCTTCATGACTGAACAATGTCCAAGATCAAGTAAGCTTGACACGAAAGGTTGTACTTGAATCAAGTTCCTTAACTCATCAGAAGCAAGGATTCAAGGATGCATGATATTTTCATTATTGGGGTATCTAAAGTTGGTTAGGTTACTGAATAACCTTAATTATTTGATATTTTAGTCATCTATTTTTGCTCCGCATTGTGTTGCACATAATGCATCCCAAAAAGGGGCATCTGTAGACACTAAAATTACGTCAATCCGATTAGACTACCAAGACATGTTCTAATAAACACCATATGGCCCCCTTGGGCAACATTCAAAGGTTAAATATTGGTTCTAGCCACTTTTTGGAGGTTCTACCCCACTTTTAGGAAGTTTTAGGCCATGTAGGCATGGTCATCCCACCCTAGGATGGCCATAGTTCATGGTCATCCCACCCAGGGATGGCCACCAAAAACCATCCCTAGGTGGGACAACCATGGTTTTAGACCCTTAAAAAGTCATAGGTGAGACAAATGGCACCCAAATTCTACCATTTACCCTACCCATTGAAGCATACTAGTCTGAGGATGCATAAATCTCATGTCAAGTTGTAAATTGGGGGTCCAAATTGGATATTCTTCCCCCTCCAATGTATGGCAAGGTTTGGAAAAATTGCGGCACTTGCCTCGCATGGCCAAGCATGCCCATTTGATTATATTGCTCACTTGAGCTATAAATTGGATTCATTCCACCCAATTTTAGAAATGAGTCTTTCCAATATTTCACCGTGAAGTGCTACCAAGATATATCCCCGATTCATCGCATGTTTTCCCTTAATATCTCCATCAAATGAAGGAGGTCTTCAAGTGATTACAAAACATGCAATCCATTTACAAAATTGACCCATTTGAGTGAATTAGATCCAAAAATTTGAATACAACACCCCTAGGAATAGCTTAGACCAAATTCCAGAGGAATTGGTGGTAAAAAATACCAGATTTGGTGGTCGTCCCACTTTAGGATGGCCCCCCAATTGTGATAGTCCTAAATGGCACACCTAGGTACTGCCATGAATATTACCACAATTTCTCTTCTATTTTTACATAGATCAATTCTAGAGTATATTTTATACCTTCTATCAAATTTTGGTTTAATTTTGAGTTGTTTTGCACCTATAATTATGCATTTCTTGTTTTATAGTCCTGAATGGCACACCCAGGGATGACCATAAATTTGTGTACAATTCTCTCTCTATTCTTGCTTAGATCATTTATAGAGCATATTATATGCATGATCCTAAGTTTTGGTAGCATTTGGAATAGTTTTGCATCATCGATTATACATTTCCTCTTTTAAGCTAATTATCACATATATCTCTTTGATTGCCTTTCAATTCACACATGCTATTAACAAATCTGATTTCTTTGTGTGTAGATCCAGGTATCACAGTGCATAATGAAGGAGCAACAATTTAGAAAATTGATAGAACATTGCAGTAACATCGAAAGCCCCCTCTTCAAACATGAGTGCGAGGAAGACACTGAAAGCGCACCTTAAATTTCTGGAAGGATTTGATACTTTGGACATTGTAATGAGTTGTATCAATTGAGAGCCCTCAAGGGTATGTTTTTTAACTACATATTTTGTAAATGCAATAATATAAAGAGATTCATCCATTTATTTCACGTATTTGTCTCTTATTTTTACTTAAAATATCGCTTTTGTAGTGTTTAAATCAATAGATCAATAGATGCATTTCATTTCCCTTTGCTAGGTGTGCTATTTTTTTTGCTCTACAGTCACAACCTATTTTTCTAAACCTATTTTTTTATTTATATCTGATTATTTCTTTACCAAGTATTTTGATATCTAGGCTCTATGGCAACTACTCGTGTTACTTCAATAGATTCCTACCTAGATTTATCTTTACAAGAACACCCATCCTTATTCTATACATATTTCCAATTATGTAAGAGCACTAGGTGTTTATTTTTAGTGGGTCAAAACTATCCATCTCAAGGATCCATTGAGCTAGCATTGACCACCCTTTCATTATTTTAAAAGGTGCACACCTTGACTACCCTCCACATAAGTCCTTCTATGTGGTGGTATTTGCATGCATGAATTATCTATCCATATTAGGTCTGTTAAGGATAGACATCCCAGACGCCTCATTTCCATTCCTTTTTTATAAATTCAACCTTACAACTAACCATTCCTTTATTTTTTTTTCATATGTTGTATTATTCTTCTATATATATCATTGTATATTAGAAGACTATCCAATTCACAATCGTATGAGGCTTCACTTAGCTATACTCGTCAAGGCATCTAATTATACCTTGGAATAATATTCAACTAATCTATATGATCAACCATCAATAAACATGACATAAGCAATTTTATGAAATTATTTGTCATCATTAGTTGTAATACCCCATGAGAAAACTCTTTGTTATAAAGACCTACACATACAAGATTAATAATGATCCTTATATCCATAATGCAACTAGTTCTTTTGTAACATCAAACATTACATCACAATAGGCCATGATTTCATAGTAAAATTACTACCTTAATTAATAATTATTCCATAAACCATTAAAGATTAAAACACAAGTCTAACATACAATAAAATCTCCACAAAAGTCACAACATAGAATTTACCCTCGGAGAAACCCCTTACAGGGAAAACCCAACCTCAATTTGTCTTTCTCTTTAATTCATTTAAAAATTGAATCTATACATCACTAAAGGCATTCCTTTTCACCTTCCAAATATAATGGCTTTATGTCCTTCCATCCACATATACATGCAACATGGACTTAACAATCATTACGCATAGTAATATTTGAATTTCACATTGAAATCTATCCCTAATATCAAGTCACGATATAGGTCCTTGTTTCTTCAACCAAAAACACAATTTTTTCATCATGGTCAATGGCCCATAGTGCTAAAAAAAATTAATCCCTTTTTATTCAAGTAAAATGTGTGAATTGTTATATCAGAAACACTCAGTGTACATAACGAGATCTCCAAATAGTTGACTAAGAGTCATTTCATTCTATCTCCTATTGTTTGCAGCAAAGAAAAGACACCAAACACATAAACTAAAAATAAAGCGATTGCAATATAATGAATGATCTTTGTATTAAACAAGGGAGCCTTGATCTCCCATTTTTACAATGTTGTTGCCCTAATGTGAAGGGGTAAATATTACAATACTTTATTTTACAAAATATAATGCTCAAATGATAGACTCTTATTCTCCAAGTAGGTTAAACTAGTGTCTTTCACTCCTCTGCTACAACTTCAAAGGTCAAGTGGGCTTGAGTATCATGGGAATAGGGCCACTCTAGCTTTAGCAGTTGCTCAAGGATTTCTTTCCTACACACATGAAATGCAAAGAAGGATTTAGTAGCACCCATATATATGATTGAAAACCAATGCAATAGACCCTTAAATGAATGCTTGTAGAAATCAACAGTATAGTGTAGAAAAAATGAAAAAAATAGACCTAAATATCTTGCCAAATTTTAGCTTACTGATCTTTGTTGTGGTTGACTAAAATTGCTCTTGAGTAACCAAGGGTGTGGTATGTGGGGTTATCCAACCATGGGTATACGATTGGAGAACTATGGGAGGGTAGTTGCGACTGTCTAACCACCGATGGGTTGTTGAGGCTAGAAGGAAGAAACCTTCAAGATGGCACTTCAAGGCTTCAAATCCTTGATATCCTCAGGATTCGTATGAGCTCCTAGCATTATTTCAATAGCCTGGTGGTATGTTCTTTTAGACCCCTCTGGTTTATGGGATTAAGGTGACTTTATAGGCCCCTTGGAATATTTGGAGGGAAAGGGAGGTGGCAGGTTAGGATTTCCAAGTGGCAATCGAGGGCTACCAAATGGAAGGGGCAATTAAGTGAGTCACCTAGGGTGTCTCACTTAACTAGGGTGATGTGGCTAGTGGGTAGGTGCAAGTGGAGTGAGGTGTGAGGGATATCCCATGTGAAGGTACAAGGGTGATATGGGTGTGTGAGAGGTGGCAAGGGGTGGTGGTGATGTGGCTAGGACACATCTAGTGAGTAGGCATGGCATCCTAGGTAGATTTTCTAGATTTAGAAAATATGAAAAAGACTTTCAATGTGCAGATTTTTATGCCTAAGTTTGGGCTTTGGCATATATTATGCAGGATTGTGATGTGCAATGTAATATGGAATATGCAAGGATTAATATGCCTAATTTTAGACTTAGGAATATATATTATTCTGTGGTAAAGTGCAACTACCTAGGTTTTTGTGTCTACACTTGTAATCTATGTCATCTTCAACAATATACCTACTTACAAAAGTAGAGCATTTAATCATAGGGTAAAACCAAACCTATTCTAACAAAAACAATCATTGAGCTCTTTCTAGATAGGTATGATAGTTGATGATCCAGGAAGTTTAGAAGTCCTCCACACCCTTTGACCATAAAGACTCAATGATATTCAACAAAGTAAAGTGAGAATAAATCATTTGGATGTAGTTTCATCCAACTATATTTTTAACAAAACTATGGCATCTATACAAGACATTAGTTTCACAGCATGGAACATAACTTGAACCACCCATAAAACTGATATACTAGTAATATTTTTCATCATTTAATATGATGGAAAAACAAACTGAATCTCACCACAATAACCATAGCAATATATTAGTGAAATATCAACATTCAATAATATACAAGTCAGATTTTTTAGAGTGCCACTCTTACTCTGATAATACTTAGAATATAATAAACCCGGTTAACTAAGGCCACTTAGCATAAATAAATCAAACCCAATCCAATGCTTATCTTGTTACACCAGTGACACCACTAGTCACAAATATAACATCATTTCTACCACTTAGAGTATAGAAAAATCTACTCACTACAACATTTCCAGTTTAATAAAATGCTATGAATCATCCAACTCAATGCTTCTCTCGCTACACAAAAAATCACAAATCATAAATCTTTATCATTCCTACATCTGGAAAATAGCAAATTCTAATCATTGTTAACATTTCATTTTAAATATAAGATATAAAACATCCAATTCAATGCTTCTTTCACTACACCAGTGAGTCACAAATCATAAATGTTTTATCATATATTATAGCAGATTCTAGTCATTGTTATCATTTCAATTTAAATAAAAAATATGAAATGTCTAATTCAATGCTTCTTTTCACTACACCAGTGAATAACATATCATAATTGTTTTATCATATCTTAACTAAAATATAGCGAATTCTAGATGTAATTGGGACTAGATTTTAAAACTTTCCTACTTGGTGGTTAATCTATAGCACTTATCTATTTTACTAGTAGGATTTGTATGGAATAAATAAAAAATTCTAATGTTAGGCTAGCATTTAAACCTTCCCCATTAAGTGGAAAATCTGAAACACTATTCTATTTTTCTAGTGACCTTGGAATGGGAGTAATAATAGAATATGATGTTGGGGGAGAAATCCTCACAAAATTAGACAACAATCCCTCCAAATAAACTTCTTCCAAACCCTCAAAATATTTGGGTTAGGGATTAACATCCTTATTATTCTCCTGGATTAGAAGATAAGAGAACATATTTTCCATGGGAATTGTATTTATCATAGAAGAAATAAGTTTAGGAGGAGAAATTACCTCATATTTTCTTGAAAGTATATCCCCCTTATTCAATAGGTGAGTGAAATTGGAAATCTTGCTTCTTCATCAATCTATGATTCTTTGTTGGAAAATTCTGATGGGGAATGACATCCACCTGATTCTCTCATCTTCCATTACCTTGTTTAGAGCTCTCTCCTTCAGACTATTTTTTTTTCTATATGTGGAATTTTTGGGAGGATTTTTTTGTATAGGACATACATTAGATGAATTCCCTAGTTTCTTACATGTTGTACATATGATTGAACCATTCTCTTACTCAATATTCTGTTTCTAAACCCCAAAATTTGAGACCAAACTGATTGAGGTAGGCAAAACCTTCTCAAGATTTGCATTAACACATAATATTGCATAAATTAGTGGAGAATGAGCTTTGGTGGCTAGGTCAATAGCCACTAATATACCTATTTCTCTTGCGATACCTATCAACACATCCTCATTCCATAAGTGATAGGGAGAACTTGGCAACCTGACCAAAATTAGGACTTGGGAAAAACTTTGAGAATTTATGTTGAAATCTGAACTCCATCTTCGCAATATGAGACCCCTCCAACCAAAAATCCATGGTCCTCCCCAAAAAATTCTATTTAAGTCCTCTCTAAAGAGCAACTTGACCATGAAAAAACCTTTTAGTAAAGAAACTATTTCCATGTGGCCATTTGACCTCCATTTTACTGCAACCCATTTCCTAAGCATGTCTAAATCTAGACAAGCACCCATAAAATGCCCTATCAAATTTGTATATCCTTGTCAATCACCATATCTACAAACTCATTTAGTACAACAATTGTGCCTCCTTCAAGGATTAGGGTAATTTTCAGGGCAACCCATATTTAATTTTGGCAATTTCTTTGACCTCCTAGTGAAACCAATGCTCGAGGTCATCCTTTTGGAATACTTCCCCATATGCTTCTATGTTGAATGGTAGAATAGTGGGAGGATATTACTAAACAACTAGTTCTAATTCAACATGGAATTGCTTTATCACAAGCCCTCTTTGGACCACATCCACCATATGTGGAACTTGGCACCATGACAACATATAAAGGATGATTTTATCGATTGGTGGAACAATGCAATTGAATGCACCACATGTTTTTTCACAATTATGGATTGTAGTTGATACTTTTTTGCTGTTGGTCCTATGAAGCCACCTCTTCTAATCTTAGGAAAGCCACTATGGCATTATAATATCAAACCTACTCAACCTCTCTTTAATTATAGGAAGTCAAGTTTCAACATCAACAAGTTGTTGATACTTATGTAACTTGTAGATCTCAACTCAAAGCCAAACTTCACTAACGCAAATGGAGTGACAAAGTTTCCAATGAGCTCTTTCATTGGCTCAAAGGCTATGAGCTTGTTCAAAAAATAAAATCTACTTAGGAGTATTGAATTAGGAAAAATAATCGATGCATATTATTTATAATCTTAAGAATTATATACAATCAAATGACGACAAACAAATAATATCCCAAATAATATTTGTCAACAATGTGAATGTCAGTAAGATAATCTACTAACCTAGGTAGTTGTCAACACAATCAGCTAGATCATTTGATTCAGTGGACAGGAAGCTCATATGCTCAGAAGTTATTCAGATGCAGTGGACATGAAGTTCAAAAGTCATTCAAAGTATGTACAGTGTGTTTCCCAGAAGACCTAAGTGGCCCATGTGCAAAGAATCAAAGAAAAATACAAGTAAGAAAAGTGTCACGATATCGCGACATATTCAGGAAGCAGAAAAAGTGTCACGATTTCGTGACATATCAAAGGAGAGAGAAAATGTTGGCAAAAATATCACGATTTCATGACATATCGAAGAAGAGAGAAAATGCTAGCAAAAATGTCGTGATTTCACGACATATCGAAGGAGAGAGAAAATGCTGGTAAAACTGTCGCGATTTCGTGACATGTTGGAAGAGAAGAAGGCAAGTTGAAAAACTGTCATGATTTCATGACATGTTTGAAGAAGAAGCGCATGCAGGGAAAACAGTCACTATTTTGCGACGTGTTGTAGAAGAGAGAGTCCGAAGTGAGAACTATCATGATTTCGCGACAAGTTCAAGGAGAAAAAAAGTAAAATGAAAAGTGCTGCGATTTTGTGACATGCCGCAGAAGAAAGAGTTCAAAGTGAGAACTGTCACAATTTCATGACATGCAACAAAAAAAAGAGTTTGAAGTGAGAAAGTGTTGTGATATCATGACAATTTGCAAAAAATATTGTTCGGATGAAAAAGTGTCGTGATTTCACGACAGGTTCGAAGAGAAAGCACCAAGGAGAAAAAGTGTCACGATATCATGACATGTCGGGTTTTCATGACCCGAAGGGAAGAAAAGCGCCAAGGAGAAAAAGTGTCACAATTTCACGACATGTCGGGTTTTCATGACCCAAAAAGGAGATAGAGTTTTCGGAGGCATAAATTTCACGATTTCATGACATGTTCAATTTTTGCGGGTGAAAGGCAGAGAAAGGCACAAGGCAGCGAAAGTGTCACGATTTCGTGACATGTTCTATTTTCGCTGGCGAAAGACAGAGAAAGGCATAAGGTAGCAAAAGTGTCACAATTTCGTGACATGTCATGTTTTTACGGATGCATGCCGAGAAGAATGCAAGGAAGCGAAAGTGTCGCAATTTCGTGACATGCTGTGTTTTCACTGATACAAGCCAAAGAAAGCGGTAAGAAGGTGAAAGTGTCATGATTTTGCGACATGCTATGTTTTCACTGGAACAAGCCAAGAAAAGAGACAAGAAGGTGAAAGTATCACGATATCGTGACATGTTGTGTTTTCACGGCAATAGCAACAAAAGAGTTACAGGGGCAGTTGAAGCCGATGAAGACCGATGTTAGCCGATGGAGATTAGGGTTTGCAGCCGACGAAGATTAGGGTTTACAGCCGACGTGATTAGGCATTGCACTTGCATAATCAGCCGACTAAAGTTGGAATTTTTTCATGAATATTTGGTTATAAAAGGAGGGATGTTTTGGAGATTTAGAATAATTTATTATGTGCTAAGACCGCAGTGCATAGAGAGTGAGTCGTGTCGAATCAAGCTAAAGTGTGAAGCTAGAGTGCATAGAGAGCAAAAAAGTGAAAAGGGGCAGAAGTGATCGATTGACTGTATCGCAGCAGAGTGTGCGAGGCATTTACGAAGAAGCAGACTATTCAGAATCAGATAGTGCGAAGCGATTGCGCACAAGAAGCAGAGTGCATAGAAACAGCAGACTGTGTGCAAAAAGTTGAAGGTATTTTTCTATAAATTTCATAGATTCACTTGAAGTCCAAGTTGCAGCTTGGCATCAAGGGTTGGTGCTCCTTCTTGTAGGTGTTGGTAAATTAGGGGTTGTTGCTCCTTTCTTTTGGTACAAAAAAAATTGAACGGTTGGTGCTCCTTCCAGTTGGTGCTAGTAAATAGATTGTAAAGTTGTTGCTTTGCAAAGGCTGGATTTAGATGGTAGTCCAAGCAGTCATTTTTGAGGAGTAGCCACTTTGGTGAACCTCATTAAATGTTGTGTTGTGTGATGCTCTCTTGTTAACTTGTTGTTTATGTTGTGATTTTCCTTTATTTTTGCATTAAGAGTTGTAAATTTAAAATTTAAAATATCACACTGATTCACCCCCCCTCTCAATGTCACTATGAGTGTAACAATTAGTATCAGATCCAAGTTCCTAAATAGGCTCAATCAACTAGGGTGATCTTGGAAGTGACGCAATGGCAAGTGGTGAAGGTTTCTCCTCAAAAAAAGCACCATTGTTTGACGAAACTAATTATGCATTCTGGAAAATCAGGATGCATACATATCTTTGTGCTTTGGGATTTGACATCTGGAGTGCAGTAGTTAATGGTTACAAAGCTCCTTCCACTGCTCCAATCGACATTGCCAGTAAAAAGGCATTTGAAAATGACTCAAAAGAAAAAAATGCCATCATGTGTGGATTAGTGGATAGTGAGTTAGTCAAGATCATAAGTTGTGAATCAACAAAGGATGTATGGGATAAACTAGAGAACATTCATGAAGGAGATGATAAGATCAAGGAGGCCAAGCTTCAAACACATCGAGCTCAATTCGAATCATTAAATATGGACAATGATGAGAACATAAAGGCTTTTATGCTGAGAGTTAATGGAATCACCAATTCAATCAGAGGTCTCGACGAAGATATGGATGCTACTATCATGAAAAAGGTATTAAGATTGCTTCCTCCAAGGTTTGATTCTAAAGTCTCAGTCATAGAAGAAGATAAAGATCTAAATCATTTTAGTATGGATGAGATGCATGGTTCTTTGACTACTTATGAAATGATAATAGGAAGGTCTAATCCCACAGATAGAGAAGCATCTTTTAAAGCCCTAAAAGATAGACACAAAATAGGAGTCTGAAGAAGAAGAGACATAAGATGAAATGGAAGCAAATTTTGTCAAAAAATTAAGAAAGAGAAAAGGTAAATACAGAGGAAATCTACCATTTAAATGTTTTAACTATGGAGGCATTGGGCACTTTGTGACCAAATTTCCACTCAATGATAAGAACAAGGGTGAGGAAGCATCGCACCAAGAAAGAAGTGACTGGAAGAAGAAAACAAACTTCAGAAAAGGCAACTTCAAAAAGAAAAGTTTCATCTCCAGGAATGCAAATTCTTCAGAGGACAGCTCTAGAGAGGATTCTAAAGAAGAGACAGGTGAAGCTCTATTCATGGCATTTGAAGTAGAAAAATTAGAAGAGGTAGAAAAATTAGAAAAGAGGGAAGAAATGGAATCTAAAGTTTTTGTTGAAAAACCTAAGGCTGAAGTAGATCTAGAAGGTGAGCTGGTCTTTGCACTTGTAGAATGAAAATCTAAGAAAAGAAAGAATAATAAACTTTCAAGAAATCTTGAGGATGTGAACGACATCATAACCAGGTTAAAAATACAGTCAGAAGAATACAAGAAAATGACTGAAGATATCTAAGTTCAGATAACCATGAAGATAGATTACTATTGTAAACTAGAAGAAGAGAATGTTGATCTACGAATGCAGATACAAGAGCTGGATCAAAAAATTAGCTGCCATCACAAACGTGAAGAAAGTTCGATGAATCTGGATAAAATTTTAAGTGATCAAAGACCTGTAGGCATCAAATTTGGTCTGGGCTTCGTTGAAGGAGAGTCGTAAAATGGACCAAAAGCCAGAAATGTAGAAACTGTAAGGAATGAAGATAAGAAACAGGTTGATGAAAGAAAAACAACTCATGTAAAAGAAAGCAGTAATGCGAAGCCTGAAAGGATAACTGACAATGATGGATTTACCAAGGTCACACATCAAAGGAGAAGAAGACCTATGGCTCCTACAACAACCTAGAAAAGACCATATTTTAGGTTCAATCATTTCTTTCCTGGTTTTTGTTTCAAGTGTAACGGCTATGGGCATAAAATTGTAGACTACAAGTATAATGTAGGACCAAAAAATTTCACTAGTAGAAATGCTTTTTCACCGCTAATAAATTATGCAGTAGAATGTTTTAACTGCCATAATTTTGGGCATATTGCAAGAAACTGTCGTAGTCCTTCTGTTTCAAATCAACCTCAGAAAAGAAAATTTCAACCAAATAGGACAAGACAAAATAGAAATCTTCCTGAAAGATATGTGCAAGATACTGAAAAGGGAAAGTCCAAACTAGATCCCAATACGGTGGTCAAAACAAAGTGGAAACAGAAAGAGTAGCTTAAGGAATAAAAGGAATCCCTAATAGTACAAACAATTTTCAAGGCACAAAATAAAAGTGTACCATGGATTCTTGATAGTGGATGCTCAAGTCATATGATAGGTGATAAACTGAAATTTGAAAAATTACAGAAATATAAGGGTGGTTCTGTAAAATTTAGGAATAATGATGGAGCTAAGATAATCGAAAAAGGATCAGTTAAAATTAGTGATGGAAAAATCAAGTCAGAAGAAGTTTTGTTTGTGGATGGTTTGAAACACAACCTGTTAAGTGTCAGTCAGATTTGTGATAAAGGACATGAAGTAGTATTCAAGAAGCAGGGTTGTGAAGTCAAAAAAACAAATAGTGGAAAATTGATAGCAACTGGATCAAGGACATCTAGCAACCTGTACACACTCTCAAAAACTTTATAAGGTACTTGTTTCATTAGACAGGAAGAAGAAAATTGGTTGTGGCACAAGAGTCTTGGACACATCAGTTTTGATAATCTAGTGAAAATCATCTCGAAATAGGCAGTGAGAGATATTCCAACCATTATAAAACCTTCAAATAGCATTTGTGCTTCATTTCAAAAGGGAAAGCAAACCAGAGTCTCATTCAAAACAAAAGAGTACCACACTAGCAAACCTCTGGATCTTATACATACAGATTTATGTGGACCCATGAGAACACAAAGAATAAATGGTGACAAATACTTTATGTTGTGTATTGACGATTATTCCAGAATGTCATGGATATTATTCTTAAAGAATAAAATAGAAGCTTTTGAAATGTTTAGATCTTTCAAACATCTAGTTGAGAATGAAACAGAAAAAAGAATCAAATGCTTAAGATCAGATAGAGGAGGAGAATTCATCTCGGATGAGTTTACAGAATATTGTGAAAAACATGGTATCAAGAGACAATATTCAGCAGCTAGAACACCCCAGCAGAATGGTGTGGTAGAAAGAAAGAACAGAATAGTATAGGAAATGGCACGTACTATGCTTGGTTGAGAACAAAATAGCAGACAAATTTTGGAAAGAAGCAGTCCACACTACAGTGTACATCCAAAACAGGTACATGCTGAGAACACATGAAAGCAAAACTCCTTATGAGCTATGGTTTGGTAGAAAAGCAACAACAAAACACCTCAAAGTTTTTGGCTGTAAGTGTTACATCAGAAAAACTAAAGATAATCTTGGGAAGTTTGAAAATAGAGCAGATGAAGGTGTCTTCGTTGGCTATTTGACAAAAAGCAAAGCGTACAAATGCTACAACAAGAGACTCAAGAAAATTGTGGACAGTGCTGATGTTAAATTTGATGAAGGTAGGGAAATAATAATTAACTATGAAGAAAACTACCCAATTTATGAAGAAGCCATTGAAGGAGATGAGGAAAATGAAACAGAAAAGAAACCAACACTTGACTCAGATGACTTAATTGATGACTCAGAGGTGGAAGAAAATAAGAAATTCAAAACAGGTAGCTAGCAGAAGAATCATCCTAGAGATAAAATAATTGGATATCCCACAGCTGGTGTTCAAACAAGAAAGAAAGTAGTAAGTAACTACTCTCTTTTATCTAGCATTGAGCCCAAAAATATAGCTGAGGCAAGCAAAGATGATAGCTGGATGAAGGCAATAAATGAAGAATTAGATCATATTGAAAAGAATAAAACTTGGGAATTAGTACCTAGACCTACAAATAAGAATGTAATCGACACCAAATGGATATTTCAAAACAAATTGAATGAATATGGATAGGTAGTTAGGAATAAAGCAAGACTGGTTTGTAAAGGATATGCACAAGTTGAAGGCATTGATTTTGAGGAGACTTTTGCACCAGTGGCCAGACTAGAAGCAATCAGAATGTTTCTAGCCTTAGCAGTCTATAAGAATTTCAGAGTTTATCAGATGGATGTAAAATCAACTTTCTTAAATGGGAAACTTGAAGAAGAGGTTTATATAGAACAACCAAATGGTTTCCAAATTTGTGAAGATCCCAACCTTGTCTACAAATTAAAGAAAGCTTTATATGGCTTAAAACAGGCACCCCGAGCTTGGTATGCAAGGCTAGACAACTATCTCTATCAATAGGGGTTTAAGAAAGGTATGGTGGACAGTAATCTGTATGTCAAAACAGAAGGTGGGCATCTCATTGTACTTGTTGTATATGTATATGATATCATATTTGGCAGCAACAAAGATGAATCATGTAAAGAATTAGCAAATAAGATGCAGAAAGAATTTGAAATGTCTATGATTGGTGAACTGTCTTACTTTCTTGGGTTACAAGTTAATCAAAATCAGAAAGGCATATTTATTTCCCAAGTCAAATATGTGAAAGAGATGCTAAAAAGGTTCACAATGGAGGACTGTAAGCCAGTTAGCACTCCTATGGTGATAGGCTGCAAGTTAAGCAAAGATGAAAAATCTCCACCTGTTGATAAAACCATGTATAGATCAATGATTGAAAGCTTACTATATTTAACAGCCACCAGACCAGATATTCTACAGGCAGTTTGCATGGTAGCAAGATTTTAGGCCAGTCCCAAAGAGACTCATGTGACAGCAGTAAAAAGGATTCTTAGGTATCTCAAGGGTACTATGGAGTATGGGTTATGGTATCCAAAAGGTAAAGACTTCACCCTTATTTCTTATTTAGATGCAGATTGGGCAGGATGTGTTGATGACAGGAAGAGTACCAGTGGAGGTGCATTCTATCTTAGTGACAGGTTGGTTGCTTGGCATAGCAAGAAAAAAGAGTCAGTTTCTTTATCAACAGCTGAGGTAGAATATATTGCAGCAACAACTTGTTGTACACAAGTTTTGTGGATGAAAACAAACTCTGAAAGATCTTGGTATTAATTTTAGTGAGCCAATATCAGTTAAGTATGATAACACCAGTGCAATTAACATCTCCAAGAATTTGGTAATGCATTCACAGACAAAACACATTGCTATCAGATATCATTTCTTGAAAGAGAAAGTTGCTAAAGGTGAGGTTAAGCTAGATTTTGTTCCAACTACAGAGCAAGTAGCAGATATCTTCACAAAACCTTTGCCCAAAGATGTTTTTGAATACCTTCGCAATAAACTAGGAGTGGTGACCCTTCCCAAAGAGTGACTAGCTATAGGGATCACATTCTGAAGGGGAGCATTGAAGTATTTGTTTACTAAGTGTAATAAATTTTGCCTGAGAATTTTGTGTTTGGACTCAGGGGAGTCTGCAGTAGCCCTTTGGTATTATTGTCAAAGGGGGAGAAGAGCTACAGGAAGTTGTACATGTGTTGCCAACAATTCCAAAGGGGGAGATTGTTGAGCAAAGTGCAGCAACAGGATTGTCATTGTTGTCAACACAATCAGCTAGATCATTTGATTCAGTGGACAGGAAGCTCAAATGCTCAGAAGTTATTCAGATGCAGTGGACAAGAAGTTCAGAAGTCATTCAGAGTATGTACAGTGTGTTTCCCAGAAGACCTAAGTGGCCCATGTGCAAAGAATCAAAGAAAAAGACAAGTAAGAAAAGTGTCGCGATATCGCGACATATTCAGGAAGCATAAAAAGTGTCACGATTTTGCGACATATCGGAGGAGAGAGAAAATGCTGGCAAAAATGTCACAATTTCGTGACATATCGAAGGAGAGAGAAAATGTTGGTAAAACTGTCACGATTTCGTGACATGTTGGAAGAGAAGAAGGCAAGTTGAAAAACTATCATGATTTTGTGACATGTTTGAAGAAGAAGCGCATGTGATGCGTAGTCGTTATACCATCATTAATTCTCAATGAATTTGTCAATCCAGGGCAGTGTACAAGGCTATCTACGAAAGAAGTGAAACAACTATAACTTAGGTCAATCTAGAGCAACAGGTCTTATTGGTGGAACCGGTTGTGTGGGGGGTTTTGGGACATTCCTATCTCTAAATTGCATGAATTAAACCTTAATCTAAGTTGCAGAATTGGAAACTAATCATTAACTACAGAAATAAAGTCCTAATTACAATTGCAGAATGAGACCTAATTATATTGCAGAAATAACAATTGCAGAATTGAAAGTCTGATCCTAATTGCAGAAAGGAAATCTAATTACTTTTGCAGCAATGAAAGTCTAATTCTAACATGAAAATGAAAACTGTCAAGGCTCTGTAATAGAAGGTTGTCAATCTTCTGTGCAGGGTTTGACAACAAAACATAAAATGCAGGAAATTGCTGAAAACAGTAAATTCTGGGAATAACAGTCTGAAATAAAGTGGAAGCTTTGCTGAAAGTAAAGATTACAACTAAAACATTAAGCACAAGATTAATCTAAGCATAAATAAACTAAGATCACAAATATTGTCAGTTGTTTACAAGCAATTGAAATAACAAGTTCTACAACTCATTCTATTGCAGCAAAATCAGAATAAAAACCTGCTTGTTAGTCCTCCTCCTAGGTCTGGAAGTGGCCAGCCTCCTTGTCCAGAAGAAGGTATAAGTCTCTCTCTCTCTCTAGATCTTAATCACACTCATTTACAAGCAATATGAAATAGAACTGGTGCACTTTATTGATTAAAGAACATGATTACAATAATTCTGCTGAAAACTGTTACAGGGTCATAATCAGTCAAATTCTACCTATTTTTTGCTTCTTCCTAGCTTCCTTACTTTCTACTTCCTACTGCTACTATTTACCTAGCTCAACCTGAATGGGAGCAATATTTATAGATGTCCTAAGGTCTGATTACAAACAAAGAATATCTCAAAAGATCTAATCCTACAATGTTGCAACAAATTCTGGTTTTATCCTAGAAGAAGATTAAAACTTGATCTTTCCCTTAATGATGGCTTTGGTCAGCAATGACGGCAAAGACAGATGGAAGATCTTTTCCTTTACCTTTTCCAACCTTTATTTCCCTTTTTTCGGCTTCAAAAATCGGTCAACAAGTCAAAAAGCACATTCTGTTTTCATTTCGAAGATAAGTGGCTTCATTTCGAAGACAATGCAATTCTCATTCCGAAGATCGCTCATTACATCATTCTGAAGATACTACAATCCTTCATTCTGAAGATACCCCTCATTTCGAAGATAATGCATTCTTCATTCTGAAGATCCGCTCATTTCGAAGACGCTGTGTTCTCTCATTCCAAAGATATCTGTTCATTTCGAAGATACTTGAAATGAACAAATGTGTGCTTTTCCAGTGATTTCTTCTGCATCTCTCAGGTGGGTTATCTCCTAAGATCAAATTCCAATGGTCTTCATCTCTTTCCACATGTGAATTCCATGCCTTGCTATTTATGGACAACTGGCTGGAATTTACATGGGAAAGACCAGTTTTTGTTGCACAACAATAGTTTGCTTGCACTGTTGCCAGATTTAGGTGAAATAATTGCTTGAGACAAATCAAAACATGATTAGTGAAATGTTGCTATTATTCTAAGCATATCCCATTTTAGCAAATCATAGCAAAAAGAACACAAAACTATGCAAAAAGCTGTAAAATCAGCATATAATATTCCAAATACATTGATCATGCAAAATGGTTAATATACAGCATATTGAATCAACTTAACTAACATATCAGATAAAACATAAGAGTTTATAGGCATTTTTAGTGTTCAAAACATGTTATGATTGAGGCATTTCCAGGCCTCATCATTTTCCCCCAACTTATATTAATGCATGCCCTCATGCATTCTGTTGGGCTATGGAATCACATATGTCCATGTTTAGATTCCATGACCTGTAGAATAATTTCTTGCCTATATAATACCCCCTATTTTCTTGAATGTTTCTGAGCCAGTCTTCAAATTGTTCATCAGGTTGGGCATCTTCCTCAAAGTAGAATGGAACTGGAGTAATGATGGTTGGAGGCCTAAACCTGAGACCTATCCAGTTATGTTGCATGATTTGAATCAACTGGATTACACCTTCTGCTCTTCTTCTGGACCATTCTAAGTTGATGGGGGAGATGGGTTCTCTTTTCCTCAAAGACATGGAAAGTTCAGCCCATCTGTCTCTGCATACTGACAATGCTGGGAAAAAATTGTGATCACAGAAATTATTGAACCTGGCCACACAGTCCCTTAAGTTGTTCAAGTACATCCTCTTTATATCATCCCTGTTCATCATTGAGAAGTGTTGCCTGGTGATAACTAGGTGATTTGGCTGGATTGCTCTGACTAACAACTCAGCCCTTGTTTCAATTTCTTTATTCTACTTTTTCTCTTGATCCTAGTAAAGCTGATTCTGCAAAGTAGACATAAATGCTCTCAACTGAACATCTCCAATGTAGATTTGAGGATGAGACTCAACTTCCTCTGGAATGAAGAAACTGTGTAAAAATAGTTCACACAGGAGATTTTTCTGCTCAAAAGGACTGTCAAAGTATGCTTCCAGGAAATCTGTAGTTGTGTCCAATTTATATGGGAGGTTTGAACTAATCCTCATGACCTGCCATCTGAGGTATTTTTCCTTCAAAATAAGGCTGTAAAATCTGGCTGGTCATCTAAATTGGACTAAAAATTTAGCAATTTGGCATAAGTCAGACACCTTTTCTTTCAATGCCTGAATTTCTGTTTCCTTGGCTTCTAGCTGTTTTGCTTCCAATTTGAACTTTTCAGTTTTAGTGGCAAGCTGCTCATATCTAATCATCCAGCTAGCTATGTCTGCATTGTACTGCTCTAGAGACACAGTATTAGGTGGTCTGACTACAGGTGGAATCCTAGGTAGCAGATCAACTTGAACTCCTTTTTCTGCCACTTCTACTGGTTGATCATCTATCAATAATTCTACCTGTACCTCCTTATTTGCTATTTCTATGGGGTTGTCATCAGATAGTATTTCTACTTGTACCCCCTTATCTGCTGTTTCTACTGAAAGTGTAACAGTTTGGAATGCAGGGACCTCAATAGGAGTACTTACTTGAACATTTTCTTGCTACTGGGACTGTTCCTGTGTTGGTGGCTCATCTTCAACATCCTCTGCTATGCTCTTTACCATTTTTGAAGCATCTTTAGAACAAGAAGGCAATGCTTCAGAATGAGATGGTGCTGCTTTAGAATGAACAGGCACTTCTTCAGAATGAAGAGGTGCTACTTCAGAATGAACACCCATGTTTGTCTCAATAGAGTCATCTGCCCTTGATAGACCCAGAAGCAATTGAGCCAAATTGTCTTCATCAATGGATACAGCTGGCTATTTTTCAGATTGTGACAACATTTTTCTCAATTCTGCCACTTCCTGTTGAAGCTCTACAATTTTTCTTTCTTGTATCTCAATGATGCTTTCTTTCTCCTCAATCCACTTGGTTTGTGTTCTAACAACACTTCTTGCTACTTTCAGCTACTCTGTGATGTCTTCCACTTCTATTTGCTTCAGAAGCTGATGCAGACAAATCAGCTATAGTTGGCTGCTCAACCAATATCTCTTCTTCTACAACAATTTGTTCTTGTTCAGGAGGCTCTATAAAACTGTCTATAAGGGTATCTACCATATCTGTAGCCTATTGAACTGTAGCCTCCTCCAAATTATCCTACCCAATTTATCTCAACTATCTATTCAAGGAATTCTAGAAAGTTTTCAGAGGCTGGTTGTATCTCTGTGACATCTGGGCTGCTTGGTCTATCTTCTTCCTCCATAACCTGTTCTGTTGTTTCTTTCAAATGGATTCTTGTAGACCTCCTAGTTCTAGATGCAAACTTCTTCTTTTTGCTCTATTTTTTGGTGACAGCAGGGGTTATGGGGTCAGTTTCAGATGCCTCTGTTTCCCTTGTTATTTTTGCCTCTGTTTGGTTAAGTGCTTCACTTTTCTATTCTGTCAAATCAGTGGTCACTCCAGAAAAATGAACCTTCTTTTGTTTTTCTGCTCTCTGCAGTTCCAGATCCTCTTCTCTTTTGTTTCTTGGTTCATGAAGTTGAGGGTTCAGGAGCAAGGTTTTCTGCTGCTACTGTTGGGTGTGGTTCTGTAACAGCTTTAGGGGCACCTTCTACAGTTTCCTCTACAGCATCTTCTGCAACATTTTTTGTAGTAGTTGTTTCTTCTTCTATAGCAACATCAGTAGTATCTGGTTCTTCTTCTTCCTCATCTTCATCCCTAAAAATGACATCATTTAGGGTAGAGTAAAACCTATCAAAACTCCTAGGGTTTCCTCTAAAATGGTGTTGGCAAACTAGTTTGATGAGGCCATGATGGCGAAGGCTTCCTTTACCCTCTTGATATCTCTTTGCCATGTTTTTTAATTCTTGATACAGATACAGGGGAAGATTTACCCTAACTTTCGGTTGTTGCTCACCATGTCTGAGATGGTTCAAAATTCGTAGATGATGCCCTGATAACAGCACATACTGCCCTTCACAAGTTAGGAATTTAATTACCTAGGTGGCTACTTCATCCCAGGGTTCCTACAAGCTGGCCCTTTTTAACCCTTTGCATGTGTTGTTATGGGTTAAATACTCTGGCTCTCTATCATTTTCTTCTACAAACTGATTAACTACATTTGCCAATGTATTCTTGCCAGATCTAGAAATTGAAATCCCTTCTAATGGCAACTCAGTAATCTGACTTAAAATTTTAGGGGTTACCTCAATAGTCATGTCGTTTACATGTGCTCGGTTGTTTCTGAATGTATGGGCGAACATGCCAGCCAAATCTTCAGAAGACCCATTAAACTTATCCAAAAATGGCATAAACCCTCCATCTTCAAAAATCTGCATGATGGATTTTCTCGGAGGTAGGTGGTATCTGCAGGTTCTGTTCTGATCTTTCACCCCATATTTTCTGTTCACTACTGCTGCTATTTCTCTGCTGGATCTCTGGTTTTTTATGTTGCAGATTTGCAGAGTTTTAGTTTGAAACCTTCGTTGCCCTGTTTCTCGTCTGCTTCTTCGGAATGAACCGTAACTTGAGCACTGTACTTCACAAACACGTCTTCGAAAAGAAAGGTGGCACACATTTCTACTATTGCACCGAACACCTATCCGTCAATGATTGCTTGGACGTCCTTGCCATCAGATCCACCTCATTTGGTTTTAATTTTTTGTTTTTCCTGTAGATTCTCACGTGCATGTTTATTGGCATTAAAAATTGGTGGCATATGGTTGGTCACGTCCTCCGTAATTCTGGTACTTTCCAATGGGTGCAAAAACAAACCATGTGTTGACTGACACGTGTTCCTTTATCGTATGCAACTAAAAGAGTTTGATTTTGTCGTACCTTGTCTTCTTGGATGCCATGTGGAAATGCTCTTTCCGAAGATTATAACTTATTGTGCAAACAAAACTTCATTCTGAAGATTATGACTTCATTCCGAAGATGAGTCTTCATTCGAAGACAAATCCTCATTCCGAAGATTATAACTTCATTCGAAGATAGGTCTTCATTCCGAAGACAAATCCTCTTTGCAAATTTTAAATCTTCATTCCGAAGATTAATCCTCATTCCGAAGATCAATCCTCATTCCGAAGATCAGGCTGTATTGCGAAGGTAAATCGTCATTCCGAAGACAGATCTTCATTCCGAAGATAGATCTTCATTCTGAAGATGATGCAGCAAGTCGTCATTTCGAAGATCAAGTTTCATTCTGAAGACAAATTGTCATTCCGAAGACAAAGTTTCTTTCTGAAGACAAAGTGCAACATTCATTTTTCTGTCATTCCGAAGACAATTTCAATCCGAAGATAATACAATAGGCACTATTTTTGGCATTCTTGTTCCGAAGATTAGGCAGAAATCAATATTTTCATTCTCAAAACATGTTTTAAGTATGCCAACTCTTATGAATACCTTTTATGCTAATGGTTAATTTTCATATACTATACACCAATCATTTTACAATGAAGAAATGTAAGAAATATATACCTGATAAAAATAGTTAATGCCAGTTTTGAAGAATGACTGCCTTTGTTGATATTCTACTGAGATTTTCTGCAACATTTCAAAACAAGTGCACTTGGTGAATTTGTACAATGATGGTTCAGAAATTTCTCAAGGTTATGCATGCTAGAAAACTGGTTTTCATGCATACCAACCTAGTAGTGCCTTAAGAAAAGGTTTTCACTCTTTGAGTTATTCATTTTTCTCTCTTTTTTTTCTTGATTTTCCCTTTTTTTTTACCTCTCCTTTTCTCTCTCTTTTTTTCTTTTTTTTTTCTTGATCCTGACTATGCCCATGAAGGAATTTCATGATTTCCCCTGAAACCATGCCCATGAAGGAATTCATACTCAGAATTTATTCATCTTTTTGTTTTCTATTTTTTTTATTTTTTTGTATTTTCTGCTTTTTCTTGAAATCCATGATCATGTTGATTGTTTTGAAGTGGAAGAGGGAATCTCTTCCACCTGTTGTGTATCCAAACTATCAAGTTGCTGCAAGAATTCATCTTTAGTCAGAGGTGTATGGTACACTCTGAGGCGATGTCCATTCACTACCAACTTTCTTTGTGATCCATCAATAGGAGATAGACGAGCTGCTCCATTGTCAAATACCTCCTCAATCCAGTAAGGTCCCAACCATCTAGTTCTCAGTTTTCCAGGGAAGTCTTCATAGCGAGAATCAAACAGTAAAGCCCAATCTCCTTGTTGAAGTTTCCTCTGCTGAATGTGACTGTCATGCCACAGCTTCCTCTGCTCCTGAATTACCTCAGTTTGGTGCAGAGCATCCAATCTAAGTTCATCCAATGCATTCAGCTACAGAATCCTGTCTGTCTGTGCCTGCGACAATTCAATTCCAATTTCCAGTGTTGTGCGCAATGTTAGTAGCTCAAATTCAATAGGCAAGAGAGGCTTTTTACCAAAGACTAGTTCATAAGGTGTGAATCCAGTAGTGGACTTCCAAGTAGTATTGTAGGCCCAAACTGCTTCAGGTAATTTATCTAGCCAATTTCTCCTATGAAAAGCTACTATTTTTGTCAAGATGCGTTCTAGTTCCCTGTTTGTTACCTCAACCTGGCCATTTGCTTGTGGGTGGTAAGGTGATGATTTCCTATGTTTGATTTCATACAATTCTGTAAATGCCTTTATGACTTTGGATGCAAATTGGGGTCCTTGGTCTGTGGTGATAGACCGTGGAGCTCCAAATCTCTAAAAAATCTGAGTATACAAGAAATCAATGACCTTCTCTTCACGAGCATGTTTGAAAGCACGCACCTCTACCCACTTTGTCAGGTAATCAGTGCATACTAGAATATGCACCTTTCCTTGAGAAGGTGGATCAATAGGTCCTACAAAATCAAGCCCCCACCTCTCAAATGGTTCTAAAACCATTTGAGGCTACAGTGGCATCTCATTTGTATGAGTGGGTTTCCCCATTCTTTGGCATGCATCACAATGCCTGATGTACTTTTTCACATCCTTGTGAAGAGATGGCCAATAATATCCTGTCCCTAGGATTTTCCTAACTATGCTTTTTACAGAATAGTGTCCACCTGAGGGTTCATCATGACAAGCTCTAAGGATATCATACACTTCATCCTTTCGGATGCACCTACGTAACACATGGTCAGGACTGCACTTAAAAAGCATACCCTTAATCCATTCAAAAGAAGAACTCTGTTTGATCAATTGTTTTTTTTGTTTTGAAGTGAAATGTGGAGGAACTTTCCCTGTGACCAAATAATTGGCTATATCTACAAACCAAGGTGATTGGACTGATATAGCAAATAGTTTTTCATCAGGAAAAGTGTCATCAACTAATTCCCCTTCATCTGTGTTCTGCAACCTGGACAAGAAATCTGCCACAACATTAGCTTTTCCTGGTTTGTTGATTATAGTGATATCAAATTCTTGCAGCAACAACAACCAATGAATAATTCTTGCACTTACCATAGGTTTATTCATCAAATACTTAATGGTTGTATGATCTGTGTGAATAAATATTTGATAACCTGTGATGTAATGCCTGAATTTGTTGATGGCATATATTACTGCTAGGAATTCCTTCTCAGTGGTTGTATAATTTTTCTCGGCTCCTGTCAAGTTCTTGCTAATGTTGTAGATGGTATAGTGTTCACCATTGTCAATTTGTCCTAATGCTGCTCCAATTGTTGTATTGGAGGCATCAGTCTGTATGTGAAATGGTAATGTCCAATTAGGTCCTCTGAGCATAGGTGGAGTTATCAATTTCTCTTTCAGAGCTTCAAATGCTTCCTGACACTTTGCAGTCCAGGAGAATTCAGAATCTTTAGTCAATAGGGCAAACATAGGACTGGCTATTGTACTAAAGTTGGGAATAAACCTGCGGTAAAAACCAATGTGTCCTAGGAAGCTTTCGACATTAGTCTGAGTTTTAGGAGGAAGGAGATTCTTGATAATTTCCACCTTCTTTGGATCAACTTGGATCCCTTCAGGAGAGATGTGATGACCAAGAACTATCCCTTCCTTCATCATCATGAAGCATTTTTCTGGATTCAAGGATAACTGGTATGTTTCACAGCGAGTTAAGACTTTGTCAAGATTTTCCAATGTAAAATCAAAAGTTTGTCCACATACTGTGAAATCATCCATGTATATTTCAACACTTTTGGTGGTCAGATCAGCAAAAATTGCTAGGACTGCTCATTGAAAAGTTGTTGGGGCATTACACAAACCAAAAGGTAAAACCCTATAGGCAAATGTTCCCCATGGACATGTAAAAGTTGTTTTCTCTTGATCTTCAGGTGCAATCTGAATTTGATTATATCCACTAAATCCATCAAGAAAACAAAAGTATCTTTTTCCAGCAAGAGTATCTAACACTTGATCTATGAAAGGTAATGGAAAATGGTCTTTGTATGTCACCTTATTCAACTCTCTATAGTCTACACATACTCTCATTTTTCCATTTTTCTTAGGAACTATAACCAATGGAGAGACCCATTGGCTATCAGAAATTGGGTAAATGAATCCTACTTCCAGAAGTTTTTCAATTTCTTCTTTCACAATATCTCTTAAGGCAGGATTCAATCTTCTCTGGGGTTGTCTAACTGGCTTGACTTCTTCAGTATAGATTCTGTGGGTACATATATCAGGATGAACTCCTGACATATCTTTGTAGTTCCAAGCAAAAGCATGAACATGCTTCTACAAGACAACTATCAATTTTTCTTCCTCTTCCCTAGTAAGCTGGCTGTAAATGTTCAAAAATTTGCCTGGTTGGACTTCTATTTGTTTTGTATTTAGAAGGACTGAATTCACTCCTTCATACCTGGTGATTAAGGGATTAAGAGGACATTGCTGAGATGGGAGAAAAGAAGCAGTTTCTATTTTATTGCTGCTTGAGGGAAGCATATCTTGTATGGAACAGTGAGAAGGAAAAATTAGATGATGGTGCCATCCATGTGGTAGTGAAACAGAGTTTCCCTGTGATAGTACAGATGGTTCATCTTCAGATTTTTGATTCTCCTCATTACTTAACTGTTGGATATTTGTTGCTTCCCCTTCTAAACCTTGTTCATGCAGAACATTCATCAGGATTGTTTCATTTTCTAAATTTTCTGTGTCACTGAGGTCTTCTGTGTGTTCTCTTACTACTAAGGTAGCTAGTGTAGAAATGACCTCTTCTGGTTCTTCCTCTGAGTCAGAAAACCATAACCGACCTAAAAATTTGCTAGATGGTTTTGCAGGAGGATATAAAGAAATCTGTTTCAGATCAATACCATTTGAAATAGTCATATTTCCAGATCTGCAGTCTATGAAGGCTGCTACAATTGCAAGCCAAGGTCTTCCCAAAATAATGGGATATCCATGTGCTAAATTTCTTGGTTGTAAAACCAAAAAATCTATAGGGAATTCCCAAGAAGAAACTTCTATAGGGACATCTTCAATGATACCTTCAGGTTTTGCAACTGACCTATCAGCCATTTCTAAAACTGTAAATGTGGGGCTGAGATGTTTGAGCTGTAATTGTTCCATTGTATCCTTGGTCATGACATTTATTGCAGCTCCTAGATCTACTAAAACATTTGATATTGGTACTGAACCTATGGTGACTGTGATAACTGGGCTTCCTGGATCACTATACTTTGGAGGTACTAGTTTTCTAGATAAGAGATCAGCTATCTTCCCTTCAACCTGCATAGTTTTGGGAAATGCCTTCTTTTTTCTTCTTGCTCTTTTAATGCACAAATTTTGGATAGTACTATTAATCTCTGGTATTTCCTTAATAGCTTGCAATAAGGGCAATGATATAGTCAACTTTTTGAGTTCTTTGACCAATTCTGACTCAGAATTTTTTGGTATTGCATTGAATCTTTCAGGATATGGAATTATCCTTGGTAATTGTTCTGCCTGTGGTTCTATTTTTGTCTCTTTCTCTATTGTTGGTTGGATTTTCTCTGGTTCCAATTTTTCTTCTGTCTCCATTGTTGGTTGGACTTTCTCTGGTTCCAATGATTCTTGCTCTTCATTTTCTTTGATTTCATTTGAAACTGGTTTAGGTACAACTTTTCTTGAATGAAGTTGGATGTTACTACAATCAAGAACATTAATTTCAACATTTTCTTCACTTGACCACATAGATAGGAGGTGTCTGTCTCACTTGTTTGGATTAGTGATCGGTTGAGCTGGCAATTGAGGTTGTTTCACTTGCTGTGTTTGTTGCTATTTTTCTTGAAAATTTTGATTAGGTGCAGGCAACAAATGTTGAGTTTGACCTTGATTCCTTTGCTGCCTTGGATAGGATTGGTATTGTTGACTCCACTATGGTTGGTTTTGCATCCAATGTGGATTAGTCTAATTTTGATTCCAGGTTGGATTGTTTTGATTCCAAGATGGGTTGTTTTGATTCCATGAGGGGTTGTTTTGATTCCGATTCAGGTTGGGTTACTCCAATTTGCTTGTGGCCATTCTTGGGAATTTGTCCATTGAGGATAATTCCAAGGACGTTGGGGTGGTTCTGATTGTCCCCAAGGCATAGTACTAGGATTATGCCCCCAATTTGTAGGAAAACGAGGGGGATTTTGGTATTGAGAGAAATTTCCCCCTTGTTTTGGTCCAATATAGTTGAGTTCCTCAGTCTGATTTTCTAACACAGTTTTGAGTTGTGGTAGCAGGTGGCATTGATCAGTTGAATGCCTTTTTGAACAGATACTACAAATGGTTGAGATAGATGTTTTATTCAAAGGACATTCCTGCAAAGCATGTTTATTTCTACATCTTGGGCAATAAATTGCCAAAGGTTCTATGTTTTTTGCTTTTGCAGACATTTCCCCCAAAGTAGTGTTTAGGTGCACTAGAATATCAGTTTTGAAATTTGCAAGTTCCTCTATCAGGTCCTTCACATCAGTGCCATTTGTGCGGCTTTTTCTTCTTCTCTGCTTAGTGCGAGAGTAATTCCTATAGAGATCCATAATTTCATCATTACTGAGAGTGGTTACATCCCCTTTTCCCATCAAATCCAGAACTTCTCTGGATTCATCTTGCAATCCTCTCAAAAATATGGTTTTACATAATTCTGGTTCTACAAGTCCACATCTCCTTTGAACAAAGGAGAACCTATCAAGATAATCTTCCAATGTCTCATCATCTTCCTGCTTGATTCTGAATAACTCATCTTTCCTATTCCTTACACGACAATATTCTTGATATTTGTCTAAAAAGACAGTTTCCATTTGATCCCAGGTTCTTATGGAATTAGGCTCTAAGCTCATGAACCAGCGTAATGCTGAATCCTTGAGTGTTGAGGGAAAAACCTTAAGTTTCTTATTGTCATTTATATAATCATAGGTCTGACACACTACCTTGAATTCAAACAAAAACTGATCAGGATCTTCAGATACAACACCTCGAAAGGTTGGAAGTACTGAAGGTGAAATGGTCTTCATGGGAGAGTTTTGTGTTGGATTCAGACGAATAGGATATTCAAATGTTCTGGAAGGTTGGGGCATATCCTGATCATCTCCTTCATTATGGACATAGCCATGTTGGCCATCTATATTGCCTCCTTCTGCCATAGTTTCCTGTTTGTTGGGAGAAGTTAAAGCTTTCCAAATTGTCTTCTCAAGAGGTCCAAGACCCTCTGTTGATAATGAGTCTGATGAATTTTCTTCCTTAGGATATTCTGATGATGATAAAATTGGTGATTTTCCTTTCTCAAAATGTTCTAATGATGGTGAGACTGGTGATTTTTCTATCAATATTTCTGGTAGTTCAAACACAGGTGATTCACCCCTTAGGCGTGAAGATCTCCTTAATGGAACAAGCCAGGGATCCTTTGGGGTAGTTCTACCTTTTTCATCCCTAGACTTACTCATTCATGTTTACTCTTAAATGACATAAATTAAGTCAATAGTTGTTATCTTCCTCAGCTGTTGTATTCAGATTTTAACCTAAATTTTCATAGCTTAGTCTGATTACAGCTATTGGACTATTTGTTTTCTTCTGGCAACACTATTCCTCGACAATGGTACCAAAATGATGCGTAGTCATTATACCATCATTAATTCTCAATGAATTTGTCAATCCAGGGCAGTGTACAAGGCTATCTACGAAAGAAGAAGTGAAACAACTATAACTTAGGTCAATCTAGAGCAACAGGTCTTATTGGTGGAACCGGTTGTGTGGGGGTTTTGGGACATTCCTATCTCTAAATTGCATGAATTAAACCTTAATCTAAGTTGCAGAATTGGAAACTAATCATTAACTATAGAAATGAAGTCCTAATTACAATTGCAGAATGAGACCTAATTATATTGCAGAAATAATAGTTGCAGAATTGAAAGTCTGATCCTAATTGCAGAAAGGAAATCTAATTACTTTTGCAGCAATGAAAGTCTAATTCTAACATGGAAATGAAAACTGTCAAGGCTCTATAATAGAAGGTTGTCAATCTTCTATGCAGGATTTGACAACAAAACATAAAATGCAAGAAATTGCTGAAAACAGTAAATTCTGGGAATAACAGTCTGAAATAAAGTGGAAGCTTTGCTGAAAGTAAATATTACAACTAAAACATTAAGCACAAGATTAATCTAAACATAAATAAACTAAGATCACAAATATTGTCAGTTGTTTACAAGCAATTGAAATAACAAGTTCTACAACTCATTCTGCTACAACAAAATCAGAATAAAAACCTGCTTGTTAGTCCTCCTCCTAGGTCTGGAAGTGGCCAACCTCCTTGTCCAGAAGAAGGTATAAGTCTCTCTCTCTCTAGATCTTAATCACACTCATTTACAAGCAATATGAAATAGAACTGGTGCACTTTATTGATTAAAGAACATGATTACAATAATTCTATTGAAAACCTGTTACAGGACTGTAACAGTCAAATTCTACCTATTTTCTGCTTCTTCCTAGCTTCCTTACTTTCTACTTCCTACTGCTACTACTCCTAGCTCAACCTGAATGGGAGCAATATTTATAGATGTCCTAAGGTCTGATTACAAACAAAGAATATCTCAAAAGATCTAATCCTACAATGTTGCAACAAATTCTGGTTTTATCCTAGAAGAAGATTAAAACTTGATCTTTCCCTTAATGATGGCTTTGGTCAGCAATGACGGCAAAGACAGATGGAAGATCTTTTCCTTTACCTTTTCCAACCTTTATTTCCCTTTTTTCGGCTTCAAAAATCGGTCAACAAGTCAAAAAGCACATTCTATTTTCATTTCGAAGATAAGTGGCTTCATTTCGAAGACAATGCAATTCTCATTCTGAAGATCGCTCATTCCAAAGATACTGCAATTCTCATTCCGAAGATACTGCAATCCTTCATTCCGAAGATCCACTCATTCTGAAGATAATGCATTCTTCATTTAGAAGATCCGCTCATTTCAAAGACGCTGTGTTCTCTCATTCCGAAGATATCTGTTCATTCCGAAGATACTTCGGAATGAACAAATGTGTGCTTTTCCAGTGATTTCTTCTGCATCTCTTCGGTGGGTTATCTCCTAAGATCAAATTCCAATGGTCTTCATCTCTTTCCACATGTGAATTCCATGCCTTGCTATTTATGGACAGCTGGCTGGAATTTACATGGGAAAGACCAGTTTTTGTTGCACAACAACAGTTTGCTTGCACTGTTGCCAGATTTAGGTGAAATAATTGCTTGAGACAAATCAAAACATGATTAGTGAAATGCTGCTATTATTCTAAGCATATCCCATTTTAGCAAATCATAGCAAAAAGAACACAAAACTATGCAAAAAGCTGTAAAATCAGCATATAATATTCCAAATACATTGATCATGCAAAATGGTTAATATACAACATATTGAATCAACTTAACTAACATATCAGATAAAACATAAGAGTTTATAGGCATTTTTAGTGTTCAAAATATGTTATGATTGAGGCATTTCCAGGCCTCATCAGCATGCAGGGAAAATAGTTGCGATTTCACGACGTGCTACAGAAGAGAGAGTCCGAAGTGAGAACTGTCATGATTTCGTGACAAGTTCAAGGAGAGAGAAAGTAAAATGAAAAGTGTCACGATTTCGTGACATGCTGCAGAAGAAAGAGTTCAAAGTGAGAACTGTCGTGATTTTGTGACATGCAGCAAAGAAAAGAGTTTGAAGTGAGAAAGTGTCGCGATATCGCGATAATTTGCAAAAAGGACTGTACGGACAAAAAAGTGTCACGATTTCGTGATAGGTTCGAAGAGAAAGCACCAAGGAGAAAAAGTGTCGCGATATCACGACATGTCGGGTTTTCATGACTCGAAGGGAAGAAAAGCGCCAAGGAGAAAAAGTGTCACGATTTTGCGACATGTCAGGTTTTCGCAACCCGAAAAGGAGATAGAGTGTTTAGAGGCAAAAATGTTGTGATTTCGTGACATGTTCCATTTTCATGGGTGAAATGCAGAGAAAGGCACAAGGCAGCGAAAGTGTCGTGATTTCATGACATGTTTCATTTTCGCTGGTGAAAGATAGAGAAAGGCATAAGGCAGCAAAAGTGTCACAATTTCATGACATGTCATGTTTTCGTGGATGCATGCCGAGAAGAATGCAAGGAAGCGAAAGTGTCACAATTTTGCGACATGCTATGTTTTCACTGATACAAGCCAAAGAAAGAGGTAAGGAGGCGAAAGTGTCACGATTTCGCGACATGCTGTGTTTTCCCTAGAATAAGCCAAGAAAAGAGACAAGAAGGCAAAAGTGTCACGATAGGCAAAAGTGTCGAGATATCGCGACATGTGTTTTTGCGGCAATAGCAACATAAGAGTTATAGGGGCAATTGAAGTCGACAATTACCGATGTTTGCTGATGGAGATTAGGGTTTGCAGCCGACGAAGATTAGGGTTTATAGACGACATGATTAGGCATTGCACTTGCATAATCAATCGACTAAAGTTGGAATTTTTTCATGAATATTTGGTTATAAAAGGAGGGTTGTTTTGGAGATTTAGAATAATTGATTATGTGCTAAGCTCGCAATGCGTAGAGAGTGAGTCGTGTCGAATCAAGCTAAAGTGTGAAGCAAGAGCACACAGAGAGCAAAAAAGCAAAAAGGGGTAGAAGCGATCGATCGATTGTATCATAGCAGAATGTGCGAGGCATTTGTGAAGAAGCAGATTGTTTATAATCAGATAGTGTGAAGCTATTGCACACAAGAAGCAGAGTGCATAGAAACAACAAACTGTGTACAAAAATTGAAGGTATTTTTTTGTAAATTTCATAGATTCACTTGAACTCCAAGTTGCAGCTTGGCATCAGGGGTTGGTGCTCCTTCCAGTAGGTGCTGGTAAATTAGGGTTTGTTGCTCCTTTCTACTGGTATAGAAAAATTTGAGGGGTTGGTGCTCCTTCCAGTTGATGTTGGTAAATAGATTGTAAAGTTGTTGCTTTGCAAAAGCTGGATTTGGATGGTAGTCCAAGCAGTCATTTTTGAGGAGTAGCCACTTTGGTGAACCTCGTTAAATGCTATGTTGTGTGATGCTCTATTTTTAACTTGCTATTTATGTTGTGAGTTTCCTTTATTTCTGCATTAAGAGTTGTAAATTTAAAATTTAAAAGATCACACTGATTCACCCCCCCTCTCAGTGTCACTATGAGTGTAACAACCTAGGTATAAGGTAAATAAACTAACCTATGGTAATTACCCAAGTAATGGGATAATTACTCTAACATCCCCCCTTATTACATTATTTGGGTAATACATATACATCCTCCTATACAACAATATTTGGGTAAAGTATATAACTGCCCCAATACAATGAAGAAGAAGAAGAGAAATGAAAGAATGATGGCTCTTGCTTTTTCTTTGGCTCTTGCTCTAGCTCATGGCTCTCGATCTAGCTCTAAGATTACCTTTGGATTTTTACCTCTAGGTCTATCTCTGGATGTGCTTGTGAATCTACCTCTAGATCATTATCTCTGGATCTTCCTTTAGATATTCCTTTGGAACTTTGTCGTTGGGTCTGTCTTTAGGTCTGTCTCTAGGATTACCACTTGGTATGTCACTGGATTTACCTTAGGGTCTACCATAGGTTTTACCTTTTCGGTAGAAGCCATACAAAATTTCTTTCATCATGGTCCATTGTGTGTGATCTGTCCATCCACAATCGATATGAACCTTGTTGGCCATTTTCACTTTGTACCAACAACTGGAAGAAGAGTGATTTGTACATCCACATGAATCACAAGGATGTAATTTCCAACATCTAGCTGCAACATGTCCTATATTTCCACAATGAATGCAATAATACTTTTTAGGAGTTGTAGGAGATTTAGGTTTTACAAACATGGTATTATTGGTACTTGCATGTCTAGTATAGCCAAGGCCTTCATTCTTTGCCTTGGCATTTAGCATTATAGGAGTTTTAATGCCTTGTTCCTGTTTACCTAATCTCTCACCATTGAATCCTATTTTCTTCATCAGTTTGGATCCAAATTGTTTGGTGTGTTGTTAAAAACACCCAATTTCAACATTTTCATCAATGCTTTTAACAATATGGAATTTATCATTATTGATGAGATTATGGAGCTCTTTTTGAGGAGTTTCAGTTTTTAAGTCACTAGTGTCACAAGAAAAATATGCTACTGAGATGAGATCACCTATGCTACAACTGATATCTACCATTGAAGGTAGGAGGTCACCTATATCACAACAAGCATTTGCCACAATTGGCTAAAGGTCACTCGTGTCACAACAAGCATTCACCACAATGGGTTGAAGGTCACTTGTGTCACAACAAGCATCAACCATTAGGACCTCTTTTTCCTCATTTATTTCTATTTTCACTTTGCATTGGGCAAGGTCAAGAGCAACCAATGAAATGTATATACCTCTTATAACACCAATAGGAAATCTAACACCATTTGTTTGAAGGTCTGTAGAAGACTCAAAATCTTCCAGTAGGTCAACTAAAGCATTGTTTAGTGTAAGAAATGTTCCCTTATCTTAAAAATTAGGTCCATCCATCTTAGGTGGAAAATAAGGACCTTTAACTAATTTAGCAACATCAGTTTGTTTTGGGGCTTGCTTTTTCTTTGATCATTTCATTTTTGAAGGTGTCGGTCTCTGCCGAAAATGCACCTTTACAAGGGAATTTTGTAAAATAATTGTCTAAGGTGTCGGTCTCTACTGAAAATGCACCTTTACAACTTGTTCCCCTCTTTTTGAAAAATTTACAGAGACAAAATGTTGTAAGAAGTGTGACTAAGGTGTCAATATCTGCTGAAAATGCACTCTCTTAAGCCTTCCTTCCTTTTTAGCAAAATATTCTATAAGGGAAAAAATAATGTGTATCCCCCCTTTTTGCAAAATTTGATATGGGAGAGAAAAAATTTATCCCCCCTTAATATAGAAATAGCCTCCCTTGTGTTACAAATTTTTTGTCTTAGGCAAATGCTAAAGTTTTCCTTTTTAATGCAAAAGAGAGCAACTAGGAAGCCTCTAGAGCAATTTGCTTTCTAAGCAATTTGTCAAAAATACCCCCCTTAGGTAAGTTTACAAAATCACCCAAATGGAATGTTGGAATGTTGGAATGAGAACTAAAAATATTGCACACTTTTGAAGCCACTTGGGCTTATATATGAACTTGCAAATGGAAAATAATTGCAAGAACTAATTAATTTTCATAAGAAAATTTAATGTGAATTAAATTAAAATAATTTAATTTAAAAAAATGTGCAATGCTTGGAATTGAACCTAGGACTGGGAGGCATCCAAGGCCTTAGTTCTTTGTAACTTACCAACTTTGGCAAGTGGTGTTAGTGAAATTTAAAGCACAACAAAAGTACTTTATATTGGCCTCATTTTTGGTGTGTTTCCTTTACATTGTATGACACATCCACACTTCCGATTCTGGTGGTGATCCGGCAATACTATGATGCTCTCGGTGGGTGGTGCCTCTCCAACGGCTGCCCATCTATCTATAGTTGGACTATCATATTTGCAATGGGCTTAAAATTAAATCCTATCAGTAGTTCGCAACCTATGGGTATGACCTCCAGTGGCATTTGGTGAGATCTATCTATCTTGGTCTTTGAATTTCAAACACATTCATCTCATGGTGTTATTTGATCAATGCTTGTTGATGATGTGTATCTCCAAATCTGTGTGGCTGGCTATATCCCAATGTCACATAGCACTCTGCTTCTAGTAATATTATTGTTGGGCTTCACCTATAATTCCTGTTGATTTCCTCCTAAGTAGGCGTCTCCCACTGTGAAATATGGTTGCACTCACAAATTGATGTTGTTGTCTTCAACTCTATGAAGCTACTCCATCCGAAAAATGAGTGGCAAATTGTCTCCAACCTTGTGTGTGAATCCAATAACGTGGGCCTTCAGGTTAGGAAACTTGTTGTCGCCACCTGCAGAGAGCCTTTAAGAGCATGTTCTTTGGGCCTTTGTTCATCCTTAACACTTTCAAGAATGATGATCAGATCTATAGCAGATTTCCTGTGTGACAATTGGATGGAGAGAGAATTTTGCATCCGTACTAATGACTTTCTCTACCCGACGAACGGTGGGACGACAACATAAATACTTCACTGATGGCCACTAAAAATTTTAATATATATATTTTTAACACCTTAGGCTAGAAAAAAAACACTGACTTGCATTGTTCATTTAGGGTACGTCTATGCAATCAATGAATAATTCACCACTAAAATCAATGATTTATGCTCTACAAATTGATGCCTTCTTCTGCAAATTTCCAGACTTAGCTGCTATGCCACCTATGACCAGATATCTGGTCCACATCCACTCCCTCCTATTGGATCTCCTCTAAGTATGCTATAGTGATCAAACTAAATAGTTCCTTGCCCTCATCTACATGAAGTGATTTGCGATGTCGTCAAGTGCTTCGAGACGCCCATGATCTATCGACACAAGGTTGGATATTCCTGTGAGATCATAGGGCACCCAGTACTTAAATATATTGCAATAAATGATCAAACCCACTATAATAAATGGTCTAACCCACAAAAATCATATGTTTTCTAGCTACTTGATTTGTCTATGACATTGTGATATGCAATTCCTTCTTGGGATGATAATTGTTTCGTATTGATACTTGCAACAAAATGTCAACCTTTCGATTTAATTGGTAGAGCTGAGTGAGCAATGACAATGCAACTGGTATACACCTGCATTGAGGGTACACACTTGCATGAAAGCTTAAAAGATAAAAAAAACAATCAACTGACGACGATGGTAAGAGCAACATCATGTAGAAAAAAATGTTTGCTTTTTTTTTAGTCCCACATGGGACGTGTGGGAAAAATTATGTAGTTAAAAAATGTGAAACCACCATAAGTCTCATGACTACCTTTGATTAGTCTATGCTACCCAAAATCTAGCCTCTCGCGTGAGTTATACCCACTTGAACTTTGCCACTTGTCAAAGTTTTAACTAGCCCCCACCTAGATCTAGATCAGTGTTGTCATGATACTCCTATGTTATGCCATGTGACACTGGCCTTTTGTCTGGTTGCATCCACCTAGATATAGATCAATGATGTCATTATTCTCCTATGTCACACTGCTTGCTGTTGGCCTTTCATCTGGTTGCATCCACCTGGGCACCCACACATCATAGGGGAGTCTACCAATCCCTCATAGGAAGTCACATCACTATGATGAGTGTCCAAGACTCAGTCCTAGGACGTTATGCATTTTTTCAATGTGGACCATGGTTGTCCACTTCAAGTCTAGGTGGGGCTGACTATAACCTATTGGACCTTTGAAAATATTTTTCTTGATCCACTATAGAGAGATTTGTCAGATATTTAGCTATATGGGCTTGTCATACTCTAGGGTTCCACCTAGGTCCATGACACTAGGGTCATAGATACAGTTAGTCTATTAGATCACCAAATTTGTAGTCCATATCTAGATCAGGATTAGGTCAGTCCTCCACATCTAGGTTCAGTCACTATGTTTGTCAGCCAACAAGCTATTCGCATCACGACTCATGTCTAGTCTATGCATCATACAGACCTTGAAATGAGAGTTTGGTCATCTGTTAGCTGGTCAATGGCCTACTTTAGATTTCGATTTAGGTCCTAGTGAGTTATAGATCTGATTGAGCCTCAGATATTCAAATGTGGAACACAAAGCCTTCAACTACAGAGCCAACTCATGTCACATCAAATGCGGAGAAGCTCCTTCCAGCTCTGATACCATATTGACTTAGGCAAAATAATCGATGCATATTATTGATAATTTCAAGAATTAAAGACAATAAAATGATGGTAAAAAAATAATATCCTAAATAATATATGTTGACAATGTGAATGTCGGTAAGATAATCTACTAACCTAGGTAGAAGCAAACTAACCTAGGTAGAAGGTAAATAAACTAACCTATGGTAATTACCCAAGTAATGGGATAATTACTCTAACAGGGAGGGACAGAGGATTCTTCTAGACCTTTTATACATTGTACAAACATTTATCCAAAACTATCAAAAAGTTTTCATAGTGTAGGACCCCTCCCTTGCTCAAGATATTGCTCTTCAACATTGTCTAAAAGTGGTTTCCTATCGACTTTCTACCTTCTCAATGGGATATTTGTGACAATAGTGTGTCTTGGTATGAGCTTTAAGTGATCATTTTTTCTAATACCAATGATAAATCTCTTGGTGTCAATGAATTTTATTATGAATTTTATAAGGCCCTTTGGGATGTGGTGGGACCGGATCTTCATCATATCTACCTTGAAACTTTTAAAATGAAATACTTTGGCCAAATGATAAATAGAGGTAATATCAAGGTCATTTCCAAATCTAGTGATCCTAAGGAAATATGTAATTGGAGACCAATTAATTTACTCAATGCATCCTACAATATCATTGCTCTTAGATTGTGAAACCTATTTCTTCACATCATTCGACCAGAGCAAAATAGCTTCATAAAGGGTGAATAACATGTGCTTATACTGAGAGGGGGGTGAACAGTATACAATAAAACTTTTTATTTTTCAATCCAAATAATAGCATCAACATTAATAAAATATTAAACATCATACAAAGCATCACACACATGAGAGACATCATTTTTACGTGGTTCACCCAAAGATGGCTACTTCCACGGAGAAAGTATTTCTTCTAAATATTTCTCAAATAATCTTTTGGGAATCCTTCCCAATTACAATTTTTATGGACCTCTATCCAAAGGAGATGTTGATCCTCTTAATATGGTTTGTGGATCTCTATCCATAGGAGAACTCCTTCTCCTATGCTCTAGTTGGTTATCTCTAGAAGACTATTGCCTCCACTGCATTGGCTTGTGGATCTCTCTCCATTGAAGACTCTTGTCCCCACTTAGAAGACCTATCCTCACTACCTTGGCTTATGGATATTTATCCACTGGATACTAATGTCCTCTTTGATCTGTAACCTCCAAATATCTATCTCAATTTTGTACTAAAAATAGTCTAGTCGTCCTAGAATAGCCGCTCAATAGGTCCACTCAGAACCTGCTCAAATCTGCTCAATAGGTCCACTCAAAACCTGCTCAAATATGCTCAATAGGTCCACTCAAAACTTGATCAACTTTTCTCAATAGGTCCACTCAAAACCTGCTAAAATTTGCTTAATAGGTCCACTCAGAACTTGCTAAAATATTCTTAATAGGTCCACTCAGAACCTGCTCAAATCTACTCAATAAGTCCACACATAACTTGTCCAAATCTGCTCAATAAGCTCACACAGAACTTAACCAATCTCATAGAAACAAAAAGTGAATTGGTAGAGACCCAATATGTTTCAACTCAGTTCTCAAACACTTTCTCAAATCAAATCAGAATATAGAATAGTTTTTTTTACGTAACTTGGACAATCACTTCATACAACCACTTGACTAGGCTCAACCAACTCTACTCAACCAATCACTGAAGAACCAACTCTCACTTACAAACCCTAGTCCAAGCATGTATCATCCAACTCAAAATATTTCCAATAATGCTCTCAACAAATCTCACATAACAATGATACTCATGATATTTTCAAACCCTAGTTCAAGTTCTTTGCACAATCCAATGGCTTCAACAACAATGCTAACAAAACAAGGTTTTAATCACAACACTTGATTTTAGAAAACCTTGAAGCATTTAACTCATACACTTTTGAAAATGAAACCCTAATCAAATCCTTTTCACTCCAAACTTAATTTTCAAGTAAGCAATCAATCATCTCAACCAAGAAAGAATTTTCCCATACCTTTTTGCTTGACAAGGAGTTGATCTCACAAATCTGCCACACTCACAATTTCTTCTTTGCCAATCTCAACAAGGGTTAGAGAGTAATAATTTCTTCAACAAAATACAATGCAAAATAATACCAACATAACACCTTATCACTCCAACTCAAATAATATTCAAATACCCTCACAATAATTTTCTTTAACACAAACCCTTTATTAAATATCAAACAACACTAAAAAAAGTCTTAACCCTTCAATATTTGCAATATAATAATTTAATACTATCAAAAATATTTAATATCAAAGCTTCCTTATTACTCCAATTAATACCTTCAACTACCAACATTATTCACCAAACACTCTTTAAACAATTTCACAAGCAAACCTTATACCTCCAAACACCTTGTAAGAAAACCTTAGGCAATAAAATTAATTTCAAAAAGCTTTACCTTGGCCATCGACGGGTTTCAACCCCGTTACCTCTACCTCCGCAAGCAACCTACCGTGGGCTCCATGACCATGTGCTCTATGAGCATGTTTAAGAGCCAAAAGGCTCTTTCTCCTCCTTAGCCTTTCCACTCAATGAAAACGTATGAAAAATGTTTCCCTTTGGTGCTCACCACCATGAGTTTCGAACACAACACTTGCTTCCTCCAAACTTTTACACTTTGCCACTTGGACCACCATGTCCATTGTGCTTTGAAGACTCCAACATTTTCACTTTATACTTGGTGCTAAAGACAAAATTATATTTCTTCTTCTTCCTCAATGAATCCTTTAAAAAATGCAAACGAAGCTCTTTTACCTTGGCACACAATATTATTCGATCGAGGGATAAAATTTACAATGTCTTTGAGGCCACCTTTTATACACAACCATGTATTTTATTCAAATGTCAGCACTTCCTTGTTTTAATGACATCGGTGCCTTTAAATACTTTATAAAATATGCAAAGTGCTTAAATTAAATTTGATGACATCAGCATTATAATTTATAAATAATTTAAATTTTATAAATTATAATTATAGGTTTAATTTTTAAAACCTTCCTTTACTTGCATTCCATGGTGTAGATAATATTTATTTATAAAATTTAAATTCTTATTGAATTTAAATAATTTATAAAAAATATTATATCTCCTTTTCAACTTTGCATTGAAACTCTTGACCTTTGGTCTTCTTCCTGGATATCAAATAGCAACTTTGACAACTTCGTTCCTTGACAAAAACCTTGATATTAATGTTAACTGTATTTCTTGACATCAATGAAAATTTTAGCTTAGGGAACCAAAATGTCCAAAAAGGGTAAATATATTCTAGACAACATCATTTTTGTCTGGGAGAGAATGGAATGGGAAAGAAAATCTCAACATATATCCATGTTCCTCAAAGTTGACTTCACAAAGACCTATTATAGGATTGAGTGGTCATTCATACTAGCCATGCTACAAGCCCTAGATTTTAGTCCTACTTTATTTAGCACAATAAATATGCTTTTTATAGATGCTTCAACCTGCATCATTATTAATGGATAACAATATTCCTTTTTGGGATTATATATATCTATTCAACAAGGATTTCCTCTTTCCCCAACATTATATGTCCTAGCAATATAAGACTTTGACTACCTCCTTGTTGATGTTATTGCTAAGGGTCGGGTGAAAGGTATATTATTACCCTACACTTCTCAATAGCTTGTGAATGGGAAATTTGTTGATGATTTTTTTCTTACCCTCATTGAATATGAAGACATTGTGCAACATGCCCTTTAGTGTTTGGACACTTTCTTCATAGCATCTAGCTCTAGTATTCAATGGTAGAAAACCTAGTGTTATAGGAAATTCTTTATGCCAAAACTCTCCTAGCTCTACCGATATAGTTGGAAGTGGATTTATCATGGAAAAATATTTCAATTTATTAGAATACCTTTTACCTTTTAGTCTTATTCCTTTGCTATTTTGTAGTATGTCCCTCGTAGAGTGGAAAAATTCTAGAAGTGGATTCCCAAACAACTTTCTTTAGTAGGGAAATTCCAGGTCTACCCAAAGATTATAACTGATACTCTATTCTTCTTGTTAGCCACCTTCCAAAGCATTTTATCAAAAAATTAAGAAACGTATCCAAAACTTTATGTAGATATATTTAATAGATAAATATGATTTCCACATAATAGCTTAGGAATTTTATCATGTCTTAAATAATCGAGGGGTTAGGGATTCTAGATACCTTTTGACAAGGCATTACTCTATGTGCAAAATGTATTATTTGAGCTATTCAATGCAATAAGACATGGAAAAAAATACTTCAAAACTACAAAGCCTTTCATTCCCCCCATGGGAGAAAATCCTAGAAGGGGCTTAGATTTCAATACATATTGGTGGTGAAAGTTCCTGATAAAATTTAGGGTATTATTGTTGCCAAAATAATTTAGAAAGCTTGAGAATCTCTTAGGTCCTAGCTTCACTAGAATGGAAATTATTTTAGCAATGATATTTTTATCAACTAGAAATTATTCTGGTGGTCCCCCATTCTTACTCATCAAAATCATCCTTTAGCCAAAGTCCCTTAGATTTGATCCTTGTAGTTTTACCATAAGGGCATAAAAGTCATCTTTGACATTTCTTCCAAATAAATCAAAAATTGGCTCTCATGGTAAGAAGCCAAAGTGTAGTTTCACCTCATTGAACTAAACAAGGAGATGTTTCAAGTGGTCCAAGATGTTATCCCACTTGATATGCTTCATAAAATTAGGGTTTGAAGCCCTTTCCCACTGTTGAAAGATTGGAAGTGGTATCCTAACACTCCATTTAGGATATATAAACCCTAAAACGGGTATTCATGGCTTTCCTAATATCTACCAATGGTTGCAAATCTGAATGACCATAAAAACTTTGGTCATCCAACAACAAGCGGTAAAACTACTTTCACACTCTTTGGGATGTACTTCTAGAGCCTAAAGTGACTCACTTTCTTTGGTGTCTCCTTTTATAAGGGCTATGTATATGAGAATGGCTAGCCCAACTAGGCTTAAATATTCATAAATGTTTTTTTTATCATTTCAAGGAATCCATCAAGCAGTTGTTCTGGCATTATTCTAGAGTCGAGGCTGCGTGGGCCTAGATCCATGATTTTTTCAACCCTTTCAGGCCTAGTCCATTCTTAAAGTACATGATATGTTTTGGAGATATGACTAGAATACCAACAAGTATTGAATAGATATAGCATATTTTTAAAGTTTAAATTCTATTTGACATATGAAAAGCCATAATCCTATTAATTTTTCCAAAGAAAAAGCTCCTCTAGAATTTTCAATGCATTCAAAAGCTCTAATATACTCTAATGTTTTACTTTAGATTCAAGCATAGGCTAATAAGGTATCCCTTAATATTCAACATATATTGACTCTTCTAGATCATTGGGTGAATGCTCCCTACAATGTGTCTTATGTACCACCCTCTCTTCTCAACTAGAGGAAATCCTCATCTTAGTAGAGATTTCAAGGTAAAAGGAGAACATGGGGATATACTCCAACTTCATGCAGCCCCAGACCTAAGGATTTCCACATCCAAGGTGGATTTTATTCCCTACGACATCCCCCACAATAAAAATACTAGAGCTCTTCTTCAAGGTGGGCTAACCCTCCTTAAATTATTGAAGACACTCCTAAGTATAAATATGTTGAATTATGTTAGGAGATTTTACTAGCAGAACCCGATTTGCACATTGTATGGGTCAATCCATTAGATAAGGACCCCCCTCTTTCTACTAGATCTACCCCTATGAAAAATTGATTGTTGGTTGGCTCTCCTCTTTTTTCTTTTGTTGAATTATTAGATGCTTTGTAGTTGCTCCAAGACTAGTTGGTTCTATATTAGTTTTTATTGCATAGGTTTTATGGGGTGTGCTTCCATACTACCCACTTGTTGTGAATAATGTACTCTTATTTTTTGTTTTAATAATATGAAGTCACTTTCAACAAAAAAATAGTGATTGTTGCAAAACAAGTGTTTTTAAAAATCCTTCTTAAAGTCTCATTGCTCGTGGTTTTTTTTAGTGCATGTACCAACTAATAAAATTATTAAAAAAATTGGTAAGTTTCATCTGATCCCTCAAACATAGGAAAGGTATAAACCATTCGACAATGAAAGATGTATTGAATTGGTTGTTTACCTAGTTAAATATGTTTGTTTGTATTGAAATCATTAGTTATTCATATGGGTTCACCTTCACCTTTATCCTTTGTATAAGGGAATATGCACCATCAAACCAAATCTTGCCAAAAAGGTCATCAAGCTTAATACATAAACAATCATATTTTTATAACTCCTACCTTTGCAACAATTTTACTTGGTGATAAATATAGGTTTTATTATTTATTAATTAAATTTCAAAAGGGTTATATTAAAATCATTTTAAAATATAGTAGTTTTGTTTAAATAAAATTTTGATTTTTAAAATAAATATAGTTTAAATTAAGAAGGAACAAGAGTAAGCATGAAGTAAGTATCAATATCAAAGTTTTAGTTTTAGATTTTTGGATAATTTAAACAAAATAAATGATTTATATAAATAAATGATAAGGGGTAAGAAAAAAATAAAGAAAAGAAAAGAAAAAGTATCAATTAAATAACCTTTAATTAGAATTAAGCATGTTCTATTTGGAAAAATAATATTTCATTAATTAAAAAATAGAAAGAATAATGAATTTATGTCAACCTCTATCAAAATGAGGAAACATATATTACTAAGTATGATATGATGGAGGATGATATAATGGTTCTAGAAAATAAAATATTAATATTTAATTTTAATGGACATTGGTAGGGTTTTCAGAGATGCAAAATTGGGTTAAATGAAAGTGGAGGTAATGCTTAAATTATTTAATGACTGTCATTTTAAAGGGATTTTTTCTTTTTCTTATCTATTTCAAAAATTAAGGATAAAACAATGGGAGATGTCCCATGGTGTAGAGTAATAGGTGACACGTATTTAAGGCTATGGAGTGAGTATTGTCTTGTGATGACAAAAAATATGAAAATGCTTCTACTATGGGTTAGACATTTAGACTACCATATCACCGAATAGATAAAGAGGTTTGAGGAATATTGATAATTCTCAAGGGAATTCATCCAAGAGGGATCAATTATTGAAAAGTGAAATCATGCTATGTATACCTCAATATATGTTTCCACTCATATTTTAAAATCAATGAAGATTGAATATAAACGAAGAGAATGAGATTACTAAGTGGATTATAACAATATTAGATTTTATGTCACAAATACTTTGAAACCAAACACATGAAAAGGAATTTTAAAATTAAAATGTTTGAGAAATAAATAAAAAGTTTTGTCGATGAGACAAACTCAAATATGAATTAAGGGGGCCATATTGCAAGAGAAGATGGATTACATCAACATTTTTCTTGTCCTAATGACAAGTCCATCATCATAGTCCATTCATATCAACAACTTGATGAACTATAAAGGATGCATAAGATGATGAAGCACAATGTTCAAGTTCAAATATAAAAACAATTACACTTGTGATGGAATATGCATTGTCAATTTTCAATGGCAAAGGAAAAAGATAATAAGTTTGATCTAGGTAAATCATTCCAAATCATGGACTATTATGGATGCATTATATGAGGATCTACAATATCCAATTCCAAATATAAAAGGAATTAAATGTTTCAAGGAATATGCATTTTCAATTTTCAAAGAGGTGAAGGCAAAAGAGAATAAGTTTGATCTAGGTAAATAATTCCCAATCTACAGAAAGAGTATAAAACCATCTCTTTGCAATAAAAATCAAATTACTAGAAATATTGAAAGTTATAGGTTTTAGCATAGCATGAGAAAGTCAGTACTATGAAGGTTACCCCTTTCAATTTAAGGTTTTTTAAAAAATAGGTATTTTCAAGTTTATGTGTTGCACTTTTGGTTCTCCATGATAATGTAATTCTATGGATGATAATTTAAATTATGATATTGTGGAAAATTATAAGAGATTAATCGTTATGAGAGCACTAATGAGAATGGAAAATTGAGAAGAAGATCCTCTAAGCAAGAATAAATAGTATATTACGTATATTGGGAAACATCTCGTGATAGAAATATTAAATAGATATTTGATGTATAATAGTTAATTATAATAAATTAATGCAATCCCTTGATACATTTAGTTTCAAACATGATTTCTTACAAATAGTTACACTATTGTATAATGAACAAACATATGAAGGATAATGCATTTTCTAGGATTCAAAATATAAAATATATAAAATAAAGATGAATATCTTCAATATCAAAACTTTTGGTAATATATTTAAAAGAAAGAAATAAATTAAACCCAAAACTAATCATTTGTAATGGCTAATGAAAATCAATGAATGGATAAATATTATTATATATAAAAAGAATAATTACTTTATGATTATTACATGTGATATCAACTCAACAAGACTATCGAATAACAAATATTTTGTAGGTTACAAGGGCATACCCCTAAATTTCATTACTATCTCTTAGTCCTATATTATAAGTACTCATCCTAATATAATTTTAAATTACTATAGCCTCATGTTTTTACCATGTATCATAGGTATTTTTTAAAGTTATATTTTGTACCTATTTTAGTTTTGTGTTTTCTATGAAACACGTAATTTTATTTTCAATGACTTTATGAACCTTACCATTTATGAATGAGATAGTTATAATCTTGCTTTTTTTTAATGTGAACTTGAATACCATTGGAACTCAAATATATTTATTTTTCCAATCTTCAATTGTAGTAAAAATGAAAATAGATATCATAATATCAATGCTTCATGCATGAGATAAATATCATGGTTTTCTCATCAAAATAATTAAAAAATAAAATTTTCCTCATCAAGGACAAACTATCTTGAAAATTCAAGTAGGGTACAACTAGAATATTGTTTACCATATGTCAAAACAAAACCAAACTTATCTCTATTAAATTATAGTATATGTTCATTAATTAGAATAACCAATATGACTAAAGTAAAAAGGAGACAACACATATAATGGTCATATTTATCATCAATTAACTAATTATTCATAACAAGGTTATCACCTATCTCTCTCTCTCCTAACCATCCCTCTTAAATTTGATTTTGTCATACCTTAAAGTTACAAATATGTCATTTCTAAAATATCTTATTTTAATTGCCTACTATGGACCCATGTGGTATGGTATTGGGTATAATATGGACTCTTGGTGGATTAGCCTAACATACAACAAATGAAGAATCATATTCTAGTTTAAAATATAGGTGGATATGGATAAAAAAAGGTTATACAAATACCAATTTTTTATACTAGTACTACACAAGATTTTTTGTCTCATTGAATCAAACATATTTCAACACTAAATGAAATAACTATTAAAGAATAAAAAATAAATTATAAAGGAAGCAATCACTTATTGCATAGATATTATATCAAAATTTAGGGAGGTCAAGGAGGATTAAGTGAGAATTTGTAAATTATTTTGTCAACCATGATAGAAAGATAAAAAGATATCCTAATTAGAAAGATTGAAATAGAAAAATTACAAAAGGTAATTTATCTTTCCAAACTAACAAGACACCTAGTCTTGATGGATTTTCTAAAATTTTCCTTTATTAAATTTAGAATATGTTGAAGAATGTGATGTTGATTTTGATTGAAGAGGATATAAAAATAATGGTATAATAAGTGAAATCAATGTTACTTATATTGCATTGGTTCCTAAGAAAGATGAGACAAAATATTTTGATTATTTTATTTTTTTCATAATGCCTTTTAGAAATAACTCAAAGTAGAACATTTACTCAAATATCATATAAGAAAGTGATTAGAGTGAAAATGAAGATAAATGCACACAAATGGATGTATACTCTTGAGCACCAAGCATTTTAATTAAGTGAGATCACACTTAGACAATGTATTGCGTAGTTGAGGGCTATTTATATCAAATATGTAAACCTCAATAATAAATTATTATATTTTGAATTAGCATATGTTGATAAAACATAAAGTCATAAAAATTGCTTAAATTGATAAACCATTTTGCCTATCATACATTAGGCACCAGGAAGGTTTAGTTAATATTAATGATAACAATGATATATGCAATATCCATAGAGATAGTTACATCAAATTACATTAAAATATAAAATATAATGATTGATCATAGGATTTACACATGATTACATCATTTAATATAATACTTTTTCAATAGGGTCATATTGCACACATCTTAGTAATCCCCAATAATATGATATGGGGACATCCAAAGTGTCTTCTATATCATATTATTGGGGATTACTAAGATGTGTGCAATATGACCCTATTGAAAAAGGATTATATTATATGATATAATCATGTGTAAATTCTAATGGTGTAAATTTTAACTCTGAAGACTAATGGTGTTGTTTCTTATTTTGTCCTATTGGGATATTCCCTCTGGGACCATCCTTTTTGCTTGCAGCTCTTTCTTGTTTTGTAGGGATCATCTTGTTGGGATCCCCTTTGGCAATTTTATATTTTATCAAATTTTTACCTTATTGTTGTAATATTTTGTGGTTGGTTCAGGTTCATTGACCTTTTCTTCTCTGTATAATTTTTTGGGGCTCCTTTCAAAATAAATTTTTTAATCCAATATACCTATATAAAAAAATAATATGATATGGAAGGGGCTAACTGGATGATACATTTTTGGAGATAACAACTTCTCTCCATAGTCGATGCTCTAATGGTGCAGTTCACTTAGATTTTTGGAGGAACCATCTAAATTTCCCACATCATATGTACATATTTTTGCTTATTAAACATTAATTCAATCATCTATAACCTCACTAGTAGGCTTTGATTTCTTTGAATATTTTTAATTACCTTTGAATTGTTGACTTAAAATATTCCATATATTTGAAGTAATTTGCATGAGACTAAATTTTATGAAGTGCATTATATTTCTTCATAACAATTTGAAAGTGAATAAGAAGAGAAACAAGTGCATCAAGGGTTATAGGAAGATATTTTTCAACTATCAAAGATACCATGTGAATCACTAACCCAAAAATTCATAAGGGCAATGTGAGATTGGATAGTACATATTAAACACATTATTTATATGCCTTCATTATGCCTCTTAAAGATGTTATAATTTAAAGTAAGTAATATATTCTTCAACATTATTGAAACCTAGAATCATGAGGGAGGACAAGTACATTTCTAGTATGCTAAATTCCATGGTATAGATATTTCTAAATCACCTCTTCACTTTTTCCTACACTTTAATAAGGTCATTTTATTCTCTAATATAGAAAAGTATATATATTTTCACTGGCATTGAAAATATCCCAAGTGCTTCCTCCTTCTTATGTGTTAAAACTACATCATCATGTTTGTTTGTTGCATTGCTCTAAGAGATACACTAATGATTCTTACTTCCTATAAAATCACTCATTTGAATTTCCCAAATATTGTAGTTTCACTCATTAAGATGAGTAACATAAGATATTTGATTTATCTCACATAGAAAAACCTTCAACTCACAAAAAGATTTTAAAATGATGTAATCGATGTGAAGATATTCAAAAACCACGTGATCTAAAAGAGGGAATAAAATGATTTGTCTACAAAAGTATGACCTCTTAAAGTTTAAGGATGTTAATAGTAATAATAGAAACAAATTAAACACCTCAAAAAGTTATAAATTTTTTGACACATATCTATCACTATGAGTAATGATGAAAACCAAAATTTTACTTTGTTTACTGGGATTAGAATTTTTTTCATATTTATATAAAAAAACATCATTCACATGTTAGTTTTTATTATCAATGGAGTACAAAAAATTTAAATACTGAAGGAAAAGGAAATAACATCCATGAATCTTGTGTAGCCAATGTGTAACACAAGTCATGCTATCTAAGAGCCACTCCATGCACTAGGAACAAAAGAATTTTAGTTGATACATATTCCTACATTTGATCTCCACCCAAGATGACATATTGCTTGAGAAAATTAAGACTTAATCTGATGACATGAAATATTTGAGTCCCTATGATACATCATCTAGCCACCACTCCAAGCCCTATGATAACACAATGACATTTTTAAAATAACTTTAATTTGACCAATAGATGCAATTAATGATCTAAGAGAAAAGAAGTGGATGTATTTTAAACATGTGGCTTGTTGTACCCAAGAAAAATATACCTTTCAACTGATAAGTAGTTTCATATTGTATGGTTGATACCCAAGACTACACACCCTATAGGAAAAGGGACATACTTAGACTACACATGAAAATTGCATTAGCATGTCACATGATACAAATAAGTTTCACAATAGTTTAAACCTAGGACCAACCTTATACGGATGTCCAAATGGTGCCACTCTATCCAATTTGAAACAAACTTAGATGCAAGGATTCATGGAGGAAGATCCTTGGATACTTATCACCCATACCTCCAAAAGGTAAACACTTTATTTTATTCAAATAAAGAGGCCTACACTAAAACTAGTTCAAATAACATTTCCACCATCAAACATGTTAATGCAAACATTTATATGGGAGGATATGTAGGGTTTGGCCTTAGTCAAATTATCAAAAACTATGACATAACATCTATAGATAATATAAATATGGAAGACAAATTATAGGAGAGAAATATTTTACCCTCATAAGGATGCATACGTATAGATAACTTACATGAACTTGTTATTTTCATTATTGTTTCTTATGCCAAAATGGATTATGAAATAATTAAATATATAATTTTATTACTGTTTAGATGAATATAGAATTATTTGAAAAAACTCTTGGTGTGACCAATTAATGATATTTCATACCCACTATGATTCCATATTAGATTTCATAACATTTGCTTTAAATTAGTGTATAAAAGAAAAATATTGACTCAAATATTAAACAAAGAAGTAAAGAGAGAAAAATGAGATATCAATAGACATAAATGGATGGGTTCCCTTGAGCACCAAGAACTATGATTAAATGATATGACACTAATAAAATGTATTAGGTGTTTAAGGGGTATTTATACCAAATGCCTAAACCTCAAAAATAAACTATTATATATTAGTATCCCATGTTGACATAATATAAAAGGCATGCATATTAATTACAAGTTATTTGAAATTCATATATACACTAGATATTATGAATATTTAGTGAAGAAAATCCATAATAGTGTCTTACCCGATACCCACAGGACTAATTACATAAAATAATACTTGAGATGATTACTTTTAGGTTTTACCACATGATTACCACATAATTTCAATAATCATAAATGTAGATTGAAAAAATATCCAAGATATTATTATATTAAAGGAACATGGTGGATTTATTTATGGAAAGAAACCCTTTGATGCTACAAAAATTACACATTGTTAATTTTCTTTGTTCAAGGGAAAAAATAGGAATATTTGTATAGTTGGATATGAATAAAGTGTAAGGATCCATCTCATATAATTAGGCTTCGAACACTATAATAGATCCTTAGAATAATGTCACTAATGCAAAGAATATAAAAAATTGTGTAATTAAAAAAAGGGCTCAAAATGCTTTTATATGCAAAAGTTATGCCCTTTAGGTATTTTTCCATAGTAGTCTTCAAAATAAAAAATGGTTACCTTCCGAAACCTTAGAATGACTGCAACTAACCACAATTCACCACTTGGCATGCATAGATTCACTAATATCTACCAGTTATATTACACCACCTATATACCACTAGATATTGAAGATAAATGTGGATAGGAGACTTGTTTTGATTTGATTTTCAAAGGAGAATATATTGAAGTTTTAAATGTTTGTGCCACACTAGGATGTTACATCAACCATAATGTTATCCAAATTTTCATCTCACTATTTCAAATATACCAAAGGGTTTTGATATTTGAACCTAGGTCCTCTACACGTAAGGTACCTTGGGCTAGCTAAGGTTCTAGCATGCCTATTGGGGAATCTAACCATTCACCTCATATATTAACAAATGATATGCCTTTATCCTCAAATAAAGCATATTACGAAAACCTAGGAAAATGGATGGCATGATTTTTAAACTTAAGATATCTCATCTAAAGCCTTTACACGGGTCAATATATCCAATCAAGACAAATATTCCATGGTGAGAAGTGTAGCGACCCCGGGACGCACACACCGACCCTTTTTAACCCTACTTGCAATGTTATTAAAAAAACCAAGATGAAATGGAAGACAAGAAGAAAAAGCATATAACATGAAATAACAAAGATAGATCTCTTTATTGATATTGAAGCTCGGTTACATGTCGGTCCCTCTTAGGGATACCCATTTCGATACAATAAGTTACAAATAGGCAAAGAGTGCCCCTTTCACGAAGAGGTGGTGCGCTTATAAAAGCTTCCCGGTTCCGCACACGAAAATGTATGAGGGCTTACAGATGCCTCCTTCTCCAGGTCTGTTTCCTAGAGGGATCCCTTTTGCTCTCGTATGTTGCAAACTTCGTCCGATGAACCTGTGGCCCTGCAAGCAATGAAACAACAACACACGCTTAGGTGTCCGAGATTGCCTCCCTGGATGAGGTTGTTAGTAATAAAATAATGTAATGGAAATATGATGAAACTATGCCATGAAATCATGTAAATCTATGCTAATGATATGAAAACATGAAGAAACAGAATAAAAGAAGCTATGTCTAAAACCTAAGCTAAGCCTACGGGCCACTGTCCAAGACAACGGCCGCTAAGGTAAACCTTGCTCTCTTTGCCCCAAAGTTATGGGTCAAAGCCTATATCTGATGTCGAAATAATAGGTGTTATGCTCTTCAATTCGTCAGGGCTTCATCGTACACGTGATCTCAAAGGGAACTCTCCAAGTCTTGAAAGCTCTCCTCAATAAAATATGTCTCGATGATAGAAGATGATCCTTTGGTGCTCTTAGGCTTGCACCTTTTATAGTGTGAAACCCTAGGTCTATGTCCAAGCCCTAGGAATGAATTTCTCATGCGTAGTGCAAGTTAGCATGAGAAGCTTTTATCCTTTGTCTATGTTTGAAGGCCAGTTAACTGAAATCTAATTGCCCACTTGAGTCTCCTATGCGAATCGGTCATTAGCATGAGAAGCTTTTGTCCTTTGTTTATGCTTGGAGGTCAGTTAACTAAAGTTTAAATGCAAACTCAAGCCTCCTATGTGAACTGGTCATGAAAAGGAATGCAAAGTTACTCCCGCTCACCTTTATTGCATGCAGACTACCACTTCCACCTGTGATTAGGCCTATTTGTCAACAAACTGCTTCTTATGGCTTAGCCACTATCGTCTATAGTGGCTAAGATCTGGTCATTGTCATCTACAGTGGCTAAGGTCTGGCCACTCTAGGCTTGAGCGGCTAGGATCTGGCCACTCTTGGCTTGAGCGGCTAGGCTTGGATGGCTTGAAAAGGCCCCAAATGAGTGGTGAGAACCACTGTTGATGCTTGGAAAGTCCAAGATTATGTCTTATGATCTTATGAGTGTGTCTATGTGAGCAGCTCCCCTAAGCATGACATGATTTAGGTGTCTACAGATGCCCCTTTTTGTGATGCGCTGTGTGGAAAACACAACACTGAGCAAAAACGTAGACTGATCTGTTTGTAGGGTGTATGGTGATCAATGGTCTGATCAATGCCGGATGGCCCAATCATGCAAGATGGCATGCATCCCTTGAATCATTGCCTCAACGTTCGGAGGACTTAGCTCAATGGCTTTTGCATGTTAAATTGCACTCATTCCTCAAACTCAATCGGGTAGCTTCAATTGCTACAACAATTCCGACCGGTAGGAGAGCTACAATTGAAGATGTCATGTCTGCTTACATTCCCAAAAAACAAGGGAAATTTGTGATTGTTGTATGCAATGATTCATAGGATGAACATGATTTTTCTATGATCGAGTGATATTTTGCTGATTTTGATTATGATTATGTTGAAGTTTTGAACTACTTCCTCACACAATGAATTGGTGAAGAAATGACAATGAATGAAGCGACAAGTCGCTTGACCAATATGACTAATCTGGTTCCTTTCTAGCATTTGTTGCTTTTAATGGGCAATCCCACATCCAAGTGTGATTCCAATTGTTTATGATAATCATCCATCCTTATCCCGAGGAGCGGTCCGGCTATCAATAGCCTTCTTAGGGAGTTAGGATGAGTGATTCTATTTATGTTTAGATTGTATCACTTTGACTTAATGTTTTTGATGTCATAGGGGAATTAGGATGATCCTTTCGCACCCATGGAGCAGTCCGACCATCTTGGTCTTCTTCGGGATTGAAGGGTGGCACATCGTAATTCCAAAATGAGTTGTTTTTGCCCCAAGTGGCCTTATGGTTATCTACTCATCTCACCAAAATACATGGAGTGCAACTCGCTGCAATCACCGAGTGGATAGAGTAAGTAACTGGGTACGAGGCCTACCTGAGATTGTGCTTTTATGTGATTTTTTTGTTATTTTGAACATTCTGATGATCTAAAACCACCAAAGTGTGTTTATTTGCTATTTTTGTGGGATCCCTCAAGGAAGAAGTCCCTTATTTTGATCTGTGGATCTGGCCATTGTCAGGTCCAACGGCCTCTGAGTTCCTGCCTATGGCCGCTGTCGCCTTGAGCGGCCAAGAAGTTTGGGCCACTGACGTCAACAATGGCCAAGGCATAATTAAGGAAATATAAAATTTGCATTTCTAGGGTTTGACCTTTCACTTTCACTATTTGAAGATTCACTTTGGGAGCTCTGGTGTGACGATGATGGTTGCGACTTTGAAATTTGTTGGCATTGAGGACATGGCTGTGCAGGGTGAGACATCAGTTGTTGGAGGAGCCAGAGCTTCTTGGGTATTTCTCTTTTCTAAACCCTAGCTCTCTTTTCCTTGTCTGAGTAAAACTGAACCTCACTAAGTAATGGGTAAACTGAACCTCACTAAACCTGTTGGCAATGAACAAACTTCGTAATTAGGCTTAGCATACCCTTTGCTATGGTGGGTTAGTCCCCAATTTTTTTTTTTGTTAGTGGCTTTAGCCTAGGGTTTTTGAATTTTTTCGTTATTCACCTGCTGCTGCCATTTTGGGCATTTTGAACTTAGCCTAGTTTTTGATGCTTAGGTGGGAATATTTGCTTTCTATTTTATTTGTTTTCCCTCCCTCTGTTGATTTGTTTAAGTTATTTTGTAATTTTGCAATTTTTTTTATTTTTTGGCCAAGGGTTCACGGGTTTGCCATGTCGCCCCTTGGCCATTGTCGCTCAGAGCGGCCGACTCTGAGCCTCTGTCGCTCAGAGCGGCCAAGCTTGAACCCCAATGGTCAAAAATTTGACCATTGGGTCTTGGTCGTTGCTGCCTCCAACGGCCAGGTTTCGGCCATTGTAGGCAACAATGACTAAACCCTTAGCCTTGTTTCTTGCATTTTTGTTGGATTTTATGACATATTTGATTTTTTTTTGAATTTTGATTAGGTGCAATCTTATCCTTTTTTCTTAGACTTAGAATAGTCCATACTCTTTTGCACCCTTTTCATGTTTATTGTGAATTATGCCTTAGATGCACTGTAGTTATATTTTGTCTTTCTTCTGCTTTGCTTAGATCCTTACTGCTCGGGCTCGGGACCCAAAGCTCCTACTTGACTTACTTCCTAGCTTTGATGATACGGACTGGGCATGGTTCAAAGCCCATGGGTTGTAGTATGTCATCAGGCTACCTTACATCATGGTAGATCAGGCTTACCTTATGGCTCTGGCCCATCACTGGGACCCATGGACTAATACCTTCCACCTCTCGACCGATGAGATGACCATTACATCGGAGGATGTTTATAGGATCTTTCGAATTCCATTTTATGGGGTGGCCATTGTCTCTTCGACCACTAATGATCAGGTGGTTGTCTTCACTTGGGTGTTTAGAGGGCACTCTATGGATGCTCTCAAGGACACCAAGTCCGGAGGAGTGTCCATCAGCCATTGGCATGGGGAGGGCATCTTTACGGTGAGGCATGTCGTATTGCTGATGGTGATCAACAATGTTCTTATCCTAGACTACTCGGGTTTGAGGTTCTCATGGAACCTTTTGGCGATGGTGCAGGATCTATTGGATAGTGAGGAGCCTATCATCTATGCATGGGGTAGATCACTATTGGCTCAGTGCTATGATGAGTTGTACCACATCCATTGGATGAGGACATGTCAACATTACCTGTAGCTTGCTCCTATAGGTTTGGGGATGGGAGCATATTATGGTAGATCACCCTAAGGGGCTCCCAATTGAGATTACAATGGTCGATGCTCGAACACAGTGCTATGCTGCTAGATGGGCTCGAGAGCATGAGGAGCATAAGAGCCACACTTTCGTAGGGGAGTTGTCCCACTACATTGATGCTTTCACTAGAATTTTGGCTGGAGATGTCATGTGGTGGCCTTACTATGAGTGTCCTACTTGGGATGATCCAGCTAGTTTTACTTCCAAGACATGATGCGAGCGATGGCTCATTGGCCGTAAGGTTGCCATCTAGGAGTATTTCTTCTACTCTTGGGTTCTTCATCAGTATGGGTTGCAGTAGGATGTGCCCTTGATACCATTCTTGTATAGGCACCTCATAGTAGAGAAGGACCTACCTCCATGATAGATTATAGAGCTTTTAGATGAGGAGGATGCCCTAGTTATTGACCCTAGAGTGGTTGGGGGAGTTATAGAGGCCTACACTCAGTGGTGGGGTGATCGGATGTGGCATGGCATCGGTAGCCTAGGGTGCAAGGATGATGGTGGGGGTGATGGTGCAGATCCGATAGGATGTAGAGTCTGAGCCAGGACCGAGGTATGGGGCCAGCCAGTAGAGCAGGTGGTAGCAGAGGATCCTGATGTTCCTAAGGAGGAGGAGGAGTTAGAGCCTAAGGAGAGAGACTCTCCTCTGAGAGCACAACTACATGAGGTCGAGGCTGAGCTTCAGGCCACTAAGATCTAGGTACAATGGTGAGATGCTACCATTGAGCAGCTCTCAGCATAGATACAGGCTCTACAGGCTACTATTGGGGGTGGCGATGCCAGGATGCAGTTTTTTGTTCCTCCTTCTACACCATAGGAGGTTCTAGTGGTAGGTTCAGGAGCTGATGTGGGACAACTTCAGTCTTTGTTGGATGAGCATGAGGAGCGGATCCGAGGACTTGTGGATCATGTCACCATTCTTTAGATGCAGCTCAGGAGGCATGGGATTGTCCCTAAGGATCCAGCTGGTGCGGGTGGTTCGCAGGTTAGTGGGCGCTCCACCTCGGGGTAGTCTTCCACCCATCCTAGCCAGAGGACCCGAACTCGGACAGAGAGACCGACAGGCTCACATCATTCGACTCACGACACCACCACAGGGGGAGGTGGCACTAGAGGAGGTGATGCAGGGGGCTCAGGCCCGGTACTTGATTGATGCTTTACTTGGTCCTTGATCCATTTTTGAGGTCGACTGACCTATATGACTATAGCCCATGGGAATTTTTGTACATCCATTGGACTTGACACACATACTTTTATGATAGCTTTGCATTATGACTTATTATGTGTATCGTTTATTGCTCATGTTTTTGTTGTTATTTTGTTTTATGATATGATGCGATGATGGTATTATGATGATTTGATGAATATGTTATTGAAGATGCTTAGATGGATGTGTAGATGCTTATATGATTTGATGATATGATGCGATGTATTTTGATGATGAATGATGAATTTATGATTGTATGCAAATGGATATTGCCTATATGTTTTATGATGTGGTTTATGGATGATTAATGACTTGTTTTTGTGAATGTGATGTTATTGCTAAATGCATGTTTTAACTTTGCTTTAATTATATGCATCTAACTTATGTGATGGAATGGTATAAATGAACCTGTATGCTCTAATCACTTAAAACATATGGAATGCATATGACATTGACAATATTAATGGGTGATACCACATAAAGTAAAAAAATAATCATGAATTTAAATAATCACTCTTATCATAAGAATTGATTAAGTATTCATATATGAGATGTAATGGTGTGTAATGTATTTTCTTAATAAGTTTCTATAAATTAAAATATATAAAGTAGTCAGTGGTCATCTATATACTATTTCTAATATATATGCGGTATCTGTCCTACTATGTTGATACCCCCTAATTTATAGAATCTTATAAAGAATGTGATGGTGTGAATGATGTTATGATTTGTTGCTATGTAAGAATTTTTGGGGCTTTTCGGAGATTCAAACACTCTAGTTACCCTATCAACAACTGTCTACTTACCACTTAGACTTTTGAAAAGTAAGGCTTTTACCATGGACCTAGTTTTTCATGATCTCTATGTGTGCATGTGATTGTATATTTTGAGATAGAATTCAAGCATTTCCTCCGATGTCAGGCGGGATTCTTTCAGCCCATTGCTAAGATCAGGGATCCTCAAGTGTTCATCTCATCCTTATGTTGGACTTAGTTGGACTATACCACTAGGCAATATTGGGTTACCTAAGCTAGCTCATCCACATTCAAACATTGGTCTACACAAATGCATGAAGCAATTGTAATAGACATATCATCATGCGTAAGGATTTCTCCTTCCAATTTTGTACAATGTTGAGAATTCCAGGGATTCAAGCTTTATTCCCTTTTTTTGGCTTCTTTTTGGCTTTGGATATTTGCTCATATGTAGTGATGAAAATCACTTTTTATTTTGATTGATTTTTTCTTTGAGTAGGGATTTTTGTAGTGATGATAATCACTGTTTATTTTTCTCATATGTAGTGATGAAAATCACTGTTTATTTTTTATTGATTTTTTTTTGAGCTATGATTTTTTTTTTTGAATTTTGAATATATGATTTGTGTATCGGATTATTGCTTTGAAATCTTGACTGTATGCTTGGCCTTTTGAATATGTACTTTGCTTTGGGATTTTTCTTATTTTGATTTAAGCAAGGGATTTGGATAGGGTAAAGCTTGTCCTTTTTCCAATTCTCAGCACCTTTAAACCGGTTGCATAGGGGGATAAGCAAGGAAGATCCTTTTCGCTTAAGGTAACCTAGACCACTTTGCAACTTTCATATTTTCCTTGTACCAGCTAGGATTTTAGTGTTTCAATTAGTGATGGGATCTTGAATATCCAAGGCATTATCATAGCTAGACCTTACCTTCTACTAATCAAAGTTGTTTTCCTCAAAATTTGATAAGATCACTAGGTGTGGTTGATTAACCGAAAAACCTTAGTATATTATGTATAGCAACAAATAATGGTTGTGTTGAAAAACACAATTACACACGTGTGTTAATGGAGGTATGGATTTGAATGATTTGTATGACAAATTGAGGTATCACTTTTAAGGCTCTCATGACATATGCAATTGTAGTGGATATGAAAATGCAATGCAATGATGTGGATGCAAGATGTGAGATGCAATTGTTTTTGTATTTTTGATTTTTATGTTGTTTTTGTATTTTTGATTAATTTGACCAAAGGGCTTATTATGCCTTTGGGGCTATTTGATTTTTGACCAAGTAGTATGAATTACCCTTGGAGATTTTTGAATTGATTTTGACCAAGTGGTTTAAATTACCCTTGGAGCATTTTGAATTGATGTTTGACCAAGCGGTATGAATTACCCTTGGAGCTTTTGAATTGATTGGATTTGACCAAGCGGTTTGAATTACCCTTGGAGCCTTTTTGAATTGATTTTGACCAAGCGGTATGAATTACCCTTGGAGCCTTTGATTGATTGGATTTGACCAAGCGGTTTGAATTACCCTTGGAGCCTTTTTTGAATTGATTTTGACCAAGCGGTTTGAATTACCCTTGGAGCCTTTGATTTGATTTTGACCAAGTGGTTTGAATTACCCTTGGAGCCTTTTGAATTGATTGGTTTTGACCAAGCGGTTTGAATTACCCTTGGAGCCTTTTTGAATTGATTTTGACCAAGTGGTTTGAATTACCCTTGGAGCCTTTGATTTTATTTTGACCAAGTGGTTTGAATTACCCTTGGAGCCTTTGATTTGATTTTGACCAAGCGGTTTGAATTACCCTTGGAGCCTTTGATTGTATTTTTAAAATTTTATGTTTTTATGCTTTGTTTTGTGTTTTTGACATATTTGAATGTTTTTGAATTTTATGAAATATTTGAATGTTTTTGAATTTTATGAAATATTTGAATGTTTTTGTTTTTGAATATTTGAATGTTTTTGAATTTTATGAAATATTTGAATGTTTTTGAATTTTATGAAATATTTGAATGTTTTTGTGTTTTATGTGTAAAATGCCTTTAAGTGAATGATATTGAGAGGTTCAGGCTCCTCAACACCATCTAATGATATAAGGTGATATGCTCCAGGCCCAACTCTCTGTGAAATCATGTATGGACCTATCCAGTTTATCGTGAACTTATCTCGTAGATGCAGTGAAAAATTTGAATTCTGCTGGTTTTCTTTGAGCACTAGATCTCCAACCTTGAATTCCCTTAAATGGACTTTACTATTGTAAGCTCATGCAAGGTGATCTTGGTAAATATGAAGATGCTCTAAAGCATTGACTCGACGTTCATCAAGAAGCATCAACTGATCAAGGTGGCCTTGTCGCGCGACATCATCATCTATGAAGTCCTTTAATGCTATGCGTAGAGTCAAAATTTCTAACTCTAGTGGCATGATGGCCTCAGTGCCATATACTAGTGAAAATGGTGTTGCCCTAGTGGGCATCCGTATACTAGTCCTGTATGCCCATAGTGCAAGAGGCAACTGCATGTGCCAATCCTTGTGATTGTCTTGCACCGTCTTCCTCAAAATGGAGACTATTATTTTGTTTGAGGCTTCTGCTTGCTCGTTTGCTTGTGGATAATAAGGCATTGAAAAATTATGTTGAATATGGTATTTTTTCATTAAAGCATGCATATTTTTGTTCTTGAAATATGGCCCATTATTTGATATTATCTTAGAAGGGACCCCAAAATGACTTATGATATTGTGGAGTATAAACTCCATAATCCTTGGTCCAGTTGTTGATGTTAAGGGGATCACTTCTACCCATTTAGTGAAGTATTCTATGGTTATTATGATGAATGTGTGTCGGCTTGAGGATGGGGGTGAGATCTTCCCAATCAAGTCTAGTCCCCATTACGAGAATGGCCATGCTGCCTGGATGGGCTGCAAAGCTTGCGATGGTAAGTGCATTAGATTTGCATGATGCTGGCACTTACTACATTTCTTGACATACTCACAGTAGTCCTTTTCCATGGTGGGCCAATAGTAACCCATTCTCAAGATGCGCTTAATGATGGCCATGCCACTGAAATGCCCTCCACATGTTCCATCGTGAGCTTGCAAAATTGCCCAGGATGCTTCCTGGGGCTCAAGACAATGGAGTAATACTCCATCATATCCTCGTCTATAGAGGATTTCTCCTAGCAAGATGTATCTTGTTGCTCTCTATTTGAACGTTCACCTTTCAGTATGCGATAAACCTTGAGGTACTATTCCAAGCTTTAGGAAGTCCCATAGTTGGGAAAGCCAATCTTGATAAGCCATGACTTCTATAGAAAAGATAACTTGCTCTTCCTGTATTTTCAAGCTAGTGAACATGGATTGAGGAACAACTCTATGGTGTATGGTTGCACCACACTCCATAGGTCCTTGGGAGATCAAAGACCCCCAAGGTGCCATTTGTAAGAAATCTCTGGCTATGAAGGACCAATCTTGATTTGGCTCGATGTTGATCATGTTGACTGATTCTTGATTGTCAAAAGCTTCACGGCATATTGTTGAGTGCGAAAGCACTTTCACATGAATGGTTGTAAAATTAGTAGATGGATTCTGAGGGATTAAGGATCCCAAAGAGGCCATAGTGTCTACAAATCTATTCGATGTACGAGGGATTGCCTCGATGTCGTACCATTCCAGCCGGGCTAGGTAGGTGTCAACAAGTTCCTTGTAAGTCTTCAGGAGTGGGCACCTACATTGGAATAGTCCTTTGACCTAGTTTACTATGAGCAAGGAGTCACCAAAGATATTCAATATTTTAATGCCCATTGCTATGGCTGTTTGGAGTCCTAGGATCAATGCTTCATATTTTGTATTGTTGTTTGTGCATGGGAAGTCTAGTTTGAATGATAAGGGTAATGGAGCACCCTATGGTGTGATAAATACAATCCCTACTCCACCTCCTTGTTCACACTTCGAACCATCGAAGAACAATGACATGTCTCTTTCTTTCTTAGGTTCTTCGAGTTCTAGTGGATCTGATAATGCAAAGACCACATCATCAAGCAATTCTATAGTGAGAGGCTTGTTATCCTGAAGAGGCACCTCTGCTAATTGATCTGCTATGACTTGTCCCTTGATGGAATTTTGGCTTATGAACTCTAGATCAAATTCTATCAATAGCATGATCCACTTTGTGGTACATGTATTGTGATATGTCTTGCTCATCATGTACTGCAAAGGATTCTATTTTGATATGACGTAGGTCGTATGGCTCAACATGTAGTGTCACAACTTTCGAGTTGCAAAGACCATTGCTAAACACAACTTTTTGACATACGCATATCCTAGCTCATAACTCACCAAGGTGCGACTAATGTAATATATGGCTTGCTCTTTGTCTTGTTCATTCTTTTGGGCTAACATGGTGCCCAATGCAAAATCAGTAGCCTATATATATAGTAAAAATGGTATGTCTGGCCTTGGTGGAGCCAATACTGGTGGCATTGCCAGATAAGTCTTGATCTCTGCAAAGGCTTGATGGCATTCTTCATCCCAATGAAAGGGGACTTCCTTGCATAGCAACCGATTCATAGGTCGGCATTTGTCTGATAATTGCATGATGAATCTTTTGATGGATGCTATCTTGCCTTGTAGGCTCCACAATTCCCTAATGTTGGTAGGGGCAGCCATTTCTAGTATAGCCTTTACCTTTGTAGGATCTACTTCAATGCCTCTCTTGGATATGATGAATCCCAAAATCTTGCCAGAAGTTATGCCAAATACGCACTTCTTAGGATTCAATCAGACATTGTGTTCTATGAGGTGATCAAAGATTTGTCTAAGGACTTCGGCATGCTCTTGCCACAACAGGGACTTGGCCAATAAGTCATCCATGTAATATTCCAAGATCTTATGCATATAGTCATGGAATATGTATGTCATGGCCCATTGATATGTGGCACCAACATTTTTGAGACCGAATGGCATCACTTTGTAATAGAATGTTCCCCATGGAGTAATGAAAGTAGTTTTATGTTGATCTTCGGGCTTAATCCGAATCTGGTTGTATCCAAAAAAACCATCCATTAGGGAGAGCATTTCATGACCTACGGTTGCATCTACAAGAGCATCTATGTTTGGCAATGGGAATGAATCCTTTGGTGTTGCCCTATTTAAATCTCTGAAATCCATGCAGATATACGGACTCTTCCATCAGGTTTCCCCATGGGTACCATGTTTGACACCCACTCAGGGTAGTCGATAGGAACTATGAATACTGCATCTAGTAGTTTTTGCAATTCGTTCTTCACCATCAAAGTGATGGTTGGATGCATTTTCCTCAGCTTTTGCTTGATTGGCTTCTTCATGGGATCCAATGAAAGGTTGTGAATAACTAACTTTGGATCTATCCCTAGCATGTCTTTGTAAGTCCAAGCAAAAATATTTGGCCTCTCTTTGAGGAGAGGAATTAGGATGGCTTGTTCCTCTGGAGATAGACTTTCTTCGAACTTGACTTTCCTTGGTTGGGTAGGATCATCACTGATGTCCACCTCGAAAGTCACTTCTATAGCCATATGTGACCCATCCTCTAGTTGATGAGGCATGGGTATCAAATGAATGTCATTGGCGAGATTCATAGGACCTAGTGACTCAGGTTCCAAACCAACATGGAAGACGTCATATGCACAACTTGATGCAAAATGGAATGGTTGTAACATCTCTTCATTGGGGAAGAGGTCTTTAGGCTCTATGGGTGAATTAGCATGATCCCAATCAATAGCCTCTATATCAAGATGCAATGATTTGGTAGGATCTACTGGATTATGAAGTGGAGTGGTCAAATCAATGGAGATCATGTTGATGGATGGAATGAAGTCTCCAGGACCACATGGGTGCAATCTTGTCTCAGGGGTTTCCCTTCCATACTCGTGATGAGGTTCTGGAGGAATGGGAATTTTTGGATCTGGCCCATGAGTAGGGTGGACAATAGGATCATTGGGCTCTAATCACTCTCTGAATGTAGGTAGAGGGGGATTGACCATCCGATGAATGGCAGCTAGGTCAATAGGTCTCCCCAAAAATCGTAGATGAGGGTCTATGGCATGGAGTGCCACCTCTCTCTCTACTAGCTCGTTCACTTGCCGCAAGTGGTGAGGTCCAAGATAAGCCATCTCGGTCTCATCCTCAAAGTCATCATCACTTATCTAAAAATCGTTAGCATTGGTATGCGGCCCTAAGACAAGGGGCTCATGTCTTGGCCCTAAGTAGGCCATCTCTATTTCATCTTCATATTCTTCATCACTTATGAAGAATCCATTTGCATTTGTCTCTTGCCCCAAAGTCAGGGGTTGATGGCTTAGGCCTAAGTAGGCTCTTTCTATTGAGTCTTCTGATTCATAGTCACTTTCATCTGATGTATACCCACTCTCATCATGGATGGACCATGTGAATATTTGTAAATAGCGAGGCCCCTGGTAGGCTAAGCCAAGTTGCACCTCATCATCACTTGCTTCATATCCATTCTCCTCATCCCATGAGTTGTACCCTATTGGGGTGGAATCAATTGAGATGTTTGGATGATAAGTTTCTGGAGGTGGTATGTTTACCATGGCCACTTGTCTGTTGCTCAAATTTCCTATTCTTAGGGGATGATAAGGAATGAAATCAATGTCTTCTCCTAACCCTAAGCTTAATCTTTCCAATGCCATTGCAAGAGAGTCATCTCGACCTCTGCTATAATAGCCTAAGCCAAATCTATCGGAGGGAAGCTGATATTGTGGCTCGTATGGCCTCCTGCATCCCTGCTCATATATGCCAAGGCCATAGCCATGCCAATGGCAATGCTCAAAGTAGCTTAGAGAAAACTCGGGGTTAGAGAGGTAATGAACATTGACTATGAATAATTCATCACTATCCTCTTCTATATCTGAAGACTTATGAGCACAGTCTAGGCCGACATAGACAAAATTGGTTTGGTTGGGAGGGATTCCAAGTGGAACCACTATTCCCACTGGTGGCCTCAAGTCCTTAGGCCTTCCCATGTCTTGTGTAGACTCAATGATAGGCGTAAAGGTGATGTTCTACACAAGGTACTCCCCTATGCCTGTGCTTGCCAAGTGTATTGATGCATGCGATGTGGATGACCCTACGGATGATACTGGTGAAGTAGGGTGATAATCACTATCTTCATCTTGATCTTGAAGATCTTCCTCTTCCATAGGACTTGGCATTTTAGCAATGGCTATAGTTGGCACTTCCTTGGGCCTTTCTTCCTTAACTAAGGGTACCTTTAGCTTCTGATTATCTTTTGGTTTTGACATTGATGGTACTTTAGAAGCATTGACTATTTTGAGTGCACCAGGAGGTGTTGATGTGCATGGGTCTTTTCTTACCCCTTTGTCTTCGTTATCCACTTGTGTGGTTGGGGATGAAGGTGCCACGTATAGGTGAGTAGAAGGGATTACAAATTCTCCTAGAATGTCCACCTGATTGATGTATTTAAAAGGCTCTTCATCGGCCAGAACCACATAGACTTTGTTCTCGTGCACATACTTGACACACTGGTGCAAGATCGAAGGCACACACTTCATGGCCCTTATCCAAGGGTGCCCTAAGAGGATGTTGTACTACATAGCTCCTTCCAAGACATGACACATCATGGGGATGGTCTTGTGCCCCACCTTGATGGGTAGGACTATCATTCCCATAGTATTGCATAAAGCATCATTAAAAGCTCTCAATGTGTAAGCTCTTGGAATGATATTGGACTTGGGGATTTTGAGGTGCTCTATTGTAGTTGTTGTAATGATGTTTATCGATGAACCTGTATCGACCAAAACCCTCTTGAAAGGTAAGTCATTGATTGCCACTACAATGTTTAGCGGAGGGTCTGGTAAGGTAGCAGGAACTGTCTTAATCTCATGATCATAGAATCAGATTATAGGTTCCTGGCATTCTTGTACTTGTCCCACAAAGTGAGTGAATGCATTCGCATCTTGCGGTTGGAGCTCAATTGTCCTTAAAATCTCCATTAGAGTCTCCCTATGCTTTGGGGACTATTGTATGAGCTCATAGATGGATAACTTAGCTGGAGTCATCTGTAGGTTTTGCTCCAATCTACTCTGAATAGTTACCACAGGTCACGTTGGTGGACCTAGAAGGTTGTCTTGCCTTTGCCTAGGAGTAGCTGGGATGTTCATGGGAGCTACAGGCGGTTGCGGTTGACCATACCGCCTAGTCCTTGTTGCTATGTTAACAATCTCAACCATCCCAATGCATCCATGGGTAGGTATGTCAGCTCGAACCTGATTGACTTGGGCCCCTTGCTCTCGAGGGGCCTCATGATTGGGCAATGGGTTTCTGTATATGCCCATGTCTCTATTATCGGGAGCCAGTGGGTTGTCAACTTTGAGTTCTCCCACCTCAATCATGTTTTGCACTTGATGCTTAAACCCAATGCAAGCCTCAATGTCATGCCCCGGTATCCTATGATAAGGGTAAAATTGATCTTCCCTATATCCTTTTGGCTTAGGATGGTTGGGATCTATAAGAGGTATATCAAGAAATCTGATCCTCCTGGCCTCACTCAACTGATTAAATATTGATTGCATTGATTCTGTCAGAGGCATGAAATAATGAGGTGGCTTGCATTCTCGGTTTCTTCCCTGATTGTTCTTTTGGTCGTAGTTGGCTGATGGGGGATGTGCTTGATAGTTCTGGGGTTGTTGTGCACCCCCATCCTTGGGTGTAGCCAATACGACTTGATTGACTGGAGCAGGGTTGCCCTACTTCTGCTTATACTTGTCATTCTTACCATTCTTGTTCCACTCCTTTTTGTTTTGTAGTTTAATGGTTCCCTCATCTACTTTTATTTCTTCGATGAGCTTGGCCTGTGCCAAAGCTTCCTCAAATGAAGGATATTGCTAAAGTTGTAGCAAGAGGGAGATGTGTTTAGAGCAAATTTTGGTGAACATGCGAATGATCTCTTCTGTGGGAATGGAGAATGATAATTTTGCCATGACTTTTCTCCATCTATTCCCATAATCCATTACTGGCTCATCATCATACTATTTCAAGTTGGCCAGGTCTGAAAGGTTCACCTTCTTCTTAGCACCAAAGGAGAAATACTTTAAGAATGCATTTACTAGTTGTTCAAAGTTGGTTATGCTATGCTTAGGTAGTTGGTTGAACCATTGAGTGGCAACACCTAAAAATGTCATTATGAATGTTCTTAGCATGAGAGCATCATTGTCTTCAAGATGAAAATAGGCATTGATAAAATTGGTGACATGCTCTTGTGCATCCTCTTCACCTTTAAAATTTTCTAACCTAGGCATCTCAAAGTGCTTAGGATATGGAGGGCTAGGGATTGATGGGCACAATGGTTGGTTGTGTATTTTTCTCAATGTTGGTGAGTTCCCAGCTGCCTCTTGTTTCTCAAAGGTTTTCATATTTTTAGCAAGCTCTTGAAATGCCTTTGATGCATAAATTTCCTCCTCTTGTAAGCCTATTCACATTGGCAATGGAGGTAACTCTCTATCCATTTGATTTGTTCCATTTTCCTCCCTCCTACGAGGGGACTCAGGATTATGATCTTGGTTTGTTGTGTTTGCCCTTCCCCCATTAGTTGGATTTCATTCATGATTTGGTGGGGGATTTCATTGTGGGCTATCTTGTCTAGTGCGCCTCTCCTTAGGTGAGTCAACGCATCTTGTTCTTTGGTGGTCACCACCATTTGTCTATAAATTGTTAAGAGCTAGCCGCTCAGCCTGCTCTCTTAAATACTGCTCATGTTGGTGCAAGAGTCTTTCTCTTTGTTTCTCTTGTTCGAGAGCTTCCACTAGCTCTCGCTCCTTACGTAATGCATTTTATAACCACCTCATTCGGTCAGTTTGCACTGTTACATATGACTCATGTTTATCTGACTCTGTTCTTGTTGTCTTGACTCATAGATTCCTCGAGGAGGTTTCTGTTGTATCTGTACTCTTGCTAGCTAATGTGACTTGTTCAGTGTACTATTGAGTATCCCTATGATCAGACTCCATGCATCTACTATGGGGTCACTCTGAGGTACCCCTATACTGAGAGACATGTTTAGAAGTCACTGTTCATGAGCTTCTAGATGCAGAGTTCTCAGTAGCTATAGTTCTTTGAGTTGGTCATGTAGGAAACCGATCCAACCCATCTAGTTGTCTTGTTTTCCATGGCTGGTCCCATGGGGTGCCATTCACTCCTATGAGGTCATAGTCTATGAGAATATTTCCTTTTGTGTGAAGGGTTTCTTCTATCTGATTCCCATGACTAGATGTAGCTCTAGTTTCCTGCCCTTCAGTAGGCAGTCCTGTTTCATATGTTTCTTGTGAGTCTTGAGGTGTTGCAATTCTTGTTTGCCTTCTTGATGAAGAGGGCTTTGTGGTAACATGTTTTCTCCATGTGGATGGAGATGTAGTAGTCTCATCATCCCTATGTGAAGAATGAGTTTTAGAACCTTCTTTATGTCCATGTGAGGAGGAAGCCCTTGAAGCTTCCTCACATCTTTGAGATGTTTCTGTGTGTTTAGAGGAGGCCCTTGAGGTCTCCTCATGTCTCCTTGATGAGGATGGTTGTGAAGCCTCTTTTTGTTTATGTGACTTTGTTCCATGATGTGGTTCCTTACTTGGGGTTTCTCGAGGAGATCCCCCAAGGGTTGAGTTATCACCCCTTAGGCTCATGGAGCTACGTCTCACGGTCTTACGGGTAGGTCATTCAATGTTACTATGACTCCACCTATGGGTATGAGTTGCTTCTGTCTCTCCCTCGATATCAGACCGAGGGTGCTTACTTCTTGTTTTGACCATGTTGTCTATGAATTGATTTTTTTGAGTTGTAATTTAGGAATAACCACACAATACCAAACAAATGTTTATCTTGATTACCGATTTGAGTGTGCCCTAAATTGTTTGGTGTGTTTTGATGTATTGTTCTTTCGATTTCTTTGCTCTTGTTCTTGGATTAAGAATGAGAAGACTCATCCATAGTGACAATCAAGTACACTCATGCCAAACATGATTTTCTCAAAAGAAGCTAGGGTACACCATTGAAGACCCAATGGAGGGTTCACCTAGCTCTTCCACTCTAAACCAATGATTGTTCCAATAGTGGGAGATAGTTTGAGCACAAGTAACTTAGTGTCACTATAAGTAAGTTTCTCAATCCATTTCTAGGAAGCTCTAGGGGGAAAACCAGTGGAAGGAGATGAATTCCAACATCACTAGACTGAATTGAAGGTTGGTGATGAAATCCAACTCCCCAATGTTTAAATGAGACGTGCATGTGTGGTGTTCATTTTAAGCTTGCGTAACATAAAGTGCATCATATAGCAACAATGAATCTTTCCTATATGCCTAAGTGCAAAAATACATTTCAATATTTAGAAATATGCATGAACTACTATGATTTGTATGAGCACACTTTATTTCATGTAGCTATGGCCTCTAGTAGGGCCTCAAAGCAAGCAAACAACATACAATGTCTAGCACATTGGATTCTAGGGTGAAATTTTTAGGCATAAGCCATTGTTCCTAGCAACGCCTAGTGGAAAATTTAAAAGAAGATCTAAGATATGCGAAATGCTTAATTCTTTCTCCTTTTATTCTTTCAATTTCCAAACATAAATGTGCTTTAAGTTCTCTATTTTAGACACACATAAGTAGATAGAAAGCTATAAAATATCATAGAAGCTATACCAACCTTTGATCCAGCTCAGAGAGTCAGTGTTTTGACCTCTGTTGCACTCTAGTTCTGGTTGTTGTTGACCAGAGTGGTTGGTTCTTGGTCACTGTAGCTCAGAGCGGCTAAGCTCTATTGGCTATTGTAGCTTAGAGCAGCTAGTTTCTGGCTATTGTAGCTCATAGTGGCTAGACCTACACACAAAATTAAGTTAGTATTCTAGTAGAAAATGAAAAATTAGTGGAGGTCCCACCATGATCGCCATCTGTAGTGACCTCGGGATGCATGCACCACCCCTTTTTAACCCTACTTGCAATGTTATTAAAAAAACCTAAGATGAAATGGAAGACAAGAAGAAAAAGCATATAACATGAAATAACAAAGATAGATCTCTTTATTGATATTGAAGCTCGGTTACATGTCGGTCCCTCTTAGGGATACCCATTTTGATACAATAAGTTACAAATAGGCAAAGAGTGCCCCTTTCACGAAGAGGTGGTGCGCTTATAAAAGCTTCTCGGTTCCACACATAAAAATGTATGAGGGCTTACAGATGCCTCCTTCTCTAGGTCTATTTCCTAGAGGGATCCCTTTTGCTCTCGTATGTTGCAAACTTCATCCGATGAACCTGTGGCCCTGCAAGCAATGAAACAACAACACACGCTTAGGTGTCCGAGATTGCCTCCCTAGATGAGGTTGTTAGTAATAAAAGAATGTAATAGAAATATGATGAAACTATGCCATGAAATCATGTAAATCTATGCTAATGATATGAAAACATGAAGAAATAGAATAAAAGAAGCTATGTCTAAAATCTAAGCTAAGCCTATGGGCCACTGTCCAAGACAACGGCCGCTAAGGTAAACCTTGCTCTCTTTGCCCCAAAGTTATGGGTCAAAGCCTATATCTGATGTCAAAATAATAGGTGTTATGCTCTTCAATTCGTCAGGGCTTCATCGTACACTTGATCTCCAAGGGAACTCTCCAAGTCTCGAAAGCTCTCCTCAATAAAATATGTCTCGATGATAGAAGATGATCCTTTGGTGCTCTTAGGCTTGCACCTTTTATAGTGTGAAACCCTAGGTCTATGTCCAAGCCCTAGGAATGAATTTCTCATGCGTAGTGCAAGTTAGCATGAGAAGCTTTTGTCCTTTGTCTATGTTTGAAGGCTAGTTAACTAAAATCTAACTGCCCACTTGAGTCTCCTATGCGAACTGGTCATTAGCATGAGAAGCTTTTGTCCTTTGTTTATGCTTGGAGGTCAGTTAACTAAAGTTTAAATGCAAACTCAAGTCTCCTATGTGAACTGGTCATGAAAAGGAATGCAAAGTTACTCCCGCTCACCTTTATTGCATGCATACTGCCACTTCCACCTGTGATTAGGCCTGTTTGTCGACAAACTACTTCTTATGGCTTAGCCACTGTCATCTGCAGTGGCTAAGATCTGGCCACTATCATCTGCAATGGCTAAGGTCTGGCCGCTCTAGGCTTGAGCGGCTAGGATCTGGCCGCTCTTGGCTTGAGCGGCTAGGCTTGGATGGCTTGAAAAGGCCCCAAATGAGTGGTGAGAACCATTGTTGATGCTTGGAAAGTCCAATATTATGTCTTATGATCTTATGAGTGTGTCTATGTGAGCAGCTCCCCTAAGCATGACATGATTTAGGTGTCTACAAGAAGGCTATCAATGACTCCATATTTTGTTAAAATATTTTTTTATCTAACCTTATTGGGTCAATGCCAACAATGGTAAAGTACCTATAGGTTATCTTGATGTTAGCTTACAAGAAAGTGTCATTTAATCCTTTAGGCATATCAATATAAGCATATGGGAATTCCATGTGTAAACCTATAGTCATATTTCTATGTAACCCTATGGGCATTCTTCTATGTAACTATGGGAACTTATATAATCCTATGAGAATAGTGATGTTAGACTAGGGTAACCTTTCCTATTTTATCCTTAGTGATAATGATTAATCCACCTTTATGGATAACCTTACTTAAAGGGTGTAATTTATTATTCTTTTATTATAAGTTAACCTTAAGGTCAAATTAAAATTGGCTTACCCAGGTGTTGTAGGTGAGTTGGAGAGGAGAGGGCAATCCCCCAAGGGAGGTCCCAAGTTTGAATCTCCACCCTACCAAAAAGCTAAATTGGGTACCCAAAATCCAATTGATAATTTTGGTGCGAGTAGGGTCGGGTGCGACCCTCGGGTGACTTTGACGGTGTAGAACCCCATGTTCATGGTCTCTTAGACCAATGCGGCCTTGCAAGGGGGTTTTCACTTTTAAAAAAAAATTAAAATTAAAATTGGCTTGAGGTTAACCACTTATTAGGGTTTTGGTATCCCTATAAATACCCCAAAATGAGAAATAATTTTTATCATAATGTAATTTATGAAAATTATTGTGGAGGATATTATGGGCACACACCTCTTATTCCCTCTCTCAAATTTTGTTATTTGTCTCTTATACAATTTTTCATTTATATATTGTTTTATTATGCTCTTATTCCTTTTTCTACACATGATTTTGTCAAATGGATGTTTTGGCATTTTTATGGAAAATATTATGAACTTCAACATGGTATCAGAGCTAAAACAAAACTTTACTCAAACAGACAAAAAGGTTATCTAGGGAAAACCATGATAGATATGAACAAACCATCTATTCCATTTGATTCCTCGTAAAATTTTAGGGGGTGCTAGTTTGCCGAATTTAAAGATTTTTTAATTTTAATGCATGTTTTTGAATCCAAAACTATTTTCCATTTTCCCTCTAATATTTTGAAATTTGAATTTAAAAAAAAATATATGTTTCTATGTTGTGGGAGAGGGCAGGGAGGGGTACACAACTATTTTAGAGATAAAATTTAGACACAATTTTTATTTTCCTTATTCCATATAGGGGTATATCCAATAGGAGGTAGCACAATGGTTGATGAATTTTCTTGTTTATAGATGGTCTCAAGGTTAAATCTTAGTTATTTTGTGTGGACTCACTATGATGCATGCACATTTTAGAATGTTAGAAGGTTACCTATTTTGAGCACCATTACTAGCATAATCGTAGGGTTTCTTACCTAGATGTGGGAGGTGTCATGTTTGATTCATATCGAAGGTAATATTTTTTTATAGTCAAAAGTAATTTTTATTTTAATTTAATGTGTTTTATTTTGAATCTCATTCACAATAGCAACATAGTGGTAGGATGGTTGATTGGTTGGCAAGATGTCCCAAATTCAAGTCTTGCCTATAGGATTCTTTTTTTTCATGGATGTTTCTTCCTTTGAGAGAACAAGGGATAAATAATTAATACTAATATCTTGAAGGAATGAATAGCACACATGGCTAGGCTTGGAATCCTAACATTCTCACTACCATGAGGACCCATGTTTGAATTTCATAAATAACATAGCTCAATATTTGGGCATAATTTATGTGTGTGTTTGTAGTGGGGTGGGGGGAGGGACGACCAATATGATGTTGACAAATAAAAAACTTGATTTTCTATCATCATTATCATTGGTAGACCTATAAGTGAGTGATGTTAGCACATGTGGCACTTAGAGGTGACATGTGGTAACTACCAATTGCTCATTTTTCTCCTAAGAGTTATCGTTTAAATTTTAACTCTCCTTTTAGCTCTAATATACCCAAAATTTTTAAGGCCATAATTTTTGCATATGAAAGCATTTTGGGTATATTTTTCAAATTGTATAGTTGTTTTAGCTCTAAAAATTGATGACATAAATTAAAGAACTTGTTACTATTTTCTATAGGATTGTTTCTATGGAAAATAAACCCAATTAGCAATTTTCTTCACATTTATATAATGTGTGACTTAAAATACTTCTTTTTCAAGGTGGTCATAGATTTAAGCCTCTTTGTATTTCACTTATTTTATTAAAATAGATTTGATGTCTTCATAGACCACCAAATATTTGACTCCAATAGAGCCTGATGGTGTAGTAATTGGTTAGCTATAGTATATTTTAGAGATTTAAAAATTTCTATGTTTATCCTTCTCTTTTCTCATAGTGGATGTTTGCTCAAACTACAAAAACCATTTAGTGTGGTAATTTGTAAAATTTTAGGCTACAATAAGAGTTGGTTTTGGATTATAAATGAAATTTATGCCTTGTTTATATGGCCTCTTTCTAGACATTGTGATTTATTATTAGAGACTTACCTATTACTTCATTATTTAATTTCCTTCTCTTGATATTGGCGGACAAATTATGGTGACCATAGTGCATATTGAATATATTCTCATAGGAAGCTCAACATATTTATCTAGGAGGTGAAGTTAAAACTTTATGTTTGAGAGAGGTTGATCTAGTTCATGTACCTTTGCCAAAGAGAAGATAACACGATCCATTGGTCCATACTAGAAATAATTATGTGGGTGCAATTTATCATCTCTAATGTCTTATCTCCTTGGTCCCTAAGTTCAAATTATGGGGGGTATTAAAATGCTTGTGATATGACCTTAGTATGCCAAGGGTAACAATAATGAAGTGCTTATGGTTGATCATGATGTAATCCTATGGGCAAGTGCTATGTAATCCTTTGTGCATCTTAATGTAATTCTACAAGTATTCTATATGTAAGCCTATGGCCATATTTTCATGTAAACCTATGAATATTTTTCTATGTCAGCATCTAGGCATATATGTGTTAGCCTATGAGCATCTTGATGTAAGCCTAAGGTCACATTTCACATTTTACCCGTAGTGATATTGCTTAATCTGTGTTTATGGATAACCTTGATTAAAGGGTATAATTTATTATTATATTATAAGTTAACCTCAAGGTCAAGTTAATGTTGGGTTGGTGTTAACCACTCATTAGGGTTTTTGTATCACTATAAATAACTCCAAGTGAGCACTCATTTTCATCATAGTGTGATATATAATTTTTTTTGTAGGGATCTCTATGTTCACCCATCCATTTTTCCTTCTTTCAAAATGTTTCATTTCTCTTTCTCTATTTTTTGTCTATATGATTTTCTGTTATGTTGTTGTCCATTTTTTTCCATATGATTGTGGTGAATGGATGCTTCTAGAAAATATTATAAATCCCAACATAAATAACACCAAATAGTTATACCATATCATGTAGTGCTAGCCAAAAAATAACACATGAATCAAAATCAAAAGAATCCCTTCAAGTTTTTACCATTGTAATGTTTGAAGAATTATCAAAATATAGTTATTTTTTTTAAAGTTGTATAATAGCATTTAATAATATATAATACACTATTTTATTTAAATAATTTAAAAATAAATGAAATTATATTACTCACTTGTTGAATTTTTTAATGTTATGTAGGAAAAATGGTAAATATACTTGGGCTTTAACCCATGACTAGGAGGATAAAAATCCTATGCCATGCTTGTCTAGACACTATAGTTCCACCTTTAATTAGGTATGGGTATGCAATATCTTCTTGGAGAAGAGTGTCACACTTGATATCAATAAAAATTGCACCATAGTTTCAAAATGATATGGTGTGTTATATTTGAACTAACACCACACAAAACAATGAAATTCATCTCCCACTCTTCTATCCATGATACCATTATTTCATGTGAGGGGAGCACTTATGACTCTAATTGAAGATATTCATCATCCATTCCTTCATAGATAAGATAAAATGACTTTGCTTTAATTTTATTTGGTATATATCTATGTGTATTTGATCATATATGTCCCAAAAGCAACAAAATAAATAATGGAGAAATCCAACTAATATCTAAAAAATATTTGGAATAACTAATGATAAAATATGGAGTAAATTATTCCCTTTACTCCTTGTGATGAATGATAAGCACTTAGTATGTCAATCGAGTTAGGTACACTTTCAAGGTACTAGGCACTATATTTGCATTATAGTAACTAGTAGAGAACCTAAACCTATATGCTTCTATGGATCAACTACAACTGTTACTAAGTATTTATACTCACATAATTACTCATCCCAAATATTCCAAAGAATAAAAAATAAAATAATAATACACACACACGTACATATAGTATAGATAAAATCATAGAATGAAACTACAAAAGAGCTTCAATAAACTAAAACTACAAGGTTCAAAACTAAATATTAAGAATGAATAGAATAACTAAAATCAACATTGATACCATGTAGTCAACTATGAAAAAAGGAAATAACTAAATTGAGATTTTGTTTCAAAGCTATAGATGAATTAACTAAATATAGAACATGAAATTCCTCATGGGAGTTCATACAAACCACATAATTGTAGTGGTATATTTTTCCAAGTAGGCACAATTTCCTCATAGTAGGATGTTATGAAACTCAATTCTTATTAATAGAAATAAATAACCATTTATGAGCTATTATTGTTTTAAAATTTATAATCAAACAACATGAAAAAAGGGTATGTCTATGAGGATGTGGTATTCTAGAGTGTTTGCCTACAAGGATGTGGAGCTGGAGGTATCAAAAATCAACCTGCATGATTTTTTCTAGTCTAGTAAGTATGGCGATATGGGTCCTTCTCCATATTGGGACCCTGGAAAGGTTTTTTATGGGTTTGTGGGTAATGGAGTCTCTTCCCCATCACCATAATATGCTAGGATGGTGGTTGGTGTGTCCTTTGGTAAAGAGTTTTCTCATTTTGAAGTTAATTTGGAATCCTATCAAATTTATATCCTGAAAAACATTGTTGATAGCTTACTAAGGAAAGGTCCTTAGGATTTGGTTGGTAAGTTTTTTGGTGGTAGACCACCCTTGGATGTGCTTAAGCATTGGGAATTATCTTAGTGGAAGCATTGTGGCTCATTGGAGCTTACTGCTCTTCCCCAATTTTTTTTTTGATCAGTCTCTCTTGCGAGGAGGATTCTTGTAAAATATTGGAGGGTGGTCCTTGGTTTTATGGTAATTGTGGTCTCTTTATCAGGAAGTGGGGCTATGATTTTAACCTGGCTCTTCATAGGGTTAATTTTATCCTAATTTGGGTTCGTCTGCTTGATTTTCCAATGTATTTATGGCATGAAAGTGTTTTCAGGGCAGTGGCGAGCTCTATTGGGGACTTTGTTTCTTTTGATAAGGTTTCTCTATCTTTAGCTCAGCGTCAATTTGTTAGAATGTGCATTATGGTGGATATTGAGAAGAATATTTCGAGCTCAGTGGAACTTGTTTCTCACTTGGGTACTTGGGTTCAGGTAGTGGTTTATGAGAACAAGCCCCAATCTTGTCAGTCTTGTGGGTTGGGGGACCAGCATCATAACTTTTTATAGACACTAAAATGTGGTCAACCTGATTAAGCATCCACAAAAATGACCAAATTGACATCATATGACCCCTTGGGCAGCCCTCAGGAGGCTCACAGTAGTTCTAGCCACTCTGAAAAGGTTTTTGGAGGCTATTGGCCCAATTTTGGGAGGTTTTGGCCCAAAATTCACCACCGTACCACCCTAGGATAGTGGCAGATTCCCACTGTCCCACCCTAGGATGGTGGTGATCCATCATACCAAGGTGAGACGGTGAGTAGGTTTGACCCAAAAAAAGTCAAATCTAGGACATTTGGCACCCAAAATCTGCCATTTAGCACGCCATATGGAGCATGCATTTTAGACAAAACTAAATCCTTATGACAAAGTTCTTAATGGAGGCCCAAAATGAAGATTCTCTTCTACACCCAATGCATGAATCCTTTTTGACAAGTGGCACCTCTTGCCATGCATGCCCTCGCATGCCTTTTTGCACATGAGCCCCTTTGGGCTATAAAATGGATACATGGTCCACACAAATAATAAGGAGAGGAGTTCTAGGATATGCAATGGAGTTCTACCAAGATTTCTCCCCAACTTATTGAGCTTTCTTGCCCTTAAAATCTCCTCTTAGTGAAGGAGGTTACTGGGTGACTTCCAGAGGGCCTTTTGAGCGTAAATTTTCCATCTAGGTGAATTTCTTCACCAAATTCGATGAAAACACCCCTTATAGTTTTTAGGATCATTCCCCAGAGATATTGGTAGTAAAATATGGGCATAATTTGTGGGTATCCCCTCCTAGGGTGCCCCCAATTAGTTGCAATCACCACAATTCCCCCCAGTATGAGGACAAATACTTGAAAATTTTTATTATTATTTTTAATTATATTATTCTATACTATCATATGATGTTGTTTTTTAAATTTCATGCAATTTGGAGTTAAATTGACCGAGTTATAGCATTTTTAAGTTTTTACAGGTTCGTAGGGGGAACCCTAGTTGTATGCAGGTGGATCTGGGCCTCCATTTGAAACTCTAACCATATGGTTTGTCTTGAAATGTCTATTTATGAATTCTTTCCAAATTTCATGAGTTTTGGATATTTTTAGGTTCAGGATTTGCTCATCTTGGTTTTCGTAGGTTGTAGGCGAGTGACACAAAATAGAGGAGTCTACGAATATAATTTCAGATCTATTTTTGGTGATATCCTCTCAAAAAATCCTCTTTGACATCTCCACAAATTTTCAAGTCATTCTGAGTTTATTTGATTTAGTTTTAATATATACGTTATTTTACCCCTGTGGGGATTGCATGTTTTCCACCATACACCCTTGTTATTTTACCCCTTTGGCTTCCTTGTGTGCAGGTTCCAGGTTCTTATAAGGCATTGTAAAGGAATATCAGACATCAGATATTGAAGATACAAGCAGCAGTAGCATTGGCCTACCCACCTTGATTGTGTGTATGAGGAAAGGCACTAGATGTGCACCCTGATTCCTTGGAGGAATTGATCCTTGGACACCCCAAAAATTGTAATAATTGTATCACATTTTGAGACCTCAAGGGTATTTTTGTGTAACATTGTATTTTAGCTGCCCAATTAATAAATAAGACACTCATTTCATTTCATTCTTTATTGCTTGGTATTTCTTCATTTTCATATGCATGCTTCCGTTTGATGCTCATGTGCAAGATAGGATAGATACACATATTGTTTCTCTTCATTAGGTGCACTTATTTTTCCTACTTCAGTGGTGATCATGGTGGGACCCTTGTCCCTTATGGTTTGGATGAAAATATGACCTTAATTTTGCAATTTTTGCCCTTTTTGTGTTGTAGGTGCTTCCCTTCCCACCCTAGAACGGTGGTAGAGCCTTTATTTGGCACACCCTGGGATGGTGGATTCATCATCCAACCCTGGGACAATGGTGAGGCTTATAATAGTCCCACCCTGGAGTGGTGGTGAAATAGAGAGATTTTTGCCCAAAAATTCAAAAATTGGAGAGCTCAAAATGGACAAAGTAAGTGCCTAAACCCTTTGTTTTTCTGCTACATTTTTAGAGACTGTCAAAAAATAGTTTTCTTGCTTCACTTGCTTGCATAGAAAGGTTAAAAGTTACATTTTTGCTTTTCTTATAACATCACATAGAAAAATGAAGAAGAAAAACCGAAATAAATTTGAAGTAGCAATGCATCTTTGTGGCTTGATTGCTTGTGGCTTACCCAATGGGTAAGTTAGCATTTAGGATTTGCATTCATAAGTTACATTTGTAGGTTTCTTTATCCTAACTTTATGAAAGTAAAATGCATTTATTACATACATTTAGTGAAGGATCATCGAATGCTTCTTTGCTTACTTTATTTGGGCTTAAAAGGAACCACACACATTTGCACACTTCACAATAATATTGGTAAGGTTGGATTTCATCACCAACCCCAATTCAAACTAGTGACGTTGGATTTCACCACAGGACCCGGTTGGCCAAATATTCCAAAAATACAAAATTTTGACCCAAAAATCAAATTTTGGAGACCTGGCCCATTATGATCATCTCGTCGCACTGATCATTTTGATATATAACACTTATAGACCTTTTTGGAAGTCAAAATGTTCTTTAGTGTGGGTTTCCTTCAAGGTTTGCCTAGTCAACACATTATGAAAACTATGCATGGCCGAGCTCGATCATGGGCTAGTGAAGTAGAAAACTTTAGGAGAGGTCCTGAGCACCATTGTTATAGGTATGAGGATCTCATCACTCCTGCATGGAGCCCTGATAGTAGTCACCTTTGCTATTCTCCTGAGGATCTCATCATTCCTGCAAGACACCTTGAAAGTCGTCGTGAGGTCCACTCCTCATTTAGAAGACCCGACCACCAAATTAGCTCTACCAAGAGAACATCAAAGGATTACACACATGATCAAGTGGATTATTTGGTTAGCCAACACCAATTCCAATCACAAACCAGATATAATCAACCTTCTAAAGGGCCTAGCAAGGAGGTCTACACTCCCTCTACATCATGGTATTCACCACCTAGAACTCCCATCCAAAAAGTGTTAGAAACCTAGATTAGCCTGTGTGAAGTTTGCATGCACCATCAGCCAAAGTGACCATAAGCGAGCTTCTACTACAGTCCTCAAAATATTGGAAACCTTTCATGAGGGTCTTGGATTCCATGGAGGTACAACATCATGACTCTAATGTTTTCACCAACTTTATGGAATACATACAAATGTACAATAATCATGTTATATCCTTTCAAAATCATGAGGTCAAACCCGTAACTACCAATCCACAAGATCCTACTCTACACATAATTGCAAGCATCAATAGGGTCCTCTATAAGTGAGTATTGGTTGACACAGGTTCCTCGATAAAAATTATTACCACAACTTCACTGAAACATCTCAACCTTCCATCCTCATGCATTGCACCATCCAAGTTCACATTATAAGCATTCAATGATTCTTTATACTCCACTGTGGGCACAATAATCCTACTTGTTGAATTTGGACAAAATATTGTGCCTACATTATTCTAAATCTTGGAGGGTGCAAGACAATACAACCTACTACTTGGAATGTCATGGATAAGAGACATGGAATGCGTTCCATCTATAGTTCATCAATGCATTAAATACATTGATGAAGGTAAGGTCCATGTGGCCCATGTTGAACCAGACCCATTCAAGTATTATAAGTAGGTGGATCATCCACAAAGACCTATAGTGTCACCTAAGCATTTGGACACTAAATCCAATGACCTTATTTAGAGTCGATATTCCACCCTACGGTTAGTCATGAAGCTACCTTCACCACTGCTAGTACCATCCTATATCTCTTCAAGCAAGGAAGAATTAGAAGAGCTAGCTACAGAATCTCCCATAGCTATCATAAATACACCTACAGAAGATATTTTCACTCCTACCAAAAAGGGGGAAGAGCCCACTATTGATACGGGTGAATCAAACCATATCATGTTGGAGGACACAATTCCATTGACCTGCCCAGAACTCGATGAGTGCATAGTACCCAACATTGCATTCACACCTATCATCGAGTCAATCAAATATCTGGGTCATCCTCCTATCGAGTTGCCACCCATTGATAGCATTTTTGATGCACCCCTCGAGCAGGGGGGCCAAGCAGATCACCTTGGACAAGTTGATGAGGCAGCCATGACTCATTTAGATGCAAATGCATCTTCTCACGAGTTTGTGGGAATGATCAATATGATGACAAAGAACCAAATCCCTATAAATCCATTTATGTAAATTGTGACACCATCCAACATTCCATCCATAAAATAGGAGATACCATCGATGGATTCGATCATGCCTACTCCATCTCATCCAACATATCCACAAGATCAAGAACAGATGTACCCCCTAGACCAAAGTGGGGGTAACCCAATGACCACAATTGAAAACTCTAAGTTGGAAGATGAGCATGAGCTAAATTAAGAACAAGAACATGTGGATATAATCGCCAAATCCAATCATCATGAAACATCCACATCTACTAAGACATTAGGGACTTTTGATCTACCCTCAATAAATTATGTCCTAGCTCCCACACCTAGTTCACCTACACCACATATAAGTTGCCATACAACTCCCTCAATATCCATCCAGTCATCACCTCCACTAGTACCACAACATATCTTGGATAGGCTAGCCGATGTGGAGTTACAAGTGAGTCACTAATAGAATGATTTACAACAAATCATGGATCGGCTCACAAGCATTGAGTTACGATTGAGTCATCCAAAACCTGAACCCCTTGATTGTCAGGACCAACCCACTCCTACACAATCCAATGTTAAGTCTCAAACAAATCAAGGGCTAAACCAACAATTTTGCCCTAAGCGATAATTTATACCCATTAATGAGTCCAATGACTCTCTATTTGAGCGACTATGCATCAAAGGCAATTACTTTACCTGAGAGTCAACTTGTCGATCCCTATGCACCTAATCCTTATGGATATCGCAAATACCTATACGATAAATACCATAGGCAGAAGGGGTATGATGTGCATATGTGCTTTAAATTCAAAAATATGGTACAGGATATGTTTGACAAGAATGATCTTCTAATCAACAACCAATAAATTGATATAGTGCAACATTTGTTACCTATAGATGGTAGTCAAGAAGAGCAACCTAAATAGGTTACTAAGACATGTAAAACCTCATCACCTCATAAAATGAATCAGTCATGTTCACCTTGTTTAAGGCATCAATGTCCTACATGGACTCCTTTATCTGAGCCCATGTCGACCATTTTTCACAACCTACAATATACAAGGCAATTGTCTTACCATATATACCCCTATTCAACCCAAATAGACCCAGATATAAACTATATTGGGAGGATCATTCTTGCCTCTATCATCGAATGACAAGGCATGACATTGGCACTTGTCATGTTTTTAGATGCAAGGTCCAAGATCTTATTGATGAGGGAGCTTTATACACGAGTGGGTCACTCATTCTACTCCCTAAAGACATTGCATTACCCAAGATTCCTTGCCAAAATAGAGGGGTCAATTCCTATTGCTCCTCCTGGCCAAGTCAATAACATCACATCAATCATAGTAAATATTAGGGGTATACAAGGTATTGCACCTTCCTCCTAAGAATACAAAGTAAGCAAAGTTACAAAAGGCTCCAAGGGTGCCTACATCTCACTTGGTTTACCTAGAAGGCTCCTAAGTAGTCTATGACTGTCTAGGTCACCCCTAAAGGCTCCAAGAGTGCCTACATCCTGCTTGGTCAACCTAGAATGCTCCTAGGTAGTCTATGACCATATAGGTCACCCCTAAAGGCTCCAACAGTGCCTACATCCTGCTTTGTCAACCTAGAATGCTCCTAGGTAGTCTATGACCATCTAGGTCACCCCTAAATGCTCCAAGGGTGCCTACATCCTGCTTGGTCAACCTAGAATGCTCGTAGGTGGTCTAGAACTGTCTAGGTCACCCCAAAATTCTCTAAGGGTGCCTATATCCTGCTTGGTCAACCTAAAATTCTCCTATGCGGTCTAGAACCATCTAGGTCACCCCAAAATGCTCCAAGGGTGTTTACATCCCACTTGGTCAACCTAGGATGCTCCTAGGCAGTCGTAGACACTTTTTAAGTGACGCTACCTGTTTGGGTCACCCAAAATGTTCCTTGTGGGTTCTCATCATCTAGGTAAAATAAAAATGCTCCTAGACTATCTACGGTCATCTAGGTCAACCCTAAAAGCACCAAAGGTATCCATAATCCCTTTTTTCATAGCCAAATGCCCCTAGGTAGTCGTAGACACTTTTTAAGTGTTGTTGCCTGTCTAGGTCACCCAAAAGGTTCCTAGTAGGTTCTCATCGTATAGGTCAAATAAAAATGCTCCTAGACTATATACGATCATCTAGGTCAACCCTAAAATCTCCAAAGGCATCCATAATACCTTTGGTCACAACCAAATACCCCTAGGTAGTTGTAGACACTTTTTAAGTACCAATGCCCGTCTAGATCACCCAAAAGGTTCCTAGTGGGTTTTCACTGTCTAGGTCAAATAAAAACACTCCTAGACTATCTATGATCATGTAGGTCAACCATAAAATCCCCAAAGGCATCCATAATCCATTTTGTCACAACCAAATACCCCTAGGCCGTTGTATACACTTTTTAAGTGTCACCGCCTGTCTAGGTCACCCAAAAGGCTCCTAACGGGTTCTCACTGTCTGGGTCAAATAAAAATGCTCCTGGACTATCTACGATCATCTAGGTCAAAACTAAAAGCCCCAAAGGCATACATAAGCCCTTTGGTCACAACCAAATACCCCTAGGTAGTCATAGACACTTTTTAAGTTTCATCTCCCATCAATGTCACCCAAATAATCCCGTTGGTCACATGTATACATATCAATCAAAAATTTAAAAACATCATCAAAACTTCAAAATACAAAAACATTGCATCACATTGCACTTTCATACATATACATATCAATCAAAAATTCAAAAATATTGCATCACACCACATTGCATCCCATTGCATTTTATCATCGCTTAGGCATATTCATCATTAGCACTTTACATTTTAGAGTTTCTCATACATGTCTAGCACCATGATGGTACATTAATTACTGCTCAAAATCAAATTTTTGATAGTACTAATAGTTCAATGCCGCAATTGTCATTTTCACCCACATTTTTCACATTTCCACAGTCGTGTATATTCCCTTCATTTAGCCATTTGTTTTAGAATGTCATTAGGGATTTCAGTCACTCAGCCATATCCAGTCTCTACTCAGATTTTTTAGAAAGCTAGCATGATTTTTAGGAGGTAGAGTCTTGCATTGTTTATGCCTTGTGTACATCATATCCAAAACACAGTTAAACATTAATAAACCAAGTTTTGCACAAAGACATATGAAATCCATGAAGTGGTCTAGGTTACCTTAAGTGAAAAGGTCATCCTGCTTGATGAGTGTCGTCTAATCCTTCACCATTTAATCAATATGTGTCAAATCCAGGGTGGTGTCCATGGTTGTATGCGAGAGTAGGGTATAACAGACTGTTATTCAAATCCTTTAGTTCATAGCTCTTATTGATGGGATAGTTAGTATTGGGGTGTTTGGTTTTCCTATGAATGTACTAAAAATACTAAATACTGCTTGTGATAGAAACATAAATTATCCTAAGTTATGAAAACTAAATAAAAATACATGGAAATAAAGAAAATCCACTCTTACTATAGAAAAGCAAAGCTATACTACTGAAGACTGAGAATTACAAATTGAAATGGCTGAAAGTAAATTGAATTCCTAATGAAATCATCACACATTTTGTAGGAAATATAACAGAATTGAAATGTTTATAATTGCAAAACCTAATTTCAATAGAAATTCTAGAAATGCTGCAAATCTGAAATGTGTTAAAAATCGAAAGAAAGATTTGATCTATGCAATAACCTGAGAAAATTATAGAACCTGTCATTTTCCTGCTGTCCTGCTACAGCCAGAATAAGCAGAATTCTGCCAAAAGAAAAGTCCTCCCCTAGACCTGGAAGTGGCCCTTGCTTCCAGCACCAAAGGAGGCAAGTAAAACCTTTTTAAGCTGACTAACTATTCACACTTAACTCAGAATAAGATATGAATAATGATGCACTCTTTTATTTCATCAAAATAGCATTACAGTAATGCAAGGAAAACCTGCAGAATACTGAATTACTGTAGCAAATTATAGAAAACATGATTTATGCTACTCACACCTATTTTCTACTTCTTCTCCTCTATTATGCTCAACCAAATGGGAGTACTTATTTATTATAAACAAAACATCTTGCAGATAAGGTTTATAGCTATAATTTAGGTTTGTTACAATAGTTTTAGTCTAGGTCTTCTCTTGAATCCAGGGTATGAATGACTGGTTGTAGCGGCAGATATGGCTTCTTTGGACACCCAGGAGACCAGTTCCATCCTTGATTTGAGTTGGGGTGGACAAATTTCATGCCATGTTGTAGAAATACAGTTGGTTGAAATTTGTATGACAAAGTCCAGTCTATCCTGCACAGTTTTCATCATGACAACTTTTTGGCGCTAATGGTTAATTTAAATAGGTGCATAACGGTGGAATACATTGTGGAAGAATATAAAACTTATACACAAATTGCCTAAAGATAATAATATTCTAATTAATGTAGAATTATAATTAGATTTCAGTAAAAACATGAATAAAGTAGTAAAAACAAAGTATTTGTAGTTTCCTATTTCTCATGCAAATATTACTACATAATGCATAATTATCCAAAATTTACATGAATCCACACCACAAATAATGCCAAATGAGTCTTAAAAGTATTCAAAAGAAGTCTTTGAATGTGTAAATTCAGTGCCTCATCATTTCCCCCAGCCTAATTCAATGCATGTCCTCATGCATTTTGTTCTGCAAGAAGGGCACATAAATCCACATCTAGGTATCATTCCTTATATGGCCATACTTTGATGAAGGGTGAATAATATCCCCTATGATTTTTGATTTCTTGGAGCCATATTTGAAATTGATCTTCCTCCTATGGATCACTGTCAAAGAAACATGGTACAGGTGTAATGATGGTAGGCATTCTATATCTGAGGCCAATCCATTGATCCTTGAGCTCATATATTATCTGTATGATGCTAGCAGCCCTTCATCTTGACCAAAGAAGATTAGTGGGTGAGATGGGTTCTCTCTTTCGAAGAAGTATAGGCAGTTCATCCCATCTACCTTTGTAGGCTGACAAAGCATTAGGAAATGATACTGAACAATATTCTTGAAAATTATTTATACCATCCTACAATTTTTTTAGATATAACTTCTTCACTCTGTCATCCCTCATTAATGTAAAATGTTCATTGGTGACAGTTTTGTGGTTAAGATAAATTGGCCTGAGAAGCAAAACAACCTGTAACTCCAAGGTCTTTTTGGCCTTCTTTTGTTCTTCCCAATAGACTTGATTTTGCAAAGTTGACTGAAACGCCCTCAATTGAACATCTCTAGTGAAAATGTGGGGAAGGAAAATGACTTCTGATGGCAGAAGGAATTTATGGAGAAACAATTCACACAACAAATTTTTATATTTTGTAATGCTTTCCCAAAAAACTTCTATAAATTCTTCATCTGTTTCAAATGTGTCTATCAAGCCAGAAGTAATCCTCATGATTTGCCAACGCAGGTACTTTTCTTTCAAAATTAGGCTGTAAAACCTAGGAGGCCTTCTACATTGTACTAGACATTCAACAATTTGGCACATACTTTGAATTTTTCCCTTAAATTTATTAACTTCAAAAGTTTTATGTTCCACTTCCTTCTCAAGGTTCTTCTGAGATACAACTTTCTCTTCTAGTTGTTGACATTTATTCATCCAGAAGGTCACATCCTCGGTGTATTTGACAAGTGAGATTGTATCAGGAGGTCTAACAATAGGTGGCATTTTGGAAACAATCTCCACTTGTACTCCAAAATCCATAGTTTCTATCATAGTGTTATTTGTTTGTGTCTCTGTTTCAACCAACTCAATTTTAGAAACGACATTTTGTGGGGATGACTGAGTAATTACCTATGCTGGAAATATTGAACCTGCTTCTGCTGGTGAGGTGATTGCGATGCAGTATTTAGACATTTGCACAACTGTCTCTATGGGTTCATTTTCTAAATTATGTTGAGTGTGTTGTGGTCTCTCCATTACTTCTAATGTTTTAGCAATTGACCTTTTCTCTATAGTGTCTGCCAGATTAACCAACAGATTTGCCATTTCATTCCCCGAATCTGTTTGAGAGGGTTTTTCTAAAATTTCCAGTATGTTTTTTATAGTTTCAATTTCTTGCCATAGTTTGGCAATGACATTATCCTTTTATTTTAAATTGGCCTCATTCTTTTCAATCCAACTCATTTGAGTTTTAATCACACTCTTTGTTGCAAAAAGTTGTGTTTCAATATCAGCTGCTTCCTCTTCTTTTGAACTTGAATTACCTGCTTTCTCTGCCCCTGTTTCTACATCTTCATAAGTATCAAGGTAATCAACTAGAGGTTCCCACTGATTGGGAATAAATGCATCCTCTTGTGTTTCTTCTATATTGATATGTTCTTTAGAATCAGAGGAATAAGTATGAGTCATGGATGGTACTGTTTCTGCTTCAACATTTTCTTGTTGCACATTACTTTCCATTGCTTGAACATCAACATTTTGTTTCATTTGCACATTAATACCCCCTTGCAATCTTGAGGACCTCCTCAATTCCGGGACAGATGGCCCTTTCCTCCTTTTAGTACTACTTTCAATTTTTCTATCTTGCAAAATAGAAGGTTCTCCTGTCTCAGAATTGTGATGTTTTTGTGCACAGGTAATTTTTCACTTTCGTTCAGCATAACGCTGTGTTCTAGTTTTTACAGAGGGAGGTTCTTCAGGAGATGAAGTAGTTGCCCTAGTTAAGGTGCTAGGTGCAGAAGTGGAATTAGGGTTAGGTTCTTCTGTTTCCTATTCAGAATGTTCACTAACTTCCTCTATGGTAATTTCATCCCAGGTTCAGAAAAAAATGGGTAAAAATTTTAGGATGACCCCTAAAATGGTATTTAAATATCATTTTTATCAACCCATGGTGCTTCGGATATCCCCTCCCTAATTGATATTTTTGAGACATGTTGGTCAATTCTTGGTATAAATATTGGGGCAAATTGAATTTAAGCTCAAGGTTTTCATGGCCAAAATGGAGATGAGTTAAGATTTTCATGTGGCAGCCAGAAAGAATAGGATATTGACCATCATAGGTAATAAATCGAATAACCCAGACAATGACCTCATCCCACAGGGTTTGCAAGCTAGACCGTTTAACTCCTTTGCATATGCCATTACTCATTATATATTCTGTTGGTCTATCATTGTTGCCCCTAAACTAATTAATGAGGTCCACAAGGGTATTCTTTCCAGAATTATTTATAAGAATTCCTTCAAGAGGTAGCTCTGTAATTTCATTGAGAATTTGAGGGCTTACCTGGATCATCATTCCATTAATTTGTACTCGGTTTTGCCTGAAAGTTCTAGCGAATTCAGTGGTGATACCCTTTTGAATGTCCTTCAAATTTTTGTAAGAATGACATGAATCCTCCTTTGGCAAAAATTTGTAGGCATTCTGAATCTCTCCGTAAATATTCAATGTTTTCTGGTTCAATTCAATTTTTATAACCCCCCATCCTAACTGGTTCTTTGCTAGCTCCTCCCAATACACCCTTGCTACAGGAAATTTTTGTTCACCGCTATCAATTATGGAATGGAAGGAATGAGTTTCAAAGTTGGTAGATACATGCATGGAAAAATAATGATGCATGGACATGTGACGTGAAGTAAATCTGGAAGGTGGTAGCACCCAATTAATAATGCGCTTCTCATATGATCTCGGCAAATGCAGTGATGTGGTCTATACACCAACTAAAAACTACCTCATGATCACCTTCTTAAAACATGTGCCACCTTATGACATTAGAAATTATGATGTGGCACAGTTCCCCAAATATTATGACGCTGATGTAGGCACAAAAATCTCATGTCACGTGCTTCCGAAGTTAACTTATTCCAGAGTAGAGTATTCTAGAGTAGGCTTCTTTTATCTCTTAAGAACTCATTGGAATTAAATGCATGTGTTTATGCTAACTAAGGATTCCATACATCATATAATACATATTTACAAGATTAAAAAGGAAAGCACATACCTGAAAAAACTGTTCTATCCATATTTTGTACAAATGTTGATTTCCAATTGTTTTTGCATTTACAGAGTGCAATTAGAACAGAACTATCTCAAAACAAATGAATAAAAAAATTGTGAATGGAATGAGGGGGTAATGGAAATGAGATGGAATGATTATGGGAGAGAGTGGAAAGGAGATGGAATGATGATGAGGAAAAATGGATGGAACGTTTAGTGGATAGTAGGCAATCACGCCAACGAACTAGTTTTCATGAGAGCCAAATTCAGATGTGCCTCAAAAAGGTTTTCACATTCTGATTTATTGATTTTTTTATTTTTTATTTTATTTTATTTTTTAAGACATCACTTGATTGAGTTGGTTTTAGAAGGAATGGTTGTTTCCAATACCATTACATCCATGTTTCCCACTTGTTTGAGAAATTCTTCCTTTGTTAACGGCTTATGATACACACGGAGATGATGACCGTTAACCACCATATTTCTTCTTGAATCATTAATTGGTGAAAGATGCACAACTCCATTGGTGAACACTTCCTCAATTTCATAAGGTCCAAGCCTCCGTGTCTGCAGCTTTCCAGGATGATCTTTATATCGTGAGTCAAACAACAAAGCCCAGTCGCCTTGTTGAAATTTTTGCTATTTGATATGACTATCATGCCACAATTTTTTTTGTTCTTGGATCACCTCGGTCTGGTGTAATGCATCTCTCCGTAATTCATCCAACGCATTAAGCTATAGAATCTGATCTATTTGTGACTGTGATAAATCAATTCCCACTTCCATAGCAGTTCGAAGAGTTAGCAGTTAAAATTCAATTGGCAACAAAGGCTTTTTGCCATAAAATAATTCATAAGGAGTAAGTCCAGTAGTGGATTTCCAGGTTGTGTTGTAGGCCCAAATTCCTTCAGGTAATTTATCCACCCAATTCCTCCTATGGGCTGCTATAGTTTTGGTCAAAATCCTTTCTAACTCTCTATTTGTCACTTCAACTTGGCCATTGGCTTGTGGATGATAAGGTGAGGATTTTTGATGTTTGATTTCATATAGTTGTGTAAAAGCTTCCACAAATTTTGAAGTAAAATTAGGTCCTTGGTCAGTGGTGATAGAATGGGGAATTCCAAATCATAGAAAAATTTGTGAATACAAAAAATCAGCAACTTTCTCCTCTCGGGCATGTTTGAAAGCACGGGATTCTACCCATTTGGTTACATAATCAGTGCATACAATGATGTGTACTTTCCCTTGGGAAGGAGTATCAATGGGTCCTACAAAATATAAACCCCATCTCTCAAATGGTTCTGTACCTAATTTAGGTTGTAAGGACATTTCACTAGTAAAGGTAGGTTTACCCATTCTCTGGCATGCATCACAATTTCTTACATACCTTTTCACATCTTTGTGCAGAGATGGCCAATAGTAACCAACACCCCAAAATATTTCGAATGGTAGTTTTTACTGAATAATGCCCCCCTAATGGTTCATCATGACAAGAACGTAAGACATCATATATTTCATCTATGCGTAAACACCTACACAAAACATGATCAGGGCCACATTTGAACAATAATCCTTCTATCCATTCAAAATATGAGCTTTTCCTAATTAATTTTTTTTTGTCTAGGAGTAAAATGAAAAGGAATATTTCTTGAAACCAAATAATTGGCTATATCAGCAAACCAAGGAGTTTGTATAGAAACTGTGAACAACTTTTCATCAGGAAATGCATCCTCAACCAACTCTATTGTATCTGCATTGGGTAACCTTGATATAAAATCTGCCACCACATTAGACTTCCTTGGCTTATTAACTATAGTAATATCAAATTCTTGCAGTAATATTAGCCATCGAATAATTCGTGAACTAACCAAGGGTTCATTCATTAGATATTTTATAGCAGCATGATCTGTGTGGATGAATATTGGATACCCTGTGATATAGTGTCTAAACTTATTAATGGCATATACTACAGATAAGAATTATTTTTTAGTTGTGGTGTAGTTCTTTTCAGCTCCAGTCAAGTTTTTACTAATATAGTATATGGCATAATGCTGCCCATCTTCAATTTGGCCTAGCGTTGCTCCAATAGCAGTATTGGAAGCATCTATTTGAATATGGAAAGGCAGCTCCCATTTAGGGCCTCTCAGTATTGGTGGAGTGGTTAATTTTTCCTTTAAAGTTTCAAAGGACTTCTGACAATCAGTAGACCAAACAAATTCAGAATTCTTTGTTAATAATGCAAACATTGGATTAGCAATGGTACTAAAATTGGCAATAAATCTGCGATAAAAGCCAATATGTCCTAAAAAACTTCATACATCAGTTTGAGTTTTTGGATGAGGAAGGGTTTTGATTACTTCTACTTTCTTGGGATCAACTTTGACTCCCTCAGCAGATATGTGGTGACCTAAAACAATCCCTTATTCCATCATCAAGAAAAATTTATCTGGATTGAGTGATATATGATATGTTTCACAGTGTATAAGAAAATTTTCAAGTTGTTCAAGGGTATACTCAAAAGAATCACCAAACACAGTGAAGTCATCCATGTAAATCTCTACACTCTCGTTGGTCAAATCAAAAAAATATAGCTATTAAATCTCTTTGAAATGTTGCGGGTGCATTACACAAACCAAAAGGTAGAACTATGTAAGCGTATGTTCCCCAAGGGCATGTGAAAGTTGTTTTTTCTTGATCCTCTAGTGCAACTTGGATGTGATTATAAACACTAAAACCATAAAGGAAGCAGAAAAAAATCTTACCAACAAGAGTATCCAGCACTTGGTCTATAAATGGCAATGGAAAGTGGTCTTTGTGTGTGACCTTGTTCAATTCCCTATAATCTACACACACTCTCATTTTCCCATTTTTATTTGGAACAATGACTAATGGTGAAACCCATTTACTATCTAAAATTGGATAAATGAATCCTACATCCAACAATTTCTCAATTTCTTCTTTAACAATGTCTTTTAGAGCAGGATTCAAGCGTATTTGTGGTTGTCTTACCGGTTTAATATCTTCTATATATATCCTATGTGTACATACATCAGGATGTATGCCAGCCATGTCCTTGTAATTCCAAGAAAAATCTTGAATATGCCTCTGTACAACAGTAAACAATTTGGCTTCTTGCTCGAGTAGTTAACCAACTATTAATGTTCACACTCTTTCTTGGTTGTATTTCAATCTGCTTGACCCCAGGAAGAATAGAATTAACAACCTCATATTTACTATTGATTAATGTATTCAATGGACAATGATGTGGTTGTAGAGTATGAAATACTCGGACTGCGGTGTAAAGGTAATACCTGATGGAATCATTTGCATAGGACAAGTAAAAGAATTTAGAAGATGATGGTGCCACCTATGTGGCAGTGTGAAGGGGCTTTCTTGTAAAGGAATGGAAGTCATAGGCTTGACAATGTGTTCATTATCCTTCCATAACAATCGATGGATCACAATTTGGTCATCCTTAAGGTCTTATTCATGCAGTGTTTTTACCAAGACTGATTCATATTCAAATATTTCTCTTTCTGATGAATTCAATTCTTCAATATGTTCTTTTACTACAACAGTGGCCAAGGTGACAAGAGTTTCCTATTCTTCTTCAGATTCAGGATACAAAATTTGTCTAGAATATTTGGCTAAAGTTTGGGCTGGTGGATACAAGGAGACTTTCTTCAAATCTACACCATTGGAGATGGTCATTTCTCCTGACCTGTAGTCTATAAATGTAGCTACAGTAGCAATCCAGGGTCTTCCTAAAATAATAGGATAACCATTAGCTGCATTTTTGGGTTGTAACATGAGGAAATCCATAGGATATTCCCAAGAAGAGACTTCAATGGATACATCCTCAAAAATTCCCTCTGGTTTAGCTACTGACCTATCCGCCATTTCCAAAATAGTGGTAGTAGGACTCAGATTTTTGAGCTGTAATTTTTGCATAGTTTCTTTGGTCATCACATTGATTGTAGCTCCTAAATATATAAGTATATTTGGAATTTTAACCAATCCCATAGTGATGGTAACCACTGGACTCCCTGGATCACCATATGTAGGAGAGACTAGCTTCCCAAAAAGTAGATCGGCCAACTTCCCTTCTACCTGCATAGTTTTTGGAAAGGCCTTCTTCTTCCTACCAAGTTTCCTAATGCACAAATCCTGAATGGTTTTTCTAATCATAGGTACTTCCTTTATTGCCTGCAACAGTGGAAGTGAAATGGATATTTTTCTTAACTCGATAATTAATTCTGATTCAGGGGTTGAGATAGTTTGATCAAACCTTTCAGGATATGGCAGATTTACTAAGGCAGGTTTAGGTTCCCCTTTGTCTATTTTTTCTTCCTTCTGTTTGTTTGTAATGTTTCTGGATTTGGAAAATCATGTTTTCCATCAATTTCTTTAATAGTGGGTGGTGTAGGGTCAAGTAAAACCATCCCTGATCTTAACTGGATGTTACTATAGTCAAGAACATGGACTGCAGTAGTATACTCCTCAGACCCAACTCCATAAATAGGAGCTCCAGTTCTATTATTATTTGGGTTAGCAACAGGCTGAGCTGGGAGTGCTTGACTGGTTGTGTTTGTGGTGGTTGGTTTCTTCCCTAGAAATTTTTATTAGGAGATGGCAAAAATTGTTGGTTTGGTGCTTGATATCATTGTTGATATGGATATTGTTGTCCCCACCTTTGTCCTTGTTGATTTTGTACCCAAGGTTGACTATTTGAAGGCCATGGTTGATTCCAATTGGAATGTGACCAGTCTTGAGGAGTTGTCCAAGAATGCTACCAGGGTTGCAAAGGAGGTTCTGTGTATCCCCAAGGCATGTTCCAAGGATTTTGTCCCCAACGAGGAGTATTTGCAAAATTTCCTCCCGATATCTGTCCTATCACATTAATTTCCTCAGCTTGGGTTTCTAAAAAATTCTTCAGATGGGGCAGAAAGTGACATTTATCAGTTGTATGTTCCTTTGAACAAATACCACAAATGACTAATATTGTAGTTTTGTCTAATGGATAATATTGTAGGGCATGCTTATTCCTGCACCTAGGACAATAGATGGATAAAGGTCATGAAGAATTGCCTTTTGGAAGTCGTTCCCCAAATGCAGAGTTTAGTTGAACCAGAATGCCAGTCTTCATATTGGCTAACTCTTCCATTAATTCCTTGGTATCCATATTAGTAGGATTATTCTTCTTCCTTCTATGCCTATTTTGAGAATAATTTCTACATAGCTCCATAATGTCATCAAAATTAATTTGATAAACATCTCCTTTTCCCATTATATCCAATACTTCCTTAGAATCATTTGTTAGTCCTCTCAAAAAGATAGCTTTTAACACATCTTCGTCTATACCACCAACTCATTTTTGAATGAAAGCAAATCGATCAAGATAATATTCCAAACTTTCATCTTCTTCTTGCCTAATCCAAAACAACTCATCCTTCCTATTACGTACCCTACAGTATTCCTGATACTTGTCTAAGAATGCAGTTTCCATTTCTACCCAAGTGTGAATAGAATCTGAGTCCAGACTCATGAACCATCGTAATGCTACATCCTTAAGAGTAGAAGGAAACAACTTCAATTTTTTATTATCAATAATATAATCATAAGTTTGACACAAGATCTTAAATTCAAACAAGAATTGGTCAGGATCTTCAGAAACTATCCCTTTGAAGATTGGTAATACTAAGGGAGAAATAGTTTTCATAGCCCCTGGCTGACCAGCGGCTAATTGTATAGGGTGCTTAAAAGTCTTAGCAGGAGGTTGGACCGCCATATTGTCTTGTTCAACCTGTAATATTGGCATTTATTGCTCTGGTTCAAGTTTGATTTGTTCGGCTAGTTCTAATGGATCAAGAGTCCTTTCTCTAGGTCTTTCATGAATTTCCCCTTCAGCAGGTTCTTGAGTTGGCTCAACTGTTGAAGAAGATGATTCTCTTTTTAATCTTTCAGGGTAATCATACACATGCAGTTATTGTGAAGATCGTCCTCCTAGAAATGACCTACTACTAACAAACCTTCCTCTTTCATATCTAGGCTTTTTCATTCATGCTTATGTCCTAAAGCATCTTAATATCAGTTTCGCAAAGACTGTGACCTAAAACAGTACAGTCTCTGGACTATTAAACCTTTACTAACAACACCTATAATTCCCTGGCAAAGACACCAAAAAATGATGAGTGTCGTCCAATCCTTCACAATTTAATCAATATGTGTCAAATCCAGGGTGGTGTCCATGGATGTATGCGAGAGTAGGGTATAATAGACTATTATTCAGATCCTTTATTTCATAGCTCTTATTGATGGGACAGTTAGTATTAGGGTGTTTGGTTTTCCTATGAATGTACTAAAAATGCTAAATACTTCCTGTGACAGAAACAGAAATGATCCTAAGTTATGAAAAATAAAGAAAAATGCATTTTAATAAATAAAATCCACTCTTACTACAGAAAAGCAAAGCTATACTACTGAATACTGAGAATTACAAATTGAAATGGCTGAAAGTAAATTGAATTCCTAATGAAATCATCACACATTTTGTAGGAAAGATAACAAAATTGAAATGTTTATAATTGCAAAACCTAATGTCAATAGAAATTCTGGAAATGCTACAAATATGAAATGTGTTAAAAATAGAAAGAAATATTTGATCTATGCAATAACCTAAGAAAATTACAAAACCTGACAGTTTCCTATTGTCCTGCTGCAACCAGAATAAGCAAAATTCTGCCAGAAGAAAAGTCCTCCCTTGGACCTGGAAGTGGCCCTTGCTTCTAGCACCAAAGGAGGCAAGTAAAACCTTTCTAAGCTGACTAACTATTCACACTTAACTCAGAATAAGACATGAATAATGATGCACTCTTTTATTTCATCAAAACAACATTATAGTAATGCAGGGAAAACCTATAGAATACTGAATTACTACAGCAAATTACAGAAAACCTAATTTATGCTACTCACACCTATTTTCTACTTCTTCTCCTCTATTATGCTCAACCAAATGGGAGCACTTATTTATTCTAAACAAAACATATTGCAGATAAGGTTTATAGCTATAATTTAGGTTTTTTACAATAGTTTTAGTCCAGGTCTTCTCTTGAATCCAAGGTTTGAACCCTTCAATCCTTATCCTCTTGTAGTGCTAAAGCATTCCCAAGTGAGGAAAAAATGTAGATTTGGATAAAGTATCTATTGAAACAACTCAACCACCATTTTATCCTTCTTTAAACAACATATTTGAGCAGTTTAGACTATCTGCGCTCATTTTGGAGTTGTTTCGGAATATCAGGCGACAAAATAGGAAAATTGTTGTGTTGTCTTCAAAGGTTTGTATGACTGGTTATAGTGGTAGATATGGCTTCTTTGGAAACCTAGGAGACTAGTTCCATCCTTTATTTGAGTTGGGGCGGACAAATTCCATGCCATGCTGTAGAAATACAACTGGCTAGAATTTGTTTGACAAAGTCCAGTCTATCCTGCACAGTTTTCATCCTGACAAATTTTTGGTGCTAACAGTTAATTTAAACAGGTGCATAATGGTGGAATACATTGTGTAAGACTATAAACCTTATACACAAATTGCCTAAAGAGAATAATATCCTAATTAATGCATAATTATAATCAGATTTCAGTAAAAACATGAATAAAGCAGTAAAATTAGAGTATTTGCAGTTTCCTATTTCTCATGCAAATATTACTACATAATGCATAATTATCCAAAATTAACATGAATCCACATCACAAATAATACCAAATGAGTCTTAAAAGTATTCAAAAGAATTCTTTGAATGTGGCAATTCAGTGCCTCATCACTGCTCATCCCCCTGTGTGAATGGTTCAAGAATGCTGAGAGTTGGAAAAAGGACAAGTTTTCCCCTACCCAATTCCCCCCACAACAATAAGTGGTTTTTTTCCCATTTTTTATCATCAAAATCCCACATTGTCACATGTTTGCAACAGTATAAATTTGCAAACCCCCACAAAGAAAAAATTTAAAGTAAAAAAATACAAAAATCAAAAAGTGCACACATCAAAAAGCACAAGAAACGGTGATCCCAATCACTCAAAATTCAAATCCCTTTCTCAAGAGAAAAATAAAAAACTCAAAATAAATAGTGATTATTATCACTAAAAAGAGAAAAATAAACAGTGATTCTTATCACTCTATATGAGAGCAAGTATCCCAATAAAATTCAAGAAAGTAGGGAGTCAAACTTGAATCCCTAGAACTCTTAGCATTTGGAAAACCATCAGGTGATCCTCATTACGGGTTCGGTGGATAGCCTATTCGTCAATGGTGGTAGCCTCTTGCATGATGATATGTCTGGCATATTAGCTTTTGGGTGTATGTGTAGACCAATGTTTACATGTGGATGAGCTAGCTTTGGTAACCTAGATTACCTAGTGGTCTAGTCATACTTAGTACAAAACCTAGGATGGTGGCATTCATTGGGTGATCCTCAGTACAGGTTTGGTTGAGAGCCTGCTTGGAACTAGCGGTATCCTTATGCATCTCACAAGAATGAACTCACTTGCACACACAGGGATATGAAGTACCTTGGTCATCCTAGCAGATTCATACCTTGTCAAAAATTCATGCATGGTTAGTATACAACTTTTGATGAGTTTAATAGAGTTTTTGAGTCTCATGAAAACCTAATGGGCATTCCCTAAACAACATGTCATTCATATAACTTCACCTCATTCATTTTAGTTACATTATTCAAAAATCCATTATATAAGTCTCATGATAACATTACATATGAGTTGGTGCAATATAAATCATCTATGTTGCTAGCATGATATGTCATATAGTATACACATTGCATCCTCTAAATCAATAAATCATCCATCTCACCATACATCCATGCATGTATAAAATCAAATCAAATCACATTACAAAATATGCATACAAGGTAGACATCCATCATCATCTCATAAATAAAATTGCATACACTTGCCTACATTTCATAAAATAATAAACACATGATGATAAAAAACATAAAAAGTTCATATATATGTGTATACGTATGGGAAAAAAAGATACATCATGTTGCGCGTAGGCTACAATAAAGTGGGTCCTTAGACCTCACAATGCTAAACATCCAAAAATCCAAAAAGAGTCGAAAGAGCCTCAAAAATCCCCAAAGGTATCCATAAACCCTTTGGTCAACCAAAAAGCCCCAAAGGTATCCATAAACCCTTTGGTCACCCGACAAGCCCCAAAGGTATCCATAAACCCTTTGGTCGACTCAAAAAGCCCCAAAGGTCTCCATAAACCAATTGGTCACCCAAAAAGCCCCAAAGGTATCCATAAACCCTTTGGTCAACTCAAAATGCCCCAATGGGATCCAATAAGATTGGTCAAGTATACATACATATATATTAATAAAAAACCAAAAAAATAAAAAATAAAACAACAAAACAACACAAAAGCCAAAGAAAAGGGTTCAACACCCACAAAAACAAGTCATATATGATGGAATTCATTCAGGTCAATATGGAATGTAAAATTCTCATGAATTCATGGACAAGTTACTACTTCACTCCCCAAGAAGACCATTATGGCTAGACCGCCCCATGAGAAGGAGGTTTTCAACTCTTTTCTTCCATGAAATTTCCATAGCATCATCCAAATCCTTTCAAAACTGTACCATTTTTCAATGAGAACAACTGAAGGCAACCTTAACAAACGTCATCTAGGTCAAGTGACTTGTCACTTTTCTCACTGGTCATTCCCTCATCGACTCATCACTTGAGGGGGTAGTCATGCTTAATAAATTCATAATAAAAAAACAACAATTAAACACTCAATTATGCAAGTTGCATTCGTCCAATGAATATTTGACAAAGACAACCATGCCCATGTTTGGGATAGAAAACAAGCAAATATTTCAACTAAGCACATAACAGTGCAGATGAACCTACCTGTCTGTAACCTCAAAAATTACCAAAATAGTTGGTTTTATCTAATGCCTAGGGTTATAAGTCCCCTGAGCATACCTGGAAGCTAAAGAGAAACCAATACCAATGTCTTTACTGAATCAGAAGCAAGGATTCAAGAACACACACCCTTTTCATGATTGGGGCATCTAAAGTTGGTTAGGTTATCGAGTAACCTTAATAATTCAACATATTGGTTATCTATTTTTGCTCAGAACTGTGCTGCACACACTGCATCTCAAAAAGAGGCATCTGTCGACACTAAAATGTGGTCAACCCGATTAAGCATCCACAAATAATGACCAAATTGGCATCATATGGTCCCTTGGGCAGCCCTTAGGAGGCTCACAGTGATTCTAGCCACTCCAAAAAGGTTTTTGGAGGCTATTGGACCAATTTTGGGAGGTTTTGGTCCAAAATTCACCATCGTCCCACCTTGGGATGGTCGCATATTCCCACCATCCCACCCTAGGACAATGGTGAGCCATCATCCCAAGGTGGGATAGTGAGGAGGTTTGAACCATAAAAAATCAAATCTAGGACATTTGGCACCCAGAATCTGCCATTTAGCACACCATATGGAGCATGCGGGTTAGAGGGCACTGAATCCTTACAAAATACTTCTTAATGGAGGCCCAAAATGGAGATTATATTCCACATGTAATGCATTCCTCCTTTTTGACAAGTGGCACCTCATGTCATGCATGCCATCGCATGCCTTTTTGCACATGAGCCCCTTTGGGATATAAAATGGATACATGGTCCACACAAATAATAAGAATAGGAGTTCTAGGATATAAAATGTAGTGCTGCCAAGATTTCTCCCCAACTTATTGAGATTTCTTGCCCTCAAAATATCCTCTTAGTGAATTAGGTTAAAGGCGTAGTTTTTAGAATCATTCCCCAGAGATATTTGTAGCAAAATGTGGGCAAAATTTGTGGGTATCCCCTCCCAGGGTGCCCCCCAATTAGTTGTAGTCACCACCGCTCCCCCAAATATGAGGCCAAATCCTTGCACAATTTTATTACTATTTTTTAATTATATTATTATAGACTATCATATTATTATGTGGTTTAAATTTCATGCAATTTGGAGTTAAATTTACCAAGTTATAGCATTTTTATGTTTTTGCAGGTCCGTAGGGCCCATCCGGGTACCCCAATTGTATGCAGGTGGATATGGGCCTCAATTTTAAAATATAACCATATGGGTTGTCTTGAAATGTATATTTATACATTTTTTTCAAATTTAATGAGTTTTGGACATGTTTAGGTTCAGTATTTGCTCATCTTGGTTTTCACAGGTTGCAGGTGAGTGGTGCAAAATCGAGGGGTCTACGGATGCAATTTTAGATATGTTTTTAGTTATATCCTCTCAAAACATCCTCTTTGACATCTCCACAAATTTTCAAGTCATTATGAGTTTATTTTATTTAGTTTTAATATATGCGTTATTTTACCCCTATGGGGATTACATGTTTTCCACCATACACCCTTGCTATTTTATCCCTTTGGCTTCCTTGTGTGCAGGTGAAGGTTCTTAGAAGGAATTGGAAAGGAATATCATACATCATAGATTGAATATACAAGTAGTGGTGGCATTGGCCCGCACACCTCGATTGTGGGTATGAGGAAAGACATTAGATGTGCACCCTGATTCCTTGGAGGTATTGATCCTTGGGCACCCCAAATATTGTAACAATTGTATCACATTTTGAGACCTCAAGGGGAATTCTGTGTAACATTGAATTTTATCCACCCAATTAATAAATAAGACACTCGTTTCATTTCATTCTTTATTTCTTGGTATTGCTTCATTTCCATATGCATGCTTCCGTTTGATGCTCATTTGCAATATAGGATAGATACACATATTTTTTCTCTTCATTAGGTGCACCAATTTTCCCCACTTCACTTTTGCTCTCAAAATAATTTTGTTAACCAACATGTTCATCAAGACCCAAAAAGGGGTGCTAATGTGGATTCTCTTCCTAAGAGGACCCCTTTCAAGAAGCAGAAGGTTTGGCATAAGAAGTCACAGGGGATTTCAAAAGGAAAGGATATTGTTTCTTCTCCTTCTCAGTTGAAGAGTGCTAGTGTGGCATTTGGTTCTGATCGAAAGGAGATGACTCAGGCTAGGAAGGGTTCTCTGAGTCCTGGACCTCTTAATAATTTGGAGGTTGTCCTTCATTCAGACCCATTATACCAAGCTGTGTATTTGCCTTTGTTGAATTCCTTTGAATATTTGGAATTTATGGGGGGAGAGGATTCCCATGTGATTCAAGAAATGGAGTCATTATCTAATTGGGTGGTGTCTTTGGCATCTCCCATGAAGGAGCTTTCTACTCCTAGGAATGTTAGGAAGTCTCCTTCTTCGAAGGAGCTTACTGCTTTCGTTGAGTGTGGTTCTGAGAGTCTGATTGCTTATCCATTACTCATGATGGAGAAGGGGTCGCCTGGCCCAAAAAAAATAAGTCATCACAATAGGGGTGTTGATACTAGGATGGCTAGGAAACCTGGTAGACCTCCAAGTAAATTAGGTAGGAAGAAATCTATGGATGATGTTGTGGCTAATGGTGGTTAGGCCCTTCTAGTGGTGAAGGATGGAAATGGAGAAAAGTAATTGAAACTAGAAGGTTTCAAATCCTCTCCTCCTTTTAAATTCCAATGAAAATTTATTCATGGAATGTTAGAGGGCTTAATAGTTCCTCTAAGAAATTATTGTTAGCTTCATTTAGGAGGGAAAGATCTCCTGATATTTTGTGTATTCAGGAGTCTAAATTAGAAGCCTCCTCTTGGGAGTCTATGCATAAATTGATTTGGAAGGATTTGGGTTTCATGGCTAGTGAAGCCTCTGGTTCTTCTGGTGGCCTACTCTCTTTTTGGAACCCTTTGAGATTGGATGGCCATGTTATTTCTTCTTCTAGTTGAGTGATTAATATTTTGTTCTAGTGTAAAATCACAAATAGGAGATGGGTTTTATCTAATATTTATGCTTCAAATTCGTATATTGATAGACGCAAGTTTTGGCTTCTGCTTCTTGAAATGAGGGATACCTTTTGGAATGAGTCATGGGTAGTAGTAGGAGATTTTAATTCTCCCTTATATCCATCTAAGAAGTGTGGTGGTAATCCAGTGGATGATAGGAGTTTGCAAGATTTTTTTGAGTTTGTCAATTTGGTTGAGCTTTGGGATTTGGATTTAAGGGGGGTGAAGTTTACTTGGAGCAATAGGAGATCTGGTAATAGTCTGATTTTGAGCAGATTGGATAGGATTTTTGTTTCTTCCTCCAAGAACAATTAGTTCGAGGATGCTTCATTGTCTTTTTTACCTAGGATTGGTTCTGACCATAACCCCTTATGGTTGGAAGTCCCTGATGGTACCCCATTTCTTCCTCGACCTTTTAGGTTTGAAGTTATGTGGTGTTCCCATCCTAATTTTGAATCTCATGTTAAGGAATGGTGGCAGGAAGATATTTTTGGTGAAGGGATGTTAAAGTTAACTAACAAGCTTAGGAGGCTTAGAAATTATCTTAAGATTTGGAATAAATTTTCTTTTGGTAATTTGTTCAGAGAAAAGGAAATATTGCAATCTCATATGAAGGAGATTGAAGCGGTTATGGAAGCCCAAGGAAGTTCTGATGCTCTATTACAAGAAGAAATATCCCTTTTGGTGGATTATCATAATAAGCAAGCAAAAGAAGAGCTATTCTGGAAACAAAAATCCAGAGAGCTATGGTTGAAAGAAGGTGATCGTAACTCTCGATTCTTTCATGCTTCTACTTTGTGGAGGAGAGGTCGTAATAGAATTAGAGAGATTGAGAAGGCTAGTGGAGGGGTTACTTCTAATGTGATGGAAGTTCAGGAGGAAGTTGTTGACATTTTTAGCTCTCTGCTTTGCTCGGTGCCTGACCATGATCTTCTTGTTGAAGGTGAAATGTTAGAAGCTATTCCAATGATTGTTTCTACAGATTGGAATAGGAGACTTATGGCTCCTTTCTTGGATGAGGAAATTTATGCGGCTATCAAATTGATGGGTCCTCTTAAGGCCCCGGGGCCATATGGTTTCCCTCCTGTGTTCTTTTAGAGGTTTTGGCATATTTGTGGGGAAGATGTTTGCTCGGCTTTAAGGGATGTGCAACATTATTTTTTTATTATGAAAGTAGTTAATTCTACTTTCCTTACCTTCATCCCCAAGAAATATTTGGCATCGTATTTCAGTGATTTTAGGCCCATTAGTTTATGTAATACTATTTATAATATTTTATCTAAGACTATTGTAAATAGGCTTAAACCGCTTCTGCCATTGTTGATTGATTCGACGCAGAGTGGCTTTGTTTCGAGAAGGCAGATTCTAGATGGAGCTATAGTTATTCATGAATTGATGCATTCTATTTTCAAAAGTGGTAGAGCAGGGTTTTTCCTCAAGTTAGATGTTAATAAGGCATATGATCGGGTATCTTGGGCCTTTCTTTTCAGTGTTTTGCAAAAATTTGGCTTTTGTGAAGGTTGGATTAAGTTAGTAAAGGTGTGCATCTCGTCAACGTGGTTTTCTATTCTCATCAATGACTCTCCGTAAGGGTTTTTTCATTCCTATCATGGTCTCCATCAAGGTGATCCATTGTCTCCCTTTATTTTCATTCTTATGGTTGAGGCTCTTGGAAGGTCTATTTCTTGATGGCATAATGATTTTGGGATGCGCCCAACGCTTCCTTGTAACCCAATTTCCCATCAACAATTTGCTGATGACACTTTGATTTCTTGTGTTGCTTCGGTGGTCATCACCAGGGAAGTCAAATCTCTTTTAGATTGTTATGAAAGGGTGGCTAGCCAACAGATCAATTTTTTGAAGAGTAATTTATTTTTTATCAATACTCCAAAAGTGAGGCAAAGAAGGATTGCTAAAATTCTGAATTGCTAGATTGCCTCTCTTCCATATTCCTATCTTGGTCTTCCTATTTTTATTGGGAGGGCCAAAGATGCTCTATGGACTCCGGTGGTTGAAATAATTCATCAAAAATTAGCATCCTGGAAGGGGGCTCTTCTGAGCCAAGTGGGGAAGGTGGTGCTAGTTCAAAGTACTTTGCAGAGTATCCCTATCTACTTTCTATCCTTGTTCCACCTTCCAGGTAAAGTGGTAGCAAATTTGGATAGCATTTGCAAGGCTTTTCTATGGGCCAACCCGAAGCTTAAAGGTAAATTTCATTTGGTCTCTTGGGAGCAGCTTTGTAGAAGGAAGAAATATGGTGGTTTAAATCTAAAGAGTGTTTCTAGGATGAACAAGGCTTTGGTGGCAAAGCTAGGTTGGAAGGTAGCCTCTAATGTTGACCGTTTGTGGTGCCAAATTTTGAAGGCTAAGTATAATTTTGATTCTTTCATTTTTTATTTCCTCCCTTCTGGCGGGTCGAATTTTTGGAACAGTCTTGTAAAATCTTGGGAGTTTATCAATATTAATTGTAGATGGATTATTGGTAATGGGAGGAACATGAATTTTTGGGAAGATGCTTGGTTGAGAGATCATCCCCTAATTGAGGACATTCATTTTAGAGACTTAATTGAAGGGTCTAGGTTTATTGGGCTTTTGAAAGTGGTTGACTTTACTAAGGATCATGGAGGTAAAATTATTTGGACCAATCCTTCACCTATGGTGAGGAACGCCAGGGATCTCCAACTCTAGAACTTGCTTATGGAGGAGCTCCATATTTATGTGGTGCAACAAGAAAATGTGGAGGATCGTTTGATTTGGAAAGTTGATAGTGTGGGTTTATATTCTGTCAAGTCGGCTTATGAGCTCCTTTGTGTGGAAGGGGATGGTTTTTTTCCTCATGGTATTATTTGGTTAAATTACTTAACCCCCAAATTCAATATGTTTTTTCGGTTGGTAGTGCAGAATAAGATTCTTAAAGTTGAAAATATTCATAAAAGAGGCATGTGTCTGGTTAATAGGTGTTATATGTGTAAAGAATCCTGGGAATCGTCTTCGCACTTACTTCTTAATTGTGGGGTCTTTCAAGAAAATTTGTTGTCCATTATCTGTAGGATTGGTGTAAGTTGGATTCTTCCTAATTCAGTAATAGACTATGTTTTGTAGTGGGCTTCTCCCTTTTCCTCACCCAGACTTAAGTGTTTTTGGAAATTTCTTTTACCTCATGTGATGTGGGGTGTGTGGAAGGAGAGGAATGCTCGTGTTTTTAAAGATAAAGAGTCTTCAACCTTTCATTTGAGCTCTCGTATTCTTTGGAGAATAGTGGAGAATGTCTCGAGTGCCTTAAAGGAGTCTAAATTTTTGGAGGCTCAGATTTCCTATGAAGTGTTAATTGAGCAGAGTCTTGGTTTTGGGCATGTTGATTGCCCCCCACCAACTCCTGATCCTAGGAGTTTTGTTCGTTGGACCCCTCCCCCTATTGTCTAGTATAAATTGAATTTTTATGGGGCCTCTAAAGGTAACCCAGGGTTAGCTAGTGCCAGGGGGGTCATTTGTGATAGAAGTGGCAATCTGGTTCTTGCCTTTGCAAAAAATCTTGGTGTTCGCTCATCCCAGTTTGCTGAAGAAAGGGCAACCTTTTTAGGCTTTTCTTTGATTAGAGATTTGGTAATTCATAAAGTTATTATCAAGGTTGATTATTTAAATATTATAAACATGCTAAAAGGATCTTACCACGTAAGTTGGAGGGTGGATAATTTTATTTATGAAGCCATTGAAATTATTCGGTCCTTAGATGAAGTTTTGATTGTGCACATTTTTAGAGAAGGCAATTCAGTAGTAGACTTGATGGTAAATCTAGGGGTATATCATCTAGGATATTCTATTTGGTAGAGGGACTTCCCTCTAGAGATTATCCATTGTGTTAATAATGATTTTCATTAATTCTTGGTAGGAGGTTTGCCTTCACTTGCTTTGGTGGGTGGGGCTATGGTGCAGCTACAGTAGTTGGTTGAAGTGCAGGGTGGTGGCTGATATTTACTCCCTGGGCTTCATGGAGATGTTTTCCTTTCAAATTTTAAATTTTGAATTTCATCTCCCCCTTTATTGTTGGCATTCAAATGTGTCCCGAAGCTTCTCTAGCTTCCGTTGGAGTGTGCCCTCTGCCCAAAGTCTTGTCCTCATTATGTGGTGTTAGTTCTCCTTGATTGTTCTTGGTTTTGGGTAGTAAAATTATTATGCAAATTGGTTTTGGACCTTTTCTATCATGTCTCCTCACTTGTTTATTGGGTGGTGGTGGTTGCTCCACTGGATTCGATGCAAGGTGAGTACACAGGCTGGTGTTAATTCCATTTCTTGGGATTGGTTTTGGGGTAATCATTGTTGGAGTCAATATTTGTGCCTATGCATGTTGGTCCCTTTCCATATTATTGCCTTGGTGTCATCTCTTGTGATGTGCACTTTTGATTCTCTTACACTTGCCTGTAGATATTTTGTCCTCTGGCCAGTTGGCAGTGTGTGGAGGATTTGTTTGTTTGGGTGCATTTTAGGTGGCGTTTTCCCTTTTTAAGTTAGGTTTATAAGGATGCTCATGTTTATGCTTTGGTTTTTATGCTCCTTGTTTTTACTCTTATTTATTTTCCTTGGTGTGTTCTCTTCTTTTCGGAGCATGGGTGGAGAATATTTGGCTATTTGTCTATTCCCAGAGTTCATGAGACTTTGGTTTTATGGACTTTTATTTTTGACTTGGGGGTTTTCATTTGGCCTATGATGGGGGTGAATGTCTATTTGTGACATTCACCCCCATCTGGTCAAGCCTTGGTGGTTTTGGAGAGTTCGAGTGAGGACTCTAAGGATTTTTATTCCTTTTCTATGGGTTCTAGATCAGAGAAGATATCTTGCAAGGTTCATATTTCTACTAAAGGCATTAGGGGATCTGCAGTTAAGAACTCTACTATTGAGATGGCCAATAATTCCATGGTTTTTTATGTTGCTACTCTAGTGAAGGGGGTCCTTATTTTGTCAACATGGAAGAAGGTAGTGGCACCCGTAAGTCATTACGTATTAATGGTAAAAAGAGGGATGTGGTGAAGTCCTCTTCCTTTTTCACCGAGGAATATGTGGAGGTTCTTCCCAGATATTTTGTTAAGGATAAAATGGTGGCTGATGTCTATTCCCCGGGGGAAGCTTTTTCGAAGAAAAGTGCACTTTTGCATAGTTTAAAATTGATCAAAATTAAGCAACATGCGGTTTGGAGTTCTATCAAGATGGCATTGGATTATGCTGAGGAGGTTGCTCAAATGTCTGGTAATATTACCCATGAAATTGACTCAATGATGTAGAACTCTCTCGGTTCTCTCATTGTTTGCTTTCATATTTTTTTCCTTGATGTTTTTTGGAGGTCCTCTTTTCTTGGTTGTGTTTTGTGGTTTTCTCTTCTGGATGCCTTTGCTAAAGGTTGCTCTATAAAAGGTTGTGGGGTCCCTTTAGAAACCCTCCTTCTTCTTAATAATACAAAAAAAAAAACCATTTATGCAATCCACAAATAAACTATGCACAAAATAATCCATAAAAACTTACATATAAATATGAAAATACCCTTGAGGTAGGGCAACACCAAATTATTTTCTTGAAGGAAGGGACTACTCCAATCTCCTTTCCATGAGCCAATAATCTTACAAAGAATACTTTATATCACTTATGTTTTATAATTATAATCTTGTTGGCAATTTTGGGTACTTTGGGTACATTGCCTTTGCTCAAGTGTATAAGTTGTCATTGATGTCAAGAAGCTCTTGAAGGAATTTGATTTGATGTCAAATAATTTGTTTTGATGAAGGTTACGACATGACAGTTTCAAAGGTCTTTTGTAAACCCCAAGTTGGCAGGTTTAAAGATTACAGGTGGATGCATTAGTTTAATGCATTTGGGTCCAGGAGGAAGTATTTATTTAAATAATTAAAAACCTTGTTAAGGTTCCCTTTAATTATTTTTAAATAAATATTAAATTATTGTTTGCAATGGGTTCTCCTAACCCATGGCGCAAATGTCTTAACTATGTGGGCCCTATGTTTTAAGATTGTGGGCGCTAGCCAAGACCTCCGTCGACGTGTTAAACTCCTCGCTCGACGTCAAAAGCTTATGGTAAAAATGCATATAAATCTCCCTCGATGAAAATCAAGAATTATCCCATCCGCATTTTGAAAAGAGTTGCTCGCTATGAATTCGTGATCCACTGTTCGATTTCTTCTCCGATTGTGTCTTCGCCATTTTCGTGAATCCGCTGTTCATTTTTTTGTACTCGCCGTTTGTCGTAAATCCACCGTAAGGTTTTCGTCTTCGTGTTCATGTCAGAAGAAAGGGAGGCACTATTGTTTTATTTAATCCTTGGCATAGAAGGAACAAGGCTAACAACATGAGGTTTAAACCTCACCGGGCGCCTTTGGCACACCGATAGCGGCTAGGTTGTTGGCGCGCTACCCGAACGGGAGGTTCCGCGTTCGAATAACGTGAAAGGGTTTTTCATCGTGAAGTGGACGCAGCGGGTGGTGTTAGAATTCGTGCGCAATTTCTCCATAGCATGATTTTTGATGTTGGCCAAGGTATTTTCGAAATTAATTTTTGCTAAGTGTATTTTGTGGATGGAGGAAGTTTATTAGAGGGAAAAACAGCTTAGGAGTTATAAGGAGTTTAAAGCTTGTTTTATTTTGATAAAAGATTCTTTTGAAGGTGTTGTTTGAAATATCTTATTGCATTCTTATGAGAGATAAATTTTATTTTTGATAAGACTATAAGGGAGAAATAAGGTGTATAAGGGATAAATTTTTCTTGTAATGTTGAGAGTGCTTTTGGTTGATTATGGAAATGAAAGCATGATGTTTTAAGGTTAAAATTGCTTCTTGTGTGAAGTTGTGAAACCTTAAGTGGGCAGCTTTGAGATTGACATTTGCTTTCATTAAATTGGTAATAATCAAGCTATTCTTTACTTGGTTAAAGTGTTGGGCTTACTCCTTTGTTGATGATTTGAAAAGTTGTTTTGTGCTATTGTGATTTGAGTTGGTGGATGCTTTTTGTTCAAACAATATTGGAGAGAAAAGGAGTTCTACTTGTTTCCTTTTCTAATGTTGATTGTGAAATGCTTCAAGGTTGTGTTTTGAGCTGAATGGTGTTGATTGAACCTTGTTTGATGAGCATTGTTGTTGAAGCCCTAATTGATGGTGAAAAGAACATGAGTATCATTGTTATGTGATTCTTTGCATAGTTGGCAATTGTTGGGGTTTCATGTTCTTGAAAGAAAGCATTCTATCCTATCCATTTCAGATATTGAGTTGAGTTTTCAGATTTGAGATTGAGTTTGAGCTGAGTTGATTTGAGTTGAGTTTTGAGATTGGGAGTTGAGTATAGAACATATTGAGTCTCTAAAAATTCTCTTTATGCTTCTATGAGTTTGAAAAATCACATTGGGTCTCTAACAATTCACCTTGTGATTTCCTACTAAGAAAGTTTTTTTTCTTGGTGAGCTTGCTGAGTTTTGGACAGGTTCCGGTGGGGACTTGTGAGCAGTCTTGGACAGGTTTCGGTGGGGACTTGTGAGCAGATTTGGACAGGTCCTAGCAGAGGACTTGTGAGTTGAGTTTGATAGTTCTATCAGAGAACTTGAGGATAGAGGTGCACTGGTTCTTTGAGAAGAACCTGAGGATAGATTTGGCAAGTCTTTGAGAAGGCTTGTGTGTAGAGGATTGATTTGTTCAAGCTTAAGCGTTGGACAGATCTGACAGATAGAGGAAGACTTGTACTAGACCGACTGACTATGTTTGGTACAGGTTGCTGAGCTACTGTGGACGTGATCATAGAAGGCAGAGGTCTCTTAGGCTAAGCATTGAGGACAGGAGGTCTTCGGTGGAAAGGAGTTCCACGTGCTGGCAAGAGGTAGAGGTAGTTGATCTTCTGAGGGATCATTTCCAGAGCAGAGGGGAAGGTATCTCCTTTGAGCAGAGGCTCATAAATTCTGATTGGGGGAAGGTATCTCCTTTGGGCCGAGGCTCATAAACATTGTAATTGGGAAGGATTCCCAAAGAACTTTGAGATAACTTTTAGAGAAAAGTTTTGTGGACGTAGCCCAACCATTTTGGGTGAACCACGTTAAAATTGGTGTCACTTTGTGGATGATATTGTGCATTGCTTTGATATTGCTTTGGGTATATTGCTTTACTATTTTGAAGTATAAAGGAAAAAGTAAAAAGAGGTCTTATACTGTTCACCCCCCTCTCAGTATAAGCTTGTGTTCTTCAATTGGTATCAGAGCAGGTGCCTTCGAAAAGTTTAACAGCTTGAAGGAAAAGCTAGTAAAGAACACAATGGATCATTCAAGTGGCAATGCAGCACCTATTCTTGATGGGTCAGATTTTGGTCTTTGGAGTGCAAGGATGAAGGTTCATCTAATGGCACTTGGTAATGAGGTTTGGGAAGTGATTGAAGATGAGTACACTATTCCTGAACATGGTCCTATTACTAAGGAAGAAAGGCTCCTACATCACAACAATTCAAAGGCAATGAATGCAATCCTGAAAGGCTTACAGAAAGCAGATCTCACCAAGGTGATTCACCGCAAGACAACTAGTGAAATGTGGAAACACTTGAAGGTGGTTCATACAGGTGATACAAATGTCGTAAAGGCCAAGTTGAGACACTTCAAAGGTATGTTTGAACAACTCAAGATGAATGATGATGAAAATATTAGTGACTACATGCTTCGTATGGATGAGGTTGTTAACTCCATGAAAGACTTAGGTCTTGAGCTTGCTGAAAATGATGTTTGTGATAAGATTTTAAGATCTCTTCCTAATAGATTTAGTGAAAATATTTCTGCTATTGAGGAAGCTAAAGATTTGGATAAGTTGAAAAAGGATGAGCTCCATAGTATACTTGCAGCATTTGAGTTGAGAACTCAAGTGAAGGTTGATGTCAAGAAAGAGGCAACTTTCAAGGCTACCAAGAAATCCAAGGGTAAACAGATTCAAGATAGTGATGAGTCTTCTAGTGATGAAGAGGCATATTACAGCAAGAAAGGCAAGTTCTCTAGAAAGCACAAAAGTATGAAAAATATAAGATGTTTCAATTGTGGAAAGTTTGGTCATTATGCTACCGACTGTACTGTTCCCAAGAATGAAAGTGATGAAGATAAACAGGATTCTAAGAGCAAGGATTCTGAAAAGCACAAGCATCACAGGAAGAACAAAGATGAGCACAACAATCAAGGAAAGAGGTATTCTCACAAGCACAAGAAGAGTTTCTACCTAGACAAAGCAAGTAAGTGTTCTAGTAGTGATAGTGAAAGTTCTTCAAGTGATGATGAAAATGAGATGTTGTTCATATCAAAAAAGAGGAAGAACCGAAACATAGATTCATTATCATGAAATGTCTTAGATGTGGAAACTTTGGTCACCTTGAGGATGATTGCACAAATAATGATTTGGTTTCTAGTATGTATGAGGATGCTTCAAAAAACTATAAGGAAGATGCATGTATGGTTTTTGAAAAGGGTAGCACCTCTAGTGATAAGAAATCTGAAAAAGGCTTTGATGATTCAAAAAGCAAACAAATAGAGGAAGATATAGAGGAAGGTGAAGTAGATCTTGAAGGTGAACTTATTAGTGCTCTTAGTGCTTTGAAAAAGGAAAGAAAGAAGAATGCTAGACTCAAGGATAAGTTAGATGAATGTTGTATGGAGAGAGATGATCTTATAGAAAGTCTTGACTTCTCTATAGCTAAGACACAAGAACTCAAGGATGAGTTAGAGTCTAAGGTTCTTGAGTATAGTGAGTTAGAACAAAAAATGGCTTCTTTGAAAGAGGAAACTAAAGAGTACAAGGATAAGCTTTACAGGTTTCAAGATAGCTCCAAAAAGGTTAAGTCACTCATCAAAGGTCAAAGAAAGACAATAGATAAAACAGGCCTTGGTTTTGTTAAGCCACACAAGGAACAAGTTGGAGAGTCTAGTAAGAGACTCCAAAAGGAAGAGAGTTCTGATGAGGAAAGTATTTCAGAAAAGGAGTCCTTGAATGATAGATGCACAAAAATAGAAAACAGAATTCAGAATGAGAAGAAGAAGTATTCAGGACCCAAGAGGTCAAATAAAGGAAAGTTTCAAGGCAGATGTTTTGCTTGTCATAGGTTTGGTCACATGGCTTCACATTGCATGGCTCAAGTGAAGAAGGTAAATGACAATTTTAGAAGTGCTAGTTACTTTCAAGGGTATTGCTACTCTTGTAAATAGTTTGGGCACAAGGCAGTCTATTGCAAGGTAAATAATAGGAACAGGTTTGATCAAAATAGGTTTGGTCAGAACAGGTTTGGTCAGAATAGGTTTGGTCAGAACAGTTTGGGAAAGGTTTGGTGAAAGGTTTGGTTAGAACAGGTTTGGTCAGAATAGGTTTGGTCAGAATAGGTGGATTCAAAGATCAGGTTTACCTCAGAGAAACAACATCGTCAAGTGTTTCAAGTGCAACAATGAAGGTCACATAATCAGATAGTGTAGAGCTAAAATTCTAGAATACAGGAATAGGAACAGTGGCATGATCAGGTCCAAGGATCAAGGCATGGACAAGAACAGGGATGAGAACAAGAACAAGAACAATGACAAGAATAGGAATATGGACAAAGAGTTCAAGAGAAGGCCCGACAAGGAAGTTATAGACGCTGATGATGATCAGTGCCTAATGGGAGTTTTACTCCCACCCCAAAATTAATCACCTCATCAGGAGGTGGGGGAGGGACTAAGCTAAGAGGCTCATTCTTAGTCCCGAGCCCCAAAGGTGACCCTTTGCCATTGATGACAAAGGGGGAGAGATATGAGTAAGGGGGAGAGCTTCAAAGTGAAGAGGAGAGCTTCAAGTCAGTGGGAGCAAAACTTCAAAGGAAGATTCTCACTTGTTAGCACAGTTGGTTTCAGTTTTGGCTCTTGAGAAGTGTTTTCAGTAAAGGTTTGCCATCAATGACAAAGGGGGAGATTGTTGGCAATTTTGGGTACTTTGGGTACATTGCCTTTGCTCAAGTGTATAAGTTGTCATTGATGTCAAGAAGCTCTTGAAGGAATTTGATTTGATGTCAAATAATTTGTTTTGATGAAGGTTACGGCATGACAGTTTCAAAGGTCTTTTGTAAACCCCAAGTTGGCAGGTTTAAAGATTACAGGTGGATGCATTAGTTTAATGCATTTGGGTCCAGGAGGAAGTATTTATTTAAATAATTAAAAACCTTGTTAAGGTTCCCTTTAATTATTTTTAAATAAATATTAAATTATTGTTTGCAATGGGTTCTCCTAACCCATGGCGCAAATGTATTAGGTGCTATGTTTTAAGATTGTGGGCGCTAGCCAAGACCTCCGTCGACGTGTTAAACTCCTCGTCGACGTCAAGAGCTTATGGTAAAAATGCATATAAATCTCCCTCGATGAAAATCAAGAATGATCCCATCCACATTTTGAAAAGAGTTGCTCACTGTGAATTCGTGATCCGCTGTTCGGATTTCTTCTTCGATTGTGTCTTCGCCATTTTCGTGAATCCGCTGTTCATTTTTTGTACTCATCGTTTGTCGTAAATCCATCGTAAGGTTTTCGTCTTCGTGTTCACGTCAGAAGAAAGGGAGGCACTATTGTTTTATTTAATCCTTGGCATAGAAGGAACAAGGCTAACAGACGTGAGGTTTAAACCTCACCGGGCGCCTTTGGCGCACCGGTAGCGGCTAGGCTGTTGGCGCGCTACCCGAACGGGAGGTTCCGCATTCGAATAACGTGAAAGGGTTTTTCATCGTGAAGTGGACGCAGCGGGTGGTGTTAGAATTCGTGCGCAATTTCTCCATAGCATGATTTTTGATGTTGGCCAAGGTATTTTCGAAATTAATTTTTGCTAAGTGTATTTTGCGGATGGAGGAAGTTTATTAGAGGGAAAAACAGCTTAGGAGTTATAAGGAGTTTAAAGCTTGTTTTATTTTGATAAAAGATTCTTTTGAAGGTGTTGTTTGAAATATCTTATTGCATTCTTATGAGAGATAAATTTTATTTTTGATAAGACTATAAGGGAGAAATAAGGTGTATAAGGGATAAATTTTTCTTGTAATGTTGAGAGTGCTTTTGGTTGATTATGGAAATGAAAGCATGATGTTTTAAGGTTAAAATTGCTTCTTGTGTGAAGTTGTGAAACCTTAAGTGGGCAGCTTTGAGATTGACATTTGCTTTCATTAAATTGGTAATAATCAAGCTATTCTTTACTTGGTTAAAGTGTTGGGCTTACTCCTTTGTTGATGATTTGAAAAGTTGTTTTGTGCTATTGTGATTTGAGTTGGTGGATGCTTTTTGTTCAAACAATATTGGAGAGAAAAGGAGTTCTACTTGTTTCCTTTTCTAATGTTGATTGTGAAATGCTTCAAGGTTGTGTTTTGAGCTGAATGGTGTTGATTGAACCTTGTTTGATGAGCATTGTTGTTGAAGCCCTAATTGATGGTGAAAAGAACATGAGTATCATTGTTATGTGATTCTTTGCATAGTTGGCAATTGTTGGGGTTTCATGTTCTTGAAAGAAAGCATTCTATCCTATCCATTTCAGATATTGAGTTGAGTTTTCAGATTTGAGATTGAGTTTGAGCTGAGTTGATTTGAGTTGAGTTTTGAGATTGGGAGTTGAGTATAGAACATATTGAGTCTCTAAAAATTCTCTTTATGCTTCTATGAGTTTGAAAAATCACATTGGGTCTCTAACAATTCACCTTGTGATTTCCTACTAAGAAAGTTTTTTTCTTGGTGAGCTTGCTGAGTTTTGGACAAGTTTCGGTGGGGACTTGTGAGCAGTCTTGGACAGGTTCCGGTGGGGACTTGTGAGCAGATTTGGACAGGTCCTAGCAGAGGACTTGTGAGCTGAGTTTGATAGTTCTATCAGAGAACTTGAGGACAGAGGTGCACTGGTTCTTTGAGAAGAACCTGAGGATAGATTTGGCAAGTCTTTGAGAAGGCTTGTGTGTAGAGGATTGATTTGTTCAAGCTTAAGCGTTGGACAGATCTGACAGATAGAGGAAGACTTGTACTAGACCGACTGACTATGTTTGGTACAGGTTGCTGAGCTACTGTGGACGTGATCATAGAAGGCAGAGGTCTCTTAGGCTAAGCATTGAGGATAGGAGGTCTTCGATGGAAAGGAGTTCCACGTGCTGGCAAGAGGTAGAGGCAGTTGATCTTCTAAGGGATCATTTCTAGAGTAGAGGGGAAGGTATCTCCTTTGAGCAGAGGCTCATAAATTCTGATTAGGGGAAGGTATCTCCTTTGGGCCGAGGCTCATAAACATTGTAATTGGGAAGGATTCCCAAAGAACTTTGAGATAACTTTTAGAGAAAAGTTTTGTGGACGTAGCCCACCCATTTTGGGTGAACCACGTTAAAATTGGTGTCACTTTGTGGATGATATTGTGCATTGCTTTGATATTGCTTTGGGTATATTGCTTTACTATTTTGAAGTATAAAGGAAAAAGTAAAAAGAGGTCTTATACTGTTCACCCCCCTCTCAAGTATAAGCTTGTGTTCTTCAATTGGTATCAGAGCAGGTGCCTTCGAAAAGTTTAATAGCTTGAAGGAAAAGCTAGTAAAGAACACAATGGATCATTCAAGTGGCAATGCAACACCTATTCTTGATGGGTCAGATTTTGGTCTTTGGAGTGCAAGGATGAAGGTTCATCTAATGGCACTTGGTAATGAGGTTTGGGAAGTGATTGAAGATGAGTACACTATTCTTGTACATGGTCCTATTACTAAGGAAGAAAGGCTCCTACATCACAACAATTCAAAGGCAATGAATGCAATCCTGAAAGGCTTATGGAAAGTAGATCTCACCAAGGTGATTCATTGCAAGACAAGCTAGTGAAATGTGGAAACAGTTGAAGGTGGTTCATACAGGTGATACAAATGTCGGAAAGGCCAAGTTGAGACACTTCAAAGGTATGTTTGAACAACTCAAGATGAATGATGATGAAAATATTAGTGACTACATGCTTCGTATGGATGAGGTTGTTAACTCCATGAAAGACTTAGGTCTTGAGCTTGCTGAAAATGATGTTTGTGATAAGATTTTAAGATCTCTTCCTAATAGATTTAGTGAAAAGATTTCTGCTATTGAGGAAGCTAAAGATTTGGATAAGTTGAAAAAGGATGAGCTCCATAGTATACTTGCAAGCATTTGAGTTGAGAACTCAAGTGAAGGTTGATGTCAAGAAAGAGGCAACTTTCAAGGCTACCAAGAAATCCAAGGGTAAACGACTTCAAGATAGTGATGAGTCTTCTAGTGATGAAGAGGCATATTAGAGCAAGAAAGGCAAGTTCTCTAGAAAGCACAAAAGTATGAAAAATATAAGATGTTTCAATTGTGGAAAGTTTGGTCATTATGCTACTGACTGTACTATTCCCAAGAATGAAAGTGATGAAGATAAACAAGATTCTAAGAGCAAGGATTCTGAAAAGCACAAGCATCACAGGAAGAACAAAGATGAGCACAACAATCAAGGAAAGAGGTATTCTCACAAGCACAAGAAGAGTTTCTACCTAGACAAAGCAAGTAAGTGTTCTAGTAGTGATAGTGAAAGTTCTTCAAGTGATGATGAAAATGAGATGTTGTTCATATCGAAAAAAGAGGAAGAACCGAAACATAGATTCATTATCATGAAATGTCTTAGATGTGGAAACTTTGGTCACCTTGAGGATGATTGCACAAATAATGATTTGGTTTCTAGTATGTATGAGGATGCTTCAGAAAACTATAAGGAAGATGCATGTATGGTTTTTGAAAAGGGTAGCACCTCTAGTGATAAGAAATCTGAAAAAGGCTTTGATGATTCAAAAAGCAAACAAATAGAGGAAGATATAGAGGAAGGTGAAGTAGATCTTGAAGGTGAACTTATTAGTGCTCTTAGTGCTTTGAAAAAGGAAAGAAAGAAGAATGCTAGACTCAAGGATAAGTTAGATGAATGTTGTATGGAGAGAGATGATCTTATAGAAAGTCTTGACTTCTCTATAGCTAAGACACAAGAACTCAAGGATGAGTTAGAGTCTAAGGTTCTTGAGTATAGTGAGTTAGAACAGAAAATGGCTTCTTTGAAAGAGGAAACTAAAGAGTACAAGGATAAGCTTTACAGTGTTTCAAGATAGCTCCAAAAAGGTTAAGTCACTCATCAAAGGTCAAAGAAAGACAACAGATAAAACAGGCCTTGGTTTTGTTAAGCCACACAAGGAACAAGTTGGAGAGTCTAGTAAGAGACTCCAAAAGGAAGAGAGTTCTGATGAGGAAAGTATTTCAGAAAAGGAGTCCTTGAATGATAGATGCACAGAAATAGAAAACAGAATTCAGAATGAGAAGAAGAAGTATTCAGGACCCAAGAGGTCAAATAAAGGAAAGTTTCAAGGCAGATGTTTTGCTTGTCATAGGTTTGGTCACATGGCTTCACATTGCATGGCTCAAGTGAAGAAGGTAAATGACAATTTTAGAAGTGCTAGTTACTTTCAAGGGTATTGCTACTCTTGTAAATAGTTTGGGCACAAGGCAGTCTATTGCAAGGTAAATAACAGGAACAGGTTTGATCAAAATAGGTTTGGTCAGAATAGGTTTGGTCATAATAGGTTTGGCCAGAACAGGTTTGGTCAAAACAGGTTTGGTCAGAATAGGTGGATTCAAAGATCAGGTTTACCTCAGAGAAACAACATCGTCAAGTGTTTCAAGTGCAACAATGAAGGTCACATAATCAGACAGTGTAGAGCTGAAATTCTAGAATACAGGAATAGGAACAGTGGCATGATCAGGTCCAAGGATCAAGGCATGGACAAGAACAGGGATGAGAACAAGAACAAGAACAATGACAAGAATAGGAATATGGACAAAGAGTTCAAGAGAAGGCCCGACAAGGAAGTTATAGACGCCGATGATGATCAGTGCCTAATGGGAGTTTTACTCCCACCCCAGAATTAATCACCTCATCGGGAGGTGGGGGAGGGACTAAGCTAAGAGGCTCATTCTTAGTCCCGAGCCCCAAAGGTGACCCTTTACCATTGATGACAAAGGGGAGAGAGGAGGGGGGAGTGAGAAGAAGGGGAGAGCTTCAAGTCAGGGGGAGCAAAACTTCAAAGGAAGATTCTCAGTTGTTAGCACAGTTGGTTTCAGTTTTGGCTCTTGAGAAGTGTTTTCAGTAAAGGTTTGCCATCAATGACAAAGGGGGAGATTGTTGGCAATTTTGGGTACTTTGGGTACATTGCCTTTGCTCAAGTGTATAAGTTGTCATTGATGTCAAGAAGCTCTTGAAGGAATTTGATTTGATGTCAAATAATTTGTTTTGATGAAGGTTACGACATGATAGTTTCAAAGGTCTTTTGTAAACCCCAAGTTGGCAGGTTTAAAGATTACCGGTGGATGCATTAGTTTAATGCATTTGGGTCCAGGAGGAAGTATTTATTTAAATAATTAAAAACCTTGTTAAGGTTCCCTTTAATTATTTTTAAATAAATATTAAATTATTGTTTGCAATGGGTTCTCCTAACCCATGGCGCAATAATGTGGCTATGTTTTAAGATTGTGGGCGCTAGCCAAGACCTCCGCCGACGTGTTAAACTCCTCGCCGACGTCAAGAGCTTATGGTAAAAATGCATATAAATCTCCCTCGATGAAAATCAAGAATTATCCCATCCACATTTTGAAAAGAGTTGCTCGTCGTGAATTCGTGATCCGTTGTTCGATTTCTTCTCCGATTGTGTCTTCGCCGTTTTCGTGAATCCGCTGTTCATTTTTTTGTACTCGCCATTTGTCGTAAATCCATCGTAAGGTTTTCATCTTCGTGTTCACGTCAGAAGAAAGGGAGGCACTATTGTTTTATTTAATCCCTGGCATAGAAGGAACAAGGCTAACAACGTGAGGTTTAAACCTCACCGGGCGCCTTTGGCACACCGGTAGCGGCTAGGCTGTTGGCACGCTACCCGAACGGGAGGTTCCGCATTCGAATAACGTGAAAGGGTTTTTCATCGTGAAGTGGACGCAGCGGGTGGTGTTAGAATTCATGCACAATTTCTCCATAGCATGATTTTTGATGTTGGCCAAGGTATTTTCGAAATTAATTTTTGCTAAGTGTATTTTGCGGATGGAGGAAGTTTATTAGAGGGAAAAACAGCTTAGGAGTTATAAGGAGTTTAAAGCTTGTTTTATTTTGATAAAAGATTCTTTTGAAGGTGTTGTTTGAAATATCTTATTGCATTCTTATGAGAGATAAATTTTATTTTTGATAAGACTATAAGGGAGAAATAAGGTGTATAAGGGATAAATTTTTCTTGTAATGTTGAGAGTGCTTTTGGTTGATTATGGAAATGAAAGCATGATGTTTTAAGGTTAAAATTGCTTCTTGTGTGAAGTTGTGAAACCTTAAGTGGGCAGCTTTGAGATTGACATTTGCTTTCATTAAATTGGTAATAATCAAGCTATTCTTTACTTGGTTAAAGTGTTGGGCTTACTCCTTTGTTGATGATTTGAAAAGTTGTTTTGTGCTATTGTGATTTGAGTTGGTGGATGCTTTTTGTTCAAACAATATTGGAGAGAAAAGGAGTTCTACTTGTTTCCTTTTCTAATGTTGATTGTGAAATGCTTCAAGGTTGTGTTTTGAGTTGAATGGTGTTGATTGAACCTTGTTTGATGAGCATTGTTGTTGAAGCCCTAATTGATGGTGAAAAGAACATGAGTATCATTGTTATGTGATTCTTTGCATAGTTGGCAATTGTTGGGGTTTCATGTTCTTGAAAGAAAGCATTCTATCCTATCCATTTCAGATATTGAGTTGAGTTTTCAGATTTGAGATTGAGTTTGAGCTGAGTTGATTTGAGTTGAGTTTTGAGATTGGGAGTTGAGTATAGAACATATTGAGTCTCTAACAATTCTCTTTATGCTTCTATGAGTTTGACAAATCACATTGGGTCTCTAACAATTCACCTTGTGATTTCCTACTAAGAAAGTTTTTTTCTTGGTGAGCTTGCTGAGTTTTGGACAGGTTTCGATGGGGACTTGTGAGCAGTCTTGGACAGGTTCCGATGGGGACTTGTGAGCAGATTTGGACAGGTCCTAGCAGAGGACTTGTGAGTTGAGTTTGATAGTTCTATCAGAGAACTTGAGGACAGAGGTGCACTGGTTCTTTGAGAAGAACTTGAGGATAGATTTGGCAAGTCTTTGAGAAGGCTTGTGTGCAGAGGATTGATTTGTTCAAGCTTAAGCGTTGGACAGATCTAACAGACAGAGGAAGACTTGTACTAGACCGACTGACTGTGTTTGGTATAGGTTGTTGAGCTGCTGTGGACGTGATCATAGAAGGCAGAGGTCTCTTAGGCTAAGCATTGAGGATAGGAGGTCTTCGGTGGAAAGGAGTTCCACGTGCTGGCAAGAGGTAGAGGCAGTTGATCTTCTGAGGGATCATTTCCAGAGCAGAGGGGAAGGTATCTCCTTTGAGCAGAGGCTCATAAATTCTGATTGGGGGAAGGTATCTCCTTTGGGCCGAGGCTCATAAACATTGTAATTGGGAAGGATTCCCAAAGAACTTTGAGATAACTTTTAGAGAAAAGTTTTGTGGACGTAGCCCAACCATTTTGGGTGAACCACGTTAAAATTGGTGTCACTTTGTGGATGATATTGTGCATTGCTTTGATATTGCTTTGGGTATATTGCTTTACTGTTTTGAAGTATAAAGGAAAAATTAAAAAGAGGTCTTATACTGTTCACCCCCCCTCTCAGTATAAGCTTGTGTTCTTCAAATCTCTCTTCTTTATATACCATTATTTCTAAACCCTTGTCCCACTCACTAATATCATAAAATATTAAAATATATCCACCCTAGTGTTATGGGTGGCAATTCCAAATATCCATAATACCCATACACAATATAATATTATATTCTCATATTCCTATTATTAGGTTCCTTACATTCCATTCCCCTTACAAAATGTTTAACCTTGTAACCTTAGAAGAAAATAAATAATGGGATTTGCTAAGCAATAATAGCAATTGATTTTAATATTGATCATCCATCCTTCCTAGTGAAATATTGATTGTTGATAGTTTGCACTAATGCCAAGATCTCCTCATGCCACATGAGCATGCATAGCTATGTTATGGGCTATATGTTTTTCCTGCTCTACTGTAGTAATTTGAGTGATGGGTCCATTTGGTCCTTGATGCTACTACACCGATATGAAAACCATAGTTACTATGCTTTATTTAACAAAATTTACCGTATTTGGTTCCCTTTTATTCCATATAGAACCATAATATTATTGAGATAGGCCATTCCTCCAATATTTTTTCCTCTCTTCATGGTGATGACAATATGTTGAAACCTTAACTTATGGTTCTATTACCTTTGACTCTTTAACATTTATCTCCTTTATTTTAAATTCCTCTACGTGTTGTGCTTTCATGTGGTCTTTGTATGGTGTGTCCTTGTGATCTTCTATTATAGCTTCCTTGAAATTTACTATAATTTTTCCATGGAATTTGTTGTTACTACATTATTATTGGATTTTGTTTTAGGTTTTATTTGTTTTTAATTTGCTTTCCTACACTAGCCTCCTATTTCTCCCAGGCTCCTTGTTGAGAATTATCTTGTAGAGTAGTTTTCTTTTTATTATACCATAGCTTCATAAAATTATTTTGTAGATAAATTTTAACAATGCCTAAAGAATGAAACCAAGGATAACCTAGAATAATATCCATATCATCCCTCTTAATGGTATAAAAATCTAAGTGTAAGACATATTTATCCATAGTAATATTCAAATATTGAAAAATATGCATATTCTTACCCTCAATATATATTTCCTTAATTTTATTTTCTTGAGCATGCAAATTTTTAGCAAAAGCAATGCTAATGAAATTACATTGGCTTTTAGGGTTTGTAGACACCTAGTTTTGCTCACCCCATCACATCCAAGGATTATACAAATTTTTAGCAACCTACCCAAGACTTCTTTCAGCCTTCACTACAAAAATTAACCATCCAAAACATGTTTGTTTCCCACAATACAAAATCATTGATGGAAAACTTTTTAGTTTGTTTGTGAACCTTTTTCAAAGGTTTCATTTGAAATTTTCCTCTTCCAATGGTCAAAAATAGAAAATTTGTTGCCCAAACAAGTTTGTCACTGATAACTTTCCTAGGCAGTAACTTTTCCTCCAAACATGCAAAGTGGAAAGTTTTCCATATTGAAAATCATGCTTATCCATGCTAACTAGGATAAGATAGTCGTGCCACAAGAATATTGCCAATCTTGCATGATTTTTTATTTTGATAATGTGATTTTATCTTGCCAGCCTCCTCAATATCGTTTTATTTTCAAATTGAACTTATTTTTTTAATTTAGACTCCTTCATGTGAACATGGAAACCTTGCATCATCCCCTCCTATATCAAAATCCATAAATTAAATCCTTCACCCTTAAATTAGGATATGATTTTGATACTATTTTTTTATTACACATTAATATCTGAGCATACATGATCTTTGGAAGATTTCTCATGATAATCTCATTACATGATTTTTCTTATGCAAGATTCATGACATGATATTGAAGCTTTCCTTATACGCTCTTATGACACATTCAAGTATACTACCAAAAATCTACCCATTTTTATCCATAGGCTCTTGGATCCCTTGTTGTAGGTTTTTTTTTTGTGTCAATATGTTCAAACCTTTCATGTGAGAGTGCTAGCTATGCAATAGAAAGTAGATTTTTCCATCATATTTTTTTTTTATAATTAAAAGGAGGTTTTAGAAGGCTCCCACAACCCAAAATAGAAAATCCTAGAGGATACCAGAAAGACAAAAGCCCACATGGAACCAACTAGAACATTACAAAACCTAGGAGATAGAGAACCATCCTAGAGATAAACTCCAAAACTACCCTACTAGGATAGGGTCCAAATACTTAGGACTAAAGCTTAGCTTCATTATAAAAATCCATGCTCAAATAAAAAAATTCCAACAAAACATTCATCTATTTGTTCACATCCTCTAAAAAATCCACAACCATTTTAAGAGTGCCCAACAACAAAAATTTACTTATCTGCAATGGACTTGATCGAATGAATTAAGGTGGAATCAATATTAATGTTGTCTACAATAGTCTTCCTAGAAAATCCATTCAACAGAGCCAAGGACTCCATCCTACATATCATAAACAATCAAAATTCAGTAGGTTACCCAAGTTATTTAGGAAATTATCTCTCCAATCCTCTCTTCCCAGGTGTCCTACCCTGTAATTCATCAAAAAAATTACCACCTTATTCCCTCCATTCTAGGTGTGAACGGGTTGTAGTCCTTCCATAATATTTGTTAATCTCTTAATTTATATTACCTCATTGAAAACCTTCCAGTTAGGATCCTTGTACAAATTTAACAAGTTTATAAGACTTAGAGAGTCTCATTTCACAATTACTTTATTGAACCCTAAAACGTGTACCAGGGAGACGCCAAGGTAGGCGGCCTTAGTATCCATATAAAAGGATGATTGGTTGGATAGGTGTTTTGTAAAGGTGGCAATGTCTCTACCATCATGGTCTCTAATGAATCCTCATGCCCTAGCTAACCCAAAGTTACCTTTAGATGCTCCATAAAAATTGAGCTTCACCTAAACCCCAAAGGAGGGCTCCACTTACAGAAGAGTCTTGAGTTAGGGGTTGGGTTTGGAGGTCTATCACAGGTAAAACCAAGCTCTCTTTCAAGAGTGATATCCATCAGATGGGGTATCTGAATCCTATCACCCATGTCCATATCAATTATTCTTACATTCTCCTTCACATTACAAATGGCTCTAATCGAAACATCATATGCTGATATTTTGAGGTTTTTAAATACCTGGGTGTTTCACTCTTTATAAAGTCTCCATAGGAGGTTGGGAAGAAGGAATTACCACATACATTTCAACCTATAAGAATAAAAATGTGAAGCCCATTGGAAAATAATCTCCAACATAGACTCAAGGAGAACCCATTTAATCGATAAAAAATTCAAAATCTCCTCACAAGTAAGCTTAAATAAATAGCAGTGACTAAAGATGTGATTATTAGACTCTCCATCCACTTCGTAGAGAGAGCACCTATTGGTGATGGGTATAGCATGATTTTTGAGGTTTTCTACAAATTAAATTTTATCTTGTGTTGCCAACCAAAGAAAAATATTAATATTAAGAAGGATATTATGGATCTATATCTGATTGTTCGACAACCATCAATAGAATTTTGGTTTAGGCATCAAATAAGCAGGTCTAACTATGTAATGCCCATCAGTTTCACCTATCCATATACATATATATACCCTCCCTGAGAGAGGAATGACATGGTGATTAATGATAGCAGCTAGCTTCTCTTGAGCTTGCACCACGTCCCTATTATTAGAAAGCAGAGGGGGTAGATCCCAATTCTTTCTCCCATTGTTTGAAGCTATAAAATATGAAATCTTAAACCACCCCAGGTCCCTAAGCATCAAATCAACAATGTTAAAACTAGTGTCACTGATTAGGGGATGGTCAACAATCCATACATCCTTCCACAAATTAATTAACTTACCATATCCCAAAATCCATCTTCTGCCCTAACACAACATATCTTAGGCCTTCATCAAGATCTTCCAGAAGGGATATCCAAATCTTAGGAACATATCAGCAAGGAAATATTGGAAATGGTATTTAGCTTTTAATAGTCTTACCCAGTCCACTTCATCATTAACAACCAGTTTCTAGGCTTGATTTATGACCAAAGATTTATTCATCCTGTGCACATATTTTAAACCTAAAACTCCTCTCTTTTTAGTACTACTGATTTGATCCTAGGTTTCCAAGTGAAATTTACCTTTTATATATGGGTCAGCCCAAATAAAGGCCTTGATAATGCTTTTAATTTTCTGTACCACTCTTCTAGGCATCTTGAATATGGAAATGTAGTATATAGGAATGCTTTGTAGTGAGTTTTTGGACAACACCACTTTACCAACCTAGCTCAATAACACTCTTTTCCATGTGATCAGTTTCTTCTGTATTCTTTCAAATACCAAGTCCCAAAGAGACTTTTTCATTTAACCATTGAATAGAGAAAGGCCCAGGTAAGTCATCGAGAAGGAAGCTATATTGCACTCAATTTTTTTTGTAATATTCCTTTGACGCTCAGCAGGAGTAATCATAAAGAGCAGTATACATTTCCAAAAATTAATAACCTAACCTTTTATTTTTTCATATCTTACTAGAAGTATTTTTATTTACTTATATTGGACAACAGATGTTGGGCAAGACAACAACATATTATCAATAAATCGATGATGCATGATAGGATTGCTTACCAAGGTTGGTTTTAGGACCTTGATGATCCTATTATTAGCTATAGATCTCCCCATTAATTCCACCATAAGAATGAATAGATAAGAAGACAGGGGGTCCCCCTACCTAATCCCAATAGAGTTGTAGAAGAAACCAACAGATGCACCATTGATTATCATTGAAAATTTGGCTGAAGTAACACAGGCTTCAATTAAGTCCATCCATTGCTACCCAAATCTAAATTTATCCAAGAATTTAAAGAGGAATGACTAGGAAACCCTATTGTAAACCTTTTTTATATCCAATTTTAAAAAAATCTAGCCCTTTTACTATTGTGCAATGAATGGATCAATTCATGCATAACTATAGCACCATCCAAAATATATCTTCCCACCACAAAACCACTTTGAGATTTTTTAATAAGAGAGGGAAGATGGGGTTTCAGTATGTTCACCATGGTTTTATATAGTATTTTGTAAATTGTGTTACAAATGTTTATGGGCCTAAAATCACTAAAGGAGGAGGCTTCAGAATGCTCTGGGATCAGAACTCGAAAGGTTGCATTCATCATTGCTAAAATCACTTTGGATTCTTGAATCTCCTTTCAAGCCTCCAAGATGTCCATATCGTAAATGTTCAAAAATTCTTAAAATAAGAGTGGTAGAAACCCATCATAACCTAGAGCTTTGAGTTCCTTCATTTCCTCCACCACCATCTTGACTTCATCCTCTATGAAACTTTCATTCAACATCTTGTTAATATTTCTAGGGATCAATTGGGGAATAGCCGAGCAGGGCTCCTCTTCATCTACGATATACCCCTAAGATCTACACCCTAGAAATGAGCTAAAATGTATTACTGCCTTTACTCTTATTTCCTTAGTGTTCGACATGGTGCCTCCATCTCTATTACAAATTTCTCTTATCCTATTGAAACCCCTTTGCCGAATAGTTGAAGAATGGAAAAATTTAGAATTTATATATCCCTCCTGGAGCCATGGTTATTTGGAAATCTAGTTCCAAAATGTTTCTTCATTAGCTCATGTTATGAATATCATATAGAAGAAATATTTTCTTACCTATAATTTCCATCGAGTAACCTTCAGATTCTACAAAATTCTCCAAATCTTGCAGATTAGCTTTTAGACGTTCCTTGCATCTAAAAATGTTTCCATAGATTTTTTTATTCTATTTTATTAGTTTGAATATGATATATCTAATATTTCTATACAAATTGGCCAGTCCTTCCTCTTCCTGGCCTTCTACCCACCATTCTCTAATCGACGACTCTAGATCTGGGTGGTTCCACCATAATGCTTCGAATCGAAAGGGCTTTGGATGAAAACTAGTCGATTCAGGGATATCCATCCAAAGAGGATTGTGATCAGAGACCACCCTAGGTAGGGTGCAAAGAGAAGCATCACCAAAAATTAGAATACCCTACTGAGAGACCAAAACTCTATCAAGTCTAGATATGATTAGTTGATTACCCACCCTGTGGTTGCTCCATGAAAAATTTAACCCTTTTAATTCAATGTCCATTAGCCTAGATTCCATAATAAAGTTGGCGAATTCATTTCCATAATAATTATTCTTCATTAATTTAACTTATTAATCTTTTATTTTATGTCTCTTTCATGAATTTGCTATCCTAGCCCCCTTCTTTTCATCATTAGTAAGTTTATTTCCAAAATATTTTTGTAGGGCTTGTAGGAATAATTCAAGGCTTATCATATTCACCTTTGGACCATCATCTATAAAATTTAACATACCTCTATAGTCACTCCCTACAAATTCTCCACCCACAATACTAAAAGGTAATGAACTTAATTTCCTCATTTTTTTTTTATAAGATCAACAAAATTATTATATCTTATGGATTTTTGACATCAAAAGAATCCATCTGTTTAGTTTTTGTGACTTAAATATCTTTGTACACCTCTGTAAGAAAATTATTTTATCACATGTTCTATAGGTTTTGAACTTGTACTAAGGGCAACACACCTACCGTATAAGTAGGAAATTTGATTTAACTAGTCAAATAATTAGTTTTAACCTCATAGTTTTCTTTTTAAAGCTCCAACTGGTCATTAGCACCTTCTCATTGGTTATCTTAGCTTTATAGCATGTCATTTTTAGCACATTTAGTTAAAATAATCTTCCAAGGTGCATATTCACTATTTGTAAAAATAATAGGGGGTCCAACTACTAGTAAGAAAGTATTTCCCCAACACCATATCAGACCCCTAAAAACTTCTATTTTTTCTTGTTTTATATATTTTTTGTACGTTCACCTGCCACAGTTCAAAATCACTAGAGGAAAATTTAGTTAATAGGTGGAAAAGTCACTGAGGTGGAAAATCAGATTTTGGAATTCATGTATTAGATAGTTTCTACAAGTTCCTAGATTGTAGGATCTATTGGTACCGATCTTGTTCCACAAGTGGTGAATTTTAGGAGGTGATGAATCTAATATCTATTTTTAGTTCCATTAGTTATAGATCTTAGGTATTTTTTTTCCTTTTTGTTTCTTTATTCTAAATCTAAAAACATATTGTTTGCTTCTTCTTTTCTAGTTTTTTATTAGATGTTTAAAAGTAAATTGAGGAATTTAAGTTTAATTTTGTTAAAAACTCTGAAGAACATGTACCTAAACTGAGAGGGGGGTGAATAGTATAAGATAAAACTTTTTGCTTTTCAATCCATATGATAACATCAACAATATTAAAGCAGTAAACATTACACAAATCATCACACACATGAGAGACATGATTTAACATGGTTCACCCAATGTGGGCTACTCCACGGAGAAAATATTCCTTATAAAATTTTCTTAATAAATTCTCTTGAGAATCCTTTTCCTATTCCAATGTTTGTGGACCTTTGTCCAAAGGAGACACCAATCACCTAATCTAGTTTATGGATCTCTATCCATAGGAGAACTCATTCTCCTCTGCTCTGGCTGGTGATCCTTTAGAAGACTACTACCTCAACTACACTGGCTTGTTATATCTCTCTACTGAATACCTCTGTCCTCTCTACCCTGGCTAATGGATCTCTATCGACTGGAGAATATTGTCCTCTACTATATCACCTCCAAATCTTGCTCTTACTCTGCTCTATCTCTATCTCATATCTGTACTGAACACTGTCCTCTACCCTACATAAATCTACTCAATCTCTATCTAAAATCTGTACTGAACAATGTCCTCTACCCTGCATAAATTTGCTCAATATTTGTATCAAATTTGCACTAAACATTGTCCATCGGTCTCACACAAATCTGCTCAATATCTATCTCAAATATGCACAACAAGTCTTCACCAATACTTGTATCAAATATGCTTGTAAGCCTCCACAAAGCTCACATAAATATGTCCTTAAGTTCCCTCTAGGACTTACTCAAATCTGCTCACAAGATTTCACAAAAGCTTGTTCAAATCAATTGCAAAACTTGCATACAAAACTCAATTCAATCTCTCATAGAAAACATCTTCAATCCCACAAACAAGTTTCAAACAGAATCTTGTTTAAACCATAGAAGCATATAGAGAATTTTTAGGGACTCAATATATTTCTCACTCACAAGCACTCAATCACTTCCAAAATATTTTCAAATCAGTTAAGAATAAAGAACATTTTGTTTCACAAATATTGAACTATCACTCCAACATTTTCAATAAACTATGCTCAATTAAATCCACTCAACCAATCACTCAATGAAACACAACTTGTTTACAAACCCTAAACAAGTGTTTCACTACACTTTAAACAACTCACACTTTGAATCTCAATCCTTGACTCAAGATGATTCCTAATTCACATAACAATGATACTCATGATCTTTTCACCAACCCTAATCATGCACATGAAGGTTTACTCAAATATTTCCAATAATTCTTATCAAAAAACCTTACATAACAATGATACTTATGATCTTTCACAAACCTTAGTTCAAGATAATTCTCAATTTATCACTCAAATGTTCTCACAAACATTCACCAATCAAGCACATGAAAGCTTACTCAACAATTCTTATCAAACAAACCTTTTCACTCCAACTTAGCATTCACAACATCCAAACAATCAAAATTTCACTCACAAGGATGATATACCCATACCTTTTTTTTGATGGATTTTTGACCTCAAAACTTGTCTTAATCACAATCAACCTCTTTGCCAATCTCAATGGTTAGATAGCAAAAAATATCCACTCAAATATTCCCTCAATATTAATTCACCATTACAAAATTAACAAGACTCAAGTACACCTTATTATCTCTAAACTTATCAAATAAATATTTCAATCACTCAATTTCACTATAAACCCTTTTAGAAATTTAATGCATGAGGTAATCCAAAATCTTACTTATGTCTCCCTACTTAAAATTACATTTTCAAAATAATTGACTTTATAAAATAATGCAATTTAATTTTAACCTTCAATAAAACTATTTATCACTTTTTTTTTAAGGTAAAAAATAATTTACCTTACCCTCCTTTTAACTCCTTAGGAATTCACTAAATCAAATACACCACGTTCTCATATCATACCCACAATGCAAAAATTAAATCATGCACTTCAACTAAGCACCACCAACAATCATAGAACATAGACCATATACCATGCACAAAATTAAAATACCTCAATGCGTTCCTCGGTGGGACTCAATCTTGGTTGAAGTGCCACCTACACCTTATCCGCGACTACCCTACTGCATTAGCTAAGCGCTCATGTGGTAGGTAAACATACCTTGAGCACTTTGTATCTTCCTCCCCTGTGCTAAAGCTAAAAGGCTTTGTTCCTACATCACCGTTGAGATTTGAACGCAACACCTTTGCGTTCCCAATGCATTACACACCTCAAAATTATCGCTAGCCCAACCGATTGGTTGGTGTTAAATATTTCTGCCCTGGTCGACTTGTACTCCATGTATTTTGGGCGTAATTAAAAATTAAGAAATCTTTGTCTTTGTTTGCTCACAAATTATTCACATTCCATTTCACAAATTGCATGAACATAATATTTGAAGACTTAACATTTTGAAACAAACGATGTGGTATTTATACCATATGCTTTTATCCTCCAACGTCTATGGGGGAAATACAATTTAATTTAACCTTTGTTCCCAACCCAACTTTGGGTTACAATATTGTTATTTTTATAAATTAATGTATAATATAAATATTATAAATTATTTATAAATTACCTTAGGCTTTAATTAAACCTTTAATATTATAATATTATTTCCATTGGGCCAAGGTATTTTTCTCTTTTGCCCTTAGACCTTTTTTGATTACCTTTAATATTATAATAATAAATATTATAATCTTATTTCCTTTAGGCCATTTCTTTAGGGTATTTAACTGTCCTTTTGACCAATCATGTGGAGCTCTTAAACCAAATCTCTTGGGCTTAAAATATAAATATTTTAACCCTTCTTTTTCCAAGTCCTACACTATTTCCTGACACTGACTCTTGACATTAATGCAACACAACTAACTCAAAATTTACAACAAACTCTAGGATAACACATAAAAGAGGTTGGAAATAAAATAACATAAGTTTCCTTACTTTTTCTATCATAGGAATCAAATTCAAAGAGCATCTAGCTTGCATATTTATGATAGATTCTATTTATTTGCTTTACTTTCTTAAGTCCTTGCTGAAAAGATAAAGTTTTTCTTCTTGTAAATAGAAACCCTTGTCTAGTTCTTAAAAAATGAGAAGTGCATATAGGCTAGAATATATCTACTATATATTGGCTTCATTTGGTATTGCATTTAACATCCTCTTTTCCATTCTCTTCTAAATATCAAATACTAATCAATTGTTGAACCAACTTATCAAATATAGATTTAGGGTAAATCTCTAAAATAATATTGGTGAACCTTAACTTCCACCAGAGATAAAATATCTCATAACTACGAGAATTAATCATGAATCTTCATTTACATGTGAATCATGTGTTTGGGAGCTAGTGTTCCTGAATCTTGGTTTACATATTTAGTTAACCCAATGTGAACACCACATAGGTCTTGAATAATCTTTGTCCAAAAACCTCTTTCCTTAATACACCTTAAAATACACTACACTTAATTCAAACTAGCTAATTTTTTTGCGTAGCTTAAGTAAAATTAATCAAAGATAACAATAACACAATCAAGTGCTAGTCCCATTAGGGGAAGGTTAATGAACCCTTGACTAAACCATTGTATGAACCTTAATGTTTATCTCTATTGTCTTGTATAAAATGGTGGGCTAGAAGGAGTTATAAGGAGGGACTATTCTATCACCAAAGGGAATATGAGGGGTTTGTAAAACATCTTATCTTTCTTCTTTAATCAATACCATAAACAAAATTCTAATAAATTATACTCTCTCTTACCAAGTATGACTAATAAACCACCTCATTACATAACTAGAAGTGTAGCATGTCAAATGGCATATATAATTGAACCATTATTCCTAATTTAGAAAAAATATATAGTGTTCAAGAATGCTATGTATGAGGAAGAAGAAATTTCCTTTGGAAATATCTCCCCCATACATAATGAAAAGGAAGAAGTGGTTTGTGGTTTTATGGATCACCTATCCAATTGTGCCTAAAAAAAATATGCATTATTGATGATCATCAATACAAATAATTATGAACATCTAGATAAAATTTTACATTCTACTAGAGGGACTTCTTGTTTAGAACCCATATATTATTTTGACTTCTAATTCCATGGAGGTTCCTAAATAATATTTAAACATGACATTTAATACCCTAGGATCAAAGCCTCTAACCATTACTATGAAAAGATGAAACTTCAACCCCACCACTTCTATAGGACACTGAACTCCATCAACTTCCATAGAGGAGTTAGAATTTCTAGTTATACCATCTCTTCCACCATAGAAACAAGGAACCTAGAAATTCCTCCTAGTAAACTGATGCCTCAACTTTTTTTCCTAAAAAACACTTTTTTCAAACATTGAAGGACAAACCACATATAATTTGGATCCTTCCACATATAAAGAGGAACTTTAGAAACTCCTAGAGGTTAAGTTCATCAAATCCATTGATTACTCCAAATAGATAACCAAAATAGTAATAGTTGCACAAAAGGAAGATATTATTCACATCTATACCGATTTTAGAGATATTAGTAAGGCTTTCCCACAATATGATTTTTCTCTCCCTAACATCGATATGATTATTGATTTATCTTCCATGTTTGGGGTGTTGTCCCTTATGGATGGATTCTCAGGATACAACCAAATTTGGATAGAAAATAAAGATGTTTATTATTTTATTTATTCATAAGATTTGATCCAATTACTATAATTAGAGATTATTTTTAAAATAAATGTAGATAAGGTTGTAATATTACTAATATTGATCAAATAAAAATATATACAAAATATTCATATTATCATTCTATATTACAAATATCCAAGTGATATGTCGAGATTCATAATATGTTTTTAAAAATAATAGAAGCAATTCATCCGCTAAAATATTATATATAAAATATAAATATATATATATATATATATATATATATATATATATATATATATATATATATATATATATATATTTTATTTGTGGAAAACATCCCAAAAGGGATGCCACTTTCGGGTAAGACCCAAGGAGGCAGGGGTATCCATTCCGCAAAAAACACCCAGGACTCGGACCTAGCCTACCACCTTTGACATACTCAAGGAGCAAACAAACACACAAAACCAATTTAAAAATAAGTAAATAACAACAAAAATAATAAAATAAAATAAAAAACATGCTCCTTGAGTGTGTCAAAAACAAAAGCACAACAAAACACGCACAATCAGATAAAATAAAACACAACACAAACCACATAGAAAAACACAAGAACCACATAACAAAACACAAACAAGACAAAAACAACAGAACACTACAAAGACATAACCCAAAAAAAAACAAGAAAAATAAACACAACCAAAACCTAAAAAATTAAAAAATAAAATAAAAATAAAAATAAAAAACAACCAACAACAAACAATAAACAAAAACAAAAAACATAGAAAACACTCACCCATAAAAACACGAAATAACACAAACAACGAGAAACCCAAGAACAAGAACGAAAAAAACACAATAACAATAACAAAAAACATAAAAAAAAAAATCAAAACAAAAAAAACACAAGAACAACAAAAAACAACACAAAGAACACAAAAACAAAACAAAATAAAAAAACCCACCCACCTTAACAAACTAAACAAAAAAAAGAAAAAAGAAAAAAGAAATAAAAAATGAAAAAAACAAAGACCTATCTAGACCAGAAGACTATTAAGGCAAGAATCAACAGAGGAAACAAAATAAAGAATAGAATGAGCTAGGGAACTAAAAAAAACTAAATGAACCAAAGAGAAGCAAAAAAAAAAACAAGAAGAAACTAGGTACCTTCAAAACTGGAGCCATCCAAAGAAATTATAGAAAGAAGAGCTTCCCTAATTTGAGAAGCCCACCATATAAGAGGGTGGCCATAACAAGTAAGATCATCTTTGTCCAAAGCCCAATTAGCTAAAGCATCAACACTCTTGTTTTGATATTTGACCACATGATTGTAATCAACTTTCAAAAATCCCATCTAGATTAACTGAATCTTCTCAATAATTCTTTTTATTCTCCAATCCACCTTATGATTCTTAGAAGGATTATTCAAGAGATTAATCATAAGTTGAGAGTCAGACTCAACTAACACCTTTTCCCATCCAACCTTAGTAGCCTCCTGAAGTCCTCTGAGGATACCATACCCCTCAACAAGGTTATTGGAAAGAATACCCAAATTCTCAGCAAAAGTAAAAACCAGGGAGCCATCTGAAAGTCTACCAATTCCTCCCACACTGGCTTTTCCAGGGTTCCCTCTAGAGGCTCCATCAGTATTGAATTTTCCAAACTCCTTAGGAGGAGGTTGCCAATTTCTATCCCTAGCCATCTTACTAATACTCACATTCCCTTTAAGTTGGTTGCCCTTAGAAGGTTTAATATTCAATATTTGCATCATTTTATCCCATATTTGGTGGGAGTTTTGGGGGTGATTAAGGAGATGATGGACTGATTCAACTAAGTTGGCTATGGTCTTTTGCCAAATATAGTGAATATCCTTCCTATCTTGATTAAAAATTTGGTTGTTCCTTTCATTCCAAATATTCCAAAGAAGAATGGTAGAACCCATCCAAACTAACTGCCTAATAAAATGATCAACATCCTCTTGATTAGGAAAATCCCTCCAAAGCTGTTCAAAAGTAAAAAAATTGGACCACTGTAAGCCAAGTAAAGTGGCCATTCTCCTCCATAACTCAGAGGCTAAAGTACACTCAATAAAAATATGGTTGATATTTTCTACATTCTCTTCACACATTTCACATCTAAAAGGGCCATGAAAACCACACTTCATAATTTGCTCACCAATAAGCACCCTACAATGCAATAAAAGCCAATTAAAGAACCTCACCTTAGGCCAGAGCTTTTGAGCCCACAATTGCGAAAATATGTCAGAAGAATGGTTGGGATTATTATGGCATAAGGTCAAATAACCTAGAGCAACTGAATACTCACCCTTAGTAGTGTTGTTCCATCCAAAACAATATTTTTCATGGGACCAAGAGAGGGATCTCATATGAAGGATGCCTTGGATATCTTATCTTTGCATTTCTGGGATTTGAATAGTCTAGTCCTCAATAGGGATCCAATATCTACCAACCTTTGAATTACCAGTATGGTACCGACAGTAATTAGCCACCTTTATCCAATTAGCTCGGTGAAGCTCCTCCATCCAAGGCCTCCAATCGAGAAATTGAGTTATCAAAGGCTTGTGACCATCCCAAGAATCTATCCAAAAATTTGCATCTTGACCATTATGAATGATCCAAAATAATTTTTTCTTTATCAAATCCTCACCAGTCTTAAGAACTGCTAAAATGGGAGAACCTTTGGTAGGAAGTTGATAGCGAAAAAGGTCTTCAAGACTTTTATTCTCAGCATATTTAGCACGGAGATTATTGGCCCAAAGAGCATTGGGGTTATGAAACATCCTCCAATATAATTTAGCAGCTAAAGATTTGTTGTTATTAATTGAAGACCGTAATCCTAACCCCCATTCACTCTTAGGAAGATATAAAGTATCCCATTTCACCAAGGCACATTTTATTTTCTCCTTAGTACCACTCCAATGAAGAACAACCTTTGGGATATTCAAAATGGAAGAAACATAAATAGGAATGGCTTGAAGGATTGATTTTACCAAGGTGATTCTACCCCCAGAAGAAAGCCACTTGTTGGTCCACTTTCCAATTTTCTTCTTGACTTTGTCCAACAACCAATTCCAATCTTTATTTTTCTGCCTTTGAATATTTATGGGAATACCTAAATAAGTGATTGGAAGAGAGGTCTTCTTATATCTTATCTTATCCAAGACCATGGATTCCTGTTTAGCAGAGAAGTGAAAGAAAATAACTTTAGATTTGTCTTCATTGATCAACTGCCCAGTAGCCTTAGAAAAACAACTAATGATTTGCTTAATATTAGAAGCTTCCTTAACTGTAGCTTTACCTAAAAGAGTAGAGTCATCCACAAATTGAAGATGAGAGATAGGTCTAGCTCCATGATAAATGGTAACTCCCTCAAGGGTTTTTTTTCCCTATTTTTGGTTATATTCCTACCCAAGCATTTAGCAAGAATGATGAATAAATAAGGGGATAGCGGGTCACCTTGCCTAATACCTCTAGAAGCTGGGAAATACTGAGAAGGCCTGCCATTGATAAGAACTAAGTAGAAAAATAAAGAGATACATCCCATAATCCAATCCATACAATCCTTAGAGAAACAAAATTACCTCAAAACTTTGATAAGGAAGTGCCAATCCACTCTGTCATAAGCTTTGGATAAGTCTAATCGAATGAACATGGAAGGAGAATTTTGCATATCCATGGAATGGATGGCTTCTTGAGAAAGAACTATCTCATCTACTATTTGACGTCCTTCCACATAACCCCCTTTCTATGGGGAAATAATCTTATACAAAAGAGGCTTCAACATTTCTGTCACGATTTTAGTAATGATTTTGAGAAGAACATTCCATAAAGCAATAGGTCTAAAAGCTGAGATATGATCAACCTCTTGAGCTTTTGGAAAAAGAGTAATATAAGTTTTATTGATATCATTCAAAATTTCTTTGGATTTATTGGCTTCTTCCACCACCTCTAATAAATCAACATGAAGGATATCCTATAACTCTTGGTAGAACTCAATAGGAAAACCATCAGGACCTGGGGTTTTCCATTTTTGCATTTTAAAAACTAATTGTTGAAGCTCATTGATAGTAATAGGAGCAGTCAAAATAGAGTTCTCCTCAAAAGTGATAAGAGAAGGCATTGCTTAAAGAACATTATATTGTGAAGCTGAGTCCAGGGGAGTAGCAACAAAAATATTGGAAAAGTAATCAACAACAATAGAGTTCATGCCATCCCAAGTATAAACAACATCTCTAGAATCTGATTTTAAGGAAGAAATAAAGTTGTGAGATCTTCGATCTAGAAGAGATTTGTGGAAGAAATTTGTGTTTCGATCTCCTTCTTTGAGCCATTGAATTCTAGATTTTTGCTTCCATAAGATTTCTTCTCTTTTTTCCCATTCCTATAATTGATTTGTGAGTTTAATTTCATTTGCACTTCTCTTATCTGTGAGGCCATCTAAACGGATTTTCTTATTCAAATTTTCAATATGAGCAATAACTTCATGTCTTTTTTTATGAACATCCCAAAACTCTTTCTAGTTCCAAGTCTTGATTTTGGATTTAATGTATTGCAGTATTTTGGCAAAATAGAACATCTTAGTCCCATGCCTAGGTTTACCTTCCTTCCACCATTGTTGCATATGAGGTCTAAAGGAAATGTCTCTAAGCCACATTAATTAAAAAAGAAAAGGAGAGAAACTCACATTGTTTTTCCAAATTTCCACCATGGCTGGCCAATGATCCGAACCAACATTATTAATATTCTTCACTTTAGGAATGTGACCATGGATTAAGAAATTTTTAGAGAGCAAAAACCTATCCAGTCTCTCCATTATACAAGCTAAGCCTTGCCTTCTGTTATACCAAGTCATAAGGCCAATATCTGGTTGGATATCCACAAGATGGAGGTTTCTAATATATTTGCTCATGAGGTCAGTGCTTTTGTCCAAATTTCTATTTCCCCCCATTTTGTCATCTAGAGAGAATCTCCTCTGATCAAGATCCAAGCTTTAGGAAAACGAGAGATAATATGAGTAATATCCTTCCACTGTCTTCTTTTTTCCTCCAAAGAAGTTGGAGCATAAACAATAATGCAAAGCATAATCTGGTTGGAATGTCTACTTTGAATAGCTATAGCCAACAAACCCCAACTGCCAACCATATTGTGAATAACTACCTATTTTGGATCCCAAAGAAAAGCAACGCCACCCGAAGTCCCTTGGGAACTGAGGAAAACCACTTTTCCAGCTGACAAAATTTTACTGGCAATTAAGTCCATATCCTCCATTGACATCTTAGTTTCTTGAAGGAAAACAAGATGTGGATGATTTACTTGAATCATTCTTCTAATTTCATTTTGTTTTGAAAGACTCCCTTTGAGTCCTCTAATATTCCAAGTGATGATCTTCATTAATACCAGGGCTAAAAAAGTTGGGAAGGGCATTAATATTACCTTCCTCTACAAGCTTTTCACCTTCTTTTACCATATGATATTGATTGGTCTTGCGACCTACTTTTTGATTAGAATCCATCTTCAATTTTTTTTCCCCTGTTTCTTGACTTATTCCAATTGAATCCGAGATGGCTTCTAACCTTGAAGAATGCTCGTACACGACCAAAATTTTACTAGATGGTTCAACGAGTCTATATTGGGACCTGCATTATTTGAAGTTTTGACATTTGAAATATTGTTTTTCTTGTGTAAATTTTCTCCTTTTTTTTCTGTTGAAAACATTTGATTTGTTGGTTTGTCTCTGAGTTCTTCCTGGAAGCACGAGGATACGAAAGCAAAAAGGAAAGCGAATATGCGATGCAAACCGAACCAAACTTAACGCTAAATCCTAGGAATTGAAAGTGCATGAAAAGAGGGAAGGCATGAACGAATCAAAACTTAAACAAGAAGCCAATAAAGAAGTTAGCCCCTTTTATTGATATGTTTCACAACTCGGTTACAATGTGCATCCTCCCATTCCAAGGGCTAGGAGCGTTTAGGTATGCGTTCTTGTTACATCCATGGATGCCCTTCCTTCTTCCGCATGCCCACATGTAAAATGGGCAGACCAAACATTGCTGCCACTTGAATTGATGAGTCTTGACTCCTTATTGCTCCTCCGATGTCTAGACCCTGCATTCAAAGGAACAAGAAATAGTCAGTAGCACTTGTAGATAAAATAAAGCATGCAATGACTACGATAAGTGAATGAGGAAAATGAATTAAACTATGACTAGAATGAATCCAAATGCTCTAAAATTTTTATAGGGGCATCAAGACATCCCAAATAAAATACTGCAAATGGAACAGTAGGGAAATTCTTCGTCGATTTGAATTCGCTCTGGGGCGGGACAAATTTACCTGCAACAAAATGTCGAAAAGGTACTGTCCCAAATGTCCTATCTAGGAAGCTCCAAACGACCTGCAAACTTGGGGTTAGCTAATTGGGGGTATTTTGGGAAGACCCAGATGGTCATATTTTCCCAATTTGGCCTCCATCAATGGGAATTTGATGATGCTACCTACAAGTTAGTAAAGGCGAACAAAGATAGAAACATGATCAAAATTGTTCAAAATGAAATGAAATTTAAATGGCAACCTATCTAAGTAGCATAGAATTGAATGAAAAAATGAAAAGAAAGCAAACCTACCATAAATTTCCAATCACTCCGAAGAGGGGCGATTAGGACTATAGCAGTGCGGGAGGGGGCACCCGGAGGCAGGCCGCCCACCATTTGGGGCTTGATTTCGGCACCAATCCACTTGGGATGGGTCCAAAACCTCTTGTGGGGTATTGTCAGCAAATTTGGTGGGATATTGTGGCCAAATTTTGGGTTTTGGTTCCAAATTTGTGCTTCCAATAACCACCCTATGACCTCCTCTCCAAAAGAGATCAAGGATGTGGAAGACACAACTCAAAAGGGTGTGGGTGAGAAAGTAAAATGACAACACTTCATTGATCCAAAATTCTTCTTCTTTGTATCCTTTTGGGTGAGGAAACTCACCAATTTATAGACCTGGAGGTCTCTTGAAATGGGCATGCAGAGGTGCCACTTGGTAATCATGCCTTCCCAGGGGGAAGGAGATTCCTCCCTGATTAGGGACTTCATGACTGCCCTTGTAATTGCCTCTAACGCTAAAAAATGCTCACCCACACTCCCATGCAATGAAGGAAGCATTAAGTGGTGGATCTGAGCTGCAATTTGTCAAGATTTGACTTTTTGCCCGTCAAACTTGCAATTCGCCCCACCCTGGAGTGAATCCTGAATTCGTCCCTAGGTGGGGCAAATCCAAGTTTGAATTCGTCCCTGGGTGGAATGGATATTGAGAAAAGTGCCTGAAGGTGCCAAATTGATCTCTAACCTTCCAAAAACTGCTATGAGAGTGGTTAGGACCACTGTTTAACCTCTGGAGGCTGCCCTTGGGGCTGTGTGTATCAATGTGATAAGTGTTTGCAGTCACATAATTGAATTGGTACTGTTTTGGTGTCTACAGATGCCTCTTTTTGGGATGCACTATGCATGGCGCAGTGCCGAGAAAAAATAGATAACGAAAGCACTAATGATTAGGGTTTCTTAGTAACCTAACCAACTTTTGATGCCCCAAGTATGGAAAGGGGCATGCATTCTTGAATCCTTGCTTCTGACGAGCGAAGTAACTCAATTCAAGTGTTAACCTTTTTCGGTGAGGTGTTACTTGAGCTTGGACATTGATCAGTCATGAATAGGCAAAGGGCGCAACCTTTTCTCTGTGGGAACCTTGAGTTCATGATTCATGAAATACAAAGTGTTTGATCAGTTTGTGATTATTGTTTGTTTACTACCCCAAGTAGGAGTGCGATTGTATTTGTCAATGATTCTTTGAATGCATGCCATTTCCATGGTTGGGTGTGTATTTGTTGATTTTTGACTAAGTGTGACTACCCCCTCAAGCAACAAATTGATGAGGGAATGACCTTCATGAGAAAAGTGACGAGTTGCTTGACCCAAGATGACTTGTGCAAGGGTGCCTTCAGATGTTATCGTTACATGTGTGTGCAGTTTTTCGAAATTTAGACCTATTTTTGGTGGGTGTTAACCCTTTTGGTGACGCTTTTTGGAGCTAAAATTGTCAAAAATCCATTCTCCCGTGGAGCGGTCCAGCTATGGTAGCCTTCTTAGGGAGTAGGATAGCGACAATTTGTGACCCCTATGTCTGTTTTGGGTGCCAAGAATGTTTGGCGCCAAGGCGCCTTTGTTTGGCAATGTTATTATTATTATTGGTTGGATTTTGACCCTTTTGGTGACGCCGCTTGGGGATGAAATTCTTGAAAATTCGTCTTCCCGTGGAGCGGTCCGGCCATGGTAGCCTTCTTAGGGAGTAGGATAGTGAGGATTTGTGACCCCGATGTCTATTTTGCATGTAGGATTTAGATGCGATGATTGACGTCTCGAACGTGAATGACATCAGGACTATTGTAGAGTATGACTAGTGGTGGACACTACAACGATGGTGAGGCGAGGGGCCACTGGGAGGCGCAGAGGTAGCAGTGGCAGGAGGAGAGGGTTGTGAGGCACTAGGAGATGATTGGGGGGCTTTGATGGTAGATGTGGACATGGTGGAGGTAGATGACGTGGATGCGGATCTTGGGGTTCCAGATCAGCCAGAGGTGTAGGACATCGGGAAGCAGTGGGAGCCAGAGCAGGCTGTTGTTCCAGAGATGCCAACACCTCAGGCATATTTAGAGGACATGGAGTCAGGGTTATGCATTGAGAATGCACGATTGGAGGGGCTACTACAAAGGCACGATGAGGAGCTAGGGGATGGAGGGAGAGGGATCTCCTGCGCATGCAGTTGGAAGAGTGGGAAAATGCATTAGTTGCATACCATCGACAGGATGGGGATACCGATGCTGCACGGGAGAGGGATCTCCTACGGACACAGCTGGTGGAGAGGAAGAGGGCATTGGTGTAGTGTGATGAGAACTTGGCTATGTATCACCAATGGGAGATGGACTTGGTGTGACATCGGTTGGAGCTGGAGGCGGAGATTAGCCACCTCAATGGGCGGATCCCTATGTTCAGCAGAGGTGGATCGTCATGCCACTCGAGAAGGAGTGATACTGAGCAGTCAACATCCTCTCGGTGCAAGCAACTGGATGAGGGGGTCTCTAGCAGGTGTGATGCATGGGCTAGAAGTAGCCACCCTGAGGGTCCCATAAGACCCACACCATGGGGGGTAGTTCCCATCGCATCAATCCTACGTGATCATGGTGGCCGACGCCCTAGGCTTGGGGTTTTTGAGATTTTGGCTTTTTGTAGGGTTAGATGACCGATTATTGTATCCTGTGAGCATTTTTGATGATATATATACAAATGATTGTATTTTTGTTACACATGTGTCGTGATTTGATGTTATGCCTAATGATTGATGAATGTGTATGTATGCATGTTAATTTACATTGATGGATGCATGTGTTATGATGAATGCAAATGTTGCTTAATGTATATGATATGCAAATGGCAATGAATGAATTAAATTTGTGATTTTTGGTGGTGGCACCATAGACTATTCAGAACTGATGGCTTTTTATCTTAGGCGATTATTGTGGTAAATGACTGTTCATGTATGCATGTAATTTTTTTGTATTTTCTGATGGGGAAGCGAGGATGGAGGATGGCACAGTTGGTCTAGAATGTAGTTAGGTTTTCTGAGACTCAGATGTGTTAACTAACTATCCAAAATTGTATTTTATCTTACAAGACTTTTGAACAAGGTATGAATCGGACTTGTCTTTGACCCAGTTATTTCCAATCCCTGTGTGTGCAATTGAGTTTTTTTATGTGGTATTTGTCAAGATATCGCCAGTGCCATATAGGTTGTCAACCAAACCTGTACTGAGGATCACCTAATTAGCCCCACTAACTCCTTTTTTGTATTTAGTTATATTAATATGCGATGCAATCTAGGATACCATAAGCTAGCTCATCCACATGCAAACATTGATCTGCACACAAGTTACTGCGACAAATATATTGTCATGCGGGAGGTTTGCCACGAGTGACCGATAGGCTATTAACCAAACCAGTACTGATGTTTATCTCATGGCATTCAAAATGCTGAGAGTTCTAGGGATTCAAGTTCGAATCCCTTCTTTTCTTCAATTGTATTGGGATACTTGCTCGATTATAGTGATAAAAATCATAGTTTATTTTTGTTATTTTTCTTTTGAGCAAGGGATTTGAATAATGAGTGATGAGAATCACTATTGTATGTGCCTTTTGATGTATACACTTTGGTTGTGATGTCAAATTTTTGGATTTTTGACGTTTTGCAAATTTGTATGATGTTTCCAACTTCTTTTGAGAACTTGGGATTCTTGGGGAATTGGGTAGGGAAGATTCTTGTCCTTTAGCCAACTCTCAGCATTCTTGGGGTCATTCGCACAGGGGGATGAGGAAGATAACCATTTCACTTATGGTGAACTGGATTGCTTTGTAGGTTTCATCTTTCATTCACACAACTTGGGAATTTTTATGTGTTTTAATTTATGTTGGGATGCTACATAACAAGGTGTGATCCAAGTAGAACTCTACCTTCATAAAATCTGTCTGACTTTGTACAGTATTTGGTTAAAAATCTATTGACAGCTAAATGAAGAAAAATCTTGATACATTAAAAGTCAACTGACTATAGTATGGCAAAAATATGTGAATGGCATTTATTTGTGATGGACTATTTATACAGCGGAAAAATATGGAACAAGATGGATTTGCCAAGTAATTACAGTCTATGGTGCCCTGACTTGGATGACCACCAATATGCAATGTATGTGTGCGATGCCTAATGCAACTATATGTTTGTGTTTTTGGATGGATTGATATTTATGAGTATGAAGATGAGATGCAAAAATACCTCTTTCTTTTTGTGATGATTTTGAGCATGCATAGAAATGAGATGCACATTTTTGTTATTTTTGATGATTTTGTTGTTTTTTTTTTTTGGATTTTCTTATTTTTGACCAAGCGATTATGGGAATCCTTGGAGCTTTTTGGTTGGGCTGTGGCTCTTCTAGATATGGAATGGCCGCAAATGGCTGATTTTCAAGGGTTCTAGTTCCTTGATTCCGTCAAGAGAGGCTAGCCGGTATGTTCAAGTCCTATTTTACTATCAATTACGTAGGGACCTAACCAGTTTGCCATGAACTTGTCCCTTAGATGGGGTGGCAAGCTAGAGTTATGTTGGTTCTCTTTTAAGACCAAGTCACCAACCTGAAAGTCCCTCAGGTGAACTTTCATGTTGTATGCTTTGTTCAATCGCTCTTGATAGATACGTAAATGCTCGAGAGCATTAACATGTCATTCATCTAGAAATTTAAGTTGGTCTAACCGGGCCTACCACACAGTGTCATCATCGATGAACTCTTGCATTGATATGTGCAGGGAAGGAATTTCCAACTCGAGAGGCATGACAACCTCAGAGCCATACACGAGCAAAAATGGAGTTGCCCCAGTGGGTGTCTGAATACTAGTGCGATAAGCCCACAGGGAAAGTGGGATCTGAATGTGCCAATCCTTATGACTATCCACGACTATCTTTTTGAAGATGGAAAATAGCATTTTGTTTGATGCCTCTACTTGCCCATTTGCCTGCGGATAATAGGGTGTCAAAAAACTATGCTAAATTTTGTACTTTGTGGTCAAAGCACGCACATCTTTGTTCTTGAATGACGTCCCATTATCCGAGATTATCTTGGATGGAATACCAAAATGACATATGATGTTATTCAAAATGAACTCCGCAATGCGAGTTCCAGTCGTAGAGGTAAGAGGAACTGCTTCCACCCACTTGGTGAAATACTCTGTGGCCATTATGATGAACGTGTGATGGCATGACAATGCAAGGGAAATATTTTTGATTAGATCTAAGCCCCACTACGAAAATGACCAAGACGATTGGATCGGTTGCAAGGCCTAGGAAGGTACATGCATCAAATTAGCATGATGTTGACACTTCATGCACTTCCTTACATATGTGCCACAATCTCACTCTAAAGATGGCCAATAATAGCCCATGCGAAGAATGTGCTTGGCGATAGCCATACCACTGAAGTGGCAACTACATGTACCATTGTGCACTTAGGTGATTGCCCAAGTGGACTCTTGCTGGTACAAGCATCGAAGGAGGATCCCTTCATAGCTACGATGGTACAAAATGTCTCCTAACAAGACATGCTTCATCAATTTCTGCTTGAATGCTTGTTTTGCGGCATGTGTCAATCCAAGTGGGAGGTTACCTAACTTGAGGTAGTCCCTTATGGGTAAATACCAATCCTGCTAGTCGAAATCCTCGATGGTATGAATAGCCAATCCCTCTTGAAGTTCATCCCTAGTAAATTATGAGTGGGAAAGAACTTGTAAGAATAGCATTGTGTTGCTATTAAGGGGAGTAGGGGAGAATAAGGACCCCCAATTGGCATGTTTCAAATGATCATGGATTCAAGAGAACCTATCCTGAGGTGGTTCAATCTGGATCATGTGGATTCTTGGCATCAAGTTAGAGCTTGCATACTCCATCATGGATTGCGATAGTGTTTTGAATTGAATGGTTGTCATATCACCAGAGAGGTCTTATGGTATTAGTGACCCCAAGGAGGCCATAGTGTCCGCAAAATGATTCGATGACCGAGGGAGTGCCTCGATGTCGTACCATTCAAGCTTCATTAGGAATTTGTCCACAAGGGCTTTGTAGGCCTACATAACTGGGAATTTACATTGGAATACCCCTTTGAATTGGTTGACAATTAACAACGAATCGCCAAAGATGTTCAATCGTTTGATGTTCATGGTGATTGATGTCTAAAGACCTATGAGCAAGGCTTCATATTCTACATTATTGTTGGTGCACAAGAAGTCTAATTTAAATGATAGAGGCATTGGAGCCCCTTGCGGTGTGAAGAATACAATTCTTGCGCCACCTCCTTGCTCACATTTAGAACCATCAAAAAATAGGGTTATGTCGGCCTATGACTCAGGCTCATTAGAATCTAGCGATTCTGAGACATGGAAGACCCCATCATCGGGTAGTTCTATGAAAAGAGGCCGATCGTCTTCAAGAGGAGCCTCTGCTAGTTGATTGGCTATGACTTGTCCTTTGTTGTATTTTTTTCCAATAAAATCTATGTCAAATTCTATCAACATAATCCATTTCTCTGTGCGGATACTATGATAAGTACAACTCATCATGTACTGTAATGGATTATCCTTAGACACAACATATGTAGTGTTTCTCAGCATGTAGTGGCATAGATTTTTGGTAGCAAAAACCACTGCCAAGCAGAGTTTCTTGACATATGCATAGTTAATTTCATAACTGAACAGGGTGCGTCTAAGATAGTAAGTAGCCTATTCTTTGTGAAGTTCATTCTTCTAGGCTAGCATGGCGCCCAGTGCCACCTCAGTAGTTGAGATGTATAAGTAGAATGACACTCCTGGTCTAGGTGGTGCCAATGCTGGCGGTGAAGCCAAGTATCATTTAATGTTGTCAAAGGCTAACTGGCACTCGTCATCCCAGTGAAATGCTACCCCCTTGTGTAATAATTTGTTCATGGGTTGGCACTTGTCAGATAGTTGTGCTATGAAGTGCTTGATTGACGCGACCTTTCCCTGCAGGCTTATGAGCTGCTTTATGGTAGTTGGGGAAAGCATTTCAAGGATTGCCTTGACTTTCTTTGGGTCCACCTCGATGCCTCGCTTTGAGACTATGAAACCCAATAATTTTCCAGATGTGACGCCAAAGATGCACTTCTTGGGATTCAGTCTGACTTTATGTTCCATGAGGCGATCGAGGATCTTGCTTAAGTCATCGATATGATCTGGGAACAAAAGAGATTTGGCCAACAAATCATCCATATAATCTTCCAAAGTTGTATGCATGTAATCATGGAAGATTTATGTCATGGCACATTGGTAGGTGGCACCAGTATTTTTAAGGCCAAAAGGCATGACCTTATAACAAAATATCCCCCAAGGCGTTGTGAATGCTATTTTTAGTTGGTCTTCGAGATTGATACGAATCTGATTGTATCCCGAGAAACCATCCATGAGGGATAGCATTTCATGACCTGTTGTAGTGTCTACCAATGTGTCGATTCTTGGCAAGGGGAAATCATCCTTAGGACTCGCTTTGTTTAGATCTCAAAAATTAGTGCATATGTGAATCCTCCCATCAAGCTTTTTGATGAGCAATATGTTAGATAGCCATGGTGGATAATCCACACAAATGACAAACTGTGCATCCAATAGCTTTTGCAATTCATCTTTGACCATCAAGGCCACTGTTGGGTGCATCTTGCATAGTTTTTACTTAACTGGATTGACTGTTGGATCAAGCGTTAGATTATGCATGACTAGTTGTGGATCTAGCCCCGACATGTCTCTGTAGGACCATGCAAAAACCTCCTTATTCTCTTTGATAAGGGTAATGTAGTCGGCTTGCTCTTCGGGGGATAAGCTTACCCCCAACTTGATGATCTATGGATTCATTGTATTTGAGCTAATGTTTATGTCAGTCGTCTCCCCGATCGACATGTGGGATCCGTCCTCCAACTGGTGTGCCATCGGGATGAAATGGATATCATTTGCTGAGTTAAAATTTACATTGGGAACCTTGGGTTCCTCTTTAGCATGGAAGATATCTTGAGTTGGACCTAGGGTGAAATGAAGCATCTCACCAAAATGCCAGTACTCTGATGGGGATGGAGGTGAATTGACATGATCCTAGTCTATGGCATCTATGTCTAGATGCAATGACTATATTGGATCAGTCGGATTGTGGATGGGGGCGGTTAAGTCAATGGAGATCATGTTGATGAGATGATTTTGGTCTCCATTACCACGGATGTGGTGACTTGAACACTCTAGATGATTCCTGTGCTCAGAATCTAGCTTTGGAGGTATTGGTACAAATGGATCGGCCCTATATGCTGAGATGAGGACAGGGTCTACCCTTGGCACTAATATCACTCTAGGGTATCAGGGTGGAAGGTGCTCTTTGTATACCTGGAGCGATGGATCCAACACTTGGTCCCATCGTGCTGGGTCTACGTACCACTCATGCCCTAGAACTATGTTTAGCTTCTCAAATATATCATTAATCTCTAAGGGATATGGTTGCTGCATCTGCCACATGTGATTAAGATATGTCATTTCTATTTCATCTTTGTAATCACTATCGGAGATCCAAAAGCCCTCGTTGGCTCTGACAACTATTTGAGGCATTACAGGCTCATCTTGCTCAAGCAAGTTAATCTGGCCCCATCATGGTTGTTACACTCTTCGTGGGGGGACTTGATTCTCTTGACGTGACACTGGTTCGATTGGAGCCTCTAGAGAGAATATTGTCAAGAGGATCTCTTGATAGTCATTCATGGGGATCACTTGTGAGTGGTCACTATCTGATTTGAAGGGGTCGTATGATTTTGGTTCATACTCTGACTCATCCTTCGAAGATCCCTCTTGACACTGTCTATACTCTCCTTGCAAGTGAATCCCCTAACTTTCACCTCTCTCTAGCAAAGGGAAAGGATTATTGAGGTTAAAAAGGGTGGTTTTTGACCATGGGAGGTAATCCACCAACGTATACATTGTGTTAGGGTTGGCATAGGGATCTAATGCTAATCCACCCTTGTTGCCTATCCCTAGGCCTTGCATGTTCTCTACCAAGATGTCCAAGGGTAGGGGGTGGTTGAACCCCACTCCCGACTTGTCGTAGGGCATTTGGTATCTTGGTTGGCAAAGGACACGCACTCCTTGCTCATACCTACCTAACCCGTATCCATGCCAATTGCATTGGCCAAGATATCTCAGAGCAAAATTTGGGTTGGACAAATAATTGAAATCTTCTGCAAAGGGCTCTTCATCTTCGTCCTCTTGCATGCATGGCTCAGTACCATGATCAAGACCCCCATACACAAAGTTTGTCTAGTTTGGCAGGTGGCCTAGAGGAACAATTGTATCGATGGGGAGGTGAGGTCTCCCCATGTCTTGCATGGACTCCAGTGCGAGCGTTGCTACAACATTCTACACCAGATACTCTCGCAGGCCCATATTGGCCATTTCAACAGTGATTATTGGCGATTTAGGGGGAGGGAATGGAAGATCTTCTTGAATCCACTCCATGTTGGGTGAACTAGGAGCCTCAACTTCCATTTTTCTAGGGATATATTCGGTAGAGATGGTTGATACTGTTGGTAGTGCCTCTTACAGGGGTTGAGCCTCTCCCAGGGTTTTCTTCCCTTTGTCCTTTAGTTTAGCCATGATAGGTGGCATCGTTGGTGAAGGACCAGACGATGACGATGTACCTGGCTGGGGTTTTGATGGATTTATCACCAGGGATGCTTGCAAAATTGGACCCTGTCTAGATGGATTTAACTAAAAATCCAAATGCGTCGATGGAAGGGTCGATTGTGGCATCAGCTGCACTGCATTACAATATTTGAAGGGTTCTAAGTCCACCGAGACTACATGTACCTCCCCTTCAAATGTATACTTCAAACACTGATGAGCTATCGAAGGGACACACTTCATGTCCCTGATCCATGGCTACCCCAGCAAGATGTTATAAGCCATATCACCTTCCAAAATATGGCACAATGTAGGTATTATATTTTCTCCTACTTGAATGGGTAGGAAAATTGTGCCAACTATCAAGCATATCGCATCATTGAATGCTCGCAGTGTATAGGTGGAAGCCATAATGTGAGAGGCTGGCAACTTCAGATGTTTCAATGCCACTGTGGTAATGATGTTACTGGATGAGCCAGTGTCTACCAACACCCTCTTATACAGAATCCCATTGACCCATGTGATAACATGAAGGGGTGGATCTGCCATGTCATCAGACATTGATTTCACCTCGTCTTCTCGAAAGGTGATGACTGGCTCCGTGCATCTTTTGACATGTCCCATGAAGTTGTTGAAGGAATTCGCTTCGTGGGGCTACAACTCGATGGCTTTCAATATCTCCATTAGAGCCTCCCGATGGGGTGTTGATTTTTGTATAAGCTCATATATGGAGATCCTAGCCAATGTTGTCCTCAAGCTCTGCGTGAGTTTGGTCCAAATTGTGGCTGCGAGTCTAGCCGAAGGAAGTTGCGTAGGGTGTTGTTGAGGTTGTGACGTCGATGGAACCTCTCTTGTGGCTACCTCGGGGGCAGATCTTGGGTACCTCTTGTTCCTAGTCACTATGCTTATCATTCCTACATACCCTTGCATGGGGCAATTCTATTGCACCTCATTGACTTGAAGGGGTTTTGCCTGTTCCTCATGGGTAGGCAAGGGGTCTCTGAAAACTCCCATCTGCTGGTTGTTTGGCGCTATCGGGTTGTCCACTGCCAATGTCTTATTGTCAATTAGGTCTTGTATTAAACCTTTGAACTTCCAACATGCATTCAGGTCATGTCCCCTTTGCCTGTTGAACCTACAATACAAGTCCTCCCGGTATCCCTTAGGCTTTGACACATTGGGATCTATGGTTTGAATCTCTGGAAGGTTGATCAAGTTTGCCATTGACAAGTGGTTAAATAGGGAGTCCCTAAACTCTGTATAAGGTGTGAATTGTCACCTAGGGTGACGCTGTTGATTTTGCTCCTGCTTCTGGTTTTCTCTTTCATAATTATTAGGAGGCACTGCCTGATAGTTAGCATTTTGAGGCTATATTTCTTGTGTAGGTTTCAGGAAATTTATAGCAACTTGATTGACCGCAATAGGTTTTTGTTGCATAGTCCCTATTTTTGTGTTCTTGTTCCATTATTTCTTCTTAGGTTTGGCAATATCGCCATCTTGTATCTTGATCTCTTCTATGATTTTGGCTTGCACCAGAGCTTCCTCTAAGGTGGCATATTGTTGCAGCTACAATAGCACAGAGATCAATCTCAAATAGCTTCTTGAGAACATTTGTGTAAGGTCGGACATAGGAGGGAGGTAGGGTAGCTTGGAAAGTAGAGTCCTCCACCGATTCCCGTAGGCTGCCATGGTTTCTTCCTCATACTGCCTGAGGCTGGCCAGGTCACTTAGTGATGCCTTCTTCTTGGTGTTGAAGGCGAAGCGTTCAAGGAATGCATCCACTAACTGATCCAAGTTACTGATGCTGTGCTTCAAAAATTGAGTGAACCAATCCGAGGTAGGGCCCATGAATGTGGTTATAAATGTTCTGAGCAACAACGCATCATTGTCCTGAATGCCAAAGCATTGGCTCAGGAATCTAGTCACATGCTCTTGGGCATCCTCCTCACCCTTAAAGATTGCCAACTGAGGCAGCTTAAAGTGTTCAGGGTGGGGGGTGTAGGCACTGACGGATGCACAAGATGATTGTGGAGTTGGTGTAATGTGGGCTTTTGGGGCCCAGAAGCTTTGGTTTCCACAGACTCCAAACGCTCTAGCAGTTCTTTGTATGCATCAAAAGATTTAATCTCTTCCTCCTTAGTTTGCTCCCATTGTGGGTTGTGGGAGACTTGAGGCCTATGGAGGGGTGGTCGGATAGCAGCCCCTCCGCCTTGATAGGGCATTTTGGCCCACTCTTCTTCTTGTTCATACTCCTCATAGGCTTCTCGAGGAGTTTTTGGGTGAGACCTATGACCATGGGTGGGTCCCCGCAGAGGGAGCCCGTCATTGTTCCAGGGAGTGGCCTCATGTTCAGGTCTAGGAGGTCTTGGAGGCAGCACTTGGTAAGATCATGGGTACCTATCTCGTACCAAGGGGTTGCGCCTATCATATGGTTTCACCCTTTGGGTGCGAGGGGTTGGAAGCCTCTCAAGCACCGTGTTATGGAGCAGCTCATCTATTTGGCATTGAATGCGCTCCTTGCTAAGGCGGTATAGACGCTCTAGTTGTTGTTGATCTTTCTCAAGCTGTGTAATCTATGCTTGGCGGGCGACATTTTTGGCAACTTCCAGGTCGATCTGTTTTTCCATCTTGAGTCTAGGAGGCCTAGATGCCTATCCTATGCATTTATCTCGGTCATGGTGATCCGAGATCTCTATAGGTCGCTTCCCCCTATCAAGGTTTGCGGCATTCACTCAAGGCTCTAGCCTCGAAATATGATTTTGGTAAATAGCAGGTGCAGAGGCACATTGCTCTCGCGCTGTATATTGCTCTTGAGGAAGGTATGGGTCTTCCTTGTTTTCCATTTCATAAGTGTGGAAGGGGTAGGCGGAGTTGGCTCGCCCTGCTAGAGGAACCTTGTGCTCCGGATTTGTCCTGTTGTTTCTGACAATGAGAGGGGGCAATGGAGGGATGACATAATCTTGTGGCCTCTCCTCATGGACCTTGTGCTGTTCTAGCAGTTCATCATGCGGTGGCCACTCATATCAAGCTTCTAGGGGAGATTTCCTATTTATATTGAGTGCCACATGTAAGAACTCATCTTGAAAGAGTCTATGCTGGATGGGAGTGCTCCTCGAAGGGGTGCCCCTATAGTCCCATTCTGAGATGCCATGATGTGGACTCTCTTGTGGGCCCGGTCGCCAAGGCGGAATGACCAAGTCCTTGGGACTATAACGGAGGTGAATTGTTCCCCCTTGTACACTCTCCACAGCTTTCACCCTTGCTTGGGCTTGGCTACGGATGTACACCATGGTGGTGTTTTCCTACAAGATGCGTAGATTTTTTTTTTTTGATTTTTATGCTACACTAAATAGAAAATATCACACACGGAAAGCAATGATTATCTTGTTTAAAAATTAAAGGTGTGCCTTAAATCTGGTTTATTTAAATGCAATATGATGGCTCTTATGACTCCCAAAAATGGTCACCCCTTCGATATACCATTGCCAGACTAATATACCAACCTCTATATATACCTGCCCTTACGTGAGGGAAACTATAGGTACGTGAGAGCAGATGGTACGTGGAACGTAGGCGGTACAAAAGGGGGATCACCCTATTTTTGACACCTACCATAGAAGACTTATCCTCATGCACTAGGAATCACCCCAACTACACTTGGTCAGCTTTCATCAGGATTTACGTCTAGCAACAGTAGCGATCGGGGTTTTATGAATGCAAAATTCAAGCCAAGGTGGTGATGAAATCCACCATTGGTCTTGATCAAGGGCTGGGGTTTTACGACTAGCTCCTTGGTGTTTATGTTGCCACATGATGTGTGGGGTTATTTTTATTTTGCATGAAGGAAAAAAGCAAGTAGTAAAAGAAAACTTTCCCTAAGAAAGCAAGTAACCCAAAAATAGAAAAATTGAACACAGAAAATGACAGGAAAAATTCAGAATCCCTACCTTTTCTCTGCCCAAATCTGCTGGTTTTGAGTTTCTATATTGAAAATACATAGACAGAGATTCATCCTAGGGAGGAACAAATTACAGGACTGTATTCGTCACAGGGTGGGGTAGATTCCCATTCATCCCTGGGTAAGACGAATTCCAGCTCTATATCTGCCTCAGGCTGGGACGAATAGCAGTCCAGTGTTTGAAAGCTTGGTACCTACAAGAAAAACAACCAAGTTTTGATCAGATATATGATCTCAAAAATAGAGGACAAGGTACCACCGTGATCGCCACTGGAAGCATGAGGATACAGAAGCAAAAAGGAAAGCGAAGATGCGATGCAAACTGAACCAAACTTAACGCTAAATCCTAGGAATTGAAAGTGCATGAAAAGAGGGAAGGCATGAATGAATCAAAACTTAAAAAAGAAGCCAATAAATAAGATAGCCCTTTTTATTGATATGTTTCACAACTCGGTTACAATGCGCATCCTCCCCTTCCAAGGGCTAGAAGCGTTTAGGTATGCGTTCTTGTTACATCCATGGATGCCCTTCCTTCTTCCGCATGTCCACATGTAAAATGGGAGGACCAAACATCGCCACCACTTGCATTGATGAGTCTTGACTCCTTGCTGCTCCTCCAATGTCCAGAACCTATGTTCAAAGGAACAAGAAATAGTCAGTAGCACCTGTAGATAAAATAAAGCATGCAATCCCCAAGCCTACGATAAGTGAATGAGGAAAATGAATTAAACTATGACTAGAATGAATCCAAATGCTCTAAAAATTTGATAGGGGCATCAAGAAATCCCAAAGAAAATACTTGAAATGGAACAGTCAGGAAATTCCTCGCCGATTTGAATTCGCTCTAGGGCGGGACAAATTTACCTACAACAAAACACCGAAAAGGTATTGTCCCAAATGTCTAGTCTAGGAAGCTCCAAATGACCTACAAACTTGGGGTTAGCTAATTGGGGGTATTTTGGGAAGACCCAGATGGTCATATTTTCCCAATTTGGCCTTCGTCAATAGGAATTTTATGATGCTACCTGCAAGTTAGTAAAGGCGAATGAAGATAGAAACATGATCAAAATTGTTCAAAATGAAATGAAATTTAAATGGAAACCTATCTAAGAAGCATAGAATTGAATGCAAAAATGAAAAGAAAGCAAACCTACCATAGATTTCCAATCACTTCGAAGAGGGGCGATTAGGACTGTAGTAGTGCGGGAGGGGGCACCCGAAGGCAGGCTGCCCACCGTTTGGGGCCTAATTTCGACATCAATCCACTTGGAATGGGTCCAAAACCTCTTGTGGGGTATTGTCAAAAAATTTGGTGGGATATTGTGGCAAAATTTCAGGTTTTGGTTTTATACTTGTGCTTCCAATAACCACCCTATGACCTCCTCTCCAAAAGAGATCAAGGATGTGGAAGATACAACTCAAAAGGGTGTGGGTGTGAAAGTAAAATGACAGCACTTCGTTGCTCCAAAATGCTCCTTCTCTATATCCTTTGGGATGAGGAAACTCACCAATTTATAGACCTGGAGGTCTCTTGAAATGGGCATGCAGAGGCGCCACTTGGTAATCATGCCTTCCCAGGGGGAAGGAGATTCCACCTTGATTAGGGACTTCATGACTGCCCTTGTAATTGCCTCTAATGATCGAAAACACTCACCCATACTCCCATGTGATGAAGGAAGTGTTAAGTGGTGAATATGACTTGCCATTTGTCAATATTTGACTTTTTTCCCGTCAAACCTGCAATTCGCCCCACCCTGGAGTGAATCCTGAATTCGTCCTTGGGTGGGGCGAATCCAAGTTTGAATTCATCCCTGGGTGGAACGAATATTGAGCAAAGTGCCTGAAGGTGCCAAATTGATCTCTGACCTTCCAAAAACTGCTATGAGAGTGGTTAGGACCACTATTTAACCTCTGGGGGCTGCCCTTGGGGCTGTGTGTGTCAATGCGATCAGTGTTTGCGGTCACTTAATCGGATTGGTGCTATTTTGGTGTCTACACTTCCCTTCATATTTAAATTGTGTTTCTAGGATTTTAGTTTCCATTATTTCCTCTTCCTCACTTGGGACATCATTTGTGGAAATAATTTCAAACATATTAGCAGATGACTTTGATTGATCCTTCATAACTGGTTTTTTCTGAGTGTTCTTATTCTTAGGTATTTGGAAACCTGTTGAGTTTATATCTTCTTTCTTTTGATCAAGAATTTTATTTGGGCAAGCACTGGCCAAATGAACATATTCATGGCAAATTCTACAACAAAAAGGAATGTTCTCATAGTCCACTACTTACTCCCAAGTGTCTTCCCCAAATTGTAATGTGATCTTTTTAGGTAGGGGTTTGTCAAAATCCATTAAAACACAAATTTGAGCATAAATAATATGTTCAAAATTTTAAGTACAATCAATAGTCATCATAAAAGTTCCTAAAGAGTTTCCAATTGAAGAAAAAATAGTAGTATTCCAAAATTCAATAGGTAGGCCAAAGAATCTAACCCACACGGGAGAAATAGAAGGCATCTCTTCTTCGACTTTAAATTTAGTATACCAGGGCTTCATGAAAAGCCCTGCCCTTCCAAAAAACCAAGGACCCCCTTGAAAAGTTTTCTCTCTATCTTCATTATTAGCAAATAAAACAAGAAAATAACCATTTGGATAAATAGAGATTTGTAACTCACCCTTAGTTTTCTAGCTTTTTGTAGCCCAGAATTTGAAAGCAGATAGACTCGGACGAAAACCCATGAATCGACAAATTAGTTCTCTTTTTTCCAAATCTTCAATGCCAGTCTGAATGTTACCCATATCGAGCTTAACAATAGGAGTTCCATCAGCTGCTTTAAGACATCCTGACTCTGTTTTCCTGGGATAAATCTTAGGCATTCTTAGAGGTTTATGGGAAGCCCTAATATTGACATTAGCATTGGGCTAAGGCTGTCCACCACAAGGGCATACCTAAAATTCATTTTTGGGACTGAGTCTTTGAAATTCTTACCCTTCATAGGGGTTTTAACAGTAGAATTATTTTGTGGGTGCACCTTAGCACCATATTCACTTGATATATGAGCCATTTTTTGATCAACTTCTTGAAAATTGTTTCGTGATCTCTTTAATCCTTGCCCTAGATGCCATGGAAAGGTATGGTTTTCACTTTTCTTTTGTGCAGCAAATTGGAAGCCATTTTCACTCAAGTTCATAGTATGATCTATTGAAAGAAAAATTTCTAACCCATCTTGTATCCCCTGCAACATTTCTTGCTAAAATATTGAGCATAAACCATAAAAATATTGGTCGTTAGGGCCCGAAAGCCCTAAAAATCAACCTCTGGAGCTGCTTGCACTCAACCTAGATGAAGCCCTCGCATAGTCACTTGCCAAATATGTTGTTTACACATAGGGATGTGCTAGGATCTATGTTGCTCTAAATGATATGAAAATTGGTGGAGACATTTTAGGTTTTTTCATGCATCTACCCTCAAAATTTTAGCTCAATCCGAGTCCGGATGAGTGAGATATGGCCGAAACGAGTTCGATAGTTTGGGAAGTCCAAAAAATGTCTCATCTATCTTTTATTCGACCTCTCATTTTGTTCTTTATTGCCATATAAAAATATTAAAGAAAGGAAAAGCGACACAAATATTTGGGGGTACTTGTAGGTACCATAACTAAACATTGTATTATATGTATATAAGATTCATAACACTCTGATGATCAAATAAGGAGTGGTGGGGATATTTATACCAATACCAATTCCTTAAATACATAAATAGAATTGCCTTAAGGTGACAATAAAAAAATATTTTAGGTTCATTACAAGATTAGAAATGTTTGTTCAACCATAACAAGGTTAATCATGGCCCATAGGGCTAATATAATAAATTTTTATAATAAAGCATATACATTGTACAAGGAATGCCCTTAGGCCTATCCAATATTACATCATACAATATTAGCCTTGACCATGACTCAAATTACAAGTTGAACAATCACTCATAATCTAAATTGAAGGGACAAGGAGAGAATAAAGTAGTGAAAATAATATATTAACCCCATAATGGATGTTGTAGTGGTCCTTTATAGTTAGGGTAAAGTTTACCTCTTCATCTGGAAGATTCCCACCTATCTTCAAGAACTTAGCTTCAACTCTTTACAATTTTAGTAAGGAATTCTCCATTTGATGTCCTTGCATCTTACAATATTCATAAATTATCTTCAAATTATTTGATAATTTAGCCTAACCCATAGGTCCCTTAGTCGTAGTCTCCTTAGATTTGAATTCCTTTGTATGTTCCTAAATTTATTAAATGCCACCACAATTCTTCATTGCCAACTAAAAATAAACTAGGAGAGAAAAATTGATCAAAAGTAACAATATTTTATAGGCATCATATGAACCATAAGGTTTAACATCTAAAAAAATGAGATAGATTAGCAAGAACAATCTTCATGTATTATGCATCATCTTTCATTTTACCTCTTGAATATGATATATCTACTCCTAATACCTTGAATATCATAATATAGGACTCATTATTATCAAACTCATCCAATTAGAACTCTCCTCTCTCAAATTGGTTGAGTTTAATAACATTGAGGAGTATATTATAAGACTCAAGGTATTAAGAGTAGATATTGCATATTTCGAAAGAAAATAGAAATATGATGCAAAATGCATGAATATTATTCTTGCTAATTGTTAGTATCTATTACATTATTTAGATTTAAGTTACATTAAGGGAATGATTTATGATTTTCACCTTATGTAAGGTTGGAAAATCACATTTCCCATGAAAATATGAGAATATGAAAGGCCACAATTGAAGGTGAAACACCAAGAACTAGAAATATTGAGCAACCTCTAAAAAATGAAGATACATATTGATGTAATTATATGTTTTCTATATGCAAGCCATGGTTGGAAAATAAGATGAAATAAGGCAAAATAGGGTGGATTGGTTTAGCATAATATAATGAAATATTGATGAAAATATTTATGTAAATATATTGTGAATGAATCTTGTTTGAAATATATATTATGCCTTCCTCTAGTTTTAAGTATTTGGTATCAGAGTTAGATTAGAGAGGTTGTGAAGATTATAGAGGGACAACCATAACCATATGATGACATGAAATATATGCATGTTGAGTTTAACCCTTGTAGGAAGAACACATGAGGAATATGAGACCCTTAAGGTAAGTATCATTGAGTAACTCAAGAAAATAAATATTTGAAAATGGTTTCTATAAGTGAAAAATGATGCATGACACAACCATTGTTCAAGGAGAATTAGAATGTAAAGCAAAACATGAAAATAAAGGTATGGAAAAAATCTATTTTTAGTAGAAATCGTTGTGTAACATCGATTAAATTAGTGGATAAGAAGCCTTAGTGGCCAAATACCATATGGAAGTGGAAAATTGTTAATATTGAGATATAAAGACTATTCTAAAATGGTGTTGCAAATATAAGAAGATAGCTTTTCCAAAAAATAATATTTTTGGTTATCATGTGATGTCTAGAAAAAATAATAATATTTTTTTTTTATGTATAATAATGAAATTGGAAGAATAATAATTTGATACATGTTCTTATTTAAGGCAATTAAATTGTGAATACCATGCTTAGTTTTTTTGTCTTAGAAAATGCCATGTTTGAGCTTTTGAATGTGTATAATAGGAAAATCATTTGGATGAGCATAAATAAAGTATTTAGATAGTGTGTGGTATGTTTAGATGGCACATTTGAGATATTTCATAGTGCAGAGCTTTATCATTCATATATCAATAAAACCTACAAGATACTTCTTTAATTCTTATCTTTTAAAGTATTAAATTGTGAAGGGGAAGAGTTGGTTATTAAAATCAATATTAATTCTTTAAGATAATAGTTATAGGTTCAATTATCATGGTGGACTATTAAATAAAGTTGAGTTATTTTCAAAAGAAATTAAAAAGATAAAAATTTAAAGTCTATTAGTACTATAGTTTATAAAATAAATAAATACACTATCGTAAATAATTTAAGGTGTATTTAGGGAGTTATAAGGTATATAAGTGCAACAAAGAGAAAATAATTAAATATCCTATATTATTGCAACACTTGTCTATCTTTAATGGTCAATGGGAGCACATATCCATGGATTTCATTGAGGGACTTCCTAAATTAGAGGGAAAAATGATGATATTTGTGGTAGTAGATAGCCTTTCCAAGTATGCTCTTTTTTGTGCATTACAACATCCGTATTCAGTAAGAAAAGTGGCCAAGGTATTTCTTGATTTTGTTTTAAATTATATGGTATACCCAAAACCATTATGAATCACTATGATTCTATCTTAACTAGCAAATTTTAGAAGGAATTATTTCATCTTAGTGATACCAAGTTGAGTATGCCCTCTTATTACCCTTAATAAGATGGTCAAATAGAGATTGTTAATAAATATTTGAGTATTTTGCTTTGTTGGTTTGCTCAATACAAGCAATATTATTAGGTCTATTGGAATATATTACATTATTTGGTACATGCCAGTGTACCACCTTGGGTACATCTCTAGATTAGGAGTTTTTCTTAGATTAGGATTTGAGTATTTACTTTATGCAATGTAATAAATGCACAAGTGTTAGAATGTACAAAGTACTTGATGATGTAAATGTGCATGTAGTCCATATGTACATGAGTCATAGAATAGGAATATAAAGAGTCATAGGTAGGTGAAAGACCAAGAGACATATCTCTCTCTATACATACCTTTAATAGAGTGATAAGAAAGAGAGAGGGAGCATATAGAATTGTAGAGAACAAAAGAGTAAAAAAAGTAGATACAATATAGAGCATGAATGAATTATGGACTGTGTGGGACCTCCATTATACACATTGTACTATTTCAATAGATTTAATTAATGGTAGTTTTATGAGTAATTGTAGAAGTTATTAGTTTTTTCTACATATTATTTTATCATTATCATATAGTTAATATTACTTGCTTATTTTAGTTCTTGTGATTGCATTTAATTAAATATATAGTATAAAAAGCTAATATTGGTATTAGAGCACAAGGTATATTTATAGGAAATAGAGATAGCCATAAGAGAGATTGAGAGAATATAGGGAGAGTTCATTTTGATAAGTTTCAAAAATTATGGAATTGCTATTTGGCTAGAGTCTTTCCACAGAGTTGCATAAAAACTTGTGAAGACTAGGAATCATCATAGATATATTTCCACAAGATTGAAGGATAACTTGTGATGTTCATTTATTTATAAATATCTAGATATTTGCATGCATTTACTTGCTACTATCTATTTTTTTGTTGCATAAAATTAGTTCTCAGAAGTTGAGAAGCTTCCTAAAATGGATAGAGAAGAATTTCATCTTCGATTGCATGAAAGTCTATGTACTTTCCTCATGCAGGGATTAGTTATTTTTTGTAAAATAAGTAGACAGTAAATATTGAGGATAACCAGAAATAAAGTATCCATAGAAACTTGAAGATTGAGAATAGAAAAAGAGGCCAAAGGATCACTATTAAATATTGAAAGAAGAGGATACTCAAGAAATAAAAAGAGTCCCAAGGAATATTGGATATTGGAGATTAAGGAGACTCAAGAAGGAGGTTTTTGTAGAATATTGAAGACTACAAATTGTACATTGAAGAAATCAGAAAGCATCTCTAGAAGGAGGAGACCCAAGGAAGAGGTCCCATTAAAGAACTTCCATATTTGGAAGATAGAATATTAAAGGTATAGGAGGACTAGAAAAATTCCTATTGAATATTTGAGAAGCTACGGAATTTGAATACCCAAGAGAAGAGGTTTCAAGAAAACTCAAAAGGAGAAAGAAGAAGAAGGCTAGAAAAACCCTACTAAAAAATTTGAAGAAGCGGCCATTGGAGGAGATTTGAAGAAAGTAAAGAGAAACTCCAAATAAAAAAGAACTTGATATAATTGTTGTTTTTTGATAAGAAGCCCAAAAGGAAAAAGGATTTGCAAATATTTTTTCCAAATTTTGGGAAGGATTCTAGAAGACCTCTATACATTCCGATTCTTGAGAAGAAGGCCAACAAATAGGCCAAGTTTGAAGTCATAGTTCGACAAGGATATTTGAGGATAAAGGAGCTAGAAAAGGCCACCATATTAGAGAAATTTTAAGACTACCATTAGAAGTTTGAAGGCTGATTTGCAAAGGAGAAGATTGCATATTTTTACAAAAAAAATTGAAGGAGGAGCTGGTAGAAAATGAAGGTAGAAAATTAAGTAAAGTTAGGTTTCATAAGAATATGAAAACTATAAATTTTTAAGAAAGCAAGAGGGCACCATTTTGGGTAGCACTGATAGCTACAAATTTTAAATTCTGAGAGAACAAAATTGGAGGAGAATTGGAGCAACAAAAATTAGATTTTTGAATATTAAGTTAAAGGCTAAAAGAAAGAAAATAGGGAAGCAAAGTACAAGGAATTGGATCTTGTAGACACCAAAACAACACCAATCCGATTATGTGACTGCAAACACTGATCGCTTTGACACACACAGCCCCCAGGGCAGCCCTCAGAGGTTAAACAGTGGTCCTAACCACTTTTGTAGCAATTTTGGAAGGTCAAAAGGCAATTTGGCACATTCAGGCACTTTGCTCAGTATCCGTCCCACCCAGGGACGAATTCAAATTGGGATCCGTCTCACCCAGGGACGAATTCTGAATTCGCTCTGGGTCAGGACGAATTCCAGGTTCAACGGGAAAAAAGAAAAATGGTGCCAAGTGGCAGCCGAGGACAGTCAATTAATGCCTCCTGCCTTGCATGCACGTGTAGGTGGGCAGATTGGACGTTAGAGGACTGTCACAAGGGCAGTCATGGAAGCCCAAGTCATGGAGGACTTTCCTCCCTCATGGGAAGGCATGACTGCCACATGGCGCTTATGCATGCCCCTCCAAAGAGACCCCCTGGGTCTATAAAATGGTGAACTTTCTCACCCAAGAAGAACAAGTTGGAGGCATTTTCAAGCAACGAAGTGCTGCCAAATTGAATACCACATTTTACCCTTTTGATTCACCTCTTCCACATCCTTGATCTCTTTCGCAAGAGAGGTCATTGGGTGGCTATTGGAAGTGTGAATCCGGACCCAAAACCCGAAATTTGACCACATTGATCTACCAATTCACCGACAACCCATTACAAGAGATTTTGGGCCCATCCCAAGTGGATTGGTGCCGAAATCAGGTTCTAACGGTGGGCGGCCCGCCCGGGCGCCCCGCACTTCTTAGTTTCATTTTAATTTGTTCTTTTGTCACTTGTTTATCTTGCATTCCATTTTATGCTGTTTAGATAGTTTGTAATTCCAATTTTATAATGTTGTGATCAAATCTTATCATGTTTTGTCGCTTTTGTTGTCCCCACTAACTTGCAGGTAGCGACGTCAAATTCCCATTGATGGAGGTCAAATTGGGGAAATCCGACCATCTGGGTCATCCCAAAATGCCCCCAATTAGCTAACCCCTATGTTTGCAGGTCTTTTGGAGATCCCGAGACGTGACATTTGGGCAGCATCACTTCGGCGCTTTGTCGTAGGCGAATTCGTCCTACCCGGGGACGAATTACAGTAGAATTCGTCCTGCCCAGGGATGAATTACAGTCGAATTCGAATCGGCGGCATTTTTTCTGACTATTTTGATGGCAGTGGCCCTCTGGTAATGTTCCCTGGTTCCTGTCAAACTTGCAAGTTGTTTAGAATCAGTTCATTCATCATTTTATTCAGTTTTATGCATACATCCTTCATCGTTTTTAGAGAACAAATGTTTCATATTTGCAGCAGGTGCTACTAACAATTTTGTTGTTTCTTTGAATGCAGGAGGAGCAGCAAGGATCAAGGATTCATTTACACAAGCGGCGGCAACACTTTGGCCCGCCCATTTTGCATGTGGGCACGCGGAAGAGAGATGACTTTCCATTGATGTGACCAAGAGACAAGTTTGATGCTCCTTTCCCCTAAAAAGGGAGGAAGCTAATTGTAACCGAATTTGAAATACATCAATAAAAGAAGAGGGTTGTTTCATTCCATTTTGGTTCCAATTTGTCTATGCTTTCTCCATTTTACGCATTTCTAATTTGTAGCATCAAGTTTAAGTTTCGTTCTTGCATCGTGTTTGGAGTTTTCCCTTTTTGTTTTCGGAATCTCGTGCTTTCAGTGGCGATCACGGTGGGACTCTGTCCCCTAGTTTTTGAGATCAAGAAACTGATCAAAAATTTGTGTTTTTGTGCTCACAGGTACCATTTTTTTGAACTCTGACTGTTATTCATCTTTGCCTGTGGCGAATACATTACTGTAATTCGTCTGACCCTGAGACGAATTCTAATTCATCTCAGATAGGGACGAATTCTGTTCTGTAATTCATCTCATCCAGGGACGAATTTTGGTCTATGCATTTTTAGGGCCGAGGATCAGAAACAACAAGTCTAGGCAGAGAAAAGGTAAGGGTCTTAAACTGTTCCTGTCATTTTTTGCTTTTCTGTTTCTATTTTCTATCAATTTTGCCTTCTTAAGGAAAGTAGTTGCTTCTGCCTATTTTAATTTTTAATAAAAAGAACCACACACACATCACGTGGCATTTTTAAACCAAGGAGCTGGTCGTAAGACCCCAGCCCTTGATCAAGACCAACGGTGGGTTCATCACCACCTTGGCTTGATTTTTGCATCCATTTACCCCGATTGTCACTGTTGCTCGACGTAAATCTTGATGAAAGCTGACCGAGTGTCATTGGGGTGATTCCCAATGTACGAGGATAAGTCTTCTATGGTAGGTGTCATAAACAGGACAATCCCCCTTTCGTACCGCCTATGTACCACGTACCATCTGCTCTCACGTACCTATAGTTTCCCTCTCGTAAGGGCGGGTATATAGAGAGGTTGGTATATCGGCCTGGCAATGGTATATTGAAGGGGCGACCATTTATGGGAGTCATATGAGCCTACATTATGCATTTAAACGTTCTTCAAAACTTTCAAAAACAAAACAAAATCATCAAAATGCACTAAAACCAGTCTAGGACACACCATTAATCTTTAAAAGAGATAATCACCGTTTGTGTATGTGTGTGTTCATTTCTGCTTAGTGTAACAAAAAAAAAAAAATCATAAACAAAAAGATAAAAATCTGCTTAGCTTGTAGAAGAGCACCACCATGGTGTACACCCGTAGCCAAGCCCAATCAAGGGCAGAAGCTATGGAAAGTGTACAAGGAGCGGGCACAAGTCACCTCTGCTTTAGCCCTAAGGACTTGGCCATACCGCCTTGGTGGTCTGGACTACAAGAGAGTCCACATCATTCCATGTCAAGGTGGAATTATAGGGACACCCCCCTGGGGGACACGCCCGTTCAACACAGCCCCTTTCGGGAAGAAGCTTTACATGTGGCACTTAACGTAGATAGAAGACCTCCCTTAGAGGCTAGATATGAGTGGCCACCACGCGACGAAGTGCTAGAGAGGCATAGTGTCCATGAGGAGAGACAACGTGACTATGGCATCTCTCCTTTGCCTCCCATCATTGTTAGAACCGATAGACAAAACCTAGAGCGCAGGGCTCCCCAAACAGGGCGAGCTAACTCCGCCCGCCCCTTTCACACCCATGAAAGGGAGTACGAGGAAGACCATCACATTCCTCGAGAGCAATATACAGTGTGGGAGCCTTGCGCTTCCACACCTGCTAGATACCATGGTCACACATTGAGGCCAGAGCCTCAGGTAAATGCCGCCAACCTCGACAGAGGGAAGCGACCCATTGAAATCTCGGATCATCATGACCGAGGCAAATACATAGGAGAAACATTCAGACCTCCTAGGCCCAATATGGTAGACCAAATTGACCTGGCAGTCACCAGACATGCCACCCACCAAGCCTAGATCACGCGGCTTGAGCAAGATCAATAGTAGTTAGAGCGCTTATACCGCCTTAACAAAGAGCGCATTCAGCGCCAAGCAGACGAGCTGCTTTATAACCTACCTGAGAGGGTTCCAACCCCTCGCACCCAAAAAGTGGAACCATATGAGAGGCATAATCCCTTGGTGCAGGATAGGTCTCCGCGACCTCATCAAGTTTTGCCTCCGAGACCCCATAGACCTGAGAGGGAGGCCACTCCCCGAAACAATGATGGGTACCCTCCGCGGGGACCCACTCAGGGTCATAGGTCTCGCCTAGAGACTCCTCAAGAAGTTTACGAGGAGTATGAACAAGAAGTAGAGCAGGCCAAAATGCCCTATCAAGGCGGAGGGGCTGCTATCCGGCCACCCCTCCATAGGCCTCCAGTCTCCCACAACTCACAATGGGAGCAAACAAAAGAGGAAGAGATTAAATCTTTCGATGCATACAAAGCACTGTTAGAGCATTTGGAGTCTATGGAAACCAAAGCTTCTGGGCCCCAAAAGCCCATGTTACGTCAACTCCATAGTCATCCGGTGCATCCGTCAGTGCCCGCACCTTCTTACCCCGAACATTTCAAGTTGCCTCAGTTGGCAGTCTTTAAGGGTGAAGAGGATGCTCAAGAGCATGTGACAAGATTCCTGAGCCAATGCTTTGGCATTCAGGATAATGATGCATTGTTGCTAAGGACATTCATAACCACATTCGTAGGTCCTACCTCGGATTGGTTCACCCAGTTGCCGAAGCACAACATAAATAACTTGGATCAATTAGTGGATGCGTTCCTTGAACGCTTCACCTTCAACACCAAGAAGAAGGCATCACTGAGTGACCTGGCCAGCCTCAAGCAATATGAGGAGGAGACAATGGCGGCCTACGGGAATCGATGGAGGGCTCTGCTTTCTAAGCTACCCTACCTTCCCCCTATGTCCGACCTCACACAAATGTTTTCATGAAGTTGTCTGAGATCGATCTCTAGGCTATTGCAGCTGCAGCAATACGCCACCTTAGAAGAAGCTCTGGTGCAAGCCAGAGTTATCGAAGAGATCAAAATACAGGATGGCAAAATTGCCAAACCTAAAAAGAAAGAGTGGAACAAAAATACAAAGATAGGGACTACGCAACCAAAACCCGCTGTGGTTAATCAAGTTGCGATAAATGTCCCTAAGCCTGCACAAGAAATACAACCTCAAAAGGCTAATTATCAGGCAGTGCCTCCTAATAATTATGAAAGAGAAAATAAAAAATAGGAGCAAAATCAGCAGCGTCGCCCTAAGCGACAATACACCCCTTATACGGAGTCTAGGGACTCCCTATTTGACCGCTTGTCAGCGGCAAATTTAATCACCCTTCCAGAGATCCAAACCATAGATCCTAACGCTCCCAAGCCTAAGGGATACAGAGAGGATTTGTATTGTAGGTTCCACAGGCGAAGGGGACATGACCTGAACGCATGTTGGAAATTCAAAGGATTGATACAAGACTTGATTGATAATAAAACATTGGCAGTGGACAACCCCATAGCACCAAATAACCAGCAGATGGGGGTCTTCAAGGATCCCTTGCCTGCCCATGAGGCACAAGCAAAACCCCTTCAGGTCAATGAGGTGCGACAGAATTTCCCCATGCAAGGGTATGTGGGAATGATCAGCATAGTGACCAGGAACAAGAAATACCCAGGAGTTGCCCCCGAGGCAGCCACAAGAGAAGTTCCAGCAACGTCGCAACCTCAACAACACCCTGTGCAGTTACCTCCGCCTAGACCCGAGGTCACGATACGGACCAAACTCACGCAGAGTTTGTGGACCACGTCGGCTAGGCTCTCCATATATGAGCTTATACAGCAATCAACGCCCCATCGGGAGGCTCTCATGGAGATTTTGAAAGCCATCGAGTTGCAGCCCCATGAAGCGAATTCCTTCAATAACTTCGTGGGACATGTAAAACGATGCACGGAGCCAGTCATTACCTTCCGAGAAGATGAAGTTAAATCAGTATCTGATGACATGGCAGATCCACCCCTGCACGTTATCGCGCGGGTCAACGGGATCCCGTATAAGAGGGTGTTGGTAGACACTGGCTCGTCTAGTAACATCATTACTACAACAGCATTGAAACATCTAAAGCTGCCAGCCTCTCACATCACCGCTTCCACTTACACACTGCGAGCATTCAATGATGCGATATGCTCGATAGTTGGCACAATTGTTCTACCCGTTCAGGTAGGACAAAAGATGATACCTACATTGTGCCATATTTTGGAAGGCGAGATGGCATACAACATATTGCTAGGGCGACCATGGATCAGGGACATGAAGTGTGTCCCTTCGATAGCTCACAAGTGTTTGAAGTATGCATTTGAAGGAGAAGTACATGTAGTCCCGACGGACTTAGAACCCTTCAAATATTGCAATGCGGTGCAGTTGATGCCGCAATCGACCCTCCCATCGATGCACTTGGATTTTTAGTTAAATCCATCTAGACAGGGTCCGATGCCGTGAGCACCACTGGTGACTAATCCATCAAAACCCCAGCCAGGTGCATCTTCATCGTCCGCTCCTTCACTACCAATGCCACCTATCATGGCTAAATAGAAGGACAAAGGGAAACAAATCCTGGAAGAGGCTCAACCCCTGGAAGAGGTGCTGCCAACAATATCAACCATCTCAACAGAAGAGATACCTAGCACAATGGAAGCTGAGGCTCCTAGTCCACCCAACATGGAATGGACTCCAGAAGGGCTTCCGTTCCCTCCCTCTCAATCGCCAACAATTACTATTGAAATGGCCAGCACGGGCCTAGGGGAGTATCTAGTGCGGAATGTTGTAGCAACGCCCATGCTAGAGTCAGTGCAAGACATGGGGAGACCTCGCCTCCCCATCGGGATAGTTGTTCCTTTAGGCTACCCATCGAACCAGACCAATTTTGTGTATGGGGGCCTTGACCATGGTGCTGAGCCATGCATGCAAAAGGACGAGGATGAAGAGCCTTTTGCAGGAGATGTCAACTATCTGTCTAACCCAAACTTTGCTCTAAAATATCTTGGCCAATGCAATTGGCATGGATACGGGCTAGGCAGGTATGAGCAAGGAGTGCATGTCCTTTGCCAGCCAAGATACCAAATGCCTTATGACAAGTCGGGAGTAGGGTTCAACCACCCCCTACCCTTAGACATCTTGGTGGAAAACATGCAAGGCCTAGGAATAGGCAACAAGGGTGGATTGGCATCAGATCCTTATGCCAACCCAAACACAACATATACATTGGGAGATTACCTCCCATGGTCAACAACCACCCTTGGTAACATCAATAACCCTTCTCCTTTGATAGAGAGAGGTGAAAGTTCGGGAACTCACTTTCAAGGAGAGCATAAACAGTGTCTAGAAGGATCTTCGAAGGATGAATCAGAATATGAACCAGTGTCATATGATCCCTTCGAATCCGATAGTGATCACTCATAGGAGATTCCCATGAATAATTGGCAAGAGATATTTTTGAATCTGTTCCCTTTAGAGGTTCCAATCGAGCCAGTGTTGTGTCAAGAGAATCAGGTCCCCCCATAGAGCGTGGACCAACAACAATGGGACCAGATTAATTTGCTAGAACAAGGTGAGCCCTTAATGTCGCAAGCAGTTGTTGAAGAAAATGAACATTTTTGGATCTCCGACAATGATTCGAAAGATGAAACTGAGATGGCCTATCTCAACCACATGCGACAAATGCAACAAAGGCAACAAATGCAACAACGACGTCCCTTGGAGATTGATGACTTATTTGCATAGATGGGCATACTGCCAGGGCATGAGTGGTACGTAGACCCAGCAGGGTGGGACCAAGTGTTGGATCCGCTGCTCCAAGTTTACGATGAGCAACGTCCACCCCGAGACCCTATAATGACATCAGTGCCGAGGGAAGACCCTGTCTTCCTATCAGCACATAGGGCCGATCCATTCATGCCAGTACCTATAGAACCAGATCCAAAACATAGAGAACATCCAGAATGTTTGAGTCATCACACCCACGGTAATGGAGACCAAATTCATTTCATCCACATGATCTCCATTGACTTGACCGCACCCATCCACAATCCGGCCGATCCAGCATGGTCCTTGCATCTAGACATAGATGCCATCGATCGGGATCACGTCAATTCACCTCCATCCCCATTAGAGTACTGGCCTTTCGGTAAAATGCCTCATTTTACCCTAGGGACAACTCAGGATATCTTTCAGGCTAAAGAGGAACCCGAGGTTCCCAACGTAGATTTAAACTCAGCTACTGATATCCATTTGATCCCAACTCCACATCAGTTGGAGGATGGATCCCACATGTCGGTCGAGGAGACGACTGACGTAGACATCGGCTTAGATCCAATGAATCCATAGATTATCAAGCTGGGGGTAAGCTTATCCCTCGAAGAGCAAGCCGACTACATTGCCCTTCTCAAAGAGAAGAAGGAGGTTTTTGCATGGTCATACAGAGACATGTCGGGGCTAGATCCGTAGCTAGTCATGCATAATCTAACGCTTGACCCGACAATCAAGCCAGTTAAGCAAAAACTACGTAAGATGCACCCAACAGTGGCCTTGATGGTCAAAGATGAATTGCAAAAGCTGTTGGATGCACAGTTTGTCATCTGCATGGATTATCCGCCATGGCTGTCCAACATGGTGCCCATCAAAAATCCCGATGGGAGGATTCGCATATGCACTAATTTTTGAGATCTAAACAAAGCGAGTCCTAAGGATGATTTCCCCTTGCCAAGCATCGACACGTTGGTAGATGCTACAGTAGGTCACGAAATGCTATCCCTCATGGATGGTTTCTCGGGATACAATCAGATTCGTATCAATCTCGAGGATCAACTAAAAATGGCGTTCACAATGCCTTGGGGGACATTTTGTTATAAGGTCATGCCTTTTGGCCTTAAAAATGCTGGCGCCACCTACCAACGTGCCATGACGTACATCTTCCATGATTACATGCATAAAACTTTGGAAGATTACATGGATGATTTGTTGGCCAAGTCTCTTTTGCGCCCAGATCATCTCGATGACTTAAGCAAGATCCTCGATCGCCTCATGGAGCATAAAGTCAGACTGAATCCCAAGAAGTGCGTATTTGGCATCACATCTGGAAAACTCTTGGGTTTCATAGTCTCAAAGCGAGGCATCGAGGTGGACCCAAAGAAAGTCAAGGCAATCCTTGAAATGGTTCCCCCAACTACCATTAAGCAGCTCAAAAGTCTGCAGGGAAAGGTCACATCAATTAAGCGCTTCATAGCACAACTATCTGACAAGTGCCGACCCATGAACAAATTATTGCACAAGGGGGTTGCATTTCACTGGGATGACGAGTGCCAGTCAGCCTTTGATGACATCAAACAATACTTGGCTTCACCGCCAATATTGGCACCACCTAGACCAGGAGTGTCATTCTACTTATACATCTCAGCTACTGAGGTGGCACTGGGCGCCATGCTGGCCCAGAAGAATGAACTTCACAAAGAATAGGCTACTTACTATCTTAGCCGCACCCTGGTCAGTTATGAACTTAACTATGCATACGTCGAGAAACTCTGCTTGGCAGTGGTGTTTGCTACCAAAAAGCTATGCCACTACATGCTGAGCAACACTACGTATGTTGTGTCTAAGGAGAATCCATTGCGATACATGATGAGTCATACTTATCATAGTAGTCGCACGACAAAATGGATCATGTTGTTGATGAAATTTGACATAGAGTTTATCGGACAAAAATCTATCAAAGGACAGGTCATAGCCGATCAACTAGCAGAGGCTCCTCTCGAAGATGATCAGCCTCTAGTCATAGAACTACCCGATGATGGGGTCTTCCATGTCTCAGAATCGCCAGATTCTGATGAGCTTGAGTCACAGGCTGACATAACCCTATTTTTTGATGGTTCTAAATGTGAGCAAGGTGGTGGCATGGGAATAGTATTCTTCACACCGCAGGGCGCTCCAATGCCCCTGTCATTTAAATTAAATTTCCCATGCACCAACAATAATGCAGAGTATGAAGCCTTGCTCATAGGTCTTCAGACAACAATCACCATGAACATCAAATGACTGAACATCTTTGGTGATTCGCTGTTAATTTTCAATCAAGTCAAAGGGGTATTCCAATGCAAATGCCCAGTTCTGCAGGCTTATAAAGCCCTTGTGGACAAATTCTTGGCAAAACTTGAGTGGTATGACATCGAGGCACTCCCTCGGTCATCGAATCATTTTGCGGACACAATGGCCTCCTTGGGGTCACTAATCCCGCAAGACCTTTCCGGTGATATGACAACCATTCAAGTCAAAACCCTATCGCAATCCGTGATGGAGCGTGCAAGCTCTAACTTGATGCCAGGAATCCACATGATCCAGATTGAACCATCCTCGGATAAGTTCTCTCGAATCCACGATCATCTGAAACATGCCAACTGGGGGTCCTTGTTCTCCCCTACTCCCATTAATAGCAACACAATGCTATTCTTACAAGTTCTATCCCACTCAACGTTTGCTAGGGATGAACTTCAAGAGGGATTGGCTGTTCATACTGTCAAGGTTTCTGATCAACAGGACTGGTATTTACCCATTAGAGACTACCTCAAGTTAGGTAATCTCCCGCTTGGATTGACGCATGCCACAAAATGAGCATTCAAGCAGAAAGCGGCTAAGTATGTCTTGATAGGAGACATTTTGTATCATCACAGCTATGAAGGAATCCTCCTTCGTTGCTTGGACCAACAAGAGTCCACTTGGGCAGTCGCCCAAGCGCACGATGGTACATGTGGTGGCCACTTCGGTGGTATGGCCATCGCAAAGCGCATTCTTCGCATGGGCTATTATTGGCCATCTTTAGAGCGAGATTGTTGCGCATATGTCAGGAAGTGCGTGAAGTGTCAACACCATGCCAATTTGATGCATGTACCTTCCCAGGCCTTGCAGACAGTCCAGTCCGCTTGGCCATTTTTGTAGTGGGGCTTCGATCTAATTGGAAAGATCTCCCCTACATCGTCAGAGCCATCACACGTTTATCATAACGGCCACAGAGTATTTTACCAAGTGGGTGGAAGCAGTTCCGCTTACCTCTACGACAGGACCCCGCATTGTGGAGTTCATTTTGCATAACATCATATGTCATTTTGGTATTCCATCCAAAATAGTCTCGGATAATGGGACACCATTCAAGAACAAAGACGTGCGTGCTTTGACCACAAAGTACAAAATTCAGCATAGTTTTTTGACACCCTATTATCCGCAGGCGAATGGGCAAGCAGAGGCGTCAAACAAAATGCTAGTTGCCATCCTTAAAAATACGGTCGCAGACAGTCATAAGGATTGGCACATCCAAATCCCACTTGCCCTATGGGCTTATCGCACTAGCATTCGGACGCCCACTAGGGCCACTCCATTTTCGCTCGTGTATGGCTCCGAGGCAGTCATGCCTCTCGAGTTGGAAATTCCTTCCCTGCGCATATCAATGCAAGAGTTCATCGATGATGATGCTGCATGGCAGGCCCGGTTAGACCAGCTTACGTTGCTTGATGAACGACGCGTTAATGCTCTCGAGCATTTACGTATCTATCAAGAGCGACTTAAGAAAGCTTACAACATGAAAGTTCACCTGAGGGACTTTCGGGTTGGTGATTTGGTTTTGAAGGAAAACCAACAGAACTCTAGTTTGCCATCCCACCTAAGGGACAAGTTCACGGCAAATTGGTTAGGTCCATATGTCATTGATAGCAAAATAGGACCCGGGACATACCGGCTAGCCTCTCTTGATGGAATCAAGGAAACAGAACCCTTGAATATCAGTCATTTGCGACCATTCCATATCTAAGAGAGCCATACCCCAAAATGCTCCAAGGATTCATATAATCACTTGGTCAATCCCAAAAATGCTCCAAGGATTCCTATAATCGCTTGGTCAATCCCAAAATGCTCCAAGGATTCCTATAATCGCTTGGTCAATCCCAAAATGCTCAATTTGCTCCAAAATCTAAGGATTCCTATAATCGCTTGGTCAATCCCAAAATGCTCCAAGGATTCCTATAATCGCTTGGTCAATCCCAAAATGCTCCAAGGATTCCTATAATCGCTTGGTCAATCCCAAAATGCTCCAAGGATTCCTATAATCGCTTGGTCAATCCCAAAAATGCTCCAAGGATTCCTATAATCGCTTGGTCAATCCCAAAAATGCTCCAAGGATTCATATAATCGCTTGGTCAATCCCAAAAATGCTCCAAGGATTCATATAATCGCTTGGTCAATCCCAAAATGCTCCAAGGATTCCCACAATCGCTTGGTCAAAAATAAGAAAATCCAAAAATCATCAAAAACAACAAAAATTTGCATCTCATTTCCAGGCATGCTCAAATTCATCAATAAAAAGCTCTTCTCACATCTCATCTTCATATTCACAAAAATCAATCCATCAAAAATACAAAAATATATAGCTGCATTAAGCATCGCATCCATACATTGCATATTTGTGGTCGTACAGGTCAAAGGCACCATAGGCTGTAATTGCTCTGCTAGTCCATCTTGTTCCACATTTTTCCATTTTATAAGCAATCCAAAAAAACAACAAAAACATGCCATTCACTGCTTTTTACCACACTAGAGTCAGTTGTCTTCGAATGTATCAAGAGTTTTCATCTTTCAGTCATAATTTTGCTTTCTAGCCACGTACTGTACCAAGTCAGACAGATTTTACGAAGGTAGAGTTCTACTTGAATCACACCTTGTTACGTAGCATCCCAACACAAATTAAAACACATAAAAATTCCCAAGTTGTGTGAACGAAAGATGAAACCTGCACAGTAATCCAGGTCACCATAAGCGAAACGGTTATCTTGCTCATCCCCTTGTGCAAATGACCCAAAGAATGCTGAGAGTTGGCAAAAGGACAAGCATCTTCCCTACCCAATTCCCCAAGAATCCCAAGTTCTCAATAGTTGCAAAACATCAAAAATTTGCAAAAGTCAAAACACCAAAATTTGATATCCCAGAGTGCATACATCAAAAAGCACATACAATAGTGATTCTTATCACTCGAATCCAAATCCCTTGCTCAAAAGAAAAATATATAAAAATAAATAGTGATTTTTATCACTACCAACGAGCAAGTATCCCAATACAATTGAAGAAAAGAAGGGAGTCGAACTTGAATCCCTGGAACTCTCAGCATTTCGATAGGTCATGAGGCAAGCCTCACTACCGGTTTGGTTGATAGCCTATCGGTCCATTGGCGGTAAACTTCCCGCATGATGATATATCTGTCACATTAACTTGTGTACGAGATCAATGTTTGCATGTGGATGAGCTAGCTTATGGTATCCTAGATAGCACCGTAGATTAATCTGACTAAATACAATAAAGGAGTTAGTGGAGCTAATTAGGTGATCCTCAATACAGGTTTGGTTGACAGCCTATCTGGCACTGGCGGTATCCTGACAAATACCACATAAATGAACTCAATTGCACACACAGGGATGTGAAATAGCTTGGTCAAAGACAAGTCCGATTCATACCTTGTTCAAAAGTCTTGTAAGATAAAGTACAATCATGGCTAGTGAGTTAAAACCGTCTGAGTCTCAAAAAACCTTAGCTACATTTCTAAACCAACTGCGCTACTTTTCATCCTTACAATACCATCAAAAAATACAAAAAAAACCACATGTATACATGCAAAGTCATTTACCACAACAATCGCCTAAAAACAAAATCACAAAGTCCTAAACAGTCTATGGTGCCCTAACCAAACAACACAAATTCAATTCATCCATTACATTTTGCATATCACATATACATCAAAAACATTTGCATTCATCATAACATATGCATCCATCAAAATAAATTAACATGCATACATCCATACTCATCACTCATCATGCATAAAATCAAATCATCACATCGCATAAACAAAATAAAGTCATATATTATATATCATCAAAAATGCCCGTAGGCTACAATAACCGGTCATCTGACCCCGCACAATCCAAAAGCTCAAAAACCCCCAAGCCTAGGGCATCGGCCACCATGATCATGCAGGATCGGTGCGACGAGAACTACCCCCATGGTGTGGGTCCTATGGGACCCCTCAGGGCGGCTACTGCTAGCCCCCACATCATGCCTACTCGCCCCCCCTCATCTAGTCGCCTACATCGAGAGGATGCTGACTGCTCAGTATCACTCCCTCTTGAGCGACATGATGATCCACCTCTCGATGAATGCTAGGGACCGCCCACCAAGGTGGATAATCTCCCCCTCCATCTCTAACCATTGCAACGACTCCATCTCTCATTGGCGATACGTCACCAAGTTCTCCTCGCACCATGCCAAAACCCTATCCCTCTCTACCAGCTACATCCATAGGAGATCCCTCTCTCATGCCACATCAGTATCCCCATCCTATCGGTGAGAAGCCACTAATGCATTCTCTCGCTCTACTAGCTGAATCCATAGGAGATCCCTCTCCTACAGAGCATCCCCTAACTCCTCATCTTGCCTTCGTAGCAACTCCACCAACCATGCATTCTCAGCACGTAACCCCGAACTCCATCTCCTCCGACATCTACCCGAGGCATGGGAATCTCTAGAATAACGACCGCTCTCGGCTCCCACTGCTCCATGATGTCCTGCATCTCCGACTGATCCGGAGCCCCCAAATCCACATCCTCACCCTCCACCTCCACCATGTTTGCATCCTCCAAAGGAGCTCCCCAATCATCCCCTGGTGCCTCAGCACCCTCCTCACCCATCGTTATCGCCTCTGTGCCTCCTAGTGGCCCCTCTCCCCGCCATCACCGTAGTACCCACCACTGGTCATACTCTATGGTAGTCTCGACGTCATCCACGTCCGGGACGTCGATCATCATGTCTGAATCCTCGCCCAGTGGCACGATGACCGGTCGGTCCAGAGTCCTCTCATCCCCCCGATGTCGATAGACCATGGGCTCACCAAGCAACCCCTGGCGCACCCCAAACTATCGTGTCACCCGACTGTATGAGAAGAACTCATGCTCGGTCCCGTGCCGCCCAATCAGCCACCGCTCTCTACGTACCCATCGGAGCCACTCTCCAGCCTCCGGCCAGGCTGGACAATCTCGATAAGGGTGCCAAACCACCTCCCCTAGAGTAAGCCGAGAGAAGGTATCGGCATAGTGCCCTACGGCACCTGCCCACCGTCGACTCTACCCCTGCTCCTCGGACCGCCACCACAGAACTGCATAACCTATCTCCCTATCCTCCATCTCCTCCTGAGTCATCCATGGTAACCCGACTGGCCTCTCCACTGCTATGTGCTGCCAAGCCCAACACTGCAACAAGTAGCTACAACTAATCCCCTTTCGCTGCCGATAGCGGACCTCATACAACTCCCCATAGAGCTATGCCAACAGTGTCTGTCCCCATCTCATGATAAGCGGTGCCTCTATCGGGCACTCTACCAACTGCCAAACCAAATCCAGCAGGTTCCATGGGAACCTCGCGCCTGACGAGTCAGGTAACAACATGTTGGACATGAGGCCCATAAGGAATGCGTGCCTCACGCCCAACACCCCCCTCTCCAGCCACCATCGGACCAAAATCCCACCAATCTGGCAGTCACCCTCTGCCCTCTCCAGTGGATCCTCCACACCTAGCTCCTCCCCATGCCCGAAGCATCTCATCAATACAGCTGTCCGTTGATCACGCGATGATGTCTTGATCGACAGTCCATCTATCGAAATCCGTAGAAGCCGATAGATATCCTCCAAGGTCATAGTCATCTCCCCTATTGGGAGATGGAAGGTGTTGGTCCATGGATCCCAAATATTGATCAGGGCCATCAAATAGGCCTGATCCATGACCATAGGCTCCAGTCGAGCCACCTGCTTGAGCCCAAGGGCATCAAGCCACTCCCAGTCAGCTACAGTCAGTGCCCCCGTGCTTCAGTAAAAGCAGTGGGTACACGGTACCGGCTCCTAACAACCTACAAAAGAAAACAATTCAAAAACATTAAAATCATGGAAAAGAATTGTACAACAATAACATGAATATACAACATTGCCTACCAATGTACAACAAAAAACAAACATAAAAATTCAAAAAAAAATTAAATTTTCAGTTCTAGGGTTTCTAATCCTAACTGATTAATTTAAAAACAAAAATTCAAAATTCAAACAAAAATTAATTTTTTAGTTCTAGGGTTTCTAATCCTAACTGATAAATTACAAAAAATAAAACAAAAATTAAAAATTAATTTTTTAGTCCTAGGGTTTCTAATCCTAACTGATTAATTTAAAAACAGAACAAAAAATTCAAAAAACAACAAAAATTAAGTCTTAGGGTTTTATGTTCCGTTTATCCTAGGGTTTAGTTATAAGCAAAATAAAAATTCTTTACCTAGGTTTTGCGCTACGTTTAGTTGTACACTAAGTCTTAGTTGTCTTCAGCTCAGTTTCAGGGTTTAAGTTTTAAAATTTTGAAAAACATCATCACAAAAATAATTAAACAAAACACTTGCAATTTTAAAACAAAAGTAATAACTCTAGGGAGCACTTACTGGTCTCGCTTTGGCTCCGCCGCTCGATCCGGTTTGTGCACTCATGATGGCAGGAGAAATTCGGTAGCGCTTCGCTTCGCAGAATTAACCTCCTCCTCCCCAGAGCTCCAAATCGCAAGAAAAATCAGATGCAAATGAGCCCAAACCCTAGATTTGGCCTTTAAATAGGCCTTTTGAGCTTAAATTCATCCTCCCCTAGGACGAGCACTCTGGTTAGCACTCGTCCCACCCTAGGACGAATTCTAAGCTGGTATTCGTCCCACCCTGGGACGAATTCAGGCCAAAAATTTCAAAAAACATCAAAAATTGAACAAAAATGCACTAAAACAACTAATAAACTTGCCCGATGAGAGTGTTGTTGCACTTGACATCCCGGGCATACAAAACAGACGTTGGGGTCACAAATTGTCACTATCCTACTCCCTAAGAAGGCTACTTTAGCCGGACCGCTCCACGGGAGGATGGATTTTCGCCAATTTCAGCTCCAAAAAGCGTCGCAAAAAGGGTTACCACCCACCAAAAATAGGTCTAAATGTCAGAAAAATTGCACATGCTTAACGCTAAACCATCTAAGGGCACCCTTGCACAAGTCATCTTGGGTCAAGCGACTCGTCGCTTTTCTCACGAAGGTCATTCCCTCATCGATTCGTCGCTTGAGGGGGTAGTCACACTTAGTCACCAATCAGCAAACACACACCCAATTAAGGAAAACGACATGCATTCAAAGAATCATTGACAAAGACAATTACGCTCCTGCTTGGGGCAGTAAACAAGCAATAATCACAATCTGATCAAATCACTTGGCATTTCGTGAATCATGAACTCAAGGTTCTCATAGACAAAAGGTTGCGCCCTTTGCCTATTCATGACTGATCAATGTCCAAGGTCAAGTAACACCTCACCGAAAAAGGTTAACACTTGAATTGAGTGCCTTCACTCGTCAGAAGCAAGGATTCAAGAATGCATGCCCTTTCCATACTTGGGGCATCAAAAGTTGGTTAGGTTACCAAGAAACCCTAATCATTAGTGCTTTGGTTATCTATTTTTGCTCGACGCTGCGCCATGCACAACGCATCCCAAAAAGGGGCATCTGTAGACACCAAAATAGCACCAATCTGATTATGTGACTGCAAACACTGATCACTTTGACACACACAGCCCCCAGGGCAGCCCTCAGAGGTTAAACAGTGGTCCTAACCACTTTTGTAGCAATTTTGGAAGGTCAGAAGGCAATTTGGCACATTCAGGCACTTTGCTCAGTATCCATCCCACCCAGGGACGAATTCAAATTGGGATCCGTCTCACCCAGGGACGAATTCTGAATTCGCTCTGGGTCAGGACGAATTCCAGGTTCAACGGGCAAAAAGAAAAATGGCGCCAAGTGGCAGCCGAGGACAGTCAATTAATGCCTCCTGCCTTGCATGCGCGTGTAGGTGGGCAGATTGGACGTTAGAGGATTGTCACAAGGGCAGTCATGGAAGCCCAAGTCATGGAGGACTTTCCTCCCTCATGGGAAGGCATGACTGCCACATGGCGCTTATGCATGCCCCTCCAAAGAGACCCCCTGGGTCTATAAAATGGTGAACTTTCTCACCCAAGAAGAGACAAGTTGGAGGCATTTTCAAGCAACGAAGTGCTTGCCAAATTGAATACCACATTTTACCCTTTTGATTCACCTCTTCCACATCCTTGATCTCTTTCGCAAGAGAGGTCATTGGGTGGCTATTGGAAGTGTGAATCCGGACCCAAAACCCGACATTTGACCACATTGATCTACCAATTCGCCGACAACCCATTACAAGAGATTTTGGGCCCATCCCAAGTGGATTGGTGCCGAAATCAGGTTCTAACGGTGGGCGGCCCACCCGGGCGCCCCGCACTTCTTAGTTTCATTGGATTAATGGGTTGTTCCCTTTTGTCACTTGTGTATCATGCATTCCATTTTATGCTATTTAGATAGTTTGTAATTCCAATTTTATAATGTTTGTGATCAAATCTTATCATGTTTTGTCGCTTTTGTTGTCCCCACTAACTTGCAGGTAGCGACGTCAAATTCCCATTGATGGAGGTCAAATTGGGGAAATCCGACCATCTGGGTCGTCCCAAAATGCCCCCAATTAGCTAACCCCTATGTTTGTAGGTCTTTTGGAGATCCCGAGACGCGACATTTGGGCAGCATCACTTCGGCGCTTTGTCGTAGGCGAATTCGTCCTACCCAGGGACGAATTACAGTAGAATTCGTCCTGCCCAAGGATGAATTACAGTCGAATTCAAATCGACGGCATTTTGTCTGACTGTTTTGATGGCAGTGGCCCTCTGGTAATGTTCCCTGGTTCCTGTCAAATTTGCAAGTTGTTTAGAATCAGTTCATTCATCATTTTATTCAGTTTTATGCATACATCCTTCATCGTTTTTAGAGAATAAATGTTTCATATTTGCAGCAGGTGCTACTAACAATTTTGTTGTTTCTTTGAATGCAGGAGGAGCAGCAAGGATCAAGGATTCATTCACACAAGCGGCGGCAACACTTTGGCCCGCCCATTTTGCATGTGGGCACGCGGAAGAGAGATGACTTTCCATTGATGTGACCAAGAGACAAGTTTGATGCTCCTTTCCCCTAAAAAGGGAGGAAGCTAATTGTAACCGAATTTGAAATACATCAATAAAAGAAGAGGGTTGTTTCGTTCCATTTTGGTTCCAATTTGTCTATGCTTTCTCCATTTTACGCATTTCTAATTTGTAGCATCAAGTTTAAGTTTCGTTCTTGCATCGTGTTTGGAGTTTTCCCTTTTTGTTTTCGGAATCTCGTGCTTTCAGATCTATAAAATTTACAAATACAAGGAAGAAAATAGGTGACCCAAATTACCAAGAAATATTGCTACAAAGGAGGAAAACATAAGGTTTGAAAATTAGTATTATTAAATTTATTTATCCAAATATTATTTAAGTTTCTTGAAAATGCCATATTAGAGTTATTAAAGGTAGCAACAAGGTGTTTATAGTTTAATGTATTCGAGTCAAGAAAGGAAGTAGCATTATCATCTTGAAACCTCCAAAAAATACCAACATAAAATAGAGTTAAAAATTTATTGAAAGGAGTAATAAGAAGAATTAGATAGTGCTTAATAAATATTATCTTTAAGAGCTACCAAAGTGTAATATTATTAAGCAAGGGTAGGAATAATAGTGCATAAGAACAAGGCTGAGTTAGAGTGTCCAAAGACACCATTAAGTACAGGTGAAAGCAGCATCAAGTCTTGGTGAAGACGATCCACCAGAGGAGTAGTAAAGCCACTAAGAGAAAGAGCAGGTACCATAATATTAGAAAAAAATGGCCATTTGATAAATATAGGAAGGCAAGCTACAAAAGGAGACTAAAAAGGTCTTAAAAATTTGTTGCAATAAAGGTATTTTATCTTAGTTTTAAATAGATTTATTTTTAGTTTATAAAAGCACCATATTTGTCTTTTCTAAAGTAGTAAAAGAAAGATAAAATTTGAAGTGTCTAAAGACACCAAAGAGGCATAAAAAGTTGCACCTATTAGTGGTAGCATAACTAAGTGAAAAAGTAGAATCCATGGAGTAAAGAATAAGAGTCGAATAAGGGCTCAAAGCTAACATATTCAAGGTGTATAAATACATCAAATCAGGCACTAAAACTCCAAGAAGGTAGCATCCACATTGGATCAAAATATATAGTAAGAGAAAGAAGATGAATATAAAATAAGGATAGAGCTACAATAAGGACAAAAAGGTGAAAGTAGTAAACAAGTAATAAGGTTTTACCCAAGCAAAAGAGGCTTGAACATCTGGCATAATAGTGGTGACACAACCACCAACAAAAGAAGCATTGAAGCACCACCAAAGGAGGAGCCACTATCATTGAAGAGAAGTATATATTGAAGGGGAAGAGCCACCACCATACATTGGAAATAAAGAAGCACATAACAATTGCAAAAGGAAGACCAAATACCTTACAAAGAGTTGGTAGAGAATGTTAAGGAAAATAAAGGAATATTGAGCACCAAAGATATATTACATGTAAAATAAGAGTGGACCAACCACTTGTCATGGTGGTTAAAGAAACCATGTGCCACTTGGCACAAAAGATAAGATCAGAAAAAATATTTAATAATATCTCAAATGATCGCTCATTGAGAAAGGAGGGAATACATTATAAAATAACATCCACACTATCCAAGATTGGAATAACACGTACATGATTTAAAGTAACACTTGTACCACCTAACAAAGAATAGTAACAAGAAGTAACATTCAAAGTTTACATTGAATGACATGTGGTATGCAAGGCAAAGGATATAATCAAGTATTAAAAACCTCAACCAGTAGATAGCACGTATAGGAAGCATTCAGGTCAAAACTTTGAATAAGAATAAGGAGGATAGATAAAAGTGGAAGAGAGCACCATAAAAAGGAACAATAAATTAAAGGGATGAATTTTACCAAGTATTGAAGATTAAGAAGAGAAAACACTCAAATTAATGTGCAAATTGCAGTTAAAGGATAAGCCAATCAAAATGTAGCGCCTCACCTCCAAGAAGGTATATTAACATACAATTATTATTTGTATTCCATTAAGTTTAAGGAGGCATAAGGTTCATAATTTTTAAGGTTAAGTTTAGCTATTTTAATGCATGGAGATATAAGGAAACAAATTGGTCAAATACAAAATTAGATGAATTATTAAAAAGACTATTGAAGTAAGGAGAATATAACTTGAGAGCTTTTTGAAAATTGCATTAGTTGAAATTCAAGTATTTAATTATTTGAAAATAATTTAACTAGAAGAAATGAGGTTTTCTACATTGAAATTGAAGCATTAATTTTGCAAATATCCTTATTTTCTAAATTTCTAATTAGGGAGATATAAGGAGTTCAACACAAAATTAAATATCTTGAAATTTAAAAACCATATCATTGAGAATTAAAGGATATAGGAAGAAAAACATAAAGTATTGAGAAGTTGGAAAAATAAATTGAAATTAGTCTCTTGCTCAAATTAATGAGACAAAAGGAATCCAACTCAAAAATCTTGAAGATAGAAAATTTCATCAATTGAAAATGCATTAAAATTACATTTAGTTTTCTATTCACAAATAGGGAGATATAAGGTGAAAAATAGTAGTTGAACATTAGGGAGATAAAAGGTATTCATAAAAGTAAATCTAAAGAGATCTAATCACTTTATCAAGACTATAGTACATTCAAAATACTTGGGAGATATAAGGGGTTCTACAAAACTTGAGATTTGAAAAGGTTTTATCAAATTTGATCTCATAATAAAAATACTAGGGAGCTAAAAGGAATTCTACCTAGAATTGATTGTTGTTTGATAATTCTCTAAACATTAGGAAAACAATAGATACTACAATATTTGAAGAATTGAAAGTTAGAATTTTATCATATACTCAAATGTAACTTAGAATTTATAATTTAAAAGATAGGGAGATATAAGGTTACAAGTGACATTATTCTATCAAAATTAAGGAAAGATAAATAGTAGAGAATTTGAAATTGCATCAAATAATTATTTGATAAAATAAACTAAGGAGACATATGGTAACCAAAATCAAAGGCCTAAATAATTGAAATATTTATTATTAAAGTAAGATGGATGAAATAATTAGAAATGCATTTAATAAAAATAGTGAAGAGCTATTTCATGAACTTAGGTTTTATTCACAAAACCTAATAGAAACTTTTTATGGATTCAAACACTTGCCTACATATTTGAAAGAAATATTCTAATTTTTTTTTAAGGAAGTAAAGGAAGATAAATTTATGATACTAATTGGATATCTTCATGAAATACTAGCCAATACTTGGTAGAATGCTCAAAATATGATTGTTCTTTCATCATAAGAGTCTTTAATGGTTTATTTATCATTAATCACTTTTGAGTTCTTTCAAGGAATGAAATAGAAGAAAATAAATAATGCTAGTAATGAACCTTTTAATCTAAGTCATTTTTATTGTGATGATATACTAACTCACCATGTTGAAGATATACCTATATTTAAGATGCAGAAATGAAGAAGAGGAATAAGAAGAAACAAGATGAGAAAGCATGTCAAGAAAGAAAATATGAAAATGGAAGAAAATACTTTCAAGCTGAATCCGTATATTAATTTATAGGAGGTAGGTCAAATTGAACTGAAATAACCTGATCAAACTGAAGAACATTTGAAATATGAAGATCCATATTGAATACTAAAGTCTTCAATAACCAAATAATGTAACAGGGGGGTGTTGGAATATATTACATTATATGGTACATGTCAATGTACCACCTTGGGTACATCTCTAGATTAGGATCATGTCTTATATTAGGATTTTAGTATTTACTTTATGCAATGTAATAAATTCACAAGTGTTATAATGTGCAAAGTACTTGATGATGTAAATATGCATGTAGTCCACATGTACATGAGTCAATGAATAGGAATATGAAGATTCTTAGGTAGGTGACAAGCCAAGAGACACATCTCTCTATATATATGCCTTGATAGAGTGATAATAAAAATAGAGTGAGCATATAGAATTGTAGAGAATAGAGGAGTAGAGAAAGTAGATATAATGTAGAGCATGAATGAATTATGCAGTGTGTGAGACCTCCATCATACACATTGTACTATTTTTTTGAGATTTCATTAATGACAATTTTATGATTTATTGTAGAAGTTTCTTATTATTTTTTCATGCATATTATATTTTCATTATCATACAGTTAATATTTATTTCTCATTTAGTTCTTGTGGTTGTATTTTCTTAAATTTATAGCATCAAAAGCTAACAGGTTCTAATGGCTCCCATTATCCAAATGGTGGTACAATCATTTTTATAATCCATCCTTCAATATGCCCCCATTTGAAGCACTAAATGGACAAAAACCTCCATCAATAGCAGACTATGTTCTAGTATCCTCCAAGGTTGCCTAGGTAGATGATTTGTTACAAAAACAATATCTTATGCTTTAGCTTATTAAATATAATTTGATATAGGCCTAGAATTAAATGAAGCAACAACAAGATTCACACTGTTTTGAACAATAATTCATGGTAGGAGATATGGTTTTTTTTTTCTACAACACTAGGAGCAGTTGTCCTTAAAGATCATGCCTAGTAAGAAGTTATCTCTAAGGTGATGTTGCATTGGTAAATTGGAATATCAACTAGATCTTCCACCATATTCCCACATCCATCACGTCTTTCATGTATCCTATCTAAAATAGGTTATTGTCCAAAAGGTATAGTCTTAAGAAAAGTTTCTAGTACTCAATGAAGAAGGTTGGGTCACTCCCTAGCCTAAATTAGTATTGCAGTCCAAATATTTTCATATGTGGTCTTGAAAAATTCAAGAGTTCCACATCAAGTGGCAGGGCCTTCTAGAAGAAAATGATACATGGGAGGCTAAGAGTATTTTTAAATATTTTCTAGCTTTGAAGAAAATATTTTTAAGAAAAGGAGAAATATAACAACTCTGATATAACTATGTTTTCTATGTTTATTTATATTAGATTGGGCCTTAGATTCATATAGTCATCCCTTGAGCATTAAGATTAGAGTTGATGTTGATTTAATCTATAAACAAAAATGTTTATGTGGTAATTATAATTATCATTGATATTTTAATTTAATTCATGTCTTCTATGCATATGAGACTTTACACTCTCCAAGTTATTATGAGATATTTCCATCCTTGTGTGGCTAAGGATTTGCATTTATTTGAATTTGGGAATTTATTATTGCATATTCTATTTTTTGGCAAAAAATATCTAAATTATTAATTCATTCGAGGAATGTTATTTGCATATTATTAAATTATTGTTGTTAATTTTTATAATTTTAAAGTTGTTCCTTAACAAAATATTTTGAAAAGATTAGATGTTGGGATTGATAAGATATTAATCTTGAAACTTCTACTAATGAAATATAATATAATAATATAAGTGTGAAAATACTTGTAAATTTAGAGCTAATTAAAACTAAAGCAATTTAGTCCTATTACAAGTTTAGAAATATTCAATTAGATATTAAAAATCGTGTCTAAATTATAAATATCTAGAAGTATAAATATTAAAATAAAATAAAAATCTTAATATTATTATTACTAGATCATTATACTCAAGTATACATCTTTAGTCAACATGATACTATCCATACTAGCAGTGAATCCATGTGACACTTCCTAAGCTTTGTATTCTCTAGTATACTCCTAAAAAAATGATTATTGTGTATATATAGGATATTGAAGTTTGAACATTATCAAGGAGATAGAAAAGATCCCATACATGTATTTTCATGGACAAGGCTAAGACCAAGTATCAAATATTTTCTACTTGAATAAAAGTATATATTATTTACATTGATTTCAAACCTATTGTTCTATGTTGTTTATATGTTTTTATATAATCCAATACTATGCAATATATTTGCCAACTTGTGACTTATTAGATTAATTTTGATAAGGATAAATGTTAAAATGATTATAGTTGTCCCTTTTCCAAACACCAGTGTAGCATTCCCCATGTCTATCAAAAAAAAATAAGTCAAATTATTTTTATATAGTCAAACCATTCTACATATTAAATGCAAAATAATCTACTATAAAAAAACACAATTTAAAATAAGCCACTTCAAACAAGATACTTATGAATAAGTGTCTCACACTTTCACATAATATTGAAATCAATTCCTCATGTTTTTAATATACATATTTATTAAAATTTATGAATATTTATAATTGATAATAAGATCTGAAATATGTGTGTACTTTATACCAATTATGAATCTACAAAGCTTAGGGTAAATGTTTTTGAAAAATGACTCATTTTCAAGAGCCATATCTTTCCATAAAGTTGTCTGTTTTAGATGTTTCTTGTACCATTTTGTCCAAAAATATAATAGATTTGAAATTAATGGTCATAAAAAATAATATAATAAATAATTAATGGATATATGACCATGTGAATACAACCATTTAAAACAAGGGCAATGTTAGACTAAATTTTTCCAAAAAAATATCTCATTTTTTTGGAGTTTTGTGAAGGATTGTCCAATTCAAATCATTCTTAGACTAATTTATGTGAAATTTGAAGAGATTTAAAACTAGCGGTGATATGAAGGAATCCAAGTAGTATTTAGAGATATATGACCCTATTAAGTCATCCATCCAAAACAAGGGCGATGACAAATTTTCAAGTCATAGAAAATGAAATTGCAAATATCTGACAAGTAGGGCTCGAATGATAGGAGGAGAAGTGGATGGATAGGACATAAACAAGCAAATAAATTATATGTAGACATAAATTTGTAGCTAAGTTTTATTTATCCCTTCATTATCTTAAAAGTTATATATACAAATTATTGTAGGTTTATTTTCAAGTAATATATTTGCTATAAGATATACTCATAATTTTTAGTAGATTTTGAGTTATATTTTTCTTCCAATGGACTAATTTATAATTAAAACCCTATATTCATACCAAGTATTAGATTTTAGGGAGGACCTCACATAGTAGATATCCTTGTTTCTCAAAGATAATATGGTCATTGGTAAATTTAATGTGTCTTGGGCCAAAGGGTTTGTAGATATTTGTTTCATCCTTATCAATGTTTATGGACCTAAAATTCAGTTAGGAAGATAATAATTATGTAGTGGTATTGAATCCTTTATGAAAAGTAAATACAAAGAAACCTAATTCATGATCATAGGATATTATAATGCCATAACCAATTTGGATGAAGTTTTGGGGGAAATTAGAAAAATGACCCAAAGTATGAGAGATTTCTCAGCTTTTATTCAACACATTAATCTATGGGAGGTAGAGTTTGAAGAGGAAAACTATACATGGACTAACAATAGTAAGTGATAGAATCTAATATATAAATAATTAGACATTTGCATACTATGAGATCATTAACTAGATGAAGGAACATGTGTTAAAATAAATACCTTGACAAGGATTGGTTCATATCACTAGTCAATAAGAGCCAAAATGGTGGTAAGTGGAGTAAAAAATATCTTAATTTAAATATGTGTAGGTGTGGAAGACCATTCTCAATTTTTTGATATCATAACATAGACATGAAATTCTTCAAGAAATAGTGGGTTGTATACACTTTTAAAACAAATTAAATAAATGAAATCTAGATTAAAAGAATGGACCAAGAACACTCTCGAGAACATTTTTAAGAATAAATAAGAACTAAAATATAAACATTCAAAATTCTAAAAAGTTGAGCACAATAATCTAATATTAGATGAAATTTAGTTTCTTAGTGAATATCATAATATTTTGAGTAAGGAAGAGAAATTTTGGACATTAAAATTGAGATTGGTTAAAAGGACATAAAAGAACATTTTTTTCATAGGATGGCAATAGTACAAAGATCAACATATCAAATTAGTAGAATTAAATCAATAGAAGAGGTTTGGATTGAAGACCAGGGCTAAAATATTCTAGGATCAAAGGTGATTGAAGTTATTAATGATAAACTACTACAAGAAGTACCTGTAGTTATAATAAATGAAGAAAATAACAAACTAATGGAGCCTATTACACTAGAGGAAGTTCATTCAACTCTTTTCTCTTTTGATAAGGATAAATCCCTTTGTTTGAATGGACTCTCTACAACATTCTATTAGCATAACTGGGAAATAGTGAAGGATTTTTTATTGGTGGTAGTGGAACAATCTAGGGTAAAACAATACATACCTTATAAAATAAATGCAATATATCTTATCCTAATTCCAAAAAAGAAGGATGTAGAATTATTTGATTCATTTAGGCCCATAATACTATGTAATATGGCGTATAAGATAATCTCCAAAGTGATGGCAAATCGATTAAAACCACTTTTAGAAAAACTTATTTTAGAAGAGCAAGGAGAAATTGTGAAAGGGAGATAGATTCTAATGAAGTAATGCATTCAACAAATTCTATAAGAAAGAGAGCAATGATATTAAAACTTGATATGAATAAAGCCAATGATAGGGTGAAATGGGATTTTATTTTTTTAGTACTAGAAAATTTTAGATTATGGAATAAATGGGTAGATGTATTGAAGCTCGTGTATCTATAGTATCATATCCAAAGCTGGTTAATGGGATAGTAATAGAATCATTTAAAACCAAGAGGCATCTTAGATAGGGAGAACCTCTATCACCATATTTATTTATTATTATGAAATATGTTTTGGGAAGGAACATGAAGGAGGCATAAACATAAGGGGTAGTAAGTGGACTTAAGGCTAGTAACAACATCGATACCATCACTCATCAATAGTTTGTAGATGATACAACCCTTTATGGGATAATAGAGAAAAATGACGCTAGAGCTTTGAATAACTATTAAAAGGAATATGAAAGAGTGTCATGATAGAAATTTAATAGAAAAAAATCTAAAATTTACTTCTTAAATACTCTAGCTAAAATCAAAGTAGGGATATGTAATTTAATTCAAATGGAGGAGGTAAATTTACCAACATTATATCTAGGGATGACTTTATTTGAGGGGATAATGAGGATAAAATTGTGGAATCTAGTTATAAGTAAAGTTTAAAATAAACTACCGACATGGAAAGGTAGATGATCATCATTAGCATGAAGAGTGTAGCTAATTAAATTAGTCTTACATGCCATTCAAAATATTATATGTCCTTGTATATTATGCCAAAATAAATAGAAAGTTTTTAATCTATATTATGCAGTCATTTTTATGGTCAAGATTACATGATAAAAGGAAATTATCTTTGGTGAAATAGACCAAGGTGTGTGATGATAAAAATAGGTGAGTTCTCATTTTAATTGTTATTACATATGCAAACTTAGCTCTAAGGGGAAACATTATTTGAAGATTATACAAAGAGGTTCAAAGAGAATGGGAAGAATTATTCTACGTATATTGAGTTCAATGTTCTAAGCTTAATCTTTGTTACAATCTCACTACCAAATGGTTCTGTACTATGAAATGGTTTAAAAACATTAATTTATCTAGTGATTATATGTCTAATATGGGTGGTAGGATCTACAAAAACAATGTTGAAGAATATTAAATTATTTGGTACATGGTAATGTACCCCATGGTACCTTATGATACAATTGTAAATATATAAATATTAGAATAGGGTTTGAGTCTATAGTTTAGAAGTGTGATTTATATTTTCCTTTATGTATGTGTCCATGTGTAGGATATGCACAACTATCATATAAAAATCTATGCAAATGTGTAGAGTAAGTGTGCAAGTGTCATATAGTAAAGTATGTAAGTGTGCAAGTGTCATAGAGTAAAGTGTGAAAGTAGATAGAAAGTCAAGATTCTTGTATACAAGTAGTAAGATATGAAGCCAAGGGATATGAAAGATTTATATTATGTATGGAATAGGAAATGTTGCATCTCCGGATATGTGAGGAGTGCAATAGTCAAGTATTGAAGAGTCACCTTTCTAAGGTTATATAATGGAGATAAAGCTCCATGTATTATATCAAATAATACAATCCATTGTAATATAAGACTCATCAAAGAATATTGAAGCTTGTATGCAATATTTTAAGCAATTATATTGTAAGTTTGTTTATATATATTGTCATTTATATTGGTAATTTTATTCATATTATTTTTGTTTTTATGAATTTTATGTTCATTGGTTTTGGTTATTTAATATATTAATTGTTCTTATATTTTTTTTGGTATTATTAATAAAAGAGAGCTTTGAAAGGATCCCCACAACCTTATATTTATTGTTATTGTATTTGAGTCTACTTGAGATCCTAAATATTGGGACCTAAGATAATCTAGCTAAAAATCTAATAGTGGTATCAGAGCTACTTCGAGTAGTCGCTAAAGCTAGCACCAATTTTTTTCTAGTGTGAATATATTTTTGAAGAATTTTATTTGAAGAAAATTTAGGATATAATCTAGCACTAGTAGGTCCGAGGTGTAGACCAATTGTTTCAACAAAACCTCATAAAGGGGACGAAGGTCCAAGGTTCAAATCTTGAGCCTCGTTGAACTGAATGCTTGTCCCTTTCCTGGTGCTTTCAAAAATGTAAAAGGTTTAAAATGATTGTGGCATGGTGGTTATAGGGGTGTATTGTGCGAAGATATATGTGGTGGATTCTGAGGTGGACATCGTAGAATACTATGGCGGCCATAAAAACTAGAAAACCTACCCAGATTTGTGGCAGCTACCAATTCCACCATGTAAATTAAAAAAAAAAAAGAATCTAGAACTAGAGGAATTCTTCAATGTGAATTGAAAATTGAATTTAGAAGATCCAAATGAAGGAAATGTAGACCCATATTGATTGATTAATACAAAACAAGAGTTTACATATTGATAAAAGAAAATATTATTAAAATTAGCATGTATTAATATATTCTATTTTGAAATAGAAGAAAATATTTAAGTAGAGTTGAAGGCACCAAAATAAGTCTTTGAGTGTGAATTGAGAGTGGAAAACTCTAGAGCTACCAAGAGCCTGTAAGCAAAGTCCAAAGAATTTTAAATACATCGAAAGAAAGGAAATGGAGCCATTGCAAGCACCCCATTGATGTCTAAGGGAGAAGCCATATCAAGAAGGAATTTTATATTGGAAAAAAATATTTCATCTTTCAAGAGTCATATCTCTATGAAATTTATTCTGATTCACATGATTCTTGGATTATTTTGGGTGATATTTGAAGAGCTTTAAAATGAGTGGTCATATGAAGGAATCCAAGCAAGTATTGAGGGAGATATGACCTTATGAGGTAAGTCACCTCGAACAAGGGTAGTGATGAATTTTCAAATCACAATTTTGTTTTGGAAGACAAAATTTGTCAATGAGGGTAAGCAAATTAGTTGTAGTTTATTTTGTTTAAAAAAAAATGCAGATCTAATTGTTTATGTGGAATTTTAGCTTCAAATTAGTGGGAAGATATATTTTTTGTAAAAATCTAGTTTGCATTATCATTTTTATGGATGTGATCTCATGGAACTTCAAAGGTTTTCTAGAGAAAATGATATTGATGTGAGAGAGTGGCTGAAAATAGCAAAGTCTCAATATGATGAAAATAGCTTGATATGCATTTGTTTTCATGGTTTATTTTTGGGGAAGCTTTACAATGGGTGTAAATATGTATTAGGGACAATCCTTGGTGCACTTGGAAAGGAATGGAACCATCATTCTTGAGAAAATGGGAACCTATTCAATTACAAAGAAAGTTAGAGAATTGTAAAAGATATATTGAGAGAAGGGATAAAAATATTGATAGCCTGATGGATTTTATCAAAGACATTTAAAATAAACTACAAGGAATTCAAAATGAGAGAAATAAAATAAAAGAAGAGTGGTATTTTTTCAAGAAACATAATGAAGACTATGAAAAGGAAATAAAATTACTCAAGGAAGAGAAAGAGGAAAATTTTAGGGAAGATAATAATAAGAATGAATAAGCCACCTCTTTAGATTTACAAAAGCAAGAGAAGGATCTAAATTTATCTAAAAAATATATTTTACAGGTTCATGGATGCATTAAACAAGAAAATGTTATTATTTCCATTAACTGTAGTAGTAGATATAATTTCATTAATTGTACTTTGGCTAAGAGGTTGGAGGTTCAATCAACAAAAATTAAGTCCATGTAACTAGAGGACGAGAATATTCAAACTTTTAAAGATTTGAATATTACCATGGATAAATATGTTTTACATTTAAATTTTCATGCTATTGATATGGATGATGTGGATATTATTCTTAGTTGTCCTTGGTTGGGTTATTATGATACTATTAACATTAATGTTTAAAATAAGTTTATGATGTTACGATATAGGAAAAATAAGATAACATTGCAGGATATTTCTCATATTAAGGAGCAAAGATCCAAGGAAGACCAAGAAGTGGTTATAAAGAAATAAATTGAATAACAAATAGAAGAACCTAAAATAGAATCCAAGAAGGAAGTAGCATAAATAGAGTCCATGGAAGAAGTAGTAGCACTAGATTCAATAGAAATAATAGTAGCCAAGTCTAAGGAAGCTTTGATAGAAGAGCACAAGAACACATCAAACAAAGGGAAAATGAAAGAACAATATGTAGAAGAATCTAAAATATTGAAGCCAAATGTTGAGGAGTCAAAGAAGGTAGAACATTGAATTAAGGTTGCAACATATCACCATCCACACAACCATGAGTGGTAACAAACGTGGAGGTATGGATCAAGGTGACAATGCTATGGTTCTACATGGAATAAAAAAGGTACCAAATATGACAATGTTTTTTAGAGAAATCATAGTGATCCTAGTTTTTAGAGTGGTGCAACAACATCAAGGAGCAAGTGGATCCATCATTTGAATAATCAAAATAAAGTAACAAAATCATGGATCCAACAAAGTGAATTTATATACTCAAGTAACAAAATGGAATACCAGCATCAACAAACATCACCACCAATAAATATTTCACTAGGATGGATGGATGCTCGATATTGGTACTAGTTGCTAACATTGCTTAGAAAATTACATTATCTTGTTTCTTCATATGTTTTGAGGATAAAATATTTGCAAGGAGGGTGGAATGTTAAGGTACCTAGGAATAAATATATGGGGATATGATATTATGTTGTATGAGGGTTGTATGGGCCACACATAACCCAAGGTTGATTGGATTATAAAATCATATTATATTACAATATAATATTATATTAGTAGTCAGCTCCCAAAATTAGAATTAGAATATGGCTATATAAAGAAGGGATATCTATCATGTAATCATCATGGAGATCAATAATATGTAATCATATTTACCTATGAAGTGGTTTATGGGACTTTGCCCTCTCATCTTGGGAGATCTTGTGGATTTATTCCTTCCTTAAGGAGTATTATTGGTGTTGCCCTACCTTAAGGGTATTGTATATCTCTATATCATTGTGTGGATTATTATTGTGGATAATTATTTATGGATCAATGATTTTATATTTTTGCATATTAGTGTGATTTATGTTAATGAGAATATAGTTTCATAACATCATTCATGTTCCCGAGAAATCTATTGAATGTAGTAAGAAAACGCTCCCTAGAATCATGTGAATAATATCCATTCAAGACATTGCATTACTCTACAATTTGGCCTGCCATTTGCCCCACCATATACCCTAACAAGAGTAGAATACCAAGTGTTTAAGACTACATATATTAAGGTAAGGGTTAAAACCTAAATTTCAGGAAAATATATTTATTTGGGAAAATTAAAATTTTTAGCACTTTCTAAATTGGAGTAATAAAATTAAAAGGAACCTTTTATTAGCACATGGTTTTTTAAATCATATTGAAATGCATTTTATTTTATGGAATTTGAAAATAGAAGTTAAATATTTGTCATAAATAATTAAAATTGAAGTGAAAAGGAATTTGACTTCAATTTTGTTTTTTATTTTTTAAATTTGAAAAGTGAAAAAACACTTCTTAGTTAGTTAGGGAGTCAAAATGAATTCAAATCCAAAAATATTTTTGAAGAATTGATTTTTTTTGAAAATTTTGATATTTGCAATTTAATTTAAAAAACTTTAATTTTCAAAATTGACTAAATTTTTGAGGGATAAGGATTTCTACTCCTAAATAAATTTGAAATTTGAAGAATTTAAAATTGACTAATTTTCAAATTGAAATTTGGGAGAAAAAAGGTCTTCTACTTTAAAGATTTTTTTTTTTCTTATGAGTTCCATTATATAAAATAGCAAAAATTTTCTTTCTAAATTACAAATTTTACATCATGGTAAAACAAAATGATATCACTTCTAGTTGTAGAAAAATATTAAAAAATAATAAATGGAACAAAAGAAAAACCTATTGAATATTAAAGAGAAAAAAAAAAAATTGAATAAAGTGAGGAAACATCTTCTATGTTGATTACATTTGGGATAATTTATGAAATACAACCATACTTAAGTGGAGTAGAGATTTTAGTAGATGCTTGGGGAAAATTATGTAAAATATTTGAAGGAAATAACAAAGCAACCATATTGAATTTACAATCTCAATTATATTCATTGAAGGTTAATAGTGGAGAGAGTATAGAAATATTTCTTTGAAAAGTAGTAGATATAAAGGCTAAGCTATTATCTATAAAAGAAAAAGTGGAAGATAAGATTATTATCCAAGTTACATTAAAAGCACTTTCAATGAATTACAAGCATTTAATTACTTCACTTCAAGTGCTAAATAAGGAAACAACCTTTGATGACTTAGTTAATGTTCTTCAAGAATATGTGGAAAATTTAGTCAGATTAAATGACTAATAATGCTTTGATATCTAAGGAGAATGTACTAGGTAACATTGCAACATAATCAAAATATCAACCTAGATGAAAATTAAGGTTTTGTCACATATGCAGAAAAAAGGGTCATAATACAAATTTTTGTAGATATAATTCTTTGAATCAAAAAAATCAAATGAATATGAATCAAGAAAATCAAATGAATATAAATTTTTAAAATTTTCAGCCAAGACAATACCAATATTAGTATCAATATGGCCAATAATAGCAATGACTACAACCAAGAGAAGAAACTCAAAAGGGCAATTTAGTTCATGAAATTCAAGATATGAAAAAACCATAGAAGAAAATGAAATTAGAGCCCTTATAGTAAGAATTCTAGTTGAATATCAAAATAGTCATGGAAAGGATACAAAATAATATTATTCAAAATTTATAACGATACTCATTATACAGATGAGAAAGTAAAAGTAGAAAAAAAAAGACTTCAAAAATAAGAAAGAACATTGAAAAATAGAAAAACATAATCAAGACCAAGATAAAAAAGAATGAAGTAAAGAAATAAAATAAGAAGATCAGAAAAGGAAAAATAAAGATATTCAACAAAAATGTGGTAAACAAGAAGGTATGTAAGAGCAAGAATAAGCAGTGTCATAACCAGAGCAAGAGAATAAAAACAAGAATTAGAGATTGAAGACTGAAGTCTTCAATAACCAAGTAATGTAATATAGGGGGTGTTGGAGAAAATTATATTATTTTGTACATGCTAATTTACCCCCATGGTATCTCATGGTACAATTTTAAATATGTAAATATTAGAATAGGGTTTGAGTCTATAGTTTAGGAGTGTGATTTATATTTCCCTTTATGTATGTGTTTGTGTAGAATGTGCACAACTGTTATGTAACAAGGTGTGCAAATGTGTAGAGTGAGTAAGTATGCAAGTGTGTAAGTAGAAATGTGTAAGTGTCATAGAGTAAAGTATGCAAGTAGATAGAGAGTCAAGAGTCATGCATACAAGTGGGAAGATGTGAATCCAAGAAATATGTGAGATTTATCTTATGTATAGAACAAAAAAGGTTGCATCTCCCAAATATGTGAGTATTGCAATAGTTAAGTATTGAAGTGTCATATTTATAATGTTATATAATGAAGATAAAGTTCTATTTATTGTATCTAAGAATACAACTCATTGTAATAGAAGACTCATCATAGAATATTGAAGCTTGTATGCAATATTTTGAGCAATTATATTGTAAGTTTGTTTATGCATATTATCATTGATATTGGTCATTTTATTCATATTATTATTATTTTCATGAATGTTATGTTCATTTATTTTAGCCATTTAATATATTAATTGCTCTTATATTTGAGTCTACTTGAGATGCTGAATATTGGGACCCAAGATAACTTGACTACAAAACTAACAAAATTTTCTATTTAGAAGGATACTTGGTGCGATAGGAAACCACTTAATCTAGATCCAATTTTGAAATAATGGATGATATTAATTCAAGATAAATATGGTGATTGGGTTTCAAAAATTATGTATAAGGGTTAGGAAAGAAGATACAAATGAAAAAAAAATACAAGTATATCAAACATTATTGCTAGGAGGAAGTTGAGAAAAAGATAACAATAGTGATTATTCTAAGGGAGCAAAAAATAAGATAATTTAGGAGTTAAATAGCTCAAGAGAATACATAGTAAGAAGTGGATATAATGTAAAGCACCAACAAAATAAGAATACTACAAGATAATTTTGGATACAACAAAAGGTACAATACTTTGGACTATATGTCTAGAAAGAAATAAAATAATATTTAAAGGAAAGGAAAGCAATTCAGAGGTAATAAAATAAAATATTTGTTTTAGCCTTAGAAGAGTCTAAGTCAACCCTATCAACTCATCCAATCCATAATCTTGAGTCAAAAAGCCTTGATAGATGGAGTTAAGTCATAAAATGGAATTATGATGTTGGGTATAGGAGAAACAAAAGGAAGGCAAATAATATAAAGTGGAAACCATTGAAAGTGGAGTTGGTCAAATTAAATTTTGATGGAGCATCTAAAGGAAATCCAATACTAGTAGGAGGAGGAACAATTAGAAAGAATAGGGGTGATATTTTCTCACATTATGCTTTCAATAGTGGATTTAAGAAAAATAATGAAGTTGAAGTTTGGGAGGCTTTGAAAGGGTTAAAAATTTACAAATAAATAAAATGGAATAGTGTATGGATGAAAGAAAATTCACTAATAGTAATAAATGTAATTTTAAGAAAAACAAAGGCTCCACGGAACATACAAGAGAACATTGTGGAAACACAAGATATTGCTACAAAGTTTGAAGAAATTAGGTTTATACATACATTTAGGTAAGGGAACAAATGTGTGGATAGGCTAGCCAATAGAGGGGTTTTAATAGAGGATCATGGAGTTAAATTCTATTTTCTATCTTTAGAGAAAGTAGTAAATTTAGTTGAAGTTGACAAGAAAATGTTGATTGTATAAATGATCTATTGTAATATTTTTCATTGGTAATATTTGTTGTATTTTATAACATCAATGTATTTTTATATAAACTATTTATTAAATTTTTTGTGGTTGCACTTATACTACAAGAAGAAAATTAACAATCCATATCTGGTAAAGTAGGTGATGATACCATAGAGTTTTGGAAATATTACTCTACTAAGATGTAGTACATAGATATTAGAGGTGGATTTTTGGTATTGTGAAGGATATTAAAATAAAATATAAATAAGGATGTTGAATTTTGGATTTACAAGGAAAATTAAAGAAGATTCAAAAAATAAAAATCAAGATTTTAGACTTATTACAAAAATAAATGTAGGTATTTAACAATAGCAACTAAATTAAGATGATAATTGACTCTATTTTTAAACTCTCAAGATCTAAAGGAGAGATTTGTGTTTTTCAAGGGTGGGGAACCCAAGTACAACCCCTTTTCCTCTAGCAAAAAAACAAAAATCCTCATGTTTATTGCCTCTTTGTTTTTTGAATCAATAACTAAGCTAAGCTTGAAACCCCCATTTAATTAACATATTCTCTTATAATAAATGACTTAAGTAAATTTTTAGTTGTTAATGCTATAGTAGAACTACTATAGTGCTCTAGCAATGTTAATATGGTGCAATTGTGTTGCTATAACGCCTCTATGTAGCACCACCATGAATCTTGAATTATAAAAAAAAAAAATACAATATGCTCCCTTGAATTTACATATCCTAGCTTCGATAGTTTCATCTAATATATAATAAATAGGGTAGAAAAAGAACTGAATCAAGGGATCATTTATAAGGATTGACACAACTATCAAGAAAGAAGAGTGTGCCTAAAAGGAGAAAATGAATAAATGTAGAATGAGAATAATAAAAGAAAGAAGCATGATATATTGGAGGGAATCCCTTTATAAGAATAATGTAAGTTTTCAATATTATATTTTTTTTGGAATAGTTATGGAAACCATTGAAAATTTCATTTATTTTTAGGTATAAGTTGTAGGGTTTGTAAAAATTAAACTTAGCACCTAAGGGTTTGTGATGATTTTTGCAACAATCCAATCATAGTTGATATTTGAGAGAAAATTATAAGGTTTTATTAATATAACTCAAAATCTTAAGATTTTAGTTGATATTTGTGTGAAACAATTTAATTTAATTTTTTAATTTTAGTTAATTTACCAAGAACTCAGTATTTTTCTAATTTTTAATAATATTTGATTCTAAACTAATTGGACATAAAATTTATTAAAATATAATGGTTTCATATATTTTTTTTTTGGTAAGTAAGAGAATATTATAATTAACACCGGGTTTTAACTGGTTGACCCAAAACCATTTTACAAAATAGGGTCCAGCGACCAACTGGACAAAGGCCAAGCCCTAAAAGTTTAAACTGACAACAAAAAGGGCCAAGACCTACTCTTCCATCAGAATACGGCCAAACTAAACTATGGAAGCCTAATATTATGGCCATCAGAAAAGAAAGACGCAAAATAGAACTAACAAAGACAAAAACTAATCATGCAAGCACCATGCCGAGTAGCTTGTGCCCATATAAAAATAATAGAATATGGTCAAAAAAAACATCCCATAGAATGGACAGCCAAGAGGCCAAGCAGTCTTCCTTGTAGTCCTCATCTAACTTCTTATCATCCTCCTTGCCATCATCTTTAGATTTTGCCTTCGACTCCTTGTGCCCCCAGGCTACTGGCTATAAAACAGAAGATTTAGAGAATCACACAAATCAACGATGCTGCACGATGAGGCCGAGACAGACTCTTCAACTGGTTGATATTGTTGGAGGCTGATGAAATTGTCATCTTCTCCAAGACTATTATGGTGGGGTCTGGTACCTCATTGTCAGGGATCTCCAACACTTTGTTATTTCTTGCTAGGGCCTTTTTGCGACATCGAATCCAAACACACCTTGGGAAATACTTGAGGCCAAAGCGGATGTTTCCCATGCATGAATTTGTAGATAAAAAACCTATATCAGTGCCCCACCAGTTGCAAAAAACACTAGTCACATGAACAAAAAAAACAAATATGACAAAAGCCATTATAAGGTTCAAAAAAATATTTTTAAAAATGCCCCCATTTTCTGTCATTGATCCACTTTGAGCCTTCCAATCTAAAATTTTTCATTATCTATCACCATTGAGACTGCATGAGGAAGATTTTCAGTCCACGTGATCAAATTTGCTGCTACAATGCCTTCATTTGCCAGCCTATCAGCTGCCATGTTTGCTTCCCGAAAGGTATGCAAAATTATGGCCTCGGGTCGATCATGAATTAGAGCCCTTGCTTCGTGGATGTAGTCATCAAATCTCCAAGGAGCTCTCTTAGTGTTCTTTAGAAGATTTATAATAATAAGAGAATCACCTTCCACCAACGGTTTCCCTGGATAATTCTCTGCCACCTTGAGGCTCCTCCAAATATGCCCTCGCTTCGACCACATTGTTAGTTTGAGCTCCAAGATGTTCAGCAAAAGCTACAAGCACCTCACCCTTGTGGTCTCTAAGTAAGCCACCGACCCGACTTCACAGGGTTGCCCCTAGATGCCCCATCAAAATTTAACTTAATCCACCCTAGGGGGGGTGGGGTCCATGTGATCATGGTTCTAGGACAGACTTGAGGATGATTGAGGCCATCAGTGAGAGGTAAGTTTAATGGCTGGCCTAATGAAGCTTCAAAAGGATTTGGAGGTCTAGATCTTGCGAGGCACTAAACAAGCATTCTCATTAGCATATACTAAAATTTTTGACGGGACGAGAGGATGAGTGAGAAACCTTATCCAAGAAGGCCCGACGATTCCTTTCCAACCATATCTGCCACAAGTAGTGATGAAGGCGGATCTTCCACATATACCTAAGACGCCTATTCAAAAAGGGAGAAGGCCCTTGGACAAATAAGTCAAAAATGGGTGAGGATGGACCCAATAAATATGAAACACTTGTAACAGACCTAACAAGATTGAGACAGAAAAATTACAATACAGAAACAAATGATCAATAGACTCCCACTCAGACATACAGAGATAACACCTATTAACAACAATCACACCTCTTTTTATTAAGTTATCCATGGTGAGGATCTTATTTTGGATGGCCAGCCATGCAAAAAACCCAACCTTCGGAACAATGCTTTTGGGCCAAACTTCCAAGTGAGGGAAAGTAGGTTCATCATTATCAATAAGCATCGAGATAAGCGGTCTTGACGAGAAAATTCCCCATTGTACGAAGCTTCCCGGATAAGCTGGTCCTCAAGAATGCCGAGAAGGGAGTAAAGACTGTCTTAATTCATTCTCCAGTATTATTGATGCCCCTGGTAGATCATTGTTCATTATTGGCTTCCATACCCTTCTATTGTTTGACAAAGTAATAAAATCTGCAACTTTGGTACCAAAAACTTCAATTGTCCAAGCTCTAAGGGTTGAAAGGATGGGGTCTGTAGAGAGGGGATAGTCCTTTAACCATTTGTGGTCCCAGAAATCAATGTTTCTTCCATTTCCCAGTTTCCAACGTAGCCCTTTGCTTAGCAGGTTTTTAGTTTGAAGGATTGATTTCCAAAAAATTGATCCCACTGGGAGGAAAGGAATAACTTAAGAATTCGGTTTCTTGCAAGTACTTTCTTCTGATTATAGTAATCCATTCTGCATTTGCATTTGTCAAAAGACGCCATGCTTGTTTGGCCAGGAGGGCCATGTTTAAATGTTGTATTCTCCTTAGCCCAATACCTCCAAACTCCCTTGGTTTGCAAACCCTATCCCAGGACACCAAGTGAAAGCGCTACTTAGATTCAGAACCGGTCCTTAGGAACCTCTTATGGATCTGTTCAATTTTAGTGTAGACACTTGTAGGAGCTTTAAAAACAGAGAGAAAGTAGACAGGGATGCTTTGAATGGAAAACCTGGTGAGAACTGCCTTGCCAGCTTGAGATAACAAATTCCCTTTCCATCCGACCGACTTCCTCTGAATTCTTTCAATTACATTAGTCCACATGGAATCAGTAGCTCTGACTGTAAATAAAGGAAGGCCTAAGTATGTGGATGGAAGAGTAGAAACTGAGCATCCAAGAATCCTAGCAATCTTAATCTGCCTCTGAATGGGAGTGTTAAAGAAATAAATTTTACTCTTTGAAAAATTTACCTTTTGCCCGTGACATCCTCATATAGCTCTAGAATATGTTTTATGACCTTAGCCTCAAAAACCGATGCAAGAGTTAACAACAAAGTATCATCCACAAACTGTTCATGTGTAACTGCCTGTGTTTGTGATGATGCTTTAATTCCTGAAATAAGACCAATATTACAGGCAGCTTTGATTGTCCTCCCAAGGGCTTCAACCACAATGATAAACAACATGGGAGAGATAGGGTCACCTTGCCTTAGGCCCCTTTTACTTTGAAAGTATCCAGCAGGAGCACCATTAACAAGGATTGAAAACCAAGGTTTCATAAAACATCCTTCCAAAAGCTTGATCCATTCATGATGAAAACCAAATTTTTGAAGAATGGCGGAGACAAAACTCCAGTTTATGCGGTCATAAGCCTTGTTCATATCCGGCTTGAGAGCAAAAGCGAGGTTTTTAGTCTGGACTACCGAATGGAGGGCTTCATGAGCTGTTATGACACCATCAAGGATGGACCTTCCGAGGACTGAACTGCCTTGACAAACATCAATAAACATAGGAAGGATCTTCCTCATTCTATTTGCAATCGCCTTGGTCAAAATTTTATAAACAACATTACAAAGGCTAATAGGTCTAAAATCCATCATAGATCTAGGAGTAGGAATCTTTGGGATTAAAGCAATAAAAGTGGAGTTAAAACTTCTCGGAATATGCTTTGTGGACTGAAATTCCTTGATAGTAGCACATACATCAAAACCTACAATATCCCAAAAAGCCTAAAAAAAATGAGGTGAAAACCCGTATGGACACTGGAGCTTTATCGGGGTTCATTGAGAAGAGGGCCTCTTTGATTTCTTCATCCGTGAAAGGCTTAATTAACTCCCCATTCAAGTCATCAAAAATTAAATGAGGAATATGGTAAAGCATTGATTAAGAAGCTAAGGCGGAAGCTGAAATGTTCTTCTCCTAAAAGATTATGAAAATAGGAAAGCTGCTTCATTTACGATCTCATTAGGACTAGAAAGGGATGATCCATCATCTCTAACAAGTTCTTTAATTCTATTGTGGCTTCTGTTCCTTAAGGTAGATGCATGAAAAAATCTTGTGTTGGCATCACCTTCTTTTAGCCGGGGTAGCTCTAGACTTTTGCCGCCAAAAAGTCTCCTCGCAGGCTAAAACATTATGGTACTCAGCAAGGGCTTTCTTTTCATCTGCTTGTAGGGAAGGGTATGGCAATCCCTCTTCAAGTTTTTTCTCAATGATTGATAACCTTTCAGAGATGACTTTCTTGTTTTCAAAAATATTTCCAAAAATTTCTTTATTCCAGATCCTTAGATTTTCTTTCACCACTTTAAGTTTTCGTGCTAATCTGAATGAAGGCACCTGCCACGACAAGAATGCTGCCACCACGAGAAATTCTGTCTATGAGATCAGGGTGGTGCATCCACATAGATTCAAACCTAAAAGGCCTTTTGAATTTTGGAGTCTCTTCAATTTCAAGTAAAATCGGGTTGTGGTCAGACCCAATGCGAGGCAAGGACAACAGATTTGCATCCCCAAAAGATTGTATTGCTTCTGGTGACAAAAAAAACCTATCAAGCTTTTCCATTATAAGTTGATTTCCGGGACCTCCTATTGCTCCAAGTAAATTTAGCATTTTTTAATTTGACATCCAATAAATTGTTGTTGTTGATGAAATCTTGAAAGTCCTCCATACTTCTTGCTGGAATTCCTCCCACTATTCTTATTTTGCAAGAAATGGTTTTATATTTTGAAATTGTTAATAAAAACTTATTTAGGTGAAAAATAAAAAATGCAAGAAATTTTTGAAAAGTACATCTATCTTCTAAAAGACTATAAAATATATTCTATTGAGAACTATGCAAGACTTTTATTAAATGATGATGAGGAAGTGGTAGAATCATAACCTATTTGATCATATTTGTTGATCATATTCTTACCCTACAAATAGGTATCCATCCTTCTATCTCCTACAATCACAATAGAATTCATAATATAGATTCATATTATCCCCTCCTTAATACCATTGATTATCTCTTCCCTTGTGTATAGGTCTTTGGCCTACTCACTCATTATCATAGCAATAGCCACATCATATATCCATTTGACTCCCTACTTAAAAATTACAAATATATACTTAACTTGAGTCGTCTAGATTTAAGTATTGTTAATCTAAATAATTACATAGATCACAAAGTACATTTGGGTCTAGATACAAATATTTATATATAATAACTATATTTCAATGATATGCATTATCTCATAAAATTATTTACTCATCAAATAATAACCATCACCCTTCCTCTTATCCTCCATATAATGAATATTATTAAATTTTCTTCATATTTCAGCATTATGATGTATAATTAAAATTCCTTAGTACTATGGATGACTAACTTTGGACAAAAGTTATAGGATACACTTTGATGGATAAAAGTAGCATACACATATTTTGAATTTGAATTTTGCTTAGATTTTTATATATTTAAGGTTTTACAAAGCAAATATTGCTAACCATATTTTATTTTGACAAGCCACCAAGTTGATATTGATGCAAAAATGTTGTTCACAAACTAGCCTAAATTGTATTTCATTAAAATTCCTAGTAAAAGAAAATATTGGATAAATAAAAATAATTTTTTTTTGTTTTTTTTTTTGTATTTACATGGTGGAATCGGTAGCCGTCACGAATCCGGGCAGGTTGTCCAGCTTTTATGGTTGCCACAGTATTCTGCGTTGTCCGCCTCGAAATCTGCCACATAGATCTTTGTGCAGTATGCCCCTATAACCACCATGCCATAATCATTTGTAACCTTTTACGCCTCTGAAAGCACCAAGAAAGGGACAAGCGTTCAGTCCAGCAAGGCCTCGAGATTTGAACCTTGGACCTCCGCCCCCCTTATGGGGTTTGGATGAACCAATTGGTCTACACCTCGGACCTAATAAATAAAAATATTAAAGAGGATTTTAGCATTGGATTTAACTTAGAAGTACTAGTATATTGCATTGGATACCTTTAGACATAAAAACATAATCTTCAAGTAATTAAATTAACTTTAAAATAATTTATTTATTTATATTTGTAATTATTAAATTTTGAATTATATTTCACATATATCTATCTTTTATTTAATTCCTAGGCTTAAATTATAGGTGGTATATCAAAAAATCCTATGTAATGATTTTCATAAAAAGAAAAATATAACTAAAAGTTGGATTTGGAACTTGGAACTAACTTTGTGATCAATGAAAACAAAATGATAGAAAGAAAAATAAGATATGCATTTCATAGAATAAGTGGGTTATTTTTTAATAAAATGTACTTATCATATAGTATATTTTTTAATATTGAATTAAATGAGCTTACATATTATTACATAGTAGTAATTGGTATTTATGTAATAAATGTAATTTATATATTATGATTAGATAAAATAGTTGAAGCTATGATTGTCTATGGAGAGAATATTTTTTTAAACAATGAAGATATTGGCAAGGATTAATTTGATAAAATGGAGAAATTTAGTTTTAAGTTAGATAATAAGGGTGAGAAGAGTGACAAGATATTTTAAGAGGACAAACAAGAGGAGGGTCATGATGAACAAAGAGAATGTGTGTTGGGAAAATACAAGGATAATGATGATTGGCAATAGCGATCAATCTTATATGAGATAAGTAGGGTGGTAATAGTGATTGCAATCATAAAAATAATCGTGATTATTGTAATATTGATGGTGGAGATAGTGATGGTATGGATAATAACTTGATTAGTCGTTACAACACATTTGACCAATCTTGATGATAAAATGATCAAGATTTTTGCTAATACTTTTTATTTATGTATCATTTTAATAGATATTATTTCTTGATTGAGATCATTTAATTTATTGTAGTGTTTTTCCTTTCAATTGATTATTTTATACTCTTTTGATTGATATTCTCTAATAACACATACGCATAAAGCAAGTCTTACAAATTTGTACCTTATATTTGTTTTATATGTAAATGTTTAAATTGTATTATTAATAAATGTAGATTAGTTAATCTAGGGGTTTCTCACACTAACCAAATCTTAAAAAAATATTGTAAATTAGTAAATTTGCAATTATTTTATGTTATACATGCACATGGGACATGATACCATAAGGGTCAATATTTAGTGTTAAAGAGAGTTGAAACTTTGGCCTATTTACAATGAACATCATGATTCCAATCTATTAAGGCCTCATGGTTTGTTGTAAATATTTTTATAATAAATTAAATAATGATTTTCATGTGCAATATGATTAAGTTATATATGGGTAACATATAATAACCAATCCATGTGGTAGTCAACTTTGGTTCCATGTTTTTCCCTTGCCTAGTGATTTGACATCTTTCTCCTCAGGTTATCCATATGACTCCTATCCAGGATGAGGGAGGATGTAATTTTCGAGATGACCCAAATATTAGTGATTCTAAAAAATATTCTAGAACTCATGGGAAGCCTTTTGAGGTTGGTGATTGGACCAAATTATTTTGTGGCTTCAATTATTGCTCGATAATTAGTTTAAGATGCTTCAGTTTCTGTTGCTGAAGTATTTAAGTTGTCTTATTGACTTTCATTTGTGAGAATTTTATCTACTACTAGGATAGTTATGGGATAATGGGAAAATAAAAGGGTTTAAAACTAAAATATGTGTTCCTAAAGCTCCATATTGAGTCGGTGTCTCTGGTTGCATATGAGGAGGTGAATGATATTATTTTTTATTTATGGAAAACATTCCAGAAGGTATGCCACTTTTGGTTAAGACCCAAGGAGGCAGGGGTATCTCTTTCACCAAAAATACCCAGGGCTCGCACTTGGCCTACCACCTTTAACACAAGTTTAGGAGCATACCTCGTACCTGGCCTACCACCTTTGACACAAGCAAGGAGTATTCATGAAACAACACAAAACAAGAACACACAAACACAAACACACAAAAATCTAAAACAAAAAAGTATACTCCTTGAGTGTGTCAATAAGAAAAAGCACAACCAAACACACACACAAAAAGAAAACAAAAAAAAAACACGAACCACATAGAAAAAACACACAAACAACATAGAAAAACACAATAAAAAAACACACAAAAAATAAAATAAAATAAAATGACAAAAAAAAAAAAACACCGAAACACGAAACACATAGAAAAACCATAAACACAACATAACAAAACACTACAAAAACAAAAAAAAACAAATACATCACAGACAAAAAACCACATAACATGAAAAATAAAAATCTACAAAAACAACAAAACAAAATAAATCCAAAACAAAAACAACAAAATGAATCAAAAACACCACAAACAAAATCAAGAAAAACAAATACAACAAAAACTAAGCCAAAGGAGCTAATGATAAATCAAACAAAAAATGGTAACACTAAAAATAAACCAAAGCTTAAAAAATTACCAAAAATATTAGAAATTGCTTAGCAAAATAGCCAAAGCTTCCAACATTGCCATAAAGAGGTTGATTATAAACCTTAGGATTATGGCATCCTTATCCTTTTATTCGTGTCTTGTTTCAATATAGTTGGGACTATATGTTGGTTACTTGGAGCCACAAAACTACTATTGGAATTTGTATAGTATTTTTGAGGATCCATTTTGTTTGTAGTTTGAATTTGCCCTTTTGTTTTGCACTTGGGTTGGTTTTCTACATTGTACTTTTTGTCCTTTACTATTATTTTTCAGCATCACGCTAAGTTATTTTAGTGATTTCTCATCATGCAATCCATCTTGTTCCCTCTCTTCATAAAATTGTGTTTCCATAATAACTGTTTCCATTTGACCATCCTCATCATCTGCTTGCTCATTCATGGAGAAAATTTCAAAGGTGTTATATGAAATTATTGTTTTCTCTTTTGTTGCTATTTTTTCTTTGTGTTTTTTGTTTAGGGATTTGAAACCCTACCAAGTACCCATCATCTTTCTCCTTGATAGGCACCTTATGTGGACAATCCTTGGCTAGATGGCCATATTCATGACAAATTTTACGTCTAAATGTAATATTTTCATAATCTACTACTTGATCCTATATTTCTTCCCCATATTGAAAAGTAATCTTCTTTGGATGTGGTTTGTAAAAATAAATCAAAACACAAATCCTTACATAAATCATATGCTCTAAGTGTTTGGTGCTATCACAAGTCATCATGTAAACTCACAAATAACTTCCAATTGTTGTGAATAACTTTGGATGCCAATATTCTATTAGAAGACCAAATAAACGGACCCAAATAGGGGTAGTTGATGGTATTTCTTCCTCAGCTTTGAACTTGGTATTCCACGGCTTCATGAAGAACCCTAACCTACTAAAAAACCATGTCGTCCCTTGAAAATTTTTTCCCCTATCTTGTTTATTAAAAAATAAATAATAAAGTAGCCATTAGGGTGAGTAAAAATTTGTAACTTACCTTTATTGCTCTAGTTTTTGGTAGCCCATTGCTTGAAGGTAGTAAGAGTGAGTTGGAATGCCATGAATCAATAAATTAGGATTTTTCTCTCTATCGCATCTAGTCCTTCTTGGACATTCATTATTTCTAACTTTACTACTAGGGATCCATTAGTTGCTTTCATGCAACCCATCTCTGTTTTTCTTGAATCAACCTTTGGCATCCTCAATGGTTTCCTTGGCAATCATTGATTGGTGCAAGGGTGGGCTATTGGATTACATTATAAAGTTTCATGGGTACAACCTCCTACTATATAGGTTGGTGGCATACTCTTCGTGTCAGGGTTCGGTCAGGGTGGATAGTCTGAGGTTTAAAATTGATGAAGAGCTCATTACCAATGTAATTGATCTCCCATTGGAGGGGAATTATCATAATAGGGATGGTCATTCCCTACTTATGGAGCTAGGATTTTTTTGGATGAATAATAATTCCTACCAAAGGAGAAGGGGTTTAGGGCTAAGGCCCTTCAACCTCCATGGGATCTAGTAATATTGGTTATCATGGACTATTTATCTCTCGACCCCTCACAAGAATTTATCAAAAGCTACCATGTGATGTTTCTCAACTGGTTAAGGAGAGGTAGGCATATGAATGTTTCAATGTTCATGTTCCATTCACTAAAGAAATCATGGATGGACGTTAAAAATGGTAGGGTCTTGAACCTGTTGCACCAGGATTTAATCTTGTTAATAATTGAATTCATGGCCATTGAAAATATGAATGATATAGAAAAGATTTTAAAGTATATTGAGGTTAATCTATTGTTGTATCTAGATTTTCCAATGCCTAAATATTTTTTCTTTTTGCATGTGGTTTTCAGCAACTCAAAGTTCTGCCCAGGCTAGGGGTCCTGTCATAAACGTCTCGTTAGAACTCTCTCTTTCTTCCTTTGGGATGCAATGTGGGAATTTAAGCTGGCCTAGAGATTATAGAACCATTGGCTCTAATAGAGTAAGTCTATCTAACTCTTGCAGGGATTTTGATGGTAGTTGAAAATATGGAGGTCTCTCAACGATCTTGAGAGAGGTTAGGGGAAGCAAAAAGAGATGTTACTTAAGACTATTGAAAAAAAAAAATTATAGGAGGTCCCAAATTGTAATATTCCCTTCTAAATTATGGAGGCCCATCATAAAGGGAGTCAAAAGATGTGGTCAACTGGTGTGGGTAATTTAGACTTTGCCAAGGTGGAGTCTTTAAATTTATTTCTATCGTTAATAAAATCTATTGATGACAAAAAAAAATCCATGTTGGGCATACTCAAGATAGTTGTGGAGTTCACAGAGGATGTGAATAGACAGATGGATGGCCTGATGGAGTTTATATACTCGGTCCTGAATGTTCTAGATAATTCGTAGTTGTCACCTTGAGCTTCTTAGTTTAGTTTCTCTGGGTTGGTTTTATGTTGTCTATGGACTGGTCGTTTGGTCTTATGGTAGATTCTTGTAACTAATTTTTGTTGTTTTTATTGGTTAGAGACCCTAATCTAGTTTTGAAACATTTTTTGTCTCCCTAGGGAGTGTTTGTAATTGGTTGTGGGATCCTCTAAAAAGCCTCACTGCTTAATTAATAAAAAATATATATAATAACTAATCATAAAATGACATTAGCTCAACTAGTTATAATTCTCAGCTTTAGAGAAGTCTCAGGTTTAAGTCTTAATTAACAAACTATTATAATACCACTAAAGTGGTCATGATATAATATAGATGAGGTTCATTTCAATCCAATATAACCAAATATCTATATCTATATCTATATATATATATATATATATATATATATATATATATATATATATATATATATATATATATATATATATATATATATATATATATATAAATAACATTTACCATAAAAATGAATTGTTATAAATTAATACATAAGTTTAATAAAATTTTAATTGTTTTTGTAGTTTAATTTTTTGTCTCCAATACCCATATTAAGTGTGCATATTATATTATGTGATTCCATTTAATTGATGCTACATGGGTGCATTTAAACATTTAACCAATGCTACTATGGTGTTACATTGACACACAATTTTAACATTTTTTTTTATAATATTAAGAGAAGAGGGTTTTGAAAGGGGCTTCTAAACCTTTACAACATAGAAAAACAACTAAGAAACCAGTGCACTAAAGCACAAGATAGCCGAGAACAAAGCAAAAAATGCAAGAAAGACAACTAAGAAACTAGGAGGGTCAGAAAGGTCAAAGAATCCGAGAAGACCTATGGAAGAACCGAGGTGGTTCTACAACACCGCATCCACCTCAGAGATAATACCATTGTACATTTGAAACACCTCCTCCGCATAGTCTAACACCATATTAATGGATCTCCAAACCATGCTTTGTTTGATATCCATTAACCAAAGTCTGTGAAGAATATTATTCTTATTTACCACATAATTGCCTGGGAAAAACATATCACTCATTAGTTTGTCATTCGACACCATCCTAGGAAGGACATTAGTCCCCTCATTAAAAACTTACACTTTGGAGCTAGGGGAATATTGACCATAAATACTCTTCTTATCACTTTAGTGTGTGGACTTACGTATCCCCATGTTCCCCATGTAATCACCTTCCCCTTCCTTAAGAGGGATAGTAGATGAAGAAACCAACTATCCCCATGTTCCCCATGTAATCACCTTCCCCTTCCTTAAGAGGGATAGTAGATGAATAAACCAACTGTGTATCCCCACCATCATCAGAAGCCCTCCTCGTCGGGGAGCCCCACACACCTAGCATAGACTCAAAATTAACCAATTTCTCTGACCCTGAATCCCTAGAGGGGGGACAACCTAGCTCTTCCTCAGAGCCACCACCATCATATGACACCACCAGCGGATCATTACTAACTTGAATGGGAATAGAATTGAAAGAGTAAAGAACTTCATCATCAAAAATACCTTTTTTCGGTGTGGCATGCTCAAAAATAATAAGTTCCAACCCTTGATGCAGCGAAACCTTACCCTTGCCTTCCTGAGCAGCCAACATCGATATATTAAGCGAGTTATATAGAAAAACAGGGATGTTCATCCATATATGTCTTCTTAGGTGGTTCAAAAATATTGCATGGAAGATTTGCACCACCTCATACATAGAATCTATAGTTAAATAATCCATAATAACTTTAACCACTCTATTCGAAGGTGCTATAAGGGACTTAGCACTGAATCCATTTTGGATTCACAGTAAAAACTCTTCTTCGTCCAAAAATAACCTAATCTCCTGCACCAGTAAATGCCTATCCTTGTGCACTGTTCCATCCACAAAAATCCTTCTTTATCAGCTCATAATATCCACCAAGACTTCGAAGGTCCAAGAGCCCACTCAGACACACCCATCCTTCCAAGAAGCCACCATCCAATTCGAAAGAATTGGATTGTGGCCATGAAATTTTTGGATACAATAAAGCAGTCCCACATTATTTAGAATATTGACTACCTCCTCATCAGCAGACAAAGATGCAGGTTCAATACTAGACTTAGGGAGGACCGACTTTTATTTACAAACTTTGGACTTGTCCATCCCAACACAACAGTCACAACACCAAGGGAAATTAAGGTCATAAAACCATCGAATATGACTAGAGAGGGACTCCTAAACACTCTCTATAGACCACCAAAATAGCCAACTTCCACTCATGGTTAAAACAACTGTATAGTATACATTGAACCAAACCACAACATCAAAGTTAAAGTAGCTACAAAAAAATATTAACAATATGTGAACCTTGTAGCTAAAAAAAGGACTCCGCCTTGACTCGAAATGGTGCAATGGAAACATAAGACTAAAATAGAACAAGACTTTGGGAGTAGACACAAAAACCTTGGCCCTAAGGGCCAATAGAGAAGAAAACAAGAAGTGTACAAGGCAAAACAATACCACCACATCAAAAGACCCAACCCTAAAGCACCTAAAAGAAGCCACCTGAAAAGGGTAAAATGATATTTTAAACCACACCACCTTACCATGACCAATACCAAATAAAACACATGGGGCCAATAGAGAAGACAACAAGGCACATAGTGCACCCTCATGAAGCCATAAGGGAAGGATAGAAGGAACTCCCAACTAGTGCCACCTCACCTCAGACATCACCAAAGAAAACACAATGGGCCAAGAGAGAAGAAAACAAGAATCACCTAGGGAAACACAGTACTATATCAGTAACAAACCAAACCCCAATGCTATCTAAATATACCACATGCATAGGATAGGTGGAGCTCCCATACAACACCACCTTACCTCGGCCACCAACAACCACAACACGATGATTTGGGGAGTTCCAAGGAAAGAAAACCAGCAGTTCCCAACAAACATACACTTTCCAAGGTAGGCAGGTGAATCGAAGCAAAAACTTAATGATGAAGTAAAGGTAAAAGTAAGCCACCTCATCACAAGGCACCCAGATACATAAGAAATAATAGCCTCAATCAGGGAATATTCATGAGCTTTTCCATACCAACAACTGAACCTTACCATGTTTGAAATAAAAGTAGCTGCACAACACCAAACAACAATAATTGTGGACCAATGAATCTCGTAGGTCGAACAAAATTTTCTCTGCCACAACATTCCCCATATTGCAATACAAATAACAATGAGGATTTGAATAGCCTTATAGCATGGGGTGGCAAAGAGTGTCCGCTGCCTCTCACCATTACTATTGGTACCAAACCTCCTTATACAGCGAACTTCCACCACCCAAAGCTAATTAATTAACATCATTGTTTTCATAGCTAATGAGGTCCTATGGAAAGTCCCTCTACCAAATCGTATATCCGTGGAGATTTACTCCAACATTCGCCATCACATCTGTTGCAATATTTCCTTCTATGAGAGTGTGAGAAATTTAAACATATTCCAACTCCTGATATAGTTTCACTCCATCAATAAGGTTGGTAATTTTCCAACTGACATGGCATGCGCCTTTAATCATATTAATTATGTTACGAGAGTTGCCTTCAATGATAGCTTTTTTGAATTTGAATTCACTTAGCAATACAATTCAAGCCGTCGTTGTTTTTGCCACCTGTGAAGAATTCAAACCCAAGGATTTGACATACGCCAACAAAAAATTACCATTATGGTCCTGAATAACACCTCCAGAACTTGTCATTCCATAATTTCTTTTAGCCGCCCCGTCAAAATTTAATTTCACCCATCTAATAGGAGGGGCATTCCATTTAATTGATTTTCTGATATTAGGTGCAGATGGTGGACGATCTATGTTTTCAAAACCCAAAAATAGTTCCAACCTAACTTCACTTTGCAAAGAAGCCTCAAGCAAATCCATAGAAATAGAGGTACTTTTCATATTCTCTACCACCTTACCTATAATACAATTGCTCAATAATGTCATCGACACAATTTTATCACTAAAAAATTTAGTGTTTCTTGCTTTCCAAACTCCCCACATCGCATGGGGGAGCATGAATCGCCAAAAACACCTGAGACATGGGGAATGAAAGGGCGGTAACCACTGAAGAATGCAGTCATAAACTGAATCCAGAAAACCTCACCTAATTTTAACATAATTCTAGATGAATTATTTAATAATATATCATTAATAAGTTATTATGCCATTACCATTAACATGACATTATGCCATCATATCAAAATTGCATAGTAATTGTTCTAAAAACATCATTAGAAAATAAACAAATGGATTTAGATGTTACACATATTGTACAATAATGTTATATGAGGCATACAAATTATTAAAGTTAGTAATACCTAGTTGACATTCATAAAATTATAAATCATAGCATTCCTAAACTCTTAAATTATATCTCTTCATTATTAAACCTTGTCATGATAGTTCACAAGTTCTAAACTACATTTATTTTTATTATTAAATGTATCCTCTTAATAGATAAATATTAACATTTTATTGTTATTTAAGTAATTTGTATTAGCCTTTTTTATAATTCAAAATTATGTTAAAATACTTTGTTTAATGTTTATGTGTAAATTTTTATACTATTTCATTGTCAAACCATTATTGATGTGATAAATCAACACTTTAAACTATTAGTGTAACCAAAAACAAGTTTTTAATAGATAAGTAATAGGATCTACTTCTTAATTTACTATATTTTATTATATTAATTTGTAGTTTGAAATTATGTTATCTAAAATTAAAATATTTTGAATCGGGATGGGTGTGTGTTAAATTCTTTATTGATAAGCATAGCTCTCAGCTTTAAGTGGGGTCATGGTCAACCTTGCTTTTAGTCGTAGAGGTTTCTCACACTAACCAAATAAAAAAAGTAATAAAATCTTGTTCAAATTTTATACCAAAAAATATAAACTAACAATCAACGACATGAAAAAATATACATAAATATAAAAATTCTATCCATCATCTATTAAACCATTCTACTTCAACATGAAAAAATATACATAAATATAAAAATTATATCCATCATCTATTAAATCATTCTACTTATTCAAATTAATTGTGACAATGGAAATGATTTAAAATGTAAAATTACATTAAAACAAAATATTAAAAAAACAATTATAATTAAATAAAAAAATTTAAAACAAAGAATACCTAAAATTAATTAAATTGAAAAAAAATAAAAAATTCCTTACTCTTTTATTTTTATATATGTTTGCATTCACAATACCGTTTCAATATGTAAAACTAAACAATTAAATTAATATGTAAAACTAAGAAATTAAATTAAATTAATTTAAATATGTCTATTACTTATAAAAAATAAATTTCAATTAAATTAAATAAATATTAAATTTCATAAATTTTATATGATAAACTTAAAAACATATTATATTTTATTTTATTTACATAAAAATTTTCCTTGACAACATTTTAATAATATTAATTATAAAATAAGGTTTTAATGAATTTTGCCATTTCTTTTTCAAGAGGATTTGAAACAAGCGATCAGAATCAGTAACGTCAAACCATATATCAAAGTTACAAAATTTTATTCGTAAACAAAGGTTGCTTTCCAAAAACATGGAAAACAGTAACGTTAAACCATATATCAAAATTAAAGAATTTGAGTCTTAAACAAAGGTTGCTTTCCAAAAGCATGAATAATCCATGGATACTCCCTATCATTTTAGCATATGCTCGCTTTCGGATTGGATTCTAAGACGAAAAAGTTGCCCCCAGATTTCAGTCCTTCGCAGTTAACTCCAATAATAATAATGTAATTCTATTTATAATAGGTGGATATTTTAAATAATGCACAACCATTAACTTAGTGGATTATGATTTATTGTGCTACATTCCTCTTCCTTTCACGCATTTATTTATTTATTTATATATATATATATATATATATATATATATATATATATATATATATATTTAAAACACCTTTCTCGGTCTTTTCATTTTTTTAAAAAGTATTAATAACTAAGAGGGTTTTAAAGGATCCCACAACCAAAATAGATAAAAGTCATCAAGAAGAACATAATAGAACCTTACCAAGTATACAAGAGGCAAACTAGAGAAAGACTGCTTACACCAAACCCCTAGGGCAAAAAAAGGGAGAACTGAGATAGTTTTAAACCAACTTATCCAAACCCTGAACAATAGAAGTAGCTAAACGCGTTACACTTTCAGACAAATCCAGAGCCGATTTTAAGAGCTCCTTGTAATTTTATGAAGCCTCGTTCAAGAAGTTTATTGTATGAACAATGTAGAACAGGGTATATATAAAGTACCGTAGAAAAATCTAGAATCTTATATAGTAGAAGACAATTCTAAAATATTTATCAGTAGAGAAATTGTAATTTTTGGAGACGTCAAATAAATTTTGGAAGCTTAGGAAGCTTTACAAAGAATTCTAGAAAAAACTTGAAAATCACTCTCTAAGTTTTTGTAGACAACTAGAAACTTTTGTGCAGTAAACAATATTTTTGAAAAATAATTTGAAAATTTTATATTAAAACAAGATCATTTAGAAGTTGGGGTGAGACTCCTCCTAACCTTAACAAGATTTGCATTGGAGCTAAATCTCCTAAACCATATTTTTACAACAATTGTCCAATTGTTTACAACAACAAAAAAAAATATGAATTGGAGCCAAATATCCTAAACCATATTTCTACAATGGTTGTCAAAACTAGCTAGATACTGGATTTGCTCACCAACCTGCCTAATCCTCCCATCCTCAATAACCATGTCACTGTGCAACTAAACCCCCACCTCCTTCTTAGTATCCATATTAGCTAGGAAGTATACCACTTTATTTAGATCTCTACTCACATAAACCAGAATCACATCATCTAATTACCTCCATAATTCCTTAATTTGGGTGACAAGAATCCTCAACTTCCATGTATTCAAAGCAAATTTCCTCATGCAATCTAGAGCTCCTACCAATATTTAATAATTTGACTCTAGGATTATCCTCCTGAAACCTTGTCTTACTACCTAGATAAAAGTAGATTTGATAGCTAAGGCTTTTACTTCATTGTTCATGGCCCTTCCCAAGCCTTGCAATTCACAATAAAGCACTGTCCCAACATGATTTCTGCATGCCAATCCAATTGTAGCTCTACCTGGATTATCTTTTGTAGCTCCATCATTATTAATTTTAATCCAACCTTCTAGGGGTGGTTTCCAACTAGCTCTATCCTACCCCTCTTGCACTTCAACTTCCTTCTTCATCATCCATATATCAACCTGATTTTCCTTTTTAGCCTACACTGCCACAGTTTCTATGACTTTGGTCCAAATGAATTTTCAAATGCCATCTAAGGATGAAAAGGTTTCTCTAAAAAAAATTATATTTCAAGCTTCCAACTGCCATCACACTTGCCACCAAATGAAGTTTAATCCAAGCTTCCAACTGATAAAAAGAGTTTTAGATTTAAATCTATCCCTCTTCCATCTTTCCCAAAAATAAATCTGATTCAAATCACCATTGCCTCAAATTCTATAATATAAAAACCATCACTCCTATATTTACACTAAAACATCAAGTGATCAGATGTTTCCTCACTCTTGTAACATAAAATGCATTGATATGGACCAATGATTTCCCTACGTCTCAGATTATCAAAAGTAAGAATTTCATTGTGCATGAACTGCCAAGCAATGAAGTTTACTTCTGTTTAACCTTATCCAATCCTCAATCTGATATGCATGAGGATGAGGTTCTAAAAGGACCTTATAATATCCATCATTCATTGTATAGACTCCAAGTCTCCCATAGCCCCAAGCTAATTCATCCTCCTCATATCTACCTGTGAGAAATTGTTTTGCCAAGATTTGAGTCATGATGGGTGTCAATTTTAGAGGGATTGAAATTGACCACTCATCCAACTTTTTAAATTGCTTAAACTTATAATCCCCTAGCTGACTAGTGTTGAAATAACTTTTAATCTAGATCCAACCCCTACTTTCCATGGTTGTTTTTACTTGTTGGAATTCTAGTAATTCAATAATGATAGGTGGGTATTGATCCCATGAATCTATCCAAAATTGTGCCTTCTCTCCTCTCCCCACTTTCCAAAATAATCTATCTTTCACTACCTGAGATCCTAAGTTTAGAGCCTACCACACTGAGGACCCATTATTATCCAAAGGGAAATGACTCACTTCATTTAGGTCCACCTATCTCAAATATCTACTAGTTAAAACTCTACTGAATAAATAAGTTGGTTGGAAAATCCACCTCCAGTAAAGCTTTCCAGCCAAAGCTTTATTATTTTACTTTGATATCCTTAGTCCCAAACCTCCCTTTACCTTAGTTTGACAACATACTAAGGCCCATTTTATATTTCCTTTTACTCCTCCCCATAAAACGTTTCTAGCCATATTGTCTAACTCTTTCCATATGGTATGTGGGGCAACAAGGATATAAAATTTATAAATTGACATGGCCTGAATGACTGACTGCAAAAAAATTAATCTACCCCCACAGCTTAACCATTTGTGAGACCAATTATTAATTATTTCTTTGGTACAATCCAAAATATTCCTCTAGATATATATTTTTAGTTTTTTATAATGCAAAGGGAACTCCAAATATACCATTGGGATAAGTCCTTGTAAATCCCAAGATCTCTAAAATTCTATCCTAAAGCCTTTGATCAAGATTAAAAAATACCACTTTGGATTTTTTATCATTGATGACTTGGTTTGTGGTCCTACAGCAAACATTAAGAGTATCTCTAATCATTATTGCTTCCCTAAAGTTGGCCACTCCCACCAATCCTATGTCATCCAAAAAATGCAAGTGAGTCAAAACTTCCTCATGCACCTCTATACCTGTTAGCCAACCTTGTTGTCTTCTCCTCAAGATGAATCTACCCAAGCCTTCAACCAATATGAAAAAAATATAACGGGAACAAGTATCTCCTTGATGAAGTCCTCGAGTAGCTCCAAATAGTTACGAGGGAAGGCCTTTGATTAGCATTTAGTATGTCAGAGTAGAAATACAACTCATGAGCTATTCTATCCAATACTGAGAGAAATAAAAGGCTACCATCATCCTTGATAAGAAGCTCCACTCCACCCTATCATAAGTTTTTGACATATCCAATTTTATGAACAATCCTCTATTGCCATATTTTTGCATTAAATTGATTACCTCCTGAGCTAGAACCACACCATCCAAGATCTACTACCCTCTATAAAATCCCCTTGCACCAAGGATATAATGCTATGTAGGAGATGTTTTAGTCACTCAACTATTACCTTTGTGATTATTTTATATATGACATTGCATATGGTAATAGGTTTGTATTCTAATTTATGCACCTCCTCCTCCCATTTTGGAATTTAGGAAATGAATGTATGATTTAATGCTTTAAGCATTCTTTTACTACCTCTAGAATCCTCTATAAAAACCATTACATCCTCCTCCAATTTGTCCTAGAAGGTCCTAAAAACTCAAATAAAAAGCCATTTGGACCTGGTGATTTTTTGGTAATCATTTTAAAGACTAATTTCTTTAGTTCCTCTCTATCAATGGGTTTATGTAGGGTCTAGTTTTCTTCTTCAGATAAAATAAAGGGTATGAAAACAAGAACTTCTTTTTGAGACTCTTCATATTGCACCATAATTTCCTAAAACAATTTAGCAAAATAATCTTTTGAATGGAAATGCATACCTAGGATTGTATCAAAGGAGTGCCCATTCTCATCCTAAAGAGCTTCCATCTTGTTCGTCTATCTCCTAGCACAAGTAGTCCAATGGAAAAATTTGGTGTTTTTATCACCTTCTAATAACCAAGTGGTTCTTTTGTTAGAATTTAACCTTTAACCTGGGTGGTCGGCAAGGTGTGGTTGGTGAGGTGTGGTCAACAAGGAATAGGATGACAGGCGGTGAAGAATTTTTGTTTTAATTTTGTTCCTCCCCTATTTCTTCTCTCCCCCTAATTCTTCTCCCTATTTTCCATGTAGTCATTAATCTACGTTTTCCTAGACTATATAAACTATAACCCTAAGTTACTTTGATTAATTAAATGATTTTTGGCTTCATTTTGGTATCAGAACACAGCTACGATGAGGGCAGAGTGACATCCAATTGGCTAGGAGGGCCCATAGGCATGCATCCTGATGATGAGCAGCTCGCAGAACAGAACCCTAGGCATGCATCTTGAGTTGGACACATGGCATTGAGGAGTCGAAGCCCGTATTGTAGAACCTAGGATTGCACGTAGATTGAGGACTTGATGTGGCGAATGAACACTAACTAAGGAGGCAGCTGACAAAGGCATGAATCTTGAGGCAGCTAACGTGGCAGACAACATAGCTGCCCTAACTCACACGTGGTGATAAGACACAGACCCAAAGGAGGACACATGGCAAACAGTGATAGGAAACCCAAATCAAGCAAGCTGACTGGATGTAGTTTGACTGGGTGTACACATCTGAGATAGAGCTGACATGGTACAACTAATGTGGTGATGGGGGTCAAGGGAGGCAATGTGGTAAGGTCTGATTGGATGGGTCATTGGAAAAATAAGGTGCTCGATTTCTTGAAGGCAATCAAACTCAATAATGCTTGTTCAAGTTTATAAACCCATCCTCCGTGCATTTAAGGATGAATGTGGGATAATAATCCCATTTTTTTTTGTTATTTTTTGAGTTGTCGAATCTTCAAAAGGAAGGTACTTTCAAAGCCCTTCGCATCGGGCGTTGTAGCTAGACTGGCTTGAGGAGCCAGCATGAAGGATATTACCTTCTTCTGGTCATGAGTTCGAGCAACAGCGAGGTAAAAAAAAAAATTATTCCTAAGTTGAGACCTAAGGTATAAGGGGAGTGCCTTCCCCTTAGCTCACAAAGTCGTCAGCTATCATGGTTGGTCAGTGGCCACGAGATAAGTTCTATGCAAAGGAACGTCACAGGTTCGAAACCCTCCGAAAGTTGATAATTTTTTTTTGCAAAGTATAAATATTTTTTATTAATTTAATTAATAATTTAATTAGAATATTAATTAAAAAATTATTTGTTAATGTTTTTAAATTAATATTTAGTTTTATTATTAATTAATATTATTAATTTTTTTTTTTACTTTTGCTCCATTTAAAAAAAAGGACATTTCCTAAGAGGAAATTTTATGTAATATCCTACGAGGCTTTAGTTAATATCACCTTCTTTCAACCACAACTCTCTAGATTTTTGTTTCCAGAACATCTACTTTGTGGAGAAGAGGTCGTAATAGAATTAGAAAGGTTGAGAAGTCTAGTGGAGGGGTTAATTCTAATGTTATGGAAGTCCAGGAGGAAGCTGTTGACGTTTTTAGCTCTCTACTTTGATCAGTGCCTGGCCGTGATCTTCTTGCTGAAGGTGAAACATTAGAAGTTATTCCAAAAATTGTTTCTACAGATTGAAATAAGAGAATTATGGATCCTTCCTCGAATGAGGAAATTTATGTGGCTATAAAATTTATGGGTCCTCTTAAGACCCCGAGGCCATATGGTTTCCCTCCTATTTTCTTTTAGAGGTTTTGGTATATTTGTGGGGAAGATGTTTGCTCGACTTTAAGGGATGTGCAACATTATTTGCTTATTATGAAAGTAGTTAATTATAATTTCCTTACCTTCATCCCCAAGAAATATTTGGCATCGTATTTCAGTGATTTTAGGCCCATTAGTTTATGTAATACTATTTATAATATTTTATCTAAGACTATTGTAAATAGGCTTAAACCGTTTATGTCATTTTTGATTGACTCAACGCATAGTGGCTTAATTTTGAGAAGGTAAATTCTAGATGAAGCTATTGTTATTCATTAATTAACGCATTCTATTTTCAAAAGTGGTAGATGATGCGTAGTCGTTATACCATCATTAATTCTCAATGAATCTGTCAATCCAGGGCAGTGTACAAGGCTATCTGCGGGAGAAGAAGTGAAACAGCTATAACTTAGGTCAATCTAGGGCAACAAGTCTTATTGGTGGAACCGGTTGTGTGGGGGGTTTTGGAACATTCCTATCTCTAAATTGCATAAATTAAATCTTAATCTAAGTTGCAGAATTGGAAACTAATCATTAACTACAGAAATGAAGTCCTAATTACAATTGGAGAATGAGACCTAATTATATTGCAGAATTAACGGTTGCAGAATTGAAAGTCTGATCCTAATTGCAGAAAGGAAATCTAATTACTTTTGCAGTAATGAAAGTTTAGATCTAATGTGGAAATAAAAACTATCAAAGTTATGTAACAGAAGGTTGTCAATCTTCTGTTCAGATTTTGATAGCAAAACATAAAATGCAGGAAATTGCTGAAAAATAGTAAATTCTGGAAATAACAATCTGAAAATAAAGTGGAAACTTTGCTTGAAAGTAAGATTGCAACTAAAAATTTAAGCACAAGATTAATCTAAGCATAAATAAACTAATACTGCAAATATTGTCAACTATTTACAAGCAATTGAAATAACAAGTTCTACAACTCATTACTGCTGTGACAAAATCGAGAATAAAAACACTGCTTTGTTAGTCCTCCTCCTAGGTTTGGAAGTGGCCAACCTCTTTGTCCAGAAGAAGGTGTAAGTCTCTCTCTTTTTCTAAATCTTAATCACACTCATTTACAAGTAATTTGAAATAGAACTGGTGCACTTTATTGATCAAAAGACATGATTACAAGAATTCTGCTGAAAAACTGTTACAGGACTGTAACAGTCAATTTCTAGTTATACTCTGTATTTTCTGCTAGCTTCCTTACTCTATTTTCTACCTCCTTTTCTACCTACTAGGCTCAACCTGAACGGGAGCAATATTTATAGCTATCCTATGATCTGATTACAAACAAAGAATATCTCAAAAGATCTAATCCTACAATCTTGCAACAAATTCTGGTTTTATCCTAGAAGAGGACTAAAACTTGATCTTTCCCTTAATGATGGCTTTGGTCGGCAATGACGGCAAAGAGAGATGGAAGATATTTCTCTTTACTTTTTCCAACCTTTATTTCCCTTTTTCGGCTTCAAAAATCGGTCAAAAGGTCAAAAACACATTCTGTTCTTCATTTCGAAGATAAGTGGCTTCATTCCGAAGACAATGCAGTTTTCATTCCGAAGATCGCTCATTCCGAAGATACTGCATTCTCATTCCGAAGATCGCTCATTCCGAAGATACTGCATGCTTCATTCCAAAGATCCGCTCATTTCGAAGACGTTGCATTCTTCATTCCGAAGATCCGCTCATTTCGAAGATACTGTGTTCCTTCATTCCGAAGATATCTGTTCATTCCGAAGATACTTCGGAATGAACAAATGTATGCTTTTCCAGTGATTTCTTCTGCATCTCTCAGGTGGGTTATCTCCTAAGATCAAATTCTAATGGTCTTCATCCCTTTCCTCATGTGAATTCCATGCCTTGCTATTTATGGACAGTTGGTTGGAATTTATATGGGAAAGACCAATTTTTGTTGCACAACAATAGTTTGCTTGCACTGTTGCCAGATTTAGGTGAATTAAATGCTTTAAACAAATCAAAACATGATTAGTGAAATCCTGCTATTATTCTAAGCATATCCCATTGTAGCAAATCATAGCAAAAAGAACACAAAACTATGCAAAAAGTCTGTAAAATCAGCATATAATATTTCAAATACATTGATCATGCAAAATGGTTAATATACGACATATTGAATCAACTTAACTAACATATCGAGATAAAACATAAGAGTTTATAGGCATTTTTAGTGTACAAAACATGTTATGATTGAGGCATTTCCAGGCCTCATCATTTTCCCCCAACTTATATTAATGCATGCCCTCATGCATTTTGTTGGGCTATGGAATCACATATGTCCATGTTTAGATTCCATGACCTGTAGAATAACTTCTTGCCTATGTAATACCCCCTATTTTCTTGAATGTTTCTGAGCCAATCTTCAAATTGTTCATCAGGCTGGGCATCTTCCTCAAAGTAGAATGGAACTGGAGTAATGATGGTTGGAGGCCTGAACCTGAGACCTATCCAGTTATGTTGCATGATCTGAATCAGTTGGACTACACCTTCTGCTCTTCTTCTGACCATTCTAAATTGATGGGGGAGATAGGTTCTCTTTTCCTCAAAGACATGGAAAGTTCATTCCATTTGTCTCTGCATCATCGACAATCTTGGGAAGAAATTGTGATCACAAAAATTGTTAAATCTGGCCACACAGTCCCTCAAATTGTTCAAGTACATTCTCTTAATATCATCCTTGTTCATCATTGAGAAGTGCTGCTGAGTGATATTTAGGTGATTTGGCTGGATTGCTCTGACTAACAACTCAGCCCTTGTTTCAATCACTTTATTCTACCTTTTCTCTTGATCCCAATAAAGCTGATTTTGCAAAGTAGACATAAATGCTCTCAACTGAACATCTCCAATGTAGATTTGAGGATGAGAGTCAACTTCCTCTGGAATGAAGAAACTATGTAAAAACAGTTCACACAGGAGATTTTTCTGCTCAAAAGGATTGTTAAAATATGCTTCCAGAAAATCTTCAATAGTGTCCAATTTATATGGAAGATTTGAAGTAATCCTCATGACCTGCCATCTGAGGTACTTTTCCTTCAAAATAAGGTTGTAAAACCTGGCTGGTCGTCTAAATTGGACTAAAAATTCAGCAATTTGGCATAAGTCAGACACCTTTTCTTTCAATGCCTAAATTTTTGTGTCCTTGGCTTCTAGTTGTTTTGCTTCCAATTTGAATTTTTTAGTTTTATTGGCAAGTTGTTCATATCTAAGCATCCGACTAGCTATGTATGCATTGTCTTGCTCTAGAGACACGAGTATTAGGTGGTCTTACTACAGGGGGATCCTAGGCAACAGATTTATCTGAACTCCTTTTTCTGCCACTTCCATTGGTTGTTCATCTATCACTAACTCTACTTGCACCCCCTTATTTGTTATTTCTATGGGGTTGTCATCAGATAGTATTTCTACTTGTACCCCCTTATCTACTGTTTCTATTGGAAGTGTAGCAAGTTGAAATGCAGGGATCTCAGTAGGAGTACTTACTTGAACATTTTCTTGCTGTTGGGACTATTTCTGTGTTGGTGGCTCATTTTCAATATCCTCTGCAATATTCCTCACCATTTCTGAAGCATCTTCAGAACAAGAAGGCAATGCTTCAGAATAAGATGGTGCTGCTTCAGAATGAACAGGCACTTCTTCAGAATGAAGGAGTGTTGTTTCAGGATGAACTCCCATGTCTGCTTCATCAGAATCATCTGCTCTTGATAAACCCAGAAGCAATTGAGCCAAATTATCTTCATCATGGGATATAGCTGGCTGTTTTTCAGATTGTGACAACAATTTTTTTAGTTCTGCCACTTCCTGCTGAAGCTCTACAATTTTTCTTTCTTGCATCTCAATGATGCTTTCTTTCTCTGTGATCCATCTGGTCTGTGTTTTGACAACACTTCTTGCTGCCCTCAGCTGCTCTGTGATGTCTTCCACTTCTATTTCTACTTCAGAAGCTGATGCAGACAAATCAGTTGCAGTTGGCTGCTCAACCAATATTTCCTCTTCTTCTGCAATAGTTTGTTCTTGTTCAGGAGGCTCTGTGAGACTGTCTATAAGGATATCTACCATATCTGTAGCCTGTTGAACTGTAGCCTCTTCCAAACCAACCTGCTCAGTTTTTGCCTCAGCTATCTATTCAGGGAATTCTGGAAAGTTGTCAGATGCTGGTTGTATCTCTGTGACATCTGGGCTGCTTGGTCTATCTTCTTCCTCCATGACCTATTATGCAGTTTCTTTCAAATGGATTCTTGTAGACCTCCTAGTTCCAGATGCAAACTTCTTCTTTTTGCTCTATTTTTTGGTGACAGCAGGGGTCATGGGGTCAGTTTTAGATGCCTCTGTTTCCCTTGTTTCACTTCTCTGTTCTGATAAGTCAGTTGCAGCTTCAGCAAACCAAACTTTCTTTTGTTTTTCTGCTCTGCTGCTAGTTCCAGATCCTCTTCTCTTTTGTCTCTTAGCCTGTGAAGTTGAGGGTTCAGGAGCAAGGTTTTCTGCTGCTGCTGTGGGGTGTAGTTCTGTAACAGCTTCAGGGGCACCTTCTACAGTTTCTTCTGCAGCATCTTCTGCAACATTTTTATAGCGACTTCAATATTTTTGTAGCAGTTGTTTCCTCTTCTACAACAACATCAGTAGTATTTGGTTCTTCTTCTTCCTCACTTTCATCCCCAAAAATGACATCATTTAGGTTAGAGTAAAACCTGTCAAAACTCCTAGGGTTTCCTCTAAAATGGTGTTGGCAAACTAATTTGATGAGGCCATGATGGCGAAGGCTTCCTTTACCCTCTTGATATCTTTTTGCCATGTTCTTTAACTCTTGATACGAGATACAGGGGAAGATTTACCCTAACTTTTGGTTGTTGTCCACCATGTCTGAGATGGTTCAAAATTCGTAGATGATGCCCTGACAACAGCACATACTGCCCTTCATAGGTTAAAAACTTAATTACCCAGGTGGCTACTTCATCCCAGGGTTCCTGTAGGCTGGCCCTTTTTAACCCTTTGCATGTGTTGTTATGGGTTAAGTATTCAGGTTCTCTATCATTTTCTTCTACAAACTGATTAACTACATTTGCCAATGTGTTCTTGCCAGATCTAGTAATTGAAATCCCTTCTAATGGCAGCTCTGTAATCTGACTTAAAATTTTAGGGCTTACCTCAATAGACATGCCGTTAACATGTGCTCGGTTGTTTCTGAACGTATGGGCGAACATGCCAGCTAAATCTTCAGAAGACCCATTGAATTTATCCAAAAATGTCATAAACCCTCCGTCTTCAAAAATCTGCACAACTGCCAGATTTTCTCGGAGGTAAGTGGTATCTGCAGGCTCTGTTCTGATCTTTCGCCCCATTTTTCTCTGTTTAAAAATTGTACACTACGGCTGCTGTTCTACTGCAGGATTTCTGGCTATTTTCTATTGCAAATTTGCAGAGTTTTAAGTTGAAACCTTCGTTGCCCTGTTTCTCGTCTTCTTCTTTAGAATGAACCGTATCCTGTGCACTGTACCTCGCAACACGTCTTCGAAAAGAAATATGGCACACATTTCTACTTTTGCACTATACACCTGTTTGTTGATAATTGCATGGATGTCCTTGTCATCAGATCCACCTCATTAGTTTTGCAGATTCTCACGTGCATGTTAATTGACATTAAAAACTGGTGGCATATGGTTGGTCATGTTCTCCGTATTTCCAATGAGTGCAAAAACAAACCATGTGTTGATTGACACGTGTCCCTTCCTCGCATGCAACTAAGAAAAAATCTTGATTTTGTCGTACCTTATCTTCTTGGATGCCACGTGGAAATGCTCTTTCCGAAGATTATAACTTATTGCGCAAACAAAATTTCATTTCGAAGATTATGACCTCATTTCGAAGACAAGTCTTCATTCCGAAGACAAATCCTCATTCCGAAGATTATGACCTCATTCTGAAGATAGGTCTTCATTCCGAAGACAAATCTTCTTTGCAAAATTTTCATTTGAAGAAGATCTTCATTCGAAGATCAATCCTCATTCGAAGATTAATCCTCATTAGAAGATAGGTGTATTGTGAAAGTAAATCGTCATTCGAAGACAGGACCCTCATTCGAAGATAGATCTTCATTAGAAGACAGATCTTCATTGAAGAATATCTTTTCGAAGATGATGCAGACAAGTCGTCATTACGAAGACCAAGTTTCATTACGAAGACAAATTGTCATTCGAAGACAAAGTTTCTTTACGAAGACAAAGTGCAACATTCATTTTTGTCATTAGAAGACAATTTCATTCGAAGATAATACACGAGCATTATTTTTGGCATTCTTGTTCGAAGATTAGGCGAGAAATCAATATTTTCATTCTCAAAACATGTTTTTAAGTATGCCAACTCTTATGAATACCTTTTATGCTAATGGTTAATTGTCACATACTATATGCCAATCATTTTACAATGAAGAAATGTAAGAAATATATACTTGATAAAAATAGTTAATGCCAGTTTTTGAAGAATGACTGCTTTTGTTGATATTCTTGAGATTTTCTGCAACATTTCAAAACAAGTGCACTAGGTGAATTTGTACAATGATGGTTCAGAAATTTCTCAAGGTTATGCATGCCAGAAAACTGGTTTTCATGCACACCAACTCAGTAGTGCCTTAAGAAAAGGTTTTCACTGCTGGGTTATTCATTTTTCTTTTTTTTTCTTTTTTTTACCTCTCCTTTTCTCTCTTTTTTTTTCTTGATCCTGACTATGCCCATGAAGGAATTTCATGATTTCCCCTGAAACCATGCCCATGAAGGAATTCATACTCAGAATTTATTCATCTTTTTGTTTTCTATTTTTTGATTTTTTTGTATTTTCTATTTTTTCTTGAAATCCATGATCATGTTGATTGTTTTGAAGTGGAAGAGGGAATCTCTTCCACCTTCTGTGTATCCAAACTATCAAGTTGTTTGCAAGAATTCTTCTTTAGTCAGAGGTGTATGGTATACCCTGAGGCGATGTCCATTCACTACCAACTTTCTTCGTGACCCATCAATAGGGGATAAACGAGCTGCTCCATTGTTAAATACCTCTTCAATCCAGTAAGGTCCCAACCATCTAGTTCTCAGTTTTCCAGGGAAGTCTTCATATTGAGAATCAAACAGTAAAGCCCAATCTCCTTGTTGAAGTTTCCTCTGCTGAATGTGACTGTCATGCCATAGCTTCCTCTGCTCCTGAATTACCTCAGTTTGGTGCAGAGCATCCAATCTAAGTTCATCCAATGCATTCAGTTATAGAATCTGTCTGCATGCCTACAACAATTCAATTCCAATTTCTAGTGCTGTGCGCAATGTTAGTAGCTCAAATTCAATAGGTAAGAGAGGCTTTTTACCAAAGACTAGTTCATAAGGTGTGAATCCAGTAGTGGACTTCCAAGTAGTATTGTAGGCCCAAAGCTGCTTCAGGTAATTTGTCTAGCCAATTTCTCCTATGAAAAGCTACTATTTTTGTCAAGATGCGTTCTAGTTCCCTGTTTGTTACTTCAACCTGGCCATTTGCTTGTGGGTGGTAAGGTGATGATTTCCTATGTTTGATTTCATACAATTCTGTAAATGCTTTTATGACTTTGGATGCAAATTGGGGTCCTTGGTCTGTGGTGATAGACCGTGGAGCTCCAAATCTCTGAAAAATCCGAGTATACAAGAAATCAGCGACCTTCTCTTCACGAGCATGTTTGAAAGCACGCACCTCTACCCACTTTGTCGGGTAATCGGTGCATACTAGAATATGCACCTTTCCTTGAGAAGGTGGATCAATAGGTCCTACAAAATCAAGCCCCCACCTCTCAAATGGTTCTAAAACCATTTGAGGCTGCGATGGCATCTCATTTGTATGAGTGGGTTTCCCCATTCTTTGGCATGCATCACAATGCACGATGTACTTTTCACATCCTTGTGAAGAGATGGCCAATAATATCCTATCCCCAAGATTTTTCTAACTGTGCTTTTTACAGAATAGTGTCCACTTGAGGGTTCATCATGACAAGCTCTAAGGATATCATACACTTCATCCTTTCGGATGCACCTACGTAACACATGGTCAGGACTGCACTTAAAAAGCATACCCTTAATCCATTCGAAAGAAGAACTCTGTTTGATCAATTGTTTTTTCTGTTTTGAAGTAAAATGTGGAGGAACTTTCCCTGTGACCAAATAATTGGCTATATCTGCAAACCAAGGTGATTGAACTGATATAGCAAATAGTTTTTATCAGGAAAAGTGTCATCAACTAATTCCCCTTCATCTGTGTTCTGCAACCTAGACAAGAAATCTGCCACAACATTAGCTTTTCCTGGTTTGTTGATTATGGTGATATCAAATTCTTGCGACAACAACAACCAACGAATAATTCTTGCACTTACCATAGGTTTATTCATCAAATACTTAATGGTTGTATGATCTGTGTGAATAAATATTTGATAACTTGTGATATAATGCCTGAATTTGTTGATGGCATAAATTACTGCTAGGAATTCTTTCTCAGTTGTTGTATAATTTTTCTCTGCTCCTGTCAAGTTCTTGCTAATGTTGTAGATGGTATAATGTTCACCATTATCAATTTGTCCTAATGCTGCTCCAATTGCTGTATTGGAGGCATCAGTCTGAATGTGAAATGGTAATGTCCAATTAGGTCCTCCGAGCACAGGTGGAGTTATCAATTTCTCTTTCAAAGCTTCAAATGCTTCACGACACTTTGCGAGTCCGGGAGAATTCAGAATCTTTAGTCAATAAGGCAAACATAGGGCTGGCTATTGTACTAAAGTTGGGAATAAACCTGTGGTAAAAACCAATGTGTCCTAGGAAGCTTCTGACATTAGTCTGAGTTTTAGGAGGAAGGAGATTCTTGATAATTTCAACTTTCTTTGGATCAACTTGGATCCCTTCAGGAGAGATGTGATGACCAAGAACTATCCCTTCCTTCATCATCATGAAGCATTTATCTGGATTTAAGGATAAGTGGTATGTTTCACAGCGAGTTAAGACTTTGTCAAGATTTTCCAATGTAAAATCAAAAGTTTGTCCACATCTTGTGAAATCATCCATGTAAATTTCAACACTTTTGGTGGTCAGATCAGCAAAAATTGCTAGGACTGCTCGTTGAAAAGTTGCTGGGGCATTACACAAACCAAAAGGTAAAACCCTATAGGCAAATGTTCCCCATGGACATGTAAAAGTTGTCTTTTCTTGATCTTCAGGTGCAATCTGAATTTGATTATATCCACTAAATCCATCAAGAAAACAAAAGTATCTTTTTTCTAGCAAGAGTATCTAACACTTGATCTATGAAAGGTAATGGAAAATGGTCTTTGTATGTCACCTTATTCAATTCTCTATAGTCTACACATACTCTCATTTTTCCATTTTTCTTAGGAACTATTACCAATGGAGAAACCCATTGGCTATCGAAATTGGGTAAATGAATCCTACTTCCAGGAGTTTTCAATTTCTTCTTTCACAATATCTCTTAAGGCAGGATTCAATCTTCTTTGAGGTTGTATGACTGGCTTGACTTCTTCAGTATAGATTCTATGGGTACATATATCAGGATGAACTCCTGACATATCTTTGTAGTTCCAAGCAAAAGCATGAACATGCTTCTACAAAACAACTATCAATTTTTCTTCCTCTTCCCTAGTAAGCTGGTTGTAGATGTTCAAAAATTTGCCTAGTTGGACTTCTATTTGTTTTGTATTTAGAAGGACTGAATTCACTCCTTCATACTTGGTGTTTAAGGGATTAAGAGGACATTCCTTGAGATGGGAGAAAAGAAGCAGTTTCTATTTTATTGCTACTTGAGGGAAGCATATCTTGTATGGAACAGTGAGAAGGAAAAATTAGATGATGGTGCCATCCATGTGGTAGTGAAACAAAGTTTCCCTGTGATAGCATAGATGATTCATCTTCAGATTTTTGATTCTCCTCATTACTTATCAATTGTTGGATATTTGTTGCTTCCTCTTCTAAACCTTGTTCATGAAGAACATTCATCAGGATTGTTTCATTTTCTAAGTTTTCTGTGTCACTGAGGTCTTATGTGTGTTCTCTTACTACTAAGGTAGCTAGTGTAGAAATGACCTCTTCTGGTTCCTCATCTGAGTCGAGAAAACCATAACTGACCTAAAAATTTGCTAGATGGTTTTGCAGGAGGATATAAAGAAATTTGTTTCAGCTCAATACCATTTGAAATAGTCATATTTCCGGATCTGCAATCTATGAAGGCTGCTGCAGTTGCAAGCCAAGGTCTTCCCAAAATAATGGGATATCCATGTGCTAAATTTCTTGGCTGTAAAACCAAAAAATCTACAGGGAATTCCCAAGAAGAAACTTCTATAGGGACATCTTCAATGATTCCTTCAGGTTTTGCAAGCGACCTATCGACCATTTCTAAAGCTGTAAATGTGGGGCTTGAGATGTTTGAGCTGTAATTGTTCCATTGTATCTTTAGTCATGACATTTATTGCAGCTCCTAGATCCACTAAAACATTTGATATTGGTACTTGAACCTATGGTGACTGTGATAACTGGGCTTCCTGGATCACTATACTTTGGAGGTAGTAGTTTTCCAGATAAGAGATCAGCTATCTTCCCTTCAACTTGCATAGTCTTGGGGAATGCTTTCTTCTTTCTTCCTGCTCTTTTAATGCACAAATTTTGGACAGTACTGTTAATTTCTGGTATTTCCTTAATGGCTTGCAATAAGGGCAATGAGATAGTCAACTTTTTGAGTTCTTTGACCAATTCTGACTCAAAAATTTTTGGTATTGCATTAAGTCTTTCAGGATATGGAACTATCCTTGGTAATTGTTCTGCTTGTGTCTCTTTTTCTATTGTTGGATCCAATTTTTTTGTTTCTATTGTTGGTTGGATTCTCTCTGGTTTTGATGATTCTTGCTTTTCATTATCTTTGATTTCCATTAAAACTGGTTCAGGTACAACTTTCCCTGAACGGAGTTGGATATCACTACAATCAAGAACATTAATTTCAATATTTTCTTCGACTTGACCACATAGACAGGGAGGTGTCTGTCTTACACTGTTTGGATTAGTGGTAGGTGAGTTGGCAATTGAGGTTGTTTCACTTGTTGTGTTTGCTGTTGTTTTTCTTAAAAAAATTTATTAGGTGCGAGGCAACAAATCTTGAGTTTGACCTTGATTCCTTTGCTTGCCTTGGATAGGATTGGTATTGCTTGATTCCACTGTGGTTGGTTTTGCACCCAATGTGGATTAGTCTGATTTTGATTCCAAGTTGGATTGTTTTGATTCCATGAGGGGTTGTTTTGATTCTGATTCTAGGTTGGGTTACTCCAATTTGATTGTGGCCATTCTTGGGAATTTGTCCATTGAGGATAATTCCAAGGACGTTGGGGTGGTTATGATTGTCCCCAAGGCATAGTACCAGGATTATGCCCCCAATTTGTAGGAAAACGAGGGGGATTTTGATATTGAGAGAAATTTCCCCCTTGTTTTGGTCCAATATAGTTGAGTTCCTCGGTCTGGTTTTCTAACACGGTTTTGAGTTGTGGTAGCGGTGGCATTGATCGGTTGAATGCCTTTTTGAACGAGATACTACAAATGGTTGAGATAGATGTTTTATTCAAAGGACATTCCTGCAAAGCATGTTTACTTCTACATCTTGGGCAATAAATTGCCAAAGGTTCTATGTTTTTAGCTTTTGCAGAGATTTCCCCTAAAGTAGTGTTTAGATGCACTAGGATATCGGTTTTGAAATTTGCAAGTTCCTCTATCGGGTCCTTTACATCAGTGCCATTTGTGCGGCTTTTTCTTCTTCTCTGCTTAGTGCGAGAGTAATTCCTGTAGAGATCCATAATTTCCTCATTACTGAGAGTGGTTACATCCCCTTTTCCCATCAAATCCAGAACTTCTCTGGATTCATCTTGCAATCCTCTCAAAAATATGGTTTTACATAATTCTGGTTCTACTAGTCCACATCTCCTTTGAACAAAGGAGAACCTATCAAGATAATCTTCCAAGGTCTCATCATCTTCCTGCTTGATTCTAAATAACTCATCTTTTCTATTCCTTACACGGCAGTATTCCTGATATTTGTCTAAAAAGACAGTCTCCATTTGATCCCAGGTTCTTATGGAATTTGGCTCTAAGCTCATGAACCAGCGTAATTTTGAATCCTTGAGAGTTGAGGGAAAAACCTTAAGTTTTTTATTGTCATTTATATAATCATAGGTCCGACACACTACCTTGAATTCAAACAAAAACTGGTCGGGATCTTCGAGATACAACACCTCGAAAGGTTGGAAGTGCTGAAGGTGAAATGGTCTTCATGGGAGAGTTTTGTGTTGGATTCGAGATGAATAGGATATTCAAATGTTACGGACGGTTGGAGTATATCCTGATCATCCCCTTCATTATGAACATAGCCATGCTGGCCATCTACATTGCCTCCTTCTGCCATAGTTTCTTGTTTCCTAGGAGAAGTTAAAGCTTTCCAAATTGTTCTCTCAAGAGGTCCAAGCTTCTCTATTGATGAGTCTGATGAATTATCTTCCTTAAGATATTCTGTTGATAAATTTGGTGATTTTCCTTTCTCAAAATGTTCTACTGATGGTGAGACTGGTGATTTTTCTTTCAATCTTTCAGGTAGTTCAAACACAGGTGATTCACCCCTTAGGCGTGAAGATCTCCTTAATGGGACAAGCCAGGGATCCTTTGGGGTATCCCTAGACTTACTCATTCATGTTTACTCCTAAATGACATAAATTAAGTCAATAGTTGTTATCTTACTCTACTTGTTATATTCAGATTTTAACTTGAATGTTCACAGTTTAGTCTGATTACAGCTATTGGACTATTTGTTTTCTTCTGACAACACTATTCCCTGACAACGGTGCCAAAATGATGCGTAGTCGTTATACCATCATTAATTCTCAATGAATCTATCAATCCAGGGCAGTGTACAAGGCTATCTACGGGAGAAGAAGTGAAACAGCTATAACTTAGGTCAATCTAGGGCAACAAGTCTTATTGGTGGAACCGGTTGTGTGGGGGGTTTTGGAACATTCCTATCTCTAAATTGCATAAATTAAATCTTAATCTAAGTTGCAGAATTGGAAACTAATCATTAACTATAGAAATGAAGTCCTAATTACAATTGGAGAATGAGACCTAATTATATTGCAGAATTAACGAGTTGCAGAATTGAAAGTCTGATCCTAATTGCGAAAGGAAATCTAATTACTTTTGCAGTAATGAAAGTTTAGATCTAATGTGGAAATAAAAACTATCAAAGTTATGTAACGTGAAGGTTGTCAATCTTACATTCAGATTTTGACAGACAAAACATAAAATGCAGGAAATTCCTTGAAAAATAGTAAATTATAGAAATAACAATCTGAAAATAAAGTGGAAACTTTCCTTGAAAGTAAGATTGCAACTAAAAAATTAAGCACAAGATTAATCTAAGCATAAATAAACTAATACTGCAAATATTGTCAACTATTTACAAGCAATTGAAATAACAAGTTCTACAACTCATTCTGTTGTAGCAAAATCAGAATAAAAACCTACTTTGTTAGTCCTCCTCCTAGGTCTAGAAGTGGCCAACCTCTTTGTCCAGAAGAAGGTGTAAGTCTCTCTCTTTTTCTAAATCTTAATCACACTCATTTACAAGTAATTTGAAATAGAACTGGTGCACTTTATTGATCAAAAGACATGATTACAAGAATTCTATTGAAAAACTGTTACAGGACTGTAACAGTCAATTTCTAGTTATACTCTGTATTTTATGCTAGCTTCCTTACTCTATTTTCTACCTCCTTTTCTATCTACTAGGCTCAACCTGAATGGGAGCAATATTTATAGCTATCCTATGATCTGATTACAAACAAAGAATATCTCAAAAGATCTAATCCTACAATGCTGCAACAAATTATGGTTTTATCCTAGAAGAGGACTAAAACCTGATCTTTCCCTTAATGATGGCTTTGGTCGGCAATGACGGCAAAGACAGATGGAAGATATTTCTCTTTACTTTTTCCAACCTTTATTTCCCTTTTTCCGGCTTCAAAAATCGGTCAAAAGGTCAAAAACACATTATGTTCTTCATTCCGAAGATAAGTGGCTTCATTCCGAAGACAATGCAGTTTTCATTCCGAAGATCGCTCATTCCGAAGATACTGCATTCTCATTCCGAAGATCGCTCATTCCGAAGATACTGCATGCTTCATTCCAAAGATCCGCTCATTTCGAAGACGCTGCATTCTTCATTCCAAAGATCCGCTCATTTCGAAGATGCTGTGTTCCTTCATTCCGAAGATATCTGTTCATTCCGAAGATACTTCGGAATGAACAAATGTATGCTTTTCCAGTGATTTCTTCTGCATCTCTCAGGTGGGTTATCTCCTAAGATCAAATTCTAATGGTCTTCATCCCTTTCCTCATGTGAATTCCATGCCTTGCTATTTATGGACAAGTGGCTGGAATTTATATGGGAAAGACCAATTTTTCTTGCACGACAACGGTTTGCTTGCAGCTTGTTGCCAGGATTTAGGTGAAGTAAATGCTTGAGACAAATCAAAACATGATTAGTGAAATGCTGCTATTATTCTAAGCATATCCCATTGTAGCAAATCATAGCAAAAAGAACACAAAACTATGCAAAAAGCTGTAAAATCAGCATATAATATTTCAAATACATTGATCATGCAAAATGGTTAATATACGACATATTGAATCAACTTAACTAACATATCGAGATAAAACATAAGAGTTTATAGGCATTTTTAGTGTACAAAACATGTTATGATTGAGGCATTTCCAGGCCTCATCAGTGAGAGCTGGGTTTTTATTCAAGTTAGATGTTAATAAGGTGTATGATAGGGTATCTTGGGCCTTTCTTTTCAGTGTTTTGCAGAAATTTGGATTTTGTGAAGGTTGGATTAAGTTAGTAAAGGTATGCATCTTGTCGGCGTGGTTTTCTATTCTCGTCAAAGACTCTCTGTAAGGGTTTTTTTATTCTCATCATGGTCTCCATCAAGGTGATCCATTGTATTCATTTATTTTCATTCTTATGGTTGAGGCTATTGGAAGGTCTATTTCTTGGTGGAATAATAATTTTAGGATGTGCCTGACGCTTCCTTATAACCCGATTTCCCATCAATAATTTGCTGATGAAACTCTAATTTCTTGTGTTGCTTCGGTGGTCATGACCAAGGAAGTCAAATCTCTTTTAGATTGTTATGAAAGGGTGGCTAGCCAACAGATCAATTTTTTGAATAGTAATTTATTTTTTATAAATACTCTAGAAGTGAGGCAAATAAGGATTGCTAAAATTCTGAATTTCCAGATTGCCTCTCTTACATATTCCTATATTGGTCTTCCTATTTTTATTGGTTAAGCCAAAGATGCTCTATGGACTTCAGTGGTTGAAACAATTCATCAAAAGTTAACATCTTGGAAGGTGGCTCTTCTGAGCCAAGTGGGGAAGATGGTGCTAGTTAAAAGTACTTTACATAGTATCCCTATCTACTTTCTATCCTTGTTCCATATTCTAGATAAAGTGAAAGAAAATTTGGATAGCATTTCGAAGGCTTTTTTATGGGCCATCCCGAAGCTTAAAGGTAAATTTGATTTGGTCTCTTGGGAGCAGCTTTGTAGAAGGAAGAAATATGGTGGTTTAAATCTAAAGTGTGTTGCTTGGATGAACAAGGATTTGGTGGCAAAGCTAGGTTGGAAGGTAGCCTCTAATGTTGACCATTTGTGGTGCCAAATTTTGAAGGCTAAGTATAATTTTTATTCTTTCATTTTTTATCTCCTCCCTTCTGGTGGGTCAAATTTTTGGAACAGTCTTGTAAAATCTTAGGAGTTTATCAATATTAATTGTAGATGTCTTATCGATAATGGGAGGAACGTGAATTTATGGGAACATGCTTGGTTGAGAGATCATCCCTTGATTGAGGACATTCATTTTAGAGACTTAATTGAAGGGTCTAGGTTTACTGGTCTTTTGAAAGTGGTTGACTTTACTGAGGATCATGGAGGTAAAATTATTTGGACCAATCCTTTTCCTATGGTGAGGAACACTAGGGATCTCCAGATCTAGAAATTTCTTATGAAGGATCTCCATATTTATGTGGTGCAATAAGAAAATATGGAGGATCGATTGATTTGGAAAGCTAATAGTGTGGGTTTATATTCTGTCAAGTCGGGTTATGATCTCCTTTGTGTAGAAGGGGATGGTATTTTTCCTCATGGTATTATTTGATTAAAGCACTTAACCCCCAAAGTCAATATATTTTTTTGCTGGCAGTGCATAATAAGATTCTTACAGTTGAAAATATTCATAAAAGAGGCATATGTCTAGTTAACATGTGTTATATGTGTAAAGAAGCCTGGGAATCGTCTTCGCACTTACTTCTTAATTGTGGGGTCTTTCAAAAAATTTTGCTATCCATTATTTGTAGGATTGGTGTAAGTTGTATTCTTCCTAATTTAGTAATAGATTGTGTTTTGCAGTGGGCTTCTCCCTTTTCATCACCCATACTTAGGTGTTTTTGGAAATTTCTTTTACCTCATGTGATGTAGGGGGTATCGAAAGATAGGAATTTTCGTGTTTTTAAATATAAAGAGTCTTCAGCATTTTCATTGAGCTCTCGTATTCTTTGGAGAATAGTGAAGAATTTCTCGAGTGCCTTTAAGGAGTATAAATTTTTGGAGGCTTATATTTCCTATGAAGTGTTAATTGAGCAGAGTCTTGGTTTTAGGCATATTGATTGCCCCCCACCAGCTCCTGATCCTAGGAGTTTTGTTCGTTGGACCCCTCCCCTTGTTGTCTAGTATAAATTGAATTTTTATGGGGCCTCTAAAGGTAACCCAGGGTTAGCTAGTGCCAGGGGGGTCATTTGTGATAGAAGTGGCAATCTGGTTCTTGCCTTTGCAAAAAATATTGGTGTTCACTCATCCCAGTTTGCTGAAGCAAGGGCAACCTTTTTAGGCTTGTCTTTGATTAGATATTTGGGAATTCATAAAGTTATTATCAAGGATGATTATTTAAATATTATAAACATGCTAAAATATTCTTACCACACAAGTTGGAGGGTGGATAATTTGATTGATGAAGCCATTGGAATTATTCGGTCCCTAGATGAAGTTTTGATTGTGCATATTTTTAGAGAAGGCAATTCAGTAGTAGACTTGATGATAAATCTAGGGGTATATCATTTAGGATATTTTGTTTGGAAGGACTTCTCTCTAGAAATTTTTTATTGTGTTAATAATAATTTTCATTAATTCCTGATAGGAGGTTTTCCTTCACTTGCTTTGGTGGGTGGGGCTATGGATTAGCTACAGTAGTTGGTTGAAGTGCAAGGTGGCGGCTGAAATTTACTCCCTAGGATTCATGGAGATGTTTTCCTTTCAAATTTAAAATTTTTAATTTCATCTCCCCCTTTATTTTTGGCATTCGGATGTGTCCCGAAGCTTATCTAGCTTCCATTGGAGTGTGCCATATGCCCAAAGTCTTGTCCTCATTATGCGGTGTTAGTTCTCCTTGATTGTTCTTGATTTTGGGTAGTAAAATTATTATGCAAATTGGTTTTGGACCTTTTCTATCATGTCTCCTCACTTGTTTATTGGGTGGTGGTGGTTGTTGCATTGGATTCGATGCGAGGTGAGTACACAGGCTAGTGTTAATTCCCTTTATTGAGATTGGTTTTGGGGTAATCATTGCTAGAGTCAATCTTTGTGCCTATGCATGTTGGTACATTTCCATATTATTGCCTTGGTTTCATCTCTTGTGATGTGCACTTTTGATTATCTTACACTTACATGTAGATATTTTATGCTATGGCCAGTTGGCAGTGTGTGGAGGATTTGTTTGTTTGGGTGTATTTTAGGTGGCCTTTACCCTTTTGATGTTAGGTTTATAAGGATGTTCATGTTTATGCTTTGGTTTTTATGCTCCTTCATGTTTTTCCTCTTATTTTTTTTCCTTGGTGCGTTCTCTTCTTTTCGGAGCATGGGTGGAGAATATTTGGCTATTTGTCTATTCTCGATGTTCATGAGACTTTGGTTTTATGGACTTTTATTTTTGACTTGGGGATTTTCGTTTGGCCTATGATGGGGGTGAATGTCTATTTGTGACATTCACCCACATCTGATCAAGCCTTGGTGGTTTTGGAGAGTTTGAGTGAGGACTCTAAGGATGTTTATTCCTTTTCTATGGGTTCTATATCAGAGAAGATATCCCGCAAGGTTCATATTTATACTAAAGGCATTAAGGGATCTGCGGTTAAGAACTCTACTATTGAGATCAAAAATTCCATGGTTTTTTATGTTGCTACTCCAGTGAAGGGGGGTCCTTCTTTTGTCAACGTGGCAGAAGGTAGTGGCACCCGTAAGTCATTATGTCTTAATGGTAAAAATAGGGATGTGGTGAAGTCCTCTTCCTTTTTCACTGAGGAAGATGTGGAGGTTCTTCCCAGAGATTTTTTTAAGGATAAAATGGTAGATGATGTCTATTCCCCGAGGGAAGCTTCTTCGAAGAAAAGTGCACTTTTTCATAGTTTAAAATTGATCAAAATTAAGCAATGTGCAATTTGGAGTTCTATAAATATGGCATTGGATTATGCTAAGGAGGTTGCTCAAATTTCTGGTAATATTGCCCATGAAATTGACTCAATGATGTAGAACTCTCTCGGTTCTCTCATTGTTTGCTTTCATCTTTTTTTCCTTGATGTTTTTTGGAGGGCCTCTTTTCTTTGTTGTGTTTTGTGGTTTTCTCTTATGGATGCCTTTGTGGTAGGTTTCTCTATAAAATGTTATGGGGTCCCTTTCAAAACCCTCCTTCTTCTTAATAGTACAAAAAAAAAAAACCATTTATGCAATCCACAAATAAACTATGCACAAAATAATCCATAAAAACTTACATATAAATATGAAAATACCCTTGAGGTAGGGCAACAACAAATTATTTTCTTGAATGAAGGAACTACTCCAATATCATTTCCATGAGCCAAGAATCTTACAAAGAATACTTTATATCACTTATGTTTTATAATGACAATCTCTCTTCTTTATATACCCTTCTTTCTAAACCCTTGTCCCACTCACTAATATAATAAAATATTAAAATATATCCACCCTAGTGTTATGGGTGGCAATTACAAATATCCATAATACCCATACACAATATAATATTATATTCTCATATTCCTATTATTAGGTTATGTAGACACCAAAACAACACCAATCTGATTATGTGACTGCAAGCACTGATCGCTTTGACACACACAACCCTCAGAGGTTAAACAGTGGTCCTAACCACCTTTGTAGCAATTTTGGAAGGTCAAAAGGTAGTTTGGCACATTCAGGCAGTTTGCTCAGTATTCATCCCTCCAAGGGATGAATTCTAACTTTGATCCGTCTCACCCAGGGACAAATTCTGAATTCGTCTTTGGTCAGGATGAATTCCAGGTTTAACGGGCAAAAAGAAGAATGGTGCCAAGTGGCAGCCGAAGACTGTCAATTTATGACTCCTGCCTTGCATGCACGTGTAGGTGGGTAGATTGGCCGTTGGAGGACTGTCACAAGGGTAGTCATGGAAGCCCAAGTCAGGGAGGAGTCTCCTCCCTCTTGATAAGGCATGGCCACCACATGGCACCCCTACATGGCCCTCCAAAGAGACCCCCTTGGGTCTATAAAATGGTGGACTTTCCCACCCAGAAGGGACACAAGTTGGAGGCATTTTCAAGCAATGAATTGCTACAAAATTGAACACCCCATTGCACCATTTTTCTATTCACCTCTTCCACATCCTTAATCTCTTTTGCAAGAGAGGTTATTGGGTGGCTTTTGGAAGTGTGGATCCGAACCCAAACCCGACATTTGACCACAGTAATCTACCAATTTGCCGACAACCCATCACAAGAGATTTTGGGCCTATCCCAAGTGGATTGGTGCCAAAATCAAGTTCTAACGATGGGCGGCCCGCTTGGGCGCCCCACACTTTCTAAGTTTAATTTTAATTTGTTCTTCTATAATTCATCTAGATTCCATTCCATTCTATGCTGTCTAGATAGTTTGTAGCTTCGATTTCATAATGTTTTAATCATATCTCATCATTTTTTTGTCACTTTTGTTGTCCCACTAACTTGCAGATAGCGACGTCAAATTCTCGTTGATGGAGGTCAAATTGGGAGAATCCGACCATTTGGGTCATCCCAAAATGCCCCCAATTAGCTAACCCCTATGTTTGTAGGTATTTTGGAGATCCCGAGGTGTGACATTTGAGTGGCATCAACTCGGCGTTTTAACACAGTCGAATTCGTCCTACCCGGGGATGAATTACAGTTGAATTCATCCTGCCCAGGGATGAATTTTAGTTGAATGTGAATGGGCAGAGTTTCACCGACTGTTTTGATGACAGTGGCCCTTTGGTAATGTTTTCTGGTCTCTGTCAAAATTGCAGGTCACTTAGAATCATTTCATGCATCATTTTATTCAGTCTTAGGCATATATTCTTCATTGTTTGTAGAGAACAAATGTTTTATATTTGCAGAAGGTGCTACTAACGCCTTTGTTGTTTCTTTGAACATAGGAGTAGCAGCAAATATCAAATAATCATCAACACCAGTGGTGGCAACGCTTTGGCCCGCCCATTTTTCATGTGGGCACGCGGAAAGAAGATCATTATTCGCTTTTGTAATGAAAATATGTTAACGCTCCTAGCCCCTAAAAAGGGAGGAGACGTCTTTGTAACCGAGGTTAAGAGAATTAAATAAGAAGGGTTGTGCTTTCTATACCTTTGTTCTTTCATTTTTGATTTGTCTCTTTTCTTTGTTTTGTTCATTTCAAAGTCATAGGATTAAAGCGTTATATTGTGTTTTACACTGCATAGCTTTAGTGTTTCTTTTTATTTCCGAAATCTTGTGCTTTCAGTGGCGATCATGGTGGGACGCTGTCCCATGGTTTTAAGATCAAGAAACTAATCAGATTTTTGTGTTTTGTGCTTGACAGGTACCATTCTTCAAAAGCAGACTGTAATTCGTCTTTGCCTATGGCGAATACTTTACTATAATTCGTCTGACCCTGAGACGAATTCTAATTTGTCTCAGACAGGGACGAATTCTATTCTGTAATTCATCTCATAGAGGGACGAATTTCTGTCTGTGAATTTTTAGAGCCGAGGATCAGAAACAGTAGGTCTAGGTAGAGAAAGGTAAAGGTTTTAAAACTGTTCCTGTTACTTTCTATTTTTCTATTTCTATTTTCCTTCAAATTTTGCCTTCTTAAAGAAAGTAGCTACTTCTGCCTGTTTCATTTTTTTTTTAATAAAAGGAACCACACACACATCACGTGGCATTTTTTTAACCAAGGAGCTGGTCGTAAGACCCCAGTCCTTGAGCAAGACCAACAGTGGGTTCATCACCACCTTGGCTTGACTTTTACATCCATTTCCCCTGATTATCATTGTTGTTAGGCGTAAATCCTGACGAAAGTTGACCGAGTGTCACTGGGATGATTTCCAGCATGTGAGGATAAGTCTTCTATGGTAGGTGTCATTAACAGGACAATCCCCCTTCCGTATTGCCTACGTACCACGTACCATCTGCTCTCACGTACCTATAGTTTCCCTCTCATAAGGGCGGGTATATAGAGAGGTTGGTATATTGGCCGGGAAATGGTATATTGAAGGGGCGACCATTTATGGGAGTTATATGAGCCTTCATTACGCATTTAAACGTTCTTCAAAACTTTCAAAAACAAAACTAAATCATCAAAATGCACTAAAACCAGTTTAGGACACACCATTAATATTTAAAAGAGATAATCACCGTTTGTGTATGTGTGTGTTCATTTCTGCTTAGTGTAACAAAAAATCATAAACGAGATAAAATTTGCTTAGTTGGTAGAAGAGCACCACAATGGTGTACACCCGAAGCCAATCCCAATCAAGGGCAGAAGCTACGAAAAGTGTACAAGGAGTGGGCGCAAATCGCCTTCGCTTTATCCCTGAGGACTTGGCCATATCGCCTTGGCGGTCTGGACCACAAGAGAGTCCGCATCATTCCACGTCAAGGTGGAACTATAGGGATACCCCCTTGGGGGACATGCCCATTCAACATAGCCCCTTTCAGGAAGAAGCTTTACATGTGGCACTCAATGTAAATAAAAGACCGCCTTTCAAGGCTAGATATGAGTGGCCACCACACAACGAAGCACTAGAGAGGCACAGTGCCCATGAGGAGAGACAACATGACTATGGCATCTCTCCTTTGCCTCCCATCATTGTTAGAACTAAAAGACAAAACCTAGAGCGTAGGGCTCTCCACATAGGGCGAGCTAACTCCGCCCACCCCCTTCACACCTATGAAATGGAGTACGAGGAACACCATCAAATTCCTCGAGAGCAATATATAGTGTGGGAGCCTTGCACTTTCGCACCTGCTAGATACCATGGTCACACATCAAGGCCAGAGCCCTAGGTAAATGTCGCCAACCTCGACAGAGGGAAGCGACCCATTGAAATCTTGGATCATCAAGACCGAGGAAAATACATAGGAGAAACATTCAAGCCTCCTATGCCCAAGATGGTGGACCAAATTGATGTGGCAATCGCCAGACATGCCTCCCACCAAGCTCGAATCACGTGGCTTGAGCAAGGTCATCAGGAGTTAGAGCGCTTATACCGCCTTAACAAAGAGCGCATGCAGTGCAAAGCGGACGAGTTGCTCTATAAACTACCTGAGAGGGTGCCAACCCCTCACACCCAAAAAGTAGAACAATATGAGAGGTATAATCCTTTGGTGTAGGACAGGTCTCCGTGACCTCGTCAAGCTTTGCCTCCGAGACCCCATAGACCTGAGAGGGAGGCCACTCCCTGAAATAACGATGGGTACCCTCAGAGGGGACTCACTCAGGGTCATAGGTCTTTTCCAGAGACTCCTTAGGAATTTTATGAGGAGTGTGAACCAGAAATAGAATGGGCCGAAATGCCCTATCAAGGCGGGAGGGCTGCCATTCGGCCACCCCCCCATAGGCCTCCAGTCTCCCATAACTCATAATGGGAGAAAACAAAAGAGGAAGAAATTAAGTCTTTCGATGCATACAAAGCGCTATTAGAGCGTTTAGAGTCTGTGGAGACCAAAGATTCTGGGCACCAAAAGCCCATGTTACGTCAACTACGCAGTCATCTAGTGCATCCGTCAGTGCCCACACCTCTTTACCCCAAACATTTCAAGTTGCCTTAGTTGGCAGTATTTAAAGGTGAAGAGAATGCCCAAGAGCATGTGACAAGATTCCTGAGCCAATGCTTCGACATTCAGGATAATGATGCGCTGTTGCTAAGGACATTCATAACCACATTCATAGGTCCTGCCTTGGATTGGTTCACACAGTTGCCGAAGCACATCATAAATAACTTGGATCAATTAGTAGATGCATTCCTTGAACACTTTGCCTTCAACACCAAGAAGGCATCACTGAGTGATCTGGCCAGCCTCAGGAAATATGAGGAAGAGACAATGGTGGCTTACGGGAATCGATGGAGGGCTCTGCTTTCTAAGCTACCTTACCTTCCCCCTATGTCCAACCTCACACAAATGTTTTCACGGAGTTGTCTGAGATCAATCTCTGGGCTATTGCAGCTGCAGCAATATGCCATCTTAGAAGAAGCTTTGGCGCAAGCCAAAGTTATTGAAGAGATCAAAATACAGGAAGGCAAAATCGCCAAGCCTAAAAAGAAAGAGTGGAACAAAAACACTAAGACCGGGACTACGCAACCAAAACCCGCTACGGTTAATCAAGTTACGATAAATGTTCCTACGCCTGCTCAAGAAACACAACCTCAAAAGGCTAATTATCAGGCAGTGCCTCCTAGTAATTATGAAAGAGAAAATAAAAAATAGGAGCAAAATCAGCAGCGTCACCCTAGGTGACAATTCACCCCTTATACGGAGTCTAGGGACTCCCTATTTGATCGCTTGTCAATGGCAAATTTAATCACCCTTCTAGAAATCCAAACCATAGATCCTAACACTCCCAAGCCTAAGGGATACAAAGAGGATTTATATTGTAGGTTCCACAGGCGAAGGGGACATGACCTGAATGGATGTTGGAAATTCAAGGGATTAATACAAGATTTGATTGATAATAAAACATTAGCAGTGGACAACCCCATAGCGCCAAATAATCAATAGATGGGGGTTTTCAAGGACCCTTTGCCTGCCCATGAGGCACAGGCAAAACCTCTTCAGGTCAATGAGGTGCGACCGAATCTTCCCATGCAAATATTTGTGGGAATGATCAGCATAGTGACCAGGAACAAGAAATACCCAGGAGTTGCCCCCACGACAGGTACAAGAGAAGTTCCAACAATGTCGCAACCTCAACAACACATTATGCAGTTGCCTCCACCTAGACCCGAGGTCATGATACGGACCAAACTCACACAGAGTTTGCGGACCACATCGGCTAGGATTTCCATTTATGAGCTTATACATCAATTAGCACCCCATAGGGAAGCTCTCATGGAAATTTTGAAAGCCATCGATTTACAGCCTCACGAAGCGAATTCTTTCAATAACTTCTTGGGACATGTAAAATGATGTACCGAGCCAGTCATTACCTTCAGAGAGGATGAAGTTAAAATAGTATCGAATGACATGGCAGATCCACCCCTACATGTTATCGTGCGGGTCAACGGGATCCCGTACAAGAGAGTGTTGGTAGATACTAGCTCATCCAGTAACATCATTACCACTACATCATTAAAACATTTGAAGCTGCCAGCCTCTCATATCATGGCTTCCACATAGACACTACGAGCATTCAATGATGTGATATGCTCGATAGTCAACACAATTGTTCTACCCGTCCAGGTAGGACAAAATACGATACCTACATTGTGCCATGTTCTGGAAGGCGAGATGGCATACAACATATTGCTAGGGTGGCCATGGATCAGGGACATGAAGTGTGTCCCTTCGATAGCTCACTAGTGTCTAAAGTATGCATTTGAAGGAGAAGTACATGTAGTCCCGATGGACTTAGAACCCTTCAAATATTGCAATGCGGTGCAACTGATGCCTCAATCTACCCTCCCATCGATGCACTTGGATTTTTAGTTAAATCCATCTAGAAAGGGTCTGATGTCGCGAGCACCATTGGTGACTAATCCATAAAAACCCTAGCTAGGTGAATCTTCATCATTTGCTCCTTCACTGCCAATGCCACCTATCATGGCTAAACAGAAGGACAAAGCGAAACAAATCTTGGAAGAGGCTTATCCCCTAGAAGAGGTGTTGCCAACGATATCAACTATCTCAATAGAAGAGATACCTAGCACAATGGAAGCTGAGACTCCTAATCCACCCAACATGTAATGGACTCAGGAAGGCCTTCCATTCCCTCCCTCTCAATCATCAACAATTACTATTGAAATGGCCAGTACGGGCCTGGGGGAGTATCTAGTGCAGAATGTTGTAGCAACGCCCGTGTTAGAGTCAGTGCAAGACATGGTGAGACCTCGCCTTCCCATCGGGATAGTTGTTCCTTTAGGCTACCCACAAAACTAGACCAATTTTGTGTATGGGGGCCTTGACCATGGTACTAAACCATGCATGCAAAAGGACAAGGATGAAGAGCCTTTTGTAGAAAATGTTAATTATCTGTCTAACCTAGACTTTGCCCTGAGATACCTTGGCCAATGCAATTGGCATGGATACGGGCTAGGTAGGTATGAGCAAGGAGTGTATGTCCTTTGCCAGCAAAGATACCAAATGTCGTATGATAAGTCAGGATTAGGGTTCAACCACCCCCTTCCCTTAGACATCTTGGTGGAAAACATGCAAGGCCTTGGAATAGGCAACAAGGGTGGATTGGCATCAAATCCTTATGCTAACTGATGAGGCCCAAAAATGCCTCATTATTGCACAATGTTTGACTCATTATTGCACAATGTTTGACTACCATATGATAAGTTAATTGCCAAATAGTTGACTAGAATATACTATTTGTTAAGTGTTTGCATGATTTTATGTTAGGAATACTATATCTCTGTTTTTGACTATTTTCAGCATTTTATGACTGATTTTGCGTGATTAAGTAGCAAGTAAGAACATGCATTTCAATTAACCAAATGTGGTATGCTGATATCCATTAACTTCTCAATGGTTTTTGAATGTTTTCCTGCCCTTCAACTTGTTTCAAATCCACATTGAAGACAAAATTTTAGGACTGTCATAAATCTGAAAATCTAGAAAAAACAGCCATATAAAAATCAGCAAGCTGTCACTTTATAGGAACACCTTGAAGTTGTCAAGCAAAGCATGAGGATATGGATGGAATGAGTTCAGAAGGACTACAGAAGACATCTGACCTATTTAGAAGCATTCCCACATGGTCTAAATAGGCAGCAATAAGGTATAACAGAGCAAGGGCAATTGTGCAGCACTGTTGCACTATTTCAGCATGGTTACTTGGTGAATGAAGTGTATAAATTTAGTAGCAGCTTAATGTACTCCTTCATGTTGATATTTTAATAAGTTTTCCATGTTCTAATTTGATTGAATTTGCAAGAAATGCCAATATTCTACAACTGTGCAACAGAACTAGAAAATGCAGTAATTTACCATGTAAATTCCAACAAGCTACCAATGAATGGCAAGGCATGAAATTCACATCCAAGGAAGAATGAAGACTATTGCAATCTGATCCTGAAGGCTAATCCACCTTAGAAATGCAGCCAAAACCATTTGGAGTCAACACAGTTGGTCATTCTAAAGATCTTCGGAATGAACACAATGTCTTCGGAATGAGAATTGCAGTATCTTCGAAATGAGCCACTTATCTTCGGAATGAAAACAAAATGTACTTTTTGACTTGTTGACTGACTTTTGGCGGTGGAAAATGGGATAAGAAGGTTGATAAAGTTAAGGGAAAATATCTTCCATCTAATTTTGCTGTCCTTGCCGTCCAAAGCCACCATGCATGGAAAAGATCAATTTGATCCTCTTCCAGGATAAACCCAAAAAACTACAGCATAATAGAAAGTTGTTTGCAAGATAGGAATGGCATATTCTGAAGTGGAGAATTATGTGTGAGATATTTCTAGACTCCTCCCACGTACTTCCACCACTGAAGATGCTTTCTAAGGGCCAATGACTACTGCTGCAACACAAACTGTCCAGATTTGCATTTATTTCAGATCCAGAATTATTGGCAAATGACTGTAAAATAGCACATAGGCTGATTTGAGCATGGGATATATTGTAAATATTTATATAAATAACATAGCTCCCTCCTTGGTTGAGCCAATTAGGAATTAGAATAGAGGAGAGTTTTCAATAGCAGCAATTAGGACTGTACAGTAATTTTTTGTAACAGTTTTCAGCATGTTTTGTCATCAATAAAAGTGCAGTATTTTATCATTTTATGTTCTGAGTGTTAATTAGTTAAGGAGTGCTTTTCACCTCCTTCTAGATCAGGAAGTATGGGCCCACTTTCAGATCTAGAAGGAGGGATTTTATGGCAGGTTTTAATCTATAATTTTGCTACAGTAGAATTAATAGATTGCTTGCCAGATTTCATTTTATTGTTTTTATTTTGTATTATGTGATTTATGTTTTCTATTATGTTTGTGTATAGCATTTGTGTGTATGTCAGCTGACAAATTATATTATGCATTTTTCCTTTGCTTTCCATGTTTCTCTACTTTAGCAACTTTCCATTTTCAGCATATTTCATTTTGCTATCAATTCCTGTAGCAGAAGCTTGACGACCTTCTGTGGCAGGGCATTGACAGGTGTTTTTAGAATAAGTTTTATTTACAAGCATCATTTCAATTCTGCAAGAGTAATTAGATTTCAATTCTGCAAAAGTAGATTAGATTTCAATTTAGCAATTTCAATTATGCAAGAGTAACTAGATTTCAATTCTACAAAAGTAACTTAGGATTTCAATTTAGCAATTTCAATTCATGCAATTGTAGTTAGATTTCAATTCTTGCAACTTAGATTTAGTTTTCAATTCTTGTACTTTATTTTAGTTTCCATTCTTCAGACTAGGTTTAGTGTGACACCAAAAGGCTAAACCAAAATCTGCTTCACCAATAATTGCTTGAAATCTGAATGCTTGAATTGTACTCTGCCCTAACCTTCTATCGTAGACAGCCTTGGACACCACCCCGGATTGATAAATCATTGAGATTAAATGATGAGATTCAACGACACTCATCATTTTGGCATCGTTGTCGGGGAACATGGTGTTGTTAGAGGGTAAAAGCAGTCAAATAATTATTATTGTGCTAAGTTATGAAGTTCAGAGTTAAATCTGAATGTAATAGTTGGTATAAATAATAATTATTGATAGTTGCATTTCAGTCCATTTAGAAAACAAGCAACCACCACCTTCAGCCCAACCTGGACAACAACCCCTGTCTATGTAAGCTGAATCTATTAAAAAAAAAAAATCACAAAAACTTTTGCACAATCAAAATAGGAGTTTACAACTTAATGATGATCCTAGAGTTTTTCATTATTACTTAAAGATTGTTTGGATTTTACCGCGCTAAACCGCAACCTAGCAATTCTTAGCCTACACAGACAATAGTTGATCTCATTAGAGGTGATCCTACCTGACAAGTAGTTGATCTGCTAAAGTTGTACACTTCTTGTCTTATTGTGCAAACCAAAAATATTTTTTTTAGCCCAACTTGTGATCATTCTGAATAATACAGGATAGGCAACCCCTGTCTATGTAGCTGAATCTGGTATAAAAAGAAAAAAACTTGCAGGAAATGTTATTGACTGCAACAACATCCAACTGTGCTAAAATAAGAACTTACCTGAGCTTGAAGAGACAAAAATCAATGGAGATACACAAAAAACCTTTAGTCCAAACACACAGAAATTAGCTTTGGATAAAGGAGAAAAACTAGAAAAATTGCACATAGAAAATTTACTTCCATTTTACAAAGGGGTAAATTTTGTCCTCCTAGGAATGAAACAAATTGAAGTGCAGCCAAGAAAATTCTTGAACATTATTAGTTGGCTGACTTATAAACAAAAAGCAAAATTGTTGCTATTTTGAAACAATATTTCAATCTCTTTACATGGAATTACAAGGGTATATCAAGATTTTATCTTGATGTAAGCACTTAACATATTTTGGGAATTGGTATTTAATTGTTTCAAGAACAGATTGACAAGATTTTGCAGACTAGGAGCCATGGACAACACTTGATTGAAGAAGTTTTCAGATATGGAGCAAGTGCTTCTTTCTCCCATTGGTAATTCATGGAGGATGCTAGTGGTGAATGGACATTGCCTTCGGGTATACCATGCACCATTAACTAAGGAGGAGTTCTTGAAGGAGATTCCATTGGATGTACACATAAGGGAAGAGAATTTCTCTTCAATATCAGATTCAGAGTGATGATAAAAAGTCAAAAAAAAAAATACAAGAAAAAAATACAAGAAAAGAAAAAAGAAGAATAGTCTTGTTTGTGAACTTCCTTTTTGGGTACAAGCAAGACAAGAAAATTTGAAAAAAAAAAAAGAGAAAAAATTTGCAGCAAAGGCATGTCCCACAAAATGGGGATACATGAGGACAAGCATCAATTTCAGCAAGAAAGAGGAACAATGGAGCCAATACTTCATTTCCAAGCAATAAGGAGGCAATGATGATGTAAGAAGATTCTTACTGGTCATCTAGTAAGGAAGGTTGCATCAATGTTGCAGGTTTCAACAGAAAGAGATGGTGTTTTCATACAACAATTGACATGTTTTTGCAGAATAAGGATTGGTCTTATCCAAATAAAAGTGAGATATGTTCTCTCTGATTGAAGCACTTGAAAAAAAAAAAAAGGACAGAAGTTGGTTGAAAACCAGAAATGGCAACCTCTTCGATGAAAAAAATGAAAAAAAGAAGATGAAAAAAAAAGAATAAAAAAATATATATAAAAAATGAATAATTTAGTAGTGAAAACCTTCTTGGAGGCGCTACTGAGTTGGCTTGCATGAAAACCGATTTTTCGGCATGCATTGCCTTGTTGATCTACCCATCATTGTTCCACCATTGTACAAATCTCACACTGCACATGTATTATGTTTGTTTATGATTTCAAATAGCCTGCTAACAATCATCAAAAGCAGCTTGTAAGGTGCATGACCAATTTTCAAGATAGTAAGGTATGTGTTTCTTGCATTTAATTCATAGTAAACATTTAGCATTTAGTGTATGATAGTCGGTATTTGGCATAAACTATTCATACAATATTGACAAGTTGAAAAAGGAACATGTTCAAGATGTCAAGAAACACCCCCTTATGCCCTTAATTGCATAGAAATTCCAAAACTATGCAAAAACCTGATTTTGGGACAGACATGGCAGCAATTCTATTTCAATTTGTAGGGCAAATTTTAGAAGGAAAACTGCAAGTTTATATCTCATAATTGTCTGATAAATTGAAGGAGGATAATCAACAAAATGCACCCGAAGGTTCTATTTTAGTACTACTGGAATAAAACAGCAACATACAAAACAAAGAATAGCATCTAAACAAAAGGATGAAGAAGGGATTTTTTTGATGTTATGGAAGGCTTATACACTCTAGATATGGACCCACAATAGAATCTGTAGCTAACTTTTGCATAGGAGGTCATTTCTGCATTTTTTGAAGATCTTCGGAATGAGAAATGCAGTCTCTTCGAAATGAACAGACATCTTCGGAATGAGAAATGCAGTCTCTTCGAAATGAACAGACATCTTCAAAATGAGAAATGCAGTCTCTTCGAAATGAACAGACATCTTCGGAATGAGAATTGCAGTATCTTTGAATGAGCGGATCTTCGAAATGAGAATTGCAGTATCTTCGGAATGAGCGGATCTTCGGAATGAGAATTGTAGTATCTTCGAAATGAGCGGATCTTCGAAATGAGAATTGCAGTATCTTTGGAATGAGCGGATCTTCGAATGAGAATTGCAGTATCTTCGAAATGAGCGGATCTTCGAAATGAGAATTGCAGTATCTTCGGAATGAGCGGATCTTCGGAATGAGAATTGCAGTATCTTCGGAATGAGCAGGATATCTTCGGAATGAGCAAAAACTGTACCAAAATTGCTGAAAATGCTACAGAATAGCAAAAAGAGTAGGGTACACCAAATATTGAGGTTTATAAGGCCCTACCACAAGTAAGTACATCCCTCAAGCATTTCAAATAAAAAAAAAAAAATTCAATTTTGTTCAAAAGGTGCAAACAACAAAAATAAGCATTCAGGCTGAAATGTTGTTAAGAACAAAAAATTCCATCAGTAGTAGTGCATCTGCCAAATACGGTTCCACAATAAGACTATTGCAAGATGAATCATATGATATCAAGCCTTTAAGAGGTACCTTGCAACACTAAAACTTGTAGAAAAACATAGAAAAAAGTCATACATGTGCTTAATTGCAAAATACTTGATATAGTGCAGCAAGGAGGAATTTCTCAGTTAGCAGGTAGCAAAAGATGTTGTTCATAAGAATAAAACCTGCATATTACTATGGCCTACTAAGATGCATGAGGGCATGCATCAGTTCAAGTTGGGGGGGATGATGAGGCCCAAAAATGCCTCATTATTGCACAATGTTTGACTCATTATTGCACAATGTTTGACTACCATATGATAAGTTAATTGCCAAATAGTTGACTAGAATATACTATTTGTTAAGTGTTTGCATGATTTTATGTTAGGAATACTATATCTCTGTTTTTGACTATTTTCAGCATTTTATGACTGATTTTGCGTGATTAAGTAGCAAGTAAGAACATGCATTTCAATTAACCAAATGTGGTATGCTGATATCCATTAACTTCTCAATGGTTTTTGAATGTTTTCCTACCCTTCAACTTGTTTCAAATCCACATTGAAGACAAAAGTTTAGGACTGTCATAAATCTGAAAATCTGAAAAAAACAACCATATAAAAATCAGCAAGCTGTCACTTTATAGGAACACCTTGAAGTTGTCAAGCAAAGCATGAGGATATGGATGGAATGAGTTCAGAAGGACTACAGAAGACATCTGACCTATTTAGAAGCATTCCCACATGGTCTAAATAGGCAGCAATAGGGTATAACGAGCAAGGGCAATTGTGCAAAGATTGTTGCACTATTTCAACATGGTTACTTGGTGAATGAAGTGTATAAATTTAGTAGCAGCTTAATGTACTCCTTCATGTTGATATTTTAATAAGTTTTCCATGTTCTAATTTGATTGAATTTGCAAGAAATGCCAATATTCTACAACTATGCAGCAAAACTGGAAAATGCAGTAATTTACCATGTAAATTCCAGCAAGCTACCAATGAATGGCAAGGCATGAAATTCACATCCAAGGAAGAATGAAGACTATTGCAATCTGATCCTGAAGGCTAATCCACCTTAGAAATGCAGCCAAAACCATTTGGAGTCAACACAGTTGGTCATTCTAAAGATCTTCGGAATGAACACAATGTCTTCGGAATGAGAATTGCAGTATCTTCGAAATGAGCCACTTATCTTCGAAATGAAAACAAAATGTACTTTTTGACTTGTTGACTGACTTTTGGCGATGGAAAATGGGATAAGAAGGTTGATAAAGTTAAGGGAAAATATCTTCCATCTAATTTTGTTGTCCTTGCCGTCCAAAGCCACCATGCATGGAAAAGATCAATTTGATCCTCTTCCAGGATAAACCCAGAAAAACTATAGCATAATAGAAAGTTGTTTGCAAGATAGGAATGGCATATTCTGAAGTGGAGAATTATGTGTGAGATATTTCTAGACTCCTCCCATGTACTCCCACCACTGAAGATGCTTTCTAAGGGCCAATGACTACTGCTGCAACACAAACTGTCCAGATTTGCATTTATTTCAGATCCAGAATTATTGGCAAATGACTGTAAAATAGCACATAGGCTGATTTGAGCATGGGATATATTGTAAATATTTATATAAATAACATAGCTCCCTCCTTGGTTGAGCCAGTTAGGAATTAGAATAGAGGAGAGTTTTCAGTAGCAGCAATTAGGACTGTACAGTAATTTTCTGTAACAGTTTTCAGCATGTTTTGTCATCAATAAAAGTGCAGTATTTTATCATTTTATGTTCTGAGTGTTAATTAGTTAAGGAGTGCTTTTCACCTCCTTCTAGATCAGGAAGTATGGGCCCACTTTCAGATCTAGAAGGAGGGATTTTATGGCAGGTTTTAATCTATAATTTTGTTGCAGCAGAATTAATAGATTGCTTGCCAGATTTCATTTTATTGTTTTTATTTTGTATTATGTGATTTATGTTTTCTATTATGTTTGTGTATAGAATTTGTGTGTATGTCAGCTGACAAATTATATTATGCATTTTTCCTTTGCTTTCCATGTTTCTCTGCTGTAGCAACTTTCCATTTTCAGCATATTTCATTTTGTTGTCAATTCCTGTAGCAGAAGCTTGACGACCTTCTATGGCAGGGCATTGACAGGTGTTTTTAGAATAAGTTTTATTTACAAGCATCATTTCAATTCTGCAAGAGTAATTAGATTTCAATTCTGCAAAAGTAGATTAGATTTCAATTTAGCAATTTCAATTATGCAAGAGTAACTAGATTTCAATTCTGCAAAAGTAACTTAGGATTTCAATTTAGCAATTTCAATTCATGCAATTGTAGTTAGATTTCAATTCTTGCAACTTAGATTTAGTTTTCAATTCCTGTACTTTATTTTAGTTTCCATTCTTCAGACTAGGTTTAGTGTGACACCAAAAGGCTAAACCAAAATTTGCTTCACCAATAATTGCTTGAAATCTGAATGCCTGAATTGTACTCTGCCCTAACCTTCTATCGTAGACAGCCTTGGACACCACCCCGGATTGATAAATCATTGAGATTAAATGATGAGATTCAATGACACTCATCACCAACCCAAACACAGAATATACATTGGGATATTACCTCCCATGGTCAACAACCACCCTTGGTAACATCAATAATCCCTCTCCTTTACTATAGAGAGGTGAAAGTTCGGACACTAACTCCCAAGGAGAGCATAAATAGTGTCTAGAGATCTTTTTGAAACTATTCCCTTTAGAGGTTCCAGTTGAGCCAGTGCTGTGTCAAGAGAATCAGGTCCCTCCACCAAGAGTGGAACAACCGCAATGGGATCAGATTAATTTGCTAGAACAAGGTGAACCCTTAATGTCGCAAGCAGTTGTTGAAGAAAATGAACATTTTTGGATCTCTCGACGAGTGATTCGAAAGATGAGGCTCGAGATGGCCTATCTCAACCACATGCGACAAATGCAACAAAGGTAACAAGTGCAACAACGACGTCCCTTGGGTATTAATGAATTATTTGCATAGATGGGCATACTACCAGGGCATGAGTGGTACGTAGACCCAGCAGGGTGGTACCAAGTGTTGGATCCATGGCTCCAAGTTTACGATGAGCACCGTCCACCCCGAGACCCTATAATGACATCAGTGTTGAGGGAAGACCCTGTCCTCCTATCGGCACATAGGGCCGATCCGTTCATGTCCTGTCCCTCTAGAGCCAGATCCAAAACATAGGGAACATCCAGAATGTTTGAGTCAGCACACCCATGGTAATGGAGACCAAATTCATTTCATCCACATGATCTCCATTGATTTGACCGCACCCATCCGCAATTCGGCTGATCCAGCACGGTCATTGCATCTAGACATAGATGCCATCGACTGGGATCGCGTCAATTCACCTCTCTCCCCATCAGAGTACTAGCCTTTCGATAAAATGCCTCATTTTACCCCAGGGACAACTCAAGATATCTTTCAAGATGAAGAGGAACCCGAGGTTCCCAACGCAGATTTAAACTCACCTAATGATATCCATTTGATCCCGACTCCACATCAGTTGGAGGAAGGATCCCACATGTCGGTCGAGGAGACAACTGACGTAGATATCAGCATAGATCCAATGAATCCATAGATTCTCAAGCTGGGGGTAAGTCTTTCCCCCAAAGAGCAAGCCGACTACATTGCCCTTCTCAAAGAGAAGAAGGAGGTTTTTGCATGGTCATACAGAGACATGCCGGGGCTAGATCCATAGCTAGTCATGCATAATCTAACGCTTGATCCAAAAATCAAGCCAGTTAAGCAAAAACTACGTAAGATGCACCCAACAGTGGCCTTGATGGTCAAAGATGAATTGCAAAAGCTGTTGGATGCACAGTTTGTCATCTGCGTGGATTATCTACCATGGTTGTCCAACATGGTGCCCATCAAAAAGCTCGATGGGAGGATTCGCATATGCACTGATTTTCAAGATCTAAACAAAGCGAGTCCTAAGGATGATTTCCCCTTGCCAAGAATCGACGCATTGGTAGATGCTATAGCAGGTCACGAAATGCTCTCCCTCATGGATGGTTTCTCAGGATACAATCAGATTCGTATCAATCCCGAGGACCAACTAAAAATGGCGTTCACAATGCCTTGGGGGACATTTTGTTATAAGGTCATGCCTTTTGGCCTTAAAAATGCTAGTGCCACCTACCAACGTGCCATGACGTACATATTCCATGACTACATGCATAAAACTTTGGAAGATTACATGGATGATTTGTTGGCCAAGTCTCTTTTGTGCCCAAATCATCTCGATGACTTAAGCAAGATCCTCGATCGCCTCATGGAGCATAAAGTCAGACTGAATCCCAAGAAGTGCGTATTTGGCGTCACATCTGGAAAACTCTTGGGTTTCATAGTCTCAAAGCGAGGAATCGAGGTGGATCCAAAGAAAGTCAAGGCAATCCTTGAAATGGTTCCCCCAACTACCATTAAGCAGCTCAGAAGTCTGCAGGGAAAGGTCACATCAATCAAGCGCTTCATAGCGTAGTTATCTGACAAGTGCCGACCCATGAACAAATTATTGCACAAGGGGGTTACATTTCATTGGGATGACGAGTGCCAGTCAACCTTTGATGACATCAAACAATACTTGGCTTCACCGCCAGTATTGGCACCACCTAGACCAGGAGTGTCGTTCTACTTATACATCTCAGCTATTGAGGTGGCACTGGGCGCCATGCTAGCCCAGAAGAATGAACTTCACAAAGAACAGGCTACTTATTATCTTAGCCGCACCCTGGTCAGTTATGAACTTAACTATGCATACGTTGAGAAACTCTGCTTGGCAGTGGTGTTTGCTACCAAAAGGCTACGCCACTACATGCTGAGCAACACTACGTATGTTGTGTCTAAGGAGAATCCATTGCGATACATGATGAGTCATACTTATCATAGTAGTCGCACGACGAAATGGATCATGTTGTTGATGAAATTTGACATAGAATTTATTGGACAGAAATCTATCAAAGGACAGGTCATAGCCGATCAACTAGCAGAGGCTCCTCTTGAAGACGATCAACCTTTAGTCATAGAACTACCCGATGATGGGGTCTTCCATGTCTCAAAATCACCAGATTCTGATGAGCCCGAGTCACAGGTCGACATAACCCTATTTTTTGATGGTTCTAAATGTGAGCAAGGTGGTGGCATGGGAATAGTATTCTTCACATCGTAGGGTGCTCCAATGCCCCTGTCATTTAAATTAAATTTCCTATGCACCAACAATAATGCAGAGTATGAAGCCTTGCTCATAGGTCTTCAGACAACAATCACCATGAACATCAAATGACTGAACATCTTTGGTGATTCGTTGTTAATAGTCAATCAAGTAAAATGGGTATTCCAATGCAAATGCCCAGTTCTACAGGCTTATAAAGCTCTTGTGGACAAATTCCTGGCAAAACTTGAGTGGTATGACATCGAGGCACTCCCTCGGTCATCAAATCGTTTTGCGGACACAATGGCCTCCTTGGGGTCACTAATCCCACAAGACCTTTCCGGTGATATGACAACCATTCAAGTCAAAACCTTATCGCAATCCGTGATGGAGCGTGCAAGCTCTGACTTGATGCCAGGAATCCACATGATCCAGATTGAACCATCCTCGGATAAGTTCTCTCGAATCCATGATCATTTGAAACATGCCAACTGGGGGTCCTTGTTCTCCCCTACTCCCATTAATAGCAATACAACACTATTCTTACAAGTTCTTTCCCGCTTAGTGTTTGCTAGGGATGAACTTCAAGAGGGATTGGCTATTCATACCATCGAGGTTTTTGATCAATAGGACTGGTATTTACCCATTAGAGACTACCTCAAGCTAGGTAATCTCCCGCTTGGATTGACGCATGCCGCAAAATGAGCATTCAAGCAGAAAGTGGCTAAGTATGTCTTGATAGGAGACATTTTGTATCATCGCAGCTATGAAGGAATCCTCCTTCGTTGCTTGGACCAACAAGAGTCCACTTGGGCAGTCGCCCAAGCGCATGATGGTACATGTGGTGGCCACTTCAGTGGTATGGCCATCGCAAAGCGCATTCTTCGCATGGGCTATTATTGGCCATCTTTAGAGCGAGATTGTTGTGCATATGTCAGGAAGTGCATGAAGTGTCAACATCATGCCAATTTGATGCACGTACCTTCCTAGGCCTTGCAGATAGTCCAGTCCGCTTGGCCATTTTTGCAGTGGGGTTTTGATCTAATTGGAAATATTTCCCTTGCGTCGTCAGGCCGTCACACGTTTATCATAACGACCACAGAGTATTTTACCAAGTGGGTGGAAGTAGTTCCGCTTACCTCTACGATAGGACCCCGCATTGTGGAGTTCATTTTGCATAACATCATATGTCATTTTGGTATTCCATCCAAAATAGTCTCGGATAATGGGACACCATTCAAGAACAAATACGTGCATGCTTTGACCACAAAGTACAAAATTTAGCACAGTTTTTTGACACCCTATTATCCGCAAGCGAATGGGCAAGCAGAAGCATCAAACAAAATGCTAGTTGCCATCCTTAAAAAGACAGTCACAGACAGTCATAAGGATTGGCACATCCAAATCCCACTTGCCCTATGGGCCTATCGCACTAGCATTCGGACGCCCATTGGGGCCACCCCATTTTTGCTCGTGTATGGCTCCGAGGTAGTCATGCCTCTAGAGTTGGAAATTCCTTCCCTACGCATATCAATGCAAGAGTTCATCGATGATGACGCTGCGTGGCAGGCCCGATTAGACCAGCTTACGTTGCTTGATGAACGACGCATTAATGCTCTCGAGCATTTACGTATTTATCAAGAGCGACTTAAGAAATCTTACAACATGAAAGTTCACCTGAGGGACTTTCGGGTTGGTGATTTGGTTTTGAAGGAAAACCAACAAAATTCTAGTTTGTCGTCCCACCTAAGGGACAAGTTCATGGCAAATTGGTTAGGTCCATATGTCATTGATAGCAAAATAGGACCCGAGACATACAGGCTAGCCTCTCTTGATGGAATCAAGGAAACAGAACCCTTGAACATCAGTCATTTGCACCCATTCCATATCTAAGAGAGCCGTATCCCCAAAATGCTCCAAGGATTCTCATAATCGCTTGGTCAATTCCCAAAATGCTCCAAGGATTCTCGCAATCGCTTGGTCAATTCCCAAAATGCTCCAAGGATTCTCGCAATCGCTTGGTCAATCCCAAAAATGCTCCAAGGATTCTTGTAATCGCTTGGTCAATCCCAAAACGCTCCAAGGATTCCTATAATCACTTGGTCAATCCCAAAAATGCTCCAAGGATTCCTATAATCGCTTGGTCAATCCCAAAAATGCTCCAAGGATTCCCACAATCGCTTGGTCAGAAATAAAGAAATCCAAAATCCAAAAAATCATCAAAAACAACAAAAATTTGCATCTCATTTTTAGGCATGCTCAAATTCATCAATAAAAGCTCTTCTTACATCTCATCTTCATATTTCACAAAAATCATTCCATAAAAATACAAAAATATATAGCTGTACTAAGCATCGCATCCATACATTGCATATTTGTGGTCGTATAGGTCAAAGGCACCATAGGCTGTAATTACTCTGTTAGTCCATCTGGTTCCACATTTTTTTTCATTTTATAAATAGTCCAAAAGAACAACAAAAATACACCATTTACTGCTTTTTACCACACTAGAGCCAGTGGTCTTATAATGTATCAAGAGTTTTCGTCTTTCAGTCGTAAATTTTGCTTTCTAGCCATGTACTATACCAAGTCAGACAAATTTTACGAAGGTAGAGTTCTACTTGAATCACACCTTGTTACGTAGCATCCCAACACAAATTAAAACACATAAAAATTCCCAAGTTGTGTGAACGAAAGATGACACCTGCAAAGCAATCCAGGTCACCATAAGTGAAATGGCTATCTTGCTCATCCCCCTATGCGAATGACCCAAAGAATGCTGAGAGTTGGCAAAAGGACAAGCATATTCCCTACCCAATTCCCCAAGAATCCCAAATAGTTGCAAAACATCAAAAATTTGCAAAAATTCAAAACACCAAAATTTGACATCCTACAGTGCACACATCAAAAGGCACAAACAATAGTGATTCTCGTCACTCCATATCCAAATCCCTTGCTCAAAAATAAAAACAAATAAAACAAAAATAAACAGTGATTTTATCACTACAAAGGAGCAAGTATCCCAATACAATTAAAGAAAAGAAGGGAGTCGAACTTGAATCCCTAGAACTCTCAGCATTTCGATAGGTCATGAGGTAAGCCTCAGTACCGGTTTGGTGGATAGCCTATCGGTCACTAGTGGTAAAACTTCCCACATGACGATATATCGGTCACATTAACTTGTGTACAGATCAATGTTTGCATGTGGATGAGCTAGCTTATGGTATCCTAGATAGCACCGCAGATTAATCTGACTAAATACAATAAAGGAGTTAGTGGAGCTAATTAGGTGATCCTTAGTATAGGTTCGGTTGAAAGCCCATCTGGAACTGGTAGTATCCTGACAAATACCACATAAATAAACTCAATTGCACACACAAGGATGTGAAATAACTTGGTCAAAAACAAGTTTGATTCATACCTTGTTCAAAAGTCTTGTAAGATAAAGTACAGTCATGGCTAGTGAGTTAAAACCGTCTGAGTCTCAGAAAACCGTAGCTACATTTCTAAACCAATTGCGCTACTTTTCATCCTTGCAATACCATCAAAAAATACAAGAAAAACCACATGTATACATACAAAGTCATTTATTACAGCAATCACCTAAAAGTAAAATAACAAAGTCCTAAACAGTCTATGGTGCCCTAACCAAACCAACACAAATTCATTTCATCCATTACATTTTGCATATCACATATAAATCAAAAACATTTGCATTCATCATAACATATGCATCCATCAAAATAAATTAACATGCATACATCCATATTCATCAACCATCATGCATAAGATCAAATCATCACATGTGCATAAACAAAATAAAGTCGATATATATATATATATATATATATATCATCAAAAAAATGCCCATAGGCTACAAAACTGGTCCTCTGACCCCGCAATCATACTCAAAAACCCCTAGCCTAAGGCGTCGTCCACCATGATCATGCAGAATTGATGCGATGGGAACTACCCCCCGTGGTGTGGGTCCTATGCGACCCCTCATGGTGGCTACTGCTAGCCCCCACATCATGCCTGTTGCCCCCTCCCTCATCTAATCGCCTGCGATGAGATGATGCTGACTGCTCAGTACCATTGTCCCTCGTCCGACATGAAGATCCACCTCCCGACGGCTCAGGTAGCCGCCCATCGAGGCGGATAATCTCCCCCTCCATCTCCAACCGATGTCGTCGCCAATCTGATTCCCGTCGATCCCACTCTACCTCCCGCCGATGGTAGTAAGCTAATGCATCATCATGCTATGCCAAAACCCTATCCCGCTCTGCTAGCTGAGCCCGCAGGAGATCCCTCTCCCATAGCGCATCCCCTAGCTCCTGGTCTCACCTCCGTAGTAGCTCCACCAAATGTGCATTCTTAGCGCGTACCCCAGACTCCATCTCCTCCGCATCCGCCTGAGGCATGGGACTCTCCAAAATAGTAGCCTTCCCTTGGCTCCCACTGCTCCACCATGTCCTGCATCTCCGACTGATCCGGAGCTCCCAAATCCACATCCTCACCCTCAACCTCTACCATCTCCGCATCCTCCAAAGGAACTCCCCAATCATCCCCTAGTGCCTCAGCACCCTCCCCACCCATCGCTGCTGCCTCCGCATCTCCCAGTGGCCCCTCTCCTCGCCATCATCGTAGTACCCACCACGAGTCATACTCAGCGGTAGTCCCGACGTCATCCACATCCGGGACGTCGATCACCACATCCAAATCCTTGCCCAGTGGCATGATGACCGGTCGGTCTAGAGTCCTCTCATCCCCCCGACGTCGATAGACCACGGGCTCACCAAGAAACCCCTGGCACACCCAAAATATCATGTAACCCGGCTATACGAGAAGAACTCATGCTCGGTCCTATGCCGCCCAATCAGCCACCACTCTCTATGTACCCGTCGGAGCCACTCTCCAGCCTTCGGCCAGGCTGGACAGTCCCGATAAGGGCGCCAAATCACCTCCCCGAGAGTGAGCCGAGAGAAGGTATCGGCATAGTGCCCTATGGCACCTACCCACCATCGAATCTGTCCCTGCTCTCCGGACCACCACCATAGAACTGCATACCCTATCTCCTTATCCTCCATCATCGCCCGAGTCATCCATGGTAACCCGATTAGCCTCTCAACTATTATGTGCTGCCAACCCCAGCACTGCAGCAGATAGCTGTAGCTGATCCCCTTCCGTTGCTGGCAATGGACCTCATATAGCTCCCCATAGAGCTATGCCAGCAGTGTCTGTCCCCATCTCAGGATAAGCGGTGCCTCTATCGGGCACTTTACCAATTGCCACACCAAATCTAGTAGGTTCCACGGGAACCTCATGCCTGATGAATCAGGTAATAGCATGTTGGACATGAGGCCCATAAGTAATGCGTGCCTCATGCCCAAAACCCCCCTCTCCAACCACCATCTGACCAAAATCTCACCAATCTGGCAGTCGCCCTCTGCCCTCTCCAGTGGATCCTCCACACCCAGCTCCTCCCCATGTCCGAAGCATCTCATCAGTACAGCTGTCTGCTGATCACGCGACGATGTCCGGATGGGCAGTCCATCTATCGAAATCCATAGAAGCCGATAGATATCCTCCAAGGTAACATTCATCTCCCCTATTGGGAGATGGAAAGTGTTGGTCCACGGATCCCAGAGATTGATCAGGGCCGTCAAATAGGCCTGATCCGCGACCACAGGCTCCAGTCGAGCCACCTGCTTGAGCCCAAGGGCATCAAGCCACTCCCAGTCAGCCTCGGTCAGTGCCCCCCGCGCCTCAGTGAAAGTAGTGGGTACACGATACCGGCTCCTAACAACCTGCAAAAGAAAATAACTCAAAAACATTAAAATCATGAAAAAAGAATGGTACAGCAACAAAAAAAAAAAACACAAAAATTCAAATAAAAAATTAAAATTTTCAGTTCTAGGGTTTCTAATCCTAACTGATTAATTTAAACACAAAAATTCAAAAATTCAAAAATGTTTCAGTTCTAGGGTTCCTAATCCTAACTGATAAATTCCAAAAAAAATAAAACGAAACAAAATTTAAAAAAATCAATTTTTTAGTCTTAGGGTTTCTAATCCTAACTGATTAATTTAAAAACAGTACAAAAATTAAAAAACAACAAACATTAAGTCTTAGGGTTTTACGTTCCGTTTATCCTAGGGTTTAGTTAAAACAATAAAAATTCTTTACTTAGGTTTTCGATACGTTTAGTTGAACACTAAGTTTTAGTTGTCTTCAGTTCAGTTCAGGGTTTAAGTTTTAAAATTTTGAAAAACATCACCACAAAAATAATTAAACAAAACACTTGCAGTTTTAAAATAAAAATAAACTCTAGGAAGCACTTACTGGTCTCGCTTCGGCTCCGCCGCTTGAACTGGTTTGTGTACTCATGATGGTAGGGAAAATCTGGCAGCGCTTCGCTTCGCAGAATTAACCTCCTCCTCCCCAAAGCTCCAAATTGCAAGAAAAATCAGACACAAATGAGCCCAAACCCTAGATTTGACCTTTAAATAAGCCTTTTGAGCTTAAATTCGTCTTTCCTTGGGACGAGTGCTCTGGTTAGCGCTCGTCCCGCCCAGGGACGAATTCTAAGCTGGAATTCGTCCTACCCTGAGATAACATCAAAAATTGAACAAAAATGCACTAAAATAGATAATAAACTTGCCCGATGGGAGTGCTGTTGCACTTGGCATCCCGGGCATACAAAATAGACGTTGGGGTCACAAATTGTCACTATCCTACTCCCTAAGAAGGCTACCATAGCCGGACCGCTCCACGGGAAGACAGATTTTTGCCAATTTCAGCTCCAAAAAGCGTCGCAAAAAGGGTTACCACCCACCAAAAATAGGTCTAAATGTCAAAAAAATTGCACATGCTTAATGCTAAATCTCCGAAGGCACCCTTGCACAAGTCATCTTGGGTCAAGCGACTCGTCGCTTTTCTCACGAAAGTCATTCCCTCATCGATTCGTCGCTTGAGGGGGTAGTCACACTTAGTCACCAATCAACAAGCACACACCCAATTAAAGAAAATGACATGCATTCAAAGAATCATTGACAAAGACAATTACGCTCCTGCTTGGGGAAGTAAACAAGCAATAATCACAAATTGATCAAACACTTGGCATTCCCGAAGCATGAACACAAGGTTCCCCTGTGGACAAAAGGTTGCGCCCTTTGCCTAATCATGACTGATCAATGTCCAAGCTCAAGTCACACCTCACCAAAATAGGTTAATACTTGAAATCAAATTCCTTAGCTCGTCAGAAGCAAGGATTCAAGAATGCATGCCCTTTCCAGGCTTGGGGCATCAAAAGTTGGTTAGGTTGCCAAGAAACCCTAATCATTAGTGCTTTGGTTATCTATTTTTGCTCGACGCTGCGCCATGCATAGCACATCCCAAAAAGGGGCATCTGTAGACACCAAAATAGCACCAATCCAATTATGTGACTGCAAGCACTGATCGCTTTGACACACACAGCCCCCAGGGCAGCCCTCGAAGGTTAAATAGTGGTCCTAACCACTTTTGTAGCAATTTTGGAAGGTCAAAAGGCAGTTTGGCACATTCAGGCACTTTGCTCAGTATTCGTCCCTCCCAGGGACGAATTCTAACTGGGATCCGTCTCACCCAGGGACGAATTCTGAATTCATCTTTGGTCAGGACGAATTCTAGGTTTAATGGGCAAAAAGAAGAATGGCGCCAAGTGGCAGCCGAAGAATGTCAATTTATGACTCCTGCCTTGCATGCGCGTGTAGGTGGGTAGATTGGCCGTTGGAGGACTGTCACAAGGGCAGTCATGGAAGCCCAAGTCAGGGAGGAGTCTCCTCCCTCTTAAGAAGGCATGGCCGCCACATGGCACCCTTGCATGCCCCTCCAAAGAGACCCCCTTGGGTCTATAAAATGGTGGACTTTCCCACCCAGAAGGGACACAAGTTGGAGGCATTTTCAAGCAACGAAGTGCTGCCAAATTGAACACCCCATTGCACCCTTTTTCGATTCACCTCTTCCACATCCTTAATCTCTTTCGCAAGAGAGGTTATTGGGTGGCTTTTGGAAGTGTGGATCCAGACCCAAACCCGACATTTGACCACAGTAATCTACCAATTTGCCGACAACCCATCACAAGAGATTTTGGGCCTATCCCAAGTGGATTGGTGCCGAAATCAAGTTCTAACAGTGGGCGGCCCGCTTGGGCGCCCCACACTTTCTAAGTTTCATTTTAATTTGTTCTTCTATAATTCGTCTAGATTCCATTCCATTCTATGCTGTCTAGATAGTTTGTAGCTTCGATTTCATAATGTTTTAATCAGATCTCATCATGTTTTTGTCACTTTTGTTGTCCCACTAACTTGCAGATAGTGACATCAAATTCTTGTTGATGGAGGTCAAATTGGGAGAATCCGACCATCTGGGTCGTCCCAAAATGCCCCCAATTAGCTAACCCCTATGTTTGCAGGTATTTTGGAGATCCCGAGGTGTGACATTTGAGCGGCATCAACTCGGCATTTTAACATAGTCGAATTCGTCCTACCCGGGGACGAATTATAGTTGAATTCGTCCTGCCCAGGGATGAATTTTAGTTGAATGCGAATGGGCAGAGTTTCACCAACTGTTTTGATGATAGTGGCCCTCTGGTAATGTTTTCTGGTCTCTATCAAAATTGCAAGTCACTTAGAATCATTTCATGCATCATTTTATTCAGTCTTAGGCATATATTCTTCATTGTTTGTAGAGAACAAATGTTTTATATTTGTAGCAGGTGCTACTAACGCCTTTGTTGTTTCTTTGAATGCAGGAGTAGCAACAAAGATCAAAGACTCATCAACACCAGCGGTGGCAACGCTTTGGCCCGCCCATTTTGCATGTGGGCACGCGGAAAGAAGATCATTATTCACTTTTGTAATGGAAACATGTTAACGCTCCTAGCCCCTAAAAAGGGAGGAGACGTCTTTGTAACCGAGGTTAAGAGAATTAAATAAGAAGGGTTGTGCTTTCTATACCTCTGTTCTTTCATTTTTGATTCGTCTCTTTTCTTTGTTTCGTGCATTTCAAAGTCATAGGATTAAAGCGTTGTATTGTGTTTTACACTATATAGCTTTAGTGTTTCTTTTTATTTCCAGAATCTCGTGCTTTCAGGTTCCTTACATTACATCCCCCTTACAAAATGTTTAACCTTGTAACCTTGGAAGAAACTAAATAATGGGATTTGCTAAGCAATACTAGCAATTTATTTTAATCATGATCATCCATCCTTCCTAGTGAAATATTGATTGTTGATAGTTTGCACTAATGCCAAGATATCCTCATGCCACATGAACATGCATAGCTATGTTATGGGCTATATTTTTTTCCTGCTCTACTGTAGTAATTTGAGTGATGGGTCCATTTGGTCCTTGATGCTACTACACCGATTTGAAAACCATAGTTACTATGCTTTATTTAACAAAATTTACCATATTTGGTTCCCTTTGATTCCATATAGAACCATAATATTATTGAGATAGGCCATTCCTCCAATATTTTTTCCTCTCTTCGTGGTGATGACAATATGTTGAAACCTTAAATTATGGTTCTATTACCTTTGACTCTTTAACATTTCTCTCCTCTATTTTAAATTCCTCTACGTGTTGTGCTCTCATGTGTCCTTGTGATCTTATATTATAGATTCCTTGAAATTTACTAATATTTTTCCATGGACTTTGTTGTTACTACATTATTCTTGGATTTTATTTTAGGTTTTCTTTGTTTTTAATTTTCTTTCCTACACTAGCCTCCTATTTCTCCCAGGCTCCTTGTTGAGAATTATCTTATAGAGTAGTTTGCTTTTTCTTATACCATAGCTTCATAAACTTCTTTTGTAGATAAATTTTAACAATACCCAAAGAATGCAACCAAGGATAACCTAGAATAATATCCATATCATCCATCTTAATGGTATAAAAATCTAAGTGTAAGACATATTTATCCATAGTAATATTCAAATCTTGAAAAATATGAATATTCTTACCCTTAATATTTATTTCCTTAATTTTATTTTCCTGAGCATGCAATTTTTTAGCGAAAGCAATGCTAATGAAATTACATTGGCTTTTAGGGTTTGTAGACACCTAGTTTTTCTCACCCCATCACATCCAAGGATTATACAAATTTTTAGCAACCTACCCAAGACTTCTTTTAGCCTTCACTACAAAAATTTACCATCCAAAACATGTTTGTTTCCAACAATACAAAATCATTGATGGAAAACTTTTTAGTTTTGTGGTGAACCTTTTTCAAAGGTTACACTTGAAATTTTCCTCTTCCAATGGTCAAAAATAGCAAATTTGTTGCCCAAACAAGTTTGTCATTGATAACTTTACTAGGTGGCAACGTTTCCTCCAAACTTGCAAAGTGGAAAGTTTTCCATATTGAAAATCATGCTTATCCATGCTAACTAGGATAAGATAGTCGTGCCACAAGAATCTTGCCAATATTGCATGATTTTTTATTTTGATAATGTGATTTTATCTTGCCAGCCTCCTCAATCTCGTTTTCTTTCCAAATTGAACTTATTTTTTTAATTTAGACTCCTTCATGTGAACATGGCAACCTTGCCTCATCCCCTCCCATATCAAAATACATAAATTAAATCCTTCACTCTTAAATTAGGATATGATTTTGACACTATTTTTTTATTACACATTAATATCTGAGCATACATGATCTTTGGATGATTTATCATGATAATATCATTACATGATTTTTCTTATGCAAGATTCATGACATGATATTGAAGATTTTCTGATACGCTTTTATGACACATTCAAGTATACTACCAAAAATCTACCCATTTTTATCCATAGGCTCTTGGATCCCTTGTTGTAGTTTTTTTTTGGTGTCAATATGTTCAAACCTTTCATGTGAGAGTGTTAGCTATGCAATAGAAAATAGATTTTTCCATCATATTTTTTTTTGATAATTAAAAAGGAGGATTTAGAAGGCTCCCACAACCCAAAATAGAAAATCCTATAGGATACCAGAAAGACAAAAGCCCACATGGAACCAACTAGAACATTACAAAACCTAGGAGCTAGAGAACCATCCTAGAGATAAACTCCAAAACTACCCTACTAGGGTAGGTCCGAAAGACTTAGGACTAAAGCTTAGCTTCATTAGAAAAATCCATGCTCAAATAAAAAATTCCAACAAAACATTCATCTATTTGTTCACATCCTCTAAAAAGTCCACAACCATTTTAAGAGTGCCCAACAACAAAAATTTACTTATCTGCAATGGACTTGATCGAATGAATTAAGGTGGAATTGATCTTAATGTTGTCTACAATAGTCTTCCTAGAAAATCCATTCAACAGAGCCAAGGCCTCCATCCTCCATATCACAAAAAATCAACATTCAATAGGTTACTCAAGTTATTTAGGAAACTATCTCTCCAATCCTCTCTTACCAGGTGTCCTACCTCGTAATTCATCAAAAAAATTACCACCTTATTCCCTTCATTCTATGTGTGAACGAATTGTAGTCCTTCCATCATGTTTTTTAATCTCTTAATTTCTATTACCTCATTGAAAACCTTCCAGTTAGGATCCTTGTACAAATTTAACAAGTTTATGAGACTTAGAGAGTCTCATTTCACAATTACTTTATTGAACCCTAAAATGTGTACCAAGGAGACGCCAAGGTAGGTGGCCTTAGTATCCACATAAAAGGATGATTGGTTGGATAGGTGTTCTGCAAAGGTGGCAATGTCTCTACCATCCTGGTCTCTAATGAATCCTCATGCCCTAGCTAACCCAAGGTTACTTTTAGATGCTCCATAAAAATTGAGCTTCACCCAACCCCCAAAGGCGGGCTCCACTTATAGAAGAGTCTCGAGTTAGGGGTTGGGTTTGGAGGTCTATCATAGGTAAAACCAAGCTCTATTTCAAGAGTGATATCCATCATATGGGGTATCTGAATCCTGTCACCCATGTCCATATCAATTATTCTTACATTCTCCTTCACATTTTAAATGGCTCGAATCGCAACCTCATATGCTGATATTTTGATGTTTTTAAATACCTGGGTGTTTCACTCTTTCCAAAGTCTCCATAGGAGGTGGGGAAGAAGGAATTGACACATACATTTCAACTTGGAAGAATAAAAATGTGAAGCCCATTGGAAAATAATCTCCAACATAGACTCAGGGAGAACCCATTTAATCGATAAAAATTTCAAAATCTCCTCACAAGTAAGCTTAAAGAAATAGCAGTGACTAAATATGTGATTAGTAGACTCTCCATCCACTTCGTAGAGATAGCACCTATTGGTGATGGGTATAGAATGATTTTTGAGGTTTTCTACAAATAAAATTTTATCTTGTGTTGCCAACCAAAGAAAAATATTAATATTAAGAAGGATATTATGGATTTATATCTGATTGTTCGACAACCACCAATAGAACTTCGATTTAGGCATCAAATAAGCATATCTAACTATGTAATGCCCATCAGTTACACATATCCATATACATCTATATACCCTCCCTGAGAGAGGAATGCCATGGTGATTAATGATAGAAGCTAGCTTCTCTTGAGCTTGCACCATGTCCCTATTATTAGAAAGCAGAGGGGGTAGATCCCAATTATTTCTTCCATTGTTTGAAGCTATAAAATATGAAATCTTAAACCACCCTAGGTACCTAAGCATCAACTCAATAATGTTAAAACTAGTGTCACTGATTAGGCGATGGTCAACAATCCACACATCCTTCCACAAATAAATTAACTTACCATCTCCCAGAATCCATCTTCTGCCCTAACGCAACATATCTTAGGCCTTCATCAAGATATTACAGAAGGGATATCCAAAGCTTAGGAACATATCAGCAAGGAAATATTGGAAATGGTATTTAGATTTTAATAGTCTTACCCAGTCCACTTCATTATTAACAACCAGTTTCTAGGATTGCTTTATGACCAAAGATTTATTCATCTTGTGCACATATTTTAAACCTAAAACTCCTCTCTTTTTAGTACTACTGATTTGATCCTAGGATTCCAGGTGAAATTTACCTTTTATATATGGGTCAGCCCAAATAAAGGCCTTGATAATGCTTTCAATTTTCTGTACCACTCTTCTAGGCATCTTGAATATGCACATGTAGTATATAGGAATGCTTTGCAGTGAGTTTTTGGGCAACACCACTTTACCAACCTAGCTCAGTAACACTCTTTTCCACATGATCAGTTTCTTCTGTATTCTTTCAAATACCAAGTCCCAAAGAGACTTTTTAATTTAACCATTGAATAGAGAAATGCCCAGGTAAGTCATCGAGAAGGAAGCTATATTGCACTCCAAAATTTTTGTAATCTTCCTTTGACACTCCGCAGGAGTAATCACAAAGAGAAGTATACATTTCCAAAAATTAATAACCTAACCTTCTACTTTTTCATACCTTACTAGAAGTATTTTTATTTACTTATATTGGACAACAGATGTTGGGCAAGACAACAACATATCATCAATAAATCAATGATGCATGATAGGATTGCTTACCAAGGTTGGTTTTAGGACCTTGATGATCCTATTATTAGCTATAGATCTCCCCATTACTTCCACCATAATAATGAATAGATAAGAAGACAGGGGTCCCCCTACCTAATCCCATTAGAGTTGTAGAAGAAACCAACAGGTGCACCATTGATTATCATTGAAAAGCTGGCTGAAGTAACACAGGATTCAATTAAGTCCATCCATTGCTACCCAAATCTAAATTTATCTAATAATTTAAAAAAGAATGACCAGGAAACCCTATTGTAAACCTTTTTTATATCCAATTTAAAAAAAAATCCAGCCCTGTTACTATTGTGCAATGAATGGATCAATTCATGCATAACTATAGCACCATCCAAAATATATCTTCCCACCACAAAACCACTTTGAGATTTTTCAATAAGAGAGGGAATATGGGGTTTCAGTATGTTCACCATGGTTTTAGATAGTATATTGTAAATTATGTTACAAAGGTTTATGGGCCTAAAATCACTAAAGGAGGAGGCTTCAGAATGCTTTGGGATCAACACTTGAAAGGTTGCATTCATCATTGCTAAAATCACTTTGGATTCTTGAATCTCCTTTCAAGCCTCCAAGATGTCCATATCGTAAATGTTCAAAAATTCTTAAAATAAGAGTGGTATAAACCCATCATGACCTGGAGCTTTGAGTTCCATCATTTCCTCCACCACCATCTTGACTTCATCCTCTATGAAACTTTCATTCAACATCTTGTTAATATTTCTAGGGATCAAGTGGGGAATAGTCGAGCAGGGCTCCTCTTCATCTAGGATATCCCCCTAATATCTACAACATAGAAATGAGCTAAAATGTATTACTGTCTTTGCTCTTATTTCCTCAATGTTCGACATGGTGCCTCCATATCTATTACAAATTTCTCTTATCCTATTGAAACCCCTTTACCGAATAGTTGAAGAATGGAAAAATTTAGAATTTATATATCCCTCCTGGAGCCATGGTTCTTTGGACTTCTAGTTCTAAAATGTTTCTTCATTATCTAGCATGTTATGAAGAGCATATAGAAAAAAAAAATTCTTACCTATAATTTCCATCGAGTAACCTTCAGATTCTACAAAATTCTCCAAATCTTGCAGATCAGCTTTTAGACGTTCCTTGCATCTGAAAATGTTTCCATAGATTTGTTTATTCTAGTTTCTTAGTTTGAATCTGATATATCTAATATTTCTATACAAATTGGCCAGTCCTTCCTCTTCCTGGTCTTCTACCAACAATTCTCTAATCGACGACTCTAGATCTCGGTGGTTCCACCACAATGCTTCGAATCGAAAGGGCTTTGGATGAAAACTAGTCGATCCAGGGATATCCATCCAAAGAGGATTGTGATCAGAGACCACCCTTGGTAGGGTGCAAAGGGAAGCATCACCAAAAATTAGAATACCCTGCTGAGAGACCAAAAATCTATCAATTCTAGATATGATTAGCTGATTACCTACCCTGTGGTTGCTCCATGAAAAATTTAACCCTTTTAATTCAATGTCCATTAGCCTATATTCCATAATAAAGTTGGCGAATTCATTTCCATAATAATTATTCTTCATTAATTTAACTTATTAATATTTTATTTTATGTCTCTTTCATGAATTTGCTATCATAGCCCCCTTCTTTTCATCATTAGCAAGTTTATTTCCAAAATATTTTTGTAGGGCTTGTAGGAATAATTCAAGGCTTATCATATTCACCTTTGGACCATCATCTATAAAATTTAACATACCTCTATAGGCACTCCCTAAAAATTCTCCACCCACAATACTAAAAGGTAATGAACTTAATTTCCTTGTTTTTTATTTATAAGATCAACAAAATTATTATATCTTATGGATTTTTGACATCAAGAGAATCCATCTATCTATTTTTTGTGACTTAAATATCTTTGTACACCTCTGTAAGAAAATTATTTTATCACATGTTCTATAGGTTCTGAACTTGTACTAAGGGCAACACACCTACCGTATAAGTAGGAAATTTGATTTAACTAGTCAAATAATTAGCTTGAACCTTGTAGTTTTCTTTTTAAAGCTCCAACTAGTCATTAGAACCTTCTCATTGGTTATATTAGCTTTATAGCATGTCATTTTTAACACATTTAGTTAAAATAATCTTCCAAGGTGCATATTCACTATTTGTAAAAAGAATAGGGGGTCCAATTGCTAGTAAGAAAGTATTTTCCCCAACACCATATCAGAACCCTAAAAACTAAATTATCTTCTATTTTTTCTTTTTTTATATAGTTTTTGTACGTTCACCTGCCACAGTTCAAAATCACTAGTAGAAAATTTAGTTAATAGGTGGAAAAGTCACTGAGGTGGAAAATCATATTTTGGAATTCATGTATTAGATAGTTTCTGCAAGTTCCTAGGTTGTAGGATCTATTGGTACCGATCTTGTTCCACAAGTGGTAAATTTTAGGAGGTGATGAATCTAATCTCTATTTTTAGATCCATTAGTTATAGATCTTAGGTATTTTTGTTCCTTTTTGTTTCTTTATTCTAAATCTAAAAACATATTGTTTGCTTCTTATTTTCTAGTTTTTTATTAGATGTTTAAAAGGAAATTGAGGAATTTAAGTTTAATTTTGTTAAAAAATCTAAAGAACATGTACCTAAACTGAGAGGGGGGTGAACAGTATAAGATAAAACTTTTTGCTTTTCAATCCATATGACAACATCAACAATATTAAAGTAGGAAATATTACACAAAGAATCACACACATGAGAGACATGATTTAACATGGTTCACCCAATTTGGGCTGCTCCACGGAGAAAATATTCCTTATAAAATTTTCTTAATAAATTCTCTTGAGAATCCTTTTCCTATTACAATGTTTGTGGACCTTTGTACAAAGAAGACACCAATCACCTAATCTAGTTTATGTATCTCTATCCATAGGAGAACTCATTTTCCTCTACTTTGGCTGGTGATCCTTTAGAAGACTACTCCCTCAACTACACTGGCTTGTGGATATCTCTCTACTAGAGACCTCTGTCCTCTCGACCCTGGCTAATGGATCTTTATCGACTGGAGAATATTGTCCTCTACTATATCACCTCCAAATCCTGCTCTTACTCTGCTCTATATCTATCTCATATCTGTACTGAACACTGTCCTCTACCCTAAATAAATTTTCTCAATATCTATATCAAATATGTACTGAACACTGTCCTCTACCCTACATAAATTTGCTCAATCTTTGTCTCAAATTTGCACTAAACATTGTCCATCGGTCTAACACAAATTTGCTCAATCTCTATCTCAAATATGCACAACAAGTCTTCACAAATACTTATCTCAAATATTCTTGTAATCCTCCACAAAAGCTCACACAAATATGTCCTTAAGTTACCTCTAGGACTTACTCAAATATGCTCACAATATTTCACAAAAGCTTGTTCAAATCAATTGCAAAACTTGCATACAAAAATCAACTCAATCTCTCATAGAAAACCTCTTCAATCCCACAAACAAGTTTCACACAGAATCTTGTTTAAACCATAGAATAATATAGAGAATTTTTAGGGACTCAATATATTTCACACTCACAAGCACTCAATCACTTCCAAAATCTTTTCAAATCAATTACGAATAAAGAACATTTTGTTTCACAAATATTAAACTATCACTCCAACATTTTCAACAAACTATGTTCAATCAAATCCACTCAACCAATCACTCAATGAAACACAACTTGTTTACAAACCCTAAAAAAGTGTTTCACTACACTTTCAACAACTCCCACTTTGAATCTCAATCCTTGACTCAAGATGATTCCTAATTCACATAACAATGATCCTCATGATCTTTTCACGAACCCTAATCATGCACATGATGGTTTACTCAAATATTTCCAATAATTCTTATCAAAAAATATTACATAACAATGATACTTATGATCTTTCATAAACCCTAGTTCAAGATAGTTCTCAATTTATCACTCAAATGTTCTCACAAACATTCACCAATCAAGCACATGAAAGCTTACTCAAAAATGTTTATAAAACAAACCTTTTCACTCCAAATTAGCATTCACAACATCCAAAAAATCAAAATTTCACTCACAAGGATGATATACCCATACCTTTTGTTTGATGGATTTTTGACCTCAAAACTTGTCTTTATCACAATCAACCTCTTTGCCAATCTCAATGGTTAGATAGCAAAAATATCCACTCAAATATTCCCTCAATATTAATTCACCATTACAAAATTAACAAGATTCAAGTACACCTTATTATCTCTAAACTTATCAAATAAAGATTTCAATCACTCAGTTTCACTATAACCCCTTTCAAAAATTTAATGCATGAGGTAATCCAAAATCTTACTTATGTCTCCCTACTTAAAATTGCATTTTCAAAATAATTGACTTTATAAAATAATGTAATTTACTTTTAACCTTCAATAAAACTATTTATCACTTTTTGTTTAAGGTAAAAAATAATTTACCTTACCCTCCTTTTAACTCCTTAGGCATTCACTAAATCAAATACACCACGTTCTCATATCATACCCACAATGCAAAAATTAAATCATGCACTTCAACTAAGCACCACCAACAATCATAGAACATAGACCATATACCATGCACAAAATTAAAATACATCAATGCATTCCTCGGTGGGACTCGATCTTGGTTGAAGCGCCACCTACACATTAGCCGTGACTACCCTATTGTGTGAGCTAAGCGCTCATGTGGTAGGTAAACGTGCCTTGAGTACTTTGTCTCTTCCTCCCCTATGCTAAAGCTAAAAGGCTTTATTCTTGCATCACCGTCGAGACTTGAACACAACACCTTTGCTTTCCAAATGCATTACACACCTCAAACTTACCGCTAGCCCAACCGATTGGTTGGTGTTAAATATTTTTGCCCTGGTCGACTTGTACTCCAAGTATTTTGGGTGTAATTAAAAATTAAGAAACCTTTTTCTTTGTTTGCTCACAAATTATTCGCATTCCCTTTCACAAATTGCATGAACATAATATTTGAAGACTTAGCATTTTGAAACAAACGATGTGGTATTTATACCATATGCTTTTATCCTCCAACGTCTATGGCGGGAATAAAATTTAATTTAACCTTTGCGCCCAACCCAACTTTGGGTTATAATATTGTTATTTTTATAAATTAATTTATAATATAAATATTATAAATTATTTATAAATTACCTTAGGCTTTAATTAAACCTTTAATATTATAATATTATTTCCATTTGGCCTAGGTATTTTTCTCTTTTGCCCTTAGACCTTTTTTGATTGCCTTTAATATTATAATAATAAATATTATAATATTATTTCCTTTAGGCCTTTTCTTCAGGGTATTTAACCGTCCTTTTGACCAATCATGTGGAGCTCTTAAACCAAATCTCTTGGGCTTAAAATATAAATATTTTAACCCTTCTTTTGCCAAGTCCTACACTATTTCCTGACACTGACTCTTGACATTAATGACAACACAACTAACTCAAAATTTCCAAAAAACTCTAGGATAACACATAAAAGAGGTTGGAAATAAAATAACATAAGTTTCCTTACTTTTTCTATCATAGGCATCAAATTCAAAGAGCATCTAGCTTGCATATTTATGATAGATTCTATTTATTTGCTTTACTGTCTTAAGTCCTTGCTGAAAAGATAAAGTTTTTCTTCTTGTAAATAGAAACCCTTGTCTAGTTCTTAAAAAATTAGAATTGCATATAGGCTAGAATATATCTACTATATATTGGCTTCATTTGGTATTGCATTTAACATCCTCTTTTACATTCTCTTCTAAATATCAAATACTAATCAATTGTTGAACTAGCTTATCAAACATAGATTTAGGGTAAATCTCTAAAATAATATTGGTGAACCTTAACTTCCACCAGAGATAAAATCTCTCATAACTATGAGAATTAATCATGAATATTCATTTACATGTGAATCATGTGTTTGGGAGCTAGTGTTCCTGATTCTTGGTCTACATATTTTGTGAACCCAATGTGAACACCACATAGGTCTTGAATAATCTTTGTCCAAAAACCTCTTTCCTTAATACACCTTAAAATACACTATAGTTAATTCAAACTAGCTATTTTTTTTGCGTAGCTCAAGTAAAATTAATCAAAGATAACAATAACATAATCAAGTGCTAGTCCCATTAGGGGAAGGTTAATTAACCCTTGACTAAACCATTGTATGAACCTTAATGGTTATCTCTATTGTCTTGTATAAAATGGTGGGCTAGAAGGATTTATAAGTAGGGACTATTCTATCACCAAAGGGAATATGAGGGGTTTGTAAAACATCTTATCTTTCTTCTTTAATAAATGCCATAAACAAAATTCTAATAAATTATACTCTCTCTTACCAAGTATGACTAATAAACCACCTCATTACATAACTAGAAGTGTAGCATGTCAAATGGCATATATAATTGAACCATTATTCCCAATTTAGAAAAAATATATAGTGTTAAATAATGCTATGTATGAGGAAGAAGAAATTTCCTCTGGAAATATCTTCGCCATACATAATGAAAAGGAAGAAGTGGTTTGTGGTTTTATGGATCACCTATCCACTTGTGCCTAAAAAAAAGATGCATTATTGATGATCATCAATACAAATAATTATGAACATCTAGATAAAATTTTACATTCTACTGGAGGGACTTCTTGTTTAGAGCCCATATATTATTTTGACTTCTAATTCCATGGAGGTTCCTAAATAATATTTAAACATGACATTTAATACCCTAGGATCAAAGCCTCTAACCATTACTATGGAAGGGGGAAACTTCAACCCCACCACTTATATATGACACTGAACTCCATCAACTTCCATAGAGGAGTTAGAATTTCTAGTTATGTCATCTCTTCCACCATAGAAACAAGGAACCTAGAAATTCCTCCTAGTAAACTGATGCCTCAACTTTTTTCCTAAAAAACACTTTTTTCAAACATTGAAGGACAAACCACATATAATTTGGATCCTTCCACATATAAAGAGGAGCTTCAGAAACTCCTGGAGGTTAAGTTCATCAAATCCATTGATTACTCCAACTAGATAACCAAAATAGTACTAGTTGCACAAAAGGAAGATATTATTCACATCTATACCGATTTTAAAGATATTAGTAAGGCTTTACCACAATATTATTTTTCTCTCCCTAACATCAATATGATTATTGATTTATCTTCCATGTTTCGGGTGTTTTCCCTTATGGATGGATTCTCAGGATACAACCAAATTTGGATAGAAAATAAAGACGTTTATTCTTTTATTTATTCATGAGATTTGATCCAATTACTATATTTAGAGATTATTTTTAAAATAAATGTAGAGAAGGTTGTAACATTACTAATATTGATCAAATAAAAATATATACAAAATATTCATATTATCATTCTATATTACAAATATCCAAGTGACATGTTGAGATTCATAATATATTTTTGAAAATAATAGAAGCAATTCATCCGCTAAAATATTATATATAAAATATAAAAATATATATATATTTTATTTGTGGAAAACATCCCAAAAGGGATGCCACTTTCGGGTAAGACCCAAGGAGGCAGGGGTATCCATTCCACCAAAAATGCCCAGGACTCGGACCGGCCTACCACCTTTGACATACTCAAGGAGCAAACAAACACACAAAACCAATTTAAAAATAAGTAAATAACAACAAAAATAATAAAATAAAATAAAAAACATGCTCCTTGAGTGTGTCAAAAACAAAAGCACAACCAAACACGCACAATAAGATAAAAGAAACCACAACACAAACCACATAGAAAAACACAAGAACCACATAACAAAACACAAACAAGACAAAAACAACATAACACTACAAAGACATAACCCCAAAAAAACATGAAAAATAAACACAACCAAAACCTAAAAAATTAAAAAATAAAATAAAAATAAAAATAAAAACAACCAACAACAGACAATAAACAAAAACAAAAAACATAGAAAACACTCACACATAAAAACATGAAATAACACAAACAAAGAGAAACCCAAGAACAAGAACGAAAAAAACACAAGAACAATAACAAAAAACATAAAAAAAAAAAAACAACAAAAACACAAGAACAACAAAAAACAACACAAAGAACACAAAAACAAAACAAAATAAAAAAACCCACCCACCTTAAAAAACTAAACAAAAAAAAAAAAAAGAAATAAAAAATAAAAAATGAACAAAACAATGACCTATCTAGACCAGAAGACTATTAAGGCAAGAATCAACAGAGGAAACAAAATAAAGAATAGAATGAGCTAGGGAACTAAAAAAAACTGAATGAACCAAAGAGAAGCAAAAAAAAAAACAAGAAGAAACTAGGTACCTTCGAACTCGGAGCCATCCAAAGAAATGATAGAAAGAAGAGCTTCCCTAATTTGAGAAGCCCACCATATAGGAGGGTGGCCATAACAAGTAAGATCACCTTTTTCCAAAGCCCAATTAGCTAAAGCATCAACACTCTTGTTTTGATCTCCGACCACATGATTGTAATCAACTTTCAAAAATCCCATCCTGGATTAACTGAATCTTCTCAATAATTCTTTTTATTCTCCAATCCACCTTATGATTCTTAGAAGGATTCTTCAAGAGATTAATCATAAGTTGAGAGTCAGACTCAACTAACACCTTTTCCCATCCAACCTTAGTAGCCTCCTGAAGGCCTCTGAGGATACCATACCCCTCAACAAGGTTATTGGAAAGAATACCCAAATTCTCAAGCAAAAGTAAAAACTAGGGAGCCATCTCGAAAGTCTACCAATTCCTCCCACACTGGCTTTTCCAGGGTTCCCTCTAGAGGCTCCATCAGTATTGAATTTTCCAAAATCCTTAGGAGGAGGTTGCCAATTTCTATTCCTATCCATCTTACTAATACTCACATTCCCTTTAAGTTGGTTGCCCTTAGAAGGTTTAATCTTCAATATTTGCATCACTTGATCCCATCTTTGGTGGGAGTTTTGGGGGTGATTAAGGAGATGATGGACTGATTCAACTAAGTTGGCTATGGTCTTTTGCCAAATATAGTGAATATCCTTCCTATCTTGATTAAAAATTTGGTTGTTCCTTTCATTCCAAATATTCCAAAGAAGAATGGTAGAACCCATCCAAACTACTCGCCTAATAAAATGATCAACACCCTCTTGATTAGGCCAATCCCTCCAAAGTTGTTCAAAAGTAAAAAAATTGGACCACTGTAAGCCAAGTAAAGTGGCCATTCTCCTCCATAGCTCAGAGGCTAAAGTACACTCAATAAAAATATGGTTGATATTTTCTACATTCTCTTCACACATTTCACATCTAAAAGGGCCATGAAAACCACGCTTCATAAGTTGCTCACCAGTAAGCACCCTACGATGCAATAAAAGCCAATTAAAGAACCTCACCTTAGGCCAAAGATTTTGAGCCCACAATCGAGAAAATATGTAGAAGAATGGTTGGGATTATTATGGCATAAGGTCAAATAACCTTGAGCAACTGAATACTCACCCTTAGTAGTGTTGTTCCATCCAAAACAATATTTTTCATGGGACCAAGAGAGGGATCTCATATGAAGGATGCCTTGGATATCTTGTCTTTGCCTTTCTGGGATTTGAATAGGCTAGTCCTCAATAGGGATCCAATATCTACCAACCTTTGAATTACTAGTATGGTACCGACAGTAATTAGCCACCTTTATCCAATTAGCTCGGTGAAGCTCCTCCATCCAAGGCCTCCAATCGGGAAACTGAGTTATCAAAGGCTTGTGACCATCCCAAGAATCTGTCCAAAAATTGCATGTTGACCATTATGAATGATCCAAAATAATTTTTTCTTTATCAAATCCTCACCAGTCTTAAGAACTCGCTAAAATGGGAGAACCTTTGGTAGGAAGTTGATAGCGAACAAGGTCTTCAGGACTTTTGTTCTCAACATATTTAGCACGAAGATTATTGGCCCAAAGAGCATTGGGGTTATGCAACATCCTCCAATATAATTTAGCAGCTAAAGCTTTGTTGTTATTAATTGAAGACCGTAATCCTAACCCCCTTCACTCTTAGGAAGACATAAAGTATCCCATTTCACCAAGGCCCATTTTCTTTTCTCCTTAGTACCACTCCAAAGGAAACGATGACTGATTTGATCCAATTCTCGAAGAACAACCTTTGGGATATTCAAAATGGAAGAAACATAAATAGGAATAGCTTGAAGGACTGATTTTACCAAGGTGATTCTACCCCGAGAAGAAAGCCACTTGTTGGTCCACTTTCCAATTTTCTTCTTGACTTTGTCCAACAACCAATTCCAATATTTATTTTTTTGCCTTTGAATATTTATGGGAATACCTAAATAAGTGATTGGAAGAGAGGTCTTCTTATATCTTAGTTTATCCAAGACCATGGATTCCTGTCTAGCAGAATAGTGAAAGAAAATAACTTTAGATTTGTCTTCATTGATCAACTACCCCAAGTAGCCTTAGAAAAATAGCTAATGATTTGCTTAATATTAGAAGCTTCCTTAACAGTAGCTTTACCTAAAAGAGTAGAGTCATCCACAAATTGAAGATGAGAGATAGGTCTAGCTCCATGAGCAATGGTAACTCCCTCAAGGGTTTTGTTTTCCCTCTTTTTGGTTATAGTCCTACCCAAGCATTCAACAAGAATGATGAATAAATAAGGGGATAGCGGGTCACCTTGCCTAATACCTCTAGAAGCTGGGAAAGACTGAGAAGGCCTGCCATTGATAAGAACTAAGTAGGAAACTCAGAGATACATCCCATAATCCAATCCATCCAATCCTTAGAGAAACCAAATTGCCTCAAAACTTTGATAAGGAAGTGCCAATCCACTCTGTCATAAGCTTTGGATAAGTCTAACCGAATGAACATGGAAGGAGAATTTTGCATATCCATGGAATGGATGGCTTCCCGAGCAAGAACTATCTCATCTACTATTTGACGTCCTTCCACATAACCCCCTTGCTCTAGGGAAATAATCTTATGCAAAAGAGGCTTCAACCTTTCTGCCATGATTTTAGTAATGATTTTGAGAAGAACATTACATAAAGCAATAGGTCTAAAAGCTGAGATATGATCAACCTCTTGAGCTTTTGGAACAAGAGTAATATAAGTTTTATTGATAACCTTCAAAATTTCTTTGGCTTTCCCGGCTTCTTCCACCACCTCTAATAAATCAACATGAAGGATATCCCAGAACTCTTGGTAGAACTCAATAGGAAAACCATCAGGACCTGGGGTTTTCCTTTTTGCATTTTAAAAACTACTTGTTGAAGCTCATTGATAGTAACAAGAGCAGTCAAAATAGAGTTCTCCTCAGAAGTGATAAGAGAAGGGATTGCTTGAAGAACATTATATTGTGAAGTCGAGTCAAGGGGAGTAGCAGCAAAAATATTGGAAAAGTAATCAACAACAATAGAGTTCATGCCATCCCAAGTATAAACAACATCTCCAAAATCTGATTTTAAGGAAGAAATAAAGTTGTGAGATCTTCGAGCTAGAAGAGATTTGTGGAAGAAATTTGTGTTTCGATCTCCTTCTTTGAGCCATTGAATTCTAGATTTTTGCTTCCATAAGATTTCTTCTCTTTTTTCCCATTCCTCTAACCGAGTTGTGAGTTTAATTTCATTCGCACTTCTCTTCTCTGTGAGGCCATCTAAATGGATTTTCTTATTCAAATTTTCAAGATGAGCAATAACTTCATGTTTTTTTTATGAACATCCCCAAACTCTTTCCAGTTCCAAGTCTTGATTTTGGATTTAATGTATTGCAATCTTTTGGCAAAATAGAACATCTTAGTCCCATGCCTAGGTTTACCTTCCTTCCACCATTGTTGCACATGAGGTCTGAAGGAAATGTCTCTAAGCCACATTAATTGAAAATGAAAAGGAGAGAAACTCACATTGGTTTTCCACATTTCCACCATGACTCGCCAATGATCCGAACCAACATTATTAAGAGTCTTCACTTTAGGAATGTGACCATGGATTAAGAAATTTTTAGAGAGCAAAAACCTATCCAATCTCTCCATTATACAAGCTAAGCCTTGCCTTCTGTTAGACCAAGTCATAAGGCCATTATCCAGTTGGATATCCACAAGATGGAGGTTTGCAATATATTCGCTCATGAGGTCAGTGCTTTTGTCCAAATTTCTATTTCCCCCCTTTTCTCATCCAGAGAGAGGATGGTATTGAAATCTCCTCCGATCAAGATCCAAGATTTAGGAAAATGAGAGATAATATGAGTAATATCCTTCCACTGTCTTCTTTTTTCCTCCAAAGAAGTCGGAGCATAAACAGTAATGCAGAGCATAATCTTGTTGGAATGTCTACTTTGAATAGCTATAGCCAACAAACCCCAACTGCCAACCATATGGTGAATAACTACCTCTTTTGGATCCCAAAGACAAGCAATGCCACCCGAAGTCCCTTGGGAACTGAGGGAAACCACTTTTCCAGCTGGCCAAATTTTACTGGCAATTAAGTCCATATCCTCCATTGACATCTTTGTTTCTTGAAGGAAAACAAGATGTGGATGATTTATTCGAATCATTCTTCTAATTTCATTTTGTTTTGAAAGACTCCCTTTGAGTCCTCTAATATTCCAAGTGATGATCTTCATTAATACTAGGGCTAAAAAATTTGGGAAGGGCATTAATATTACCTTCCTCTACAAGCTTTTCACCTTCTTTTACCATATGATATTGATTGGTCTTGCGACCTACTTTTTGATTAGAATCCATCTTCAATTTTTTTTCCCTATTTCTTGACTTATTCCAATTGAATCTGAGATGGCTTCTAACCTTGAAGAATGCTCGTACACAACCAAAATTTTACTAGATGGTTCAACGGAGTCTATATTGGGACCTGCATTATTTGAAGTTTTGACATTTGAAATATTGTTTTTCTTGTGTAAATTTTCTCCTTTTTTTTTTCGTTGAAAACCTTTGATTTGTTGGTTTGTCTCTGAGTTCTTCCCTTCATATTTAAATTGTGTTTCTAAGATTTCAGTTTCCATTATTTCCTCTTCCTCACTTGGGACATCATTTGTGGAAAGGATTTCAAACATATTAGCAGATGACTTTGATTGATCCTTCATAACTGGTTTTTTCTGAGTGTTCTTCTTCTTAGGTATTTGGAAACCTCCTGAGTTTATATCTTCTTTCTTTTGATCAGGAATTTTATTTGGGCAAGCACTGGCCAAATGACCATATTCATGGCAAATTCTACAACGAAAAGGAATGTTCTCATAGTCCACTACTTGCTCCCAAGTGTCTTCCCCAAATTGTAATGTGATATTTTTAGGTAGGGGTTTGTCAAAATCCATTAAAACACAAATCCGAGCATAAATAATATGTTCAAAATTTTGAGTACAATCAATAGTCATCATAAAAGTTCCTAAAGAGTTTCCAATTGAAGAAAAAATAGTAGGATTCCAAAATTCAATAGGGAGGCCAAAGAGTCTAACCCACATGGGAGCTATAGAAGGCATCTCTTCTTCGACTTTAAATTTAGTATGCCAGGGCTTCATGAAAAGCCCTACCCTTCCAAAAAACCAAGGACCCCCTTGAAAATTTTTCTCTCTATCTTCATTATTAGCAAATAAAACAAGAAAATAACCATTTGGATAAATAGAGATTTGTAACTCACCTTTAGTTTTCCAGCTTTTTGCAGCCCAGACTTTGAAAGCAGATAGACTCGAACGAAAACCCACGAACCGACAAATTAGTCCTCTTTTTTCCAAATCTTCAATGCCAATCTGAATGTTACCCATATCAAGCTTAACAATAGGAGTTCCATCACCTGCTTTAAGACATCCCGACTCCATTTTCCTGGGATCAATCTTAGGCATTCTTAGAGGTTTATGGGAAGCCCTAATATTGATATTAGCATTGGGCTGAGGCTGTCCACCACGAAGGGCATCCCTAAAATTCATTTTTGGGACCGAGTCTTCGAAATTCTTACCCTTGATAGGGGTTTTCACAATAGAATTATTTTGTGGGTGCACCTTAGCACCAGATTCACTTGAGATATGAGCCATTTTTTGATCAACTACTTGAAACTTGTTTCGTGATCTCTTTAATCCTTGCCCTAGACACCGTGGAAAGGTATGGTTTTCACTTTTCTTTTGTGCAAAAAATTGGAAGCCGTTGTCACTCAAGTTCACAGTATGATCTGTTGAAAGACAAATTTCTAACCCATATTGTATCCCCTGCAACATTTCCTGCTAAAATATTGAGCATAAACCACAAAAATATTGGTCGCTAGGGCCCGAAGGCCCTAAAACCAACCTCTGGAGCTGCTTGCACTCAACCCAGATGAAACCCTCGCATAGCCGCTTGCCAAATATGTCGTTCACACATAGGGATGTGCTAGGATCTGTGTTGCTCCAAATGATATGAAAATTTGTGGAGACGTTCTAGGGTTTTTCATGCATCTACCCTCAAAATTTCAGCTCAATCCGAGTCCGGATGAGTGAGATATGGCCGAAACGAGTTCGGCAGTTTGGGCAGTCCAACTAAAAACGTCTCATCTATCTTTTCTTCAACCTCTCATTTTTTTCTTTATTGCCATATAAAAATATTAAATAAAGGAAAAGTGACACAAATATTTGGGGGTACTTGTAGGTACCATAAATAAACATTGTATTATATGTATATAATATTAATAACACTCTGATGATCAAATAAGGAGTGGTGGGGGTATTTATACCAATACCAATTCCTTAAATACATAAATAGACTTGCCTTAATGTGACAATAAAAAAATATTTTAGGTTCATTACAAGATTATAAATGTTTGTTCAACCATAACAAGGTTAATCATGGCCCATAGGGCTAATATAATAAATTTTTATAATAAAGCATATACATCGTACAAGGAATGCCCTTAGGCCTATCCAATATTACATCATATAATATTAGCCTTGACCATGGCCTACCACATTTAACACAATTTTAGGAGCATACCTCGTACCTGGCCTACCACCTTTGACACAAGCAAGGAGTATTCATGAAACAACACAAAACAAGAACACACAAACACAAACACACAAAACTCTAAAACAAAAAAGCATACTCCTTAAGTGTGTCAACAAGAAAAAGCACAACCAAATACACACATTAAGAAAAAAAAAACACGAACCACATAGAACAAACACACAAACAACATAGAAAAACACAATAAAAAAACACACAAAAAATAAAATAAAATAAAATGACAAAAATAAATAAACACCAAAACACGAAACACATAGAAAAACCATAAACACAACATAACAAAACACTACCAAAAAAAAAAAAAAAACAAAAAGAAAAAAATACACCACAAACAAAAAACCACATAACATGAACACATAAAAAACTACAAAAACAACAAAACAAAATAAATACAAAACACAAACAACAAAATGAATCAAAAACACCACAAAAGAAATCAAGAAAAACAAATACAACAAAAAATAAGCCAAAGGAGCTAACGAAAAATCAAACAAAAAATGGTAACACTAAAAATAAACCAAAGCTTAAAAAATTACCAAAAATATTAGAAATTGCTTAGCAAAATAGCCAAAGCTTCCAACATTGCCATAAAGAGATTGATTATAAACCTTAGGATTATGGCATCCTTATCCTTTTATTCGTATCTTGTTTCAATATAGTTGGAACTATAGGTTGGTTACTTGGAGCCACGAAACTACTATTGGAATTTGTATGGTATTTTTGAGGATCCATTTTGTTTGTAGTTTGAATTTGCCCTTTTGTTTTGCACTTGGGTTGGTTTTCTACATTGTACTTTTTTTCCTTTACTATTATTTCTCAGCATCAAGGTAAGCTCTTTTAGTGATTTCTCATCATGCAATCCTTCTTGTTCCCTCTCTTCATAAAATTGTGTTTCCATAATAACTGTTTCCATTTGAGCATCATCATCATCTGCTTGCTCATTCATGGAGAAAATTTCAAAGGTGTTAGATGAAATTATTGTTTTCTCTTTTGTTGCTATTTTTTCTTTGTGTTTTTTGTTTAGGTATTTGAAACCCTTCCAAGGCCCCATCATATTTATCCTTGATAGGCACCTTATGTGGACAATCCTTGGCTAGATGGCCATATTCATAACAAATTTTACATCTAAATGTAATATTTTCATAATCTACTACTTGATCCTATATTTCTTCCCCATATTGAAAAGTAAGCTTCTCTGGAAGTGGTTTGTAAAAATAAATCAAAACACAAATCCTTACATAAATCATATGCTATAATTGTTGGGTGTTATCACAAGTCGTCATGTAAACTCATAAATAACTTCCAATTATTGTGAATAACTTTGGATGCCAATATTCTATTAGAAGACCAAATAAACGGACCCAAATAGGGGTAGTTGATGGTATTTATTCCTCAGCTTTGAACTTGGTATTCCAGGGCTTCATGAATAACCCCACCCTACTAAAAAACCATGCCCTCCCTTGAAAAATGTTTCCCCTATCTTATTTATTAAAAAATAAATAATAAAGTAGCCATTAGGGTAAGTAAAATTTTGTAACTTACCTTTAGTGCTCTATTTTTTGGTAGCCCATTGCTTGAAGGTAGCAAGAATGAGTTGGAATGCCATGAATCAATAAATTAGGCTTTTCCTCTCTATCGCATCTATTCCTTCCTGGACATCCGTTATTTCTAACTTTACTACTAGGGATCCATTAGTTGCTTTCATGCAACCCATCTCTATTTTTGTTGAATCAACCTTTGGCATCCTTAATGGTTTGCTTGGAAATCATTGATTGGTGCAAGGGTGGGCTATTGGATTACATTATAAAGTTTCATGGGCACAACCTCCTGCTATCTAGGTTGGTGGCATACTTTTGGTGTCAGGGTTCGGTCAGGGTGGGTAGTCTGAGGTTTAAAATTGATGAAGAGCTCATTACCAATGTAACTGATCTCCCGTTGGAGGGGAATTATCATAATAAGGATGGTCATTCCCTACTTATGGAGCTAGGATTTTTTTGGATGAATAAGAATTCCTACCAAAGGAGAAGGGGTTTAGGGCTAAGGCCCTTCAACCTCCATGGGATCTAGTAATACTGGTTATCATGGACTATTTCTCTCTCGACCCCTCACAAGAATTTATCAAAAGCTACCATGTGATGTTTCTCAACTGGTTAAGGAGAGGGAGGCGTATGAATGTTTCAATGTTCATGTTCCATTCACTAAATAAATCATGGATGGACGTCAGAAATGGTAGGGTCTTGAACCTGTTGCACCAGGATTTAATCTTGTTAATCATTGAATTCATGGCCATTGAAAATATGAATGATATAGAAAATATTTTAAAGTATATTGAGGTTAATCTATTGTTGTATCTAGATTTTCCAATGCCTAAATATTTTTTCTTTTTGCATGTGGTTTTCAGCAACTCAAAGTTCTGCCCAGGCTAGGGGTCCTGTCATAAACGTCTCGTTAGAACTCTCTCTTTCTTCCTTTGGGATGCAATGTGGGAATTTAAGTTGGCCTAGATATTATAGAACCATTGGATCTAATAGAGTAAGTCTATCTAACTCTTGCAGGGATTTTGATGGTAGTTGAAAATATGGAGGTCTCTCAACGATCTTGAGAGAGGTTAGGGGAAGCAAAAAGAGATGTTACTTAAGACTATTGAAAAACAAAATTTATAGGAGGTACCAAATTTTAATATTCCCTTCTCAATGATGGAGGCACCTCCTAAAGGGAGTCAAAAGATGTGGTCAACTGGTGTGGGTAATTTAGACTTTGCCAAGGTGGAGTCTTTAAATTTATTTCTATCGTTAATAAAATCTATTGATGACAAAAAAAAATCCATGTTGGGCATACTCAAGATAGTTGTGGAGTTCACAAAGGATGTGAATAGACAGATGGATGGCCTGATGGAGTTTATATACTCGGTCCTGAATGTTCTAGATAATTCATAGTTGTCGCCTTGAGCTTCTTGGTTTAGTTTCTTGGTCCTGAATGTTCTAGATAATTCGTAGTTGTTGCCTTGAGCTTCTTGGTTTAGTTTCTCTGGGTTGGTTTTATGTTGTCTATGGACTGGTCATTTGGTCTTATGGTAGATTCTTGTAACTAATTTTTGTTGTTTTTCTTTGTTAGAGACCCTAATCTAGTTTCGAAACATTTTTTGTCTCCCTAGGGAGTGTTTGTAATTGGTTGTGGGATCCTCTCAAAACCCTCACTGCTTAATTAATAAAAAATACATATAATAATTAATCATCAAATGACATTAGCTCAACTAGTTATAATTCTTAGCTTTAGAGAAGACTCAGGTTTAAGTATTAATTAACAAACTATTATAATACCACTAAAGTGGTCATGATATAATATAGATGAGGTTCATTTCAATCCAATATAACCAAATATATATATATATATATATATATATATATATATATATATATATATATATATAACATCTACCATAAACATGAATTGTTATAAATTAATATGATCAATAAGTTTAATAAAATTTTAATTGTTTTTGTAGTTTAAATTTTTGTCTCCAATACCCATATTAAGTGTGCATATTATATTATGTGATTCCATTTAATTGATGCTACATGGGTGCCTTTAAACATTTAACCAATGCTACTATGGTGTTACATTGACACACAATTTTAACATTTTTTTTTATAATATTAAGAGAAGAGGGTTTTGAAAGGGGCCCCTAAACCTTTACAACATAGAAAAACAACTAAGAAAACAGTGCACTAAAGCACAAGACAGCCGAGAACAGAGCAAAAAATGCAAGAAAGACAACTAAGAAACCAGGAGGGTCAGAAAGGCCAAAGAATTCGAGAAGACCTATGGAAGAACCGATGTGGTTCTACAACACCGCGTCCACCTCAGAGATAATCCCACTGGACATTTGAGCCACCTCCTTCGCATAGTCTAACACAATATTAATGGATCTCCAAACCATGATTTGTTTGATATCCATTAACCAAAGTCTATGAAGAATATTATTCTTATTTACCACCTAATTTCCTGGGAAAAACATATCACTCACTAGTTTGTCCTTCAACACCATCCTAGGAAGGACCTTAGTCCCCTCATTAAAAACTTGCACTTTGGAGCTAGGGGAATATTGACCATAAATACTCTTCTTATCACTTAAGCGTGTGGACATACGTATCCCCATGTTCCCCATGTAATCACCTTCCCCTTCCTTAATATGGATAGTGGATGAAGAAACCAACTATGTATCCCCACCATCATCAAAATCCCTCCTCATCTGGAAGCCCCATACAACCAGCATAGACTCAAAATTAACCAATTTCTCTGACCCTAAATCCCTAGAGGGGGGACAACCTAGCTCTTCCTCAGATCCACCATCATCATTCGACACCACCAGTGGATCATTACTAACTTGAATGGGAATAGAATTGAAAGAGTAAAGAAATTCATCAACAACAATACCTTTTTCCAGTGTGGCATGCTCAAAATAATATGTTCCAACCCTTGATGCAGTAGAACCTTACCCTTGCCTTCCTGAGTAGCCAACATCGATATATTAAGCGAGTTATACAAAAAAATAGGGATGTTCATCCATATATGTCTTCTTAGGTGGTTCAAAAATATTGCATGGAAGCTTTGCACCACCTCATACATATAATATATAGTTAAATAATCCATAATAACTTTAACCACTTTATTCCAAGGTGCTATAAGGGCCTTAGCATTGAATCCATTCTGGATTCACTGTAAAAACTCTTCTTCATCCAAAAAGAACCTAATCTCCTGCACCAGTGAATGCCTCTCCTTGTGTACTGCTCCGTCCACAAAAATCCTTTTTTATCACCTCACAATATCCATGAAGACTTCGAAGGTCCAAGAGCCCACTCGGACACACCCATCCTTCCAAGAAGCCACCATCCAATTCGAAAGAATTGCATTGTGGCCATGAAATTTTTGGATACAATCATGCATGCCCCCATTATTTAGAATATTGACTACCTCCTCATCAACAGACAAAGATGCAGGTTCAATACTAGACTTAGGGAGGACCGACTTTCATTTGCAAACTTTGGACTTGTCCATCCCAACACAATAGTCACAACACCAAGGGAAATTAAGGTCAAAAAACCATCAAATATGACCAGCGAGGGACTCCCAAACACTCTTTATAGACCACCAAAATAGCCAACTTCTACTCATGGTTAAAAAAATTGTATAGTATACATTGAACCAAACCACAACATCAAAGTTAAAGTAGCTACAAAAAAATATTAACAATATGTGAACCTTGTAGCTAACAAAAGGACTCCACCTTGACTTGGAATGGTGCAATGGAAACATAAGACTAAAATAGAACAAGACTTTAGGAGTAGACACATAAACCTTGGCCCTAATGGCCAATAGAGAAGAAAACAAGAAGTGTACAAGGTAAAACAATACCACCACATCAAAAGACCCAACCCTGAAGCACCTACAAGAAGCCACGTGAAAAGGGTAAAAGAATATTTTAAACCACGCCACCTTACCATGACCAATACCAAAGATAATATGTAGGGCCAATAGAGAAGACAACAAGGCACCTAGTGCACCCTCATGAAGCCACAAGGGAAGGATAGAAGGAAATCCCAACCAGTGCCACCTCACCTCAAACATCACCAAAGAAAACACAATGGGCCAGGAGAGAAGAAAACGAGAATCACCTAGGGAAACACAGTACTATATCAGTAACAAACCAAACCCCAATGCTATCTAAATATGCCACATGCATAGGATAGGTGGATCTCCCATACAACACCACCTTACCTCGGCCACCAACAACCACAACACAATGAGTTAGGGAGTTCCAAGGAAAGAAAACCAACAGTTCCCAACAAACATACACTTCCCAAGGTAGGCAGGTGAACCAAAGCAAAAACTTAATGATGAAGCAAAAGTAAAAGGAAGCCACCTCATCAGAAGGCACCCAGATACATAAGAAATAATGGCCTCAATCAGGGAACATTCGTGAGATTTTCCATACCAACAACTGAACCTTACCATGTTTGAAATAAAATTAGTTGCACAACACCAACGAGCAATAATTGTGGACCAATGAATCTCGTAGGTTGAACAAAATTTTCTCTGCCACAACATTCCCCATATTCCAATACAAATAACAATGAGGATTTGAATAGCCTTATAGCATGGGATGGCAAAGAGTGTTCGCTGCCTCTCACCATTACTATTGGTACCAATCCTCCTAACACAATGAACTTCCACCACCCGAAGCTAATTAATTAACATCATTGTTTGCACAGCTAATGAGGTCCTATGGAAAGTCCCTCTACCAAATCGTATATCCGTGGAGATTTACTCCGACGTTCGCCATAACATCTGCTGCAACATTTCCTTCTCTGAGAGTGTGAGAAATTTAAACATCTTCCAACTCCTGATATAGTTTCACTCCATCAATAAGGTTGGTAATTTTCCAACTGATATGGCATGCACCTTTAAACATATTAATTATGTTACAAGAGTCACCTTCAATGATAGCTTTTTTGAATTTGAATTCACTTAGCAATACAATCTCTACGTAAGCTGCCCTTGTTTTTGCAACTTGTGAAGAATTCAAACCCAAGGATTTGACATATGCCAACAACAAATTACCATTATGGTCTTGAATAACACCTCAGGAACTTGTCATTCCATTATTACCTTTAGCCGCCCTGTCAAAATTTAATTTCACCCATCCAATAGGAGGGGCATTCCATTTAATTGATTTTATGATATTAGGCACAGATGGTGGATGATCTTGAAGAACACAAGCTTATATGAGAGGGGGGGTTGAACAGTATAAGACCTCTTTTAACTTTTCCTTTATACTTCAAAACAACAAAGCAATATATCCAAAGCAATATCAAAACAATGCACGATATCATCCACAAAGTGACACAACAATTTTGATGTGATTCATCCATAAAACTTTTCTCTAAAAGTTATCTCAAAGTTCTTTGGGAAACCTTCCCAATTACAATGTTTATGAGCCTCGGCTCAAAGGAGAAACCTTCCCCCAATCTGAATTTATGAGCCTCTTCTCAAAGGAGATACCTTACCCTACCTCTGCTCTGGCTGGTGATCCTCTAGAAGACCTCTGCCTCCGTCGCCCTTAGCAAATGGAACTCTATCCACAGAAGACACCTATCTTCCCTGCTTTGGCTGGAGACCTCTGTCCTTAACTCTATCACCTCAAAGCTGGTCCTTGAATTTGCACTAAACACAGTCCTTCGGTCTAGCACAAATTTCCTCATCCTCTATCTTTGATCTGCACCAAACACAGTCCTTCGGTCTGGCATAAATCTATCCTCAGGTTCTTATCATAGAACCAATGCACCTTTGTCCTCAAGTTCTCTGATAGAACTATCAAACTCAGCTTCACAAGTCCTCTTCTAGGACCTATCCAAATCTGCTCACAAGTCCCCAATGGAACCTGTCCAAAACCTGCTCACAAGTTCATCAAGAAAAACTTGCTTGGCGTGAACCCACAAAGAGAATTGTTAGAGACCCAATGTGATTCATCAACCTCATAGAAGCATAAAGATAATTGTTAGAGACTCAATATGTTCTATACTTAACTCCTAATCTCAATCTCAACTCAATCTCAATCTCAACAGAATAAGATAGATGTAGTATGTTTTTCTTAAGAACATGAAACACAACCCAACAATTGCCAACCAAGCAATATGTCATATAACAATGATACTCATGTTCTTTCCAACAACCAATATCTTTTCTCAACCAATTAGGGCTTCAACAACAATGCTCAAAGACAAGGTTTAACCAACATCATTCAACTCAACATTAACCTTGAAGTATTCAACCAATCATCACTAGAAAAGGAAACAAGTAGAAATCCTTTTCCCTCCAAAGATATTTGAACAAAACAGCCACCCACACAATATCACCAAATGCAAAGAATAACTTGTTCAAATCAACTCAATGGAGTAAGCCCAATATCATGTATCAAGTAAAAGCAATAACTTGATCAACCAACCTCTATGGAAGCAACTCAATCATCAACCTCAACACAACCATCCAAGAGTTTCACCAACTCAAAGCAAGTATCAAGACTCACAACCATAAACCCTAGTGCACAATGCTTCCACTACCCCAAACAAGAAATATGCATTCACCAAAACTCTCATTAAGGATAACAATGCATAAGTAGTCTTCAACAAACCAGAAACTAGGACTTACACCCAACCAAAAGAAACCTAGTTGAATACCTTTTCACTCCAATATTATTTCAGGAAAACATACACAAATCATACTCATAAGTAGAATGTGCCCATACCTTATTGAAGTGAAGGAACCCCTTTGGAAATCTGCCACAATCACAAAGTTCTTTTGCCAATCTTCACAAAGGTTAGTAGATCACAAAATAATCAACATTACTCCACTTTTCAATCATCATCACCAAAGTCTTTAATTGTACAACTTCCTTATCTCTCCTAAAACCACTTGTACCATAAAATAAAATAAATCACAACATTGCATAACCTTATAACTCCCAAAACCACTTATACCATAAAAGTAAAATAAATCACCACATTGCATAACCTTATAACTCCACTAAAATACTTATAGCATTCTTAAAATAATCTTTTAAGATATCACATACTCAAACCCTTATATCTCCTAAAATATTAAAATAACATACCTTATAATCTTGGAGCCTTCCAAAATATTGTTCACCGTGCTATCAACGCTGTGATTCGAACTATCGACGCCCACTTCCTACACAGGTCAAATCACCATCTGCGCTACTCGTTTGATGACGAGTGAAAGGCAACCAACTGACCTTAATTTCTTCCTCAAAACCGAGATACCTTGGTTTCATCATTTTCACACTATTGTTTATGTTCTGTGATAGACCTCTAGATATTCCTGCATCCCTGGCGTATTTTTTGGCACATCGATCTTCATGTTTGATTGTTGTTTAAAATGTTTTGCACTATAGTAATTTGATATTCGATCACTGACAAATTTTCTTTATTTTCATCACATTGGGGCTTCGTTTTAATATCGATCGAGCATCATTTGAATCTCCACCGCGAGCCCTCCTCTTTGGCACTGCTCCCAAGCATCATTTGAATCTCCACCATGGGCCCTCCTCTTTGGTGCTGCTCCCGAGCATCATTCTTCGTTAGCATAGGGGCTCCGACTAAATCGAAATTGCACGAGGATTCATGTCAAAAAAAAAACTCACTGAAATGAATTTCTTAGCCCCATTATATATGCACTTCGATGCATTACCAAACACGTCGACATTTCCAAACACGTCGGAAAATACTTTAATTTAATTTTAAAATATTAATTTAAATTTTAAATAAATAAAATTTAAACTAGATATTTAAAATTAAATATCTTCATCATCGGGGCACCTTTTTCAACGAAATGAAGAGCCAAATTGGGTTTTAAGAAAAACCCATTTCAAATCTGTTGTCCATGGTTTTAAATAAAACCTTTTATTTTGTCTGCCTTGGTTTTCACAAAAACCCTTCCGCTTCTTGACATCAATGACAACATCAACACTTGAGCAAAGGCAATGTACCCAATGTACCCAAAATTGCCAATAGATCTATGTTTCCAAAACCCAAAAATAGTTCCAACCTAACTTCACTTTGCAAAGAAGCCTCCAGCAAATCCATAGAAATAGAGGTTCTTTCCACATTCTCTACCACCTTACCTAAAATACAATTTCTCAATAATGTCATCGATGCAATTTTATCACTAAAAAATTTAGTGTTTCTTGCTTTCCAAACTCCCCACATTGCATGGGGGAGCACGAACCACAAAAAACACCTGAGACATGGGGAATGAAAGGGCGGTAACCACTGAATAATGCAGTCATAAACCGAATCCAGAAAACCTCACCCAATTTTAACATTATTCTAGATGAATCATTTAATAATATATCATTAATAAGTTATTATGCCATTACCATTAACATGACATTATGCCATCATATAAAAATTGCATAGTAATTGTTCTAAAAACATCGTTAGAAAATAAGCAAATGGATTTAGATGTTACACATATTGTAAAATAATGTTACAAGAGACATAACAATTATTAAAGTTAGTAATACCTCATTGACATTCATAAAATTATAAATCATAGCATTCCTAAACTCTTAAATTATATCTCTTCATTATTAAAATTTGTCATGATAGTTCACAAGTTCTAAACTACATTATCCTCTTAATAGATAAATATTAAGATTTTATTGTTATTTAAGTAATTTGTATTAGCCTTTTTTATAATTCAAAATTACATTAAAATACTTTGTTCAATGTTTATGTGTAAATTTTTATACTATTTCATTGTCAAATCATTATTGATGTGATAAATCAACACTTTAAAATATTAGTGTAACCAAAAACTAGTTTTTAATAGATAAGTACTAGGATCTAATTCTTAATTTACTATATTTTATTATATTAATTTGTAGTTTGAAATTATGTTATCTAAAATTAAAATCTTTGGGACGTCAAAGGTTCAAACCGGGATGGGTGTGTGTTAAATTCCTTATTGATAAACATAGCTCTCAGCTAGGAGGGGTCATGGTCAACCTTGTGCGTTTAGTTGTAGAGGTTTCTCACACTAACAAAATAATAAAGAAATAAAATCTTGTTCAAATTTTATACCAAAAAAATATAAACTAACAATTAACAACATGAAAAAATATACATAAATATAAAAATTCTATCCATCATCTATTAAACCATTCTACTTCAACATCAAAAAAATAAACATAAATATAAAAATTCTATCCATCATCTATTAAATCATTCTACTTATTCAAATTAATTGTCATTGACAATGGAAATGATTTAAAATGTAAAATTACATTAAAACATAATATTAAAAAAACAATTATAATTAAATAAAAAAATTTAAAACAAAGAATACCTAAAATTAATTAAATTGAAAAAAAAAATAAAAAATTCCTTACTCTTTTATTTTTATATATGTTTGCATTCACAATACCGTTTCAATATGTAAAACTAAACAATTAAATTAATATGTAAAACTAAGAAATTAAATTAAATTAATTTAAATATGTCTATTACTTATAAATAAATAAATTTCAATTAAATTTAATAAATACTAAATTTCATAAATTTTATATGATAAACTTAAAAAACATATTATATTTTATTTTATTTATATAAAAATTTTCCTTGACAACATTTTAATAATATTAATTATAAAATAAGGTTTTAATGAATTTTGCCATCTCTTTTTCAAGAGGATTTGAAACAAGCGATCAGAATCAGTAACGTCAAACCATATATCAAAGTTACAGAATTTTAGTCGTAAACCAAGGTTGCTTTCCAAAAACATGGAAAACAATAACGTCAAACCATATATCAAAATTAAAGAATTTGAGTCTTAAACAAAGGTTGCTTTCCAAAAGCATGAATAATCCATGGATACTCGCTATCATTTTAGCACATGCTCGCTTTCGGATTGGATTCTAAGACGAAAGAGTTGCCCCCAGATTTCAGTCCTTCGCAGTTAACTCCAATAATAATAATGTAATTCTATTTATAATAGGTGGATATTTTGAATAATGCACAACGATTAACTTAGTGGATTATGATTTATTGTGCTACATTCCTCTTCCTTTCACGTATATATATATATATATATATATATATATATATAAAACAGGGGTCTTTTCATTTTTTAAAAGTATTAATAATTAAGAGGGTTTTAAAGGATCCCACAACCAATATAGATAAAATTCATCAAGAAGAACATAATAGAACCTTTCCAAGCATACAAGAGGCAAACTAGAGAAAGACTGCTTACACCAAACCCCAGGGCACAAAAAAGGGAGAACTGAGATAGTTTTAAACCAACTTATCCAAACCTTGAACAATAAAACTAGCTAAACACGTTACACTTTCAGACAGATCCAGAGCCGATTTCAAGAGCTCCTTGTAATTTTATGAAGCCTCATTCAAGAAGTTTATTGTATGAACAATGTAGAACAGGGTATATATAAAGTACCGTAGAAAAATCTAGAATCTTATATAGTAGAAGACAATTCTAAAATATTTATTAGTAGAGAAATTGTAATTTTTGGAGACGTCAAATAAATTTTGGAAGCTTAGGAAGCTTTAAAAAGAATTCTAGAAAAAACTTCAAAATCACTCTCTAAGTTTCTGTAGACAACTAGAAACTTTGTGCAGTAAACAATATTTTTGAAAAATAATTTGAAAATTTTATATTAAAACAATATCATTTAGAAGTTGGGGTGAGACTCCTCCTAACCTTAACTGACAAGAACAATTGTTTACAACAGTAAAAGAAGATTTGCATTGGAGCTAAATCTCCTAAACCATATTTTTACAACACCTAAACCATATTTTTACAACACCTGTCCAATTGTTTACAACAATAAAAAAAGATATGAATTGGAGCCAAATCTCCTAAACCATATTTCTACAATGGTTGTCAAAACTAGCGAGATACTGGATTTGCTCACCAACCTGCCTAATCCTCCCATCCTCGATAACCATGTCACTGTGCAACTAAACCCCCACCTCCTTCTTAGTACCCATATTAGCTAGGAAGTATACCACTTTATTTAGATCTCTACTCACATAAACCAGAATCACATCATCTAATTCCCTCCATAATTCCTTAATTTGGGTGACAAGAATCCTCAAATTCCATGTTTTCAAAGCAAATTTCCTCATGCAATCCAAAGCTCCTACCAATATTTAAGAATTTGACTCTAGGATTATCCTCCCGAAACCTTGTCTTACTACCTAGATAAAAGTAGATTTGATAGCTAAGGCTTTTGCTTCATTGTTCATGGCCCTTCCCAAGCCTTACAGTTCATAATAAAGCACTGTCCCAACATGATTTTAGCATGCCAATCCAATTGTAGCTCTACTCGGATTACCTTTTGTATCTCCATCTGTATTAATTTTAATTCAACATTCTAGGCGTGGTTTCCAACTAGCTCTATCCTACCCCTCTTGCACTTCAACTTCCTTTTTCATCATCCATATATCAATCTGATTTTCCTTTTTAGCATACACTGCCACAATTTCTATGAGTTTGGTCCAAATGACTTGTCAAATGCCATCTAAGTATGAAAAGTTTTCTCTAAACAAAATTATATTTCAAGCTTCCAACTACCATCACACTTGCCACCAAATGAAGTTTAATCCAAGCTTCCAACCGATAAAAAGAGTTTTAGATTTAAATCTACCCCTCTTCCATATTTCCCAAAAATAAATCTGATTCAAATCACCATTGGCTCAAATTTTATAATATAAAAACCATCACTCCCAGATTTACACTAAAACATCAAGTGATCAGATGTTTCCTCACTCTTGTAGCATAAAACGCATTTATATGGACCAATATTTCCCTACGTCTCAGATTATCAAAAGTATGAATTTCATTGTGCATGAACTGCCAAGCAATGAAGTTTACTTGCGTCCAACCTTATCCAATCCTCAATCTGATATGCATGAGGAGGAGGTTCTAGAAGGATCTTATAATATCCATCATTCATTGTGTAGAATCCAAGGCTCCCATAGCCCCAAGCTAATTCATCCTCCTCATATCCACCTGTGAGAAATTGTTTTGCCAAGATTTGAGTCATGATGGGTGTCAATTTTAGAGGGATTGAAATTGACTGCTCATCCAACTTTTTAAATTGCTTAAACTTATAATCCCCTAGTTGACTAGTGTTGAAATAACTTTTAATCTGGATCCAACACCTACTTTCCATGGTTTTTTTTACTTATTGGAATTCTAGTAATTCAATAATGATAGGTGGGTATTTATCCCATGAATCTATCCAAAATTGTGCATTCTCTCCTCTCCCCACTTTCCAAAATAATCTATATTTCACTACCTAAGATCCTCAGTTTAGAGCCAACCAGACCAAGGACACATTATTATCCTAAGGGAAATGACTCACTTCATTTAGGTTCACCTATCTCAAATATCTACTAGTAAAAACTCTATTGAATAAAGAAGTTGGTTGGAAAATCCACCTCCAGTAAAGCTTTCCAGCCAAAGCTTTATTATTTTACTTTGATATCCTTAGCCCCAAACCTCCCTTTACCTTAGTTTGACTTACTTTATCCCAACCTACTAAGGGCCATTTTATTTTTCCTTTTACTTCTCCCCATAAAATATTTCTAGCCATATTGTCTAACTCTTTCCATATGGTATGTGGGGCAGCAAGGATAGAAAATTTATAAATTGACATGACCTGAACGACTGACTGCAAAAAAATTAATCTACCCCCATAGCTTAACCATTTGTGAGACCAATTATTAATTCTTTCTTTTGTACAATCCAAAATATTCCTCTAGATATATATTTTTAGTTTTTTATAATGCAAAGGGAACCCCAAATAGACCATTGGGATAAGTCCTTGTAGATCCCAAGATCTCTAAAATTCTATCTTAAAGCCTTAGATCAAGATTAAAAAATACCACTTTGTATTTTTTTATCATTGATGACTTGTTTTGTGGTCCTAAGGTAAAAATTAAGAGTATCTCTAATCATTATTGCTTCCCTAAAGCTGGCCACTCCCACAAATCCTATGTCATCCACAAAATGTAAGTGAGTCAAAACTTCCTCACCCATCTCTATACCTGTTAGCCAACCTTGTTGTATTCTCCTCAAGATGAATCTACCCAAGCCTTAAACCAATATGAAAAAAATATAACGGAAACAAGGATCTCCTTGATGAAGGCCTCAAGTAGCTCCAAACAATTACAAGGGAAGGCCTTTGATTAACATTGAGTATGTCAGAGTAGAAATACAACTCATGAGCCATTCTATCCAATACTGAGAGAAATCAAAGGCTACCATCATCCTTGATAAGAAGCTCCACTCCACCCTATCATAAGTTTTTGACATATCCAATTTTATGAACAATCCTCTATTGCCAGATTTTTGCATTAAATTGATTACCTCCTGAGCTAGAACCACACCATCCAAGATGTACTGCCTCTATAAAACCCCCTTACACCAAGGAGATAATGCTATGTAGGATATATTTTAGTCAATCAACTATTACCTTTGTGATTATTTTATATATGACATTGCATATGGTAATAGGTTTGTATTCTAAAATATGCACCTCCTCCTCCCCTTTTGGAATTTAGGAAATGAATGTATGATTTAATCCTTTAAACATTCTTTTACTACCTCTAGAATCCTCTATAGAAACCATTACATCCTCCTCTAATTTTTCCTGCAAGGTCCTAAAAACTCAAATAGAAAGCCATTTGGACCTGGTGATTTTTTGGTAAACATTTTAAAGACTAATTTCTTTAGTTCCTCTCTATCAATGGGTTTATGTAGGGTCTAGTTTTCTTCTTTAGATAAAATAAAGGGTATGAAAACAAGAACTTATTTTTGAGACTCTTCATATTGCACCATAATTTCCTAAAACAATTTAGCAAAATAATCCATTGAATGGAAATGCATACATAGGATTGTATCAAAGGAGTGCCCATTCTCATCCTGAAGAGCTTATATCTTGTTCGTCTATCTCCTAGCACAAGTAGCCCGATGGAAAAAATTGGTGTTTTTATCACCTTCTAATAACCAAGTGGTTCTTTTGTTAGAATTTAACCTTTAACTTGGGTGGTCGGCAAGGTGTGGTTGGTGAGGTGTGGTCGGCAAGGAATAGGATGACAGGCGGTGAAGAATTTAAGTTTTATTTTTGTTCCTCCCCTATTTCTTCTCTCCCCTAATTCTTCTCCCTATTTTTTGCTTAGTCGTTAATCTAAGTTTTCCTAGACTATATAAACTATAACCCTAAGTTATTTTGATTAATCGAATGATTTTTGGCTTCATTTTGGTATCAGAGCATAGCTAGGGTGAGGGTAGAGTGGCATCCAATTGGCCAGGAGGGCCCATAGGCACGTATCCTAAGGATGAGGAGCAGCCCACAAAGCAGAACCCTAGGCATGCATCCTGAGTTGGACACGTGGCATTGAGGAGTCAAAGCCCATAGAGCAAAACCTAGGCTCACAAGTAGATTGAGGATCTAACATGGCAGACGAACACTGACCAAGGAGGCAGTTGACAAAGGCATGAATCCTGAGGTAGCTAACGTGGCGGACAACATAGCTGCCCTGACTCACACATGGTGATAAGACAGATAGTGATAGTAAACACAGATCAAGCAAGCTAACTAGGTGAAGTATGACTAGGTGTATGCATACCAAGATAGAGCTGACGTAGTACAACTAACGTTTTGATGGGTGTCGAGGGAGGCAACGTGGCAAGGTTTGATTGGATGGGTCATTGGAAAAATAAGGCACTCGATTGCCCGAAGGCAATCAAACTCAATAGTGCTCGTTCAAGTTTATAAACTCATCCTCTATGCATTTAAGGATGAATGTGGGATAATAATACCATTTTTTTTTGTTCTTTTGTGAGCCGTCGAATCTTAAAAAGGAAGGCACCTTCAAAGCCCTTCATATCGAGCGTTGTAGCAGGACTGGCTCGAGGAGCCAGCATGAAGGATATTACCTTCGTCTGGTCATGAGTTCGAGCCACAACAAGGTAAAAAAAAATTATTGCTAAGTTGAGACCTAAGGTATAAGGGGAGCGCCTTCCCCTTAGCTCACAAAGTCGTCAGCTATCGTGGCTGGTCAGTGACCACGAGATACGTTCTATGCAAAGGAATTTCACAGGTTCGAAACCCTCCGAAAGTTGATAAAAAATTTTTTTGCAAAGTATAAATTTTTTTTATTAATTTAATTAGAATATTAATTAAAAAATTATTTGTTAATGTTTTTTAATTAATATTTAGTTTTATTATTAATTAATATTATTAATTTTTTTTTTTTACTTTTGCTCCATTTAAAAAAAAGAACATTTCCTAAGAGGAAATTTTATGTAATAGCCTAAGAGGCTTTAAGAGTGAAATTCTTTGTAATAGCCTGAGAGGCTTGAAGGGTGAAAATTTCTGTAATAGCCTAAGAGGCTTTAAAGGGGGGATATTTTTTGCATCTATGGGAAATATTTTTGTAATCATTCATGATAAGGTCTATTGGATGCTATCATGCCCTTTGTTCTCTTTTAGTAAGAGAAAACCTCGAATCCTTTGATGAAAAAGTTTGAACATATAGATTGAATATTGTATTCTGTCATTTGTAAAATGCAGTAATAGCCTATCAAAGAGCACCAGATGCAGGATATGACGCTGATTCAAAAAATAATTTCTTTGGTAGTAGATTTAAGGAGTTAGAATATGTAGGAGTATCACCACAAGATCCAGAGAATAATCATCTCAGTGATAGTGACTTAGTTGAAATACTCGAGCCAGAACCATATTCACCCAAAATCATTCTTATTAGTGACGACGGTGATTCAGTTGGTGATAACTTTGTCAATTTAGTGATAGAAGAACCTCAGCAGGTAGAACATGATATAAACGAGAGAGTAGATCAAGTTAGATTTTATTTAAATCTGTAATTCTTCTTTTGAAAAGCATAGTACTTTGATTGTAATTGAGAAATAAAAGTGTGTTTTTATTAGTTTATTTCCACTAACTATGGCATCAAATAATAATCTACCCATTCCATAATTTAATGGGTTTGATTATGAGTATTGGTCCATCAAGATGAGGACCTTACTCATAGGCAAGGGACTATGGGACATAGTAGAAGAAGGTTACACATAACCTACAGATTGGACTACGTTGAATGCAGCCGATAAGAAGACAAAGAAAGAAGCACAAAAGAGCAATTCCTCTGCTCTCTATCATCTCCAAGAAGTATTAGAGAAAAGTATCTTCCCCAGAATTACCTTTTGTTTAACTGCTCAAGATGCATGGAAAGCCTTGAAAGAAGATTTCCAAGGAAGCGATCAAGTGAAGCAAGTAAGGCTTCAGACCCTGAAACGAGATTTTGAGAATCTCAAAATGAATGAAGATGAGAAAGTTGGATACTACTGCGTAAGAGTCAAAGCAATTGTCAAAAAGATGCAAACTCTTGGTGAAGAAGTCAAACCTGAAGTAGTTGTGAAGAAATTGTTGAGAACACTTCTTCAAAAATGGAATCACATTGCTATCATCATTGAAGAATCCAAATACCTTTCCACTCTAACTTTTGATGCATTAATTGGTTCATTAATGTCTCATGAAGAGATATTACAGGGATCTCCTTCAACAAGCTATGGAGGTGATGATAAAGCCTTCTCATCCAATGAGGGTGCAAGAAGAGGACAAGGAAGAGGCCAAGGCAAAGGATAAATAAGAGGCAGAGGCAGAAGCAGCTCAAGAGGAGGAAATCCAAGCAGAGGAGGTGCTGTGGAACTGTTTCACAACTAGCCCCAAAGCTTGGGGACCCACATTTTTTTTGATAAATTTTGGTGTGGTTTTTGTCTTTTTCTTTTTTATAGGTTTATTAAAGTGTTTATAATTCAAACATTAACTTTTGGGTTAATTCATGTTTAAAAAAATAAATAAACTAAAAAAAAAAGGAATTAAAAAAATAAATAAATAAATAAAACAAAAAAAAGAAAAAAGAAAGGATAAATAAAAATAATATATATATATATATATATATATATATATATATATATAAACAAATGAACATAAAATAAAAAAAAAAAATAATAATAATAAAAACAAAAAGGGATAAGATATTATATATATATATATATATATATATATATATATATATATATATATATATATATAATATCTTATATTTTTCATGGTGGCCACGTATAGCTCTTAAAGCTTTTAAAGCACCTTTTATTAGCTTTAAGTAGTATGTAGTGGTAGGTTTGTTTTTTAGCTTTTTTGTTTTTTTGTTTAAGTTTTAATCTTTAATTTTTTCATGTTAGTTAAGTGAAATTTAGTTTTTGTTTTTTTTAACGTGTTCTTTTTCTTTTTGCAGGGTATTGCGTAGGAAACGAAAGGGCCAGGAGAAAAGAAGCGCACGACATGGAGAACGCCAAGCGAATGGAATTTTAAACGAAACGGAGAGCTGCGAATAGCATTGGAAATGAAATGAAGAGTTGGAAAACCAATGAAAGGGCATATTGAATATTCTTTTTAAATAGGCCATACAAACACAAAAAATAGGAGAAAAACGGAGACGGAAATGGTGGCATGGCCAAATGGGAACTTTGGGCATGGCCACATTTGTAAAGCAGGGATTTTAATTGGAATGTGAAAGCTTTTATTCAGAAATTTCAGGCCTTGTTAGCAAGAAAGAATGAGAAATTTTCTGCATGCTTAATTTTAATTGTTTTATTTTTCCCCTTTCAGATTTCAGACTTGTATGTGAAATTGATGCCATTATTTTGGGTTGTTTCATGTGAATGTTTGCAATCTGGAAATTATTTAAAACCCTAGGAACCAGCACCTAGTTTACTTTGATTGTGTTTATTTTGCAGGTCAAATAAGCTAGGTTGCATGTATGAAACTCTCACGTATTCGGTTTTGCAGGACGGGGTGCTATCAAACTGAAGGAGCTTTTGCATTGCTGCATTTTCAGCAATTATTTTGATGCAAATTTTAATTTTCTGTTTCCAAAAATTTTAATTTCAGAATTTTTTCCTATTTTCAGGCATTAAAATAAACATTAAAAAAATTTCAAAATCTAAAAATGATTTCACCATTGCGTAGATTATAATTCAGACTTCAAATACGCACTTTGAAATTTCATTTTCGGACTTGTTTAGTATTTTTAAAAATTCATCGAAGTTGCTGTTTTGTCACAGATTTTAAAAATCCGAAAATAGAAATTTTCCATTTTAAGGTCAAATTTCATTTTTCCAGTTTTGTTTTGCATTCATGAGCCTATGATGACATTCCCTTCATGGAAATTCCAATTTCATTGAAGGGGTTATGTTTTACGGCATTTTCACAAATTTCCATTTTGGGCCTAAAATTACCCTTTCTTCATAAAAATTCCAATTTTACGAAAGAGGGATAATTTGAGTACTACATTGAAGGTCTTTTCCTTAAAGCACTTAATTGTTCATCTTGATGAAAATTTGATTTCATTTAAGAGGGATAAGTTAAAGTGACATTTTGAAGCTACATTTGGAGACCCTATTCATCATTGAGGATTTAATGCAAGATAAAATCTATCTTAAAACCATCAAGATAAAAGGAATTAAAGCATTACATCGTGGTCATATGAGGGCCAACTCACATTTACTTTATCAGGGTTCAATGAACAATCATTAAAGTTTCATGGTAAAATAAACCAACAGTGCCCCTTGTTTACAGTTACTTGCAATCACTAAGGTGTTCCAAGCATTTAAATTGAATATCTTTATTTGATGCACATATGCAAATGCTAATATAACAAGAACCTTGGAGAAGTTGTTTGTTTAACTTCTTTGCAAGAGGGGATTTGGAACCCGAATCCTACCGGAGAGTGTGCTTTCACAATTGGGTGAAAACACCACTCAACAGATTGGCGCTAGAAGGAGGGCATGAAACGGTTTATTTCATCATGATTTTAAATGCTTAAAATTGCTTAAGAGCTTTACAACACATTTGGATTGTTCATACAGAAATAAAGTGATTTAATTTAATTTTGAAAATTTTGGTCTTGACTAACAAAGTGTTATTTCATGCAATTACTTTTCATTTGATTCTAATGAATACATCTCTTCTTTGATGCTAACGTGATTTTTGTTTATACATTGCAGGTTGAATATTCAACAGAGTTGGTTCTAAGATTACATTTTAAGTTCACTAATGGCAACACTTGAGGAGCAAAGGGTATCCTTAAGAGCTAAAATAACATCTCTAAGAGAGAGAATGGTATCAATAATAGAGGATCATTATAAGGGTTTGTCTATACCTGTGGTACCATATCAAATTCCTACAATGTTATTGGATTTTTTACGGTGTTTTAATCAAGAGGTGCCACTAGGATACTTGCAAAAGCTGCATGTCTACAAGAGTACATTATGTCAATTCCAGATTTTCTATGAGGAGGTGGCTTGTAAGTTATTTGCATACATTTTGGATGATAGACCATTCTTTTGGTATAGCCAACTACCCATGGAGGTTAGGACTTCTTGGATACAATTAGAAGCAGCCTATCTTTATCATTTTGGTAATCAAGTTGACTTAGAAATATTGAAAAATCAGTTTACCTCCATATGTAAAGAGCCTAATGAATCCTTGAGTCAATTCAATGGAAGATTTCGTGAGTTGCACTCCCAAATGTGGGAAAATTTTAACACATCAGAAGAAGAAGCCATGGAAGTATACCTAGGAGCCATACACCCCACACTTGCTTCACTCATTGAGGAAAAACTGAGTGGTTTGTCCCTAGAGAGAATCCATGAGATCTTAGAAGAGATAGAACGACAAGGTCTTGAAGAAGAAAAGGCACAACATGTTCACATGAGAGATTGTTCTTTTGATGCCAACCTACACCAACCATCAAACATAGCACCCTCCACTCCAATGATATCTAAGGTAAATGATCAAGGGGATGAATTTGAATACCCAAATTTTACAACCACCTTAGATGTAGTCCACGAGGAGGTGCAAATTGCTAAGACAACATCCAATAGTGAGGATCATGTAGAGATACATGATTATCTAGATTCAACAATGTTTGATATATGTGAATGGATGGAACCCACCATAGAATTGAATGAAGTGGTTGAAAGTGAAATGGAAAGAAAATCAATAAATGAATTTGAAGACATGATAGAATTTCACCACTTGTTCTTGGAAGATACTATTGATGAGATGTGTAAAATTAAAGATCAAGAAATTCTTCACCCTCCAAATTGTGATAAAATTGAATCATGGGTTACTAATTTGGACAATGATAGCCTTATAAATTTGAATTCAAGAAATAACCCACTTTTGGAAATAATTGAACCATCTAAGGAAGGTGAAGATGAATTTGATGAGAAACACATTGATGATTTGGAAGATGTTGAAGAAATAGTTGAACGTCACCACTTGATTTTGGAAGATGATTATTATGATGCTTGGAAGAAGTGGGAAGACTTCACTCTTTCCAAAACTACTAATGAAACTTGTGTGCCAATTGATATGCAGGACGACATAATTGCCTACTCAAAGGAAGATATTACAACTCCTGTACAATTTGAGGATGTTTTGGAAGAGGGTTTCAAATCTCATCAAATTTTGGAAGATTATAATGATCCTATTGCCAAGGACAAAGAAAGAAGAGAATCTATGAATGAATCAAAAGATCATGTCACAAATGCCATGGAGTTTCATCCCACAGATTTGGATGACAATTTTCACAATGGTTGGGGGAGATATGATAATGCATTCTTTTCTCACATCCCTATAGATGAAACTCATATTTCACTTGATATGCAGGATGGTGAGCCTTCCACCTCACACGAAGATCCCATATTCGCAAGATTTGAAAAGGGGACAAAATATAAATTCATTGAAAGTGTGGATGCAAGTTTGCATGATGATTTTGGGGATTCAAATGAAGAGATGCCATGGATAGTGAACAAAGAATTAGAACCAAATGATAAAGAGATGGATCAATTGGAAGCAACTCAAATAAGTGATCATCAAAGTGGATTACTTGACATACACTTTGACCAAGAGTGTTTGAGGATTGAAAATTTGCATGACCATATTTTGAATTTAAATAATGTGAATGATGAAATGTCACTAAAGGTAAATGAAAAACAAGGTATAATTTTTAATCACACCTTTAATAACATGGTTTTAATGAATGGAAAAGAAGTTGATGCACTTGAATTGTTAAATCAAATTCATCAACAATTACTAATTGAATCTAGGATAAAAACTTTTAATGATCCTAATTTAGTAAATATCCTAGATGCTTGTAAATTGTTACACAAATTTGATTGGCCTACAAATTTGGAAAATGATTTGGCTTTGAAGTTTGTAGAAATAGGCTCCTACTTACAAAATTGCATATTTGAAAAGGATAGCCTAATTCTAAATCAAGGAGGGAATTATGAAGGTCACATTTTAAAGAATAGACATGATAAAATTGAAAATCATTTATTGTCTAATCATTCTAGTAATTTGATGCTCACCTATGGGAGTATTATTGGAACTAAATCAAATTGGTATGGTGAGCATGGCAAGTGGAAATTTGTTGCATTGTTTGGTCTAGTCTTGTTTGTGTTGGATTCCCACAACATTTGGCATGCATATCATGTTATATTTTTGTTGAAATGTTCTAATCATGTTTGGGATCCAGGGAAGTGATAATCCAAGCTTTGCATCATCTTGTATTATATTGTACATTTGTATATAGATTTTGGTCTTTTGGTTTTTGTTTGTGTTTTCAAGTTTTCATTTTGGGATTGCTATTTGGATTGAATTTAAAGTTGTGTAGTTATTTGGACATGTTTTGTTTGTCTATAAAAAAAAAAAGAAAAAGTTGTCTTGAGATGCTAACTTATGTTCTAGATCGGGAAAATATGGAACATTGGAATTGTGTTGTAGAAGCTCCACAAGTAACACAAACATCTTAAGTTATATTTTTTGATTTTGTGATGCATGAAAGAGTCAGTTTTGCATGACAAATCATTCCATTTGCAATTCAAGAAATAATGCATTCATGTTCCATCTCACCTTACATACATCTCATCTTAGTTACATATGCATCTTAGGTACAAGCCATTAAAGTATGTCAAATCCTCTTAAAGTTATGCTATCACATAAATAAGAAGAGAATCCTAAGGTTGGAAACTGAGTCTTGAGATATCTAGAACCAAGCACGTCTCATACATTAAAAAGGATCTTGAGCAAAATGATCAAAACCTAACTTGGAGGAAAAGGTTGGGCGAAAGAAGTATTTCATGTCTATCCTATTTATGCAACATGATCCTTAAAACAGTGGTTTTGACCACTTCCATAGAGCTTAAAGCCTAAAATCAGAGTAGTAAGGATAGGGTTAAATCCTCATCAAACTTAGGTTGAGGATCCAATTCCCCAAAGCTTTGATTTGACCCACATGGAGTAGTAAGGATAGGGCATAAATTCTCATCTCGCTTAGGTTGAGAATCTGATTCCCCAAAGCTCTTATGTCTCATTTCATAATAAATCTTGGATTGTAAGGATCGTACTATTTGTCCTCTACAAAGGATGAGTAGTCATCCCCAAGGTCTAAGCAACAAAATTAATATTTTCCATTTACACCTAAAGTTTGGATTGTAAGGATCGTACTACATGTCCCTAGCCAGGATGGGTAGTCATCCCCAAGGTCCAAGAAGTAAAAAAATAAAAATAATAAATAAATTTTTCCCATCTCATCTTTATTTTGGATTGTAAGGATCGTACTACTTGTCCTCTCGCAAAGGATGGGTAGTCATCCCCAAGGTCCAAAGAAATGAAGATAAGTTTTGGATTGTGGGGTTAAGATATGCCCATGCATGGCATCATGTCTTGCCTCAAAAACAAGACCACTGATTGTCTAGAGGGTTAGACTAGCATGACCATTTCTTCCATAATTGGTTTAATTATTTTGCTTAAAGTGAGGTAATGAACTCTAAATCGGAATAGTAAGGATAGGGTTAAACTCTCATCTCGGTTGGTTGGGAGTCTGATTCCCCAAAGTTCTGATTTCACATTCACTTGCACATGGGTTCAAGATAGTAGGGACTCATAACCAACTTTGGGATACATAAGGTAATGAATTGGTGGATCCTAAGAGGGTTTGGCAATCTTGAATGCTTGTACATAATAATAGAAGAATGACCATGCATTTTATGAAAGCAAAATCTCCTAGCACATTCATTAGGATACACAAATCATTCACCATCCCACATATGCATTCATGCAAAACTGATAATGGAGTGTGGATCAATTTCAAATGATAGGGAAAGAAACACATTGCACACACCGAGCTGATGCCTAGCGATTCTGATGTTTCATGTATTTCTGATCTATTGGCATTCTTTGGATATTTGTTGACGCTTGTGTTAAAGTTTTGAAGTGTGTTTTCAGGTTTTCTTTTTGGTTCTCATCGAAATGCTCAGGAGCATTTCCCAGCAGAGTCGCCATTTGTTGTGACTGTTTCACAACTAGCCCCAAAGCTTGGGGACCCACATTTTTTTTGATAAATTTTGGTGTGGTTTTTGTCTTTTTCTTTTTTATAGGTTTATTAAAGTGTTTATAATTCAAACATTAACTTTTGGGTTAATTCATGTTTAAAAAAATAAATAAACTAAAAAAAAAAGAATTAAAAAAATAAATAAATAAATAAAACAAAAAAAAGAAAAAAGAAAGGATAAATAAAAATAATATATATATATATATATATATATATATATGAACATAAAATAAAAACAAAAAAAATAATAATAAAAACAAAAAGGGATAATATATATATATATATATATATATATATATATATATATATATATATATATATATATAATATCTTATATTTTTCATGGTGGCCACGTATAGCTCTTAAAGCTTTTAAAGCACCTTTTATTAGCTTTAAGTAGTATGTAGTGGTAGGTTTGTTTTTTAGCTTTTTTGTTTTTTTGTTTAAGTTTTAATCTTTAATTTTTTCATGTTAGTTAAGTGAAATTTAGTTTTTGTTTTTTTTAACGTGTTCTTTTTCTTTTTGCAGGGTATTGCGTAGAAAAAGAAACGAAAGGGCATGAGAAAAGAAACGCACGACATGGAGAACGCCAAGCGAATGGAAATTTAAACGAAACGGAGAGCTGCGAATAGCATTGGAAATGAAATGAAGAGTTGGAAAACCAATGAAAGGGCATATTGAATATTTTTTTTAAATAGGCCATACAAACACAAAAGGAGAAAAACAGAGACGGAAAAGGGACGGAAATGGTGGCATGGCCAAATGGGAACTTTGGGCATGGCCACATTTGTAAAGCAGGGATTTTAATTGGAATGTGAAAGCTTTTATTCAGAAATTTCAGGCCTTGTTAGCAAGAAAGAATGAGAAATTTTCTGCATGCTTAATTTTAATTGTTTTATTTTTCCCCTTTCTGATTTCAGACTTGTATGTGAAATTGATGCCATTATTTTGGGTTGTTTCATGTGAATGTTTGCAATCTGGAAATTATTTAAAACCCTAGGAACCAGCACCTAGTTTACTTTGATTGTGTTTATTTTGCAGGTCAAATAAGCTAGGTTGCATGTATGAAACTCTCACGTATTCGGTTTTGCAGACGGGGTGCTATCAAACTGAAGGAGCTTTTGCATTGCTGCATTTTCAGCAATTATTTTGATGCAAACTTTAAATTTTCTGTTTCCAAAAATTTTAATTTCAGAATTTTTTCCTATTTTCAGGCATTAAAATAAATATTAAAAAAATTTCAAAATCTAAAAATGATTTCACCATTGCGTAGATTATAATTCAGACTTCCAATACGCACTTTGAAATTTCATTTTCGGACTTGTTTAGTATTTTTAAAAATTCATCGAAGTTGCTGTTTTGTCACAGATTTTAAAAATCCGAAAATAGAAATTTTCCATTTTAAGGTCAAATTTCATTTTTCCAGTTTTGTTTTGCATTCATGAGCCTATGATGACATTCCCTTCATGGAAATTCCAATTTCATTGAAGGGGTTATGTTTTACGGCATTTTCACAAATTTCCATTTTGGGCCTAAAATTACCCTTTCTTCATAAAAATTCCAATTTTACGAAAGAGGGATAATTTGAGTACTACATTGAAGGTCTTTTCCTTAAAGCACTTAATTGTTCATCTTGATGAAAATTTGATTTCATTTAAGAGGGATAAGTTAAAGTGACATTTTGAAGCTACATTTGGAGACCCTATTCATCATTGAGGATTTAATGCAAGATAAAATCTATCTTAAAACCATCAAGATAAAAGGAATTAAAGCATTACATCGTGGTCATATGAGGGCCAACTCACATTTACTTTATCAGGGTTCAATGAACAATCATTAAAGTTTCATGGTAAAATAAACCAACAAGTGCCCCTTGTTTACAGTTACTTGCAATCACTAAGGTGTTCCAAGCATTTAAATTGAATATCTTTATTTGATGCACATATGCAAATGCTAATATAACAAGAACCTTGGAGAAGTTGTTTGTTTAACTTCTTTGCAAGAGGGGATTTGGAACCCAAATCCTACCGGAGAGTGTGCTTTCACAATTGGGTGAAAACACCACTCTAAATCCTCTGCTTGCAAAGAAATTAAACATGTAACTTCTCCAAGGTTCCTGATATGTGAGCATTTTGCACCTGTGTATGAAATATATTAAATTAAAATGCTTGGAACACCTTAGTGATTGCAAGTAACTGAAAACAAGGGGCACTATGGTTTATTTCTTTGCAAGCAGAGGATTTAGAACCCAAATCCTACTGAAGAGTGTGCTTTCACAATTGGGTGAAAACACCACTCAACAGGAGGAAATCAAAGCAAAGGTAACAATCAAAGTAGAGGTGGAAATCAAGGGCAAAATGGCAATCAAGGAAGATGAGGTGATAAAACCAAGAAAGCTTTTTTCAATTGTGGCAAGCCCATTCATTTTGCTTGAGACTGTTGGTCCAAGACTTCTCAGGGAGGCAACGATCAATATGGAAATTATGGTGAAGAAGAAGGAACATCCAATCTGTTTCTTTCTTATGGAAAATCAGATCAAAATATAAATGACACTTGGATTTTGGATATCGGTTGTTCCAACCATATGAGTGGCAAAGAAGAGCTCTTTGCTATAATGGATTCCACCTATAAATCTTTAATCAAGTTGGGAGATGATAAACCTTTGCAAGTTGAAGGCATTGGAGCCATGGAGGTTCCAACGAAAGAAGGCATCAAAAAGGTAAATGACATCTACTACACCCCCAAACTCCAACATAATTTGCTTAGTGTTGGACAAATGATGGAGAAAAATTATAGACTTGTTTTTTATGAAGGCAAATGTATAATTTTTTATAAAAACAACTATAATAGAGTCATTACACAAGTACCTATGACCAATAATAGGTTATTTCCCCTTAATTTTGGAGAACCAGGGGGAGCTCAACTTGCAAGTATTGCTATAGCAAATCCAAGTGTGCTTTGGCACTTGAGATATGGTCACCTGAATTCTACTAGCTTGAAATTGTTAACTTCTCAAGCTATGGTGTGTGGAATTCCCAAAATTGATGAACACAAGGAGGTCTGTGAAGGATGTGCTTTGGGAAAGCACTCTAGGTCCAATTTTCCAAAAGGACAAGCATGGAGGGCCAGCTATCCACTTCAATTGGTGCATTCGGACATTTGTGGTCCAATGCAGACAAAAAACATAGGTAATAATTCCTATTTTCTCACTTTTATAGATGATTTCTCTAGGATGTGTTGGATCTATTTCTTGAAAACCAAAGATGAAGATTTTGATTGCTTCATAGATTTAAAGAATAATGTAGATAAACAAAGTGAGTTCATTGTAAAATATCTAGGGATAAATCAAGGAGGAGAGTACTCTTCAAAGGTATTTCTAAAATATTGTAAAGAATGTGGGATAAAAAGGGAATTCACCACTGCCTATACTCCACAACAGAATGGTGTGGCGGAAAGAAAGAACCGCACCATAGTAGAAATGGCCAGATCGATGCTTCAAACTAAGCATATTAGTAACATGTATTGGGCCGATGCTTTTAGAACTAGTGTTTACATTTTGAATAGGAGTCCTACTTTTATTTTGGATGGGATCACTCCTTACAAAGGGTGGTATGGCAAAAAGTCGAATGTAAAACATTTCAAGGTTTTTGGTTCTCTAGCATATGCCCACATTCCTGATGAAAAAAGAAATAAATTGATCCCAAGAGTCAAGCATGTATTTTTGTAATATATTGTGAGTCTACCAAATCATATAGGCTCTACAATCTAAAAACGCATAAAATTGTACTTTCTAGGGATGTGATTTTTTATGAAGGGGGAGAATGGGGTCATAAAAAAGTTTTTGTTGATGATGAATCCCATGATGCAAGTTCTTCTCAAGTACAGTAGGTGCAGACCAAGAAGAGCAAAAGCACACCTCCTCCAAGCCCAAGTATGAGTACTACTTCGAGTACATCAACAACTACTCCAAGTCCTTCTCCACAAATATCAGTAAGTTCTTCACCTATGGATATTTATTCTCCATAAAGAGGTAAAATAACACTACAACATCATCCATATTTTCAAATGTTGGATAAAAATTTCCATAAAAGATACACTAGAAGTCAAGCTAGTGAAATGAATGTGGTTTTGCAAAAACTTGAAAATATGCATATGGATAGAGATGATGTCTCTCAAGAGCCTAAAGGAGATCTAGTAAATTATGCTTTAATATCTAGTGCACAGCTAGAGCCATCTAGCTATGAGAAAGCATACACTCATAATGTATGGTAGCAAGCCATGGAAGAGGAAATCACCTCTATAAAAAAGAATGATACTTGGGAGCTAGTGAAGCTTCCAAAGGGAGAAAATGTGTTGGATGTAAATGGGTATACAAGACCAAATTCAATACTGATGGGAGCATTGAAAGACACAAGGCAAGAATTATAGCAAAAGGCTTCACTCAGAAATATGGCATTGATTATGAGGAGACCTTTGCTCATATTGCTAGATAGGAAACAATCAGATCAATACTTTCCTTGGCTGCCCATAAAGGGTGGAAAATTCAGCACATGGATGTAAAAATGCCTTTCTCAATGGGTACTTGACTGAGGAGGTTTATGTTCAACAACCTTAAGGATTTAAATAACAAAGTAAGGATAACCTTATTTACAAATTGAAAAAATCCCTATATGGCTTCAAGCAAGAACCAAGAGCATAGTACTCTCGCATTGATGGCTATTTCAAGGAATATGGATTCACTCAAAGCAAAAGTGAACCCACTCTCTACTACCTAAAGAAAGGTAAATACATTCTCATAGTTTGTTTATATGTGGATGATCTAATATTTATGGGTAGTAATGATAAGATGAATAAGGAGTTCAAACACTCCATGATGAAAAAAATTGAGATGAAAGATATAGGCTTAATGCATTACTTCCTAGGCATGGAAGTACATAAAAAAGATAGAGGGATCATCATATGTCAACACAAATATGCTCAAGATATGATTAAGAAATTTTCCATGGAGCAATGCAAATCAGTTGCAACTCCAACAAGTCATGGGATCCAATTGAGCAAAGATGATGGAGCACCAAAGGTTGACATGACCACTTATAGGAGCATGGTTGGGAGTTTGATGTTTCTCACCAACACAAGACCTGATATTCGATATGTTATTTCTCTTGTTTCAAGGTTTATGGCTGATTCATCCGAGTTGCATTTTCAATCAACTAAAATAATTCTGAGATATGTAAAGGGTACATTAGATTTTGGGATCCATTACCACAAATGTAATTCTGTAAAGTTATTTGGCTTCAGTGATAGTTATTGGGACAACAATATAGATGATAGAAAATCTACATCAGGGAACTGTTTTAGTCTAGGTTCAGGAAGAATTACATGGAGTTCCAAAAAGCAAATTGTTGTAGCATTGTCATCTACTATGGCTGAGTATATAGCAATCACATATGCCAGTACTCAAGCTCTATGGTTGCAAAAATTCCTTGAAGATATTGGAGAAGGACAAAGTGGTCCTACCAGATTATATTGTGACAACATGAGTGACATTCAATTGGTATATAATCCTATCCACCATAGCAGATCAAAACACTTTGATATGAAGTATCACTTTATCCGAGACATGGTGGAGAACCAGGTAGTTGAGCTTAAATATTGCAGCACTTTGGACAACATGGCAAACATCTTCACCAAAGGCATGGCTAAAGCTCAATATATAAAGCTAAGATACTGTCTTGTCAGCCCTCTCAACTTTAAGGGGGAGAATGTTAGAATTTAACCTTTAACCTAGGTGGTCGGCAAGGTGTGGTCGGCAAGGTGTGGTCAAAAAGGAATAGGACAGCAGGCGGTGAAGAATTTAAGTTTTATTTTTGTTCCTCCCCTATTTCTTCTCTCCCCTAATTCTTCTCCCTATTTTCCTCTTAGTCGTTAATCTAAGTTTTCCTAGACTATATAAACTGTAACCCTAAGTTATTTTGATTAATTGAATAATTTTTGGCTTCATATTTCTCTCTATTTCTAGTAGAGTTCCTCTTAGTTATCAATATACTCAACCACTTTATGCAATGCATCATCCTCTTCTTTGAGTTTCTCTATTATTGTTCCTTCCCTAAAGTATTTTTGAACCTTATCCCATTTGGCCACCAATGGAGCTCTTTGGACCTAGAAGTTTATCTTGTTAGCTCTCCTCCATTGTTTCAATTGATCCTTGATATAATGAAGTTGTTTGTGGAATCTAAACATTGTTGTCCCATATGTTGGGCATCCCTCTTCCCACCACTATGGAATTTTCTTTTTAAGTTCCTCTTTTTGTAACCAATAGTTTTCAAATCTGAATGGTTTGTGATGTTATCCTATCTTAATCTCTCATTCCAATAGAATGGTAAAATTATCTAATAATGGACCCTCTTTAGACTCTATTTCACAAAGGCCTCCTCTGAAACCAAAAAATAGTGTAACTTCACCTTCCTGCTATGTGGCTCCCTCCTCTAATTAGTCCAAGTATAGTTAGTTCCAGGACATTTATTATCCACCAAGTATAATGCATGGACTTGGGCAATCATAATTTAATCCCCTGGATCAAAAATTGAGATTACTCCTTCCTGGTATTTAGATGTTAATTTAGCATTAAAATCCCTAGCAACAATGTAGTCTAACAACTCCCTTGAGACTCATATTATGCATCACTTTCCATTGATGAATATGACCATCTAGGATTTTTTTTTTGAAAAAATTGAAAAAAACTTGTATTAAAACAAAGATCAGTTACAATTGGGAATAGACACTTCCCAGCTAAAAACAAAGAAAGCACATGATTACAAGAGAAGAGGAAGATTTGCAATGGAGCCAAATCTCTTGAACCAATAACAAGCTAGCTGAGGGAGCTGATTGGTCTGTTTACAACAACTTGTCGCGAAATCGCGCCGCTTTCACCGACTTCACCTTTGGCCGCGAAAAAGCTACAAGTCACGATATCGCGACACAAAACTCCTCTGACCGCAAAAAGTCAACCTGTCGTGAAATCGCGACATGTCACGAAATCGTGACATGTCACGAAATCGCGGCAACAATCCTCCCTTGGCCGCGACGGAGCAACATGTCACGAAATCGTGACACCTTTCCACCCTTGGCCGCGATGGAGCAACATGTCGCGAAATCGCGACAACTTTCCTCCCGTGGCCGCGACGAAGCAACATGTCACGAAATCGTGACACCTTTCCACCTTTGGCCACGATGAAGGAACATGTCACGAAATCACGACAACTTTCCTCTCTTGGCCGCGACAAAGCAACATGTCACGAAATCGCGACACCTTCCCAACCTTGGCCGTGACGGAGCAACATGTCATGAAATCGCTACACCTTTCCTCCCTTGGCCGCGATGGCGCAACATGTCGCGATATCGCGACAACTTTCCTCCAGCGGCCGCGACGGCGCAACATGTCACGATATCGTGACAACTTTCCTCCAGCGGCCGCGACGGCGCAACATGTCACGATATCACGACAACTTTCCTCCAATGGCCGCGACGGCGCAACATGTCACGATATCGTGACAACTTTCCTCCAGCGGCCGCGACGGCGCAACATGTCACGATATCATGACAACTTTCCTCTAGGGGCCACGACGGTGCAACATGTCACGATATCATGACAACTTTCCCATAGCGGCCGCGACGGTGCAACATGTCATGATATCACGACAACTTTCCTCCAACGACCGCGACGGTGCAACATGTCACGATATCGCGACAACTTTCCTCCAATGGCCGTGATGGCGCAACATGTCATGATATCATGACAACTTTCCTCCAGTGATCGCGACGACGCAACATGTCATGATATCATGACAACTTTCCTCCAATGGCCGCGACGGTGCAACATGTCACGATATCATGACAACTTTCCTCCAGTGGTCGCGATGGCGCAACATGTCACGATATCGTGACAACTTTCCTCCAATGGCCGCGATGGCGCAACAGGTCGCGATATCGTGACAAAAACCACCCTTTGCTTTTTCTTTGATCATTGGCTCAAGGATCTTTCAAGGCCCTGCCTAATCACCTCATCCTCAATAGGCATGTCACTGTGCAACTGCACCCCTACCTCTTTCTCAGCACCCATCTTAGCCAGGAAATCGACCGCTTTGTTTAAATCTCTACTCACATAAACTGGAATCACATCATCTAATTCCCTCCATAATTCCTTGATTTGAGAGACCGTAATCCTCAACCTCCATGCTTTCAATGCAAAGTTCCTCATGCAGTCTAGAGCTCCAACCAATATTTGAGAATCGTATTCAAGAATTATCCTCCTGTGGCCCCCGAGTAACTGCCCAAATAGAAGCAGATTTGATAGCAATGGCTTCTACTTCATTGTTTGTGGCTCTTCCCAAGCCTTGCAGTTCCCAATAGAGCACTGATCCCTCATGATTTCGACAGACCATGCCAATTCCGGCACTACCCGGATTGCCCTTTGCAGCTCCATCAGTATTGATTTTAATCCAGCCTTCTGGGGGTGGTTTCCAACTAGCTCTGTCCTGTCCCTCTTGCTTTTCAACTCCCTCTTCCATTGGGCCAGGACCAACCTGAGTTTCCTCTTTAGCGTAGACGGCAACAGTTTCTGTGACTTTGCTCCAGATGACCTGCCAAACTCCATCTAGCGAGGAAAAGGTTTCTCTAAAAATTCTAGCATTTCTCTCCAACCACACTTGCCACCAAATGAAGTATAAGCCAAGCTCCCACCCAATTTGAAGAGCTTTAGATTTAAATCTACCCCTCTTCCATCTTTCCCAAATATTAGTCCGATTCATGTCACCATTAACCTGGATTTTATAGTGAGAGAACCATCGCTTCCAAATCTGACGCGTGAAAGGGCACTCAAACATCAGGTGATCAGTTGTTTCCTCATTCTTGTGGCATAAAACACATTGAGATGGACCGATGATTCCTCTACATCTGAGATTGTCAAAAGTGAGAATTCCATTGTGCATAAACTGCCAGGCAAAAAAGTTTACTTTCGCCAGCCCTTGGAGTGCCAAATCTTTCTCCAATCCTCAACCGGATAAGAATGGGGGGAGGCTCGGGAGGATCTTGTCATATCCGTCCTTCACTGTATAAACACCAAGGCTCCCATAGCCCCAAGCTAATTCATCCTCCTCGTCTCTCCCTGTGAGAAACCTTTCTGTCAAGATTTTGGTCAAGATGGGTGCCAACTCCGAGGGGATTGAAATTGGCCACTCCTCCAACCTCTTAAACTTCTTAAACTTATACTCCCCCAACTGAGTAGTGTTGAAATAACTTTCAATTTGGACCCAACCCTTGGTTTCTATGGCAGATTTTATTGGTAGTAACTCGGGGAATTCAACAATGATGGGTGGGTACTGATCCCATGAATCGGTCCAAAAACGAGCCTTCTCCCCTCTCCCCACTTTCCAAAACAATTGGTCTTTAATAACCTGAGATCCTAGCTTGAGAGCCTGCCACACTAAGGATCCAGTACCATCCAAAGGGAAATGGCCCACCTCATTGGGGTTAACATGACCCAAATATTTACTAGTTAGGATTCTACTGAATAAGGAAGTTGGTTGGGAAATCCACCTCCAGTACAACTTTCCAGCCAAAGCTTGATTATTTAACTTGGATCCTCTCAGTCCCAACCCACCTTTTACCTTGGGTCGGGTGACTTTATCCCAGCCCACTAAGGCCCACTTTCTCTCTCCCTTAGCTCCTTCCCACAAAAACTTTCTAGCCATCCTCGTCCAACTCTTTCCATATTGTAAGCGGGGCAGCCAGGATAGAAAATTTGTAGATTGGCATGGCTTGAATGACCGACTGTAAGAACGTTAATCTGCCACCATAACTTAACCACTTGTGAGACCAGTGATTAATTCTGTCCTTGATACACTCCAGCAAATTCCTCCAAGTGTCTAATTTCAGCTTCTTAAAGTGCAAGGGGATCCCCAAGTAAACCACAGGGAGAGAAGTCCTAGTGAATCCCAGGATTTCTAAAATTCTGTTCTGAAGCCTTTGCTCCGGATTAAAAAAGACCACTTTGGATTTCTTGTCATTAATGACCTGTTGAGTAGCCCCGAGATAAACATTAAGAGTATCCCTAATCGTTCTTGCTTCCCCGAAGCTGGCCACTCCCATCAAACCAAGTGTCATCCACAAACCGCAGGTGCGTTAAAACTTCGTCCCCCACCCTAATACCCAATAATCCGCCTTGTTGTCTTCTCCTCAAGAAAAGTCTGCCAAGACCTTCATCCAAAATGATAAAAAGATAAGGAGAACAAGGATCCCCCTTGTGAAGACCCCCGAGAAGCTCCAAAAGGTTGCGAAGGAAGGCCCTTGATTAGAACAGAGTAAGTCGGGGAGGAGACACAACTCATGACCCACTCTATCCAATCCTGAGAGAAACCAAAGGCAGCCATCATTTTGGCCAGGAAACTCCATTCAACCCTGTCATAAGCCTTTGACATGTCCAGTTTTATGAACATCCCTTTATTCCCATAAGTGTGCATTGAATGGATTGCTTCCCCGGCCAGAACCACCCCATCCAGAATCTGTCGACCCTCAACAAAACCCCCTTGCTCAGAGGAGATAATGTTGTGAAGAAGAGGTTTTAGGCGCTCAGCCATTACCTTTGTGATTATTTTGTACAACACATTACATAAGGCAATAGGCCTATAATCTGAAATATGAACCCCCTCCTCACCTTTTGGAATTAAGGTAATGAAAGTGTGGTTTATAGCTTTAAGCATTCTCTTATTTTCTCTGGATTCTTCAACAACTAGCCCTAACATCTTCCTCTAAGTAGTCCCAGAAAGCCTGAAAAAACTCAATTGGGAAACCGTCTGGACCTGGAGATTTACCAGTGCTCATTCCAAAGACCACAGTTTTCAATTCATCTCTATCAATGGGTTTGAGGAGGGCCTGATTTTCATCCTCAAAAATAATAGCAGGTATGACAGAAATAACTTCATTTTGGGCCTCTACATCTTGAACCACACTTTCCTTAAAAAGCTTTGAGAAATAATCCATAGCATGGGAATGTATACCTGGAAGTGTATCAAAGGAATGACCGTTCTCATCTTGAAGGGCCTCCATCTTATTCATCTGTCTTCGAGCACAAGCAATCCGATGAAAGAATTTTGTATTTCTGTCCCCTTCTAATAACCAGGTGGTTCTTGCTCTCTGTCGCCAATAGGTCTCCTCCCGGTTGTCAATGTCCTCCACCGCTGTACGCAAGGCATCATCCTCAGCTTTGAGCTGGTCTATAATTACTCCTTCTCTGAACTATTTTTGGACCTCATCCCATCTGGCCACCAATGGAGCTCTTTGGGCCTGGAAGTCGGTTTTATTAGCACGCCTCCAACACTTCAACTGAGCTTTGACAAATTGTAGTTGTTTGTGGATTCTGAACATTGCTCTCCCATAAGCTGGGCGGCCTTCCTCCCACCACTGTGGAATTTTCTCCCGAAGTTCTTCTTTCTAAAGCCAAAAATTCTCAAATCTGAAAGGTTTGTGATGCTACCCCATCCTAGTCCCGCCTTCCAACAGAATGGGATAGTGATCAAAGACAGGGCCTTCTAAAATCTAAAAATTTATATTCCATTTTACAAACGCCTCCTCTGAAACCAGAAAATGATCAAGCTTAACCTTCCTGCTATGTGGCTCCCACCTTTTATTAGTCCAAGTGAAGTTAATGCCAGGACATTTAATGTCCACTAAGCGCAAAGCCTGGACTTGGGCAATCATGAACCGGTCCCCTGGGTCCAAAAAGGGAGCTCCCCCTTCTTGGTCTCTAGAAGATAATTTAGCGTTAAAGTCACCCGCTATAATCCAGTCTAAATCTTCCCTTGAGGTTCGCATGTTCTGCATAGCCTTCCACTGTCGCCTCTGACCATCTAGGTTTTGAGACCCATAAAAGTTTGTGATTAGAACGTGTTCCGCAGTGACATTATTCCTAAAAAGAGAAGTGAGAACCCCCCTCCAGGCAAGATGTTCTATTGCAGACCATTCAAGAGAGTTCCACAGAGTAACAATCCCCCCTGAGGCACCTTGGGCAGCCACATCCATATGACCAAGCACCCCTCCAAATTCTCGTTGACTATTTTGGACATAAGATCTAAAGACATCTTAGTCTCCTATAAAAGCAAAAAATTAGTATTGCGATTCTCTAAAAGTCTTCGGACAACAGATTGATGGGTTCTGCTGTTTAAACCCCTCACATTCCATGATTGTATAATCATTGGTTACCCTGGGAGCAATAAGAGTCTATTGTCCTCACCGATCCTCCCGTGATCAATTTGTCTCCTTGGGCTGCTAGCAACTCCTTATTGGATCTTCTACCAACTCCTTGAGAGTTGCTATTTTTTGATCTTTTTTCTACCTGGGTTATCCCCAGAGTTGGCCTTTCCCTATTTTTCTCTGGTATTCCCATACTGACATCCTGAGATACTGTCTGCTCTTGGTTATGCACTACCAAAGCACCTGAGCACACTGGCTGTGAAACCTCACAGGGATCAACTACCTGCTGAATGACAGGAGAAGAAGAGAGAGGGAGTTGCCCGAGAATATTAGAAGTTTCCTTAAAACCCTCCATGCCCTCCATAAATTGTTCCTCTTCGTCAACCAATGACTTAAATATCTCATACCTATTGGCAGGTCTGAGATGGGATTGCTCCTTTCCCTCTTTTTTCTTTGTCCGTCTTTTTCTTCTGGGTTGTTCAAAACCCTCTCTCTGAGCTTCCTGGCCCCGAACGGTCCTATTAGAACCCGTATTAAGTGTTGCCTTGTCCTCTTTAGGCTGGTGTGGCACTCCTGAAGGGGCCTCCACTTTAGCATTCATATTATTAGGGCAAAAATGGGCCAAATGTCCATGTTTGTGACAAACCCTACATCTAAAGGGTAGGGCCTCATAGTCCAATTGTTGAATCCAGGAGAGACCTGCCAGTTCAATCTCCATCTCTGTCGGCAAAGGCTAGCTGAGATCCATCTCCACACATATTCTAGCATACACGGCCATGCTCCCTTCAAGAGTGTCTCTAGCAACACCCAGATGTCTACCAATGGAATTGCCAATCCTTGCCAACACCTGCTCACTCCAGAATTCCATTGGGAGAGCATATAGTCGGATCCATACTGGGACAACAGTAGGTTCAACTCGGGGATCGAATCCCACTCTCCATGGCTGAACAAATAGCCCTGTCGGGCCATGACTTTTCTTCTCTGACTCGAAAGCCTTATTTCTATCGGCCAAAGACGAAAAGCTAATAATAAAATATCCATTGCTAATAAACCACAATGAATACTCACCGTGAGGCTCCCAGTTTTGGTGGATCCAGGAGTGCAAAAAATTCAGGGAAGGACGTATCCCCATGAACTTGCAGATTAGATCGTGATCAGCTCTGTAGATGATTGATTCCTCAACCATACTTGGCTCAATGACTATTTTTGGCCTGGTTTCGGCCTACGGCAAACAACCATTCACACGAGGTGCTGCCGACTTATTCCCAACAGTCGTGAAGAGCATTTTGTATGCCATTTTCTGAGCTTCGACATTTTTTGGGGAAGAGTTTTCTTTAAACAAGTCTGCATAAGAGCTGGTACTCCCTGGAAAAGGAGCCGGAGAAGTCCCCATTGGACTCTCCTGGGGCACCGAACTAACCTTCAGAACCACCGTACCCCGAAGGCACTTCTGCAATCCAGCTGATGCCCAAGAATCTTCGAAGATCCAAAAACCCTAGTTCAGAGGAAAAAATCGCCAGAGCTCATTTTCCCGCTCATTCGTAAGTGCTCTTGAGAAATAAATTCGACCATCTAGGTTTTGAGCCCCATAAAACTTTATGATTAAAACCTACTCAACTGTCACATTATTCCTAAAATATGATGTGAGGACACCCCTCCAATATATATGTTCTATTTTTGTCTATTCAAGAGAGTTTCAAAAGGTAACTGTCCCCCCTAAGATCCCTTAGGTAGCCACTTCCATATGACCAACACCCCTCCAAAGTTTATTTAGTATTTTACACATAAGATCCAATGATATTTTTATCTCCTATATAAGCAAACAATTTATTTTAATTTTTTCTAAGAGTATTCGAACACCATATTGATGGGTTCTACTATTTAAAACCCTAATATTTCATGATTGTATAATAATTAGTTACCTTGAAATCAATAAAATTCTATTGGTTTCACCAATATCTCAGTGATCAGTTTGTCTCCTTGAATTGCTATCAATTCCTTATTTTATTTTATACCCACTTCTTGAGAGTTGATATTATTTGATCTCTTTTCCACTTGAGTTATTCCTAGAGTTGGTTTTTTATTTGTTTTTTTTTCTATATTGATTATGGCATGCTTAATTATCGACTACTCTTGGTTATGCATTATCAATACCCCTACAATATCCGATTGTGGTAACTCACTACACTCTATTACCAGCTCTAGGATAGGAGGTGAAAGAGGGGCTTGAACATGAATGTTATTGTTTTCATTATTCCCATCCACTCCTTCCATGAATTGTTCTTCTTCCTGGTCCACTAGTGTCTTGAATATCTCATACCTATTTGAGGGCTAGAGTTGGGTTTACTCTTTGCCAATTTTTTTCTTTTGTCTTCTCCTTCTTTTGGGATTTTCAAAACCATCTCCTTGTGCTTCTCTATGCAAAAAATCTTAGAAACAATTTGAAATTAAAAATTTAGAAAAATTTGCAGGCTATTGCAGCTATATTAAGCATTATTACTATCATTACCCCCTTATTGCTTAATGTAGTAACTATGAATATTTGTCTTAGTTTGATAGATTTTTCTATTGGAAATGCTTTTGCAAAAATATCTATGAATTGTTCCTAAAAACTGTAAAATTCTAATTTGATTTGTTTTCTTACAATGATTTATTTGATAAAATGGTACCTAATATCATTATGTTTAGTTCATCCATGAATGCTATGGCATATTTGTTGTCATAAAATATTATAGTTAAATATTCATGTAATTGATTTAATTCACCCATAATTCTTCCAAGCCATATTGCTTGGCATGCAGTTGATGTGGTGACAACATATTCTACTTCAGCAATGGAAAGTGAGACAATGGACTATTTTTTATAGGACCATGAAAATGCACTATATCCAAGATGGAATATATACCATAAAGTACTTTTTCTGTCATTAATATTTCTGGCCCAATAACCACTAGTGTATCTAATAAGTTCAAGTTCTTTGTATGTTGTATAGAGGATCCCATACTATTTAGTTCCATTCACATATCTTAGATTTTTTTTCCTACTTGCAAGTGACTATTCTTGGGTGTATCCATGAATCTTGATATTACACTAACTACATACATTATATATAAACTTGTAGTTTTTAGGTATGTGACCATTTGTAATATGTTGGATCTACATTTTTGCTACAGTTATCTTTGCTCAATTTTGTCCTATTGCAATTGGTGTGTCGATTGGTTTATTATTCACCATTTTGAATCTCATTATAATATATTTTGCATATTTACTTTATAAAATAAAAATTCCATTATCTAATTTATTAACTTCTATCCCATAAAATAGCTCACTAATCCCAAGTATGTCATTTCAAATTCTTTCTTCATTGAAGTTTTGAGATTCTCATTGAAAATATTATGATTACTAGTAAAAATTAAATCATCAACATATAGACAAATAATTAAAATTTTGCCTTTGCTATTTGTTTTGATGTAATATTTTGGATTGTTCTTGCATTTGTTGAAACCGTTGTTCAATAAGTATAAATTAATTTGGTTGTACCATGCTCTTGGAGCTTGGTTGAGCCCATATAATAAACTTTTTAGCTTATATACCTCTCCTTCTTGCCCTTGAATCTCATAACTAGGTGTTTGATATATATAAACTTCTTCTTCCAACACTCCATTTAGAAAAGCTAACATAACATCTATTTTATATATTTTTCATTTTTGTTTAGTTGCTAATGCTAGAATCAATCTTTGAAATCAATTCCTACTTTTTGTGAATACCCTTTTGCAACTAGTCTTACTTTGTATATTTTAACATTACCATTTGCATTTAATTTTTTTTGTATATCCATTTCAGACCAATAGTTTCATTTGATGTAGGAATATTTGTCAATTTCAATGTCTAGTTTTTCTCTATAGCCTCAATTTCATCATCCATAGCTTTTACTCATTTACTATTCTTAATTGCATCTTCACAATATATTGGATCGGCCTTTGAAAACAATACAAAATCAACAAATTGATTATCTTCTTATTCATATAGCTTCAAAAAATATAAACCTTAAGCTTCTAGCTCCATTTTCTGATGAAGAAATTAATAAATCCTTGTTTAGCATGGAGCCAGACAAAGCCCTGGGACCCGATGGCTTTCCCCCTCGTTTCTATCAAGATTTTTGGGACATTGTAAGTGAGGATGTAATTTCTGCTGTCAAAGAATTCCAAGTAAGCAATCATATCCCAAAATTTCTCAACTCTACTTTTATTTCTCTAATTCCTAAGAAGCAAACCCCTGAATCTATGGTTGACTTCAGGCCAATCAGTTTGTGCAATATTTCTTACAAGATCCTAACTAAATCCATTGCAAATAGAATGAGAGGTTTTTTGCCCCACATCATAGATCCATGCCAGGGAATCTTTGTCCAGGGCAGGTCAATCTTGGATGGAGTTATCACATTTCATGAAGCTCTACACTCTACTCATAAGACTAACATGTCTATTTTTTCCCTCAAGCTTGATATGAATAAAGCATTTGATAGGCTAAATTGGGACTTTCTAATTGTTGTCCTCCTTAAGTTTGGTTTTCACCATCAATGGGTTAATTTGATCAAAGAATGCATTTCTAAAGCATGGTTATAAATTCTAGTTAATGGAACAATTGCTGGTTACTTTAAAATTCATAGAGGAATTCGGAAAGGGGATCCTATCAGCCCCATGTTATTTATCATTGTGGCAGAAGCTTTAGGCAGAACCATCAAAAATGCTTGTAGTTCAAGGCTAATATTAGGAATCAAGGCAACATCTCTCACTAGGGTTGTTTCTCACCAACAATTTGTCGATGATACCCTTATATTGACTAAGGCGTTGGTGGTTGAGGCCAAAAAATTAAATACATCCTACAACTCTATGAGGACGCTGTTGGTTAGAAAGTTAATTTTAGTAAAAGCAAGTTATATTTCTTGAATATCCCCGTTCAGAGGCAAGGAAGGATTGCAAAAATTTTAAGGTGTGATATAGCAAACCTCCCCACTTCATATCTTGGTCTCCCTCTATTCATTGGTTATCTGTGGGACAGGGTTATTGAAAGAATTCAAAAAAACCTTGTTGGATGGAAAGGTAATATTCTATCTCAAGAAGGAAATTTGACCCTCACTAAGGCCTCTATTCAGAGCATTCTAGTCCATTTCCTCTCCATTTTCAAAGCCCCTGTTAAGGTTTTCCAAAAAATTGAGAAACTCCAAAAATAATTTTTATGGATTGGATCAAAGGAGAAAAAAAGGATACACCTTGTAGGATGGACCAAAGTGTGCAGACCCAGGGAAAATGGGGGCTTAGGTCTAAGGAGAATTGCTCATATAAATTTAGCTTTACTAGCTAAGCAGGCGTGACACCTCATTTATGGTGAAGAAAATTAATGGACAACTATCATCAAACGAAAGTATCTTCAAAATATGGAATTTCTAAGTGACTCAATTCCATTCAGAGGTTCTGATTTTTGGTCATCAAAAAAGGTTTAAGATGGGTTTTAGGCAATGGTGAGAGGATACATTGTTGGAATGATAGGTGGGCTAAGGACAAACCACTGACGTAATATACTAACTTAGCCTGAATCAGATTTATCACGGAAGAACTCATTGGTAGAAAAGTCTCTTATTATATGGTTGAGGATAGAGGCAGAATGAAATGGAAACAAATAAGGATTCAAGGATTTCAAGTGGAATCAAATGGTCTTTGTAACATTATCGGGTAACATTTTATCCCCATGAGACCCAAGGAAGATCAAGTGATATGGTCTCCTACATAAAATGGGCAGTTCAATGTTAAATCATCTTATAAGTTATTGCTTCATGACGAGGATTTTATCCTCCAAAAGGACTTAGTTTGGATAAAAAATTAACTCCAAACATTGTAGTCTTTTCATGGCTGGTTATCCAAAGAAGAATTCTAACCATTGATAATATGATGCGTAAAGGCATTTGTATCACTAATAATTGTTATTTGTGTAGGGCTAATTGGGAGACCATTTATCACGTTTTCCTTGAGTGCCCTTTTTTTCTTTACTGTCCTAAGTGGGATTTTTTAGGCCTTCAATATTTCTTGGGTTAAACCAGCCATCGTACTTGATTTATTCGTCCAGTGGCCTTGCCCCTTTTGAAGCCAAATACTTAGATACATGTGGAAAATTTGTCTCAATCACTATCTTTGGCAGGTGTGGTTAGAAAGGAACCATAGGGTCTTTAATGAGTCTATCCATGATCATCAAACTATCATTGACAAGGTCCTATCCTTTGCCAATGAGAATTTGAACCTTATACCTTTTGATAGTCATAAACCTCATCTGCAGGAGACCACGATTGCTTAATATTTAAGCTTAACCTTGTTATATGAGTCTTTGCCTAGGGTAGTCAACCCCAAAGCCAATGTTAAGTGGTCCACACCTCCTATGGGTTGGTTTAAGCTTAATTTTGGAGTGGATAAGGACAATCCTGGAAGAGCAGGCATTGGCGGTATTGTGCGAGATCCTAATGTGAATATGATGCTTACATTTTCTTAATATTTAGGAACAAGGACAAACAATGAAGCTGAAGCTAGAGCTATGTGGAGAGACCTTCAAATGACTCAAGACTTAGAAGGCAATTTTATCATAGAAGGAGACTATATGCATGTTATAAATCTCCTCAATAATTGGAAAACACCTCCTTGGAGGATTAAAACAATTATTGAAGAGGCTAGGATCCTTTTCCAGGGAAGACAAGATAGAAAAGCCCAATATGTCTTTTGGAAAGCTAACAAAGTTGTTGATAAGCTGGCCAATTTGGGTGTTGATGGTGACAAACTTTTCAAATGGGAACACGATGTCTCAAGTGAAGTAGAAGAGATTATTCAACAAGAATTCCAAGAGTGATAGTTGAATTTACCAATAGGAAAGGCATTGTAAGTTCGAATGCTATGAGTATTCCCGTATTTTTTTTGAAATGGATTCATAATAAAAATTATCTGAGCTATCAGTCTTTGTGGATGTTACTTGGAAATACCACAAAGACTAATGGGGATAGTCACATGTCAGATAACATGGCTCCTAGTCACCTTAGTAATTTGAGGTTGGTTGATAATCATAGGGTAGGAAAGAAATGACAATATAAGACTTCGAACGAGAGCCACGTGGACCACCAGATAGCCATCGCCATAAATATAGCTAAGAGGTTCACTTCTCCAAGGCTTATTGATCAAGACTGGATGTGGTCCCAAAGCATGTCATTTATGAAAGAAAGCAATTACCAAAGAATTATTAAAAGTAACTATCAATATAGAGCTTGTGGGAGTTTTTTTTAGTACTCTGCTATGTGTTTCTACAGGTTTTTGTTTATCCACAGTTTCAAGGAAGGGATCTGTGTCTATTTCTTTTTTTGTAATTATGATGCAAATGTGTTTTCTCGGGGTATACCCAAAATGTTGTATGGGAATTTTCTTTTTTATAACATGTTATGTGCCTTACCGGATGTAATGGCTTTGACGACATGTAGATTTTACATATATAGGATCCTTAGTAAGGACATGTTCATCAATAGCCCTAGGCTGATTTTTGTAAAAGGTTTTGGGTCAACCTGTAAAACTCGGTATTAATGCTATAGTATCTTATCTACCAAAAAAAATCTTCTTCTTCATCTTAGTTTGCCTCATAATTTTTGTTTAATATTCTTGTCTTATTTTACATTGAACTTGTCCTTCCTCTTGCATTTGAAGATATTGTTGATGATGAAATAGGACTGCTAATTATGCTAGAGCTATTTCTAGGTAAGAAAGGCTGAGTTGTCATGTTTTCATTAGAATATTCCATCTCAATACCTCTTGATTTTTTATTTATTTTTATTTGTGGAAAACATCCCAAAAGGGATGCCACTTTCGGGTAAGACCCAAGGAGGCAGGGGTATCCATTCCGCCAAAAATACCCAGGACTCGGACCTAGCCTACCACCTTTGACATACTCAAGGAGCAAACAAACACACAAAACCAATTTAAAAATAAGTAAATAACAACAAAAATAATAAAATAAAATAAAAAACATGCTCCTTAAGTGTGTCAAAAACAAAAGCACAAACAAACACACACACAATAAGATAAAAGAAACCACAACATGAACCACATAGAAAAATACAATAACCACATAACAAAACACAAACAAGACAAAAACAATAGAACACTACAAGACAACCCAAAAAAACATGAAAAATAAACACAACCAAAATCTAAAATATTAAAAAAATAAAATAAAAATAAAAATAAAAAACAACCAACAACAGACAATAAACAAAAACAAAAAACATAGAAAACACTCACAAAAAAAAACATGAATTAACACAAACAAAGAGAAACACAAGAACAAGAACAACAAAAACACAATAATAATAACAAAAAACATAAAAAAAAAACACAAAACAACAAAAACACAAGAAAAATAAAAAACAACACAATGAACACAAAAACAAAACAAAACAAAAGAATACACACACTTTAAAAAACTAAAAAAAAAAAAAAGAAAAAAATTGAACATAAAAATGATCTATCTAGACCAGAAGACTATTAAGGCAGGAAACAACAAAGGAAAAAAAAAAAAAGAGTGAGCTAGGAAACTAAAAAAACCTGAATGAACCAAATAGTAGCAAAAAAAAAACAAGAAGAAACTAGGTACCTTCAGAACTGGAGCCATCCAAACAAATGATAGAAAGAAGACCTTCCCTAATTTGTGAAGCCCACCATCTAGGAGGGTGGCCATAACAAGTAAGATCACCTTTGTCCAAAGCCCAATTAGCTAAAGCATCGACACTCTTTTTTGATCTCTGACCACATGATTGTAATCAACTTTCAAAAATTCCATATGGATTAATTGAATCTTCTCAATAATTTTTTTAATTCTCCAATCAACTTTATGATTATTGGAAGGAGTCTTCAAAATATTAATCATAAGTTGAGATTCAGACTCAACTAACACCTTTTCCCATCCAAAATTAGTAGCCTCCTAAAGGCCTCTGAGGATACCATACCCCTTAATAAGGTTATTGGAAAGAATACCCAAATTCTTAGGAAAAGTAAAAACCAGGGAGCCATCTAAAAGTCTATGAATTCCTACCACATTGGATTTTCCAAGGTTCCCTCTCGAGGCTCCATCAGTATTGACTTTTCCAAAATTATTAGGAGGAGGTTGCCAATTTCTTGTCCTATCCATATTACTAATACTCACATTCCCTTTAAGTTGGTTTCCCTTAGAAGATTTAATCTTCAATATTTGCATCACTTGATCCCATATTTGGTGGGAGTTTTGGGGGTGATTAAGGAGTTGATGGACTGATTCAACTAAGTTGGCTATGGTATTTTGCCAAATATAGTGAATATCCTTCCTATCTTGATTATAAATTTGGTTGTTCCTTTCAATCCAAATATTCCAAATAAGAATGGTAGAACCCATCCAAACTAACTACCTAATAAAATGATCAACACCCTCTTGATTAGGCTAATCCCTCCAAAGTTGTTCAAAAGTAAAAAAATTGGACCACTGTAAGCCAAGTAAAGTGGCCATTCTCCTCCAAAGATCAGAGGCTAAAGTACACTCAATAAAAATATGGTTGAGAGTTTCTACATTCTCTTCACACATCTCACATCTAAAAGGGCCATGAAAACCACGCTTCATAATTTGCTCACCAGTAAGCACCCTACGATGCAATAAAAGCCAATTAAAGAACCTCACCTTAGGCCAGAGATTTTGAGCCCACAATTGAGAAAATATGTCAGAAGAATGGTTGAGATTATTATGGCATAAGGTAAAATAACCTTGAGCAATTCAATACTCACCCTTAGTAGTGTTATTCCATCCAAAACAATATTTTTCATGGGACCAAGAGAGATATCTCATATGAAGGATGCCTTGGATATCTTGTCTTTGCCTTTCTGGTATTCGAATAGGCCATTCATCAATAGGGATCTAATATCTACCAACCTTTGAATTACCAATATGGTACCGATAGTAATTAGCCACCTTTATCCAGTTAGCTCAATGAAGCTCCTCCATCCAAGGCCTCCAATCGACAAACTGAGTTATCAAAGGCTTGTGACCATCCCAAGAATATGTCCAAAAATTTGCCTGATGACCATTATGAATGATCCAAAATAATTTTTTCTTTATCAAATCCTCACCAGTCTTAAGAACTGCTAAAATGGAAGAACCTTTGGTAGGAAGTTGATAGCGAACAAGGTCTTGAGGACTTTTATTCTCAGCATATTTAGCACGAATATTATTGGCCCAAAGAGCATTGGGGTTATGCAACATCCTCTAATATAATTTAGTAGCTAAAACTGTTTTGTTATTAATAGAAGACCAGAATCCTAACCCCCCTTTGTTCTTATAAAGACATGAAGTATCCCATTTCACCAAGGCCCATTTTATTTTCTCCTTAGTACCACTCCAAAGGAAACGATGACTGATTTGATTCAGTTCTTGAAGAACAACCTTTGGAATATTCAACACGAAAGATACATAAATAAGAATAGCTTGAAGGACTGATTTTACCAAGGTGATTCTACCCCCAAAAGAAAGCCACTTTTTGGTCCACTTTCCAATTTTCTTCTTGACTTTATCCAAAAAACCAATTCTAATATTTATTTTTCTGCCTTTAAATATTTATGGGAATACCTAAATAAGTGATTGGAAGGGAGGTCTTATTATATCTTAATACCTCTTGATTTTTGTTTTTCATTATTTTCATCCCATTGACATGCATCATCTTCATAAAAAAATAGTAAGATATAGGCGAACATTAGAAAATATATTAGATGCAAAAGGGTTTAAATAGTACAATATAGGCTATGAATAGCCTTAGGAATATTTAGGAAATAATATCCCTAATTCATGCTAACTAACACGTATTAGGTTGCCCCCCCATGAAGGTAGCTAACCACTAACCTAGTTATGTAGTCAAAATGACTACAATGACTAACTAACCCTAGGTAACTAGTAAAAGGTAAATACTAGTGGTAAAAAGTAACAAGCTACTTTTTACCATGAGGTAAATTATATCTACCTAGGTGAAACTTACAAATTACCTAAATGAGGTAATAATCATAGTTACTAACATAGTAACTCTAACATCCCCCTTATTACATTATTTGGGTAATGTATATAACTATCCCAATATAGTGAAAAATATGTTGATCTGTTGGTTCTTGCTCTGTCACAGTGCTGTGGATGCTCCTAAGCAAAAAGTGGGTCATTCCTCACTTTGTCTTCACATCAACGAATTTTCTTATTGTAATATTGTCATCCAACCGGATTGCATGGGTAACCAACCGCTACAACTGTTAGGTGTAGTAGAGTAGACCACTTCATACGAGGTTCATTCGGTTATATGATTTTGTAAAAGTTTTAATAAGGTAGCTAAGGTGTCGGTCACTCCCAAAAATGCACCCTTATAAGTTTCCACCCTTGTTTGCAAAACATGTTGTAATGAAAATTTTGAAAGAAGTGTGACTAAGGTGTCGATCACTGTCGAAAATGCACCCTTATAATTTTTCCTCCCTTTTTACAAAACTTTGTGTGATGTAGGAAAATAAATGTTTATCCCCCCTTAATTGCAAAAAATATGCAACTCATGAAGCTTGTTAAGGCTTTTTCAAATATTGTCTCCTACGAAAATTTTACACCAAAAAATTCCCTCATTTTGTTACAAGTACTTCAAACAAAGAGATTTTGCTATTTATGAAGCCTAAAAAGAGGTACAATCACCCATTTATAGCTAGTACTTCAAATAAAAACTTATGCTATTTATGAATCCTAAAAAGAAGTTTTGGAAATGGTGTTTTCTTAAGGTGACAATTTTTTTTCGATTTACAATACTATCTTAGCCATGAGCACTTTGTGTGCTCTTTCTAAAAAAAAATTAGAATCAGAAACTTCACTAGAAACATGGCTTCTATGATGTGCCTTTGCCATTTTATTTTTTCTCGTTTTGAAACCAACATCATTCGGTGGCATGGTTGTCCTTTTTACAATTTGTGCAAAACTATGTCTCCTAGGCAATTTTTATAAAACAAGTCCACCAAATAATTCTTCCTTATTGTAAGTACTTCAAGCATGGTTGCTATTATGAAGCCTAAAATAAAAAGGTATAATGTTGATGAATTCCACTTTTCTAATTGCCTTTACAAATTTTATTTCCCTCTTGTCAAAATTTGTGTTTGAAGGAAGAAAGGAATTATCCCCCCTTAGTGCAAAATATTGCTACTTTCAAGGTTCCTTATTTTACAAAAACTTGTTCTTTCTTTTGATATACCCTAAAAGAGTACCAAAAGATAACTCACTCAAAAATATATTTAATGGCACCTACCTGAAAATCATCCTAAAGAGAGATAATCAGTTTGAAGAAATTAAAACAAACAAATAAGAGTAAATTAGGGGTTTTTATTTAGGAGAGAATATCAAGAATAATTGGATTTAAACCTGTGCAATTATTTACATAAATATTGTGAAATTTTAGGGTTTTGAGTGTTCTTGATTTTATGACTTATAATTGCAAAAAATAATGTAATAATCAAACAAGAATGCCCATAAAATTATTATCACATAGGTGTCGGTTACTGCTGAAAATGCACCTAATTTGCCAATTTTGTAATAAATGTGTCGATTAAAATAGAAAATACACCTTATTACCAAATTTTACAAAAAAAAATTGGATTTGTGTTGTGTAAAAATTTGATATATTATGTCTCCTCTTGTTTTTCAATTTTGCAAAGAATGTGGCATAAAACAATTGCCTTTCCTTTTTGTGTTGCAAAATTAACAAGTTTGATTTAAGTGCTCCTCACTTTGTGTTACAATTTTGCAAAGAAGTACAATGTCTTGTCTTCCCCCCTTGATTTGCAAAATTAACAAATGAGCACTCCTTCCAAGACAAGTCGACACACGACTTGCATTTGAAAGGCTTCCAGAACCAGTCAACAAACGACTTGGTTTTAGTGGACCCAAGGTCTTCAATTTCTTCTCAATTTTACAAAAAATAGACTATGCAATTTTATGTATTATATCCCCCCTTGGAGAAAAACAAATGCACACTTTGCCTTTGAATTTTACAAAAATTTTGTTTCTCCTTGTGTTACAATTTGCAAAAAATAATTCAAGTTTGATCCTTTATTGTATGCTAAATTAACAAGGTTTGAGAAGAATTTAGGTTGCCTAATTTTGCAAACAAATGGTGCTCTTATTTATCTTACATCCCCATTTTAGGAGAAAGCAAAATCTCTCTTGTTATTGAAGTTGCAAAATAAATAGGTCCTTTCCTTTTCTTTTAATTTTAATTTACAAATTGTTTAAACATAAATAAACTTAATCATATCAATTTAATCAAAAATAAAAAATAAACTAATATTTTATATAAAAAAATCATTTTATAAAAAATTGATTTTTTAAAAATATAAGTTATATTTGAATTATTAAAAAAATATATATATAAAAAATAATATTTAAATTTAAAAAAAAAACAAATTAAAAAATAATTTAAGAACCTTACCTTGGTTCACCGTGGCCCCACCCTTTTGTTTTTGTTTTTTTAAGCAAAATGTATTGTTTTGGGTGGCCCCAACAAGAGTCAAACTCACGATCTCCCGTCGGGCAGCACCTTCATGCTAGCACCTCCACCGATGGGGCTAGCTAGCCCGACGGGTATGGAAGGGAGGTGCCTCCTTATTGAAGGCATCATCCACCATAAGGAAGAAAAAACTAAAGAATTAAAGTATTTTGGGACTTTTTGTCCCACATCGAGGCCATGAAGCATCATGGAGGAAATAAAAATATTTTCTCCCCCTCTTTCATTTGATTGCCTTCGAGAAATCAATGAAACCCCTAAACCTTTTTTTGTGAGATGCAACTAATAACTCTGGGACACGTTAGCATCTAGTAAGGAGGGTATTCCACTATGCCATGTTAGCAGTCTATAGGGGTCCAGGTGTCTGTAGCCCTCGATATTTGTGTCCATGCCACATCAGCTCTTGCCACATCACCATCCTTATCTGTTGTTGAGTCAACACTTTGAAGTCCACGCCTGCCAGGTCAGTCACCCAACTGGATCACCATGGTATCACCTAAATTTCAGACCACCTCCACCCATATTTCTAGATCTATATGATTTTCCAACTTGAAATACATCTCTATGTTGTTTTCCAAGAATACATCCTTCACAAATTTAAGTTGGCTCCTCAATCATTGGCAATCCTTTAACCATGTGTTTCTTATATAATAAATTTAGCCCGCTAAAACTTAAATGACCAAATATCATATGCCACAACCATGAGTTGTCTTTGATAATAGATTAAGGAAGTATAACATCTCATTTTGAATCTTTAGAGAAAAAAAAAATTATGTCTACTTTTACAATTATCTTGTTGCTATCACCTCTATCAAGTATTATGCAAGTGTCTTTCAAAATAGACTCTATATCCTTTTTGCACAAGCTGCCCTATGCTTATTAAATTGTGCTTCAATCCTGGCACATAATAGACATCAAGAATATATTTTTTCTCACCTTTCTTAGTCCAAATTTGAATGATGAACTTACCCATAACTGGAACCTTGGTGTTATTATTCATCTTGACTTCCGATTTTACTAATTCATCCAACTTTGAAAATATCTCCTTTTTGTTAAACATGTGATTACTACAAGTTCTATATAAATAACACACATCCTTTGGGATTTATTTAGTAACATTACATTCTAACAATAATGAACCACACTCATTCTTTTCATTCTTATTCTCATTTGAATAATTTACATTTTTTCTATTTTTATCATACATTTTATTTCTACGTTCATAACTATAATGCCCATATTTCTTACAATAATGACATTGAGTTCTATATTTATTATACCTTTGATATCTTCCACCTTGTGTATGGCTACCATATCATCCTCTACTACTATATTGATAGTAATTGCTAGTTCTTCTTTGTGTATAGGTGTTGTTGCTTCCACTATTATAATTTTTAGTCTTACCTATTACAAGTCATCTTCCTCCTTTGTCTCTATTGCTTCCTCTATCCATACTAAGATATGCACATTATTAAAATTCTCTTCTATTTTCCTTCTCATTCAAACTAACTTGACATTTGAATGCTTACTCTAGAGAAATTAGATATTCAATTCATCATTTGTTCATGGGTTTTCAATGATTCTATAAGATCATTTACTAATAATAGAGCTAGATCCTTAGATTCTTCAATAGCAACCATGATGGGATCAACTCATTGTGGAACACTTATAAAAAAAATCTACAATTTTTTGATATGGTATATCCTCTCCATAAGATATAATTTGATTTGTCAGGCCCATAATTCGAGTAAAAAGTTATTGCATAGATTTAGATTCCTTCATAAAAATATTTTGAAAATATCTTCTAAGAGATTGAAATTTGATGGTTTTTACCTTTTCTATTCCTTGATATACAATCCACAGTAGATCCTAAAGTTTGATGATTTTTACCTTTTCTATTCCTTTTATTTGATTTTTGTCGCTACTTTAGGAAAGATTAATTCATCCACTACTTGTTGAATAAAAAGAGGGCGTTTGAGTTCTTTCTATTCTCCTTTATTTTATCTTGTTGTGGTTGAGTCCAATTGTGAAAAAAATGTGCATCTGTTGGTTTTGTGTACCCATTCTCAATCAAATCGTATAAATATTAAAAAATGAATATATTCTTCATATTAAAACTCCAAAAATCATAACTCTCCCCTTGAAGAATGGAATTTGAGGTTGGAAAATATTTATAGTACTATTTTTGGTAGTCAATTTGGCCAAACTTTAACATAACTCTAAAACTTGCACCCACAGTCTCTTCTTCAAAAACTACAATCTAGTCACAACCTTGCTCTGATACAAGTTGGTTATTAGAGAGAACCAATAAATAAAATAAAGCATGCATAAAATATCAAGAGATTTAAAAACAAAGTATAAAAATATGGCACTCTACTTGTTGTTGCAATTTAATTTTATCTAATTAATTACATTGAATCCTTTATATTACATCCATTACTTTGTAAAATGACTATAGAGCTCAAGTATTTATAGGCTTGAAGCCTCAATCAATAAATTTTTGGTATGAATAATCTAGAACAGGGTATAAATAGAGTATTGTAGAAAAATATGGAATCTTATACAATAGAAGATAATTTTGGAATATTTAATAGTAGATAAATCTACAATTTTTGGAGACTTAACATAAATTTTGGAAGGTTTGGAACCTTCAAGAAGAATTTTGGAACTAATATGAAAATCACTCTTTGACTTTCTATAGAAAACTAAAAACATTTGGAGATGTTTCAATAAACAATCTTGTAAACAATCTAAAATTTCTAGAACAATTCTAAAATTTTAAAAAATTTGCAGGTTGCTACAACTACATTAAGCATTATTACTATTAGTTTACTGACCAGTCAGATAAAAATATACTACCTAGAAATCCAAGTTTGAATCAAGTTTTTTTTTTTAAATCTAAAAGTTAAATTATATTATGTCATCAATCAATCGAAACATTACAATAATATGGTATAAGTACCTTGCACCAACAAAAAACCAAAATGAAGCAGATAAGGAGTAAAGCATTCATAATTGAGTACATATAAGAATATAAGTTAATAACAATAGAGACTGTAGTTGTATCTATTTGCAATATGATTTTAAATCATCGCTCATCTATGGGAAAACCTATAATGTGGTGAAGTTTTGGACATGTCCTCCATTATATATTTTAAAGTATTCAAGGAAAAGTAGAAGTAATGAGTTCTTGAACTGGTTCATCACTGTTTACTACCTTATTTTTCTTTTCTATTGGACCTTTTTAGGATCCTTGATCATGTGAAAATTTTTATGAAGACTATTAGTAACATTACCTAGTGTGTTGGGTGGTAATTCACAATGTAACATGGTTGACGAGATGAAGTGGAAGGAGGGGAAGAAATAGGGTTTGAGGCAAAGAGATGGTAAAATGAAAGGCTTAGGTTAGGACTTCTTTGCATCAAACTAGTTAAGGGTAACAGTAGGAGAGAGTTCCACATAGAGGTACAATATGGAAAACAAATACAAGAATCTAACAAAAAAAAATATAGAACCAAAGCAAACAGGGAGAAATGGGTATTTTCCTCAAGCAAACTCAGTTCTTGTCCTTGAGATTGCAGAAGAATTAATCGTAGAAGACATCATGTACAAATACACCCATTCTTTGATTTGTAAATTTGTGGGGTTGATGCCATCCCATCATTTCTTTTACAACTGGGTAAGGAAACATTGGGATACCCAAGGAGAAGTTAATATTTTTCTTCTTTCAAATGGGTAATTTTTAGTAGATTTTATATTAGTATTAGATAGGAACAAGGCTTTTGAAGGGAAACCATACAACATTGGACCAAAAAGTTTATTCATGCAACCATGGTGACCTACATTCAATCCTCGTGTGGAGCCATTGGCCACCCCAATATGGCTAAATCTCTTTGCTCTCTCAATTTAATTTTGGAGAGAGGATATCCTTGGGATGATTGGTAATCTCTTGGGAACATATATAGGAAGATCATGAGAATTAGTAGAGGGGGTATGAGCAACATATGCAAGGATATGTATGGATATGGACTTGGAAAATCCAACTTTCGATAGAAATTGAATTATGAGTGGGAAGAAATACATGGATATCACAAGTGGATTATGAATCAATTCCTTTTAGATGTAAAGCTTACCATGAGTATGGACATTCGGTAAGAAAATTCCCTAAAATAGGGAGATATGAGATGCATCAACCTAAAACTAATCCTAAAAACCCTCCCCCATAGAAATAAAATGATGAAGAATTTCAAACAGTGTTCAAGTAGAGTTCAGAGAAATAATTATCAACCAAGAAGATGAAATCCAACTAAAGTAGGAAAAATTAACCAACACCCACATTGCAGGGCATCTTCTAATAAATATGAAATCCTTAAATTATATGATCCAATGGAAGTGTAAGAGGATTCAGAGGTGGAACTAGTCAATGACAAGGGCCAAAACCAAGAAGGAGAACAACAGAGCCATCAGGAGCACACTCCCATCCCACAAGAGATAAACCCCTCCCAAATTATAATTGCTCAAAATTTTAAAATTGGAGATAGTCAAGAAAATCATAATATTGTGACACAACAACAAGAATCAAAGACATATAGGGCCCAACAAATTGACTTATTAGGGTTTTTATAAGAGCAAAAATGAACACCAGATATATCTATGTTTCAAAAAAATAAAATGGTAGGGGCAATGATAGTGCATGTAGAGGATCAAAATCCATAAAAAGACATAATTATGGGAGTGGCAGATAAAAAAATGGAGAAGCCAACACTATGAATCAGCCAGATAGAGAAACTATCAAATAATGCAAGTTCACATAGGTTGGAAAGAAAAACAAATAAGGGCAAAATACAGGAACAAAGAGAACAAATGAGAGAATTTGTATTTGTGAAGTCCATTGGCAACTTCTACAATACAAACCCTCAATGATTATAAACACATGGAATGTAAGGGGTTTAAACAACCACTCTAGATAATTGGTTGTTAAGAAAATGATTTTAGAAAATATAACTTTCTTAGAAGCTATGTATAATATTGCCAATAAATATTGGGGGCATGTAGATTTTATGGCCCAAGCCTCTCAAGGATTTTTAGGAGGAATTACCACTTTATGGAATAAAAATTGCTTCCAATTGATGGAATCAGATTCATCCAAAGGAATCATCATGACCAAACTTATGGAGAGGGACTCTAGGCTAGTTTGGATGATAATTATTTTTTATGACATGATCGAGGTACAAGCTCAAAAAATCCAATGGAAGGTAGTACAACAGTTAAGAGAAACCCATCCATAATACTTTTAGATAGTGGGAGGGGATATCAATGCTAAAATGTCAGTACATGATCAAGAAGGAGGTTTGATCCAACTCAATGATAAGGATAGGTGTAGACACCAAAACAGCACCAATCCGATTATGTGACTGCAAACACTGATCGCTTTGACAAACACAGCCCCCAGGGCAGCCCTCAGAGGTCAAACAGTGGTCCTAACCACTTTCATAGCAATTTTGTAAGGTCAAGAGGCAATTTGGCACATTTAGACACTTTGCTCAGAATTCGTCTCACCCAGGGACGAATACTAACTGGGATTCGTCTCACCCAGGGACGAATTCTAAAATCGTCTCACGCAGGGACGAATTCCAAGTTTAACGGGCAAAAAGAAGAATGGCGCCAAGTGGCAGCCCAGGACAGTCAGTTGATGACTCCTGCCTCGCACGCGTGTGTGGGTGGACAGATAGGCCGTTAGAGGACTGTCACAAGGGCGATTATGAAAGCCCAAGTCATGGAGGACTCCCCTCCCTCATGGGAAGACATGACTGCCACATGGCACCTATGACCAACACATGGCGCTTATGCTTCCCTCTCAAAAGAGACCCCATGGGTCTATAAAAGGTGGGACTTTTCTCACCCAAATGAAGATATTGGAGGCGATTTCAAGCAACGAAGTGCTGTCCGATTGAATACCCACTTGCATCCTTTTGATTCACCTTCTCACATCCACTAATCTCTTTTGCAAGGGAGGTTATTGGGTGGCTTTTGGAAGCGTGGATCCAACCCAAATCCAACATTTGACCACCTTACACCACCAATTTGCAGACATCCCAATCCTAAGAGGTTTTGGGCCCATCCCTAGTGGATTGGCTCCAAAATCAAGTGCCAACGGTGGGAGGCCCACTTGGGCACCCCCGCACTTTCTAAGTTTTATTCCAAAAGCATTCTAGATTATTGTTTCAGGTTGCATCTCATGTTATTCTGTTTGGTTAACTCATAGCTTCAATTTCATAACATTTTGATCAGATTTTATCATGCCTTTTGTCGCTTTGTTGTCCTACTAACTTGCAGGTGGCGATATCGAATTCTCGAGGATAGAGGCCAAATTGGGAGAATCCGACCATCTGGGTCATCCCAAAATGGCCCCAATTACATAACCCCTCTGTTTGCAGGTGTTTTGGAGGTCTCGGGATTCGACATTGGAGCAGCATCAAGTCGGCTTTTCCAACACAGAAGAATTCGTCCCACCCAGGGACGAATTGCAATCAGAATTCGTCCCGCCCAGGGACGAATTCCAGTTGAAGGCAGATTGGCCGACTGTTTCAGTGGCAATTGGCCTCTCGGTGATGTCTTCTATCCTCTCGTCAGGTTTTCAGGTCATTTAGAGTCATTTTGTCTATCGATTTGGCTAATTATTTACATGCATCTTTTGGCGATTTTAGAGAACAAACACTTACTATTTGCAACGGGTGCTACTGACATCTTCGTTGTTTCTTTGTTCGTAGGAGGAGCAGCAGAGGTTAAGGACTCATCAACATCAGTGGCGGCATCATCTTGGCCCGCCCATTTCAAGTGTGGGCACGCGAAAAGAGGAACCTTAAGTCTCGATTGTAATCAAATTCTTTTAACGCTCCTAGCCCCTGAAAAGGGAGGAGGCGTATTTGTAACAGAGATCAAGAGAGTTTAATGAAAGGGCTGTGTTTTCTCCATTTGCTTGTATCTCATTTCAATGCGTCTCTTTCATTTCATGCATTCTACATTTCTAGGACTTAAGCGTATTTGATTTTGAATGCATCGCAATTAGTGTTTCCTTCGCCCGGAATCTCGTGCTTTCAGTGGCGATCACGGTGGGACCTCGTTCCCTGGTTTTTAAAATCATAGAAACTGATTAAATTTTTGTGTTTTGTGCTTGACAGGTACATTTTTTTGTTGCAGACTGCTATTCGTCTCTGACTGTGATGAATTCTTTACTGTAATTCGTCTGACCCTGAGACGAATTCAAATTCGTCTCTGGCAGGGACGAATTCTGTTCTGCAATTCGTCTCACAGAGGGACGAATTCCTGCCTATAGATTTTCAGAGAAAAATTTCAGAAGCAACCGGTCCAGGTAGAGAAGAGGTAGGGATTTTCATAATCTCTATTAAATTTTCTATTTCTGTTTCTATTTCTTTAACTGTTTTCATTTTATCCTGCATTGCCTAGGGAAAGTCATTTATGCTTGTTTCATTTTTGTTAAATAAAATGAATCCCACACACTCCACGCAATAACTTTAAACCAAGGAGCTGGTCGTAAGACCCCAGCCCTTGAGCAAGACCAACGGTGGGTTCATCACCACCTTGGCTTAGCTTTGCATCCATTTCCCCGATTGTCAACTGTTGTTAGGCGTAAATCCTGACGAAAGCCGACCGAGTGTCGCTGGGGTGATTCCCATGCGCGCGAGGATAAGTCTTCTATGGTAGGTGCCATTAACAGGACAATCCCCCTTCCGTACCGCCTACGTACCATGTACCTTCTGCTCTCACGTACCTATAGTCTCCCTCTCGTAAGGGCGGGTATATAGAGAGGTTGGTATATCGGCCTGGTTGGTATATTGAAGGGGCGACCGTTTTGGGAGTTATATGAGCCGTCATAATGCATTTAAACGTTCTTCAAAACCTACAAAAACAAAACAAAACATCAAAATGCACTAAACCAGTTTAGGGCACACCAATAATCCTTAAAAGAGATAATCACGATTTGTGTATGCGTGTGTTTAATTCTGCTTAGTGTAGACAAAAAAAAAAAATCATCATAAACGAGATAAAAATCTACTTAGATAGTATAGAAGCAACGCAATGGTGTACACCCGTAGCCAAGCCCAATCAAGGGCAGAAGCTCCGGAAGGTACACAAGAAGCAGGCACAAGTCACCTTCGCTTCGGTCCTGAGGACTTGGTCATACCGCCTTATCGGTCTGGCCTACAAAAGAATCCGATTCAGAATCCTCGGTGGGGTATGCCCATTCAAAGCAGCCCCTTTCGGGAAGACGCCCTACATGTAGACCTTGATGTAAATAGAGAATCGCCTTCTGAGGTTAGACATGAGTGGCCACAGCGCGATGGAGCGCTAGAGAGGCACACTATCCATTTGGAGGGACAACGTGGATATGGCGTCCCTTCTTTACCTCCCATCAGGACGGAAAGACAAAATCCGGAGCGCAGGGCTCCTTACACAGGGCGAGCTAACTCCGCCCGCCCCTTCCAAACCCATGAAAGGGAGTACGAGGAAAGCCATCGCATTCCTCGAGGACAACAAACAGCGTGGGAACCTTGCATTTCCGCACTTGCTAGGTATCATGATCATACATCGAGGCCGAGCCTCGAGTACATGTCGCCCACCTCGACAGAGGGAAGCGACCCATTGAAATTTTAGATCATCAAAATCGAGGCAAACACATAGGAGAAACATTCGAACCTCCTGAGAAAAATAGGGTAGACCAAATTGACCCGATAGTCGCTAGACATGCCACCCGTCAAGCCCAAATCACGCGGCTTAAACAAAGTCATCAGGAGATAGAGTACCGACACCGCTTGGATAGAGAGCGCATGCAACGCGAAGCGGATGAGTTACGCTATGAACTACCCGAGAGGGGAGCCAACCCCTCGCACCCAAAGAGCCGAACAATATGAGAGGCATAATCCGTTGGTGCAGGACAGGTCTCCACGACCTCGTCAAGCTTTGCCTCCGAGACCTTATAGACCCGAGAGGGAGGCCACTCCCCGAAACAATGATGGGTACCTTCAGCGAGGACTCGATCAAGGTCATAGGTCTCGCCCAGAGACTCCTCAAGAATTTTATGAGGAGTACGAACCAGAAATAGAATATGCTGAAACTCCCCATCAAGGCGGGAGGGCTGCCATTCGGCCACCCCTCCATAGGCCTCCAGTCTACCATAACTTACAACGGGAGCGAACAAGAGAGGAAGAAATAAAATCTTCCGATGCATACCAAGCGCTATTAGAGCGTTTGGAGTCTGTGGAGACAAAATTTGCTGGGCATCAAAAACCCACATTACGTCAACTCCGCAGTAATCCGGTGCATCCCTCAGTGCCTACACCTCTTTACCCCGAACACTTCAAGTTGCCTCAATTGGCAATCTTTAAAGGTGAAGAGGACGCACAAGAACACGTTACAAGATTTCTAAGCCAATGCTTCGGCATCCAAGATAATGACGCATTGTTGCTTAGAACATTCATAACCACATTCGTAGGCCCCGCCTCGGATTGGTTCACACAACTACCCAAACACAACATAAGCAACCTAGATCAATTAGTAGATGCGTTTCTTGAACGCTTTGCCTTCAACACAAGGAAGAAGGCATCACTGAGTGATCTAGCGAGCCTCAGGCAATTTGAGGAAGAAACAATGGCAGCATATGGGAATCGATGGAGAGCTTTGCTTTCTAAGTTACCCTACCGTCCCCCTATGTCTGATCTCACACAGATGTTCGCAAAAAGTTGCTTAAAATCAATCTCTGGTCTATTGCTGCTGCGACAATACGACAGCTTAGAAGAAGCTTTGGCGCAAGCCAGAGTTATAGAAGAGATTAAGATAGGCGAAGGCGCAATCGCCAAGCCTAAAAAGAAAGAGTGGAATAAAACCACTAAGACCGGGACAACGCAATCACAACACGCTGCGGTCAACCAAGTTGCGATAAATGTTCCCATGCCTATGCAAGAAATGCAGCCTCAAAAGGCTAATTACCAGGCAGTGCCTCCTGGTTATGAAAGAGATAATAGAAGACAGGAGCAGAATCAGCAGCGTCGCCCTAGGCGACAATTCACCCCTTACACGGAGTCCAGGGACTCCCTATTTGACCGCTTGTCAGCGGCAAATTTAGTCACTCTGCCAAAAATCCAAAATATAGACCCTAATGCTCCTAAGCCTAGGGGATACAGAGAGGAATTGTATTGTAGATTCCATAGGCGCAGAGGACACGACTTGAATGGATGCTGGAAGTTCAAAGAATTAATCCAAGATTTGATTGACAATAGAACATTGGCCGTGGACAACCCCATAGCGCCAAACAATCAACAAATGGGGGTATTCAAGGACCCTTTGCCTGCCCACGAGGCACAGGCAAAACCACTCCAGATTAACGAGGTGCGACAGAATCTTCCCATGCAAGGATTTGTGGGAATGATTAGCATAGTAACAAGGAACAAAAGGTACCCAAGCAGTTGCCCCCGAGGTAGCTACGAGGGAAGTTTCGACAACATCGCAGCCTCAACAACGCCCAACGCAGTTGCCTCCGCCTAGACCCGAGGTCACGATACGGACCAAACTCACGCAGAGTTTGCGGACCACATCGGCTAGGCTGTCCATTTACGAGCTTATTCAACAATCAAGCACCCCATAGGGAAGCTCTTATGGACATTTTAAAAGCCATCGAATTACAGACCTCACGAAGACAAATTCTTTCAACAACTTCGTGGGACATGTGAAACAATGTACGGAGCCGGTCATCACATTCAGAGAAGATGAGGTCAAAACGATATCGAATGACATGGCAGATCCACCCCCGCACGTTATCGCACGGGTCAACGGGATTCCGTACAAGAGGGTGTTGATAGATACTGGCTCGTCCAGTAACATCATTACCACTGTAGCCTTAAAACATTTGAAGCTGCCAGCCTCTCACATCACAGCCTCCACGTATACACTACGAGCTTTTAACGATGCAATATGCTCGATAGTCGGCACAGTTGTTCTACCTGTCCAGGTAGGACAAAAGTCAATACCTACATTGTGCCATGTGTTGGAAGGCGAGATGGCTTATAATATACTGCTAGGGCGGCCTTGGATCAGGGACATGAAGTGTGTCCCTTCGATCGCTCACCAGATGCTTAAAGTATGCTTATGAAGGAGAAATACATGTAGTCCCAATGGACTTAGAGCCCTTCAAGTATTGCAATGCGGTACAATTCATGCCTCAATCGACCCTCCCTTCAACGCATTTGGATTTCCAGTTAAATCCATCTAAACAGGGTCCAATACCGCAGGCACCACTGGTGACCAACAAGGCAAAATCCCAGCCAGGTGAGACTTCATCATCTGCTCCTTCATCATCAACGCCACCTATCATGGCCAAACAGAAGGACAAGGGAAAACAGATCATGGAAGAGGCTAAGCCCTTAGAAGAAAGGTTGCCCACAATTTCAACGGTATCAACAGAAGAAACACCCAGCACAACAGAAACTAAGACTCCTAAACCACCAAACATGGAATGGACTCAGGAAGGACTACCGTTTCCTCCCACCCAATCATCAACAATCACTGTTGAAATGGCCAGTACGGGCCTAGGGGAGTATTTAGTGCAAAATGTTGTGGCAACCCCCACATTGGAGTCAGTACAAGACATGGGAAGACCTCGCCTTCCCATAGGGACAGTTGTTCCTCTAGGCTACCCACCAAACCAGACGAATTTTGTGTATGGGGGCCTTGATCATGGTCTTGAACCATGCCAACAAAAGGAAGCAGACGAAGAGCCTTTTGTTGAAAACATCAACTATCTATCAAACCCAGATTTTGCCCTAAAATATCTCGGCCAATGCAATTGGCATGGATACGGGCTAGGCAGATATGAGCAAGGGATGCGGGTCCTTTGCCAACCAAGATATCAGATGCCATATGACAAGTCAGGAGTAGGGTTCAACCACCCCCTGCCCTTAGACATCTTGGTCGAAAATATGCAAGGCCTAGAAATAGGCAACAAGGGGGGATTGGCACAAGATCCGTATGCCAATCCAAATACAGAATACACATTGGGAGACTACCTCCCATGGTCAACAAACACCCTTGGAAATAGCAGTAATCCCTCTCCTTTGCTAGAGAGAGGCGAAAGTTCAGAGATTAATCCTCAAAGAGAACATCAACGACTTCCGGACATCTTTTTGAAGCTGTTCCCCTTAGAGGTTCCAGATGAAACAATACAGTGTCAAGGGAATCAGGTCCCTCCACCAAGAGTGGAACAACCACAATGGGACCAGATTAACTTACTGGAACAAGGAGAGTCCTCAACGTCGCAAGCAACAGTTGCTTGAAGAGGATGAACATTTTTGGGTCTCCGAAAGTGATTCAGAAGATGATACCGAGATGGACTATCTCGGACATGCGCGACGACATCACCGCCCTTTAACTCATGAAGATCTAATGGGACGAGATGGGCATACTGCTAGGGCATGAATGGTGGGTAGACCCCATAAGAGGTGGGACCAAGTATTGGATCCATGGCTCCAAATTCAAGATGAGCATCGTCCACCTCGAGATCCTATCATGACATCAGTGCCGAGGGAAGACCCCGCCATCCTTTTCGCAAATAGGGACGAATTCGCACCTAGGGAAGATCCATTCGTGCCCGTTCCCGTAGAGCCAGATCCAGAGCATAGGGAGCATCTAAAAGAATCGAGTTATCACACCCGCGGTTCTGGAGACCAAATTCATTCCATCCACATGATCTCCATTGATTTGACCGCACCCATCCGCAATCCGGCCGATCCATCACAATCATTGCACCTAGACATAGATGCCATCGACTGGGATCGCGTCAATTCACCTTTATCACCATCAGAGTACTGGCCTTTCGGTGAAATGCTTCATTCCACCCCAAGGACAACTCAGGATATTTTTCAGGCTGAAGAGGGACCCGAGGTTCCAAACGTAGATCTAAACTCAGCTAATGATATCCATTTGATCCCAACTCCACATCAGTTGGAGGACGGATCCCACATGTCAGTCGAGGAAACGACTGACGTAGACATCGGCTTAGACCCAACGAATCCACAGATTATCAAGATGGGGGTAAGTCTTTCCCCCGAAGAGCAAGCCGACTACATCGCCCTTCTCAAAGCGAAGAAGGAGGTTTTTGCATGGTCATACAGAGACATGCCGGGACTAGACCCGTAGCTAGTCACGCATAATTTAACGCTTGATCCGACAATCAAGCCCGTAAAGCAAAAACTACGAAAGATGCACCCAACAGATGGCCTTGATGGTCAAAGATGAATTGCAAAAGCTGTTGGATGCACAGTTTGTCATCTGCGTGGATTATCCGCCATGGCTGTCCAACATGGTTCCCGTCAAGAAGCCCGACGGGAGGATTCGCATATGCACCGATTTTTGAGACCTAAACAAAGCGAGTCCTAAGGATGATTTCCCCTTGCCAAGCATCGACGCGCTAGTAGACGCTACAACAGGTCATGAAATGCTCTCCCTAATGGATGGCTTCTCAAGATACAATCAAATTCGTATCAATCCTGAAGACCAACTTAAAACGGCGTTCACAACGCCTTGGGGGACATTTTGTTATAAGGTCATGCCTTTTGGCCTTAAAAATGTTGGCGCTACCTACCAACGTGCCATGACATATATCTTCCACGATTACATGCACAAAACTATGGAAGATTACATGGATGATTTGTTAGCCAAGTCTCTTTTGCGCTCAGATCATCTCGGTGACTTAAGCAAGATCCTCGATCGCCTCATAGAGCATAAGGTCAATTGAATCCCAAGAAGTGTGTATTTGGCGTCACATCCGGAAAACTCTTGGGTTTTATAGTCTCAAAACGAGGCATCGAAGTGGACCCAAAGAAAGTCAAGGCAATCCTTGAAATGGCTCCCCCAACTACCATCAAGCAGCTCAGAAGTATACAAGGAAAGGTCACGTCGATTAAACGCTTCATAGCGCAATTATTCGACAAATGCCGACCCATGAACAAATTATTGCACAAGGGGGTCACATTTCATTGGGATGACGAGTGCCGATCGACCTTTGATGAAATCAAACAATACTTGGCTTCACCGCGCATTGGCACCACCTAGACCAGGAGTGCCGTTCTACTTATACATCTCAGCCTATCGAGGTGGCACTGGGCGCCATGCTAGCCCAAAAGAATGAACTTCACAAAGAACAGAGCTACTTACTATCTTAGCCGCACCCCGGTCGGGCTACTGAACTTAACTATGCATACGTTGAGAAACTCTGCTTGGCAGTGGTGTTTGCTACCAAAAAGCTATGCCACTACATGCCGAGCAACACTACGTATGTTGTGTCTAAGGAGAATCCATTGCGATACATGATGAGTCGTACTTATCATAGTAGTCGCACGGCGAAATGGATCATGTTGTTGACGGAATTTGACATTGAGTTCATTGGGCAAAAATCTATCAAAGGACAAGTCATAGCCGATCAACTAGCAGAGGCTCCTCTTGAAGACGATCAGCCTCTGGTCATAGAACTACCCGATGATGGGGTCTTCCATGTCTCAGAATCGCCAGATTCTGATGAGCCTGAGTCACAGGCCGACATAACCCTATTCTTCGATGGTTCTAAATGCGAGCAAGGTGGTGGCACGGGAATTGTATTCTTCACACCGCAGGGCGCTCCAATGCCCCTGTCATTTAAATTAAACTTCCAGTGCACCAACAATAATGCAGAATATGAAGCCTTGCTCCTAGGTCTTCAGACAACAATCGCCATGAACATCAAACGATTGAATATCTTTGGTGATTCGTTGTTAATAGTCAATCAAGTCAAAGGGGTATATCAATGCAAATGCCCAGTTCGAAGGCCTATAAAGCCCTCGTGGACAAATTCTTGGCAAAACTTGAGTGGTATGACATCGAGGCACTCCCTCGATCATCGAATCATTTTGCGGACACAATGGCCTCCTTGGGGTCACTAATCCCGCAAGACCTTTCCGGTGATATGACAACTATTCAAGTCAAAACCTTATCGCAATCCGTGATGGAGCGCGCAAGCTCAGACTTGACGCCAGGAATCCACATGATCCAGATTGAACCATCCTCGGATAAGTTCTTTCGAATCCGAGATCGTCTGAAACGTGCCAACTGGGGGTCCTTGTTTTCCCCCACTCCCACTAATAGCAACACAACGCTATTCTTACAAGTTCTATCCCATTCAGCATTTGTTAGGGAAGAACTTCAAAAGGGATTGGCTGTTCATACTGTCGAGGTTTCCGATCAACAGGACTGGTATTTACCCATTAGAGACTACCTCAAGTTAGGTAATCTTCCCTTTGGATTGACGCACGCCGCAAAACGAACATTCAAGCAGAAAGCGGCTAAGTATGTCTTGATAGGAGACATTTTGTATCGTCGCAGCTATGACGGAATTCTTCTTCGTTGTTTGGACCAGCAAGAGTCCACTTGGGCAGTCGCCCAAGCGCACGACGGTACATGTGGTGGCCACTTTAGTGGTATGGCCATTGCAAAGCGCATTCTTCGCATGGGCTATTATTGGCCATCTTTAGAGCGAGATTGTTGCGAATATGTCAAGAAGTGCGTGAAATGTCAACATCATGCCAATTTGATGCACGTACCTTCCCAGGCCCTACATACAATCCAGTCTGCTTGGCCATTTTCGTAGTGGGGCCTCGATCTAATCGAAAAGATCTCCCCTGCATCGTCAGGCCGTCACACGTTTATCATAACGGCCACAGAGTATTTTACCAAATGGGTGGAAGCAATTCCGTTAACCTCAACGAAAGGACCCCGCATTGTGGAGTTCATCTTGCATAACATCATATGTCATTTTGGTATTCCATCCAAAATAATATCGGATAATGGGCCATCATTCAAGAACAAAGACGTGCGTGCTTTGACCACAAAGTACAAAATTCAGCACAACTTTTCAACGCCCTATTATCCGCAAGCAAACGGGCAAGCAGAGGCATCAAACAAAACACTAGTGGCCATCCTTAAAAAGACAGTCGTAGACAGTCATAAGGATTGGCACATACAAATCCCACTTGCCCTTTGGGCTTACCGCACTAGCGTTCGGACGCCAACTGGGGCAACTCCGTTTTCGCTCGTGTATGGCTCAGAGGCAGTAATGCCTCTCGAGTTGGAAATTCCTTCCCTTCGCATATCAATGCAGGAGTTCATCGATGATGACACTGCATGGCAGGCCCGGTTAGACCAACTTACGTTGCTTGACGAACGACGCGTGAATGCTCTCGAGCACTTACGTATCTATCAAGAGCGGCTTAAGAAAGCTTACAACATGAAAGTTCACCTAAGGGACTTTCGGGTTGGTGATTTGGTTTTGAAGGAAAACCAACAAAACTCTAATTTGCCGTCCCACCTGAGGGACAAGTTCACGGAAAATTGGTTAGGTCCATATGTCATTGATAGCAAAATAGGACCCGGGACGTACCGGCTAGCTTCTCTTGACGGTATCAAGGAAACAGAACCCTTGAATATCAGTCATTTACGACCATTTCATATCTAAGAGAGCCATATCCCAAAAATGCTCCAAGGATTATCGCAATCACTTGGTCAAACCCAAAAGCTCCAAGGATTATCGCAATCACTTGGTCACCTAAAAAGCTCCAAGGATTATCGCAATCACTTGGTCACCCCAAAAAGCTCCAAGGATTATCGCAATCACTTGGTCACCTAAAAAGCTCCAAGGATTATCGCAATCACTTGGTCACCCAAAAAGCTCCAAGGATTATCGCAATCACTTGGTCAAAACCCAAAAGCTCCAAGGATTATCGCAATCACTTGGTCACCCAAAAAGCTCCAAGGATTATCGCAATCACTTGGTCAAAACCCAAAAAGCTCCAAGGATTATCGCAATCACTTGGTCACCTAAAAAGCTCCAAGGATTATCGCAATCTCTTGGTCAAAACCAAAAAGCTCCAAGGATTATCGCAATCACTTGGTCAACCCAAAAAGCTCCAAGGATTATCGCAATCACTTGGTCAAAACCTCAAAAGCTCCAAGGATTATCGCAATCACTTGGTCACCCAAAAAGCTCCAAGGATTATCGCAATCACTTGGTCACCCAAAAAGCTCCAAGGATTATCGCAATCACTTGGTCACCCAAAACGCCCCAAGGATTATCGCAATCACTTGGTCACCAAAATGCTCCAAGGATGTCCACAATCACTTGGTCAAAAATAAAAAACAATCAAAAAAAAAAAAATTGCATCTCATTTCTAGGCATAATCAAATTCATCAATCGAGAGCTCTTCTCGCACCTCATATTCATATTCACAAAAATCAATCCATCAAAAATACAAAAATATGTAGCTGCATTAAACATTGTATCCATGTGGTCGTACAGGTCAAAGGCACCATAGGCTGTAATTGCTCTGCTAGTCCATCTTGTTCCACACTGTTCCATTTTACAAAAACAACAAAAACACCATGCGTTACTTCCACCACACTAGAGTCAGTGGTCTTTTAATGTATCAAGAGTTTTCGTGATTCAGTCATCATTTTGCTCTTTAGCCATGTAATGTATCAAGTCAGACATATTTTACGAAGGTAGAGTCATACTTGAAATACACCTTGTTACGTAACATCCCAACACAAACTAAACACATTAAACAATTCCAGAGTTGTGTGAAAGAAAGATGAAACCTGCACAGTAATCTAGGTCACCATAAGCGAAACGGTTATCTTGCTCATCCCCCTGTGCGAATGACCCAAAGAATGCTGAGAGTTGGCAAAAGGACAAGCATCCTCCCTACCCAATTCCCTAAGAATCCCTAAGTTCTCAATAGTTGCAAAACATCAAAAAATTTGCAAAACGTCAAAACTCCAAAATTTGACATCCTACAGTGCACACATCAAAAGGCACAAGCAATAGTGATTTTCATCACTCCATATCCCCAATCCCTTGCTCAAAAGAAAAACAAATCAAAATAAACAGTGATCTTATCACTACAAACGAGCAAGTATCCCAATACAATTGAAGAAAAGAAGGGAGTTGACCTTGAATCCCTGGAACTCTCAGCATTCTAAAAGGTCATGAGGCAAGCCTCAGTACCGGTTAGGTTGATAACCTATCGATCACTGGCGGCAAACTTCTCGCATGACGATATATCTATCACATTAACTTGTGTATAGATCAATGTTTGCATGTGGATGAGCTAGCCTATGGCGCCCTGGATAACACCGCAGATTAATCTAACTGAATACAACAAAGGAGTTAGTGGAGCTAATTAGGTGATCCTCAGTACAGGTTCGGTTGAAAGCCCATCTGGCACTGGCGGTATCCTGATAAATACCACAATAATGAACTCAATTGCACACACAGGGATGTGAAATAGCTTGGTCAAAAACAAGTCTGATTCATACCTTGTTCAAAAGTCTTGTAAGACAAAGTACAGTCTTGGCTAGTGAGTTAAAACCGTCTGAGTCTCAGAAAACCTTAGCTACATTTCTAAACCAACTGCACTGCTTTTCATCCTTACAATACCATCAGAAAATACAAAAAGAGAAAACCACATGTATACATACAAGAGCCATACATCATAGCAATCGCCTAAAAATGAATTAAAGAGCGTCTAAAACAGCCTATGGTGCCGTAACCAATCACCACAAATATCATTCATCCATTTCACTTTGCATATCAAAAAGAAATAAAAAACATTTGCATTCATCATAACATAAGCATTCATCAAAATAAATAAACATGCATACATCCATAGTCATTAGCCATCATGCATAACAAAAATCATATCATCACATGTAAAAAACCACAATAAAATCGGTATATATATATATATCGTCAAAAAGATGCCCGCAGGCTACAAAACTGGTCCTCAGACCCAGCAATCATATCCAAAAACACAACCTAAGGCGTCGACCACCATGATCACGCAGGATCGGTGCGACGGGAACTACCCCCCGTGGTGTGGGTCCTATGGGACCCTGCAGGGCGGCTACTGCTAGCCCCCGCATCATGCCTGCTATCGCCTCCCTCATCTAATCGTCGATGACGAGATGATGCTGACTGCTCAGTCGCACTATCCCTCGTCCGCCGTGAAGATCCACTGACCGAGGGCTCAGGTAGCCGCCCACCAAGGCGGATGACCTCCCTCTCCAACTCTATCCGGTGCCGACACCACTCTGCCTCTCGTCGATGATAGTATGACACCGCATCATCGCGCTGTGCCAGAACCCTATCCCGCTCTGCCAGCTGAGCCCGTAGGAGATCCCTCTCCCGTAGCGCGTCCCCCAGCTCCCGCCTCGCATCCCCCAACTCCAGATCCCGTATCCGCAGTAGCTCTATCAGTCATGCATTTTTAGCGCGTATCTCAGACTCCACCTCCTCTGTGTCTGCCTGACGAACAGGACCCTCTGGAACAGCAGCCTGCTCTGGCTCCCACTGCTCCTCCACGTCCTGCATGTCCGGCTGATCCGGAGCGCCCAAGTCTACATCCTCATCCCCCACATCCACCATGTCCGCATCATCCAACGGACCTCCCCAATCATACCCTATGGCCTCAGCACCCTCCACTACCGCCTCTGCGCCTCCCAGTGGCCCCTCTCCTCTCCATCGCCGTAGTACCCACCACGAGTCATACTCAGTGGTAGTCCCGACGTCATCTACGTCCGGGACGTCAATAACCGCATCTGACTCCTCGCCCAATGGCACGGTGATCGGTGGATCTAAATCCCTCTCATCTCCCCGTCGTCGATAGACCACGGGCTCACCAGGAAACCCCTGGCGCACCCCAAACTGTCGTGTAACCCGGCTGTATGAAAAGAACTCATGCTCGGTCCCGTGCCGCCCGATCAACCACCGCTCCCTGCGTACCCGTCGGAGCCACTCTCCAGCCTCCGGCCAGGCTGGACAGTCCCGATAAGGGCGCCAAATCACCTCCCCTGGAGTGAGCCGAGAGAAGGCATCAGTATAGTGCTCTACAACACTTGCCCATCGCCGACTCTGCCTCGCTCCGTAGACCGCCGCCACAAAACTGCATAGCCTATCTCCGTGTCATCCATCGCCGCCCGAGTCATCCACGGTAACCCGGTCGGCCTCTCCACTACTATGTGCTGCCAACCCCAGCACTGCAGCAGATAACTACAACTGACACCCTTCCGCTGCCGACAGCGGACCGCATACAGCTCCCCGTAGAGCTGTGCCAACAATGTCTGTCCCCATCTCAAAATCAGTGGTGCCTCTATCGGGCACTCTACCAACTGCCATACCAAATCCAGCAGGTTCCACGGGAACCTCGTGCCTAACGAATCAGGGAGAAGCATGTTAGAAATGAGGCCCATCAAGAATGCGTGCCTCACTCCTAACACCCCCCTCTCCTGCCACCAACCAACCAATATCCCGCCAGCCTGGCAGTCCACCTCGGCTGTCTCCACTGGGTTCGCTACACCCACCCGCTCCCCATGCCCAAAACATCTCGTCAGTATAGCAGTCCGTTGATCGAACGACGATGTCCTAATAGGCAGTCCATCTATCGGAATCCGAAGCAACCGATAGACATCCTCCAGAGTCACAGTCATCTCCCCTGTCGGGAGATGGAAGGTATTGGTCCACGGATCCCAAAGTTTGATCAGGGCCATCAGATAGGCCTGATCCGGGACCACAGGCTCCAGTCGAGCCACCTGCTTGAGCCCAAGGGCCTCAAGCCATTCCCAGTCACCATCAGTCAGTGCACCCCGCGCCTCAGCAAAAGCAGCAGATACACGGTACCGGCTCCTAACCTGCAAAAGAAAACAATTCAACAAAAAAAAAAAATTAAAATATAATGGAATAGAACTGTACAGCAATAACAAGAACAAAAATTCAAATAAAAAACAAATTTTCAGTTAAAGGTTTCTAATCTTAACTGATTAATTCAAAAACAGAATAAAAAGAAAATACAAAAACACAACAAAAATATGTCTTAGGGTTTTACGTTCCGCGGTCCTGAATTTAATCGTAAGTAAAATTCTTAAACTAGGTTTTACGTTACGTTCAATTGTACAATAAGTCTTAGTTGTCTTAAATCCGGTTTCAGGGTTTAAGTTTTAAAACACATTTTGAAAACATCATCACAAAAACAATTAAATAAAACAAGTGCAAATTTAAACAAAAATAAACTCTAGGAGACACTTACAGGTTTCGCTTCGGCTCCGCCGCTCGAACCAGTTTGTGCACTCATGATGGCAGAGAGAATTCAAGCAGCGCTTCGCTTCGCAGAATTACCTCCTCCTCCCGTAGCTCCAAAATCGCAAGAAAAAAATGACACAAATGAGCCCAAATGCAAGTTTTGGCCCTTAAATAGGCCTTTTGAGCTGGAATTCATCCTTGACTGGGACGAGCACTCTGGTTAGCGCTCGTCCCACCCAGGGACGAATTCTATAGCTGGAATTCGTCCCACCCAGGGACGAATTCAAGCCAGAACTTCAAAAACATCAAAAAATGATCAAAAATGCACTAAAAATAGACAATAAACTTGCCCGATAAGAGTGCTACTGCACCTGACATCCAGGGCATACAAAATAGACATTGGAGTCACAAATTATCACTATCCTACTCCCTAAGAAGGCTACCATAGCCGGACCGCTCCACGGGAAGACGGATTTTCGAAAATTTAATCCCCAAATGGTGTCACAAAAAAACAACAAAAACAACAAAAAATGCAACATAAAAACAAAGCAATAAGCATTGCCGGACACAAGTGCTCTCGCACTTAACCTCTTGGCATAGAAAATCGATGTCGGGGTTCAAATTGTCACTCTCCTACTTCCCCAAGAAGGCTATCATAGCCGGACCGCTCCACGGGAAGATGGGTTGTCGACGATTTCACCCCATTATGGCATCACAAAAAGGGTTAACACCCACCAAAAATAGGTCCAAATGTTGGAAAAATTGCACATGCTTAACGATAAACCATCTAAAGGCACCCTTGCACAAGTCATCTTGGGTCAAGCGACTCGTCGCTTTTCTCATGAAGGTCATTCCCTCATCGATTCGTCGCTTGAGGGGGTAGTCACACTTAGTCACCAATCAACAATCACACACCCAATTAAGGAAAACGACATGCATTCAAAGAATCATTGACAAAGACAATCACGCTCCTGCTTGGGGCGATAAACAAGCAACAATCAAATCAATCAAACACTTGGCATTTCGTGAATCATGAACACAAGGTTCCCCCGAGGATAAAAGGTTGCGCCCTTTGCCTAATCATGACTGATCAATGTCCAAGCTCAAGTCACACCTCACCAAAATAGGTTAACACTTGAAATCAAACTCCTTAGCTCGTCAGAAGCAAGGATTCAAGAATGCATGCCCTTTCCATGCTTGGGGCATCAAAATTTGGTTAGGTTACCAAGAAACCCTAATCATTAGTGCTTTGGTTATCTATTTTTGCTCGACGCTGCGCTATGCACAGCGCATCCCAAAAAGGGGCATCTGTAGACACCAAAACAGCACCAATCCGATTATGTGACTGCAAACACTGATCGCTTTGACAAACACAGCCCCCAGGGCAGCCCTCAGAGGTCAAACAATGGTCCTAACCACTCTCATAGCAATTTTGTAAGGTCAAGAGGCAATTTGGCACATTTAGGAACTTTGCTCATAATCTGTCTCACCCAGGGACGAATTCAAAATGGAATCCGTCTCACCCAGGGACGAATTCTGAAATCGTCTCACCCAGGGACGAATTCCAAGTTTAACGGGCAAAAAGAAGAATGGCGCCAAGTGGCAGCCCAGGACAGTCAGTTGATGACTCCCGCCTCGCACGCGTGTGTGGGTGGACAGATAGGCCGTTAGAGGACCGTCACAAGGGCGATTATGAAAGCCCAAGTCATGGAGGACTCCCCTCCCTCATGGGAAGACATGACCGCCACATGGCACCTATGACCAACACATGGCACTTATGCTTCCCTCTCAAAAGAGACCCCATGGGTCTATAAAAGGTGGGACTTTTCTCACCCAAATGAAGAGATTGGAGGCGATTTCAAGCAACGAAGTGTTGTCCAATTGAATACCCACTTGCATCCTTTTGATTCACCTTCTCACATCCACTAATCTCTTTTGCAAGGGAGGTTATTGGGTGGCTTTTGGAAGCGTGGATCCAACCCAAATCCAACATTTGACCACCTTACACCACCAATTTGCAGACATCCCAATCCTAAGAGGTTTTGGGCCCATCCCTAGTGGATTGGCACCAAGATCAAGTGCCAACGGTGGGAGGCCCACTTGGGCACCCCCGCACTTTCTAAGTTTTATTCCAAAAGCATTCTAGATTATTGTTTCAGGTTGCATCTCATGTTATTCTGTTTGGTTAACTCATAGCTTCAATTTCATAACATTTTGATCAGATTTTATCATGCCTTTTGTCGCTTTGTTGTCCTACTAACTTGCAGGTGGCGATATCGAATTCCCGAGGATAGAGGCCAAATTGGGAGAATCCGACCATCTGGGTCGTCCCAAAATGGCCCCAATTACATAACCCCTCTGTTTGCAGGTGTTTTGGAGGTCTCGAGATTCGACATTGGAGCAGCGTCAGTTCGGCTTTTCCAACACAGTAGAATTCGTCCCACCCAGGGACGAATTGCAGTCAGAATTCGTCCTGCCCAGGGACGAATTCCAGTTGAAGGCAGATTGGCCGACTGTCTCAGTGGCAATGGCCTTCTGGTGATGTCTTCTGTCCTCTGTCAGGTTTTCAGGTCATTTAGAGTCATTTTGTCTATCGATTTGGCTAATTATTTACATGCATCTTTTGGCGATTTTAGAGAACAAACACTTACTATTTGCAACAGGTGCTACTGACATCTTCGTTGTTTCTTTGTTCGTAGGAGGAGCAGCGAGAGGTCAAGGACTCATCAACATCAGCGACGGCATCATCTTGGCCCGCCCATTTCAAGTGTGGGCACGCGGAAAGAGGAACCTTAAGTCTCGATTGTAATCAAATTCTTTTAACGCTCCTAGCCCCCGAAAAGGGAGGAGGCGTATTTGTAACAGAGATCAAGAGAGTTTAATGAAAGGGCTGTGTTTTCTCCATTTGCTTGTATCTCATTCCAATGCGTCTCTTTCATTTCATGCATTTTACATTTCTAGGACTTAAGCGTATTTGATTTTGAATGCATCGCAATTAGTGTTTCCTTCGCCCGGAATCTCATGCTTTCAATAGGTTGTTGCTAGCTCAATCAGAGTACCTAGATATACCCCCACCAGGATGTAGCAACACATGGACTAATAAGAGAAAAGGATCATTCACAATCAAATATAGATTAGATAGGTTTCTTGTGGGGGAGAAAGTATCCACCCTTTGGCACTATAAATCACAAATTTTGAATTGGTTAGGATATGACCATTTTCCAATAGATATCTACATAGGAAAAATGCCTCAGGTCAAGAATCATCCTTTTATATTTGATACTTTTTGGCTCCAAAATAATTACTTACCCAAGCTAATGAAAAATGGTGGGAACAAGGAAAACTAGAACATGGAACATCACAATTTTAGCTTCAATCTAGAGTTTATTAAAGGTAAATTCAAAATTGAGTAAATCTCATCAGATATATTTCTACCAATAAAGAGAAAATATTTCAGTTCGAGTGCAATAAATAGCAAAAATGATTCGCTTAGAACCTATCTCTAAAGAGCTTCTCCACAAATAAAGTATTTTGATGCAAGAGAAATAAGAGTTAGACAAGAAAGAGGAAGCCTACTAGATACAACAAGCAAGAATAATCTGACTACAAGAGGATGATAGGAATACAAATTTTTTCCATCACTCATCCACAACATGTAATCACTATAATTAGATTAGTGCCTTATCCATAGGGGATGGAAACAGGGAAACTACTACCCTAGGTATGCAAGAAACTGCAAATAAATACTTTTCAACTTTATTTACTACAAATCCACACCTTTCTACTGAGCACCAAGAGGAAATTTTATAAAGCATACCAATGTTATTTTCATAGAAATAAAATGAGGATCTCTTAAAAGAGATTAGACAGGAATACGTTAAAGAAACCATTTTTGATATGCATATAGGGAAGGCCCCAGGCCTAGATAGATTTCCAATAGAGTTCTATAGAGCCTATTGGGATATAATTGCAAAGTATGTAACCCAAGTAGTAGAAGGAGTCAGGACTATTGGAAGAATCCTTAAAGCCTTGAATCACACCATTTTGGCTCTCATCCCAAAAAGTGGAGATATGGAAAATCTCACTAACTATAGACCAATTTCTCTATGCAATGTTGTTTATAATATTATAATCAAATTGATGGCAAATAGGTTGAAACAAATCTTACCAAGGTTAATCCCTCCAAAATAAGGGGATTTGTACAGGGTAGACAAATTCAAGATGGAGTTGTGATAGCGCAAGAAACTATTTACAAGCTTTTACAAAAGGGAAACAAAGGTATGTTTATTAAGCTAGATTTATCCAAGGCATATGACAAAGTAAGTTGGTAATTTTTAGCCCAAATACTACAAAAATTTGGTTGTAGTGAAGAATGGATAAAATATATTATGGAATGGATCTCTATAGTTTCTTTCTCAGTGCTCATCAATGGTAATCCATCCCAACTATTCAAAGCTTCTAGAAGAATCCGACAAGGGGATCCACTTTCACCGTTTTTGTTCATCATTTTTCTGGAGGGCTTGGGAAGACTCATGCAAAAGAGAAAAGTAGATAATACCATTTTAAGGGTAAGGATAAGCAAGAACATAAATATTACTCACCTCTAATTTGTGGATGACACAGGAATGTGGGGGGAAGCAATAATAAGAGAAGCGACCAATATTAGAAAAATTATGGAGTGCTGCATAGCAGCTATTGGAAAACTACTAAATGAAGAAAAATCAATAGTGTTTTTTTAATGTGATAAAAAAAATTAGAGAACGGATAACCCACATCCTCATATTCTCTGAGGCATAACTGCCCTTAGAATATTTTGGTATCCCCTTAACATAGAAGGTCCTCAAAAATAAATATTGGAAATCAATAAGAGACAAAATCCACTCAAAACTTTTGCATTGGAATTATAGGTGGTTAAGTTTTGGAGAAAGAGTAACATTGCTTAAATCAATTTTACAAGCAATTACAATGTATAAATTCTCCATTTTGGTTGCCCCAAAGAGCATCCTAAAATATTTGGATAATATGATGAGACACTTTCATTGGTTTGGAGTGCAGGGTAACCACACAAGGGCACTAGTCAGTTGGGATAAAGTTTGCAAGCCTAATTAAGTTAGAGGTTTGGGAATTAGAACAACAATGAAAAACAACCAAGTTGTATTGGAGATGGATAACTCATCCTGACCAACTCTAGAGCAAAGTATTGAAAGTTAAATACTACCCCTCATAAAATACAAAATATCTTCCTCGTCTTCCAATTTTAGGAGAGGGATCAGAGACCTAGAAAGCTCTAAAGAAAGGAGCATTACTTATCAAGAAGGGTTATATTGGAAAGTTGGATATGGAAAAACTGCTAGATTGTGGGAAGATTCTTGGGAACATTTATCTTCAATAATTGATAAGTACCCTCACTTAATAGGACTTAAGGAAACATTTTAAATAAAAAGGTGGAATATCATAAGCCATTATTTTAAAATTCCAGATCAACTGTAGGACAATCTTAGTCAATAGCAAATCCTAGAGGAGTTCAGGGAAGAATGGACTGAGGGGAAAAGAGAACTGAAAGAAATATTGGATAGACGAAAGTGGTCAAGGAGTAATGGACCTAATCAACTTGGTTGGGGACATACCCAATTAGGAATTTATACTGTCAAAAAAGGTTATAGAAAGCTTATCCAAAGCACTCAAATCGATCAAAAGCCCCCTTGATTGCAATTATGGCAACCCAAAGGATGGCTAAAGATAAATTGCTTTATATGGTTAATTGCATATAATAGTATTATAATTCGAGATAACATGAGGAGACATGGATTTATTAGATCCAACTAGTGTGTAATGTGTCACCAAGATGAGGAAATAATGGGCCACCTACTTTTTTGTGTCCTTATGCCCAAATAGTCTAGATTTTATGGTACAATATTTTTTGTCAATAAAAAAGATTCATTCTCACTGAGAACAACTTTTGGGACTATTGGAAGACTAGTAGATTCAAATCAAAGACTTTGAAGATAGCTTGGTATTTGGGTTTGGGTTTCATATTCTAGTAACTTTGGTTGGAACATAATAACAAGATTTTCAAAGAGGAATTTAGATGAGAGGAAAGAATTCGAGGTACTCTAAATAGGAAAATTTTAGAGACAATGCAATCTAAAACCCAAGAGGACTCTCAGATGGTAGAGGATGGAGCATATATATGAACACAACTCAAGAAACAACTGCAATATGGGAATTAAGACAAGAATGATAAGAATAGAAAGGGCTTTATTGACTCAGGATGAATTCTATGCGGTGAACTCACTTTGCTGCCCATTTTTACAAGCCCAAGCCTCTCTATTTTAAAATGGGACCTCTTAATGGTTCTAACCAGGGGGTACAGAGTTCCTCGCATTGTTTTCCCCTTGAAAAACCTTTAAAAATAGGAGACTATGGTAAATGGAACACCTTTAGGAGTCATCCAGCAGGGACTAAAACTTCTAAAAGTTGGACAGTCAAAGGAATAGAGTTGTACCACATTTTGAGCCTTGCTAAGAAAGGCAGGTTATCAATAGTAAATGTATAATTTGAGTTTTTTTCCATAAAATTTTTACCTTTTTCTCTAAAAAGAAACATCAGCTAGTGTGCCGAAATCTCTATGAACATAGGAATTAATGTATCCCAAGTGTAACAAAATATGAAAGGTCAAGTCTGCTAAAACTATACCCCATGGAGGAGCAAAATTGGTAAACATATTTTTGCATCTAAACTTACAAATATGCTTAAGAAAAATGAGTCTACAAACATCCTAAAATTTGGGACAATGATCTTACTAGAAAAAACCAAACAAAGCAAGCTTCCAAGATCTAGTGGTGGTAAATATAAAAGTGTAGAAGACATCCCAAAACTGTTAAGCCATGTCATAGAACCTAAATAACTAAATAAGATTTTTTGAAGCAGTACAAATTTGCATTAGGGGAAATAAGTAAAATCAAAGCCAAAGTTTTAGAAGTTGGAATTTTTTGATTCAAAACCCTCCATCCAATAAACTAAGTTTTGAATTCAAAAATAACTTTCCAAATTTGAGTAGTAAGAGATTGTCATTAGGAATTGGTAAAATTGATTTACCACTTGACATTGAGCTTAGAGTCCAATGATAAAGGACATAAATTTTGTATATCCAATTGGATTTAATGGAAGAGATTCTATGGTCATTAAGCCATATCTAGTTAGTCCATATATTATAGGTAATCATTACAATTTTTTTAAGGATATCACACAAAATAGAAGCCACAATGAATCCATAAAACTCTTTCAATGAAGAGGAAAGGGAGTAGTAATTGTAGCTATAGGTTTGTTTGAGAATTGCGCAACTGCCTAGATCCCAAATATATTTTATTATGTTTATAGTTTTCTTAAAAAATGCTAGACCTTGAAGAGCATTGCACAAATCTAAAGGTTTATAATTATGGAGGATAAGTATATTCAACCAAAGACTATTTATACTAATGCTTAGACCATGTCATAAGGAGCAATACTTCTAACCCAATAAATGGGAAACTAATTACCAAGCTTTCCAGTTATGGCTAAGAGGAATATATCCTTTAAACTGTAAAGTATGGTGTATTGAGAACCTTATTCTCCCATGGATTTTCCTTCAATTTACCTTTGTGAGTATCTTGGGAGATTTTATACCAAAAAATATGTTTCCAATTTTTGTCTCTAGTGATGGATTTAGCAACCTATTTTGCAACCATAACTTTTATTTTGGGTAAGAGGATCAATAATACTAAAACCTCTTAAATCCTTTGGTTGGGTACAAAGTTTCCACAATATGGTTGCAATCCCTATATTGTCATCTCATTTGGTCCATAAAAAAATTATGAATGACCTAAGTAATTTTGTTATAGGCATCCATTGAGGCCATCTAGTAAGAGGAGTAATAAACATGAGAGGATTTTTTAACTTTATTCAAAACTTGACTTATTTCTACTGTGGAGACAAAATGATTTGGCCATGCATTTAATTTCTTCTAGATTATTTCCATAATCTAGTTCCACATGTCTTTAGGAGAAATATTAATCCTAAAGTGGATTCCTAAGTAACATACAATTGTGAAGAACACAAGCTTATACTGAGAGGGGGGTGAACAGTATACGACCACTTTTTACTTTTTTTTTTCAATTCAATATTATGTAGTGTATAGATAGTAGTACCAATAGCAATAATCAAAGCAATACACAAAACACCATCCACAAAAGTGACACAACAATTTACGTAGTTCACCCAATGCGAGCTACTCCATGGAGAAAATATTTTGCTAAAACTTTCTCAATAAATCTCTTGGGAATCCTTCCCAATTACAATGTTTATGGACCTCTATCCAAAGGAGATGTTGATCCCCTAAATCTCAAGTTTGTGGATATCTTCTAGAGGAGAACTCTTTCCCCTTCTGCTCTGGCTAGTAATCTTCTAGAAGACTCTGTCTCTATGTTGTACTAACTTGTGGATCTCTCTCCACTTAAAGACTCCTCACTCAAATTTATCTTCAATTATCCTAGCTACTGGATCTCTATCCACTAAGACTCTATACTCTATACTCTATCACCTCCAAAGCTCTATCAATAGGCTCACTCAGAACCTTCTCAAATCTGCTCAATAGGTCCACTCAGAACCTACTCAAATCTGCTCAATAGGCTCACTCAAAACCTACTCAAATCTTCTCAATAGTCTCACTCAAAACCTGCTCAAATCTACTCAACAATCTCACTCAAAACTTGTCCAAATATACTCAACAATCTCACTTAGAACTTGTCCAAATTTGCTCAAGAAGCTCACTTAGAACTTTTCCAAATGTGCTCAATAAGCCCTCTATAGGACTTTCTCAAATATTCTCAATAGACTCACTCATAACCTGCTCAAATATGCTCAATAGGTTCACTCAGAACCTACTCAAATCTGCTCAACAAGCTCACTCAAAACTTGTTCAAATTTGCTCAACAAGCTCACTCAGAACTTGTTCAAATTTGTTCAATAAGTCCTCTCTAGGACTTGTTCAAATTTGCATATCAAGCTTTCACAAAAGCTTACTCAAAATCAGTCCACAAGCCTTCTCAAATACTTACCTCAAATTAGCTCAACAAAATCTCAACTCAATATCATAGAAGAATAAAGAGAATTTTTAGAGACTCAATATGTTCTATACTCAAATCTCAATCTCAACTCAAATCAGAATATAGAATAGTTTTTTTATAGAAATTGAACAACCACTTCACACAATCACTTGACTAGGCTCAAACAACTCTACTCAACCAATCACCACAAGGAGCAACTCTTTATCACAAACCCTAGTATAAACATGAATCAACCAACTCAAAATGTTTCCAACAATGCTCAATCACTAGTCTCACATAATAATGATACTCATGTTCTTCTCTAACTCAAGTTCAAGTTCATTTCAAAATTAATGGGCTTCAACAACAATGCTTATAAAATAAGGTTTAATCACAACTCTCAAACCATAAAACCTTGAAGCATTCAACCAACCACTTTTGAAAAGGAAACCACAATCAATTATTTTCTCTCCAATGATATTTCAAAAATCAACCACCATAAACAATCAATAGGAGAATGTGCCCATACCTTTTATGAAGATGAAAAAACCTCTTTGGAATCTTCCACAATCACAATATTCTTTTGCCAATCTTCATGAGGGTTAGGATAAATTACAAAACAATTATCATAACCTTTTACACCTTATTTCTCCTAGTCAAAAATCACATCTACCACTAGAAAATAATTAAAGATAATTATTTCCTTATCTAATTAACCATAGCATGAATATCACCACAACCATTTACCATTCCCTTATTTCTCCTAAAAACACTTTGCACTAATGCACAACTCACTAAGCTCCTTAATGCAAAAATCCCACATCAACTAGTGCAAAATATAAGCCACAACTTATAAACTATAACACCATGGAAAACCCTCAATAATGATGCATTAACCTTAGCTTAGGCAAATTAAAACATTTATATCTCAATCTCTGAAAATTGCGGTGGTGACATACCTTGAAAAAATTATTTTCTGTTTCAAAAATTATGGTGACAACACACAAGCGAAAAACGAATTTCGAGTGACTTGAACCCGAGACTTGCAGGAGCAAGTGCGCATTTGCACTCCTTCTGCCCACCAAGTGGACTAAGCTTCCTATGTGGAAGCTATTCCACTTCGTGCTTGAAGTACTTCCTATTGGCACCCACGAAATTACAAACTACACTTCTCCTAAACCTTTGTTGTCAATAGTGTACGATTTCGGAGGAGCATAACTTTTGCAAAAGAGGATTTATCATTCGAATTTTGGAGGACATAAATAATTTCTTAACAAGGCGCATTTTATACACGATGTGGATGGGGAAGAATACAAGTTGATGTCGACGGAAAATGGAGGGAAAAATTTTGATTAATTTTAAAATTTAAATTTAAATTTTAAATAATTAAAATTTAAACTAAATCTTTAAAATTAAATATCTCCATCACCAGGGCACCTTTTTCGATGAAACGAAAAGCCAAATTTGATTTTAAGAAAAACCCATTTCATATATGCCATCCATAGTTTTAAATAAAATCTTTTATTTTGCCTACCTTGGTTTTCACAAACCCTTCCTTGCACTTTCACAAAACATAGTGCATGTCATCATAGATCCTTTTGACATCAAATAAAATTTTAACATCAATGACAACATTTTAGCTTAGGGACTCAAAATGTCCAACAAATTGTTGCATGAGGGATGATCTTCCACTTAGTAAAGGAGTTGTAACCATTATAATTAAAAGAAGTATAGAGGAATTTTGTTTTAGAGTGGTTGATATGAGAGCTAGAGACATCACTTGTATAATATCTTTAACCATTTTCACCTCTTGTTCAGTATTTTGAAGAAATATAGGGAACCATTAGAAAAATATGAGTTAAGAGTACATTTATCCCCATGAAGCTTAATACCTTGAATGAGACCATCAGATTGAGACTTATAAAGATAACCAAGTGCATCGATAGACAAAATATACAAAAAATGATCAAGAGGGCACTCCACACTATCTGGAAGGAAATCGGAAAATGATCCAATAGGAATTGAACCTAGATTATCATAATCTTATTATTAGTGGTAGAGAAGAAAAAATTTGTTGTTCTGACATAACAACTCAATCAAGGTGCTTACAAAATCTATAATTACCAGAACAAAAATTTTACCACATGAATGAAGGTAGAGGTGTGCATTTGCACTAATAAAAAAGGGTATCTAAAGGACCCCATCTGTGCTTAAGAAAAAACTATGCCTCATGCTCACCAATGCACTAGCACATTGGGAGGTGGCCAACTTTATCTTAAGCATGCTCAACCATATAAGTCACCACAAATAAGCAAATACTCCATTGGCAAGTGATCAATCAGGTACCACCAAAGGGTAGAATGACTAGACCCATCATTAGGCACATAAATATTGGTAATGCCTAGGGTGTTCCTATTAATATTCAATAGAATCTAGATCACATGATGAGAGGGATCCTCATCAAACCCTAGCAGATAATCCTTAAATTTAGAGGATATTGAGATAGAAGCACCACCTCAACCATATTCATGGTGAGTAGTGAAGTGCACAAATGATCCTGCAATACAGCTAAGAGAAACATCTAACAAAAAATAGATATTTTAACTTCTTATAAGCAAATAATATCAACATGGCCAATACTTTGTAGAGAAAATTTAATATAAAATTTTCTTTAGGACTTTGTAAGTCCCCGAATATTCCATGAAAGGAAATTCATGGAGGAATAATATCCAAGGAGCCATCTCCCAAAGGACTACCCACATTGTCAGCCAACACCAAGAAACTATTAAACAAAGAGGTCTAAGAAGGGTGAAATAGATCACCAATAGTCGAAGGATGATGTTTAGCCTCTTGACCTCCCCTGAGTGACTATGATCCATATCGAGATGGACTACGTGAATGCTTGGAGGGTGGAGGCACTATCTATGATTTCCCTTTCTTTGAGGTAGATTTACTCTCTAGAGGTTTTTTAGTAGGAGGAGCTTGAGGAGATGAGATAATATGCACATGAAAAATAGGACGCTGAGATGGCAACTATCTAAACCTATCTTTTCTAGGCATTGATTTAGGGTTGGATGACACTCTCTTATTAGAGACCATGATCCAATCACCCTCAATAAAAAATTTGGTAGGTGTAGGCATAACAGAAGGAGTAGAGGCAACCACCAAAGGTTTTCAAACAACCAATGAATAGTCCTTGATATGATGCAAAGTAGATTGACACTGTAAGCAAGTATTAGGTAAGTTAAAGTAAAATATCTTTTGCATAAAATGCTATTTACCAACTTTAATATCTATAATTTTTTGAGATCGTGTGCGAGATCAACCTCAACACAGATTCTCTTATTGAGTCATATCGATAAAAAAATGTTCTTCTTCTTGACATATCAACAATAAACACCAATAAGGACAACGAAATACCAAGGAGTTCAAGCCAAACAAGGACTTTCAAGGAAACTTTTTTTGAAACTTAGAAAGGAGTCCAAGGAGAAAGGACCATCAAAGTATTACAAACAAACCAACAACTGGACGTAGCAACTATAGTTTGCACTTGCAAGGGTTCTTTAATGGAAAGAAAAAAACCTTTGGTAACATTATAAATACCCGCAACTACAATGCCATGAGCTTCCTAGTGAATTTGAAGCCAGTTCTGAAGAATTTTTGCTGTGGAATTCGACCAAAAAAATAGTCAATAAGACAGTGACTCTCATACCATTTTACAACTAGATAAATAGCATCAAGAATGAGTACAACATCTGGAGAAGACTCATTACCTCATCGACTACTTTTAGAACAAACTTTTGAGCTTTCTTCGATGCCATGAAGACCACTAATTGTAATAGACGTTACATTTGTGGATGGCAAGGCCATAAAAAAGAGTCAGTTGTCTAACTAACCACATTAATAGTATTCAATAGCAAAAAAGTTGAATTTACGAATGGCAAGGGACCGAAACCCTAGAACCAACAAAAAAATGAATAGAATGTGATGCAAATAGGTGACTGTGTCCTTAAAAAATAATGAATTCAAATATGTTTTTATGAGGAGTTCTAGGACCCTCATACTAAGTGGGGTTTGAACCTTAAACCTGAAATTTGTTTGCTTCCCCCTTCACATCACATAGGTTGGACCTCTCATTCAACGAGACCAAACTAACCTTCTCCACTTACGCTGCAAAGCATATACATCAATAAGTTGATTGATCAAAGGATCTATCTTAAAATAGCTTGCTTGCTCAAAACTTCTGGTTGGAGTTGGGACCGTCTAAATATAGTGCCTGTTCCCGTGACAAGGAAGATGACCTAAAGTCTAAAATTATATCTCTTTTTCATTGATAAACCTTGTTACGATAGTTCACAACTTCTAAACTACATTTATTTTTATTATTAAAAGTATCTTTTAATAGATATATATTAAAATTTTGGCAAACACAAGGTGCCACTTTCGCGTCTTCTAAGTATTTGTTCATTGTTTGCTTCAGCTAATTCCTCCTGTCTTTTTTAATCCATCCCCTTTATTGGAGGATTCCCTTGCCGGCCCACGAGAAATAAAGCATCTGTGCTAACACTCCCAAACACGTACTACGCGACAAGAGAAAAGTAAAAAGAGTGAGTGAAATGATAATGCTTCCACCAAAAAGGGTTATGGGGCCCTAAGGACCATGACAAAGTTGCCCGCTTTACCCGCACTCCCAGATTTGATTTGGGGCCTTTAACATTATGTGCGTCCTTTTGGAACACCAAGGAATTTTTATGATATTGCTTTGGAGAAGAGTTGGGTTGAAGATTCGCTTAACAATAAGTTTAGTTTTTGGCTTCTATTGTATAATAATAACAACAACAGTTTGAAGGGGTTCAACCGTGTATCTCTTATTGCAAGGTAAGTGAGGTTATAAATGAATCTCCAAAAATTTAAACATAGTAAAAAAAAAATTTAAAAATAATAATACAAAAATTAATAATAATAATAATAATAATATTATTGTTGTGCACATAGGGGATTAAACAATGAACCACAGGAGTCTATACAATTTATCATGTGGGCTTGGAGCTACACGCTTCGCCCTTTGGTTTAATAGTTGCATAAATATAAACTATATGATCATGGTGCACCATATGCCAGCAACATCTTTTCGTGCAACAAGGAAATGCTTTAGTGCAGTACACTGGGACTTGAATCATCTTTGATCATACTTCATAGTTCATTGCATTTGAACGAACACATCCGTCATGGCATTCTCGAAGGCTTGGCCGTAAGATGACTCGTCGTCCCACATCATGGGAATGTCAAATCCCATGCCGTCCATCACGTCCATCTCCATCACGGCAGCGAGATTTTGCCATGTCAATATTTCACTGATATCTCCCCTTTCACACCCTTCAACTGGAAAATTTGTGACATGCGTGGACAAAACTTCCGTCTCTGGCTTTGGAGGAGGGATAAATTCTGGATCTGATGATGGTTGTAACGGATTGAAATTATAAGGTTCGTCTCTTTCCAATGACTTATGTGCCGCTGCTATCTCAATATTGGAATTCAGAAAAAGACATTCATTGTTACTCAAACTTCCGTCAGCCCCCTCTACATCCACAGTTTTGAAATCTGTTTTCACGACCGGAGTCGTCCCTGGAAAAGACGTGCATTTGTTAATATTTACAAACTCATTCTCAGAGGACGTCTGTTTCGTGCAAGTTGCAGTTTTCTCATCGATCTGCCATGCGGGCAAGGAATCATCTAGTCTGTTATAGCTTGAAAGCATGCCCATACGAATCCCCTTTTTCTTAATGCACGAATTCCAAAAGTTTTTAATCTCGTTATCTGTTCGTCCGGGAAGCAGCTTCGCAATCATGGACCATCTGTTTAATCCGAATGCATTTAGATTATGCTACATTTAACTAAGTTGTAATAAGATGTTATGGCTCTCAAAGATTTTTACCTGTTTCCCAGGATTGTATGGGCTTGGATGATAAGCGTTTCTTCCATATGGGAGAAGGCACCGCGTTTCAGACCGGGTCTCAAGTAGTTGAGCCATCTGAGTCTGCAACTATGCCCGCATCTCTGCAAACCTGAATAAATACGACACACCAAAACCAGCACTAGAGATTCAGACGCACGGCTGAACATTATACACACACAAGTATATATCAAAACAAATGGCATATGAGGTCATACGAAAACTGAAGAAAGAATTTATCAATACCACTCGGACTAAAATATACTACCTAGAATCTAGGTTTGAATATGTTTTTTTTTCTTTAATATAAAGGTAGATTATATTATGTTGTGTTGTTAATTTATAGGAATATTATAATAATATAGTATTAGTATTTTTTATCAGCAAAAATAAAAAATAAAATAATGTAGATAAGGACTAAAGCATTCATGATTGAGTATATATAACAATAGAAGCTAATAACAACAAAGAAACTATAGTTGTATTTTATTGCAATATGTGTGATATCAGCACTCATCTATGGAGAACTTGTTATGTGGTGAAGTGGAGAACTTGTTATGTGGTGAAGTTTTGGACATGTCTTTCATTATATCTTTTAAAGTCTTAAAGAAAAATAGAATTAATGAGTTTTTGAACTAGTTCATCATTGTTTAGTACCTTATTTTTTTTTTTTCTTATTGGACCTTCTCAAGATCCTTGATCATGTGAAAACTTTGATGAAGTCTATCAATAACATTGCCTAATGTGTTGGAATATTTATGAATATGAGAATGAATGTGTTGAAAATGTAACAAAAGATCAAAGGTTAAGTCTGTTAAAACTATACACCATGGAGGAGCAGAATTTGTAAACACCTTTCTACATTTAAACTTCCAAATATTTTTAAGAATAAGTCTACAAACATCCCAAAATTTGGGACAATGATCTTTCTAGGAAAAACCAAGTAGAACAATCTTCCAAGATCTAGTGGTGGCGAAAAAAAAAAGTGTAGAAGACATCCCAAAATTGTTTGGTCATGTCATAAAACCAAAAAAAATGAATAAGATTTTTTGAAGCATTATGAAATTTACATTGAGGGGAAATATGTAGAATCAAAGACAAATTTTCATAAGTTGGAAACTTTTTATGCAGAACCTTCCATCCAATAAGCTAAATTTTGAATTCAACAAAAACTTTCTAAATTTGACTATTAAGAGACTGTCATTGGGCATTGGTAAAATTGACTTGCCACTTGAAATTGAGCTTAGAGTCTAATGATAAAGGATACAAAAATTTTGTAGCTCCAACTCGACCTAATGGAAGAGATTTAATACTCATTAAATCATATCCAATTAGTTCATATGTTGTAGGTAATTGTTCTGAAATTTATAAGGACCTCACATGGAATGGAAGTTACAATGAAGCCATAAGACTCTTTGAATGAAGAGGGAAGGGAACAATAATTGCATATCTAGGTCTGGGTGATAATTGTGCAGCTGCTTGGATCTCAAATATATCTTATTATGTTTATATCTTTCTTCAAAAATGCTAGTCCTCATAGAGCATTGCACACAACTAAAGGTCTATCATTATGGAGGACAAATGTATTCCATCAAATACTACTTAGACCAATGCTTAGACCATGTTGTAAGAAGTCATACTTCCAATCCAATAAATGAGAAATTGATTACCAAGCTTTCTAGTTATGGTTAAGAGCAATAGATGCTTTAATCATAAAGTATGGTGCATTAAGGACCTTATTATTCCATGGAGTTTCCTTCAATTTACCTTTGTGAGTAGCTTGGAAAAATTTGTACCAAAATATTTATTTCCAATTTTTGTCTGTAGTGATGGATTTAGCAATCCATTTTGTAATCAAACTTTTATTTTGGGAAATACGATCAATAATACCCATACCTCTTGAAGCTTTTGGTTGCGTATAAAATTTCCATGAGATTGATGTCATCCCTACCCCCCATCCTATTTGGTTCATAAATAATTATGAACTAGGCATACATTGAGGACATCTAGTAAGAGGAGTAATAAACATGAGAGGCTTCTATGACTTTACTCACAACTTGAATTCTTCTTATTAAGAAGAGAAACTAAGTCAACCATACACTAAATTTCTTCTAGAGTCTTTTCATAACCTAGTTGCACATATCTTTAGGAGAAATATAAATCCTAAAGTGGATTTCCAAGTAACAAATAATTATTCCATGAGCGATGATCTTCCACTCAGACAAGGAGTTGCAACCATTAGGATTGGAAGAAGTATAGAGGACTTATATTTTAGAATGGTTGATATGAGAGCAAGAGACATCGCTTGTATAATATTTTTAACTGTTTTCACATCTTGTTGGGTATTTTGAATAAATATAGGGAACCATTAGTAAAATATGATTTAAGATATCATTTATCCCCAAGAAGCTTAATAACATGAATGAGACCATCATATTGAGCCTTATAAAGAATATAACCAAGTGCATCGATAGCCAAAATATACAACAAAGGATCAAGAGGGCAACCCTATATGATAGATTGTTGTAAAGGTAAGGAGGGGGATAAAGCTCCATTAACCTAAACACAAGTTGAAGCATCACCAAAGAGCATAAAAATTTGATTATAAAATTATGAACCAAAACTAAGCCAAGAAAGCATACGTAGAATAAAATTCCATCTAATTATATCATATGCTTTATCAAAATCTAACTTAACCAGGAGGTCATCTTGATTAAATTTGATAGCCCACTATGTTGTTTTCCAGATCATCATAATAGTATCTAAGATTTAATAACCCTTAAGAAAATTAAATTGTTCTAGAAGAACTATTGGTGATATTACAGTATTTGGTCATGTAATAGTTTAGAGAATACTTTATTTAGTTTAAGGAGTGATTAATATTTTATAGTGTGATTGATGTTTAAGAGTAAGTTTAATATTTGAGTTTATAAGTATGTGTCAAGTGTGAGACTGTGTGAGGTGTCAATTAAACAAGTGAAAGGTGTCATGAGAGTAAATAAAGAGTTGTGTGAAGTGTCATATGTTAAGAAGAGAGTTATGTAATCATCAGATACTTTGTTAGAAGAGGAAAGATCAAGAGATATGCATATGAAAGATCTCATGTAATTATATATTGATGATAAATCCTTTTATTATGTATCAAACTAGCAATGCATCTTTTATAGTTGCATATTGTAGGAGTACATGTTAGAAAAAGTTCTCCCTTCTTTGAGGTAAAGCAAAGTTTAGAATAATTTGAATGTGTGTGCATAAAATTTGAAATGTTAAATTTTAGAAGAAAAAATTCATACCATCAACAAACATGATTGTATTCATAATTTGGAAAATGAATTTCATTGAAGTGATAGTCATATATGATGATAATAAAATATGTGAAGAGATTCATCCAAACTAGTATTTTTGGATGATCATGTTGAAGAATAAAAAATTTGATATTAAATCTAGTTTGTGTCTAGACAATGGTAAAAAGCTTTGGATTTAGTCATTTACATAACAAATATTTGCTCTCCTATATTACAAATGGTTATTTGATTTATCACCTAAAAAGTTAGAAGAATTTATGTGATATGCATTTGATTTTTCTTAATTCTAAGAATTTGTATGGAGAAGTTTATATGTCATAGTTTTTTATAGTAGGTTAATTTTATAACTAGGTAGAATGAAAGTGATATGAAAATAATACTATAAAATAATGAATCAACAAGGTATTCCAAAATAATAAAACATGCAAATTTAAGAGTAAAAATTATTTCTTCATTCAATCTTCTCATTGAAACAAGTTAGAAGTACAATAATGTTGCTATAGAAGCATTAAGAGCAAAGGTGAAACTGGTAGAATCAACTAAAAATATAAAGGTACCATCCTTACAAACATCAACAACAAGAATTTAAGATATATGTTTCTCTAGAATGTATGACCTAGGAGAAAGTTTTTAATTTCTAGCCTTGATTGTTTAATGACATTCAAGGAAAAATTACCGTTGTGCGGTGCCAAAGATGGACAAGGCTAAAAGTGTTGTATTACAATTAAGCTCCATTATGTAATTATCAAACTTATTAGTGATGAAGGTGCTTATTCACAATTGTTATTAAAAGGTGTTGCTAAGTAGGGTACAAAGAGAATAGAGGTTCATGTTCTCAAATATGGTCATGAGTATATTAAATTTATAGAGCAACTTGAGAAAGGTCTTTCCAATTCACAAAAATGAGATTGATGATTTTGTAGCAGTCCCATCACAATTGATTCTTGATAGGAACTTATAAGGTTTTATTAGTCTAACACAAAACCTTAAAATTTTAGTTGATATTTGTGTAAAAAAACCATTTTTTTTTTTTTAGTGAAATCTAGCAAGAATTCAGTCCTCTTCTAATTTTTAACAATCTTTGCTTCTATACTAATTGGATATAAAATTTATTTAAAATATAATAATTTCATATTTTGAAATTATTAATAAAAATTATTTAGGTGAAAAGGAAAAATTTATTTTCTAACTATATAATATTTTCTACTCATAACTATGCAAGAATTTTTTAAATGATGAGGAGGAAGTGATAGAATCATAACTTTGATCCTATTTGTTGATCCTCTTCTTGCCCTACAAATAGGTATCCATCCTCCTATCTCTTACAACCACAATAGAATTCATAACATAAATTCACATTATCCCCTCTCTATTACCATCATTCATTTCTTTCCTTACGTATAGGTCTTCTTGGCTCGCTCACTCATAATCACAACAATAGCCACAACATAGATTCATTTGATTCCCTACTTAACAATGATGAAAATATACTTGCCTTAAGTGATCTAGACTTAAATATTCTTAGTCTAAAGAATCACATAGAACATAAAGTATATTTAGGTTTAGATATAAAAATTTATAGACTTATTTACTCATTGAAGAATAGCCACCCCATTCCTCTTATCCTCCATATAATGAATACAACAAGATATTCAACTTCCTTTATATTTGAGCATTATGATGTATAATTGAAATTACTTAGCACTATGGATTTTGACTTTGGACAAAAACCCATGGGATACACTTTGATGGATAGAAGTAGAATACACATATTTTGAATTTGAATTTGGTTGAAGTTTTTGATATTTAAGATTTTATAAAACAAATAATGTTAATCATGTTTTATTTTAACAAATTCCTAAGCCACCAAACTGATATTTTGATGCAAAAATATTGTGTATAGACTAGCTTGAATTGTCTTTTGTTAAAATTCCTTGTAAAAATAAATCTTAGATGAATAAAGATATTAAAGAAGATTTTAGCATTAAATTTATCTTAAAAAGAATGGTATATTGCATTAGATATCTTTAGGCATAATAAACATAACTTTCAAGTAATTATTAAATCAACTCTAAAATAATTTATCTGTTTGTATTTGTAATTTTTAACTTTTTGCCTTATATTCTATATATATAATTTAATTCCTAGATTTAAATTATAGATGGCATATCAAAAAAATGTTATATATTGATGGTAAAAAAAAAAAAATCTATAAATAATTCTAAAACATTATAACTAAAAATTTGATTTGAATTTGAGACTTGAATTGTGATTAATAAAAAAAATTAATAAAAATACAATCAAGCATTTCATAAAAGAAAGGCACAAAAGTATCTCTTAATTTGATGAGGATAAGTAAGACTGTAAAATATGTAAGTGACGAAAAATTTATACTAAAAATGAACCCAAAAGCCCAACATACTTATATTAAGCATGAAAAACACGACAATCCCACCAAAATGGTACGCAAAACGTATAATACACACAAAATGATGCACCGTTTTCATTAACTGTTCTCTTTTAACTTTTTTTTCAGTCTGATAGAGGCCAGAAATACCGAGAAAGCTTACTTCTTGTTTTTCAGGTTTTGACAAGGGACTGAAATGGATCAAGTGATGCAGAAAGACAAGTGCATACATTCAGAGTTAACACCAGAAAGACATGTTAATTTAAACTTTGTAGGGCTATCGCTATAAGACAAGGGCTCCACTTGAGCGCACACACGTCATAAAACCAATCCATTTTGCCTCTGCATTGACCAATCAGACAGTAACGACCCCTCAATGCCATTGGCCACAACGTATACAGATACTAGATACCACAGATTAAGATTACATATTGTGCATTCTAATATCCAAGTGGAATAACCTATTGGTGTGAATTCTTCTCAGGCTGCTGAAACAAGGCGGCTTTTTTAACCTATTGGTGTGAATTCTTCTCAGGCTGCTGAAACAAGGCGGCTTTTTTAACCTATTGGTGTGAATTCTTCTCACGGTGAAGCAAGGCGGCTTTTTTAGGGTGTTTCTTTTTTAAAAGAATTGGTTTTAGCAGAGTTATAATTGAAGGAAATTCCTTAAACATTATCAGAATGTTCAGTTGGAAAGTGGCTAATTTAATCGATGAGGCGGCGGGTTTGTCTCGTGCTCTGGAGATTTAAATTCGGTACATTTTCATAGAAGGAAATTTGGTTGCGGATTTAATGGAAAATGAGGGTAAATCTCCAAGGATTTACAGTTTGGCAGAGAGATTTCCCTCATAAGATCATCAACCATGTCCATAATGACGTTCATTAAATGGTGGTTGGTGGCTAGTGCTTTCTTGTGTGGGATGGGGTTTTCGAGTATTAGCCATAGTGGGTGTGGGGATGATTTTCTTCCCCATGGCACCTTTGAAGCGCCCATTTTTTAAATTTCAAATTTCAAAACCCGTCTGCTTTTGCATCTTAATTGTCAAGGATTGTCCCTAAGCTTTGGAAGGTTCTCTCTGCGCGAGGTCCTCCCTTAGATTTTTGCTTGAGGTGCGGGCTTTGGTTTGCCGACTGGCCTTGGGTCATTAAGTTTTTGTGGCTTCTATTCCGTTTGAACTGTCAGGCAGGCCCAGAGGATGGCGATTTCTCCTTTCATAGCGATTGCTTCACGTCCTTTCTCCTCTGGAATTTGTATTTTGAAATGTCCACTTTTTTCTTCCCCCTTTCTAAGGAGATGATGTGGTCGATGAGGTGGAGGTTCTTCCTAAACCTTCTGCCAAAGACAAGTTGGTGGCTGATGTGTAGGGTAAAACTACAGTAAAGAATAGCGCTATCCTCTATAGTCTTCGTCTGATGGAAATCAAGCAACGAGCAGTTTGAAGCTCTGTTAAAATAGCTTTGGATTTTTTTGAGGCTCTGAGATATTATTCACGAATTTGATTCTTTGATGTAGAACCGTCTCGGTTTTCTCACTGGTCAATTCGTCTGATTTTTTCTTAAGTTTTTTTTTTTATTTGCAGTGTCTGTTCTGTTTTATTTTTATCTGAGTTACTGCATGTTCTGTAAAAGGTTGTGGGATCCTTTCAAAACCCTCTTTTCTCTTAATATTACCTCAAAAAATAAATAAATAAATAATAATAATAATAATATTATGATTGTAACTACCTCTACCTACGTTATTAGTGTTCCCATAAAAAATATTACTAAAAAACACCAGAAGCAAAGCATCCGTGTTAACACTCTCAAACACGCATTACCCGACAAGAGGAGAGTAGAAAGACTGAGTGAAATCATAATGCTTCCATAAAAAAAATGTTATGGTACACGTGGTGGCCCCAAGGACCATGACAAGGTTTGCACGTTTTTTTTGCATTAGAACTTATGATTACATGTTTCATACCCACACACCCAGATTTGATTTCGGGCCATAAACATTCCGTGCGTCCTTTTGGAACACCAAGGAATTTGTATGATATTGCTTTGGAGAAGAGTTGGGTTAAAGATTTTCCATTTGAATAGATACAGTAAAAATTATAAAACTAGATAATAACAAATATTTCCTCGTGTAAAGTAGGACCTAACGAATCCATAAGACTCTTCGAACGAAGAGAAAGGAAAGGAAAGGAAAGGAAAGGAAGTAATAATTTTATATATGCATATATCCCATTGAGAATTGAGCTTATATTTTAAATATATTTTATTTTATTTATATATTTTTTTTAAGTTATAGGTTCAATTGAGAATTGAGAAAATATTTTATATATTAAACATATTTTATTTTATTTATATTTTTTTTTAAGTTTTAATTTTAGAAGAGTATTGTACAAAGCTAAAGTTTTATTATTATGGAGGGTAAGTTTATTTTATTAAAGATTGTTTAGATCGATGCCTAGACCATGTTATAAGGAATCATACTTCCAACTTAATAAATGAGAAATTGATTATCAAGCTTTCCATTTATGGTTAAGAGCAATAGATCCTTTAATTATAAAGTATGGTGCATTAAGGACCTTATTCTCCATGGATTTTCCTTACATTCACCTTAGTGAGTAGCTTAGGAGATATTGTACCAAAATATGTGTTTCCAATTTTTGTCTTTAGTAATGGTTCTAACAACCTATTTCACAAATAAAATTTTGTTTTGGGTAAGATGATCAATAATACCCAGACCTCTTGAAGCATTTGGTTGAGTACAAAGTTTCCATGGGATGGATATCATCCCTTCTTCCCTATCCCATTTAGTCCATAAAAATTTATGAATGACCTGAATAAATTTGTTATAGGAATCCATTATGGCCATCTATTAAGAGGAGCAATAAAAATGAAAGGTTTCTATAACTTTATTCACAACTTGAATTCTTTCTACTAAGAAGAGAAACTAAGTTGACCATGTACTGAATTTCTTCTAGATTTTTTCCATAGCTGAGTTTCACATATCTTTAGGAGAAATATTAATCCTAAAGTGGATTCCCAAGTAAAAAATAATTGTTCCATGAAGGATGATTTCTCACATAGACAAGGAGTTGCAACCATTAGGATTGGAGGAACTATAGATAAATTTTGTTATTACAATATCCAAAGACATCACTTGTTTAATCTCTTTAACCATTTTCACCTATTTTTGGGTATTTTGAAGAAATATAAGGAATCATTATAAAAATGTTAGTTAAGAGCACATTTATCTCCATGAAGTGTACTATCCTGAATGAAACCATCATGTTGAGCCTTATGAAGAAGATAACCAAGTGCACTGGTAGCCAAAATATATAAAAAAGGATCAATAGGGAAACTGTTTCTAATAGACCATTGTAGAGGGAAGGAGGGGGATAGAGCTCCATTAACCTGAAAACAAGTTGAAGCATCACCAAAGAGCATAAACATTTGATTACAAAATTTTGGATTGAGATCAAGCTAAGAAAGCATATGTAGAATAAAATCCATCTAATTCTATCATATGCTTTGTGAAAATATAAATTAACGAGGAAAGCATCTTGATTGGATTTGATAACCCATTAAAATATTTTTTGAGCCCATCATAATATTATCTAAGATATAACTACCCTTAAGAAAACCAAATTATTTTGGAATAACTATTTGACTATATTACATTATTTTGTCATGTAACAGTTTAGGAAATGCTTCATTTAGTTTAGGGAGTGATTAATATTTAGGAGTAAGTTTAATATTTGAGTTTTTAAGTATGTGTAAGTGTGAGAGTGTGTTATGTCTAAGCAAGTGAAAAAATGTCATGTGATTAAGTGAAGAGTTGTGTGAATTTTCATGTGTGAAGAAGAGAGTTATATAATCATGAGAGACTTAGTATTATGAAATATATTATGTAACTATATATTGATGACAAAGCTTTGTATTATGTATCGAAATTGCAATGCATTTATGCATACCATTGTAGATTTTATCAATAATATTTCAGTATTTTTATGTGTCCATTATTGTTAGAAATATTTGTGAGATCCTATGGAATTTATCCTCTGAGCATTGGGTCCATTTTTCTAACATGCTATCAAAGCTATGATGAAGTGATTGTTGGTTGCTAGATTAAAGAAGCTATGCTGAGAGAGATTATAGTGTTTTTGAAATATAGTGTATTGAGAAGATCATTTTTTTTTAAGGAACCAATCCTTGTAGAAGAAAGGCCCATAACTGTAAAATCTAAGTAGTGAGAATATCATACTTGTAAGAAACCATATCTTGAAGAAAGAAGGCTTACAATAATATTGTAAGTGTAAGAAGCCAAGCCTTCGAGATTGAAGGATCATGGTTTCACTGAAATTATCTATGATAATTCAAAGATGCAGTTACAAATATTGAAGATTAGAGATTGAAGAAGAAAGAAATTAGATAAGAAATAAAAAAGAAGTTGAGTTGAATTCACCCAAAGATATAAGAAAAGAAGGGCTAAGATAGCCCATAGTATTTTTGCTGGAGAGATAAGAATTATTTTGAAGGAATAAAATTGTAGGAGATATAAGAAGAATTGAAGGATAAAAAAATGAAAAAAAAATTGATGAAGAAGAATAATAATAATAAAAAAAGAGGAATTATTGAAGAAAGCATAGATATAAGTCTACATTTGAAATGGTTTCCTACATCATGAGGAGTTTGATTGCGTCTAAAATGTGAACAATTGCACCTAAGAGGAAAATAATTGAATCCAAGAGAAAATCTCAAACCTAGGTTGAAAGCAGAAGTAATTGCATGTTGAGTTTAGCCAACTCAAAGTGAAACATCTAATGCCTATGTAGAATAACTAGTAGTAAGAAAATATAATTCATATAGCAAGAATACATGTTAGAAATTAAATTCTTTTTTTGAGGTAAAAAAAAATTAGAATAATTTGAATGTGCATGCTTAAAATTAGAAATATTAAAATTAGAAACGTTAAATTTTAGAAGAAAATATTCTTACCATTAGCATGATTGCTCTAAAAATTTAAAAAATAAAATTTCAATGAAGTGATAGTCATAAATGATGGCAATAAAATATGTGAAGTAAGAGATTCATCAAACACCTACTATTTTTGGATGATCATGTTGGATGATCATGTTGAAGAATATAAATTTTGATATTAAATTTGGTTTGTGTTTAGAGAATGGTAAAAATATTTGGAGTTAGCCATTTGCATCACAAATTTTTGCTCTTCTATTTTACAAATGGTTATTTGATTTCTCACCTAAGGATTTAGAAGAGTTTTTGTGATATGCATCTGATTCGCTCAAGGCACTAGCATAATTTTTAAAATTTGCATGGAGAACTTTAGATGTCATAATAGTTTATAGTTAATTAAATGACTAGGTTAATTTAATAACTGGGTAAAATAAAAGCAACATAAAAATAATGTTATCAATCAGTGAATCAATAAGGCATTCCAAAAGAAGAAAATAGTCAGAGTTAAGAGCAGAAACTATTTCTTCATTCAATAATCTCACTAAAACAAGTTAGAAGTATATTAAAGTTGCTATAGAAACATTAAGAGAAAAGATAAAAATGGTAGAATCAACTAAACAAATAAAGGTAGCATCCTTACCAAGATCAGCTGCAAGAAGTTAAGATATATTTTTCTCTAGAATTCATGAACTAGGAGAAAGTTTTCAATTTCTAGCCTTGATCATTTGATGACATTCAAGAAACATTACAATTGTATGGTGTGGTGCCAAATTTGGTAGAGGCTAAAAGTGTTAAATTACAATTAATATCCATTATGTAATGGTCAAACTTCTTAGTGATGAAGGTGTTTATTCATAATTGTTATTAAAAGGTGTTTTTAATTAGGGTACAAAGAGAATATGGGTTCATGTTCTCACAAATTATTGTTATTATATTAAATTTATAGAGCAACTTGAGAAAGGTCTTGCCAATTTACAAAATGAATTTTTTTAATGCTTGAATTACTTCTAGATGAGGTCTCATGTACATGGATTTATTAATTGTAATCAAATTGACATCCCTAGGAATAATAATATGTGAGAAGTATGTGCCTATGAAGAATAATTTTATTTTTGCAATCATACAGGTTAGCAAATGGAAAATAAATTGAATATTGTTTTAGTTCAACATATTACATGGGTTGAGGCAATTTTATTTTTGAAAAATTTACCAAATAATGTAATACCCATATTACATTTTTTGGTCGTGTAATAGTTTAGGGAGTGATTAATAATTAAAGATGTGATTAATAATTAGAAGTGAGTTTAATATTTGAATTTATAAGTATGTGTTAAGTGTGAGAGTGTGTGAGGTGTCAAGTATGCAAGGAAAAGGTGCCATGTGAGTAAGTGAAGAGTTGTGTGAAGTGTCATGTGTGAAGAAGAGACTTATGTAATCATGAGAGACTTTATCAAGAGGAAATATCAAGAGACATGCATATGAAAGATCTCATGTAATTATATATTGATGACAAAGCTTTGTATTATGTATCAAACTAACAAAGCATTTATGCATGCTATTGTAGATTTGATCAATAATGTTCTAATGTTTTGATGTGTTCATTATTGTGATAAATATTTGTGAGATCATGTGAAATTTATCCTATGAACATTGGGTCCATTTTCTAACAAGACAATAGCTTAAGCAATAATTTTGACTTTTAAAACTATAATTTTAGCTATGATCTTACAAGAAACATTGAGGAAGGTAATAAGTATCTAATTAAAATTTTGGTTAGGAATTTGATTAGTACTACATTGATATAAACTCCAAAAAAAACTATTTTTAAAAGCTTCTAAACATGATAAAGATTTAAGAAAAATACATACCAAATTATTTATAAAACTCCACTAGAAGATCTAGCGAGTTCAATTACAACCTATAATCTTATTATTTGAAACAAATTTAAACAAATAAAATGACAAATATATAACACTTCTGATTGTAAAATTAATCTTAAACTAATTATAATACAACTCTATATAAAATAAGAACTTTTTAAACAACTATTTTAAACCAATAATGAACAATCAATAGTACAATATATCGTTAGGTAGTTTCAGACAGCCAATTATTGGTTGAACAATCAATAGTACAATATGTCGTTATGCAGTTCAGGCAGCCAATTATTGGTTGATTAGCCAAGACACACAGACACATAATATTTATGGTCATCCATAGTAAAACCTATCTCTTACAAGCTTCATGGTTTAATAGGATTTCCGTGTGTTTTCTTGCGAAAATAAAGAAGAATGCTTAATTTTAAAATGGTTTACGAATGGTTTACTGGGATTTCCGTGTGTATTTTTTCTGTAAAGGAAAAAAAAAAACAAAACCAAATCACATAATTAACTAAATAACTAGACATTGAGTAGCAGCCAATATTTTATTTAATTATTCAATTAACAGTTCCAGAATATAAAATAAAAATATTTGAAGATGTAGTGATTGCCGTTTTCTAAAATAAAAATAATTTTACTGAAGAATTTTGAAAGGATTTTTTTGAATCTTTTATATTATACAATACAGATCATAAAATACAGTTATATAAAACAATCACAAGGACAAAACAAACACAAATATCACATGGAAACATTGCCAACATTAAAAACAAAAAAATGGATCCATAAATCAAACAGGTAAAACAAAAGTAAGATCAGCCACTAAATAACTCTGGATTTCAAAAAAAAAAAAAAAAAAGTATTTGATGATGTTGTCTTTGCCGAACTAATGATTGCCGTCTTCTAGAACAAAATTTATTTCAAAGTACAATTCATCTCCCACTACAAAGCATAAAAATGGAATTGAGAAAACCAAAATACAATGCATCTTCCGGACCAAAGCATTTCCGAAGTTAAAAACAAGACATGAATACATAAAAGTGTTTGAAAACGTAATTTTTTTTTTAAAATACTGGTTGATTTTTTATTAATTTTTCATTATAAGAGTTAAAGATGGTTGATTTTTCATAACCATAGATTTAAAAGTTCAAAAAAAAAATTTAAACACGTGCTTACACTTTATTAGGGTTTTCTATTATATATCTTCTTATGGTTTATTTTTTTATTATGAGAATTAAAGATCATAATTAATTGTTAATAATGAAAACCAGAAACTATTACGGTTATATATTGTATCATAATTTAAATCTAAATCTCAGAAAAACTCAAAATTCTAACTACTTCACTGTTTTATGGGAGATATGTGTAGCATCACTGTGATGTGTATCTTTGTGCGTAATGGCATATTCTTATAAATTCGAATTTAGGATTTCGATCCAATATAATATCTGGCTATGATACGAAGTATACAATAGAGTGAAACCTTGCTAATCTTTAAACTTCGAAAAATTTTAAATTCAATAACATTAAGATTAAGAGAAAGATACCTGCCAACTTGGGCACTGTGCTCCAACATCGAGGCCCATGCTTTGTAATATAAGCAATTAATTTGCTGTCCTCGTCAGGAGACCAGAATCCCTTCTTAGGTTTCTGTTGGTGGCAACAAGTTTGGCAGCCCATACTTAACTTCTGTGCAACTTATCTGACGCACTCGCTTAGCACAGATGTTAAGCATTAGTTTCAAAGCAAGTGTTTTGCCAAACCCTTTTGAAGCCTCGTTGCAGATGGTGTTATTCACTACGCGTACAAAGATCACGAGATTGATTCGACACTGCAACCAAACATACGAAAACTACCACCGTCACTAAACCTATATGTTAAAGGTACATGTTTGTTTTCATGGTGTGCGTGATTCATATGGGCTACCCATATCCTTTTGGTACCAGGAAATATGCGTGATTTTATTTATTTTTTACTTTATTAATTAAAGTTTAGAAGGTTACATTATGAACAATTTAATTTTTTAATTTAGTTGTTTTATTTAGTTAAAAATATTTAATGAAATAAATAAAATTTAAATTATAAGTGAGTGAATGATGTAAGTTAGATTTAGAATTTTAAAAAATAAAAGTTTTTATGAGAAGAAATGTATATTATTTAAAAAACAATTAATTAAAAGTAAGAATATTATAGTTAAAGGAAGTAATATTTTTTTAATAAAAAAATACAGTATCCAACTAGATTTTTCAAAGATTTAAAAGCACGTGGAAATCCAATTAAATCTATTTAGCAGAAAAGGACCACGTCAAAAACTGCAAATCCAGAGCAGCTAAAAACGTACAATGATTTTGTTTCTTCGCCAGGTCTTTTCTTTCTTTTCAATGAGACGTACTATTTGCTTTAATTTGCCAACGCATATCCTATAACTCAGCTGATATTTCCGTTTTGTCTGTCGTGGGTTTAAGTGTGAACAAGTTCTGCAATTTTCTGATTATTGCGTCGGCATTACACCAGGAGCAAATCAATGAATGCCATTAAAAACCATAATACGTACTCAGAATCTTCGTATTCCAGGTTATTGACAGCGAAAACAAACACAGATAACACATTGGAATCGTAAATTGTAAAGAACAATAGAAATGTAAATCGTATAGGTTTATAAAGAATAGCTAAACACGAAGCAAATTTCATAAAACTCAATTGAAAATATAAATTTTTTAATAATAAACATTTAAATTATTAAATTAAATTTTTTTCATTATAAATGTTTATATTTATTATTAACTAATTAAAGTTATTAGATTACAATTCTTTCATATGTCTTTGTTGGTGGTAACAAGTTTGATATCACATAATTAAATTTTTTGCAATGTATTTGATACATTTGTTTAGTATAGATCTTCATCAATGTAGTGATAGTTGACACAAAATTCTTAGATCTCAGAAATTTTGATACACCTTGCAAATTGCAAATTTGTATTTGTAGTTTGTTCAAACATCCCATGAATAGATGTTTAATGGGGAAAGAGTCTAACGATATATCCTCATTGTTAAAAAGTACTTAATTGTTGGAGGATTCTAGAACATAGTTGTCCAACTAAATGTTGGACATATGTCATTGTTTTGGCATGAAATCTTCCTTCGTGGTCCCTTGCCTCATGCTATAGAAGCATCACATGTTTGTCATGAAGGAGTGTGGGGGGAGTTGGTGTAAGGCATAGACTAAGAAGCAATCGAGGTTGTTGCCCTTGAGATGAGAACCTGTCGAGGCTATGGTGCGCCTTTGCTATTGCTTTCTATCGGTAGGGGGTCAACCTTATCTCTTTCCTTCGCCTTCTCTATAGGATTGGATGTAGACACTATAGCCAACTTTGATTTTGATCCCTTAGAGGCTACAAATCATGCATTTTTATGCCTACCCATTGTTGTCCAGTCATCCTCTTTGGATTGAGGAGAAGACACATTGGTCTAGTTAGGGCTCTACTTACCCTTATTATGGGGCATAAAGGGACATCTTTGACCATGTGCTTAGGAGACTAGCACTAAAAATATATGGGAAAGTTTATGTATAAGACCTGTTGTGAAATCATGGATTCCCCAACCTGGATCTCAATAATTTTGTTGGTCCTAAGATATATCAACTTCAAATCACATGTTTTTGTGGGCATGCATGGAGAAACAAGAATAACTCGACCCAAAGGAGCCACTATGTAGTTTAGGAAGGGCCAAAAGGGAAGGGAAATACGAGGGAATTTAAGCCATATAGGGACTTGGTAGTCATTTCTTTCAAAAAAATCTTGGGTCCATGGTGAAAATATGAGCAATAAGTTTTGCATGTACCATGGGCCATGCTCATCAACTCATTTACTTATAAATTGCCTCAACATGGTGTGTCACATCATTTGACCAAATAGTCTTTTTTGTTTGCATAGAAACTATGAATGAAGCTGAGGTAATGTTTCCACCTATGTGGTGACATGTTGGAGGCCCCATTTGGTGGATCATGGCTATGCTCCCATCAATAAAGTGTTATAGGCCACCTTTAAAATAAATAATCATATGTTAGAGGTAATTAATATATACACCTCCAATGATGTCATAGAAAGAATCCACCTTTGGCTTTGGATTGTAGATTCTCTACCCTCGACCACATAGATCATATATCGAGACTTCAATATGATTGAAGTTATCTGAGACAAAAATGATAAGCACTACATGCATTGGATTGTTGGTGAAAGGGTTACATGGTTCTATATGCAATAAAATCTAGGCTTTTATGATCCCAATATTGGTCTATGCCAGCCACACCTCCCTTGGTACATATGGTCCAATTTGTATGTTGGCTCTAACAGGATCCATAAATGGCTTGATTAGGTGATGTTGTTAGGGCAACCCACATTTAATTTTGGTAACTGCTTTGTCCTCCTAGTGAAACCAATCCTCAAGGTCAACCTTTTGGACTACTCCCCTATATGCTTTTGCATTAAATGGTAGAATAGTGGGAGGATTGTACTAAGCAACAATGCAATTGAATGCACTAAATACTTATTCACATTTATGAATGCCAATTGATATTTTTTATTGTCGGTCCTCTGAAGCCACATCTTCCAAGCTTAGGAAATCCACTATAGCATTGAAAGCTCAACCCTGTGCTACCTCTCTTAAATTATGGGTAATCAAGCTTCAACATCAATAACAAGTTATTGATGCCTATGCAAATCATGGAGCTCAACTCAAAGCCAAACTTCACTGGCTCAGATAAAGGGTCAATGTTTCCAATGAGTTCTTTCATTGACTTAAAGGTTGTAAGCTAGCTCAATAAACCAAATCTTTTTTGGAGGGACAAAGGATTATTTTAGACCTCTAGGATATTATGCAAGCCTTTGTTCAACACTACCAACAAGTGTTCACAGTGTAGGACCCCTCCCCTACTCAAGACCTTGCTCTTCAACATTATCTAAAAGTGATTTCCTATTGGCTTTCTACCTCTCAATGGTATGTTTGAGACTTGTGTCTTAGGATGAGCTTAAAGTGATCATTTTTTCTAAATCCAATGATAAAGCCCTTGGCATAAATTTATTTATTTGTGAATTTTACAAGGCCCTTTGGGACATGGTCGGATATGATCTTCAGCAAGTCTACCTTGAAGCTTTCAAAATTAACTCCTTGGACTAGCTGATAAATCGAGGTAATATCAAGTTCATTTACAAAGCTGGTGATCTTGAGGATATATGCAACCGGAGACCAATTACATTACTCAATGTTTCCTACAAGATCAATGCTCTCAAAATATGAAACCTCTTTCTCCTCATCGTTCAACTAGAGCAAACTAGTTTCATCAAGGGAAAATATATTCTAGACAACATTATTATTGTTTGGGAGGGAATAAAATGGGTAAGAAAATATCAACATATATTTTTCTTCCTCAAAATGGACTTTGCCAAGGCCTATGATAGGATTGAGTGGCCATTCATACTAGCCATGCTACAAGCCATAGGTTTTAGTCCTACTTTCTTGATCATAATAAAAATACTTTTTGTAGATGCTTCGACCTACATCATTATTAATGGACAACAATATTCCTATTTTTGATTTTCTATATATATATATATATATATATATATACATATATATATATATATATACATATATATATATATATATACATATATATATATATATATACATATATATATATATATATATATATACAAATATACATATATATATAAGTATACATATATATATATATACATTATATATGTACAAATATACATATATAAAGAAGTATATATATATATATATATATATATATACTTCTTTATATATGTATATTTGTACATATACATATATGTATATATATGTATCCATATATATATATATATATATATATATATATATATATATATATATATATATATATATATATATATATATATAGATAGATAGATACATATATATTCAGCAAGGATGTCCTCTTGCCCCAACATTATATGTCCTAGTAATAGAAGGCTTTGACTACCTTCTTGTTGATGGTATTGCTAAGGGTCGGGTTAAAGGTATAATATTACCTAAAACTTCGCAATATCTTATGAATGAGCATTTTATCGATGACTTTTTTACTACCCTCATTGAAGAAGAAGACATTGTGTAACAGGCCCTTCAGTGTTTAGACACTTTCTTCCTAGCATATAACTCTAGTATTCAATGGTAGAAAACCCAATGCTATAGGAAATCCTTTCTATCAAAACCCTCTTGGCTCTACCGATATAGTTGGAATTGGATTCACCATGGAACAATGTGTCAATTTCTTAGAATCCCTTTTACCTTTTAGTCATATTCCTTTGATATTTGGTAGTATGTCCTTGATAATGCGGAAACAAATTCTAGAATTCCCTTACCAAACCAATTTCTTTAGCAAGGAAATTCCATATTTGCTCAAAGATTATACTTCCACTCATGTTTACTATTGTTCTTGTTGGCCACCTTACAAATCCTTTTATCAAAAATTAAAGAAATATCTCCAAGATTTTATGTAGACCTCTTCAATAGATAAATATGGTTTCCACATAGTAGCTTGGGAAATTTTGTCATCTCCTAAAGGAATCAAGAGGTTAGTGATTCTAGATATTTTTTTTTAGGGTATTGCTCTATGTCTAAAATGTATTATTCAAGCTATTCAAGGTAATGAGACATGGAAAATTTTACTTCACAACTACATAGCCTTTGGTTCCCCCCATGGGAGAAACACTTAGAAGGGGCTTGGATTTCACTCCATCTTGGTGATGAAAGTGCCTAATCAAATTTAAGATTTTTTTATTGCCAAAAGCATTTGGAAATTTTGAGAAGCTCTCAGGCCTTGGATTCACTAGAATGATAATGATTTTAGCAATGATATTTCTATCAACTAGCAATTAGTCTAGTGGTCCCTCATTCTTACTCATCAGAATCATCCATAAGCAAAATTCCATTGGACTTGAGCCCTATAGTTTTACCATAAGGGCATAAAGGTCATATTTGACCTTTTTTCCAAATATACCAAAAATTGGCTCTCATGGAAAGAAGCCAAAGTGTAGTTTCATTTCTTTGAACTAGACAAGGAGATGTTTCAAGTGGTCCTATACACTATCCCACCTAATATTCTTCATAAAATTAGAGTTTGAAGCCTTTCTCCATGGTGGAAATATTGGAAATGGTACCCTAAAACTCCATTCAGGATCTATAAACCCTACCAAGGGTACTCATGGACTTTTTCATATCTACCAATGGTTGTAAAGAGAATATTTAGTCATCCAACAAAAAATGGTAAAACTGCTTTCACTCTCTTTGGGATGCATTTCTAGAGACTAAAGTGACTCACTTTATCTAGTGCCTCCTTTTCTAGGGGCTAGCTATAGGAGAATGATTAGCACAACTAGGCTTGAATATTCACAAATATACTTTTTGTCATTTCAAGGAATCCATCAAGCAATTGTTATAGTATTATTCTAGAGCCCAGGCTGCTTGGACCTATATCCATGATTTTTTCAACCCTTTCAAGCCTAGGCCATTCTCATAGAACATGATATTTTTTGTGGATACGACTAGAATACCAAAATTATTGAGCGAATATAGCATATTTTTAGAGATAAAATTATATTTGACATATTAAAAAGCCTTAATACTATTAGTTTTTTCAAAAAATAAGCTCCTCTAGAATTTTCAATGCACTCAAAATGCCTAATCTGCTCTAATATTTTACTTTAGATTCAAGCATATACCAACAATATGGCCCTCGAGGTTCAACATCTATTGAATCTTATAGATCATTGGGTGAATTCTCCCTACAATGTGGCTCATGTACCACTCTCTCTGCTCAACTAGAGGAAATCATTATCTCAGTAGAGAGCTCAATGTAGAAAGAGACCTTGGGGATAGAATCCAATTGCATGCAGTCCTTGACATAAGGAGTTCGACAACTAATGTGGGTTCTATTTCCCGTAACATCTCCCATAATACAAATGCTATGAATCTTTATTAGGGTCGGATAACCCTCCTCTTCAAATTATTGAATACACTCTCAGGTAGAAAGGTGTTAGCTTTGGCTAGGAGCTTGTACTAGCAGAACCCGATTTACACACTATTTGGGTTAATCCATTAGATAAGGACTCCCCTATTTCTACTAGATCCACCCCTATGGAAACTTGATTGTTGGTTGGATCTCATATTTTTTCTTTTTTTGAATTTTTAGGTGCTTTGTAGTTGCTTCAATACTAGTTGGTTCTAGATTAGTTTTTATTGCATTGGATTTATGGGGTGTGCTTCCATACCACCCACTTATTGTAAATAGTGTACTCTTATTTTTTGTATTAATAATATCAAGTCACTTTCAACAAAAAATATAGTGATAGTTGCAAGGCATGTGTATTCCAAAACACTTCTTAAAGTCTCGTTGCTCGTGGTTTTCTTCGGTGCATGTAAAAATTGACTAAATTATAAAAAATGGTGAGTTATTTGATCCCTTAAACATAGGAAAAGTATAAATCATTGACATTGCATCCAAATCAAATGGTCCCCTAAACGAACATAATAAACGTTTTGAATTGGTTTTTTACCTAGTTAAATATGTTTGTTTATCTTCAACCTATTAGTTATTCATATGGTTTCACCTTCACCTTTATACTTTGTACAAGGGAATATGCATCATCAAACCAAATATTTCCAAAAAGGTCATCAAGCTTAATACATAAATAATCATATTTTTATAACTCCTACCTTTGCAATAATTTTACTTGGTTATAAATATAGATTTTATTATTTATTAATTAAATTTTAAAGGGTTATATTAATATTATATATATATATATATATATATATATATATATATATATATATATATATATATATATTTTTTTTTTTTTTTGAATTTACATGGTGGAATCGGTAGTCGCCACGAATCCGGGTAGGCTGTCCAGCTTTTTATGGCCACCATAGTATTCTGCGTTGTCCGTCCCAGAAGCCGCCACACAAATCTTCACGCAGTCCGCCACTATAACCACCATGCCACAATCATTTTAAACCTTTTATGTCGCTAAAAGCACAAGGAAAGGAACAAGCGTTTAGTCCGGCGAGGCCCGAGATTTGAACCTTGGACCTCCGCCACCCTTATGGGGTTTGGATGAACCAATTGGTCTACAGCTCGGACCTCATATTAATATTATTTTAAAATATAGTATTTTTATTTAAATAAAAAATTGATTGTTAAAATAAATAAAGTTTAAGCTAAGGAAAAGTGTAAGCATGAAGTAAGTATCAATCTCAAAGTTTTAGTTTTAAATTTTTGGAGAATTTAAAAAATAAAGGATTTATATAAATAAATAATAAGGGGCAAGAAAAAAACAAAGAAAAGAAAAGAAAAAATTTCAATTAAAGAACCTTTAATCAGAATTAAGCATGTTCTATTTGGGAAAGTAATACTTCATTAATTAAAAATAAAAAGAATAATGAATTTATGTCAACTTCTATCAAAATGAGGAAACATATTTTTTTTATTAGATAGAAAAACATAGGATTTTGAAAGGATCCTTAACCTTTTATAATAAGATACATAATAGAAATAAAAAATGAATCAAGAGGAGAACAACCCCAAGATATACAACAAAAAAGCCACAAATAGGTAAAAGGAAGAAATGGCCTTCAACAAAAAGCAAGAGGGAGCACCTTGTTAACCAGTGACTAAGACATATCAAAATTCAAAACTAGAACATATATTACTAAGTATGAGATGATGGAGAATGATATAATGGTTTTAGAAAATAAAATATTAATATGTATGTTTATTGGACATTGGTAGGGTTTCTCAAAGATGCAAAAGTGGGTTAATTGAAAGTGCATATAAAGTTTAAATTATTTAATGACTATCCTTTTAAAGGGATTTTTTTCTATTTTTAATCTAATTAAAAAAATTAAGGATAAAACACTAGGTGGTGTCCCATGGTGTAGAGGAAGAGTGACACATATTTAAGGCCATGGAGTGAGTATTGTCTTATGATGACAAACAATATGAAAATGCTTCTACTATGGGTTAGAATTTTAGACTACCATATCATAAAAACTAAAGATATTTGAGGACTATTGATATTATTCGAGGGAATTCATCCAAGAGGGATAAACTATTGAGGAGTGAAATTATGCTATGTATACCTCAATATGTGTTGCCATGCATATTTTAAAACCAATTAAAATTGAATCTAAACAAAGAGAATGAGATCACTACGTGGAATATAAAAATATTAGATTTTTATGTCACAAATGCTTTGAAACTAAACACATGGAAAGGAATTTTTAAAGTGAAAATGTTTGAGAATTAACCAAAAAAACAATTTATGATACAAACTCAAATATGAATTAAGGGGACCATATTGCAAGATAATATGGATTACATCAAGGGTTTTCTAGTCCTAAAAATGTCACAAAGAAATCCCCTTCACCTCATCTAATGACAAGTCCATCATTATAGTCCATTCAAATCAACAATTTGATGAACTATAAAGGATGCATACGATGAGGAACTGCAATGGTTCAAATATAAAAGAAATTACACTTGTGAAGGAAGATACATTACCAATTTTTAATGTCAAAGGTAAAAGAGAATAAGTTTGATCTAGGTAAATCATTCTCAATCATGGACTATTATAGATGCATTAGATGAGAATCTAAAATATCTAATTTCAAATATAAAAGAAATTAAACTTTTCAAGGAATATGCATTATCAATTTTCAATGAGGAGAAGGCACAAGAGAATAAGTTTGATCTAGGTAAATCATTCCCAATCTACATAAATAGTATAAAACCATCTCTTTGCAATAAAAATAAAATTACTAGAAATATTGAAAGTTAGAGATTTTAGCATAGCATGAGAAAGTAAGGACTATTAAGGTTACATCTTTCAATTTAAGGTTTTAAAAAAATTAGGTATTTTCAAGTTTATATGTTGCACTTTTAGTTCTCCATGATAATGTAATTCTATAAATGATAAGTTAAATTACAATATTGTGGATAATTATAAGAGATTAATCATGATGAGACCACTAATTAGAATGGAAAAATGAGAAGAAAACCCTCTAAGCAAGAATAAATAGTATATTATGTATATTGGGAAACATCATGTGATAGAAATATTGAATAAGTATTTGATGTATAATAGTTAGTTGTAATAAAGTAATACAATCCCTTGATACATTATGTTGCAAATATGATTTCTTCCAAATAGATACACTATTGTATAATGAAGAAATGTATGAAGGATAATGCATTTTCTAGGATGTTCAAAAGATTAAATATCTAAAAGGAAGATGAAGATATTGAATATAAAACCTTTTGATAATGTATTTAAAAGAAATGAAGAAATTAAACCCAAAATCAATCATTTATAATAGCGAATGAAAATCAATTAATGGATAAATATTATTTTATATAAAAAGAGTAATTACTTTATGATTATTACATGAGAGATCAACTCGACAAGACTATAGAGTAATAGATATTTTTGTAGGTTACAAAGGAGTACGCCTAAATTTCATTACCATATCTTAGTCCTAGATTATAAGTACTCATCCTAATATAATTTTAAATTAGTATAGCCTACTATTTTTACCATGTATTATAGGTATTTTTTAAAGTTATTTTATGTACTTATTTTATTTCTATGTTTTCTACAAAATAAGTATTTTTTTTCAATGACTTTATAAACCTTACCATTTATGAGCTTGCTTTTGTTTTTAATGTGAAATTGAATGGCATTGGAACTCTAATATATATATATATATATATATATATATATATATATATATATATATATATATATATATTATTTTTTTTTTTCCAATCTTCCATTGTAGTAAAAATGATAATAGAGATCATAATAGCAATGCCTCATGCATGAGATAAATATCATGGTTTTCTCATCAAAATAATTAAAAAATAAAATTTTCCTAATCAAGAACAAAGTTTCTTGAAACTTCAAGTAGGGTACACCTAGAATATTTTTTAGCATATGTTAAAGCAAAAACAAAATTATCTATGTTAAATGATAGTATATGTTCATTAATTAGAATAACCAATATGACTAAAGTAAAAAGGAGACAAAGGTATATAATGATCATATTTGTGATCAATTAACTAATTGTTCATAGCAAGGTTTTCACCCATATCTCTCTCTCAACCACCCCCTCTTAAATTTGATTTAGTCATACCTTAAATTTACCAATATTTCATTTCTAAAATATCTTATTTTAATTACCTAATATGGACCCATGTGGTATGGTATTGGGTATAATATGGACTCATGGTGGATTATCCTAACATACAACAAAAGAATAGTCATATTCCACTTTAAAATATAAGTGGATATGGATAAATAAAGGTTATAGAAATACCAAATTTTTGTACTAGTACTAAGCTAGGTTTTTTGTCTCATTGAATCAAAAATATTTCAACACTAAATGAAATAACTATTAAAGAATAAAAACAGATTATAAATGAAGCAATCAATTATTATAGATATTATATCAAAATTTGGGGAGGTCAAGGAGGATTAAGTGAAAATTTGTAAAGTATTTTTTCAACCATCATAGATAGATAAAAGGATATTCTTATTATAAATATTTAAATCGAAAATTTACAATAGGTAGTTTATGTTTCTAACTTAACAAGACACCTAGTCTTGATGGATTTACTAAAATTTTCCTTTATTAAATTTAAAATATGCTAGAGAATGTGAAGTTGATTGTGATTGAAGAGGATATAAAAAATAATGGTATAGCAAGTGAAATCAATATTGTTTTTATTACATTAGTTCCTAAGAAATATGAGACCAAATATTTTGATTATTTTTCTATTTTCATAATGCCTTTTTTTTCGATTAGTAAGAGGGGTTTTGAAAGGTTCTCGTAACCTTTTACAAAAAATTTCTAGTTAGGAAAAATTCTCCCAACCATCAGAAACAAAAAGGAGGCACCTTCTTCAGAAACAAGAAGAGACAAAAATAGATAGAGAAGCCCTCGTAGGGGTAAAATAGGAAGCCTCAATAGATAATAAAAGAAGCCCTCGCAGGGGCAACATGAAATGGAAAAGAAACCACAAGATATTATAGCCAGTACTTGTACTCCTCTAGAAGGGCATCTGCTCATGTGTCTGGGGAGGCAACAATTAGCTCCAGTGTGTCATCTTCCAAGTGATAAAAATCCCATAGGTGGTAATCAGTGAATGTGATGTGATTACAATATCTCCACATATGGCTTGCAAAGACAATCTCCATGTTGAACCACAAGCTCCACGTACCTCGAGCATTCATTCTATCAAGGTGAAGCCACTCATGAGAATAGATGGTAGAAATAGAATCTCTAAACTTAGAAAAATCCCACAGACCAATGAAACCTCCAAACATAACTTCTAGAATCGCTATCCAATTAGAGGTGGAATCCTTGGATTGAGACACCTGTGAAGTCTTAATTGGAGCATATTTTGGCATGGGAGAAAAATTCCACCATTTGTTTGAAGGAAACAAATTAGGCAAGAAAGTGACCCACAACATGGAGAAGATGCATCTAACCAAGAAACCTGAACTTTGAGAGAGCTCACAAAAAGGAAATAGGTATGGGATTACCATCAACCAAGGGTGGGGAGGAGAACTTTCATTCCAAATGGTGAGGTTAGGCAAAGAAACCCCCAAGTTAGCTAGAAATTCAACAACTTGGTTTCCTTCCCTAAAGACATGTTGGATAGTGACATTAGGGGAAGAGCTCAGAAAAAACTTTGCCTTGGAGATTAAACTAGAGATGTTCCAGGATGTTGATTGGGTGCCTACAATGCTTCTAATAATGTTCATAGAGTCACCTTCAACAATAAGGTTAGGGAAATTTATTTTGGATAGGAGAGACAAACCTTGGAAGAGGGCTCGAGCTTCAGCAAAATGGTTGGTTTGGATGCCAATATTTTCTGCAAAGGCCAACAATATCTTCCCTGTATGATCTCGAAAGATACCTCCTACTCCAGTCGGTCCTGGGTTGCCCTTGGCAACACCATCAAAATTATACTTGATCCATCCCAAAGGTGGAGGAGACCACTTGATAAGTGATCGATCAACCATAGAAGAGGGAGGGGAAATATTATAGGAAGGGAGCTGGAGGGACTTGGCTAACCGAGCTTCACTCGAGGACTCTGGCCACCCATATTCCTAAGCAATAGAGAGATTTTTAGCTACCGCATGGATAACTCTGGAAAGAACATAGTTGGAATCATGGATGGAGTTATTGAAGGCTCTAGAATTTTATTCATGCCAAACTTCCCATAGGAAATGGGGAAGACAGAAGGTCCAAAAGGTTTTGACATGGAAGCTCTTAAAGGGATTAGGCCACTGTAAACAGAGGTCATTCAGAGAAAAGGGAGGAACCTAGGCAATACCCATAGAGGAAAATAATGAGCAAAGAACTTTGAGGGAGAAAGGATAGGAGAGGAAAATATGTTGGGTGGATTCACACTCCTGCTTGCAAAGGTAACAACAATTAGGAATGGGGAGCCCTCAAATCTGGAGATTTGGAATGGAGAGGATTTTGTCCTGAACAACAAGCCAAAAGAAAAAATAGACTTTGGGAATGAGGTGCTTCTTCCAAATGATCTTAGAAGGGAACCATGGTTGACCAAGGTTTTCATTAAGGAAATAGGTAGATTTGACAAAGAAAAGCCCATTCTCACTGGGTGCCCACAGGAGCTTATCTTCAACCGAACAACTGGGAATAACACAAAGATGCAACATGTTAGATAAAATAAGATTAGCTCTTTTTTTGTCCTCATTCAGATCACCATGAGGAAGGGTTTTCCAGCACTTCCTATCAAAGTCAATAAAATTGCAAACCTATGTACCAAACAACATATCAGTCATGGGTTTGAGGCATATCAGATCAAGATGGTTCTGAAGAGGGTTGTTACCCAACCACTTGTCCTCCCAAAAGCTTATCTTCTAGCCATCACCAAGTTTCCAATGGATTCCTTTGTTGATGATCTCCCTCATACACAAGATGGAATTCTAGGTGGTAGAACCTTGAATAGGTGAAGGATCATCCAAAAAATTTGGTTGATGCTAGAGGTATTTAGCCTTGATGATATCAACCCACAATGACTTTTCATTTTGAAGGATCCACCATCCTTGCTTGGCAATGAGGGCTAGGTTCATCTGTCTGACCTTCCTGAGCCCGATACCACCATATTATTTCTTTGAGCAGACCTGGTCCCACGCAACCAAATGGAATCTCTATTTGTGTTCTGAGCCTGACCAAAGAAAATTCCTCTGGAGTTGTTCAATCTTGTTACAAAATTCAACCAGAATGTAAAATATGGACAAAAATAAAATAGGGATGCTCTAGAGAGTGGCTTTGACTAAGGTGACCTTTCTCACCTGACTAAGGAGCCCTCCTTTCCATCCTACCAATTTTTTGTGAATTCTCTCAATGAGTGGAAACCAAAGAGATTTTTTGGTAGAACCAACAAAAAGTGGAAAACCTAGGTAGGTAGCAGGAAGGTCAGCAATGGTACAACCAAGGATATTAGCTATGTTGGTTTACCATCTAGGGGGTGTATTGAGAAAATATAGTTTACTTTTGGAGAAGTTGACTTTTTGGCTAGCAATAAACTCAAAGGAGAGAAGAATGGACTTGATGATTTTGGCTTGGGGAACAGAGGTATGAGTGGCTAGAATAGTGTCATCCATAAACTGTTGGTGGGATATGGGCATGAGAGATGAGGTAGGTTTAATGCTAAATATTTCTCCTTTGGAATAGGAAGATCATAGAGTTCTCCCTAGGGCTTCCACCACAATGATAAATAGAAAAGGGGACAAAGGGTCACCCTATCTCAGACCTTTGGTACTTTGGAAATAACCAATAGTAGAGCCATTGACTAAGATAGAGAAGTTGGCTCCTGAGATGCATGCCTTGACTAGGTTGATCCAATCAGGATGGAAACCAAATCTGGACAAGACAGAGAAGAGGAAACTCCAAGACACTCTATCAAAAGCCTTGTTCATGTCCAATTTGAGGAAAAGGTCAGATTTACCACTTTTAGAAATAGAATGTATAAGCTCATGGATTGTAATTATGTTGTCAGTAATTAGCCTCCCTGGAATAGAACTACCTTGATAGGAATCGATGATGAAAGGGAGAATAGGTTTCAACCTCATGGTAATCACTTTGGTGAGGATTTTATAAAAAATATTGCATAGACTGATTGGGAAGGAAATCAGATAAAGATTTGGCATTATTGGACTTAGGGATGAGGGCCAAAAAGGTGGAGTTTACATCTTTAGGAATGTTCTTAGTCTATTGCATTTGTTGGATAGCTAAAATGATGTCAAGCCCCACAATGTCCCAATATTTTTAAAAGAAAATTGGGGGAAAACCATCTGGGCTTGGAGCCTTCCCACCTTGCATTGAAAAAATTATATTACAGATTTCCTTAATGGAAAATGGTTTAAGCAAATAATTGTTATGCTCCTGGGATACCAACCTAGGGATATTGTTTAGGAGGGTCTCTGACATTTGCATATTGCACTCTAGACTAGGTCCAAGCAGATCTTCAAAGAAAGCCACTACCTCATCTCTGATATCTATAATTTTTGAAATAATGGTCCCATCAACTCTGGTGAGTTCCTTGATCTTGTTAGAGCCCCTGTGCCTCATTGTGGTGGCATGGAAAAATTTAGTATTAGAGTCTCCTTCTTTCAACTAGGTAACTCTGGACTTCTACTTCCAAAAAACTTCTTCACTTTTAAGAATATTGTGGTATTCAGATAGAAGCTTCCTTTCAACCTCAATAATATTTGTGTCCAATTCTCCCTGTTGGGCAAGAAGCTCAATGTTTGTGAGTTGGGATTGGATATTCTATTTTCTAGAAAAAATATTTCCAAAAATATCTCTATTCCACTTCTTGAGTTGTGCTTTCATAAAATAGAGCTTATTGCTGACCCGAGAGGCTAGGGACCTAGAAAATTGCAAGACCACCAATTTGCAATGAGTGCCTTGAGATCCGGATCTTGAAGCCACATAGCCTCAAATCTGAAAGGGGATTTGAATGGGGAGACCTAGAATGAACAATCAAGGAGAAGGGGGTTGTGATCAGATCCTATTCGGGGTAGAGAATGAAGGATAACATCTCCAAAGGGATATATGCCATTAATGGATATTAGGAATCTATCAAGCCTTATTTGAATAAGTTGGTCACCCTTTCTACGATTGCTCTAGGTGAATTTTGGACCTTTGAGTTGGATATCCATGAGTTCGTTCTCATCCACAAATGAAGCAAAATCTTCATAGGAATTAACTATTATTTTAGAGCCTCCTTTCTTATCAGTGGGGAATAAGGGAGAATTAAAATCTCCAGCCAACATCCAAACCTCATTGGAAAAAACCTCTCTCATCTGACTAAGATTGTTCTAGAGATGAAATCTCCTAGATGGGGAGTTTGGAGCATAAATATTTGATAAAACCCATCTACAATGGTAGTCCTTACTGAAGAACAAGATGTTCATGTAGTTTTCTGCCATAGATAGGAGTCTACCTTCAACAAAATTTGGATCCCACAAACATAACAACCCTCTAGAGGCTCCATTGGTAGGGCTTATGAGGAATTCATAGTTTTTCCATATGTATTTGGAAATACGTGAAGCATTTTGGGTATCCAATTTGGATTCTTGCAAGAGGAAAATGGTTGGTTTTAGGTCTTTCCTCATGGACTTAACCAAATGTTGTTTGTTGTGTCCATTGAGGCCTCTCACATTCCATGAGAGGATCTTCATTTGGAAATTCTGGAAGAAGACATTTTCCCTCTTCCTTGTGAAGAGGGGAATTTGGATCAGGTATCATTTTCAAGTGGATCTGAAAGAAGGTTTATCTTGGAGGAGAGACTCAAAGTGAGTTGAGTTCTATTGGCAATGTCCTTAGAACATTCTCTATTTTTGATGAGCTGAGAGGAAGGATGACCTCGTTTCTTCTCTAAACCGACATCAACATGGAGCCTTTTTTAATTTCTGGTGAAGGGGGGGCTCGGGAAAAAATATTGCTGGGAAGATTTTTACATGGGGAAGGGCCGAGAAGGCCTTTAGGGGAAGGAGGGCTCTATGGAGGAGGGATTTGAGGAGCAACATTCTCAATAGAAGGAGGAACCTCAGGAATAGATAAAGAAGAAGAAGGATTAGAAATAGAAGCTAGAGGGCATACCTTAAAGGAGGATGATATATCGACTTGAGCCAGGGGAACATCTTGGAGAGCTTGATCTATAGAGGATGGAGCATTCAGAGGATCCCCCAACAAAATTTGAGCAATGAATGATAAATATTTGACCATATCATTCAAAGCCTCCCTTGATGGACCTTGAGAAGGAATCTCTTAATTTGAAATAACTTCAGTACTAGAAGGAGGGGGCCTGGAGCCCACCAAAGAAGAAGATTTAGATTGATTATGGGAATGTTGTTGCTACTAGAACCTTTCTCTTAAAGGTTTTTTGGTGGAAGGCACCTTAGAAACCTTAGACATCCAATACTAAGAGTTGAGGTGACCTTGCTTGGAGCACTTAGAATAGAAGGTTGGCTTGTTCTCATATTCTATGATCTGAGTCCTAGAGATCTCATCTAAAATCAGCTCGATGGAAGAAGGAAGAGAGGAATCGAGGTTAGCATTGATGCACATGCAGGCGTGGATGATGCAGATCTTAGCTTTGGTAGGTGGATCAAGATCGATGAATTCACCAGTATCCCAAGCAATCCCCCATAAAATATCCTCATCCCAAAAATGGAGAGGAAGGCCTAGAAGGCAAACCCAAATCGGAGCTAGGTTGATATTTTGAGTCTCTGGGTCAAAATCCACACTCCATTTCCTAAGAAAAATCCCTCTTCAATCGTAGAACCATGGTCCACCTGATAGGATTCTACTTGAATCAATGGGGTTATTCAAATGGATGAGAAAAAACCCCCTAGGAAAGGCAACCAGGTCCATGGATCCTTGAGGGCACCAATGGGTAATGGCCCATTTATAGATCGACTCCATGTCAGGGTGAGGCCCTAAAAATTTCCCCACAAGAGAATGAGAATCTTGGTCCATGAGGGAGGATACAAGCTTCGATGGAATTCGAAGGGCACCTTGAGAAGGGTGCAGATCAACCTTGGGGTGAGGGGGAGGCCTAGAAGAAACTATATTTTTGAAAAGGGCTGCAAAGGAGCAGGAAGAGAAAACATGCTTGGATCCATTTTGACCTTGTGATGTGTCAACAACTGAAGTTAGATTTCTCCCTCCACCTTGCTCTAAGGGACCCCCACCTCCATCAAGGATCATAGGTTTACTCCCGACACACACATCATGTGTGTCATCACCATCACCATCGCTCGCACTCGCCATCACACTGTGATTCTTGTCCTACAATATAAAAAATATATAATTTTTTTTTTTGAAAAACCCTCTCACACTATTGCATATATTTTTTATAGAAACCCTTTGATGCTGCTACCTAGATTTTTCCACTAAAACCCTCTAACACTGCTGCTCATTTTTTTCCCATGAAAATACTCTTAGGTTTTTCCATAAAACCCTTTGATGCCACTACTTATATTTTTATTTAGATCAGCTATTGATTATTTTAAAAATTTCCACAAAAATCCTCTTACACCGCTACTCAAATTTTCCCACAAAACCCTTTGATGTTATTCTTAATTTTTCCACAAAAACCCTCTTATGCTACTTGTTGTGGCTGATCCACAACACACCCCAAAATTGGGGACCCACCTTTTTTGCAGGCTTGCAGAGAAAATCTCAGTGACCCAAATGCTAAAAATGAAGAAAAGAGGCAAAAAAATGCACAAGTGTAGAAAGTGTCGCGAAATCGCGACATGTCGCTCCATCGCTGCTAAAAAATGAAAGGTGTCACGAAATCGCGACATGTTGAGCCGTCGTAGTCGAAAATGAAAAGGTGTCACGAAATCGTGACATGTTGCTCCGTCGCGGCCGAAAGAGGAGAGAGAAAGGCAAATGGAAAGGCGTAGCGAAATCACGACATGTCACAAAATCGTGGGTCAAACCGGTCAAACAGAACGAAGCAGAAAGGCGTAGCGATATCGCGACAAAAATCAGCAAAGGTGCATGAAGCGCAAAATGGTCACGAAATCGTGACAGAATCGATCGAAAGGCATGAAGAGCAAAAAATGGTCGCGAAATCATGACAGAAAGCAAAGGGGGGATGAAGAGAAAGGGCATCGCGAAATCGTGACAGGTCGCGGTTTCGCGGCTCCGAAGCAGTGAAGTAGTACGGATGGAGATAGCGTAGCGATTTCACGATGAAAAGTTGGCAAGTGTACGACAGAGAAAAATGGTCGCGAAATCACGACAGCATTGAGCGCAAAGGAGTGCAGAGTAAAATGGTCATGAAATCATGACAGATTGAGGCCGAAGATGGAGATCAAAACGGTAGCGAAATCATGATAGGTTGCGGCGAGAAGGCCCGAAATAGAAAATGGTCGCGAAATCGCGATAGGTTGCGGCCGAAGAGTACGGAGATCAAAACGGTAGCAAAATCGTGACAGATTGCGGCAAGAGGGCCCGAAGGAGAAAATGGTCACGAAATCGTGACGAGTTGCGGCCGAAGCGTATGGAGAATGAAAGCGTCGCGATATCGCGACATGTCGCGATTTCGCGACATGTCGCGTTTTCGCTGTGTAAGTGAAGGAGCAAGGCCGCGGGCTATTTTTGGTCACGATTTTCATGGGACCATTATGGAACATGCAAAAACGCATCGAACACGTGGCGCAAGGGCATGAGGTTTATGATAACGCTTCAGAGCGACGGTTACAATACGTAGACAGGACCAAACGTTTCAAATTCGAGCGAAAGGTCAAAGCATCAAAGAAGCGGGAAAATGAAACGAAGCGTTCTAGGAGGTGAAACGAAACGACGCAGGTGAACCGAAGAGCCGTGCCAGACAGTATAAAATTGGAAGCACAGATTGAATAGGGGGTCGAAAACCGCTGCGAGCAGAGTTGCAGTGCCTAAGGCGAGATGCCATTCTGGGCCTGCTTGGGGCTGTGTTCCTTCCTTTTTCTGGTTTTGAGAAAACCAGAGATGCTGCCATTGTAACTTGACATATTATTAATGCAGAGTGTTCAAAAATTTGCATCTTGTTGGCAAGAAAGAAGGAGATCTTCTGTGCATGCATGGTTTAATGTTTATCATTCCCCTTTTCAGATTTCTAGGCTTATAGATGAAGTTTAATGCAAGTTCTCTTGGTTGCATCATGCGAATGTCTGAAATCTGAAAATTTATTTCAAACCCTAGGAACCAGCACTTAACTTATCTGGATTGTGCGTGTTTGCAGGTCCAATAGGTTAGGTTGCATGCATGGAAACCTCACATCTTCGGTTTTTCCAGGACGGGATAGCATCAAACTGAATGCAATTTTAAATTTCTTTTCTTTTGCATTTTATTTTTCTTTTTGCTGCATTTTATTTTCAGAAGTTCCAATTTTATTTACAGGCATTAAAATAAAATAAAAAAATTAAAAAACTCCAAAATCCATAAATAATTCCTTCATGCTATTGCATTTCATCAATTTACATTTTGAAGTTACAGCATGGTCATTTGAGGATCAAATCACATTTACTTTATCAGGGTTCAATGAACAATCATTAAATTTCACAGTAAAATAAACCACAGTGCCCCTTGTTTTCAGTTACTTGCAACCACTAAGGTGTTCCAAGCATTTTAATTAAATATCTTTATTTGATATTATTAATACACAGATGCAAAATGCTAGCATAACAGGAACCTTGGAGAAATTGTTTCTTTGCAAGCAGAGGATTTAGAACCCAAATCCTATCGGAGAGTGTGTTTTCACAATCGGGTGAAAATACCACTCAACAGATTGGCGCTAGAAGGAGGGCATGTTAAAGGGTTTATTTTATCGTGATTTTAGATGCTACGGGTTTTTAATTGTTTAAGAGCTTTACATTGCTAAATATTTCAAGTCCATTTTATTAGCATATACGGCCTCTAACACCACTCAACAGATTGGTGCTGGAGGGCCGAACGGGTTTATTTTAGTGTTATTTAAATTTAAATTTTTATGCTTTAATTCTCTAACACTCAGCAAATTGTAAAAAGGACGGCTCGAATTTATTTACTTGTTCTATTTTAATTCGGGTATGTCGTATATTATTATAACACTTTTCTGATTGTTCATTCAAAAATATGTGATTTGATTTAATTTAGAAAATTTTGGTCTCATGCAATTACTTTTCATTTGATTTTAATGAATACATCTCTTGGTTGATGCTAACTTGATTTTTTTTTAAATTGCAGGTTGAATATTCAACAGATTTGGTTCTGAAATTACATTTTACAGTTTCACTAATGGCAACACTTGAAGAGCAAATGGTATCCCTGAGAGCTGAAATAACGTCTCTAAGAGAGAGAATGGTATCAATGATAGAGGATTATTATGAGGGTTTACATGTGATACCCTATCATATTCCTACAATGTTATTGGATTTTTTACGGTGTTTTAATCAAGAGGTGCCACTAGGATACTTGCAAAAACTGCATGTTTACAAGGATGCATTATGTAAATTCCAGATTTTTTATGAGGAGGTAGCTTGTAAGTTATTTGCATACATTTTGGATGATAGACCATTCTTTTGGTATAGCCAACTACCCATGGAGGTTAGGACTTCTTGGATACAACTAGAAGCAGCCTATCTTAATCATTTTGGTAATCGAGTCGACTTAGAAATATTGAAAAATCAGTTTACCTCCATATGTAAAGAGTCTAATGAATCCTTGAGTCAATTCAATGGAAGATTTCGGGAGTTGCACTCCCAAATGTGGGAAAATTTTAACACATTAGAAGAAGAAGCCATGGAAGTATACCTAGGAGCCATACACCCCACACTTGCTTCACTCATTGAGGAAAAGCTGAGTGGTTTGTCCCTAGAGAGAATCCATGAGGTCTTAGAAGAGATAGAACGGCAAGGTCTTGAAGAAGAAAAGGCACAACATGTTCACATGAGAGATTGTTCTTTTGATGCCAACCTACACCAACCATCAAACATAGCACCCTCCACTCCAATGATACCTAAGGTAAATGATCAAGGGGATGAATTTGAATACCCAAATTTTATGACCACCTTAGATGTAGTCCAAGAGGAGGTGCAAATTGCTAAGACAACATCCACTAGTGAGGATCATGTAGAGATACATGATTATCTAGATGAAGGGGTTCTAAATTCAACAATGTTTGATATATGTGAATGGATGGAACCCACCATAGAATTGAATGAAATGGTTGAAAGTGAAATGGAAGGAAAATCAATAAATAAATTTGAAGATATGATAGAATTTCACCACTTGTTCTTGGAAGATACTATTGATGAGACGTGTAAAATTAAAGATCAAGAAATTCTTCACCCTCCAAATTATGATAATGAATCATGGGTTACTAATTTGGACAATGATAGCCTTATAAATTTGAATTCAAGAAATAACCCACTTTTGGAAATAATTGAACCATCTAAGGAAGGTGAAGATGAATTTGATGAGAAGCACATTGATGAATTGGAAGATGTTGAAGAAATAGTTGAACGTCACCACTTGATTTTGAAAGATGATTATTATGATGCTTGGAAGAAGTGGGAAGACTTCACTCATTCCAAAACTACTAATGAAACTTGTGTGCCAATTGATATACAGGACAACATAATTGCCTACTCAAAGGAAGATATTACAACTCCTGTACAATTTGAGGATGTTTTGGAAGAGGGTTTCAAATCTCATCAAATTTTGGAAGATTATAACCATCTTATTGCCAAGGACAAAGAAGAAAAAGAATTTATGAATGAATCAAGAGATCATGTCACAAACATCATGGATTTTCATTCTATGGATTTGGATGACGATTTTTACAATGGTTGGGGGAGATATGATGATGCATTCTTTTCTCACATCCCTATAGATAAAACTCATATTTCACTTGATATGCAGGATGTTGAACCTTCTACATCATACGAAGATCTCATATTCACAAGATTTGAAAAGGGGACAAAATTTGATCATGTTGAATATAAATTCATTGAAAGTGTGGATGCAAGTTTGCATGATGATTTGGAGGATTCAAATGAAGAGATACCATGGATAGTGAACAAAGAATTAGAACCAAATGATAAAGAGATGGATCAATTGGAAGCAACTCAAATAAGTGATCATCAAAGCAGATTACTTGGACATACACTTTGACCAAGAGTGTTTGAGGATTGAAAAGGATGACCATATTTTGAATTTAAATAATTTGAATGGTGAAATGTCATTAAAGGTAAATGAAAAACAAGGTATAATTTTTAATCACACCTTTAATAACATTGTTTTAATGAATGGAAAAGAGGTTGATGCACTTGAATTGTTAAACAAAATTCATCAACAATTATTAATTGAATCTAGGATAAAAACTTTTAATGATCCTAATTTAGTAAATATCCTAGATGCTTGTAAATTGTTACACAAATTTGATTGGCCTACAAATTTGGAAAATGATTTGGCTTTGAAATTTGTAGAAATAGGCTCTTACTTACAAAATTGCATATTTGAAAAGAATAGCCTAATTCTAAATCAAGGAGGGAATTATGAAGTTTACATTTTAAAGAATAGACAAGATAAAATTGAAAATCATTTATTGTCTAATCATTTTAGTAATTTGATGCTTACCTATGGGAGTATTATTGGAACTAAATCAAATTGGTATGGTGAGCATGGCAAGTGGAAATTTGTTGCATTGTTTGGTCTAGTCCTGTTTGTGTTGGATTCCCACAACATTTGGCATGCATATCATGTTATATTTTTGTTGAAATGTTCTAATCATGTTTGGGATCCAGGAAAGTGATAAGCTAAGCTTTGCATCATCTTGTATTATAGTGTACATTTGTATATAAATTTTGGTTTTTGGTTTTTGGTTTGTGTTTTCAAATTTTCATTTTTGGGATTGCAGTTTGGTTTTGGATTGAATAAGTTTTAATTTAAAGTTGTGTGTTTATTTGACATTTTTGTTTGTTTATATATAAAAAAAAAAAAATGATGAAAAAGTTGCCTTGAGATGCTAACTTATGTTCTAGATCGGGAGAATATGAAACATTGGAATTGTCTTGTAAAAGCTCCACAAGTAACACAAACAGTTTAATAGTATCGTTTGAAACTTGTGATGCATGAAGTAGTCAGTTTTATATAGCAATATTTCATCTGCAATTCAAAAGACAATGCATTCATATTACATCTCACTTTGCACATACATGCCATCGTAGTTGCAAGTGCATTTCAAATACAAATCATTAAAGTATGTCAAATCCTCTTAGGGTTGTGTTATAACATAAATATAAGAAAAATCCTAAGGTTGGAAACTGAGTCTTGAGATATCTTGAACCAAGCACGTCTTATACATTAAAAAGGATCTTGAGCAAAATGATCAAAACCTAACTTGGAAGGAAAGGTTGGGCGAAAGAAGTATTTCAGGTCTATCCTATTATGCAACATGATCCTTAAAACAGTGGTTTTGACCACTTCCATAGAGCTTAAAGCCTAAAATCAGAGTAGTAAGGATAGGGTTAAATCCTCATCGAACTTAGGTTGAGGATCCAACTCCCCAAAGCTTTGATTTGACCTACATGGAGTAGTAAGGATAGGGCATAAATTCTCATCTCGCTTAGGTTGAGAATCCGATTCCCCAAAGCTCCTATGTCTCATTTCATAATAAATCTTGGATTGGAAGGATCGTACTATTTGTCCTCTGCAAAGGATGGGTAGTCATCCCCAAGGTCTAAGCAACAAAATTAATATTTTCCATTTACATCTAAAGTTTGGATTGGAAGGATCGTACTACATGTCCCTAACAAGGATGGGTAGTCATCCCTAAGGTCCAAGAAGTAAAAAATAAATTTTTCCCATCTCATATTTATATTGGATTGGAAGGATCGTACTACTTGTCCTCTGCAAAGGATGGGTAGTCATCCCTAAGGTCCAAAGAAATGAAGATAAGTCTTGGATTGTGGGGTTAAGTGTGCCCATGCAAGGCAACATGTCTTGTCTAAAAAACAAGACCACTGATTGTTCAAAGGGTTAGACTAGCATGACCATTTCTTCCATAATTGGTTAAATTATTTTGCTCAAAGTGAGGTAATGAACTCTAAATCAGAATAGTAAGGATAGGGTTAAACTCCCATCTTGGTTAGGTTGGGAGTCTGATTCCCCAAAGTTCTGATTTCACATTCACTTGCACATGGGTTCAAGATAGTAGGGACTCATAACCAACTTTGGGATATAATAAAACAATTAATTAGTGGATCCTAAGAGGGTTTGGCAATCTTGAATGTTTGTGTATGATACTAGAAGGTCTATGTTTTTTATAAAAGCAAAATCTCCAAGCATATTTATTAGGTTACACAAATCATTCACAGTCTCATATATGCATTCATGTAAAACTGACAATGGAATGTTGATCAATTTCAAACGATAGGGAATGAAAACACATTGCACACACCGAGCTAATACTTGATGATTCTGATGATTCATGTACTTCTGATCTTTGGGCATTTGTTTATATTGCTTATGTGCTAACGCATGTTTTTCGAGTTTATATATGTTTCATATTGGGTTCTCACTAAAATGCTCAAGAGCATTTGACAGTAGAGTCGCCATTTGTTGTGGCTGATCCACAACACACCCCAAAATTGGGGACCCACCTTTTTTGCAGGCTTTCAGAGAAAATCTCAGTGACCCAGATGCTAAAAATGAAGAAAAGAGGCAAAAAAATGCACAAGTGTAGAAAGTGTCACGAAATCGCGACATGTCGCTCCATCGCTGCTAAAAAATGAAAGGTGTCACAAAATCACGACATGTTGAGCCGTCGTAGTCAAAAATGAAAAGGTGTTGCGAAATCGTGACATGTTGCTCCATCGCGGTCCAGAGAGGAGAGAGAAAATGCAAATGGAAAGGCGTAGCGAAATCGTGACATGTCACAAAATCATGGGTCAAACCGGTCAAATAGAACGAAGCAGAAAGGCGTAGCGATATCGCGACAAAAATCAGCAAAGGTGCATGAAGCGCAAAATGGTCGCGAAATCATGACAGAATCGACCGAAAGGCATGAAGAGCAAAAATGGTCACGAAATCATGACAGAAAGCAGCAAAGGGGGATGAAGAGAAAGGCGTCGCGAAATCGCGACAGGTCACGGTTTCGTGGCTCCGAAGCAGCGAAGTAGTACGGATGGAGATAGCGTAGCGATTTCATGACGAAAAGTTGGCAAGTGTATGACAGAGAAAAATGGTCGCGAAATCGCGATAGCATTGAGCGCAAAGGAGTGCAGAGTAAAATGGTCACGAAATCGTGATAGATTGAGGCGAAGCGTACGGAGATCAAAACGGTAGCGAAATCGTGACAGGTTGCGGCGAGAAGGCCCGAAACAGAAAATGGTCACGAAATCGCGACAGGTTGTGGCCAAAGAGTACGGAGATCAAAATGGTAGCGAAATCATGACAGGTTGCGGCAAGAGGGCCCGAAGGAGAAAATGGTCACGAAATCGCGACGAGTTGCGGCCGAAGCGTACAGAGAATGAAAGCGTCGCGATATCGCGACATGTCGCGATTTCGCGACATGTCGCGTTTTTGCTGTGTAAGTGAAGGAGCAAGGCCGCGGGCTATTTTTGGTCATGATTTTCATGGGACCGTTATGGAACATGCAAAAATGCATCGAACACATGGCGCAAGGGCATGAGGTTTATGATAACGCTTCAGAGCGACGGTTACAATACGCAGACAGGACCAAACGTTTCAAATTCGAGCGAAAGGTCAAAGCATCAAAGAAGCGAGAAAATGAAACGAAGCGTTCTGGGAGGTGAAACGAAATGACGTAGGTGAACCGAAGAGCCGTGCCAGACAGTATAAAATTGGAAGCGTAGATTGAACAGGGGTCGAAAACCGCTGCGGGCAGAGTTGCAGTGCCTAAGGCGAGATGCCATTCTGGGCCTGCTTGGGGCTGTGTTCCTTCCTTTTTTTGGTTTTGAGAAAACCAGAGATGCTGCCATTGTAACTTGACATATTATTAATGCAGAGTGTTCAGAAATTTGCATCTTGTTGGCAAGAAAGAAGGAGTTATTTTTTGCATGCATGTTTTAATGTTTATCTTTCCCTTTTTTAGATTTCTAGGCTTATAGATGAAGTTTAATGCAAGTTCTCTTGGTTGCTTCATGCGAATGTCTAAATCTGAAAATTTATGTCAAACCCTAGGAACCAGCACTTAACTTATCCGGATTGTGCGTGTTTGCAGGTTCAATAGGTTAGGTTGCATGCATGGAAACCTCACATCTTCGGTTTTGCCAGGACGGGATAGCATCAAACCGAATGCAATTTTAAATTTCTTTTCTTTTGCATTTTATTTTTCTTTTTGCTGCATTTTATTTTCAGAAGTTCCAATTTTATTTACAGGGCATTAAAATAAAATTAAAAAATTAAAAAACTCCAAAATCCATAAATAATTCCTTCATGCTATTGCATTTCATCAATTTACATTTTGAAGTTACAGCATGGTCATTTGAGGATCAAATCACATTTACTTTATCAGGGTTCAATGAACAATCATTAAATTTCATAGTAAAATAAACCACAGTGCCCCTTGTTTTCAATTACTTGCAACCACTAAGGTGTTCCAAGCATTTTAATTAAATATCTTTATTTGAGATTATTAATACACAGATGCAAAATGCTAGCATAACAGGAACCTTGGAGAAGTTGTTTAATTTCTTTGCAAGCAGAGGATTTAGAACCCAAATCCTATCGGAGAGTGTGTTTTCACAATCGGGTGAAAATACCACTCAACACTACTATTCAATTTTTTCCACAAATCCCTTGGATGTTGTTGCTCAGATGTTTTCCATAGAAACACTCTGACATTGTTGCTCAAAATTTTCCACAAAAATTCCCTTACATTATTGTTCAGTTATTTCCACAAAATACTCTTACGTTGTTGCTAAATTTTTCCACAAAACCCTTGGATGTTGCTGCTCATATTTTTTCCATAAAAACCATAAAACCTTCGAATGTCACTGCTCAGATATTTTCCATAGAAACCCTCTAACGATGCTGCTCAAATTTTTCCATGAAAATCCTCTTATATTACTCCTTATTTTTTCCCACAAATATTTTCCATGAAAATCCTCTTATGTCATTATCATTTTTGTAGTTAGTGTGATAAACCCCTATGACCAACACATAGGGTTGAGCAGTCCCCTCCCAACCATGGTCCCTCATAATACCGAGAGCTACACTTATCAATAGGGGAATAACACAACCATTTGGGTATCAATAGGGTGGGTACACAAGAAACGAAACCTTGTCTCGTTGGACATTTTGAGTCCTCTAAGTCAGAGTTGTCATTGATGTCACCTGATAGAGTTATCACTCATATCAAGGAATTCGGCAAGAAATAAAGTCGCCCAAGTCATCCAGGAAAAAGCTTCATCAATGCAAAAGTGAAAGGAAAAAGGCTCCATAATATTTTAATATTATTGGGAGCACAAGTTAAGTGATTGGTTTATAAAAACCCAAGATGGGTTATTGCAAAAGTTAAAAAGGAGGTTTAATAATTATTTATAAATCATTTAAATTCACAAGGAATTTAAATTTTATAAATTATACCAAGGTTGGGCATTAAGACAAGGTTCTAAGGTTTTATTAAACCTAAGGTTGGCTCTTTAAGACAAAGTTCTAAGGTTGATTTTAATTTATAATATTTAAATTTAAAATTAAATTTAAATTTATTATAAATTAAATCACGCCGACGTCGAATTCATTCGAAGCACCGACGTGATGCTAAGGAAGGCAAAAGGCATTATATAAATGCCAAACAAATTCATTTACCAAGAGTGCATGCGAAAGAGATTTCTGTTTTGAAAGCCTTACGATTTTCGTGAAGGTTAAAGCTGTGAAGATTTGGAAGCCCTAAGCGCAAAGGCCAGCGTGGCCTAGTGGTATGTTGGCTCGGTGCTAAGGAGGAGGTTCTGAGTTCGATTCGCGTGAGGTCCATTTTTTGGATTGCAAGGAAGAAGCGCTCTACGCGCTTGTTGTTTTTTGGAGGTTCGTTGTTCGAAGATATTGCATGGTGGACGTGCCCTTTTAGACACGTCACGACGTGTGGCCCAACGATGGCTTGGCTATGGCTAAGGCATTGGGAAGAAAATAGTCGGGGGATCGAATCCCACCGAGGGCAAGGCAAGTAAATTTAATTTTTGTTTAATATTTTAATTTCTGCCAAGGTTGCCTAAGGAGAAATAAGGTTATGGTATGCCCTAGGAAAGATAGAGATTTTTGCTGATTTTATTTTTGGAAGTATATCATATTATATATCATTGGAAAGCTATTTTTGAGAGCTACTTGTTTAGATTTCTTAGAGGGAGAAATAAGGTGTGTGCAAGAAGATATTTCTGGTTTTGTCAAGGAGTTCCAAAAGTAAGTTTGATTCATTCTTTTGAGGGTTTATTTCTTGCATAAGAGGGTATGGTGCATTTTTATTGAGTAGGAGTAATAAGGTGTTATTGAGATATTATTTTTATTATTGTGTTATTACTCATGACCTCTAACCCTTGTTGAGATTGGAAAAATAAAGTGTGTTGAGTGTGGCAGATTTAGTGGACAACTCATAAGGCATCAAAAAGGTATGGGCAATATTCTTCATTGACTTATGTGGGTGATTGATTTCTGAAAATATCTTTGGAGAGAAAAGGATTGATTGTGGTTGCCTTTTTGAGAGTTGTTGGTTTAATGCTTCAAGGTTTTCTGAATTGAGAGTTGTGATTAAACCTTGTTTATAAGCATTGTTGTTGAAGCCCATTGGTTGTGCAAAGAACTTGAACTTGAGTATCATTGTTATGTGAGATTTGTTGTTGAGCATTGTTGGAAATATTTTGAGTTGGTTGATACATGCTTGGACTAGGGTTTGTGAGAAAGGATTGATCCTTGAGGTGATTGGTTGAGTAGAGTTGATTGAGCCTAGTCAAGTGATTGTGTGAAGTGGTTGTTCAAGTTCCATGAAACAAACTATTCTATATTCTGATTTGAGTTGAGATTGAGATTTGAGAATAGAACATATTGAGTCTCTAACAATTCTCTTTATGCTTCTATGATATTGATTTGAGTTGATATTGAGATTTGAGTATAGAACATATTGAGTCTCTAACAATTCTCTTTATGATTCTATGTGATTGAGTTATTGAGGTAAGTCTTTGAGAAGGCTTGTGGACTGATTTTGTGTAAGCTTTTGTGGAAGCTTGCAATGCAGATTTGAGCAAGTCCTAGAGAGGACTTATTGAGCAGATTTGGACAAGTTCTGTGTGAGCTTGTTGAGCATATTTGAGCAAGTTCTATGTGGACCTGTTGAGCAGATTTGGATAGGTTCTATGTGGACCTATTGAGCAGATTTGAGTAGGTTCTGAGTGGACCTATTGAGTATATTTGAGTAGGTTCTGAGTGAACCTATTGAGCATATTTGAGAAGGTTATGAGTGAGCCTATTGATAGAGCTTTGGAGGTGATAGAGTATAGAGGACAGAGTCTCAGTGGATAGAGATCCAGTAGCCAAGACAATTGAAGATAGATCTTCTGAGTGAGGAGTCTTCAAGTGGAGAGAGATCCACCAGTCAGTGCGATAGAGACAGAGTCTTCTAGAAGATCACTAGCCAGAGTAGAAGGGAAAAGAGTTCTCCTATGGAAGAGATCCATGAACTTGAGATTAGGGGATCAACATCTCCTTTGGATAGAGATCCATAAACATTGTAATTGGGAAGGATTCCCAAAGATATTATTTGAGAAATATTTAGAAGAAATATTTTCTCTATGGAGGTAGCCCACATTGGGTGAACCACGTTAAAAATGATGTCTCTCATGTGTGTGATGCTTTGTGTGATGTTTACTATTTTATTAATGTTGATGCTACTATTTGGGAAAAATTTTTATGTTATATTGTTCACCCCCCTCTCAGTATAAGCACATGTTCTTCAATTGGTATCAGAGCGGGTCTCTCCGTGAAGAGTCTAACAACTTGGAAGAGGATCCTTTGGTAGCACACATGACTTCAGAGAATGAAGTAGAGACCATGTTTGATATGAAAGAAGAGTTCTTTGCTGCTCTCAAAAAATTGGAAAGACTAAGAGAGAAAAACTCAAGTCTGAAAGAACAAATTCAGGAAGATGAAGAAGCAAGAGTGGAATTCATACAAAATCTCACAGAACTCAAGATCAAGGTAGAAGAAGGAAAAAATATTGAGCAAGATATGGCAGATCTTCTGAAATCCAGGGAAACAGAATGTGGAAGATTGGAAGCAAAAATTGTTCTCCTAAGGAATAAATTTGAAAGGACCAAGATACTACAAGAAATAGAATATGAGAAGCAGAAAGAGGAATCAAGCTTCCAAAAGGTAGAAACTTCAAACAAAGAAAAGCAAGCAAAGGACATCAAAAAGGAAGAAAGCAAAGAAGAACCCTGGATAAGGGTTAATCACAAAAAGAAGATGACTTCGTCACAATATCCAAGATCTCCAAATAGGTTACATAACTTCTTCCATGGTCATTATTTTTCTTGCAATAAATATGGACATAGAGTTGCTCATTGTATTCATCATGCTAGATACAATAGAAATTTCAATTCCTTTGCACCTCTCATGGATGATGATGTTATATGTTACAAATGCAATAACTTTGGGCACAAGGCTAGGTGGTGTAAAATGATATTTTCTGAGTCTAGAAAAAAAAAGGATGAAAGAAAGAATGTTAGGGACAGATCTATGTTAGTACAAACAACCCTGCATGCTCAAGATAAAAATGAACAATGGTATCTGGATAGTGGTTGCTCTAGTCACATGATAGGAGACAAAGACAAGTTCATTATTCTAAAGGAAACAAATAGAGGATCAGTAAGTTTTGGTGATAATGGATCAACAAGGATTATTGGGAGAGGTACTCTAAGTCTAGACAATGGAAAAACAAAAATAGAGAATGTTTTGTATGTCAAAGGGTTAAAACACAATCTACTGAGTATAAGTCAACTTTGTGATCAAGGATACATGGTTACTTTCCATCCAGATAGATGTGAGATAAGGAAAATAGAAATAGGAAGAATTATTGCAAATGCAAGAAGGACCCCAAACAACTTATACATGCTCAATGAGATCAAAGGGGAAAAGTGCTTTCTATCACAAGAATATGAGAGCTGGTTGTGGCATAGAAGATTGGGTCATTTGAATTTTGACAACATAGTCAGCATAAGCAATAAACAGGTAGTCAAAGATTTACCCAAAATAAGAAGACCTCAAAATACAATTTGTGCACCTTGCCAACATGGAAAGCAAACTAGGACAACTTACAAACCAAAAGGCTATATGTCTTCTGAGCCTTTGAGTCTAATACATACTGATTTATGTGGTCCTACCAGAACACAAAGTCTTCAGGGTGAGAGTTACTTCATGTTGTTTGTAGATGATTATTCCAGAATGGTTTGGGTAACTTTCCTAAAAGAGAAGTCAGAGGCCTTCGAAAAATTTAAAGCATTCAAGAAGTTGGTTGAAAATGAAATAGGCAAAATGATTAAGTGTCTACGATCCGATAGAGGAGGAGAATTCACTTCAAATGAGTTTATAGAATTCTATGAACAACATGGAATTAAGAGAGAGTACTCAGCAGCAAGAACTCCCCAACAAAATGGAGTAGTTGAAAGGAAGAACATGATCTATTGAAAACATGGCTAGAGCTATGTTAAATGAATCTAAGTTGTCAGATGGTTTTTGGAAAGAAGCAGTATCTACAGTTGTATACATAATTACTAGGGCTCAATTAAGGGTAAATCACCACAAGACTCCTTATGAGATTTGGAAAGGAAGACCTGCTACTATAAAACATTTCAAGATCTTTGGAAGCAAATGTTACATAAGATGGGAAGATCAAAATTTGGGCAAATTTGATCCAAGATGTGATGAGGGAATTTTTCTTGGTTATTCTACAAAGAGCAAGGCTTACAGATGTTACAACAAAAGAACATGCACTATGGTGGAAAGTATGAATGTGACAATTGATGAGAAGATAGATTCTAGAGAATCAGTTCAGCAAATTGTGTACCAAGAAGATGGATGTTGTCAAGAAGAATTTTGTGAGGAATCAGATAATGATGAAGAAGAAATACAAAGGCTTCTTCCTAAAACTCCTTCCAGGTATGTACAGAAACATCACCCAAAATATCAGATCATCGGGAATCCAGATGAAAGACAGACAAGGAGAAGAATAATAAAACCATCTCAACAAGCAAATTTTTCTTTGCTATCTAAGATTGAGCCAAAAAATTTCACTCAGGCTAGTGAAGATGAATTTTGGGTTAAAGCAATGAATGAGGAATTGGATCAGATAGAGAAGAGAAAAACTTGGGAACTTGTTCCATGACCAAAGGACAAAAATGTGATTGGCACAAAATGGGTTTTCAGAAATAAGTTGAATGAAGATGGACAAGTGGTCAGAAACAAAGCAAGGTTAGTATGCAAAGGTTATGCACAAGTAGAAGGAATTGATTTTGATGAAACCTTTGCTCCAGTTGCACGACTTGAAGCTATAAGGATATTTTTAGATTTTGCAAGTTTCAAGAACTTCAAGGTATATCAGATGGATGTCAAGTCAGCTTTTCTAAATGGGGTTCTAGAAGAAGAGGTCTACATTGAACAACCAGAGGGATTCATACTAGCAGATACACCAGATCAGGTATGCAGATTGAAAAAGGCATTGTATGGTTTAAAGTAGGCTCCTAGAGCATGGTACTCAAGATTGGATAAGTATCTACAGGAACAAGGATTCAGGAAAGGAATAGCAGATAGTAATTTGTATATCATAAATGAAGGAAATGATCTTCTAATAGTGGTTGTTTATGTTGATGACATAATTTTTGGAGGAAACAATGACAAGATGTGCAAAGAATTCACTAAGAATATGCAAAGTGAATTTGAGATGTCTATGCTCGGTGAATTATCCTTCTTTCTTGGTCTTCAAATTTCACAATCAGGAAAGGGAGTGTTTCTTTCTCAAGCCAAGTACATCAAGGAGATGTTGAAGAAATTCAGGTTAGAATATTGCAAACTAGTAAGTACTCCTATGGTCACAAGGTGCAAGTTGAGTAAGGATGATGAATCTCCAGAGGTAGATCAGAGACTATACAGATCCATGATTGGCAGCTTATTATATGTCATGGCTACAAGACCAGACATAGTGCAATCAATGGGATTAGTGGCAAGATTTCAAGCAACACCTAAGGAAACACATGTAGCAGCAGTAAAAAGAATTTTTAGGTATCTAAAAGGGACTATGGATTTTGGGCTTTGGTATCCCAAAAGTGATAGTTTCACACTCACAACTTATACAGATGCAGATTGGGCTGACAACATTGATGATAGAAAAAGCACAAGTGGAGGAGCTTTCTTTCTTGGAGAAAGTCTAGTCTCTTGGTTAAGTAAGAAGCAGGTTTCAGTATCACTATCTACAATAGAGGCAGAATATATTGCAACAGTAGCCAGTTGTACACAGGTGTTATGGATGAAGAGAACTTTAGAAGATTTCAAGATAAAGCATGATCAGCCCATTCCTATACTATGTGATAATACCAGTGCCATATGTATCTCAAAAAATCTGGTAATGCACTCCAGGATGAAGCACATTCTGATTAAGTATCATTTTTTGAGAGAACAGGTGTCAGATAAATAGGTCATATTGGAGTATGTCACTACAAAGGAACAGATAGCAGATATTTTCACTAAGCCACTCTCAAAGGAGACTTTTGAGTATCTTCGAGGAAAATTGGGAGTGAGACTCCCACCCCAGAATTAACCACCTCATGTGGAGGTGGGGGAGGGGCTAAGCTAAGAGGCTCATTCTTAGCCCCGAGCCCCAAAGGTGACCCTTTGCCATTGATGTCAAAGGGGGAGAGATTTGTGTATTGTGGAGAGATTTGTTATGTGGAGAGATTTGATATTTGAGAGAGCATTGAGCCAGGGGGAGCAAAGTCCCAGGGGAGCAAAAAGAAGGTCAAGTTTCAGTAAAAGGATAAGGGTTGCCATCAATGACAAAGGGGGAGATTGTTGGACATTTTGAGTCCTCTAAGTCAGAGTTGTCATTGATGTCACCTGATAGAGTTATCACTCATCTCAAGGAATTCGGCAAGAAATAAAGTCACCCAAGTCATCCAGGAAAAAGCTTCATCAATGCAAAAGTGAAAGGAAAAAGGCTCCATAATATTTTAATATTATTGGGAGCACAGGTTAAGTGATTGGTTTATAAAAACCCAAGATGGGTTATTGCAAAAGTTAAAAAGGAGGTTTAATAATTATTTATAAATCATTTAAATTCACAAGGAATTTAAATTTTATAAATAATAATCCAAGGTTGGGCATTAAGACAAGGTTCTAAGGTTTTATTAAACCTAAGGTTGGCTCTTTAAGACAAAGTTCTAAGGTTGATTTTAATTTATAATATTTAAATTTAAAATTAAATTTAAATTTATTATAAATTAAATCACGTCGACGTGATGCTAAGGAAGGCAAAAGGCATTATATAAATGCCAAACAAATTCATTTACCAAGTATCCCTTGCTATTGTTTTTGAAGTGCATGCGAAAGAGATTTCTGTTTTGAAAGCCTTACGATTTTTGTGAAGGTTAAAGTTGTGAAGATTCGAAAGCTCTAAGCGCAAAGGCTAGCGTGGCCTAGTGGTATGTTGGCTTGGTGCTAAGGAGGAGGTTCTGAGTTCGATTCATGTGAGGTCTATTTTTGGATTGCAAGGAAGAAGCGCTCTACGCGCTTGTTGTTTTTGGAGGTTCGTTGTTCGAAGATATTGCATGGTGGACGTGCCCTTTTAGACACGTCATGGTGCGTGGCCCAATGGTGGCTTGGTTGCGGCTAAGGCATTGGGAAGAAAATAGTCGGGGGATCGAATCCCACCGAGGGCAAGGCAAGTGAATTTAATTTTTGTTTAATATTTTAATTTCTGCCAAGGTTGCCTAAGGAGAAATAAGGTTATGGTATGCCCTAGGAAAGATAGAGATTTCTGTTGATTTTCTTTTTGGAAGTATATCATATTATATATCATTGGAAAGCTATTTTTGAGAGCTACTTGTTTAGATTGCTTTGAGGGAGAAATAAGGTGTGTGCAAGAAGATATTTCTGGTTTTGTCAAGGAGTTCCAAAAGTAAGTTTGATTCATTCTTTTGAGGGATTATTTCTTGCATAAGAGGGTATGGTGCATTTTTATTGAGTAGGAGTAATAAGGTGTTATTGAGATATTATTTTTATTATTGTGTTATTACTCATGACCTCTAACCCTTGTTGAGATTGGAAAAAGAAAGTGTGTTGAGTGTGGCAGATTTAGTGGACAACTCATAAGGCATCAAAAAGGTATGGGCAATATTCTTCATTGACTTATGTGGGTGATTGATTTCTAAAAATATCTTTGGAGAGAAAAGGATTGATTGTGGTTAACCTTTTTGAGAGTTTTTGGTTTAATGCTTCAAGGTTTTCTGAATTGAGAGTTGTGATTAAACCTTGTTTTATAAGCATTGTTGTTGAAGCCAATTGGTTATGCAAAGAACTTGAACTTGAGTATCATTGTTATGTGAGATTTGTTGTTGAGCATTGTTGGAAACATTTTGAGTTGGTTGATACATGCTTGGACTAGGGTTTGTGAGAAAGGATTGATCCTTGAGGTGATTGGTTGAGTAGAGTTGATTGAGCCTAGTCAAGTGATTGTGTGAAGTGGTTGTTCAAGTTCCATGAAACAAACTATTCTATATTCTGATTTGAGTTGAGATTGAGATTTGAGTAATAGAACATATTGAGTCTCTAACAATTCTCTTTATGCTTCTATGATATTGATTTGAGTTGAGATTGGGATTTGAGTATAGAACATATTGAGTCTCTAACAATTCTCTTTATGATTCTATGTGATTGAGGTAAGTCTTTGAGAAGGCTTGTGGACTGATTTTGTGTAAGATTTTGTGGAAGCTTGCAATGCAGATTTGAGCAAGTCCTAGAGAGGACTTATTGAGAATATTTGGACAAGTTTTGTATGTTAGGTGAGAGATTTGATAGGTTCTGTGTGGACCTATTGAGCATATTTGAGTAGGTTTGAGTGGACCTATTGAGTAGATTTGAGTAGGTTCTGAGTGAACCTATTGAGAAGATTTGAGAAGGTTTTGAGTGAGCCTATTGATAGAGCTTTGGAGGTGACAGAGTATAGAGGATAGAGTCTCAGTGGATAGAGATCCAATAGCTAGGATAATTGAAGATAGATCTTCTGAGTGAGGAGTCTTCAAGTGGAGAGAGATCCACCAGTCAGTGCAGTAGAGAGACAGAGTCTTCTAGAAGATCACTAGCCAGAGCAGAAGGGGAAAGAGTTCTCCTATGGAAGAGATCCATGAACTTGATATTAGGGGATCAACATCTCCTTTGGACAGAGATCCATAAACATTGTAATTGGGAAGGATTCCCAAAGATATTATTTGAGAAATATTTAGAAGAAATATTTTCTCTGTGGAGGTAGCCCACATTGGGTGAACCACGTTAAAAATGATGTCTCTCATGTGTGTGATGCTTTGTGTGATGTTTACTATTTTATTAATGTTGATGCTACTATTTGGAAAAAAGTTTTATGTTATACTGTTCACCCCCTCTCAGTATAAGCACATGTTCTTCAATTGGTATCAGAGCGGGTCTCTCCATGAAGAGTCTAACAACTTGGAAGAGGATCCTTTGGTAGCACACATGACTTCAGAGAATGAAGTAGAGACCATGTTTGATATGAAAGAAGAGTTCTTTGCTGCTCTCAAAAAATTGGAAAGACTAAGAGAGAAAAACTCAAGTCTGAAAGAACAAATTTAGGAAGATGAAGAAGCAAGAGTGGAATTCATACAAAATCTCACAGAACTCAAGATCAAGGTAGAAGAAGGAAAAAATATTGAGCAAGATATGGCAGATCTTCTGAAATCCAGGGAAATAGAATGTGGAAGATTGGAAGCATAAATTGTTCTCCTAAGGAATAAATTTGAAAGGACCAAGATACTACAAGAAATAGAATATGAGAAGCAGAAAGAGGAATCAAGCTTCCAAAAGGTAGAAACTTCAAACAAAGAAAAGCAAGCAAAGGACATCAGAAAGGAAGAAAGCAAAGAAGAACCCTGGATAAGGGTTAATCACAAAAAGAAGATGACTTCATCACAATATCCAAGATCTCCAAACAGGTTACATAACTTCTTCCATGGTCACTATTTTTCTTGCAATAAATATGGACATAGAGCTGCTCACTGTATTCATCATGCTAGATACAATAGAAATTTCAATTCCTTTGCACCTCTCATGGATGATGATGTTATATGTTACAAATGCAATAACTTTGGGCACAAGGCTAGGTGGTGTAAAATGACATTTTCTGAGTCTAGAAAAACAATTCCAACAACTAGGAAGGATGAAAGAAAGAATGTTAGGGCCAGATCTATGTTAGTACAAACAACCCTGCATGCTCAAGATAAAAATGAACAATGGTATCTGGATAGTGGTTGCTCTAGTCACATGACAGGAGACAAAGACAAGTTCATTATTCTAAAGGAAACAAATAGAGGATCAGTAAGTTTTGGTGATAATGGATCAACAAGGATTATTGGGAGAGGTACTCTAAGTCTAGACAATGGAAAAACAAAAATAGAGAATGTTTTGTATGTCAAAGGGTTAAAACACAATCTACTGAGTATAAGTCAACTTTGTGATCAAGGATACATGGTTACTTTCCATCCAGATAGATGTGAGATAAGGAAAACAGAAACAGGAAGAATTATTGCAAATGCAAGAAGGACCCCAAACAACTTATACATGCTCAATGAGATCAAAGGGGAAAAGTGCTTTCTATCACAAGAATATGAGAGCTGGTTGTGGCATAGAATATTGGGTCATTTGAATTTTGACAACATAGTCAACATAAGCAATAAACAGGCAATCAAAGATTTACCCAAAATAAGAAGACCGCAAAATACAATTTGTGCACCTTGCCAACATGGAAAGCAAACTAGGACAACTTACAAACCAAAAGGCTATATGTCTTCTGAGCCTTTGAGTCTAATACATACTAATTTATGTGGTCCTACCAGAACACAAAGTCTTCAGGGTGAGAGTTACTTCATGTTGTTTGTAGATGATTATTCCAGAATGGTTTGGGTAACTTTCCTAAAAGAGAAGTCAGAGGCCTTCAAAAAATTTAAAGCATTCAAGAAGTTGGTTGAAAATGAAACAAGCAAAATGATTAAGTGTCTACGATCCGATAGAGGAGGAGAATTCACTTCAAATGAGTTTATAGAATTCTATGAACAACATGGAATTAAGAGAGAGTACTCAGCAGCAAGAACTCCCCAACAAAATGGAGTAGTTGAAAGGAAGAACATGACTATTGAAAACATGGCTAGAGCTATGTTAAATGAATCTAATTTGTCAGATGGTTTTTGGAAAGAAGCAGTATCTACAGCTGTATACATAATTACTAGGGCTCAATTAAGGGTAAATCACCACAAGACTCCTTATGAGCTTTGGAAAGGAAGACCTGCTACTATAAAACATTTCAAGATCTTTGGAAGCAAATGTTACATAAGACGGGAAGATCAAAATTTGGGCAAATTTGATCCAAGATGTGATGAGGGAATTTTTCTTGGTTATTCTACAAAGAGCAAGGCTTACAGATGTTACAACAAAAGAACATGCACTATGGTGGAAAGTATGAATGTGACAATTGATGAGAAGATAGATTCCAGAGAATCAGTTCAACAAATTGTGTACCAAGAAGATGGATGTTGTCCAGAAGAATTTTGTGAGGAATCAGATAATGATGAAGAAGAAATACAAAGGCTTCTTCCTAAAACTCCTTCCAGGTATGTACAAAAACATCACCCAAAATATCAGATCATCGGGAATCCAGATGAAAGACAGACAAGGAGAAGAATAATAAAACCATCTCAACAAGCAAATTTTTCTTTGCTATCTAAGATTGAGCCAAAAAATTTCACTCAGGCTAGTGAAGATGAATTTTGGGTTAAAGAAATGAATGAGGAATTGGATCAGATAGAGAAGAGCAAAACTTGGGAACTTGTTCCACGACCAAAGGACAAAAATGTGATTGGTACAAAATGGGTTTTCAGAAATAAGTTGAATGAAGATGGACAAGTGGTCAGAAACAAAGCAAGGTTAGTATGCAAAGGTTATGCACAAGTAGAAGGAATTGATTTTGATGAAACCTTTGCTCCAGTTGCACGACTTGAAGCTATAAGGATGTTTTTAGCTTTTGCAAGTTTCAAGAACTTCAAGGTATATCATATGGATGTCAAGTCAGCTTTTCTAAATGGGGTTCTAGAAGAAGAGGTCTACATTGAACAGCTAGAGGGATTCATACTAGCAGATACACCAGATCAGGTATGCAGATTGAAAAAGGCATTGTATGGTTTAAAGTAGGCTCCCAGAGCATGGTACTCAAGATTGGATAAGTATCTACAGGAATAGGGATTTAGGAAAGGAATAGCAGATAGTAATTTGTATATCATAAATGAAGGAAATGATCTTCTAATAGTGGTTGTTTATGTTGATGACATAATTTTTGGAGGAAACAATGACAAGATGTGCAAAGAATTCGCTAAGAATATGCAAAGTGAATTTGAGATGTCTATGCTCGGTGAATTATCCTTCTTTCTTGGTCTTCAAATTTCACAATCAGGAAAGGGAGTGTTTCTTTCTCAAGCCAAGTACATCAAGGAGATGTTGAAGAAATTCAGGTTAGAAGATTGCAAACCAGTAAGTACTCCTATGGTCATAGGGTGCAAGTTGAGTAAGGATGATGAATCTCCAGAGGTAGATCAGAGACTATACAGATCCATGATTGGTAGCTTATTATATGTCATGGCTACAAGACCAGACATAGTGCAGTCAGTGGGATTAGTGGCAAGATTTCAGGCAGCACCTAAGGAAACACATGTAGCAGTAGTAAAAAGAAATTTTAGGTATCTAAAAGGGACTATGGATTTTGGGCTTTGGTATCCCAAAAGTGATAGTTTCACACTCACAGCTTATACAGATGCATATTGGGCCGACAACATTGATGATAGAAAAAGCACAAGTGGAGGAGCTTTCTTTCTTGGAGAAAGTCTAGTCTCCTGGTTAAGTAAGAAGTAGGTTTCAGTATCACTATCTACAACAGAGGCAAAATATATTGCAGTAGTAGCCAATTGTACACAGGTGTTATGGATGAAGAGAACTTTAGAAGATTTCAAGATAAAGCATGATCAGCCCATTCCTATACTATGTGATAATACCAGTGCCATATGTATCTCAAAAAATCTGGTAATGCACTCCAGGACGAAGCACATTCCGATTAAGTATCATTTTTTGAGAGAACATGTGTCAGATAAATAGGTCATATTGGAGTATGTCACTACAAAGGAACAGATAGCAGATATTTTCACTAAGCCACTCTCAAAGGAGACTTTTGAGTATCTTCGAGGAAAATTGGGAGTGAGACTCCCACCCCAGAATTAACCACCTCATGTGGAGGTGGGGGAGGGGCTAAGCTAAGAGGCTCATTCTTAGCCCCGAGCCCCAAAGGTGACCCTTTGCCATTGATGTCAAAGGGGGAGATATTTGTGTATTGGGGAGAGATTTGTTATGTGGAGAGATTTGATATTTGAGAGAGCATTGAGCCAGGGGAGCAAAGTCCCAAGGGGAGCAAAAAAGAAGGTCAGGTTTCAGTAAAAGGATAAGGGTTGCCATCAATGACAAAGGGGGAGATTGTTGGACATTTTGAGTCCTCTAAGTCAAAGTTGTCATTGATGTCACCTGATAGAGTTATCACTCTTATCAAGGAATTCGGCAAGAAATAAAGTCACCCAAGTCATCCAGGAAAAAGCTTCATCAGTGCAAAAGTGAAAGGAAAAAGGCTCCATAATATTTTAATATTATTGGGAGCACAAGTTAAATGATTGGTTTATAAAAACCCAAGATGGGTTATTGCAAAAGTTAAAAAGGAGGTTTAATAATTATTTATAAATCATTTAAATTCACAAGGAATTTAAATTTTATAAATAATATGTACCAAGGTTGGGCATTAAGACAAGGTTCTAAGGTTTTATTAAACCTAAGGTTGGCTCTTTAAGACAAAGTTCTAAGGTTGATTTTAATTTATAATATTTAAATTTAAAATTAAATTTAAATTTATTATAAATTAAATCACGTCGACGTCGAATTCATTCGAAGCGCCGACGTGATGCTAAGGAAGGCAAAAGGCATTATATAAATGCCAAAAAAATTCATTTACCAAGTATCCCTTGCTATTGTTTTTGAAGTGCATGCGAAAGAGATTTCTGTTTTGAAAGCCTTACGATTTTCGTGAAGGTTAAAGCTATGAAGATTCGAAAGCCCTAAGCACAAAGGCCAGCGTGGCCTAGTGGTATGTTGGCTCGGTGCTAAGGAGGAGGTTCTGAGTTCGATTCATGTGAGGTCTATTTTTGGATTGCAAGGAAGAAGCGCTCTACGCGCTTGTTGTTTTTTGAAGGTTCGTTGTTCGAAGATATTGCATGGTGGACGTGCCCTTTTAGACACGTCACGGCGCATGGCCCAATGGTGGCTTGGCTGCGGCTAAGGCGTTGGGAAGAAAGAAGTCGGGGGATCGAATCCCATCGAGGGCAAGGCAAGTAAATTTAATTTTTGTTTAATATTTTAATTTTTGCCAAGGTTGCCTAAGGAGAAATAAGGTTATGGTATGCCCTAGGAAAGATAGATATTTCTGCTGATTTTCTTTTTGGAAGTATATCATATTATATATCATTGGAAAGCTATTTTTGAGAGCTACTTGTTTAGATTGCTTTGAGGGAGAAATAAGGTGTGTGCAAGAAGATATTTCTGGTTTTGTCAAGGAGTTCCAAAAGTAAGTTTGATTCATTCTTTTGAGGGATTATTTCTTGCATAAGAGGGTATGGTGCATTTTTATTGAGTAGGAGTAATAAGGTGTTATTGAGATATTATTTTTATTATTGTGTTATTACTCATGACCTCTAACCCTTGTTGATATTGGAAAAAATAAAGTGTGTTGAGTGTGGCAGATTTAGTGGACAACTCATAAGGCATCAAAAAGGTATGGGCAATATTCTTCATTGACTTATGTGGGTGATTGATTTCTGAAAATATCTTTGGAGAGAAAAGGATTGATTGTGGTTTCCTTTTTGAGAGTTGTTGGTTTAATGCTTCAAGGTTTTATGGTTTGAGAGTTGTGATTAAACCTTGTTTTATAAGCATTGTTGTTGAAGCCAATTGGTTGTGCAAAGAACTTGAACTTGAGTTAGAAAAGAACATGAGTAGTCATTGTTATGTGAGATTTGTTGTTGAGCATTGTTGGAAACATTTTGAGTTGGTTGATACATGCTTGGACTAGGGTTTGTGAGAAAGGATTGATCCTTGAGGTGATTGGTTGAGTAGAGTTGATTGAGCCTAGTCAAGTGATTGTGTGAAGTGGTTGTTCAAGTTCCATGAAACAAACTATTCTATATTCTGATTTGAGTTGAGATTGAGATTTGAGAATAGAACATATTGAGTCTCTAACAATTCTCTTTATGCTTCTATGAGATTGATTTGAGTTGAGATTGAGATTTGAGTATAGAACATATTGAGTCTCTAACAATTCTCTTTATGCTTCTATGAGATTGATTTGAGATTGAGCATTGAGTATAGAACATATTGAGTCTCTAACAATTCTCTTTATGATTCTATGTGATTGAACAAGTTCTGTGTGGACTTGTTAAGCAGATTTGAGGTAAGTCTTTGAGAAGGCTTGTGGACTGATTTTGTGTAAGCTTTTGTGGAAGCTTGCAATGCAGATTTGAGCAAGTCCTAGAGAGGACTTATTGAGCAGATTTGGACAAGTTCTGTGTGAGCTTGTTGAGCAGATTTGGACAGGTTCTGTGTGGACTTGTTGAGCAGATTTGGATAGGTTCTATGTGGACCTATTGAGCAGATTTGAGTAGGTTCTGAGTGGACCTTTCTACAATTTCTCCAAGTGAATTTTGGACCTTTTATTTGGATATCCATGAGTTCGTTCTCCTCCACAAAAGAAGAAAAATATTCATAGGAATTAACTATTATTTTATAGCCTCCTTTCTTATTAGTGGGGAATAAGGAAGAATTAAAATATCCAGCCAACATCCAAACCTCACTGGAAAAAACCTCTCTCATCTAACTAAGATTTTTCTAGAGATAAAATATCCCATATGGGGAGTTTGGAGCATAAAAATTTTATAAAACCCATTTATAATGGTAGCCCTTACTGAAGAACATGATGTTCATGTAGTTTTTACCCATATATAGGAGTCTTCCTTCAACAAAATTTGGATCCCATAAACATAATAACCCTCCAAAGGCTCCATTTGTAGGTCTTATGAGGAATTTATAGTTTTCCCATATGTATTTAGAAATATGTGAAGCATTTTGGTTATCATGTTTGGATTATTACAAGAGGAAAGTAGTTGGTTTTAGGTATTTCATCATGGACTTAACCAGATGTTGTTTTTTGTGTCCATTGAGGCTTCTCACATTCCATGAGAGGATCTTCATTTGGAAATTTTGGAAGAAGACTTTTTTCCTCTTCCTTTTGAAGAGGAAAATTTGGATTGGGTATCATTTTCAAGTGGATCTAAAAGAATATTTAGCTTGGAGGAGAGACTCAAACTGAGTTGAGTTATTTTGGCAATGTCCTTAGAACATTCTGTATTTATAATGAGCTGAGAGGAAGGATGACCTTGTTTCTTCTCTAGACTGACATCAACATGAAGCCTTTGTAAATTTTTGGTGAAGGGTCATCTTGGGAAAAAACTATTTTTGGGAAGATTTTTACATGGGAAAGGGCCAAGAAGGCCTTTAGGGAAAGGAGGGCTCTATGGAGGAGGGATTTGAGAAGAAAAATTCTCAATAGAAGGAAGAACCTCAAGAACAGACAAAGAAGAAGAAGGATTAGAAACAGAAGCTAGAGGGCATACCTTAAAGTAGAATGAGATATTGACTTAAGCCGAGGGAACATATTGGAGATATTTATCTATAAAGGATGGTGCATTCATAGGATCCCCCAACAAAATTTGAGAAAAAAACGATAAATATTTAATCATATCGTTCAAATCCCCCTTGACAAACCTTGAGAAGGAATCTCCTGGTTTAAAACAACTTCAATACTAGAAGTAAGGGGTTTGGAGACTGTAAAATAAGAATATTTACATCGATTTTGGGAATGCTATTGCTACCATAACCTTTATCTTAAAGATTTTTTGATGGAAGGTACCTTACAAAACTTAGACATCCAACACTAAGAGCTGACGTGACCTTTATTGGAGCACTTGTAATAAAAGGTTGACTTGTTTTCATATTCTATGATCTAATTCCTAGAGATCTCATCTAAAATTAGCTCTATGGAAGAAGGAAGAGAGGAATTGAGGTTAGCATTAATGCACATGTAGGCATGGACCATGCAAATCTTGGATTTGGTAGGTGGATTAATACCGATGAACTCACAAATATCTTGAGTAATCTCCCGTAAAATATCTTCATCCCAAAAATAGAGAGGAAGACCTAGAAGGTGAACCCAAATTAGAGCTAGGTTGATATTTTGGGTCTCTGGATAAAAATCCATGCTCTATTTCCTAATAAAAATCCCTCTTCAGTCGTATAACCACGGTCCACTTGTTAGAATTCTGCTTGAATCAATAGGGTTATTCAAATGCATGAGAAATAACTCCCTAGAAAAGGCAACCAGATCCATGGATTCTTGAGGGTGCCAATGGGTAATAGACAATTTATAGATCAACTTCATGTTAGGATGAGGTCCTAAAAATTTTCCCAAAAGAGAATGAGAATCCTGGTCCATGAGGGAGGATACAAGCTCCAATGGAATTTGAAGGGCACCTTGAGGAGGTTGTAGATCAACCTTGGGATGAGGGTGAGGCCTAGAAGAAACTATATTTTGAAAAGGGATGCAAAGGATCAGGAAGAGAAAATATACTTGGATCCATTTTGACCTTGATACATGTCAACAAATAAAGTTAGATTTCTCTCTCCACATTGCTCTAGGGGACCCACACCTCCATAAAGGATCACAAGTTTACTCCTAACACATACACCATGTGTGTCATCACCATCACCATCACTCGTAGTCGCCATCACATTGTGATTCTTGTCCTACTTTATAAAAAATATATAATTTTTTTTTCTGCAAAACCCTCTCACACTATTGCTTAGATTTTTTATAGAAACCCTTTGATGCTGCTACTTAGATTTTTCCACTGAAACCCTCTAATACTGCTGCTCAATTTTTTCCCACGAAAATCCTCTTAGGTTTTTCTATAAAACACTTTGATGCCTCTGCTTATATTTTTATTTACATAACCTATTGATTATTTTAAAAATTTCCACAAAAATCCTCTTACACCGCTACTCAATTTTTTCCACAAACCCTTTGATGCTACTGCTCAGTTTTTCCACAGAAACCCTCTTATGCTGCTATTCAATTTTTTCCACAAATCACTTGGATGTTTTTGCTCAGATATTTTCCATAGAAACCCTCTAATGTTGTTGCTCAAAATTTTCCACAAAAATTCTCTTACACCGTTGCTCAATTATTTCCACAAAATACTCTTACGTTGTTCCTAAATTTTTCCACAAAACCCTTAGATGTTTCTGCTCAGATTTTTTCCACAAAAACCACAAAACCCTCAGATGTCACTGCTCAAATATTTTCCATAGAAACCCTCTAACGATGCTGCTCAAATTTTTCCATGAAAATCCTCTTATATTATTCATTGTTTTCCCACAAATATTTTCCATGAAAATCCTCTTATGTCATTATCATTTTTGTATTTAGTGTGATAAACCGCTAAGACCAACATATAGGACTAAGAAGTCCCTTCCCAACCATGATCCCTCATAAAACTGAGAGCTACACTTATAAATAGGGGAATAACACACAGCCATTTGGGTATCAATAGGGTGGGCACACAAGGAACATAACCTTGTCTGTTGGACATTTTGAGTCCTCTAAGACAGAATTGTCATTGATATCACCTGTTAGAGTTATCACTCATCTCAAGGAATTAGGTAAGACATAAAGTCACCCAAGTAATCCAGGAAAAAGCTTCATCAGTGTAAAAGTGAAAGGAAAAAGGCTCCATAATACTTTAATATTATTGGGAGCACAGATTAAATAATTGGTTTATAAAAACCCAAGACGGGTTATTGCAAAAGTTAAAAAGGAGGTTTAATAATTATTTATAAATCATTTAAATTCACAAGGAATTTAAATTTTTATAAATAATACCAAGTTTAGGCATTAATAAAAGGTTCTAAAGTTTTATTAAACCTAAGGTTGGCTCTTTAAGACAAAGTTCTAAGGTTGATTTTAATTTATAATATTTAAATTCAAAATTAAATTTAAATTTATTATAAATTAAATCACGCCAATGTGAATTAATTCCAACCATCAACGTGATGCTAAGGAATGCAAAATGGATTATATAAATTCCAAACAAATTCATTTACCATTTATCCCTTGCTATTATTTTTGAAGTGCATGCGAAAGAGAATTTTGTTTCGAAAGCCTTACGATTTTTGTGAAGGTTAAATATATGAATATTTAGAGGCCCTAAGTGTAAAGGCCAGTGTGGCCTAGTGTTATATTGGCTCGATGCTAAGGAGAAGGTTCTGAGTTCGATTCCTATGAGATCCATTTTTTGGATTGCAAGGAAGAAGTGCTCTACATGCTTGTTGTTTTTCGGAGGTTCGTTGTTCGAAGATATTGCATGGTGGACGTGCCCTTTTAGACATGTCATGGAACGTGGCCCAACGACATCTTGGCTATGGCTAAGGTGTTGGGAAGAAAACATCCGGGGGATCGAATCCCATCGAGGGTAACGCAAGTAAATTTAATTTTTGTTTAATATTTTATTTTCTTCCAAGGTTGCCTAAGGATAAATAAGGTTATGGTATGCCCTAGGAAAGATAAATATTTTTGCTAATTTTCTTTGTGGAAATATATCATATTATATATCATTGGAAATCTATTTTCGAGAGCTACTTGTTTAGATTTATTTTAGGGAGAAATAAGGTGTGTGTAAGAAGATATTTTTATTTTTATCAAGGAGTTCCAAAAGTAAGTTTGATTCATTCTTTTGAGGGATTATTTCTTGCATAAGACGGTTTGGTGCATTTTCATTGAGTTGGAGTAATAAGGTGTTATTGATACATTATTTTGATTATTGTGTTATTACTCATGACCTCCTTTTTGAGTTTGTAAAAATAAAGTGTGTTGAGTGTGGCAGATTTAGTTGACAAATCATAAGGAATCAAAAAGGTATGGGCAATATTCTTCATTGACTTATGTGGGTGATTGATTTCTGAAAATATATTTGGAGAGAAAAGGATTGATTGTGGTTTCCTTTTTTAGATTTGTTGGTTAATGCTTCAAGGTTTTCTGAATTGAGAGTTATGATCAAACCTTGTTTATAAGCATTGTTGTTGAAGCCCATTGGTTATACAAAGAACTTGAACTTGAGTATCATTTTTATAAGAGATTTGTTATTGAGTATTGTTGGAAACATTTTGAGTTGGTTGATACATACTTGGACTAGGGTTTGTGAGAAAGGATTGATCCTTGAGGTGATTGGTTGAGTAGAGTTGATTGAGCCTAGTCAAGTGATTGTGTGAAGTGGTTGTTCAAGTTACATGAAACAAACTATTATATATTCTAATTTTATTTGAGATTAAGATTTGTGAATAGAACATATTGAGTCTATAACCATTCTCTTTATGCTTATATGAGATTGATTTGAGTTGAGATTGAGATTTGAGAATAGAACATATTGAGTCTCTAATAATTCTCTTTATGCTTCTATAAGATTTATTTGAATTGAGATTGGGATTTGAGTATAGAACATATTGAGTCTCTAATAATTCTCTTTATGACTCTATGTGATTGAACAAGTTCTGTGTGGACTTGTTAAACAGATTTGAGGTAAGTCTTTGAGAAGGCTTGTGGATAGATTTTGTGCAAGCTTTTGTGGAAGCTTGCAATGTAGATTTGAGCAAGTCCTAGAGAGGACTTATTGAGCAGATTTGTACAAGTTCTATGTGAGCTTGTTGAGCATATTTGGATAGGTTCTATGTGGACTTGTTGAGAAGATTTGGATAGGTTTTATGTGAACCTGTTTATTATATTTGAGTAGGTTTTGAGTGGACCTATTGATCATATTTGAGCAGGTTATGAGTGAACCTATTGAGCATATTTCAGAAGGTTTTTAGTGAGCCTATTGATATATATTTGAAGGTTACAGAGTATAGAGGATAGAGTCTCAGTGGATAGAGATCCAGTAGACAGGACAATTGAAGATAGATCTTCTGAGTGAGGAGTCTTCAAGTGGAGATAGATCCACCATTCAGTAAAGTAGAGATACAAAATATTCTAAAAGATCACTAGCTAGAGTAGAATAGGAAAGAGTTCTCCTGTGGAAGAGATCCACGAACTTGAGTTTAGGGATCAGCATCTCCTTTGAATAGAGGTCCATAAACATTGTAATTGGGAAGGATTCCAAAAGAGATTATTTGAGAAATATTTATATTGTGGAGGTATCCCACATTGGGTGAACCACATTAAAAATGATGTCTATCATGTGTGTGATGCTTTGTGTGATGTTTACTATTTTATTAATATTTATGCTACTATTTGGGAAAAAAAATTATGTCATATTGTTCACCCCCCTCCTCTTAGTATAAGCACATGTTCTTCAATTGGTATCAGAGTAGGTCTCTTTATGAAGAGTCTAACAACTTGGAAGAGGATCCTTTGGTAGCACACATGACTTCAGAGAATGAAGTAGAGACCATGTTTGATATGAAAGAAGAGTTCTTTGCTGCTCTTAGAAAATTGGAAAGACTAAGAGAGAAAAACTCAAGTCTAAAAGAACAAATTTAGGAAGATGAAGAAACAAGAGTGGAATTCATACATAATCTCACAAAACTCAAGATCATGGTAGAAGAAGGAAAAAATATTGAGCAAGATATGGTAGATCTTCTAAAATACAGGGAAACAAAATGTGGAATATTGGAAGAAAAAATTGTTCTCCTAAGGAATAAATTTTAAAGGACCAAGATACTACAAGAAACATAATATGAGAAGCAGAAAGAGGAATATAGCTTCCAAAATGCAGAAACTTCAAAAAAATAAAATGAAGCAAAGGACATCAGAAAGGAAGAAAGCAAAGAAGAACCCTAGATAAGTGTTAATCACAAAAATAATATGAATTCATCACAATATCCAACATCTCCAAAAAGGTTACATAACTTCTTCCATGGTCACTATTTTTCTTGCAATAAATATAGACATAGAGTTGCTCATTGTATTCATCATGCTAGATACAATAGAAATTTCAATTCCTTTGCACCTATCATGGATGATGATGTTATATGTTACAAATGCAATAACTTTGGGCACAAGGCTAGGTGGTGTAAAATGACATTTTTTGAGTCTAGAAAAACAAAGGATGAAAGAAAGAATGTTAGGGACAGATCTATGTTAGTACAAACAACCCTGCATGCTCAAGATAAAAATGAACAATGGTATATGGATAGTGGTTGCTCTAGTCACATGATAGGAGACAAAGACAAGTTCATTATTCTAAAGGAAACAAATAGAGGATCAGTAAGTTTTTGTGATAATGGATCAACAAGGATTATTAGGAAAGGTACTCTAAGTCTAGACAATGGAAAAACAAAAATAGAAAATATTTTGTATGTCAAAGGGTTAAAATATAATCTATTGAGTGTAAGTCAACTTTGTGATCAAGGATACATGGTTACTTTCCATCCAGATAGATGTGAGATAAGGAAAACATAAACAGTAATAATTATTGCAAATGCAAGAAGGACCCCAAACAACTTATACATGCTCAATGAGATCAAAGTATAAAAGTGCTTTCTATCACAATAAGATGAGAGTTGGTTGTGGCATAGAATATTGGGTCATTTGAAATTTGACAACATAGTCAGCATAAGCAATAAACACACAGTCAGATATTTACCCAAAATAATAATACTGCAAAATACAATTTGTGCACCTTGACAACATGGAAAGCAAACTAGGACAACTTTAAAACCAAAAGGCTATATGTCTTCTGAGCCTTTGAGTCTAATACATAATGATTTATGTGGTCCTACCAGAACATAAAGTATTCAGGGTGATATTTACTTCATGTTGTCTGTAGATGATTATTCCATAATGGTTTGGGTAATTTTCCTAAAATAGAAGTCAAAGGCCTTCAAAAAATTTAAAGCATTGAAGAAGTTGGTTGAAAATAAAATAGGCAAAATGATTGTCTACAATATGATAGAGGAGGATAATTCACTTCAAATGAATTTATAGAATTCTATGAACAACATGGAATTAAGAGAGAGTACTCAGTAGCAAGAACTCCTCGACAAAATGGAGTAGTTGAAAGGAAGAACAAGACCGTTGAAAACATTGCTAGAGCTATGTTAAATGAATCTAAGTTGTCATATGGTTTTTGGAAAGAAGCAATATCCACAACTGTATACATAATTACTAGGTCTGAGTTAAGGTTAAATCACCACAAGACTTATCTTGAGCTTTGGAAAGGAAGACCTGCTACTGTAAAACATTTCAAGATCTTTGGAAGCAAATGTTACAAAATATGGGAAGATCAAAATTTGGGCAAATTTGATCCAAGATGTGATGAGGGAATTTTTCTTGGTTATTCTACAAAGAACAAGGCTTACAGATGTTACAAAAAAATAACACACACCACTATGGTGGAAAGTATGAATGTGATAATTAATGAGAAGATAGATTCCAGAGAATCAGTTCAGCAAATTGTGTACCAAGAAAATGGATTTTGTCCAAAATAATTTTGTGAGGAATCAGATAATGATGAAGAAGAAATACAAAGGCTTCTTCCTAAAACTCCTAGGTATGTACAGAAATATCACCCAAAATATCAGATCATCGAGAATCCAAATGAAATGTAGACAAGGAGAAGAATAATAAAACAATCTCAACAAGCAAATTTATCTTTGCTATCTAATATTGAGCCAAAAAATTTCACTCAGGCTAGTGAAGATGAATTTTGTATTAAAGAAATGAATGAGGAATTGGATTATATAGAGAAGAGCAAAACTTGGGAACTTGTTCCATGACAAAAGGACAAAAATGTGATTAGAAAAAAATGGGTTTTTAGAAATAAGTTGAATGAATATGGACAAGTGATCAGAAACAAAGCAAGGTTTGTATGCAAAGGTTATGCATAAGTAGAAGGAATTTATTTTAATGAAACCTTTGCTCCAGTTGCGCATAACTTCAAGGTTATGCATAAGTATAAGTATATTTTTAGCTTTTGCAAGTTTTTAATAACTTCAAGGTATATCATATAAACGTCATGTCAGATTTTCTAAATGGGGTTCTAGAAGAAGAGGTCTATATTGAACAGCCAGAGGTATTCAAACTAGCAAATACACCATATCAGATATGAAAATTGAAAAAAGTATTGTATGGTTTAAAGCAGGCTCCTAGAGCATGGTACTCAAGATTAGATAAGTATCTATAGGAACAGGGATTCATGAAAGGAATAGCAAACAATAATTTGTATATCAAAAATGAAGGAAATGATCTTCTAATAGTGGTTTTTTTATGATGAAGACATAGAATTTTGGAGGAAACAATGACAAGATGTGCAAATAATTTGCTAAGAATATACAAAGTGAATTTGAGATGTCTATGCTCGGTGAATTATCCTTCATTCTTGGTCTTAAAATTTCACAATCAGGAAAGGGAGTGTTTCTTTCCCAAGCCAAGTACATCAAGGAGATGTTGAAGAAATTCAGGTTAGAATATTGCATTCCAGTAAGTACTCCTATGATCACAGGGTGCAATTTGAGTAAGGATGATGAATCTCCAAAGGTAGATCAGAGACTATACATATCCATGATTGGCAACTTATTATATGTCATGGCTACAAGACCGTAAATAGTGCAGTCAATGGGATTAGTGGTAAGATATTAGGAAGCACCTAAGGAAACACATGTAGCAGTAGTAAAAAGAATTTTTAGGTATCTAAAAGGGACTATGGATTTTGGGCTTTGGTATCCCAAAAGTGATAGTTTCACACTCACAACTTATACAGGTGCAGATTGGGTCGTCAACATTGATGATAGAAAAAGCACAAGTGGAGGATCTTTCTTTCTTGAGTTAAGTAAGAAGCAAGTTTAAGTATCACTATCTACAGCGAAGGCATAATATATTGTAGTAGTAGTCAGTTTTACACAGGTGTTATGGATGAAGAGAACTTTAGAAGATTTCAAGATAAAGCATGATCAGGCCATTCCTATACTATGTGATAATACTAGTGCCATATGTATCTCAAAAAATTTGGTAATGCACTCCATAACGAAGCACATTCTGATTAAGTATCATTTTTTGAGAGAACATGTGTAAGTTAAATAGGTCAAATTGGAGTATGTCACTACAAAGGAACATATAGTAGATATTTTCACTAAGCCACTCTCAAAGGAGACTTTTGAGTATCTTCGAGGAAAATTGGAAGTGAGACTCCTACCCTAGAATTAACCACCTCATGTGGAGGTGTGGGAGGGGCTAAGCTAAGAGGTTCATTCTTAGCCCCGAGCCCCAAAGGTGACCCTTTTCCATTTATGTCAAAGGGGAAGAGATTTGATATTTGAGATAGAATTGAGCCAAGAGGAGCAAAGTCCCAGGGGGAGTAGACAAGAAGGTTAGATTTCATTAAAAGGATAAGGGTTGCCATCAAGGAATTTTACAAGAAATAAAGTCGTCCAAGTCATCCAGGAAAAAGCTTCATCAGTGCAAAAGTGAAAGGAAAAAGGCTCCATAATACTTTAATATTATTGGGAGCACAGGTTAAATGACTGGTCTATAAATACCCAAGATGGGTTATAGCAAAATTTAAAAAGGAGGTTTAATAATTATTTATAAATCATTTAAATTCATAAGGAATTTAAATTTTAAAAATAATACCAAGGTTGGGCATTAATACAAGGTTCTAAAGTTTTATTAAACCTAAGGTTGGCTCTTTAAGACAAATTTCTAAGTTTGATTTTAATTTATAATATTTAAATTTAAAATTAAATTTACATTTATTATAAATTAAATCACGCCGACGTCGAATTCATTCGAAGCACCGACGTGATGCTAAGGAAGGCAAAAGGCATTATATAAATGCTAAACAAATTTATTTACCAAGTATCCCTTGCTATTATTTTTGAAGTGCATGCGAAAGAGATTTTTGTTTCGAAAGCCTTACGATTTTCATGAAGGTTAAAGCTGTGAATATTTGGAAGCCCTAAGCACAAATGCCAATGTGACCTAGTGGTATGTTGGATTTGTGCTAAGGAGGAGGTTCTGATTTTGATTCGTGTGAGGTCTATTTTTTGGATTGCAAGGAAAAATTGCTCTATGCGCTTGTTGTTTTTTGGAGATTTGTTGTTCGAAGATATTGCATGGTGGACGTGCCCTTTTAAACACGTCACGACGCATGGCCCGATGGCGGCTTGGCTGCGGCTAAGGCATTGGGAAGAAAATAGTTGGGGGATTGAATCACGTCGAGGGAAAGGCAATTAAATTTAATTTTTGTTTAATATTTTATTTTCTGCCGAGGTTGCCTAAGGATAAATAAGGTTACGGTATGCCCTAGGAAAGATAAAGATTTTTGCTGATTTTCTTTGTGGAAGTATATCATATTATATATAATTGGAAAGCTATTTTTGAGAGATACTTTTTTAGATTTCTTTGAGGGAGAAATAAGGTGTGTGCAAGAAGATATTTCTAGTTTTATCAAGGAGTTTCAAAAGTAATTTTGATTCATTCTTTTGAGGGATTATTTCTTGCATAAGAGGGTTTGGTGAATTTTTATTGAGTAGGAGTAACAAGGTGTTATTGAGATATTATTTTGATTATTGTGTTATTACTCATGACCTCTAACCCTTTTTGAGATTGGAAAAAGAAAGTTTGTTGAGTGTCGAAGATTTAGTGGACAACTCATAAGGCATCAAAAAGGTATGGGCAATATTCTTCATTGACTTATGTGGGTGATTGATTTCTAAAAATATATTTGGAGAGAAAAGGATTGATTGTGGTTGCCTTTTTGAGAGTTGTTGGTTAATGCTTCAAGGTTTTCTGAATTGAGAGTTATGATTAAACCTTATTTATAAGCATTGTTGTTGAACTTGTGCAAAGAACTTGAACTTGAGTATCATTGTTATGTGAGATTTGTTGTTGAGCATTGTTTGAAACATTTTGAGTTGGTTGATACATGCTTGGACTAGGGTTTGTGAGAAAGTATTGATCCTTGAGGTGATTGGTTGAGTAGAGTTGATTGAGCCTAATCAAGTGATTGTGTGAAGTGGTTGTTCAAGTTCCATGAAACAAACTATTCTATATTATGATTTGAGTTGAGATTGAGACTTGTGAATAGAACATATTGAGTCTCTAATAATTATCTTTATGCTTTTATGAGATTGATTTGAGTTGAGATTGATATTTTAGAATAGAAAATATTGAGTCTCTAACAATTCTTTTTATGCTTCTATAATATTGATTTGAGTTGAGATTGGGATTTGAGTGTAGAACATATTGAGTCTCTAACAATTCTCTTTATAACTCTATGTGCTTGAACAAGTTCTTCGTGGACTTGTTAAGCATATTTGAGGAAAATATTTGAGAAGGCTTGTGGACTTATTTTGTGTAATATTTTGTGGAAGATTGCAATGCAAATTTAAGCAATTCCTATAGAGGACTTATTGAGCATATTTGGACAAGTTTTGTGTGAGATTTTTGAGAATATTTGGACAGGTTCTGTGTGGACCTTTTGAGCATATTTGGACAGGTTTTGAGTGGACCTGTTGAGTAGATTTGCATAGGTTATGAGTGGACCTATTGAGCATATTTTAGTAGGTTCTAAGTGAACCTGTTGAGAAAATTTGAGAAGGTTTTGAGTGAGCCTATTGAAAGATATTTGGAGGTGACAGAGTATAGAGGACATAATCTTAGTGGATAGAGATCCAGCAATTAGTACAATTGAAGACAAATATTCTAAGTGAGGAGTCTTCAAGTGGAGAGAGATCCACCAGTTAGTGCAGTAGAGAGACAAATTCTTCTAGAAAATCACTATCCAGAGTAGAAGGGGAAAGAGTTCTCCTATGGAAGATATCCATGAACTCGAGCTTAGGGGATCAACATCTCCTTTGAATAAAGGTCCATAAACATTGTCATTGGGAAGGATTCCCAAAGAAATTATTTGAGAAATATTTAGAAGAAATATTTTCTCTGTGGAGGTAGCCCACATTGGGTGAACCACATTAAAAATTATGTCTCTCATGTGTGTGATGCTTTGTGTGATGTTTACTATTTTATTAATGTTGATGCTACTATTTGGAAAAAAATTTTATGTTATACTATTCACCCCCCTCTCAGTATAAGCACATGTTCTTCAATTGGTATTAGAGTGGGTCTCTCCGTGAAGAGTCTAACAACTTGGAAGAGGATCCTTTGGTAGCACACATGACTTTAGAGAATGAAGTAGAGACAATTTTTGATATGAAATAAGAGTTCTTTGTTGCTCTTAGAAAAATGGAAAGACTAAGAGAGAAAAAATCAAGTCTAAAAGAACAAATTCAATAAGATGAAGAAGCAAGAGTGGAATACATACAGAATCTCACAAAAATCAAGATCAATGTATAAGAAGGAAAAAATGTTGAGCAAGATATGGTAGATCTTCTAAAATCTGGGGAAACATAATGTGGAAGATTGGAAGCAGAAATTTGTTCTCCTAAGGAATAAATTTGAAAGGACCAAGATACTACAAGAAATAGAATATGAGAAGCAGAAAGAGGAATCAAGCTTATAGAAGGTAGAAACTTCAAGTAAATAAAAGCAAGCAAAGGACATCAGAAAGAAAGAAAGAAAATAAGAACCCTGGATAAGGGTTAATCACAAAAAGAAGATGAATTCGTCACAATATCCAACATCTCCAAACAGGTTACATAACTTCTTCCATGGTCACTATTTTGCTTGCAATAAATATGGACATAGAGCTGCTCACTATATTCATCATGCTAGATATAATAGAAATTTCAATTCCTTTGCACCTCTCATGGATGATGATGTTATATGTTACAAATACAATAACTTTGGGCACAAGGCTAGGTGGTGTAAAATGACATTTTATGAGTCTATAAAAACAAAGGATGAAAGAAAGAATGTTAGGGACATATCTATGTTAGTAAAAACAACCCTACATGCTCAAGATAAAAAAGAACAATGGTATCTGGATAGTGGTTGCTCTAGTCACATGATAGGAGACAAAGACAAGTTCATTATTCTAAAGGAAACAAATAGAGGATGAGTAAGTTTTGGTGATAATAAATCATCAAGGATTATTGGGAAAGGTACTCTAAGTATAGACAATGGAAAAATAAAAATAGAAAATGTTTTGTATGTCAAAGGGTTAAAGCATAATCTACTGAGTAAAATTCAACTTTGTGATCAAGGATACATGGTTACTTTCCATCCAGATAGATGCGAGATAAGGAAAATAGAAATAGGAAGAATTATTGCAAATGCAATAATGACCCCAAAAAACTTATACATGTTCAATGAGATCAAAGGGAAAAACTGATTTCTATCACAAGAGGATGAGAGCTAGTTGTGGCATAGAATATTGGGTTATTTGAATTTTGATAACATAGTCAGCATAAGCAATAAACACATAGTCAGAGATTTACCCAAAATAATAAGACTGCAAAATACAATTTGTGAACCTTGCCAACATGGAAAGCAAACCAGGATAACTTACAAAATAAAAGGCTATATGTCTTATGAGCCTTTAAGTCTAATATATAATGATTTATGTGGTCCTACCAGAACACAAAGTATTCAGGGTGAGAGTTACTTCATGTTGTTTGTATATGATTATTCCATAATGGTTTGGGTAACTTTCGTAAAGAAGAACTCAAAGGCATTTGAAAAATTTAAAGCATTCAAGAAGTTGGTTGAAAATAAAACAGGACAAATGATTATCTACGATCCGATAGAGGAGGAGAATTCACTTCAAATGAGTTTATAGAATTTTGTGAACAACATGGAATTAAGAGAGAGTACTCAGTAGTAAGAACTCCCCAACAAAATGGAGTAGTTGAAAGGAAGAACAAGACTATTGAAAACATGGCTAGAGCTATGTTAAATGAATCTAAGTTGTTAGATGGTTTTTGGAAATAAGCAGTATCTACAGTTGTATACATATATACTAGGGCTCAATTAATGGTAAATCACCACAAGACTCCTTATGAGCTTTGGAAAGGAAGACCTGCTACTATAAAAAATTTCAAGATCTTTGGAAGCAAATGTTACATAATATGGGAAGATCAGAATTTGGGAAAATTTGATCCAAGATGTGATGAGGGATTTTTTCTTGGTTATTTTACAAAGAGCAAGGCTTATAGATGTTACAAAAAAATAACACACACTATGGTAGAAAGTATGAATGTGATAATTAATGAGAAGATAGATTCCAGAGAATCAGTTCAGCAAATTCTTTACCAAGAAGATGGATGTTGTCTAGAAGAATTTTGTGAGTAATCAAATAATGATGAAGAAGAAATACAAAGGCTTCTTCCTAAAACTCCTTCCAGGTATGTACAGAAATATCACCCAAAATATAAGATCATCGAGAATCCATATGAAATACAAACAAGGAGAATAATAATTAAACCATCTCAACAAGCAAATTTTTCTTTGCTATCTAAGATTGAGCCAAAAAAATTCACTCAAGCTAGTGAAGATGAATTTTGGGTTAAAGCAATGAATGAGGAATTGGATCAGATAGAGAAGAGAAAAACTTGGGAACTTGTTCCATGACCAAAGGACAAAAATGTGATTGGTACAAAATGGGTTTTTAGAAATAATTTGAATGAAGATGGACAAGTGGTCAGAATCAAAGAAATGTTAGTATGCAAAGGTTATACACAAGTAGAAGGAATTGATTTTGATGAAACCTTTGCTCTAGTTGCATGACTTGAAGCTATAAGGATATTTGTAGCTTTTACAAGCTTTCAAGAACTTCAAGGTATATCATATGGATGTCAAGTCAGCTTTTCTAAATTGTGTTCTAGAAAAAGAGGTCTACATTGAACAGCTAGTGGAATTCATACTAGCAGATACACCATATCAGGTATGAAAATTGAAAAAGGTATTGTATGGTTTAAAGTAGGCTCCTAGAGCATGGTCCTCAAGATTATATAAGTATCTACAGGAAGAGGGATTCAGGAAAGGAATAGCAGATAGTAATTTGTATATCAAAAATGAAGGAAATGATCTTCTAATAGTGGTTGTTTATGATGATGACATAGAATTTTGGAGGAAACAATGACAAGATGTGCAAATAATTTGCTAAGAATATGCAAAGTGAATTTGATATGTCTATGCTCGGTGAATTATCCTTCATTCTTGGTCTTAAAATTTCACAATCAGGAAAGGGAGTGTTTCTTTCTCAAGCCAAGTACATCAAGGATATGTCGAAGAAATTCAGGTTAGAATATTGCATTCCAGTAAGTACTCCTATGATCACAGGGTGCAAGTTGAGTAAGGATGATGAATCTCCAGAGGTAGATCAGATACTATACATAGCCATGATTGGAAACTTATTATATGTCATGGCTACAAGATCGTAAATAGTGCAGTCAATGGGATTAGTGGCAAGATATTAGGAAGCACCTAAGGAAACACATGTAGAAGCAATAAAAAGAATTTTTATGTATCTAAAAGGGACTATGGATTTTGGGCTTTGGTATCCCAAAAGTGATAGTTTCACACTCACAGCTTATACAGGTGCAGATTGGGCCATCAGCATTGATAGAAAAAGCACAAGTGGAGGATATTTCTTTCTTTGGGAAATTCTAGTCTCTTGGTTATGTAAGAATTAGGGTTAAATATCACTATCTATAGTAGAGCCAGAATATATTTTAGTAGTAGTCATTTGTACACAGGTGTTATGGATGAAGAGAACTTTAGAAGATTTCAAGATAAAGCATTATCAGCCCATTCCTATACTATGTGATAATACTAGTGCCATATGTATCTCAACAAATCTGGTAATGCACTCTAGGATGAAGCACATTCTAATTAAGTATCATTTTATATGAGAACAGGTGTCAGATAAATAGGTCATATTGGAGTATGTCACTAAAAATGAATAGATAGTAGATATTTTCACTAAGCCACTCTCAAAGGAGACTTTTGAGTATCTTTGAGGAAAATTGGGAGTGAGACTCCCACCCCAGAATTAACCACCTCATGTGGAGGTGGGGGAGGGGCTAAGCTAAGATGCTCATTCTTAGCCTCGAGCCCCAAAGGTGACCCTTTGCCATTGATGTCAAAGGGGGAGAGCTTTTTGTATTGGGGAGAGATTTGTTATGTGGATAGATTTGATATTTGATATAGCATTGATCCAGGGGGAGAAAATTCCAAAGGGGAGCATAAAAGAAGTTCAAGTTTCATTAAAAGGATAAGAGCTGCCATCAATGACAAAGGGGGAGATTGTTGGACATTCTAAGTCCTCTAAGTCAGAATTGGCATTGATGTCACCTGATAGAGTTATCACTCATCTCAAGGAATTCGGCAAGAAATAAAGTCACCCAAGTCATCCAATAAAAATATTCATCAGTGCAAAAGTGAAAGGAAGAAGGCTCCATAATACTTTAATATTATTGGGAGCACAAATTAAATGATCGGCTTATAAAAAACCAATATGGGTTATTGCAAAAGTTAAAAAGGAGGTTTAATAATTATTTATAAATCATTTAAATTCACAATGAATTTAAATTTTAAAAATAATACCAAGTTTGAGCATTAAGACAAGGTTCTAAGGTTTTATTAAACCTAAGGTTGGCTCTTTAAGACAAAGTTCTAAGGTTTATTTTAATTTATAATATTTAAATTTAAAATTAAATTTAAATTTATTATAAATTAAATCACGTCGACATCAAATTCATTCGAAGCGCCGATGTGATGCTAAGGAACGCAAAATGCATTATATAAATGCCAAACAAATTCATTTACCAAGTATCCCTTGCTACTGTTTTTGAAGTGTGAGTTTCCATTCCCAATGGGCTCAAATAATTTTAAACTAAAAGGTTTGACGTAGGATAAAAAATCATTTATTCAAAACTCTAACCAAACATTACAATATTGCATATCTTATATAGTGGATGGATGTTGTAAGCGAAAAGGAGAGGGAGGAGAAGGAGATGGCAATGGATAAAGAGATGGAGGCAATGGACTTGATGATGGAAATAGAGAGAATATAGGAGGAAGGACGGTGGGAGATAGAGACGAAGGAGGTGGAGGAGGAAGAATGGAGCGAGGAGGAATAAGGAGAAAGAAGTGTCGAATATGTAGGAGAGAAGAGAGGGAGGTAAGATAGAGAAATATTTAAAAAATTTAACTTTTTCGACTACTCAAAACTTTGCCGAAAATTACAAGGAGGTTTCACATTGAGGTTTTTTCTAAGCTACTTAGAAAAAACCTCTTTCATATTTGCAACATTCTCCCCCTTAAAGTTGAGAGGACTGACTATACAGTCTCTCAACTTTACAAATTGAGCTTTGGCCATTGCTTTGGTGAATATGTCAGCAACATTTTCCAAAGTATGGCAATATTGAAGCTCAACAACTTCAGTTTCCACCATATCTCTGATGAAGTGGTACTTCATATCAAAATGCTTTGATCTACTATGGTGGACAGGATTATATGCCAACTGAATGGCACTGATGTTGTCACAGTATATTCCGGTTGGACCACTTTGCTGCTCTCCAATATCTTCCAATACTTTTCATAGCCATAGAGCTTGAGTACTAGCATGAGTGACTGCTATATACTTAGCTTCTATTGAAGATAGTGCTACTACTGTCTGCTTCTTGGAACTCCAAGTTATTAGTCCCAAACCAAGACTAAAACAGTTTCCAGATGTGGATTTTCTATCATCAACATTGCTGCCCCAATCACTATCAATGAAGCCTTCTAGCTTGATAGTATCACTTTTATAGTACTGGATTCCAAAATCCAATGTACCCTTCACATATCTCAAAATTCTTTTAGCTGCCTGCAAATGCAGCTCAGAGGGGTTAGACATAAATCTAGAGACAAGAGATACAACATACTGAATATCTGTTCTAGTGTTGGCGAGAAACATCAAACTCCCAACAATGCTTCTAAAAGTGGTCACGTCAACTTTCGGTGCTCCATCATCCTTGCTTAATTGGATCCCATGTCCAACTAGAGTTGCAACTGATTTGCATTGCTCCATAGAAAACTTCTTAATCATATCCCGAGCATACTTAATTTGATAGATGAAGATCCCTGAATCTTTCTGATGGACTTCCATTCCAAGGAAGTAGTGCATTAAGCCAAGATCCTTCATCTCAAATTCCTGCATCATGGAGTGCTTGAACTCCATATTAACTTTTTCATTACTACCCATAAAAATGAGATCATCCACATACAAACAAACTATGAGGATGTCATTACCTTGATTCAAGTAGTAGAGTGTGGGTTCATTTTTGCTTCTGATGAACCCAAACTCTTTAAAGTACCCATCAATGCATGAGTACCAAGCTCTCGATGCCTGCTTGAGGCCATAAAGTGCCTTCTTCAGTTTGTAAACAAGGTTCTCCTTGTCTTCCTCTTCAAATCCCTGCGGTTGCTCAACATACACTTCTTCTATCAAGTAACCATTGAGAAATGCACTCTTTACATCCATGTGTTGGACTTTCCATCCCTTGTGTGCAACTAAAGCAAGAACTGTTCTGATAGTCTCCTATCTGGCTACAAGAGCAAAAGTCTCTTCATAATCAATTCCATATTTCTGAGTGAATCCCTTTGCAACTAGTCTTGCCTTATGCCTCTCAATGCTACCATCAACATTGAACTTGGTCTTAAAGACCCACTTACATACAACACATTTCTTTCCTTTAGGAAGCTTCACCAGCTCCCAAGTGTCATTATTTTTTATAGAGGTTATCTCCTCTTTCATGGCATCTTGCCAAATATTTTTGGTACAAGCCTTCTCATAACTAGAAGGTTCAAGCTGTGCACTAGTTAACAAAGCATAGTTAACTAGATCTCCCCTAGGTTCCTGCTGGGAGACATCATCACCATAAAAGTGCATATTTTCTAATATTTGTAGAACAAAATTCATTTCACTAGCTTGACTTCTAGTGTATCTTTTTGAAAAAAAATTATCCAACATCTGATATGATGGATGATTCTGAAGAGTTCTCTTACCTCTGGATGGAGAATTGATGTCCATTGGTGAGGAACTTACTGATCTCTGAGGAGAATGACTTGGTGAAGAAGTTGAACTAGAAGATGAACTTGGGCTTGTGGGAGGAGACTTCTTACCTTTCTATGGTGACTATTGTTGCACCTGCTTAGAAACTACATCATTGGATTCATCATCACTAAATATTTGGGGCTTACCCCATTCTCCCCATTCATCAAAAATCACATCCCTGGAAAGCACAATATTTCGAGTCCTGGGATTGTAAAGTCTGTAAGCTTTTGTGTTCTCATAGTACCCTACAAATATGCATGCCTGAATCTTTGGATCGAGCTTCTTTCTCAGCTCATCAAGAATGTGAGAATATGCCAATGAACCAAACACTCTGAAATACTTAACATTTGGCTTCTTACCATACCAAGCTTGGTAAGGTGTTTGCCCTTCCAAACTTGAAGTAGGACTTTTTTCAAGATATGGACGTTAGTCCTGGCTGCATCTACCCAATATGAATTAGTCAAATGCTTCATCTAAAGCATAGACCTTGCCATCTCCACAATGGTGTGATTCTTCCTCTCTACCACACCATTCTGCTATGGAGTGTAGGCAGCTGTGAACTACCTCTTAATGCCATGTTGCTTACAGAAATTAAAAAACTCATTAGAGGAGTATTCTCCTCCCATTTATGAATTAAGACATTTTACAAAATATCCACTCTCATTTTCAACTCTTGCTTTGAAATCGATGAAGCATTCAAATGCTTCATCCTTATGTTTCAAAAAGTATATCCAACACATTCTAGTAAAATCATCAATGAAAAGTAAGAAGTAAGAGTTGTTACCAAGACTTTTGGTCTGCATTGGACTACAGATGTCTGTATGCACTAGCTGAAGTGGATGACTGGCCCGCCATGCTTGTCCATGAGGAAATTTTGATCTCGCATGCTTGCCCAAGGCACACCCTTCATAGACTTCCTTACTATCCTAAACTTTGGGAAGTCCGGTTACCATTGCTTGTGAAGTTAGCATTTTTAGACTAGCTGAATTCAAATGACCATATCCCAAGTGCCATAGGACACTTGGATTGGTAATAAAAACATTTGCTAACTTATCTCCCCCTAGCTGGCCAAAATTTAAAGGAAACAATCTATTCTTTGACATTGGCACTTGTGTAATGATTCTATTACTATTATTTTTATCAAAAATGGTGCATTTACCCTCATCAAAAAGTAACTTGTAGTTCTTTTCTAACATTTGACCAACACTTAAAATATTGTGTTGGAGATGGGGTGTGTAATAGATATCACTTAATTGCTTGATGCCTTCTTTAGTTGGAACCGCCATGGCTCCAATGCCTTCAACCGCCAATGATTTGTCATCTCCCAATCGTATGTTGGATTTGTATGAGGAGTCTAGAGTAGCAAAGAGTTCTTCTTTGCCACTCATATGGTTTGAACACCCAGTGTCCAAAATCCATGTATCATTCATGTTCTAATCTTCTTGACCATATGAGAGAAAGATATTTGTGGCCTCTTCCTCTTCTCCAAAATTACCAAACTGACTGCTTTGGCTGCTACTGCTTCCTTGTGAAGGCTTTGACCAACAATCATGAGCATAATGGCCAGGTTTACCATAATTGTAGCAAGTTTGTTTTGATTTATCTCCTTCTTTTCCTCTTCTTGATTATTTCCCTCTATTTTGCTATCCTCCTCTATTCTGATGTTCACCTCTGTTTGAGAATCCTCCTCTATTAGGAGTTCCACCTCTCTGATTATTTCTACCTCTACCTCTATACTGTCCTCTGCCACGGCCTCTACCTCTACCTTCATGAGAAGCAAAGGCTTTTTCATCTCCTCCGTAACTTGTGGAAGGAGATTTTTGTAACCTCTCTTCATGTGAGAGAAGTGAACCAATGAGGGCTTCAAAAGACAAAGAGGTTAGGTCTTTGGATTCTTCTATAATTATGGCAATTAAATTCCACTTAGGAAGAAGTGTCCTCAACACTTTCTTCACTATAACTTCAAGCTTGACTTCTTCTCCTAAAGTGACCATCTTATCTACTATGGCTTTTACACGCATGCAGTAATCACCAACCTTTTCATTCTCTTGCATTTTAAAAGTTTCAAAATATCATTTCAAGGTTTGTAGTTTTACTTGCTTGACTTGGTCACTACCCCTATAACTTTATTTTAAAGCATTCCAAGCAGATGCAGTAGTTATAAAAGAAGTTATTCTAGGGAAAATACTTCTATCAAGGGCAGCTTGGATGTGATAAAGGGCAAAAGAATTATTCTTCTGAGCTTCCTTTTTAGCCCTTTTATCGGCAACATTCAAAGTTGCCCATTCAATAGCAGTAGGTTCAGTATATCCCTCTTCAATAACATCCCAAAGACCTTTGCCTATCAAAATGGTTTTCATTTTAATTGACCAATACTCGTAATCACCACCATTGAACACAAGAATTGGTAGACTAGTATTGGATGCTATTTCAGAAAGCAAATTTTATTTTAATAGTAACTAAGAAGTACAAAGCAGTACAAACAGATCACTAATTTAAATCAAATCTAGCCTTTTTAATACGCTCACTTATTTTTTTTCTCCTTCTTGAGGGTCGCCTAGTACTGGAGGGACGAAGTTGTCTGCTTCGTCATCACTAATCACAATGACTTCTAGTTCTGCTTCTAGCTCGGAACTGCTGTTGATGACTATAACCTCTGGTTCTTTAGTTTTAGGGTCTAATTCTACTAGATCTTCTTCTTCTGGTTATTCTTCCTCTTCTTCTTCTTCTTCTTCATCTTCTTCTTCTTCTTCTACTGGTTCTGGATCATGAGAGCATGGTGTATAGCTCTCACTTGATTCTACTTTAGGCACTGCAGGCATATAACTGTCACTCGATTGTCCTTCAGGTACTACTTCAACTGTCTCGAACTCTTCTATTTTTTTCCCAAAGATATTATCTTCAGAATTCGCCTCGTATCCAGAGTCTGGTTTCCTCAGATGAGCAATCACCTAATTTTCTAACTGGCAGAAAACAATATGAAGACTAGTCTGTTGGACCTTCTCGTCGAAAGATTCTGGTGTCTCTCTTATCAGGAGAGAGCAAAGTGCATTATAACACCCAACTAATCGAATCATATATCACACCACAAGAACTCGGTTGCAGTCATCAAATTTTAGGTTTCACAAATCAATTTTGTCTTAGGAAAAATATTTTTCCAATTTCTCTTATCAAAATATTGTCAAAAAAATTTAATAAAATCTTATAAAAACATTTAATAATTTTTTTTGTCTTTAATTATTTTTTAAATAACCTTTGTATTTAAAAATAATAATTAAAAAACAATAAAAATAAAAATTATTAAATAAATTAAATATTTTAATAAATAAAAACTATATAAAAAATTTGTTTCTATTGCACGGTTGAGAATCGAACCGATGACCTGCAGGATGTTACCAAGTTACTATGCCAATATGCCCCCATGACTTTCTTGAAACCAAATAGCACCTCATGCTATTTACATTCTCTAGGCGGCCTCCTTTTTTAAAAAAATAAAAAATTGACTGTCTACAGGTTTCGAACCCTAGATCTCTAATTCATAACACAAGCGCTTTCACCACTTGCTCTAAATGCTCTAACATGAAGGCAATGCGACAAAACTTCTATTTATACACAATGCATGGAAGTTTTTTTTTTTTTATTTGGGAAAAATCCCACATGCACTAGGCGGACGATATGTAGAGGGTTTAAGAATGAATACAAATAACACAAAATTTGATTGTCTTCAGGCAATCACTCTCACCTCTTTTACCTCATGTGTCCAATGCTCTATTGCCACGTTGTTATATTCCTCCCTCGCACCACACGTCACGTCAACCAGCTTACCGCCACCTCAGCTCTGTCATCTATCCTCATACACCAGCTCCACGTCAACCAACTCAGTGCCTACTTAGCTCCTCAAGCTACGTACCTCCTTCCACTTGTCCTCCCTGACTCAAGCCCTACTTGGTCCTACGAGCTCCTCGATTCCCATGTATCTGGTTTTAGCCTGCATGCTCTAGTCTGGTCTGGTCCACCTGCTCCTCCTTGAATTTTGTGCCCATGGCATACGCCCCCTAGAGCTCTAATACCAGTGTGAGTTTCCATTTTCGGTGGGCTCAAACAATTTTAAACTAAAAATTTTGACGCAGGATAAAAAATCATTTATTCAAAACTCCAACCAAACATTACAATATTGCATATCTTATATAGTGGATGGAAGTTGTAAGTGAAAATGAGAGGGAGGAGAAGGAGATGGTGATGGATAAGGAGATGGAGGTGACGGACTTGATGAGGGAAATAGAAAGAATATAGGAGGAAGGACGGTGGGAGATAGAGACGAAGGAGGTGGAGGAGGAAGAATGGAAAAAGGAGGAATAAGGAGAAATAAGTGTCGAATATGTAGGAGATAAGAGAGGGAGGTAAGATATAGAAATATTTAAAAAATCTAACTTTGTCGACTACTCAAAACTTTACCAAAAATTACAAGGAGGTTTCACATTGAGGTTTTTTCTAAGCTACTTAGAAAAAACCTCTTTCATATTTGTAATATGAAGTGCATGCGAAAGAGATTTCTATTTCGAAAGCCTTACAATTTTTGTGAAGGTTAAAGCTATGAAGATTCGAAAGCCCTAAGCACAAAGGCCAGCATGGCCTAGTGGTATGTTGGCTCAGTGCTAAGGATAATTTTATGTGTTTGATTTGTGTGAGGTCTATTTTTTGGATTGCAAGGAAGAAGCGCTCTACACGCTTGTTGTTTTTTGGAGGTTCGTTGTTCAAATATATTGCATGGTGGATGTGCTCTTTTAGACATGTCATGGCGAGTGGCCCAACAGCGGCTTGGTTGTGGCTAAGGTTTTGGGTAGAAAATAGTCGGAGTATCAAACCCACCGAGGGCAAGGCAAGTAAATTTAATTTTTGTTTAATATTTTATTTTTTGCCCAGGTTGCCTAAGGAGAAATAAGGTTATGGTATTCCCTAGGAAAGATAAATATTTAGGTTGATTTTCTTTGTGGAAGTATATCATATTATATATCATTGGAAATCTATTTTCAAGAGCTACTTGTTTAGATTTCTTTGAGGGAGAAATAAGGTGTGTGTAAGAATATATTTATGGTTTTGTCAAGGAGTTCCAAAAGTAAGTTTGATTCATTCTTTTGAGGGATTATTTCTTGCATAAGAGGGTTTGGTGCATTTTTATTGAGTAGGAGTAATAAGGTGTTATTGAGATATTATTTTGATTATTTTGTTATTACTCATGATCTATAACCCTTGTTGAGATTGGAAAAAGAAAGTGTGTTAAGTATGGTAGATTTAGTGGATAACTCATAAGGCATCAAAAAGGTATGGGCAATATTATTCATTGACTTATGTGGATGATTGATTTTTGAAAATATCTTTGGAGAGAAAAGGATTAATTGTGGTTGCCTTTTTTAGAGTTGTTGGTTAATGATTCAAGGTTTTATGAATTGATATTTATGATTAAACCTTGTTTATAAGCATTGTTTTTGAATCCCATTGGTTGTGCAAAGAACTTGAACTTGAGTATCATTGTTATGTGAGATTTGTTGTTGAGCATTATTGGAAACATTTTGAGTTGGTTGATACATGCTTGGACTAGGGTTTGTGATAAAGGATTGATCCTTAAGGTGATTGGTTGAGTAGAGTTAATTGAGCCTAGTCAAGTTATTGTGTGAAGTGGTTGTTCAAGTTACATGAAACAAACTATTCTATATTCTGATTTGAGTTGAGATTGAGATTTGTGAATAGAACATATTGAGTCTCTAACAATTCTCTTTATGCTTTTATGAGATTGATTTGAGTTGATATTGATATTTGAGAATATAACATATTGAGTCTCTAACAATTCTCTTTATGTTTCTATAATATTAGTTTGATTTGAGATTGGGATTTGAGTGTAGAACATATTTTCTAACAATTCTCTTTATAAATCTATGTGATTGAACAAGTTCTGTGTGGACTTGTTAAGCAGATTTGAGGTAAGTCTTTGAGAAGGCTTGTGGACTGATTTTGTGTAAGCGTTTGTGGAAGCTTGCAATGTAGATTTGAACAAGTCCTAGAGAGGACTTATTGAGCATATTTAGACAAGTTCTATGTGAGCTTGTTGAGTATATTTGGACAAGTTCTATGTGGACCTGTTGAGCAGATTTGGATAGGTTCTATGTGGACCTGTTGAGCAAATTTGAGTAGGTTTTTAGTGGACCTATTGAGAATATTTGAGTAGGTTCTAAGTGGACCTGTTGAGAAGATTTGAGTAGGTTATGAGTGAACCTATTGAGCATATTTGAGAAGGTTCTGATTAATCCTATTGATAGAGATTTGGAGGTGACAGAGTATAGAGGTCAAAGTCTTAGTGGATATAGATCTAGTAGCCAAGACAATTGAAGATAGATTTTCTGAGTGAGGAGTCTTCAAGTGGAGAGAGATCCACCAGTCAATGCAGTAGAGAGACAAAGTCTTCTAGAAGATCACCATCCATAGTAGAAGGGGAAAAAGTTCTCTTGTGGAAGAGATCCATGAACTTGATATTAGGGGATCAGCATCTCCTTTGGACAGAGGTCCATAAACATTATAACTGGGAAGGATTCCCAAAGAGATTATTTGAGAAATATTTATAAGAAATATTTTCTCTATGGAGGTAGCCCACATTGGGTGAACCACATTAAAAATGATGTATCTCATGTGTGTGATGCTTTGTGTGATGTTTACTATTTTATTAATGTTGATGCTACTTTTTGGGAAAACATTTTATGTTATACTATTCACCCCCCTCTCAGTATAAGCACATGTTCTTCATTGTCAGCCTCTACTAGCACATAGGATATTCCTAGTTGTACCTTGTATCTGCAGGATGGACATAGTAGGAATGGAACTGGGTCGACCTTTACCAACATCCAAGACTTTCACCAATTGTGCTACACAAGCAGATCTAAATAAAGTGATCAAAGTGAAAATAAAGAGCAATGCGCATAAATGGATGGATACTCTTGAGCACCAAGTATCGTAATTAAGTGAGATTATATTGATACAATGGATTGCACAGTTGAGGGCTATTTATATCAACTATGCAAACCTCAATAATAAATTATTATATTTTGAATTAACCTATGTTGACAAAACATAAAGTCATAAAAATTACTTAAATTACTGCATTATTTTTCCTATAATACATTAGGCATCAAGGGTTATAAGAAGATATTTTTCCTATCATAAAAATTACTTAAATTCCATATATTTGAAGCCCTTTGCATGAGACTAAATTTCATGAAGTGCATTATATTTCTTCATAACAACTTGAAAGTGAACAAGAAGAGAAACGAGTGCATAAAGGGTTATAGGAAGATACTTTTCAACTATCAAAGAGATCACATGAATCACTAACCCAAAAATTCATAAGCACAATGTGAGATTGGATAGTACATATTAAATAAATTCTTTATATACATTTATTATGCCCCTTAAAGATGTTATAAGTTAAAGTAAGTAATATGTTCTTCAACATTATTGAGTACTAGAATCATGAGGGAGGACAAGTACATTTCTAGTATGCTAAATTCCATTGTATAGAAATTTCTAAATAACCTCTTCACTTTTTCCAACACTTTAATAAGGTCATTTTATTCTCTAATATAGAAAATTTTATCTAGTTTAACTAGCATTGCAAATATCCCAAGTGCTTCCTCCTTCTTATGTGTTAAAACTACCTCATCAAGTTTATTTTTTGCATTGCTCTAAGAGATAAACTAATGATTCTTACTTCAAATAAAATTACTCATAATATATTTCCCAAATATTTTAATTTCACTCATTAATGTGAGCAACATAAGATATGAGATTGTGCAGCCCTTGTCTGACTCTGAAATCCATGCTGCCACTTTTTCCATGAAGGCTGAGGCAGCCTCGGGCCCGAACAGATTCCCCCCCAAATTTTTCCAATCATTTTGGGACATCATCGAGCAAGAAGTGTGTGCTGCCATCCAAGACCTGCAGACTACCAGATCCATCCCTAGAGGTATCAACTCCACCTTCATAGCCTTGATACCCAAGACCCAGGCAGCCAGATCCCTCTCAAATTTCTGCCCCATCAGCTTGTGCAATGTCTTGTACAAAATCCTGACTAAATCCATGGCTTCCCACCTCAAGGATATCCTTCCCTTGATTATTTCCCCCTATCAGGGTAGCTCATTCAAAGGCATACTGATCACAGACGGTGTCATAATCATGCATGAGGCCCTTTAGTCAATCGTCCTATCCAAAAAGGCATCCTTTCTGCTCAAGATGGATATGAACAAGGCCTTTGACAGAGTTGACTAGGATTTCCTATCCAAGGTCCTCCTCAAGTTTAGGTTCCACCCCTCCTGGGTCAGGCTCATCAGCAACTGCGTGTCCTCCCCTTGGTTCTCTATCCTCATCAACGGGTCCCCTGTCGGGTTCTTCCCCAGCTCCAGAGGCCTTCACCAAGGTGACCCCCTGTCCTCCATCCTCTTCATCATCTTGGCTGAGGCCCTGGGGCATACCATCTCAGGCGTTGTGTCCAGTAGTCTCATTTCGAGCATCAGGCCTGTGCTGGGCCTTCCCCCTGTGTCTCACCAACAGTTTGTGGATGACACCATCCTCACCACCTCTGCCTCAATCCCTCAAGCTAAGACCCTCAAGCATATTTTGACCCTGTACGAGGAGGTGGCCGGGTAGAAAATCAACTTTTGAAAAAGCAATATTTTCTTCATCTATACTCCCTTGGCTAGGCAGATCAAAATCAAGTAGATTTTGGACTGCACCCTTGGTTCCCTTCCCTCCTCTTATCTCGGGCTTCCCATGTTCATAGGTGCGTCCTCCAAGGCCCTGTGGGATGGGGTGATTGAGCAGATTCAGAGGAAGTTGGCCCCCTGGAAAGGTCACCTCCTCTCGCAGGCTGGCAGAGCCACCCTCTTGGCGGTAGTCCTTCAAAGCATTCTGATATATTTCATGTCGGTCTTCAAAATCCTGATCAATTGTAGCTCACATCGAACAAATTCAGAAACATTTTCTCTGGTCGAGCAACGAAGATAAGAAGAGGATTCCCCTGGTCTCCTGGCCCCTAGTCTGCCACCCCAAAGGTGAGGGAGAGATCAGGCTCAGGCGGGTGGTCCTTATGAATAAGGCCCTCTTGTCCAAACATGCTTGGAAGGTGCACACCAATACCCCTAATGAGTGGTTCAGCATCATGTGTAGAAAATACTATCATAACCACCCCTTCCTCAGTGAATCTTAGCCTCGATATGGATCAGCCTTTTGGAATTCCTTGATCTACACCAAAGACATAATTCAAAAAGGTACCAGATGGATCCTCGGGGACGGAGCCAAGATCGACTTTTGGGAAGACAAATGGATTCATGATGAGGCCCTGACTGTTGATAGAGAGCTTCTCGTTCTCAAACCAGGGCTTGCAGATAGAGGACCCAGAGTGTCGGCCTACCTTTCCCAGAACTAGGGGTGTGCTACCTAGAAACCCATCCTAGATCCTAGGCACCTGCTCCAAGCTGCCAGGCTTCAGTGCCTCCTCAAGGTGACTATCATCCCATCTACTAGAGGAAATGACAGATGTGTTTGACATGGTACTCCCAGTGGAGTCTTTTCTATTAAATCTACCTACAATCTCCAAAGAGTCCCTGATGAGGCTCCCTTTCCAACCCTCTAGGTGTGGGCTAAGAAGCTGATTCCTAAAATCAGCCACTTCGTGTGGGTGGCCATCCAAAACAATATTTTGACGACCGAGAATCTAATCAAGAGGGACTTTCAGATCCTAAATAGATGCTTCCTTTACTATGCTACCTGGGAGTCCACCAATCACCTCTTCATCAACTGTTCCTTTTCATCTGAAGTCTTGGGCCTCATCCTTTCCCAATTCTCTATCTAGTGGGTGGCCCCCAACTCCATATCTGACCTCCTATATCAATTGCCCAACCCCTTTGCCCATCCCTTCATCCATTTTCTCTGGGGCTCCTACCTTCCTCATATGATTTGTCAACTCTGGCTGGAGTGCAACAGTAGAGCCTTATCGTCCCTGGCCCGGTCCCCCCTATGGATAGCGACCAAGGTGGTGACCTTTGCCCTTGAGAATTCCTACTCCATCCCCCTGACCGAGGTGCCCCAACAGTCAGGCAAGGCCACCCTTCTATCCTCCCTTAGAATTTAGCTTCCCCCTTGGTCCCCCCCCGCCCCCTCCCGTCGATCTTTGACAAGGTGGACTACCCCCCAGCATGGGTCAAGCTTAACTTCGACGACGCTTCTAAAGGTAATCTCAGGCCCTCTGGGGTGGGTGGGGTCATCTGAGACTACCACGGGCCTTGATCATGGCATTTGCTACTTCACTCAACATCCAAACTAACAACTTCATTGAAGCAGTAGCTTTGCTTAGCGGGTTGACCGCCCTTAGGGAGTCACCCTCAAAAGTCATCATTGAGGGCAATTCCCAAGTTATTATCAAAGCCACCTATAGCCTGAGAAACTACTTCTGGCACATTCACAACTCCATCTAGGAAGCCCTCTTCATCCTCCAAGGATTCCCCAGCCATGCCTTCTAGTATGTGTATAGGGAAGGCAATAGGGCAGTTGATTTCATGGCAAACCAAGCCATCTCAGCTAAAGACTTCACCACCTAGAATATGAACTTTCCCAAAGCTCTGGTCCACATTACTATGCAATATTATTCCAGCAATGATGAGGACCCTGGTGTCTAGCTTTCCGCTAGCTGGGTCCCCAAAGTTCCATCGATGCGAATTTCAAAGGACAGGGGATTCACCCTCCTGTGGTGCCATGTCGTCTAATCCAGGTCTATCGCCTGCCTGCGAGTTGGTCTCCTAGATCCCCCTCACGGTGCCAAGTGTGCTTGACCATGTTAGTAGATCGGCTCTTCCTGGCCAAGATTTGTGATGCTCCATTGGCACATCTGATAGTTCCAAGATAGAATGCACAACGGACCTATCTGGCCTTTCTGCCTTGAAAGCTGCATCACTGGATCCTCATGCCACATCAGTTCACCCTTGGATCTATCCCATGGAGTACCCTCAAGGCATTCCCTTGCTCAGTTTATGCCACCTGGTATGCTGGCAATGGCCCCTCTCCCTTGCCTTGTGTGGTAACCAGTAGCCACGCCCCCTTAGCCCCTCCCCCCTTATGTCTCACCCAGCCCCAAGCGCCCATTCTCGACGTCAACGGCTTCCCCCCTTTGCGGCCCCTTGAAAGTTTTTAAATCTGACGTGCGTTGAGTTTTCCCATAGTCTTGTCTGCTTCCCTCATCCCCTATCCCCGCATCTCTGGCCTGGTTCCCCCTGTTTCCCCTATCCCTGGGTTGTCCGTTTGATCCCCATGGCCTCTAAAACTATCTTCATCGAGCCTTCCATGCTCGACTTGAGTGAGTCGGCCAGAATCTTCTCCAACACCAAAAAATTCACCCCTTCAGCAAATTTGCAGGAGTTGACGATGAAATTACCCAAAGCTTTCTGGACTCGTGGAATGATGGTGAGGTCACAGTGAAGGGTCCACTTCAAAGTGAACAAAGAATTCTTGACAGAAGTTACAGGCCTGCACCATGAGGAAAAGGGCAAGGTAGTCAAGCGGGATAAGCATAACTGGGAGGAGGAACTATCCTACTTCCTAGAGTAGCAGTGGGACAAGGTGAACATATTTCACTCCAACCTCCTAGCCCCTTTCGATGAGGTCATTGTCCCGGTGATGTAGTACATCACCTATGATGACCCGGACCAGCAACTGTTCAGCTTTCACCTGAGCTACTTCAACCATCTTCGAGGGGCCACAATGGCCAGCACCCCTCAATTCCTTCTGTATTCCTTGGGTCTTTCCATTGATTGTGCTTGCAAAAGCCACTCCCGGCCCTCCCACCAAGGCCTCATGGTCATCCTGTATAGGCATGCCCTTGCCAACCAGCCACAACTCCATCGCATCCCTCCCTTGTCTTCTGTCCCCTGCTAAAATGGCTAACTCTCTCGCTGCCTCCCTTGCTGCTTCCATTTCCAAGGAGACCCCCTCTCCCGAAGGCTCCCCTACCCTGAAGCGTCGCAGGCCCACTCAAAAGTGTAATACTCTGGCCCAGGGCCCAGGCGAGGCCCTGACTCCTGGTGGCACTCACAAAGGCCCCTTCCCTGGTAGTAGCAAGGCTGCAGGAAGCACTAAAAAGGCCAAATTGGAGGCCTTGAAGCCCATTGAAGTTAGTTCTGATTTTGGAAATAAGATGCAAAATTTGGCTATCAGAGCCCTTCTCGACATGGAAATCGGATCCCTGATTGCGGCTACCTAAGCAGCCTCCTGTGTTGTCAATGCCCTGGTCGAGCTTCGACGCAGGCTGGGAGATGGCCCTGATAGGGAGTAAAGGTGGGCTGCCTGGGGCCCTGTCCTGGCTAGGACCGGCCGTAGGGCCCACCGGTGCAACGACGGTCAGTTTTTGCATTGGTGACGGTGGAGGTTTCTGGTTTTTGGTGGCTTCATGCCTAGTTTTGATGTTATGTGTCCTAGTCTGTTTTTGTAGGCACCAGGGCCCCGGGCCCCGGATCATTGCCCTTGGGCGCAGCCCCAATTTTTATTCATTTTTTAAGCCTCGGCTTCTGATGTAACTAAGGTTTTGGGATCCTTATCTAAAAAACCTGTTCTAAATACATCGTTACTTATCAAAAAAAAAACATAAGATATGAGATTTATCTCACATAGAAAAATCTTCAATGCAACAAAAGGATTTTAAAATGATGTAATAAATGTGAAGATATTGAAAAACCATGTGATCTAGAAGAGGGAATAAATTGATTTGTCTATAAAAATATGACCTCTTAAATATCAAGGATGTTAAAAGTAATAATAACAAGAAATTAAACACCTTCAAAAATTAGAAATTTTGACCAACCAAAATATACTAATTTGCATGCAATGATAGGGATTTTTGCCAATATACATTCATCTATCTATCACTATGAATAATGATCAATAAAAAAAATTCACTTTGCTTATTGGGATTAGCATTGTTTTCATATTCATATAAAAAAACATCATTTATAGATGGAGTACACATCAAATATCATGTTAGTTTTAATTATCCATGGAGTACACAAAATGTAAAGAGTGGATGAAAAGGGAATAACACCTATGAATCTTATGTGGCCAATGTGTAACACAAGTCATACTATCTAAGATCCATTCCATGCACTACGAAAAAAATAATTCTAGTTGATACATAGTCCTATATTTGATCTCCAACCAAGATGACATATTTCTTGAGAAAATTAAGACTTAACTCCATGGCATGAGATATTTGAGTCCCTATGATACATCATCTAGCCACCACTCCAAGCCCTATGGTAACACAATGCCATTAAAAATTTGACTTCACTTTGACGAATAGATGCACTTAATGATCTAAGAGCAAAGAAGTGGGTGTATTTTAAACAAGTGGATTTTTGTGCCCAAGAAAATATGTGCCTTTCAACTAATAAGTAGTTTCATATTGTATGGTTGAGATCCAAAATTCCACATCATATAGGAAAAGGGACATACTTAGAATACACATGAAAATTGCATTAGCATGTGACATGATACAAACAAGTTGCAAAATAGATTAAACATATGACCAACCTAATACGAATGTCCAAATGGTGCCACTCTATCCAAGTTGAAACATACTTAGATGGAAGGATTCATGGATGAAGCTCCTTGGATACTTCTCACCCAAACCTCCAAAGGTAAATACTTTATTTTGTTCACATAAATAGCCCTACACTAGTTCAAATAACATTTCCACCATCAAACATGTTAATGCAAACATTTATAGGGGAGTATATAGAGGGTTTGGCCTTAGTCAAATAATAAAAAACCATGATTTAATATCTACAAATAATATAAATATGGAAGAAAAATTATAGGAGAGACAATTTATTTTACCCTCATAAGGATGCATACTTCTAGATAACTTACATGAACTTGCTAGTTTCTTTATTGTTTCTTATGCAAAAATGGATTATAAAATAATTAAATATATTTTTTATTATTGTTTAGATGAAGATAGAATTATTTTTTAAAAATCTTGGTGTGAGCAATTAATGATATTTCATACCCACTATGATTCCATATTAGATTCCATAATATAGACACCAAAATCTAGCCACTTTTCATCCATCCATAGCTTCCCACCATAATTATGGATTATTTATATATTTATATATATTTGTTTAATATATATTTAAATAAAAATATTTTATAGATTATATTTATATATATAATAAATATATGTATATATGAATAAATTAACCCTAGCCATCCATCAGGTTTTTAATCCTAGTCATCTATCCACCTTAATACATGCCATTTACCCAGATTTAATCTCCATCCTTCATCAAGTTTTAATCTTGGAAACACAAATTGTGCCATAGAAATTATAACATGCCTAAGGGAATATTATAAAGAGGAGTCATTTTTATGACTCATCCCCTAAGTTCCCTAAGTTTTTAAATTTCCTAAGTCCTCTAAGTTATGGAGGTCCTAAGCATTCTCAAGAATCCTTGCCACTTCCATCCTCCATCGCTCCCTCTCGCATCCTCCGCATCATCGTCTACCTCGTGAATAAGATCTGGTTATGTGACCTTTCCCTCAACCAATACCCTTCAAAGCTTCTTGAGCACCCACCAGAGTCTGCAAAGCTTACACCAGAGCCTACCAAGATCCTCTAGGTATTTTTGGTCAGCACCAAGCACTTGCGGGCATTTCCCATCCTAGTTCTACAACCCTACAACCCTCGGGTTTGCTAGGGCACATCTGTGTAACTATCTGTTGTAAAAATAATGAATACATAAATGGTAAGTCAAGAAAAGGTAAAAATTCATTTTGCAAGCATTTTCATATTCTCATATCTATTTACAGTTTATTTTATTCTACAACTAGGGTTTAGTGATTTCATTTTCTAAGGGTCTCACACAGTGGAGCCCTCATAGATATTATTGTATCTTGTTTGTTTGCTATGTACATGTGTGAGGAGACTATTCATTGGTAACTACTAAATCTTGAGTGGTCCTACATGGGATACCAAAACCCACTCACCACTTTGTTAGGATAAAAAATGAGCAAGAAGACACCACTATTCATTAGATTAGGGCCTCGAAAACCTTGACATTGTAACAACTGTATCAAGGGTATTGTAAAGACCCCACATTGGGGTACATTATTTTTACAATTGGAATATCTATCCCATTCAATAAAATAATATATGTTCTATGAAATTTTGTTACTTTCATAGTTTGTATTGGTGTTTCATTTTTGCATTCACAAATGGTGATCGCGGTGGGATCCAAAAATTGTCAAACTTGGTGAAAGTTTATCCACAAATTAATAAGAGAAATTAATTTCTCTCCTCAATAATAATAAGGGCATTTTACATGGTCCTACAAGGACACGCCTGGTCTAGACCCTAATTTGGTTGTCCACAATATCACCTTAAACTTTGATGCTAAGCTGATAAAAAAAAAACTTAGAAGGATGCATCCTATCATTGCCATATTGGTCAAATAAGAGCTTAAAAATATATCAAATGTGGTTTTCATTATCCCCATTTACTATCATGAGTGTCTTTCAAACATGGTACCCATTCGTAAGCCTAACAGGGTGATACACATTTGCACTAAGTTTTGATATCTTAACAAAGTGTGTCCTAAGGATGATTTTCCTCTTCCAAACATCAATACTCTTGTCAACACTTTTTCTGACCATGAAATTCTTTATTTAATGGATGGTTTTTTAGGATAAAACAAAATTTTAATAAATCCTAATGACCAACACAAAACAACATTCATTGCACCTTGGGGACTTTTTATTACAAGGTGATGCCCTTTGGCCTTAAAAATGTAGGTGCCACTTATAAACATTCTTCATGATTACATGTATAATATCATCAAATATTATTTGGATGATCTCTTGTAAAAATCTAAAACTCAACAAGAACACATTTCTGTATTGGAAAAGTCTTTGATCGACTTCTAGAAAAAAATGTAAGGTTGAACCCCAAGAAATGTGTCTTTGGTGTTACCTCTGGTAAACTACTAGGGTTCATTGTCTCCAAAAGAGGCATTGAGGTGGATACAAATAAATTCAAGGCCATCATGGAGATGTATTCCCTAATAATACTAAAGGAATTGCATAGTTTACAAGGAAATATTCAATCAATCTGTCATTTTATTGCGCAACTTTTGGATAAATGTAGACCATTCAATCACCTGCTACAAAAATGGGTGTCATTTTTATGGTTAGATGAGTGTAAAAATACCTTTGATAATATAAATAAATACCTAAATTCTCCACCATTCTTAACTCCTCCTCGTCAGGGGTCCCCTTTCATCTGTATGTTTCAGCAATGGACTTTGCATTAGGTACAATGCTTTCACAAAAAAATGAGAATAATCGAGAGCAAGTTGTTTACTACATTGGTCAAACATTGGTAAGCTATGAAACCAGATATGCTTACATGGAAAAATTATTCTTAGAAATGGTTTTTTCCACTAAGAAACTCATATATTACATGCTTAATCACAACACATATGTCATAGCTAGAGAACATCCTCTACGTTATATGATGTCTCGCACTTACAATAACACCCACATCGTTAAATGGATAATGATTCTCATTGAATTTGATCTTGAGTTTGTATGCTAAAATCCATTAAATGTTAGGTCATAGATAATCATATTGTGGAATCTCCACTTCCTAGTGATCAACCCTTGATTATTGAGCTCCCAAATTATTTAAAATTTTCTATCACTAAAAAAGAAGATGTCATTACAGATGAATACATCGATATCACTTTCTTATTTGATGGTTCTAAGTGTGAAAAAGATCAAGATGATATAGTCATGTTTCATACACCCTAGGGAGTGCCTATCCCCTTATCATTAAAACTAGACTTCCAATGCACAAAAAAATGTAGAGTATGAAACCTTAATCTTAGGTCTTCAAGCAACTATAGCTATGGGCATAAAATATATTAGGATATTTTGTGTTTCTCAACTTGTTAGACAAATCAACAGAGAATACAAATGTAAAGAACCTACCATAAAACTTTACCATCAAGTAGCAACAAAATTTCTTGCTAAGTTTGATTGGTATGAAATCGATAGTTAGCCATGTTCGAGTAATAGATTTGTATATGATATGGCCTCTCTTGGATCATTGATTCAAAAGGATACCTTAGGAGAGGTACATCCACTCATTATCACAATGATATTTTAAGGAACCTACTATTGAAATAAATCTCACACACAAAAATACTGAAATATAATTGAAATACATGCAATAAAATAATAATACTATGTAGAAATTAATTGCATAATTGAAACAATATCACAAATAACTCATAATTGTAAGCCTCTTTGAGGGGGCAACCTCCTTCAATATTTCATTAACTTGCAAAAATATACATTTGTACATGGCTTCATAGCTTTTAAATAAATACTTCATGCAACCCTAACCCTAAGCTCAAGAGTTGGCTTACATGCAAAATGCCACTCGAGCTAGAATCTTCTACCAAATGTTGATTACAGTCTTGATGATGGTTACATCAAATGGCCCCACTTTACTAGGAGTGTAACTTGACACATACATTAGGAAATATTGTAAAATAACATTATAGATTGGATCCCCCACATTGGAAGTGGGTCATTACATAATAATGAGAATTACATAATAGTATTAGGATGGGATCCTAACATGTCCTTCCCCTTCAAAAATATTTATCCTCAAAGCTAAATGTGAGGAAACTGGTGTTGGATCTGATGGAGAGACTCCCATGTAGCATATTCTAGTTGGATTCAACACCACTGAACAGGGACTTTAGTAATGGTGTGGTTGCGTAGAGTGTGATTCTGATGATCCCACAACTGTTCGGGTTCAAGCAAGATAAAACCTTCTTCATATAACTTCGAGAGTACAGATTGAACCTGTACTTGATTACCCACCACTTTTTGAGAGAGGAAATATAAAAAAAATGGAGCTTGGATGTAGGTGGAAGGGTCAATTTGTAGGTTGTGGCACCAATCCGTTGTAACACTTGGTAGGGCCCATAGTATTTCACCGCAAGTTTCTGGTATCTATGAAGTTGGAGGGACAACTATTTGTATGGTTTCAAGTGAAGAAAACCCATATCACCCACATCAAAACTATGCTCAAAATGATGTTGATCAGCCTGTTGATACATTTGGTTCTAGGATGCATCTAGATTCATCTTCAATTGATGAAGGACATCAACATGTTGACTGAGTAGTGTCCACTACATGGAACTTGGAGCTACCTGTAATGTAGGAGGAAGACATCAGTGGAGGGCACCCATAAACTGCCTCAAAATGGCTAAACTTGGTTGTTGTGAGATAGGAAGTGTTGTACCACCACTTGACCAAAGAAAAGCATTTTACCCAGTGTGTAGGATGATCTAAGGTAAAGCAACAAAGGTAGGTTTCCAAAATTTTTTTGACAATCTCCATCTGGCCATCAATTTACGAATGATAAGATGAACTCATTTTGAGCTGATTTCCCTACAACTTAAAAAATTCTTACTAGAAGTGACTAGTAAAGGTTGGATAACGATCGAACATGATGGTGGAGGGCAAACCATGAAGGTAAAATATAGAATCAAGGAAAATCTGAGCAATGGTGGATGTTGTGTAAGTATGGGATAGGGAACAAAAGTGAGCATATTTTGAAAGATAATCCACTACCACAAAGATAACATATTTTCCTCTAGACTTAGGTAATCCTTCAATAAAATCCATAGAAATACCCGTCCATACTTGTTCAGTAATAGTTAAGGGTTGAAGAGTACCTGGAGAATGCACCATTTCACCTTTCATATGTTGACAAGTATCACAAGCTACCACTAAATCTTGAATGTCCTTTTTCGTACCCTTCCAAAAAAAGTGCGCTTAAGTCATTCGTATGTTTTGAAAAATATTGAATGGTCGACAGATGGGGCAACATGCAATTCTATCATGAGAAGTTCTCATAGTGGGGACTTGTGGGGAACAAAAATGCATTGGTGGTAATGCAAATCCTTGTCATCCCACGTGTAGTCTGGACATGAAGTAGGCTCAGTGTCTAGGGAAGCAACAAAATTCTACAATTCAAAATATTGAAATACCTCCTAGCATAAGGAGTCAATCCATTGGAGAACCGACAATGAAATGACACACAATATATTGAGAGCCTAAAATTGGTGAGAGAGAGAGCATTGGCCACAACATTCTCCTTGTACTTCTTATAGGTGATATCATAATCATAGCCCATGAGTTTAGAGACCCATTTTTGTTTTTTAGGAGTGGTAAGCCATTGCTCCAAAAAGTATTTGAGACTCTGGTGGTCTGTTTTAATGGAGAAATGATGCCCAATGAGATACAGTCACCAATGGGTTACTGTATGAAGAATTGCCATCATCTCCTTGGAATAAGTGGATTTTCCCAAATTATGGTTGGAGAGATATTTACTAGTGAAGGTCAAGGTTCTCCCTTCTTGCATCAACACTACACCAATACCGTGACCTAAAGCGTCACTTTCAATGAAAAATGATTTGGAGAAATTTGGCATAGCCAAAATAGATGTAGTGGTCATGGCATGCTTCAATTATAGGAAATCCTATTTAGTGGGTCTCATCCAAGTAAAAGAGTCCTTCTTTAACATGGAAGTGAGGGGAGCTACAATTTTACCATAGTTACAAATAAATTTATGATAATAACTTGTAAGCCCTAAAAATCCCATAAGACCTTTGAGAGTGTGAGGTTTCGGCCATTCCTGAACTGCTTGGATATTCTTGGGGTTAACTTGGATGCCCTCCTTAGTGATAATGTGTCCCTAATATTACACTTCTATCAAACCAAAAGAACACTTGGAATGCTTATAATAGATATGATATTGTGCCAACAACTGGAGAGTCTGATTCACATGAATAAGAATCTCTTACCATGAGCGACTATACACCAGAATGTCATCAAAGAAGACTTGGATGAACTTTCAAAGGAATGGATAAAAAAAAATCATGAGGTTTTGGAAAGTGGAAGGAGCATTAGTCAAGCCTAATGGTATTACCAAAAACTCATAGTGTCCTTCATGAGTATGAAAAGCAATCTTGGGAATATTCTCATCCTTGATCTAGATTTGATGGTATCCCAAGCGAAGGTCAAGTTTGTAAAAATACATAGTCCCATGAATTTCATCTATTAATTCATCCACCACCAGAATAGGTAACTTATCCTTTATGGTGAGTTTATTGAGCTCTCGGTAATTGATACACAACCTCCAAGACCCATATTTCTTGCACACTAGTAAAACTAGAGAAGAGTAAGAACTATTGGTTGGCTGAATGACATTGACTTTTAACAATTCTTGTACTAACTTCTCTATTTCTGACTTAAGAGCATGAGGATACCAATAGAGTCTAATGTTGGGTGGTACATTACTAGGTAAAAAGGGAATAACATGGTCATGAGAGTGGTGAGGTGGTAATTATATTGGCTCTACAAAAATAGAGTTGTTCTTGGTCAAAATAAGTTGTAAATATTCAAGAATAGAATCATCCTCTGAAGGATGAGGTTGGATTGCAAAAATATAAGCTATGACACCCCAATATGACATTTTTAACAACTTCTCCATCTGACTAGAACTGATAATCTATGAAGGCCCTACTTTTAAGCCATGGAGAGTGTAGGAGTATCCATTCTGTGAAAAGCAAATCCAAAGCTTGAAAAAGTGCCATGAGATGACTCCTAATGTGCCCAACCATTGAGCTCCCAATATGATATTACATCCTGCTAGTTAAAGTGCAAACATATCCTTGTTGAGCTCATAGTCCCCAATATTGACCTTAACATTACAACATTTACCTTTGCAAGGTAATGTCCCACCATTTTCTATCATAACCTCAAAATAATTACATGTATGTACGTAGCATTTTGCTTTCTTGGCAAAGAAGGGATCAATAAAATTGTGTGTACTTCCAGAATCAATCAAGATGGTAAGATGCAGGCCCTTGAAATAGCCCACAACTTTCATATTTTGGGAAGTAGTAATGCCCATAAGAGCATGAATAGAAATTTGAGCTTGTGGTTTATTCTAGTTTTCTTCCTCTAGTTTGGGTGGTTCCTCTACCAATTTGATGTCATCATCATTGTGGTCGTTGTTTTTAGGCTCATCAACATCAATGAGGAATGACTTATTTTGGGTGCACCTAGCCCACGAGAAAATTTTTCATCACAATTGTAGCACAACCCTTGGGTGTGTTGTGCATCCATTTTGGAAGTGGTTAAAAATTTGGGTGCAGAAGTGGGTGCAATAGGTTTTTGTTCATTATGATTGTGGAATCTAGGAGAAAAAGAGGGTTTAGCTTATGGAAATTTAGATATCCACCTTTGAGTTGAAAATTTAGACTCAACCAAATGAACCAACTGGATAGCCTACATCATGGATTGTGGTTTAAACATTATGACCTTGGCTTGGAGATATTCCCTCAAAACACTAACAAAACAACTCATAAAGAACCCTTCATTCAATATTGTAGTTTTTTTAGCCAATATCTCAAATTGCATTTGGTAATATTAGACTATCAAAGTTTGTTTCAGATTTGTCAACTATCCTATAAAATCATCATACTGACTAGAGCTAAAGTGAGTGAGTAATTGAGACTCAAAGTCCACCCAAGAAGGATTAGGGAGAGTTTTTTGCAACCATTGGTACCATTGTAAGGCTTTATATTCCAAATTGAAATAAGCCATTCGAACTCAGTGATAAATGCAAACATCATGAAGTCTAAATAATTGGGCAACGTGACATAACCACCCATACACATCATTCCCATTGAACTTAGGAAATTCTATTTTTAGCATCTTAAAGGTAGTATCACGATCAAAGTGAAGTTGAGACTCATATATTCCCTTTCCTTGACCTCGATTAAAATGTGAGTGTTCAGTGCGATACTCAAACTTACTTGGAATACATTGCAATTTGAACTCAACTTTTGCAAGCTAGTCTTTTAGGCAAATTTTGGAGGTATCTTGTTCAGCTTCGAAAGTTTGAAATTCTGACATCAAGGTGTCACTTGTGGTTTTTAAGCTTGTAATAATAGTCATTAGGTTATCTAGCATTGAAGAAGTGTTTTGCTCTACCTATTTTTGATGTCCATGAGTTCCACTTGCCATTTGGGATAGACATGAACCTTTTTATTGAATTGCTAAAAATAGAAGTGGGGTTGTAGGAGTTACTATTTTTAGTAAGGAGTCCAAAAAATTGCTTGGATGTTATATATCAAGATTATTAGCTTGAAAATATGGTCACAATGAGTTATGTGCCACAACATAGATTTTTGGGCACCCCAAACTCAAATTTTGTATTTGTGGAATATTGGCCAAAAAAGGCTAAGTGGAAAAATAACAAATTTGAGGAATTTTGAGAAAAAGGGAGTTAAGACTCAAGAATTCTTTGAGAGGTTTATAAGGGGTTAACTAAGACAACATAACAAATTTTATGGTTTTTGGAGTTGTATAGGCCCTGTTATGACATTTTTTAGTGTTATTTTTCCCTATTTTTGGTCTAAAAAATACTCAAAATAGAGTAATGATAAAACCACTATAAATTTTTCGTTATAGCTCCGACTTGCATGATTTCTAACTTTTTTTTACGATTCTACTAGAGTAGTCAGATTTTTGAATTGTGCATTCTATCAATTGATCACCTTGTCACTATCCTATCACCTGTACTACAATTACTAACACTAACGGTTCTGTTTCTAACCTTGACCACCTATATTTTCTTACTGTTATAGTTTACTATTATTGTTACTATTACTATTGCTAACCCGAATGTTACTGTCACTGACTTGATTGTTACTGTCACTAAACTGACTAGTACTATTATTGACCTGACCATTACTACCATTGATCCAAATGGTTTTGGAATATTTTATACTATGAGAGACACTTGCAACTCTATCTTAACTACTGGTGCATGCAAAGTGTGTTCTTTTATGATAGGGAAGTCCTTCTCCATATGCCCACTTTTTGGGATTATGAATGCAGGTTCAACAAAATAGGGATATAAGTGTTTTTTTAGGTTGAAGGTTTTAACATAACTAGGATATGCTAGGTAGAGGAGTATGTAACACTCATATACCCTCTATTATACTGCAATGACAAACAATAGTGCTCAGACCAATATTTTAGGCCACTACCTAATGCACACATACCCTTGTGCACAATATCCTCCTCTATGATAGTATAGGAGGGTAATCATCTAGGATATTGTGTCCCATGGACTATGGATGATACAAGGCTAAAAATATTCCTACTAGATAAAATTTTGTTCAACCTAGAATGGTCTCTCGATACACCCGAAGATGTGTGGGAGCTCGATTTCATGCACAAGTACTATCTAAGGCCTAGGTATTGGAGCCTAATCACCCCTCACTTCACTAGATGCTTTATGGGCTATCTAGATTAGCCAATAATGACAACTCCTTCACAATATTTTAAAATCCTTGACATAGGGTTTCTAACCTACCCAACTACCAAAAAAATAGACTGTATTTTTTTTGGTTTTTGCAGATTTTTTTTTGGTTTTTTGAATAAAGGAAAACAAAATGAAAAACATAGGAAAATTATACCTAACAAGCGAAAATGGATGAATAAGAATTTTCGTAATCATAGTAGAACTCGGCCCTGGAAAGCCCTCTGATACCACTTGTAAGGAACTTACTATTGAAATAAATCCCACACACAAAATACTAAAATATAACTAAAATACATGTAATAATAGAATAATACTATGTAGAAAGTAATTGTAGAATTGAAACAATCTCACAAATAACTCAAAATCATAGGCCTCTTCGAGGGGGTAACCTCCTTCAATATTTCATTAACTTGAAAAAATATATATTCGTACATGGCTTCATAGCTTTTAAAGAAAGACTTCATGCAACCCTAACCCTAAGCTCAAGATTTGGCTTACATGCAAAATGCCACTTGAGCTAGAATATTCTACCAAATATCGGTTACAATCTTGATAATAGTTACATCAAGTGCCCCACCAGGCTAGGAGTGTAACTTGCCATATCCATTATAAAATATTATAAAATAACATTATAGATGGGATGCCCCATGTTGGAAGTGGGTCATTACATAATAATGAGAATTATAAAATAGCATTAGGATGGGATCCTAATAGATATCTAAATATTTAATTGTTCATTCTGAATCTAAAGATGAAAAATATGTTTGCTTTATCCAATCGAAATTGTATGAGCCTTGGTCAAACCAAATAATAGCTTTTCTCAAGTTTGGAACACTCTCATCAGATATGTCACAGACTACTAAACACACTTTCAAGAAAAATCCAATCTATTTTATGCTCTTGGGGGATGTGTTGTATAGACATGGTTATGACAGAATTATCCTTCATTGTCTCGAGTTTGTAGAGGCACAAAGATGTTACTTATGATGGTAATTTTAGTGGAATAGCCATTGCAAAGTGTATTTTACACATGGGTTATTATTGGCCCACCATGGAACACAATTGTTGCACATATGTTAAAAATTATAAGCAATGTCAAGAACATGCTAATTTAACTCATGTACCATCACAAGCATTATAGCCTATTCAAAGCCTTTGGCACTTTTCATAATGGGGTTTTGATTTAATTGGTAAAATTTCACCTCCTTCCTCACGATAATATGCATTCATCATCACATCCACCGAGTTCTTCACAAAGTGGGTTGAGGCGGCTCCTCTAACTAGTATGATAGGGCCTAGAATTGTGGATTTTATACTTCATCATATCATTTGTTATTTTGGTATTCCCTCAAAAATAATCTCTCACAATGGCAAGTCTTTCAAGAACAAGGATGTTTGACCACTTTGCGAGAAATATAATATCCAACACATTTCTCAAATTCTTACTACCCACAAGCAAATGGATAAGTTGAGGCTACCAACAAGACCTTAATTGCTATTCTCAAGAAACTCATTAAATAAAATCATAGATATTGGCATACACAAATTCTTTTGGCACTATGGGCTTATCGAACCATCATCCACACACCTACTAGGGCAATACCATTTTCATTGGTCTATGGAGCTGAAGCAATCATGTATCTTGAGCTTCAGATCCCCTCATTGCAAATTTCATTGTAGGAATTCATAGATGATGACACTACTATACAAGCAAATCTTGACCAAATCACACTCCTTGATGAGACATTATTCAATGCTTTAGATAATTTACAAGTATATCAAAAGCACCTAAAGTGTGATTACAACAACAAAGTTCATCTACATGAATTCCAAGTAGGAGATATTTTTCTTAAAGAGAATCAACAAAACACCAATACACTACTGCATCTTCATGATAAATTCATGTCTAATTGGTTAGGTCCATACATGGTTACTCAAAACATGGATAAAGGAACTTATAGGCTTACCAGTTTAGAGGGATTTGAAGAGCTCAAACCACTTAATGGTATACACTTGAGAGCATTATATGCATAATTTGATTTATATATGTATATATACATGGCTATTACATAAAAATACATTTTATTTCATTTCATAAAATTGCATTTCATACATTTCATTTCACAACTCACATTTTATTCATTGCATTCGCACCATCATTTTCACACATTTCACATTTCATATTATATATCATTTATTCAATTTAGATAATAATTGGTCCAATGCAATCATGTTGCCTTAATCAGGGGTACCTTTAAATCATCATCTATTTCATTGCACCATGTCATTGATTTAACATTATCATTTGCAATAGCATGTCCATAGTTCCTAGGTGTTTTCGGTCACTCAGCCACTCCCAGTGTTTTAATAAACCTCCAAATACATTTCAATTTTTATTTAGGACCAAGACACATTTTTCACAAAGAAAAATCTTGAGTTATGGGAATTGGTTCCAAAAACATTCTTGAACCAAACACAATCACAAATATTAAAAACATCTTGTTTCAAAGAGGGATAACATCATACTTGGTTTGTACCTCAAAGTGAAAAGGGTATTCTTGGATTGTTCCATCATGCAACATAGTCCACAAAATAGTGGTTTTCACCACTATCACAAATTTCAAAATAAAAGAAAGAGTAGGGAAAATCCCTAAAAACTCTAAATATTTTACACATCACACACCATTGATCCTCAAGTTGTAAGGATAGTACTACATTTCTAGTCAGACAGTTAGGTAGTCATACCCAAAACTTAGAGATCAAATTATTGGGCTATGGATTCAATCTCCACCAGGACTATGAACACTTTACTAACAGTGGAGTACACTCATGCATAGTGACACATCTCTTTTAAAGAGACATCTGACTACACATAAGTACAAGATAGCTTCTTGGTCTCATCTATAATAGGTTTCACCCAATTTACTCAATATGAGTTAATGAACTCACTTGCACACATATTGGTTCTTGATTACCTTGATTCATTACCTTTCTCATGATTTGGTAAAATAATTCACTACATAAACATTTGGTATTAGAAGAATTAGGCAGTATTTAGTGAGTTTGTTTGATACCACTAGTATGTCCAAGTCTTTGCAAACTAATTAGTTTTACATGTCAACATCCATGTATTATACCATCCATCACATTACATGAGTCTTCCATCCACATACCACCAGTTTGGTATCCCTAATTAAACAACATGCTAAACATGGCCAAGAAAAATCTAAACTATGAATGATCATTAGAACATTTGCATTCATACACATTATCACTTGCATTAATCATCCATATACATTTGCATTCATAACACATTATCATTGCATTAAGCATCCACACAAAAGCATAACATAAAAGTAAAATCCATGTATATATATAAATATCATATATACAATGAATACCTAAAGTCTATATACAATTGAGCACCAAGGATAATATACAAAAAGTGCATATAAGCACTAGCTAATTCCTAAAAAAGGACCCTTGTGACCCTAATGGAGCCCTAGATCTAGAGCTATGCCTAGACTCACTAGGCCTAACAGACCCAAATTTGGATGAGTAGGGTGGATCTGGAAGCCCAATTTTGTGCTACATCAATCGATCCTCCAACAACCAGATATATCCATCCCAATCTAGAAGGTATTATACATCATGTCTCTATCACTGACTCTTCTCTTGTAGCTCTACCTGGAGCCTCGTGATCTTGTCCTCGCCTCTACCTATAGTCAAAAATACCTCTATCTATTTATGTAACCGAGATATCTTCACATCCTGAGCCACCATATCCACATTCCATTACTGAGCTATCTCTACATATCAAGCTACTACCATAGCATCCCTCTCTACCACCAACTACTCTAGCCTCACCCAATCCTCTTTAATTTGACCAGGAGGTCCATCCAAAATCTCCTTCTTATCCTCTATACCATTTTCATCACCTCCAAACTCTGAAGCCTACTCTATTGTACCCCTAATATACATCTTTCAACTGGTATATCGAAGGTGTCTCTAATGCTTAGTAGCATCATCAACATCCTCATCCTCTACCCCATCCCCATACCCATTCCCCCAAACTACTATTAGACTCGGTACCCATGGTGACTATACAGTGAACCATACATTGTACTTTGTGGTAGTCCTCATATTATCCACATTAGGGAGATCCATCTACTTATCGTCCTCATAGGTCATCCTCCATGCCTCAGCACAAGGTAGACTTGTATCATCTCGATAATATCTATAGAGCACTGGTGCCTCTAAAACTCCCTACCTCAATCCAAGATACCCTAGCATCCATGAGAACTAGATTAGATCCACCTCACTCATGTGCCTCTCAAGCACCCACCTAGCTCATCGAACCCTTCGTAGATGCTCCCCATAACCTGCCCATATGGCACCTCACCATGACCTCCATATCACATGAGCTACTATCAATCTAGCCCATAAATCTAGGATGAATCTACTACACCTCCTCTACCATCATCCACCTCATGGCATAAGGCTACTCCCTATCCCATGCTATAGCAGGAAATCCCACAGGTCAAGCCACACTAAAGTGCTCCTAGCACCAACATTGCAATAGTAAACTACAACCAAACCCCTTCTACTTCTACCTCCTCACCTCATACAACTCTTGGTATAATTGTGCCAATAATGCAGGAGCCCATCCATATACCCGAGGTGTATCAATCATTTCACACACCAAACTGATAAGTTTCCATGGAAACCGATAACCAATACTATTTGGGGCCACTGTGTTGGCCAATACGAACATCATCAAAGCAAGAAGGGCAATTTCTTGTCCACATACATGAAAAACTATGTAATACCTCCACTATTCACCTCCACATCCTCCCAACCATATCCAAATAAGTGTCTCAGCTCATGTTCCTTATCATGTCCAACCTTGATGTGTAAGCCCACCACTAGCAACTTGAGGATGTGATATACATCCTTAAGTATCATGATCATATCTTGAGTAGGGAGCAAAAATATCCCCTTATATGGATGTCATATCTCTACCAAGTTAGAGATATATCCCTCATCCACCCTCACCACATCTATTCGAGCTACCCCAGCCAGCCCCATAGCCTCCAGTCATTCCCATTGGTTCTCTTGAACTGCCTTCCCCATTCCAAGAATGAGAGTAAAGAACCGATGTTGAGCCTCCAAAATCCTCAACTGCAACAAAGTACATAAAGGCAAAATATTAATGTCAAAAAAAATAATTTGCACAAAGTCAACAAAAATCTTCAAAGAATTTTTACCTTAGCAAAATGCACATCTTCTCCCACTACTGCATATGCACCCTCCATCACCATAGATTTCACAATACTTCACCCACTCACTTCACTTCAATCCACTCCCTCATGCGTAGCTTAAAAAATTTGCAAATGTAAGAATGAACTTGTTTTCCCTTATATAGGGTATTTATAGTTGTTTCAGGTGGATTGAAATGCCTCCCTTTGTTTGAAAAGTGCCAAACTCTAGCGGGTGTTTGCGCAAGCTATAAGCGCCTGACGATATTTGATGTCAACATTGACAAAAGATCAAAAATGATCATAAAGGTATCTTACCTCCACAAAATAGTTCCAAATTGCATCCATACATTACTTTCATCACTATATCATATTTTGTGAAAACCAAAATCGATTTGGATCCATACTTTATGCTTGCAACCAAAAGTCACAAAATCACATTATAGGTTATAAAATGCTTCAAAATGGTCCCAATTTTCATAAAACAAATATTTTTATCATTATAATCATCCATTCCATCATTGCATTCAATTTCATGATAAAATGAGCTGATTTGGATGGCTAACTTTTATTTGCACCGAAAAGTTGTAAAATTATCCAAAATTCCTTTAAAATGCTGCAAATCAAAACACAATTTCACAAAATCACTCAATTTAGTCATCAATGCATTTCTCATCATCACATATTCATTCCAACATAATTTTCATCAATAAATCATGACATTTGCACATTTTCCAAGTTCACATAAAAATTCAAGTGAACCTCGTATCTAGTGGTATATTCTATCTCCTTGGCGATTGCAATGATTTGCATCCATGCAATTCGATAAGATGAATAAATCACCATAAGGACACTTATTCATCCTCATAATCACATATCTCATTATTCAAAAGCAAAATCATATTTTGGTCCCTCATATTTTTGAGTGAGACTATGTCAATATCAATTTGTTCAACATCTAACATTTATGGCCTTGTTCGTGGGGCTTGAAACATGGATAAATTATAGTACATCATTCTCCTTAACAATCAAGAATTACATAGAGTCATATAGGAGTGACCTCATAGAAATCATTCGCTCTGAGGGTGATTGGTTCCTAATGTTTTGAATTCTTCATCACTTAGCATTTCCATACAACAATTTCTTCAACAACATGGAATCACCCCAAGCTTGGGGTAACAAAAATTAATTTTTATTTCCCACAATGGGATACATATTACATGATCATGGTATATACACTTGGCAAAAAACCTTTTTCTCTATTAGGGCAAAAATAGAATCAATCACTTGCATTTTACAACAACACCCCTCCATCATTGGGGCAAAAACACATCACATTTACATCATTCATATCATTCACAATCACATCATTAATTCACACAATCATTTGCACAAAATCTATCAATTGGATCATGAGATTTATTCTTCACTCATTCACCAATTGAGGGGGTAAGCTACACACTCCAAATTATTTTGTCTTCACAATCATATTTGCATCCCAATGAAATAAAGTTATGTCTTCATCATACCAAACCAGGTGTCTCGTATTTTTATAACACATTGTGTTTCACGTAACATAGTACAAAATTGGGCATCTGTAGACACCAAAATCTAGCCACTTGTCATCCGACCATAACTTCTCTCCACAATTAACCTTTATTTATATATATTTTTATATATTTGTTTAATATATATTTAAATAATAATATTTTATATATTATATTTATATATATTTAATAAATATATGTATATATGTATGAATTAATCCCAGCCATCCATCCATCTTAATTCATGCCATTTACCCAAATTTAATCTCCACACTTTGTCATGTTTTAAACTTGGCCACACAAATTGTGTTATCGAAACCCTAACATGCCGAAGGGAAGATTATAAGAGGAGTCATTTTGATGACTCAACCTCTAAGTTCCCTAAAATTTTGAATTCTCTTAGTCCTCTAAGTTCTAGATGCCCCAAGCATTCTCAAGCATCCTCTCAACTTCCATCCTCCATCGCTCCCTCTCGCATCCTTCACATCTGCCACCATCCACCTCACGAACCAGATCTGGTTTTGCAACATTTTCCTCAGTCACAGAACATCCTCTAGAGCTTCTTGAACACCCATCAAAGTCTACAAAGCACCCACTAGATCCTACTAAGCACCTTTGGGTATTTTTGGTCAGGGCCAAGTACCTACGACCATTTTCCATCCTAGTTCTATAGCCCTACAACCCTCGGGTGCTGCTAGGGTACATCTATGTAACCATACTTTACAACAACAATGAAGATAAAAATTGTAATTCAGTGAAGACAACGTAAAGGTCATTTTGCAAGCATTTTCATATTCTCAGATATGTTTATAGTTTATTTTATTCTGCAACTAAAGTTTAGTGATTTCATTTTTTTAGGGTCTCACACAGTGGAGCCCTCATATATATTACTGAATCTTATTTATTTTTGTATACAAGTGTGAGGAAAATATTCATTGGTAGCTTCTAGAGCTCAAGTGGCCCTACATAGGATACCAAAGTCCACTCACTACTTTGTTGGGATAAAACATGAGCAAGAAGACACCATCGTTGATTGGATTAAGCCCTCAGAAACCCTGACATTATAACAACTATATCAAGGGCATTGTAAAGACCCCACATTGGGGCACATTATTTGTACAATTGGGAGATCTACCCCATTCAATAAAAGAATATTTATTTTGTGCAATTTTGTGTCATTTACTTATGCTTTTGTTACTTTCATAGTTTGTGTTGGTGTTTCGTTTTTGCATTCACACATAATATTTGCTTTAAATAAGTGGGTAGAAGAAAAATATTGACTCAAATATTAAACAAGGAAGTAAAGAGAGAAAAATGATATCTCAATAGACATAAATGGATTGGCTCCCTTGAGAACCAATAAAAATGATTAAATGAGATGACACTTATGCAATGGATTAGTTGTTTAAGGTGTATTTATACCAAATACCTAAACCTACAAAATAAACTATTATATATTAATAACCCACGTTGACATAATATAAAAGACATTCACATTAATTACAAGTTATTTGATCTTCATATATACACCGAACATTTAGTGAAGAAAATCCATAATAGTGGCTTACCCAATGCCCACAGGACTAATTACATTAAATAATACTTGAGATGATTGTTTTTAGGCTTTACCACATGATTACATGATATAAATTTGATCTTGGCTACTTTATCAAATAGTTTCAATAATCATAAATATAGATTTAGAAAATATCCAAGATACTATTATATTAAAGGAACATAGTGGTTTTATTTATGGAAATAAATCCTTTGATGCTACAATCATTACACAAGAGGTCATTAATTTTTTTTTCAAGGAAAAAAAAGGAATATTTGTATAATTGTATATGAATAAAGCATAAGGATCCATATCACATGATTATCCCCCCAAAAATATAATATATCCTTAAAATAATATCACTAATGCAAAGAATGTGCAATTAAAAAAAGATCTCAAATTGCTTTTATATACAAAGTTATAACCTCTAGGTGTTTTTCCATAGTAGTCCTCAAAATAAAATAAAAATTATTACCTTCTGAAACCTTAGAATGACCTCAACTAACCACAATTCACCATTTGTCATGCATAGATTCACTAATATATACCATTTATATTCTACCACATGTATACCACTAGATATTGAAGACAAATATGGATAGGGGAATTATTTTGATTTGATTTTCCAAGGAGTATATATTGAAGATTTAAATTTTTGTGGCACACTAGGATGTCACATCAACCATAATGTTATCCAAATTTTTACTTCAATATTTCAAATATGCCAAAGGAAAACATGTCAATATTTGAACCTAGGTCCTCTACAAGTAAGGTGCCTTGGGCTAACCAAGGTGCTAGCATGCCTATTGGGGTATCCAACCATTCACCTCATAGATTAACAAATGAGATGCCTTGATTCTAAAATAGAGCATATTAAAAAAACTAGGGCAATGGAAGGAATGATTTTTAAACTTAAGATATCTCATCTAAAGCCTTTACACACTCAATATATCCAATCGAGCCAAAGATGCCATGATGAGAAGGCTATCAATGTCTCCATAGATTGTTAAAATATTTTTTTATCTAAACTTATTAGGTCAATACCAACAATGGTAAAGTACATATAAGTTCTCTAGATGTAAACCTACAAGAAAATTTTATTTAATCCTTTAGGCATCTTAATATAAGCAAATGGGCATTCCATATGTAAGCCTATAGTAATATTTCTATGTAAGCCTATGGGCATTCTTTTATGTAATCCTATGGTAATCTACATAAGCCTAGGAGAATATATATGTTAGCCTAAGGTAACCTTTCCTATTTAATCCTTAGTGATATTGATTAATCCACATTTATGGATAATCTTTCTTAAAGGGTGTAAGTTATTATTGTTTTATTATAAGTTAACCTCAAGGTCAAGTTAATATGGGCTTGAGGTTAACTACTTATTAGGGTTTTGGTACCTCTATAAATACCCACAACGAGTAATCATTTGCATCATAAAGTGATATATGAAAAAAATGTTGGGGGTGCTTATGGGCACCCACCTCTTATTCCTTGTCTCAAATTGTGTTATTTGTATCTTCCTCTATTTTTAGTCTATATATATTTCTTATTGTTCTCTTCTTCCTTTTTTTGCATATGATTTTGTCAAAAGGATGTTTTGGGATGTTTATAGAAAATATTATGAATTTCAACATGGTATGAGAGCCAAAACAAAACTTTATTCAAACATATAAAAGTTTGTATTGTTTTCTTTTGATGCATGATCCATGAGAGATAACAACCACAAGATGCATAATAAGATGCAATAAAGTAAATCACTAGATGATTGAAGAATGCTAAAATATAAAAGATAGAAAATATTACAATGTAGTTATGGAGGAAGTGAGCAATCCATTAACAAATATATAGATCTACATCATATCCATCATGAGTAAATGGTGTGGAAAACAATCCACTAACCTAAGCTATCGAAAAATATCTCCCGACTTTCATCTATCTGTCATAATTCTATCTATATAAGAGATCATCCTTATATATGTAAAATAGGATGCTTGCCCAACACTCTAACTAGTTGTGCATATAACACCTTGCACATGTACAAATTTCACATGGACACTTTTCCATTTATTACAATGCATGAAGTCAGTATATAACATGCACAAGATGTAATCTAGGTATGTATCTTGGAGGATACATTTACATAGCCCAAATGATGGAATAGACATTATTTCCAACACTACCCTATATGACAATTTTTGGGTATTGAAGGCTTTAGTCTTAAATATGGATTCCCTTCATCTACTTATGTTTGGTATTCTGAGTCGTCTTCTTCTACATTCTTTGTATTCAAGTTCAATAGGTAATTTGTGTATTGATTTTCTTCCTTGACATTGCCCTTGATTTTGATTTTTATGTTCTTGCTGGAGGTTGATCTATTATCAGGACCTTGTAAAGATGATTATCCTTTCCTATGTATAGAAGCTTCTGAACAACTACTTAAGGCATAAGAATTAGAAGAATTAGAAGCATTGATGCTACAAGAGGAAAAAATATTTCTAAGATATGATTCATCAAGTTTTGACTTCCTTTTGAGATATTCTATCATTTGTTTTTGTTCTTCATTTTTTCCTTGTAGTGTTTATATGTGATAAATTCCATGTATAATATGCTTGCAAAGTCTAAGGAAAGTACAATATCATATTTTCTAATGGTAATTACTTCATTGAGACAAGTATGAAGATAACATTCCATAGCATCAAAAAATATCTTTTAGGGATTCACTATGGATTATTTTTGAAGCTAAATCTAACCTTCCTTTTTTTTTGGTAGATAAGGTACTATAGCATTAATAATGGGTTTTACAGGTTGACCCAAAATCGTTTACAAAAATTAGCCCAGGGCTATTGATGAACATGTCCTTACTAAGGATTCTATATATGTAAAATCTACATACCACTAAAGCCATTACATCCGGTAAGGCACATAGCCTGTTATAAAAAAAAAACTTCCCATTAAACATTTTGGGTATACCTAGAGAAAACACACCTGCATCATAATTACAAAAAAATAAACAGACACGGATCCCTTCCTTGAAACAATGGAGAAACAAAAAGCTGCAGACACACATAGCAGAGTACTAAAAAAAACTCCCACAAGATCTGTATTGACAATTACTCTTAATAATTCTTTGGTAATTACTTTCTTTCGTAAATGACATGCTTTGGGACCACATCCCATCTTGGCCAATCAAACTTGGAGAAGTGAACCTGCTGGATAGATTTATGGCAATGGCTAGCTGGTGGTCCACGTGGCTCTGGTTCAAAGTATTATATTGTCGTTTCTTTCCTGACCTATGATTATCAACCAACCTCAAATTACTAATATGACTAGGAGCCATGTTATCTAACATGTGACTATCCCCATTAGTATTTGTGGTATTTCCAAGCAGCATCCACCAAGACTAAAAACTTGAATAATTTTTATTATGAGTCCATTTCAAAAAGAGACGGGAATACTCATAGCCTTCAAACTTAAAGTGCCTTCTCTATTGGTAAATTTGACTATCATTCTAGACATTATTGTTGAATAAGCTCCTCTACTTCACTTGGGACACCGTATTCCCATTTGAAAAGTCCGTCACCATTGACACTAAAATTGGCTAGCTTATCAGCAACTTTATTAGCTTCCCAAAATACATGTTGGGATTTTCTGTCCTGTCTTCCCTAGAAAAGGATCCTAGCCTCTTCAACAATTGTTTTAATCCTACAAGGAGGTGTTTTCCAATTATCTAGAAGATTTATAACATGCATAGAGTCTCCTTCTATGATTAAATTGCCTTCTAAGTCTTGAGTCATTTGAAGGCCTCTCCACATAGCTCTAGCTTCAGTTTTGTTGTTCGTACTTGTTCCCAAATATTCAAAAAATGCAAGCATCATTTTTACATTATGATCTCACACAATGCCACCGGATTATACTCTGTGAGGATTGTCCTTAGCCGCTCCATAAAAATTAATCTTAAACCAACCTGTAGGAGTTGGGAACCACTTAAAATTGGCTCTGGGGTTGACTACCCTAGGCACAGACTCATATAACAAGGTTAAGCTTAAATATTGATCAATCATGGTCTCCTAAAGATGAGGTTTACGACTATCAAAAGGGATAAGGTTCACATTCTCGTTGGCAAAGGATAGGATCCTAGAAATGATAGTTTGATGATCATGGATAGACTCATTAAAGATTCTATGGTTCCTTTCTAACCACACCTACCAAAGATAGTGATTGAGACAAATTTTCTACATGTATCTAAGTCTTTGGCTTGAAAAATGGTAATGCCACTGGACAAAAAAATCAAGTATGATGGCAGGTTTAACCCAAGAAATATTGAAGGCTTGAAAAACCCCACTTAGGACAGTCAAGGAAAAAGGGCATTCAAGGAAAATATGATAAATGGTATCCCAATTAGCCCTGCACAGATAATAGTGATTAGTTATACAAATACATTTACACATCATATTATCAATGGTTAGAATTCTTCCTTGGATAACCAACCATGAAAATACTGTAATTTTTGGAATTAAATTTTTTATCCAAACTAAGTCCTTTTGGAGGACAAAATCCTCATCATCAAGTAGAATCTTGTAAGCTGATTTAACAGTGAACTGCCCATTTTATGTAGGAGCCCAGGTCACTTGATATTCCTTGGGTCTCATGGGAATAAAATGTTTCCCAAGAATTTTACAAATATCATTTTATTCCACTTGAAATCCCTAAATCCTTATTTGTTTCCACTTTATTCTGCCTTTGTCCTCAACTATATAATCAGAGACTTTTCTGCTAATGAGTTCTTTCATGATATCTCTGATTCGGGCTAAGTTAGGATATTGCGTCAATGGTTCATCCTTAGCCCACCTGTCATTCCAGAAATTTATCCTCTCACCATTGCCTAAAACCCATCTTAAACATTTTTTGATGATTTCCTTACAATTGAGAATTGCTTTCCAAAAAGTAGAACCTCTGATTGGAACTGAGTCACTTCTAAATTCCATATTTTGAAGATACTTTCATTTGATGATAGTTGTCCATTAATTTTCTTCACTAGAAATGAGGTGTCACGCCTGCTTAACTAGTAAAGATAAATTTATATGAGCAATTCTCATCAGACCTAAGCCCCCATTTTCCCTGGGTCTGCACACTTTGCTCCATCCTACAAGGTGTATCATTTTTTCCTCCTCTGATCCAGTACATAAAAATTATTTTTTGAGTTTCTCATTTTTTTGGAAAAACTTCACAGGGGATTTGAAAATGGAGAGGAAATAGACTGGAATGCTCTAAAGATATGCCTTAGTGAGGGTCAGCTTTCCTGCTTGAGATAGAAGATGAATTTTCCATCCAACAAGTTTTTTTTTAATTCTTTCAATAACCCTGTCCCACATTGACTCTCTCGGAGAACCAATGAAAATAGGGAGACCAAGATACGAAGTGGGGAGGTTTGCTATATCACACCCTAAAATTTTTGCAATCCTTCCTTACCTTTGAATGGGGGTGTTCAATAAATATAACTTGATTTTACTGAAATTAACTTTCTAACCAACAACGTCCTCGTAGAGTTACAGGATGTATTTAATTATTTTGGTCTCAACCACCGATGCCTTAGTCAATAGAAGGGTATCATCGACAAATTTTTGGTGAGAAAAAACCCTAGTGAGAGATGTTGCCTTGATTCCCGATATTAGCCTTGAAATGCAAGCATTTTTTATGGTTTTGCCTAAATCTTCTGCCACAATGATGAATAACATGGGGATGATAGGGTCCCCCTACCAAATTCCTCTATGACTTTGAAAGTAACCAGCAGTTTTTCTATTAACCATAATCGAGAACCATGCTTTAGAAATGCATTATTTGATAAAATTAACCCATTGGTGGTGAAAACCAAACTTAAGGAGGACAACAATCATAAAGTCCCAATTTAGCCTGTCAAATGATTTGTTCATATCAAGCTTGAAGGCAAAAACAAACCTGTTAGTCTTATGAGTAGAGTGTAGAGCTTCATGAACTGTGATAACTCCATCCAAGATTGACCTACCCTGGACAAAGCTTCCTTGGCATAGATCTATGATGCAGGGCACAACATCTCTCATTCTATTTGCAATGGATTTAGTTAGGATCTTGTAAAAAACATTGCACAGACTGATTGGCCTGAAGTTAGCCATAGATTCAGGGGTTTGCTTCTTAGGAATTAGAGAAATAAAAGTAGAGTTGAGACCTTTTGGGATATTATTGCTTTCTTGGAATTATTTGATAGCAAAAATTACATCCTCACTTACGATGTCCCAAAAATCTTGATAGAAATGAGGAGGAAAGCCATCGGGTCCCGGGGCTTTGTCTGGCTCCATGCTAAACAAGGCTTCTTTAATTTCCTCATTAGAAAAGAGAGCTAGAAGCTTAAGATTTATATCCTCATTTATTATGCTAGGAATGAATTGCAATAGAATATCTTTGGCCTCCTCATTGCACTACGATTCTTGACCAAGGATAGAATTGAAATAAGTTACTGCCTCTTTTCTAATTTTTGTTAAGTCCTGAGTAATAGAACCATCTACATTTAAAAATATATATATATCTTGTTATTTCTTCTGTTTATAAGCGTGGTGATGTGAAAAAACTTGGAATTTGAATCTTCATATTTCAACCAAAGACCTTTATTTTTACCTCCAATAGATTTCCTCACAAGCCAAAATGTTATGAAATTATGCTAGTTTTGTCTGTTCCTCCTACCTAGTAGTTTCATCAGCATCACCATGTTGAATCCTCTGATCAATTATCTTCAAAATTTCAACAACCTATTTTTTATTTTCAAAGAGATTCCCAAAGACCTTTTTGTTCCAAGTTTGAAGATTTTCCTTAACAAACTTTAATTTGCTAGCAAGTTTAAAAGCTGCACTACCCTTGATAGGCTGCTGCCACCACTGAATTAAGTTATCTCTAAAACTGTAATGTTTGATCCACATAGATTGAAATCTGAAAGGTTTCTTAAAGTACAGAGAGTTAGGGATCTCTAAAAAAATGGGATTATGATCAAAGGTAATTTTTGGAAGGGCTTGCAGGGTAGAATCACAAAACAGAGTTGTAGCCTCCTTTAATAGAAAAACCTGTCAAGCCTTTCTTTAATGAGATGACACCCTATCCGCCTATTGCTCCAGGTATAATTTGCTTCTCTAAGTTTTAAATACATAAACATGTTGGAGTTCACAAAGTCATTGAACTCATCCATGCTCTTGATAGGTGGTCCATTTCCACCCATTTTGTCTGAAGGGTAAAGAGGACTGTTAAAATCCCCAACCAAAATCCAGGGGACATTATGGAAGATTTCACTTATATTGCCTAAGTACTCCCATAGTAGAGCTCTCCCTTGAATTGAAGTCGGGGCATAAATATTTTAAAGGATCCATGACTTGTTGCTATTTTTTTCCTTAAATAAAACACTAAGAACCCTATCATATTTCTGAATAATGGTTCCTTCTACTATCCGGGGATCCCACAAAGTAATAAGGCCTCCAGATGCTCCTCTGGATAATTTGCAAACCATATCCCCTTGATTCTAGATTTTTTTGCTACTTTTTTTTACTGTTCCAACAACCTGTTGTTTTCCTTTGTCTTGTTGGGACCCTGCACCCTCTCTTTTATTTTTTTTGTAGACATAGTTTTCCTGATTGAAATCACCTCTACCAGTTAAACTCCTCAAATTTCCTCTATCTAGCATTCCCTGCTTCTACTTTTCTCTATTCATTGCCACGTTAGGGCACTGATTGCATAGATGTCCTTGATTTTTGCATTCTGCATAGAATGTTGGTCTGTTCTCGTATTCTACTAGATATTTTTGATAGTATTATCCATACTATAGCTCCAAAAACCTTGGTAATTCATTATCCAAATTAGCATTTACGTAGATTCGTGCATAAGTCATCATTTTCCTAGCCAAGGTTGCATGATCAAGGGATATCAGGTCCCCTATAGTTCTATCTATGTCGTACAACCAATATTTATTGAATACCTAGGCAGGTAGACATGGGAGACAAACCCAAATAGGGGTAATGTTAATATTTTGCTTTTTAGGGTCGAAATATTCACCCCATCGTATGAGAAAAATTCTCCTTTTGCTCAAAAACCAAGGACCACATATTAAAATATGGTTAGCATCCTCCATATTGTTAAAATGGATAATGAATAACCCTCGAGTTAGAGCTACCAACTCCAAGCTACCTATCGGTCACCATTTACCCTTCACCCAAGCCCTGATAGTCTTCATGCCCGACCTACATCCCAAAAACTTGCCTACCAAGGAGAATTCTTCCATTGAAATAAAAGGGCTCATGGTACTTGTCGGGGCCAAAATTTTATTTATTTACTGGAAATAGGGGTGAAAGAGAGAGAACCTCCTTTATTTTTACTCTAATAGTCTTAGAAAAAGACAACCACTTCTTGGGCCCCACATTGTCCTTCGTATATTTTTTATCGGGGTCTTTCTGAGGAGGGTCGGGTACCCACATGATGCTCACCTCCAAATCTACCATATCTTGACCGCATTCCTCTAGATCCTTTCTTGATCCATGCTCGAGGTTACCACTCGCTCCTTCCATACCTGCTCTACCTCTACCGCCTTGGCTGATATTCCTGCCCAAAAAATTCAAACCCTCACTCCCGTCGCACCCGCTAAACCTCAGCTCACTCATTCCTGATGATGCAATGATCTAACCTTCATTTTGATTTTCATGATTCCAAGTTTTATGGCATTAGCTTTTTTATTTCTATAGCACTCATTAGTGGAAGTAGACATTTTTTATATATATCTTCTTGATTGAAATATATAATATTGCTTATATGAGAACCTTTATAGATCCTTAGATTTGTGGAATACCTTGTAACTCCCACCAAATTTTAGGTTTTAAAGAAAGCATATATCTTCCTAACTTGATAATCTTACACATATATTAATGTTATCAAGTTTTGTAGAATACCTTACGACTCCCTAATGTTTTTAAGTGTGCTATAGTGATTTTGTAATAATATAGTTCAAATTCGGTTGATTTTGTACAAGTCTTGTGAGAATCAAAAATCAACTTTTAACATCTTATCACTCATAATTGAACTAAGCACTATTTTAGTTTAAAGAAGTTTTGATGTTGGAAGTATTTTATCTCCCTTTAGAGATTTGAGACAAGTAAAAATAAATTTATCCAACCTATATAAAATCCCTTAATAACCTATTATATATCCCTTGGATTATTTCTAATTTCTAGATAAAATAAATTTTATGGAGTAACCCTTATGAATCCCAATTTTGAAAATTTAGAAAAATGATAACAATATTTGTAATATAGATTAACCCAAGTTAAATTCCTTATTTCTCCTAAGTATATTGCAAATATTAAAATAATAAGATAAGTCACCCCTTAAGCTTTCAAAACCTTAAGTTTCAATCTTAGTTTATAATCCTTATAACTCCCACTTATGAAAGAAATGAATAATGGGATTTAGACCTTACCTTTTATGTAATATCTCCTTGATGTTCGATGCTTTCCATGACTGAATATAACAACATATTTAGTGTACCTTGAGTGCTCTAAATTATGGATATTCGATGTGAATGCTATATGTAGGTGCTGAGAATGTTGACCTTCCAAAAATGGGTAGCATTTAATGCTCCTTCTCCTATGTTTTCCCCATTGTAGAAGGTTTTTGATTCTTCTCTAACACCCTTTGAATGTTCTACATTCATCCTTTGAATATCTTGACTGTGCTTCACACTTGCATGCTAGTCTTTGATTAGAAGATACCTTTTAAGCACAATGGATCATTGGTATTGTGACAAGTGTCACATTCATTATGAGTGAGCGCTCTCTTCTTTGTGTAACGCTCCAGAATCATTTACTAGCACTTATTGAAAATGTATAGGCCCTTGTAAAAATATGATAAGTGGTATATCTTTGCTTGTAAATCCTTCATAGAATCCACTAGAACGTTGAGAGGAATGATGACTTAAATGCCAAGTGTCAATTCTCCATGGAGACCCTTTTGGTAACGCCTTTGAATATGGATATTATAACTCCATACTATTCTATATTTTTAATGTTTCTTGGGCAGCAAGCAAGCCTTCTTGTAACACCCTCAAGAATGGATATTATAACTCCATTTCTCCTTTTGTTTTCCAACGTTGCTTGGGCAGCAAGCAAACTATATTTTCTATAGGTGAATGGGCGATGCGCTACGAAGCTTGGATGGAAGTCAATGCTTCCTTTGGTGAGTGGTCTTCTCCAAGGTTGAGACCACACATGTAACACTCTTCCATTTTTTTCTTTATATGTCCAAACATTTTTCTTTTGTTGCTATTAATATGACATCATTTTGAGATTGAAGTCCACTCACTCGTCTACATAAATATGGCTCTAAAATGATCTTTACTTATATAGGTGTGCACATCCAAGTATGAGATCTTGAATGGCTCCTTCTCTATTGGGAGTAGGAGTGCTGACATTCAACCTTCAATGGCTGTTATTTTCCCTTTAGGAAAATGTGCCCTAATATGGCACTTTCAAATCAGCATCTTATGCTGTCAAAATCAGATTAGAGGAGTGCAATATGATGTAATATATTTCACAATAAGGATTTTAATAAACTTTATTTTGCACCCTTTTTTCTAGATTTTAGATTATGGTTTTATGGAAGATTTCTTACAATATAAGGGTTTGAGGTTGTCTTTGAAAATAGACCCACATTCTCCTTTTTACTTGGAAACTCTTGATAACAAGTCCAAGTCTCAATAATAGTAGATAGGAATTTTTTTAATTGATGTAAGTTTTCTACATTCTTTTCTTTTTGTATTTACTTGTAATGCTTCTTACTTTCATAATATTATATCTCTATTTTTTTAGGATAGTTATGTTCTTCTCCACATCAGGAGGATTCTGACCCTTATTGGTGGCTTCTATTGGCCACACCAAGTTGCAGATTTTTGTGCTTCAATAGTGTCTTTAGACAATTGATACAAATCAGCTTTTGTGCCTTTCAAGAAACACAAAATCTAATTTTATTTTTGAGAGTAGTATAATAGTACAAAATTTTTAATGCACTAATATTACACATTATCACTCCAATAAAATCTCAAATAAATGCACATAATAATCTATTGCAACTAATCAAGAATAACCAAAAAAGAATATTTAAGAGTTATTATAAAATTTCACTACAATCAAAGTTGTAGGACTCAGTATTCCTTTTTTTTTAATAATAGATGATAGGTAGTTGATAGAAAATAATATGGTATCAAATCAACTCCTAATAAATGTACAATTTAATCCTTAAAATAATTTTTTTTTCCTTTGGACTTTAGAAGACTGAAATTTTGATTTTCTTTTTGCAACTTTAGTCCAATTTTAGGTGCTCTAATAAATTTAATAAGTATTTCAATTTACTGAGTCTTTTTGCACCATAAGTTGCATAAATTTTTCTATAGATTTTCTCTTGCATTTGTAGAGGATGTAGACCTTGGTGTCTAGGAACGCCAAGTTGCTACTTCTTGTAGAATGTCATTCATAACTTCTTCACAAAATCATGGTCTCAAACTTTCTTTTACGAGCCTACGATTTGGTGGCTTGTTCTCCTTCTTCTATTGTAGATTTGGATAAGTCTATGTCTCTATGGCGATGCATTCTTTCTGTGAGAGGTAATCTTCAAATCATAAATATTTGGTGAACTTCTTCTATCTTCAAGTCCTCTTCCTAAAATCTTACTTCAAGCAGGATCTTCTTCTAGGGTTTGGCACTCCTTGCCAAACTTCTTCTTGGATTTGGAACTTATTGCCAAATTCTCCTATTGGGTTTGTTTTCATATGGTGACAATTGTACCAAGTCATTCACTATCAAGGACTTCACTTGGATAGTGGATTTCTCCAATGAGTTCTCAAATAACTCTCTTGATCTTCAATAAGACTCTCCTAGCCTTTCTTGGATGCTCGATGAAACCTTCTCAAGGTATTTTATCTGGCAGCTTCTAATAGTATTCCCTTAGACCATTTATTCAACCTTATACTTCTGGAAGTGTTGGTGGTGATATATTCTCTTGGGTATTTTGATTTTTTTGTTTCTATATTCAAGCAGGACTCTCCTAGTCCTTCTTCTTCTTCCAAGATGAGAAGTTATTCAATGAAATATTTTGTTGATCTCTTCTCTTTTGCTTCAGGATAAGCTAATTTTTATGAATATGGTCTTCCTAACTCTCTTGTAGAAAGTCTTAGTGGCCTATTCTTCTTCCTAGCTTCCTAAGAATATTAGTGCTGGAATATTTAATCTGCTTTAAAATAAAATATTTTTCTCAAATTCTTCTTCGGGATCAAGGCTTATGTGGACTATTTTTATGTTAAGTCTTCTATGGCCTTTTTCAGTACCAAGGATCCTATGGCATTTTTTAGTATCAAGGCTATTGTGGCATTATACAATATCAAGGATTCTATGGCCTTTTTAGTATAAGACTAATGTGTCTTCCTCTACAAGGCTTCTATGGACTTTATGTATCAAGTCTCTTGTGGCCTATTCTTAAAGTTTGGATTTTTTAATCCAAAAATGGAGATCTTCAGTCTCCTATATTCACCACAATCCTTCACAAGAAGTATTCTTTCATAGTATTCTTCTCTCGCATGATGAAATAACCTCTGCACTATGAGGGCACTCTGATCATTGGGCAATGAAGTTGGACTCTCCTAGGTATTTGTCATAGGAGGAGTCCCAATCCTTTGAGGATTAATTTCTAGCAACAAAAGAAAATTTAGGTACATGTTAGCAAACTCCATATGTCTTGGATGATCTTCACTAGATGATATGTCAACCTAGTGGATCAAAATATTGAGTCCTAGTATTCACGAGTTTTCATAACAACTCTATGTAACATACTCTAGACAAAAATGATTTTAGTATTTCTAAAACTAAGATTCCTTTCAGTCCTGTCTTTGTTACTCTGAAAAAATCAACCACCTAGTTCTCATGAGATATTTTTCCAGTGGCTAGTCCAATGGCGTGTCAGTTTGATAAAACTCTCAAGCAAACCAATAATGGTGGTTCCTTACATACTTGCACAGATTATATCTACCATAGATTTGATATCATTGTTAGATTTTTATAATGATACATAAGAGATAACAATCACAAGATGTAGAATAAGATGCAATAAAGTAAATCTACTAGATGACTAAAGAATGCTGAAATATAAAAGATATAAAATATTACAATGTAGCTATGGAGGAAGTGAGCTCTTCATTAACAAAGCTACAGATCTACATCATATCCATCACCAGTAAATTGTGTGGAATAGAATCCATTGACCTACGCTATCGAATAATATCTCCCAAATTTCCTCTACCTATTATACTTCTATCTATATAAGAGGCCATACTTATATATGCAAAATAGGATGCTTGACCAACACTCTAAATAGTTGTGCATATGATACCTTGCACATGTACAACTTGCACATGCACACTTGTCAATTTATTACAATATCAATGCATGAAGTCATTGGATAACTTCAATAGGAAGTAATCTAGGTATGTATCTTGGAGGATATATTTACATAACCCAAGTGATGGATTAGATATTATTTCCAACATGTATAGGGTAAACCATCGTAGATATGGACAAACCATCTATTTCATTTGATTCCTTGTAAAATTTTAGGGGGGGTGCTAGTTTACCAAATTAAAAATATTTTTTAATTTTAATGCATGTTTTTTAATCCAATATTATTTCTCATTTTCCCTTTAAAATTTTAAATTTTAAATCAAAATATTTTTCTATGTGGTGGGAGAGGGCAGTGAGGGGTACACAACTATTTTAGATATAAACTTTAGACAATAATTTTTATTTTCCTTCTTCCATATAGGGGTATATACAATAGGAGGTAGCACAATGGTTGATGTCTTTGCTTGTTTACAGATGGTATCAAGGTCAAATATTAGGTATTTTATGTGGACTCACTACAATTCATGCACATTTCAGCATGTTAGAAGGTTACCTATTTTAAGCACCATTGCTAACCTAATCATAGGGTTTCTGACCTAGATGTGGGAGGTGCCACATTTGATTCCTACCAAAGGTAATATTTTTTTATAGTCAAAAGTAACTTTTATTTTAAGTGAGTGTGTTTTCTTTTAAATATCATTCAGAGTAGCAACATAGTGGTAGGATGGTTGATTGGTTGGAAAGATGTCCCATATTCAAGTCTTGCTTATAAGATTCCTTTTTTTTATGGATGTTGCTTCCTTTGAGAGAAAAAGGGATAAATAATGAATAATAGTATCTCAAAGGCATGAATATCACACATCTAGGTTGTAATTCTAAGATGCCCACTACCATTAGGACCCATGTTTGAATACCATAAATAATATAGTCCAATATTTGGATATAATTTGTGTGTGTGTATGTGTGTGTGTGTGTGTGTGTGTGTGTGTGTGTGTGTGTGTGTGTGTGTGTGTGTGTGTGTGTGTGTGTGTGTGTGTATTTGGGGGGAAGGGAAAAATGAATATGATGTTGCCAAATAAAAATACTTGATTTGCTATCATTATTCTAGTTGGTAGTCCTATAAGTGAGTGATGTTAGCACATGTAGCACTTAGAGGTGATAGGTAGTAGCTTCCAATTGTTCATTTCTCTCCTAATGTTTGTCATTTTATATTTCACTCTTCATTTAGCTCTAATATAACTAATTTTTTTAAGGCTATAAGTTTTGCATATGAAAGCATTTTTGGCATTTTTTTCAAAATTTATAGTTGCTTTAGCTATAAAAATTTATGACATCAATTCAAGAACTTGTTACTATTTTCTATATGTTTTTTCTATTCAAAATAGACCCAACTAGCAATTGCATTCACATTAATATCATGTATGACTTAAAATCCTTCTTTTGCAAGAAGGTCATAGGTTCAAGCCTCTTTTTCTTTTACTTATATTATTAAAATAGATTTTATGTCTTCATAGAAACCAAACATCTAACTCCAATTGATCCCAATGGTGTAGCAATTGGTTAGCTATAATATATTTTAGAGATTTCAAAATTTCTATATTTTTTTGGAAATATTGAGTTGTCATTGATGTCAAAGGGTGCATGGTATTCAAGGTAGAAATATTCTTCAAGAGTAATGAGTTCACAAGGTTGGACAATGGAAGGCAAGCATATATTTCAGATGAAGCAAAGCAAATAAAATATTCAAGCAAAGGAATATAATATTTAAATATCATATTTAAATATTATAAAGATAAATTCAAAAATATTTAAATTATAGAAGGCTTTGGACAAAGGTTTACTTGGGACAAAAAGATTTAAATTACAGAAGGCTTTGGACAAAGGTTTACTTGGGACAAAAATATTATAAAAGGCTTTGGACAAAGGTTTAAAAATTAAAATATTATAATATTTAAATCCCAAGATTTAAATATTATAACACAAAGAAGTTTAAATTTAAAAATGCACCATTATCATTGAGAGAATATATAAAGTCATAAATTTATGGAACAAATATCGTTCTAAAGAACACAAGCTTATACTGAGAGGGGGGGGTGAACAATATAAGACCACTTTTAACTTTTTCTTTCAAACAGCTTTCAATTTAATATTAAGCAGTATAAAGATAGCAGTAATCAACAGTAGCAATCAAAAAAATGCACAAAACACCATCCACAAAGTGACAAACAATTTACGTGGTTCACCCAAGGTGGGCTACTCCACGGATAAAACTTTCCTCTAAAAGTTATATCAAAGTCCTTTGGGAATCCTTCCCGATTACAATGTTTATGAGCCTCGACTCAAAGGATATACCTTCCCCTAATTTTGCTTTTGCTAGTGATCCTCTAGAAGACCTCTACCTCCTCTGCCCTTAGCAAGTGGAACTCTATCCATAGAAGACACCTGTCTTCCCTGCTCTGGCTGGAGATCTCTGTCCTCAACTCTGTCATCGCAAAGCTGGTCCTCAAATATGCACTAAACATAGTCCTTCGGTCTAGCACAAATCTGTCCTCTTCCTCTGTTCTTTTTTGTTACAGTTACACTTGGTCGAAACCAATTTTTCACAGTCTGTGCAAACATAGCATCTCTCGATCTATTTATACTCTTTTGCGAAAACACAGCATCATAGTCTTCGCACATCCAATGCAAACACAGTCGCACAGTATTTGCACTCTTGCTCAAACATGACAGCACTGTCTTCACAACCTCTACACAAACATAATAGCATATATGTCACACACTTCACACACACAACAGTCGCTCAAACTTCCACTTATGCACCTCTGCGATCGAACTTCTCCCATCACTCTATTTGCGCAAATCGCACTTCGAATGCACACTTCGATCGATGCCTAAACTACTCAAACAACCCTCCTTTTATACTCACAATCTCAAGATAGAAATATTGGACTTAGTCGGTTGTTTTACCTTTCAACCACGTCGGCTGCAAAACCCTACATTGCGTCGACCCAGATTTAACTCTATCGGCTCCACTGCCTCCCTGAAGCTTCTGGCGTGAAACTTCAACATGTCGCGATATCGTGACATCTTTGCTTGTTGTACACCTTCTATGCTTGCTGTCATGAAATCGTGACACCTTGGCATTTTTTGACTTCCTCTGTTCTTCTGTCGTGAAATCATGACACCTTTGCCTCTTGCTGACGTCATCACACTTCTATCACGAAATCGTGACACTTTAGTCTTCATGGCCTTACTCTCAGCTTCTGTCGTGAAATCATGACACTTATGAATTTTGCTGATGTCATCTTCACTCTGTCACGAAATCATGACGCTTTCATCTTCATGGCCTTACTCTCAGCTTTTGTCATGAAATCGTGACACATCGGCTTTTGCTGACGTCATCTGCAACTCTGTCATGAAATCGTGACACTTTCTGCAACTGCAAATTGCCAACTCAACCTGTCACGAAATCGTGACACTTTCTACAACTGCAAGCTGCCAACTCAACCTGTCATGGAATTGTGACACTTTCTACATCCGTACAACTTCTTTGTAGCATATCGTGAAATCATGATGCTTCTCCTTTTAGGATCTTCTCTTTGCTGCAAGTCGTCAAATTGCGATAATTCTCACTTTGAGCTTTTCAGCATGTTGTGAAATCATGACAATCCTCAACTTGACCTCTGCAGCATGTCACGAAAACATGACAGTCCTCACTTGGAACTTTGCATCATGTCACGAAATTGTGACAGTTCCTGAATCACTTTCTCTCTCTTCAATCTTGTCGTGAAATTGCGATAGTTCACACTAGAGTTTCTCTTCTACAACATGTCGCGAAATCGTGACACTTTTCTTTTCGGACTCTCTCTCCTGCAACATGTCATGAAATCGTGACACTTGCTCGTCCGAACAACTTTCCTGGCAATGTGTCACGAAATTGTGACACTTTTCTTTCTCTGCCTTCCTGTGCTTTTCGAGTCACGAAAATGTGACATGTCAGGAAATCATGATAGTTTTTCCTGCTTCGTCTCTGCCTTCCAGCATGTCGCAAAATCGTGATAGTTTTTCCAAAACTTTCTCTCTCCTCAAACATGTCACAAAATCACGATAGTTTTGCCAGCGCTTTCTCTCTCCTAAAACATGTCATGAAATCACGACAGTTTTTCCAGCCGCCTGCATACTTTTTCTTACTTGTCTTTTTCTTGATCTTTTTGCAACTGGGCTACCCTGATCTTCTTGGCAACTCACTGTCCATGCTGAACCCTTCATCAAGACACATTCTTTGAAATCAAACTAGATTGCTTCAAGAACTCTTTGACATCAATGACAACATCTACACTTAGAGCAAAAGCAATGTACCCAAGGTACCCAAAATTGCCAACAATCTCCCCCTTTGTCATTGATGGCAAACCTTAACTGAAAACACACGTCAAGAGCCAAAATTTAAGACAACTGATCCAACAATTGAGAATCTACCTTTGAAGTTTTTGCTCCCCCTGACTTGAAGCTCTCTTCTTCACTATGAAACTCTCCCCCTTACTAATATCTCTCCCCATTTGTCATCAATGGCAAAGGGTCACCTTTGGGGCTTGAGACTAAGAATGAGCCTCTTAGCTTAGTCCCTCCCCCACCTCCTGATGAGGTGATTAATTCTGGGGTGGGAGTACAACTCCCAATTTCTCCCTTAGATACTCAAATGTATCTCTTGGAAGAGGTTTTGTGAAGATATCTGCAATCTGCTCTTTAGTAGACACATATTCTACCTTGACCTGCCTATATTGCACTTTCTCCCTTAGAAAGTGATACTTGATGGAAATATGCTTTGTCCTTGAGTGCATCACCGGATTTTTGGAAATACTTATGGCACTAGTATTATCACAAAATATGGAGATGGGTTGTTCATGCTTGATTTTGAAATCCTCCAAGGTGGTTTTCATCCAAAGAACTTGAGTGCACCCAGCCACTGCTGCTATGTATTCAGCTTCTATCGTAGATAAGGAAACTGAAGGTTGTTTCTTACTTAGCAAAGCAACTAAACTCTTTCCCAGAAAGAATGCTCCACTATTGGTGCTTTTCCTGTCATCATTACTTGCTCGCCCAATCTGCATCTATATAGGCTGTGAGAGTGAAATCATCACCTTTGGGATACCAAAGCCCAAAGTCCGTAGTGCCCTTCAGATATCTGAATATTCTTTTAACTGCTATAACATGAGAATATTTTGGAGCTGCTTGAAATCTGGATACTAATCCAACAGCCTGCATGATATCTTGTCTGGTAGCTATAACATATAATAAACTTCCAATCATTGATATGTACAACCTCTGATCTGCCATTGGAGATTCATCATCTTTACTCATATTGCACCCAGTAGTCATTGGAGTACATACAGGTTTACTGTCCATCATCCTAATTTTTTTTAACATTTCTTTGATATATTTTCCTTGAGAGAGAAATATACCATCTTTTGATTGAGCAATCTGAAGGCCCAAAAAGAATGACAACTCTCCAATCATAGACATCTCAAATTCCTTCTGCATGGTTTTAGAAAAATCTTTGCACATCTAGGTATTATTTCCCCCAAAAATGATATCATCAACATAGACAACTACAATCAACATATCATTACCTTTATCCTTAATGTACAAATTGCTATCTGCCATACCTTTCCTAAAACCTTGCTCATGAAGGTACCTGTCAAGTCTTGAATACCAAGCCCTAGGTGTTTGCTTTAACCCATACAAGGCCTTTTTTAGTTTACACACATAGTCCGATTGATCTAAGAGAGACACGCCTTCTGGCTGTTCTACGTAGACTTCTTCATCCAAAACTCCATTTAAAAAGGCTTATTTCACATCCATTTGATACACCTTGAATGCTTTGAAACTTGAAAGAGCCAAAAACATTCTGATGGCTTTGAGATGAGCAACAGGAGCGAATGTCTCTTTGAAGTCAACACCTTCTACTTGAGCATAACCTTTGCAAACCAACCTGGCTTTGTTTCTGACAATCTTTCCATCCTCATTGAGTTTATTTCTGAATATCCATTTTGTGCCAATGACATTCTTGTCCTTAGGTCTTGGAACTAAATCCCAAGTTTCACTTTTCTCTATTTGATTTAGCTCTTCATCCATAGCTTTTACCCAAAATTTATCTGCACATGCTTCATTGAAATCTTTTGGCTCAATCTGAGATAATAATGAAATATTTGTAGAATCGTGTGACGAAATAACTCTTCTTCTAGTTTGTCTGCTGTTTGGATCACTAATGATCAGATCTTTGGGATGATGTTTATGAACATATCGTGACGGATTTTTGGTAAGTAGATGCTATTTTTCCTCTTCTTCATCTAAAACTTCTCTGAATTCTTCTTGACAGATTTCATCACTAATTTCCTTGACAGGTTCTCTTATCCCTGTCTTTTCATCAACTGTTACATTTATGCTCTCTATGACTGTATGCGTTCTTTTGTTGAAGCATCTGTAAGCCTTGCTTCTGCTGGAATAACCAAGAAAAATTCCCTCATCACACCAAAGATCAAACTTACCCAAATTCTGATCTTCCCTTCTGATGAAGCACTTACTTCCAAACACTTTGAAATGTTTTACTGTAGCTGGTCTTCCTTTCCACAACTCATAAGGAGTTTTATGATGATTTACTCTAAGTTGGGCCCTGGTGATAATGTAGACTGCTGTACTGATTGCCTCTTTCCAGAAACCATATGAAATTTTTGACTCATTTAACATAGCTCTAGCCATATTTTCAATAGTTCTATTTTTTCTTTCTACTACTCCATTTTGTTGAGGAGTTCTTGCTGCTGAATATTCTCTTTTAATTCCTTGTTGCTCACAGTATTCCACAAATTCATTTGAGGTAAAATCTCCTCCTATTTCCGATCTCAAGCATTTGATTCTATTTTAAGTCTCATTTTCAATCATTTCTTTGAAAGCTTTGAATTTTTCAAAAGCTTCAAATTTTTCTTTGAGAAATGTCACCCAAGTCATTCTAGAATAATTATCTATAAACAACATGAAGTAGCTTTCTCCCTGAATGCTCTGAGTTCGGTGGGGCCACATAAATCGGTATGAATGAGATCTAATGGTTTTGAATAAGTATACCCTTTTGATTTAAAACTGGTTCTGGTCTCTGTTTTCCATGTTGACAAGGACCGCAAATGGTGTTATGGGGCCTTTTTATTTTGGGCAAGTCTCTAACTGCTTCCTTGTTACTAATGTTGACAAGATTATCAAAGCTCAAATGCCCCAATATTTTATGCCATAGCCAACTCTCATCTTCTTGAGTTAGAAAACACTTTTCCTTTTTTATCTCACTAAGCATGTAGAGATTGTTTGGAGTCCTTGTAGCACTAGCAATGAGTTTTCCATTTTTTTCTTTACGAATCTCACATCTATCTGAAAATAAAGATACTATGTGTCCTTGATCACAAATTTTACTCACACTTAGAATATTATGTCTTAGACCTTCTACATAAAGCACATTTTCAGTTTTGGATTTTCCATCCAAGCTAAGAGTCCCTTTACCACAGATTTTTGCAGACCTGTTATCTCCAAAACTAACTGTTCCTCTGTTTGTGTTTTTTAAGACTATAAACTTTTCCTTTTCACCAGTCATATGTTTTGAACAACCACTATCAAGATACCATTTCTCTACTTCATCTTGAGCATGAAAAGCAGTTTGAACTATCATTGACTTAGACTTGATATCAATTCTCTTTTTAGTGAACTTAAGGCTAGGTCTATCCAAACTGCACATCCTTGCTATATGCCCAACATTATTGCAATTGTAACATATGACATTTTTATCCAAAAGAGGTGCAAAAGAGTTAACATTTTCCTTACTATGGCTATTCACAAATTTAATACAATGTATAGCTTTGTGACCAAATTTCTTGTAAGAAAAAAAGTAGCCGTAGAAAGTATTATGTAACCTGTTTTAATGCCTTGGATGATTGTTCTTCTTATGACCAACTGGAATCCATTGTTATTCAGGCTAAAAATTGATCTTGCTGTCTCTTCTTCCTGTCATGATTCTTGAGAACAGAACTCTCTTCCCTAAAATTCTTAAAACCCAAAAGAATTCACTTTAGAGATCGAACTTAACCTCTTCATCCTTTTCTGAAACTGCATGTTCTTCTGAAAGATCCTTCTCCAAGCTATTATGCTTTTTTTGAAGAGACCCGCTCTGATACCAATTGAAGAACACAAGCTTATACTGAGAGGGGGGGTGAACAGTATAAGACCACTTTTAACTTTTTCTTTCAAACAACTTTCAATTTAATATTAAGCAGTATAAAGATAGCAGTAATCAATAGTAGAAATAAAAACAATGCACAAAACACCATCCACAAAGTGACACAGCAATTTGCGTGGTTCACCCAAGGTGGGCTACTCCACGGATAAAATTTTTCTCTAAAAGTTATATCAAAGTCCTCTGGGAATCCTTCCTGATTACAATGTTTATGAGCCTCGGCTCAAAGGAGATACCTTCCCCTAATTCTACTCTGGATGGTGATCCTCTAGAAGACCTCTACCTCCTTTGCCCTTAGCAAGTGGAACTCTATCCATAGAAGACACCTATCTTCCCTGATATGGCTGGAGATCTCTGTCCTCAATTCTGTCACAACAAAGCTGGTCCTAAAATATGCACTAAACACAGTCCTTCAGTCTAGCACAAATATGTCCTCTTCCTCTGTTCTTTTTTGTTACAGTTGAACTTGGTCAAAAATAATTTTTCATAGTATGCACAAACACAACAGCTCTCGATCTATTTATACTCTTCTACGAAAAAACAACAACATAGTCTTCGCACATCTAGTGCAAACACAGTCGCATAGTCTTCGCACTCTTGCTCAAACACAACAGCACTGTCTTCGCAACCTCTATGCAAACATAGTAGCACAGATGTCACACACTTCGAACAAACATAGCAGTTGCTCAAACTTCCACTTATGCACCTCTACGATCGAACTTCTCTTCGCACTCTATCTGTGCAAATCGCACTTCGAACGCACACTTCGATCGATACCTAAACTACTCAAACAGCCCTCCTTTTATACTCACAATCTCAAGATAGAAATCTTGGACTTAGTCGACTGTTTTACCCTTCAACCACGTCGACTGCAAAACCCTATGCTGCGTTGGCCCAGATTTAACTCTGTCGGCTCCACTGCCTCCCTGAAGCTTCTGGCATGAAACTTCAACATGTCACGATATCACGACATCTTTTCCTGCCATACACCTTCTATGCTTGCTATCATGAAATCGTGACACCTTGGCCTTTGTCGACTTCCTCTATGCTTCTGTCATGAAATCGCAACACCTTTGCCTCTTGCTGATGTCATCACACTTATGTCACGAAATCGTGACACTTTAGTCTTCATGGCCTTCCTCTCAGCTTCTATCGTGAAATCATGACACTTATGAATTTTGTTGACGTCATCTTCACTCTGTCATGAAATCATGATGCTTTTATCTTCATGGCCTTCCTCTCAGCTTTTATCATGAAATTGTGACACATCGGCTTCTGCTGACATCATCTACAACTCTATCTTGAAATCGTGACACTTTCTACAACTGCAAGCTGCCAACTCAACCTGTCACAAAATCATGACAATTTTTGCAACTGCAAGCTGCCAAATCAACCTGTCACAAAATTGTGACACTTTCGGCATTCGTACAACTTCTTTATAGCCTATCACGAAATAGTGACGCTTCTCCTTTCAGGCTCTTCTCTTTGCTGCAAGTCGCAAAATCGTGATAGTTCTCACTTCGAGCTTTTTAGCATGTCACAAAATCGTGACAGTCCTCAACTTGACCTCTGTAGCATGTCATGAAAACACGACAGTCCTCACTTGGAACTTTGCATCATGTCATGAAATCACGACAGTTCCTAAATCACTTTCTCTCTCTTCAATCTTGTCGTGAAATCATGACAGTTCACACTACAGACTTTCTCTTCTGCAACATGTCACGAAATCGTGACACTTTTCTTTTGGACTCTCTCTCCTGCAACATGTCACGAAATCATGACACTTGCTCATCCGAACAAATTTCCTGGCAATGTGTCATGAAATCGTGACACTTTTCTTTCTCTGCCTTCTTGCGCTTTTCGAGTCACGAAAATGCGACATGTCGCGAAATCGTGACAATTTTGCCTGCTTCATCTCTGCCTTCCAGCATGTCACAAAATCATGACAGTTTTGCTAGAAATTTCTCTCTCCTCAAACATGTCACGAAATCACGACAGTTTTGCCAGTGATTTCTCTCTCCTAAAACATGTCACGAAATCGCGACGGCTTTTTCCAAATTGCTCGCATACTTTTTCTTACTTGTCTTTTTCTTGATCTTTTTGCAACTAGGATACCCTGATCTTCTTGGCAACTCACTGTCCATGCTGAACCCTTCATCAAGACACATTCTTTGACATCAAACCAGATTGCTTCAAGAACTCTTTGACATCAATGACAACATCTACACTTAGAGAAAAAGCAATGTACCCAAGGTACCCAAAATTGCCAACACATTCGATGTTCCTTGGTGGAAATCAAAGTATATATATAAAATGGAAGTAATAATTCACTTGGGCTACGATTGTGGATGTGCATAATTCAAAAAATCCTTTCGTACAAAACATCATGAAGTGCAGAAGACAAGAGTGGAAGGTTCAAAATTTTAGAGGCAGACGCCAAGGTTCATAAAGAAAAATTGTGCATGGATATTTCCATCTGGGTGGCTAGCCTAGATGACAACCTAGCCTATGATAGGGTGTGGGCAAACAGGAGGTCTCGAGGTCGATTTATGATGGCACTATTTTGTTGTGATTTTGGATAGAAAGGTATACAAAGAAGATTTCAAAAGCAAAGTCATGCGCTTTGGTTCCCATTCGAGTGGCTAACCAAAATGGTAGGCTAGCTAGTGCTAGGGCATGGGTGAGCAGGAGGTATCAGGGTCTATTCACGGTGGTAATATTTTACAATGAGTTTGGGAAGAGGAAAACAGTTTTAAAATAGAGTCTGTGCACCTTTGTGTTCAATAGTTGGGGCAACTCAGCTGGTAGCCTAGCTTGTGCTAGGGCGTTGGGCTACTTGAGGTCATGCATTCGATTTCCATCCATGGTTGTTTTTGGTAAGGGTAAATTAAATTTAGGGAGACATAAGGTTTTATGTTTTTTTATGCATTTTTAATTTTGGGTGTTATAAGGTTTGATAGTGTTTTATTATTTAAAATTAATAAGAGGAAACTTTAAGGGATATTGCTGTGTTTTCAAAGTTGCATTTGGCATTTTATAGAAAGGACAAATAAGGTGTAACTGTGATTAATATTAAATTGTATTTGGAATTTTATATAAAGGAGAAATAAGGTGTAATTGTGATTAATTTTATATTGTATTTGGTATATTAAAAAGGGGATTTAATATTTGTGCAAGAAAGATAAAATTACTAACTAGTTTTTTGAAGGAACAAAAAGGGTACTATTTTTGTAAAGATAAGTTTGGAAAGCTCATCATAATCATTGAGGCATATTTAGAGGTATGGTGATTTAATTCCTTTCTCAATATGGTTTTTTTTAAGGAAAATATTTTTAATGTCAAATGGTTTGAGGTATAAGGAATTATTGTATGCGCATTGATTTTGATTGAAAATGGAAATAAATTGATCAAAGCTATAGATCAATTTTGAGAGTAAATTTGTGCATTAATCATAATTGATTTTGGGAGTAGATGAAAAGGACATACTTGTGCATTGTGATTTTTTTTAAAGTAAATATGCAAATCAACAATTACCAAGTTAGTTATCAAGCGCTAGACTAAATCTACCTTTTGATGTAATACATGCATGACATGTGAAAGAAACAAACTTAATGAATGTGAAGAACATATTGGGCATTTATTAGTGTATATCATTCTCTATATGTTCATGAAGTTAAAATAATTTTGGGTAGAATATGTCTAAATTGCTATAGTAGAGGAAAACATATTTGAAAAGTTATGAGCATTGTTTGTATGCGAGATTTGGGAAAGTTATGAGCATTGTTTGTATGCAAGATTTGGGAAAGATATGAGCATTGTTTGTATGCAAGATTTGGAAATATATAAGCATTTTTTGTATACAATATTTGAGTAAGTTTGAGAATACTTTGTGATCAGGTTGTGAGTAGGTTGTGTGAGCAAATTTGAGCAGGTTTTGGACCAAATTTGAACAGGTTTTGTGAGTATATTTGAGTAGGTTTTGTGAGAAAATTTGAGCAAATTTTGTGAGTAGATTTAAGCAGGTTTTATGAGCATATTTGAGCAAGTTTTTGTGAGAAAAAATGAGCAAGTTTTGTGAGTATATTTGAGCATTTTTTATGAGTAAATTTGAGTAGTTTTTGTGAGTAGATTTGAGTAGAGTTGTGAGCAGATTTTATCAGAGCTATGAGTAGGATTTGAAGTAGACCAGATCAAAGGGGATTGGTGTCTCCTATGTATTGAGGTCCATGAAACAGAGCAAAGTGGATTGATATCATTGATCCAGAGTAGAGGGTATTGATGTCTCCTGTAGATTGAGGTCCACAAACTAGAGTAGAGTGGATTGAGGTCCATGAACTAGAGTAGAAGGGATTGGTATCTCCTATGGATTGAGGTCCACAAACTAGAGCATAGGGGATTGGTGTCTCTTATGTATCAGGGTACACGAAATTGTGAGAGGGGACAAGTGTATCCTATGGATAGAGTTCCGCAAATATAGTAATAGGGAAATGGTTCCTATGAAATTTATTGAGAAATTTATAAGCAATATTTCTTCATGGATGTAGCCCACATTGGGTGAACCACATTACCACTATGTATCTTATGTGTGTGGTGATTTGTGCATTGTTTCATTATTAAAATTGATAATAATTGAAGTTACTACTTTGGAAAGAAAAGTAAATTTTTTATCTTATACTATTCACCCTCCCCATCTCAGTATAATCTTGTGTTCTTTAATTGGTATCAGAGTGGGTTCCTTTGTGAAAGCTTAATATCTTGAATAAATATTTTACAAGAACACACATGGCACATCAGGAAGGGTTTTTATCAAATAGGGCACCATTGTTTGATGGGACTAACTATGCTATCTTGAGCATGAATGAGCTACATGGGATTCTCACAGCCTATAATATGAGGATAGAAAAAGATCAAACATAAAAAAGAGAGACATATTTAAACTATTCAAAGGAGACAAATAATAAAGAACAAGAATCAAGTAAAGAATCAAGCAGTGGAGAAGAGACTAACTTTGAGAGAAGAAATAAGAAGGATAAAAAATATATAAATATTTTAGTTGTGGTAACATTGGTCACTATGCAGCTAATTGTCCACAAGATAAAAATAGTAGCAATGAAGAAGAGGCTAACTTTGTGAGAAGAAATAAGAAGGATCCAAGAAAAAAAATGTTTTAGTTGTGGTAACATTGGTCACTATGCAACTAATTTTCCAGAAGTTGGGAATAGTAGCAGTGAAGAAGAAAAAGAATACAAGAAGAAGAAAGAAATAAGATTTTATCATGAAAAGAAAAATAGACACAATCAAGGCAAGCAAGAGAATGAATATGCTCATGTTTTCAAATACCAAGAAGAAGATAATGAAGATGCTCATGTTGTCAAAGACCAAGAAAAAGAGAAATAAGATGCTCTTATGATTGAATACCAAGAAGAAGAGAAAGATTCAAAAAATGAAGAGGAAGCCACAATTGATATGAAAAAGGAACTTGATAAGTTGAAAAGGGAGAACTTAAGATTGAAGGCTCAAGTATAAGAGGGTGAGAAAATAAAGGAAAATATTCTATAATATCTCACTAACTTAAGAGTTAAAGTTGAAGAGGCAAGGAAAGTTGAAGAAGGTATGGCTAAGTAGTTAAAGGCAAAAGAGTTGGAATGTGAAAGACTGGAACATGAGGTTGTTTCTCTAAATAAGGAAGTTGAAAAGATACAATAAAATATTAGGTTAAATAAAATAATAGAGATATCAATTTATAAAGGACTTGGTTTTGAAGAATGACAAGAGAAAAAAAGAGTCAATATTAAAAGTAATAGAGGAATCAAAGAAAGGAATTGAAGAATAGACTACGATATATGTTGATGTGTTGAGAGGTGATAGTATCAAAGAGGAAGTAAAGAAAGAATCATCAAGGAACATGGAGCATAATAAGAAAAGCAAATAAAGAACCATGAGATCAATGTAAGATAAATATTTCTTCCAAGGTTATTGTTTCTCATGTAATCATTTTGGTCATAAAGCTATACATTGCAGGGTTAATGATAAGAATTATTATGACTTCACCAAGAGAAATTTCAAGTCATTTGCACCTTTCAAGGACTACAACATCATGTGCTTCAATTGCAATAATTTTGGGCATAAAGCTAAATGGTGTAGAACATATTTTCTAGAACTTCCAAAGACAAGCAAGAAAAAGGATGCTCAAAATGTTCAAAAGAGTATGACTACAAAGGTGTGGAGAAAGAAAATTGAAAAATAAGAAGAGCATTATAAATTGGGAGTAGGTTCACTCCCATACCATAATTTATCACCTCAAGAAAATGAGGTGGTGAGGGGGTTGTGCTAAGTGTCTTATTTTTATCCCCAAGAAGCCCTTAGCCATTGATGTCAAAGGGGGAGAGAATTCAGTGAGGGTGAGAAGCTTGTTAGGGGGAGAAAACTGGGAATCCAGTTGCAATAAAAGAACTTTTTTTAGGATTACCATCAATGACCATGGGGGATATTGTTAGTTATATTGAGTTGTCATTGATGTCAAAGGGTGCATGGTGTTCAAGGCAGAAATATTCTTCAAGAGTAATGAGTTTACAAGGTTGGACAATGGAAGGAAAACATATATTTAGATGAAGCAAAGCAAAGAAAGAGTAATGAGTTCACAATGTTGGGCAATAGAAGGTAAGCATATATTTTATATGAAGCAGAGAAAAGAAAACATTCAAGCAAAGGAATATCATATTTAAATATTATAAAGAGAAATTAAAAAAAATAAATTATAGAAGGCTTTGGACAAAGGTTTACTTAGGATAAAAATATTTAAATTAAATAAGGCTTTGAAAAAAGGTTTACTTGGGACAAAAATATTATAAAAGGCTTTGGAAAAAGGTTTAAAAATTAAAATATTATAATATTTAAATCCCAAGATTTAAATATTATAACACAAAGAAGTTTAAATTTAAAAAGGTGCCATTGTCATTGAGAGAATATATAAAGTCATAAATTTATGGAAAAAATATTGACCAACATTCCTTGGTGGAAATCAAAGTACATATATAAAAAGGGAGCAATAATTCACTTGGGCTACAGTTGTGTATGTGCGCAATTCAAAAAAATCTTTTGTGCAAAAATTCATGAAGTGCAGAAGATAACAGTGGAAGGAGAAAATTTTAGAGGCAGGTGTCAAGGTTCATAAAGAAAAATTATGTGTGGATATTTCCATCTAGGTGGCTAGCCCAGACAGTAGTCTAGCCTATGCTAGGGTGTGGGTGAATAGGAGGTATCAGGGTCGATTCACAGTGGCACGTTTTTGTTGTGATTTTGGAAAAAAAGTATACAAAGAAGATTTCAAAAGTAAAGTCATGCAATTTGGTTTCTATTTGGATGGTTAGCCATGCTAGATGGTGGTAGGGCATGGATGAGTAGGAGTTATTGGGGTCAATTCATGGTGACAACCTTTTATAGTGAGTTTGGGTAGAGGAAAAAGGTTTTAAAATAGATTTTGTGTGCATTTGTGTTCAACATATGGGGAAGCTCAACTGGTAGCCTAGGTTTTTCTAGGGCGTTGGGCTACTTGAGGTCATGCATTCGATTCCCATCTGTGGTTGTGTTTGGTAAGGGCAAAATATTTTTGATTAAATTAAATTTAGGGAGACAAGGTTTTATGTTTTATTGTGCATTATTAATTTTGGGTGTTATAAGGGTTGATAGTGTTTTATTATGCAAAATTAATAAGAGGAAAATTTAAGGGATATTGTTGTGTTTTCAAAGTTGTATTTGTCATGTTATAGAAATGAGAAATAATATATAACTGTGATTAATATTATATTGTATTTGGCATTTTATAGAAAGGAGAAATAAGGTGTAATTGTGATTAATATTATATTGTATTTGGAATTTTATAGAAAGGAGAAATAAGGTGTAATTGTGATTAATGTTATATTGTATTTGGCATATTAAAAAGGGGATTTAATATCTATGCAAGAAAGAGAAAATTACTAACCAGATTTTTGAAGGAACAAAAAGGGAACTATTTTTGTAAAGACAGGTTTGGAAAGCTCATCATAATCATTGAGGTATATTTAGAGGTATGGTGATTTAATTCCTTTCTCAAGATGGTTTTGTTTAAGAAAAATATTTTTAATGTCAAATGGTTGGAGGTATAAGGAATTATTGGATATGCATTGGTTTTGATTGAAATTGGGAATAAATTGATAAGAGTTATAGATCAATTTTGAGAGCAAATTTGTGCATTATTCATGATTGATTTTGGGAGTAGATGAAAAGGATAGACTTGTGCATTGTGATTGGTTTTGAAGTGAAGGAACAAATCAACAATTACCAGGTTAGTTATCAAGTGCTAGACTAAAGCTACCTTTTGATGTAATACATGTGAGACATGTGAAAGCAACAAAATTAATGAATGTGAAGAAAATATTGGGAATTTGTTAGTGCATATCATTCTCTATATGTTCATGAAGATAAAATAATTCTGGGTAGAATATGTTTGAATCACTATAGTAGAGGAAAGTATATTTAAAAAGTTAAGAGCACTGTTTATATGCGAGATTTGGGAAAATTGTGAGAATTTTTTGTATGCGAGATTTGGGAAAGATATGAGCATTGTTTGTATGTGAGATTTGGAAATATATGAGCATTTTTTGTATGCAATATTTGAGTAATATTGAGCAAACTTTGTGAGCAGGATTCATCAGGTTGTGAGCAGGCTGTGTGAGAATATTTGAGTAGTTTTGGGGGCATATTTGAGCAGGTTTTGTAAGAAGATTTGAGCAGGTTTTGTGACCAGATTTGAGCAGTTTTTGTGAGCATATTTGAGGAGGTTTTGTGAGCATATTTGCATAGTTTTTGTGAGAATATTTTAGTATATTTTTGTGAGCATATTTGAGCAATTTTTGTGAGCATATTTAAGCAGGTTTTGTGAGCATATTTGAGTAGGTTTTTATGAGCAGATTTGAGTAGAGTTGTGAGCTATTTTTGAGCAGATTTGATTAGAGTTGTGAGTAGACTTTGAATTAAAATAAAGCATATGGGATTGATGTCTCCTATGGATTGAGGTCTAAAAACTAGAGCAAACTGGATTGAGGTCCACAAACTAGAGCAAAGGAGTTTGGTGTCTCATGTGGATTGAGGTCCATGAACAAGAGCATAGTGGATTGAGGTCCACAAAATAGAGCAGAGGGGATTGGTGTCTCATATGGATTGAGGTCCACAAACCAAAGTAGAGTGGATTGAGGTCCAATAACCAGATCAAATCAGATTGGTGTCTCCTGTGGATTGGGGTCCATAAACTTGTGAGAGGGGATAGGTGTCTCCTATGGATAGAGTTCCACAAAAATTGTAATAGGGAATTGGTTCCCATGAAATTTGTTGAGAAATTTATAAGTAATATTTCTTTGTGGATGTAGCCCACATTGGGTGAACCACATTAACACTATGTTTCTTATGTGTGTGGTAATTTGTGCATTTTTTCATTATTGCAATTGATAGCAATTAAAGTTACTACTTTGGAAAAAAAAGTAAAAGTTGTCTCTTATACTATTCACCCCCTCTCAATATAAGCTTGTGTTATTCATGTTTATGTGGCTAAATGAAACATAAGAGAAATGGTTTGATAAATAAAATATGCATTAACCATATAGCTATGAAGCTATAGTTTATATAGGTTACAAAATAGCATATAAACTGACATACTAATATCACGCCAACCAACATGCCAAGAGGTAGAGTTTTTGGTTAAGAAAAGTTAACCTAGGATATTTAGGAAATGACCATTATATATTTAAGACAGTAAATATCTACATGGTAAGAAGTAGAAAATTAAATGTAATAATCTACCTACTATAAGGAAAAAGGTAAAATATCCAAATGATGGAATATTTACTCTAACATCCCCCCTTATTACATTATTTGGGTAATGTATATAATTGTCCCAATATAGTGAAAGATGTTGATCTGCTGGTTCTTGCTCTATCATAGTGCTCTAGCTACTCCTAAGAAAAAAGTGGGTCATTCCTCACTTTGTCTTCACACCAACGAATGTCCTTATAGTAATCTCATCATCCAACCGAATTGCATGGGTAACCAACCGCTGCAATCACTAGGTGTAGTAGAATAGATCACTTCATACAAGGTTCATTCAGTTTACAATATGATTTTGCAAAAGATAAGGTAGCTAAGGTGTCGGTCGTTGCTGAAAATGTACCCTTATAAGTTCCCCCTTCTTGTTGCAAAACATGTAATTAATTTCTGAAAGAAGTATGACTAAGGTGTCAGTCACTGTCAAAAATGCACCCTTATAAGTATTCTTATCTTTTTACAAAAATTTGTGAAGATAAAGAAATGTAAATCCCCCCTTAATTGCAAAAGTATGTGCAAATTAAGATTTTTGTGAAGGATTTTACAAATATTGCCTCCTAGGCAATTTTACACCAAAAAATTCCCTCCTTTTGTTACAAGTACTTCAAACATTGAGATTTTGATATTTATGAAGCCTAAAAGAGGTACAATCACACCTTATTGCAAGTAATTTAAACAAAAACTTATGCTATTTATGAAGCCTAAAAAAGAGAGAGATGAAATGGTGTTTTGCTCAAGGTGACAAATGTGTTTTCCCTCTACAATATTGTTTTAGCCATGAGCACTCTGTGTGCTCTCTTTGAACCAGAATTAGAATCAGAATGAGAAAATTTACTAGAAATATGGCTTATGTGATGTGCCTTTGCTGTTTTAGTTTTGCTTGTTTTTAAACCAACACTAAATGGTGTCTTGGTTGTCATTTTTACAAGTTGTGCAAAACTATGCTTTCTAGGCAATTTCATAAAAAAGTTCATCAAATCATCCTTACTTATTGCAAGTACTTCAAGCATGGTTGCTATTATGAAGTCTCAAAGAAAAGATATAATTTTAATGATTTCTACTTTGATGATTGCCTTTACAAGTTTTATCTCCCTCTTGTCAAAATCTGTGTTTGAAGGAAGAAAGGAATTATCCCCCCTTAGTGCAAAATAATTGACACTTTCAAGGTTCCTTTATTTAAAAAAAAACTTGTTCTTTCTTTCACTCTCAAGAGATATTTAATGGCACCTACCTAGACAATATCTTGAAGAGAGATAATTAGTTGGAGGAAATTAAGACAAACAAATAAGAGATGAAATATAATTCACTCAAAAAGATATTTAATGACACCTGCCTAATAATCCTCTTGAAGAGGGATAATCAGTTTGAGGAAATTAAGCCAAAAAAATAGAGTGAATTAGGTTTTTTTTTTTTGTATGTAGGAGAGAATATCAAGTGAATATTGGCTTTAAATATGTGCAATGGTTAACACAAATTTATTAGTGAAATTTTGGGGTATGGAGTGTTCTTGATTCTATGACTTATAATTGCAAAAGAAATAATGCAATAATCAAACAAGAATGCCCACAAAATTCTTATCACCTAGGTGTCGGATGCAACCGAAAATGCACCTAATTTGTCAATGAAGGTGTCGAGTAAAATAAAAAATGTACCTTTTATTTTTTGCAACAAAATGTGGATTTGTGTTGTGCAAAAAAATTGATATGTTTTTGTCTCCTCTTTGTCTTACAATTTTGCAAATAATGTGAAAATAAACAATTGCCTATATTTTATTATTTTGCAAAATAAACAAGTTTGTTTTGTTTTAAGTGCTCCCCACTACTGTGTTACAAATATGCAAAATAAATACAATTTCTTATCTTCCACCTTTTGTTTTACAAATTTAACAAATAACACTCCTTTCAAGACAAGTCAACACACGACCCGCGTTTGAAAGGCTTCCAGAACTAGTCGACACACGACTTAGTTTTTATGGACCCAAGGCTTCAAATTCTTCTCAATTTTGCAAAAATAATGTGCAATGTTATGTCTTATATCCCCTCTTGGAGAAAACAAATGCACACTTTGTCTTTGAAATTCACAAAATTTTCAGATTCCTTGTTTTCCAAATTTGCCAAAAAAGAATGCAAGTGTGATTCTTTATTGTTTGCTAATTGAACAAGGCTATTGAGAATAATTGAGGTCTCCTAAGTTTTGCAAAAAAAATTACCTCCAAATTGTAAATTTAATGTATAAATTTTTAAATATTTAGTAAAGTTTAATAATAAAAAAATTCTTTCATAATAAATCACTTTAGCTATCAAATAAAATGATTTAATAAAAAATGTATTAAAAATTATTAAAAGAAACTAAAAAACAATAAAAAAAAAAAAATTACCTTGGGCATTCACTTGTTTTCGGGCCCCTTTAGTAAAAAGTATGCATCGTCGACCCAACGGGAGTCGAACTCCCGACCTCTCGTCGGGCACCACCTTAGCGTGGGGCTCCAACTAGCACAACTAACACTGTGGCTGGGAGTAAGGGGGATGATCTCCCTTTTAAATTATTCCCCGCCCGTCGACGGGTAATTGAGCGCACACATACGTGCACGCTCTAAAGCCTTTGAAAGGCTTGGGAATTTTAGTCCCACATGCACCGCGGGTGCATGTTTTTCCTCTTAAAAAAGAGGAATACACCCATATTAACCGATTGCCTACGGGTAATCATCAACAGGCATTTGGTCGATGAAGATGACGAATGAGAGCTTACCAATTGTAAACTCCAAGCTGCCACGTCGTCCCTCAAGCTACCATGCCTACCTATGATCCATTGACATGTTAGCCTTGATTTGTGTGCCAACTCAGCAGTCCACTAGCTTAGCCTCATCCACCTCAGTCCCTTGATTCGTGTGTTTTCAGGTTAGAGTCTATTTTTTGTCTTTCGTGTCCAAGCTAGGGTTAGGTGTAGGGTGGTCAAACTCATCGATCATCGATTACTTCCTGGGAGGGCATACCTACCCTCCTCAGGTGGATGGTCATCGACTATCAACCCTCACATGGTCGATCACCGATCCTAAGCTAGGGTTCTCCTACCCTGGCTCTTAGTCGGGGGTTGCCAGAGCTTGTATCTGGTGGTCGATTGGTCATCAGATAAGGAGGGCATGTCTGCCGTAACTTTTGATCATCGACTATGGGCTGCTAATCATCAGAGCTTATATTTGGTGGTCTCCAGTGATCAAAAATTTGAGGGATCTCCTACCCACATTTATGGTCGGCCTAGCGACTAGATGCGTGGGTGGGATCGCCTTAGTTGCCTGCCTGCTTGGTGTCTATGGGCCTGAGTAAAGGGAAGGCAACAAAAAAGAAGTGATTAAATAATTAAATGCACAAAAAATTAAACCAAGCCCTACGCAATGCCTTCTCCAGTGGAACAAGATCTGCTCTTGTCTTCTCCACTTGGAATGCCAGTGGAACGAGATCTGCTCTCGTATTCTCCACTTGGAACCATATCTATTCTGCTCCAACGCTAGCACTTCCTCCCTCTGGCTCTGATGCCAATGTGGCTAAATGAAACGTAAGAGAAATGGTTTGATAAATAAAATATGCATTAACCATATAGCTATGAAGCTATAGTTTATATAGGTTACAAAATAGCATATAAAACTGACATACTAATATCACGCAAACCAACACACCAAGAGGTAGAGTGTTTGGTTTAGAACAATTAACCTAGGATATTTAGGAAATGACCATTAGATATTTAAGATAGTAAATATCTACATGGTAATAAGTATAAAAGTAAATGTAATAATCTACCTACTATAAGAAAAAAGGTAAAATATCCAAATGATGGAATATTTACTCTAACAGTTTATCCTTATCTTTTATCATAGTGGATGCTTTCTCTAACTATAAAAACCCTTTAGTGTGGTAATTGGTAATATTTTGGGCTACAATAAGAGTATGTTTTGGATTATCAACGAAAGGTATGCCTTGTTTCTATGGGATTTTTCTAGACATTATGATTTATTATTAGAGACCTACTATTGTTTGCTTATTTAATTTCCTTCTCTTGGTATTGGGGGACAAATTATGGTAACCATAGTGCATGTTGAATATATTCCCATAGGAATCTCAACATATTGATCTATGAGGTGGAGTTAAAGCTTCATGTTTGAGAGAGGTTGATCTAGTTCATGTACCTTTTGCAAAGAGAAGATAACAAGATCCATTGGTCCATACGAGCATTCATTACATAGGTACAATTTATCATCTCTAATGTCTTCTCTCCTTTGTCCCTCAGTTCAAACTATTGGGGTATTGAAATGCTTGTAATATGACCTTATAAGTCCAAGGGGGACAATAATGAAGTGCTTATGGTTTCTATTGATGTAATCCTATGGTCAAGTTCTATGTAAGCCTTTGGGCATCTTAATGTAATTCTACGAGTATTCTATATGTAAGATTATGGACATATTTTCATGTAAGCCTATGAGATTTTTTCTATGTAATCATATAGGCATCTATGTGTTAGACTATGAGCATCTCAATGTAATCCTAAGGGCACCATTCACATTTCACCCTTAGTGATATTGGTTAATCTACCTTTATGGATAACCTTTCTTAAAGGGTATAATTTATTATTATTTTATTATAAGTTAACCTCGAGGTCATGTTAATGTTGTATTTATGTTAACCACTCATTAGGGTTTTGTATCACTATAAATACCTCTTAGTAAACACTAATTTGCATCATAGTGTGACATATAAAAATATTGTGGGGATTCCTATGTTCACCCACCCCTTTTTCCTTCTCTCAAATCATTTCATTTATATCTTTATCTATTTTTTTCTATATGATTTTTTATTATGCTCTTGTTCCTTTTTCTCCATATGATTGTGGTGAATGGATGTTTCCAAAATATTTTATGAATCCCAACATACATAACACCAAATAGTTCTACCATAGCATGTAGTGCTAGCCAAAAAATAACACATGAACCAAACTCAAAAGAATCCCTTCAATTTTTTGTTGTTCTAATGTTTCAAGAAGTATCAAAAACTAGTTTTTTTTTTTTAAGTTCTATAATAGCATTTAATCATAAATAATACAATATTTTATTTAAACAATTATAAAAAAAATTATATTACTCGTTTGGTGATGTTTTTTATGTTATGTAGGAGAAATGGTAAATATACTTGGGCTTTAAACCATGACTAGGAGCATAAAATTTTTATGCCATGCTTGTCTAGCCACTATAGTTCCACCATTAATTAGGTAGGGTTAGGTAGGGGCATGCACTATATCCTTGGAAAAGAGTATTGCACTCGATATCAATAAAAAATTGCACCATGATTTCAAAATGATATGGTGTATTATATTTGAACTAACACCACACAAAATAATGAAATCCATCTCCCACTCTTCTATCCACGATACCATTATTTCATGTGAGGTAGGCACTTACGACTTTGCTTGAAGATATCCATCGTCCATTACTTCATAGATAAGATAAAATGACTTTGCTTTAATTTTATTTGGTCTACTTCTATGTGTATTTGATCATATATCTCCCAAAAGAAAATAAATAAATAATGGAGACATCCAACTAATATCTCAAATATATTTGGAATAACTAATGATAAAATATGGACTAAAGTTTTACCTTTGCTCCATATGATGAACAATAAGCACTTACTATGTCAATCTAGTTAGGTACTTGCAAGGTACTAGACACTACATATGCATTATAGTAACTAGTAGAGAACCTAAACCTATATGCTTCTATGGATGAACTACAACTATCACTAAGCATTGATACTCACTTAATTACTCATCCCAAAGAAGAAAAAAGAAAAGAATAATAAACATATATACATAAATTCATAGAATAAAACTACAAAAGAGGTTAAATAAACTAAAACTACAAATTTCAAAACTAAAATTTAGGCCATGTAGTCAACTATAAAAAAAATGGAATAACTAAATTGAGATTGTTTCTCTATGCATATGTTAAAAAAATATTTTATAGGTACGTAAATACTTCTAATTTGTTTTAAAGTATTTTGTTTCATAAAAAGTTATTTTGGATTATTCTCTCCATTGCGATAGTTTAATTCGTATGACATAGCATGAAAACAACGTGCTACACTCCACAAAAAACTATATGCACCATGTTGATACACTTGGCATTTAGTCCACTAAAATGAAATTAGGTTTAAAAATAAATTCTATAATAGGAATATTTCCATTGCAAAATTACTAGCTAGTTGATAACAAGAGATATAACTTCTATTTTTCTCTCCCTCTCACATGTAAGTATAGACTAAAATGGAATAATATAAATTTAAATCGTACATATTAATAAATAATAGCTAAACATGAAGCAAAGTTTATTAAACTCAATTGAAAAATTAAAAAATTTAATAATAAACATTTAAATTATTAAATTAATTTTTTTAATTATAAACGTTTAAATTTATTATTAATTAACTAGAGTCATTAGACCACAATTTTGTTTATAGGTATTTTTTGGTAGTAACAAGTTTGATATCACATAATCAAATTTTGTGCAATGTATTTGACACACTTTAGCATAGATCTTCATCAATGTACAATGGACCATGCTTGTAAACTCATTACTCGTAAATTTCCTCAACATGGTGTGTCACACCATTTGGCTAGATAGTTTTTCGTGAATAGCAACCATGAACGAGCTTGAGGTAATTTTGCCACCTTTGTGGTGAAATTTTGGAGGCCCCATTTGGTGGACCATGGCTATGATCCCATCGATAAAGCATTATGTACCACCTTTATAATTAATAATCATATGTTGGGGGTAATTAATATTTATACCTCTAATGATGTCACAGAAAAAACCCACCTTTGGCTTTAGATTACAAATTCCCTACCCTCTACCACGTGGATCATATATCGAGACTTCAATATGATTGAAGCCATATGAGAAAAATATAGGCACTGCATGCATTAGACCATTGGCAAAAGGGCTACATGGTTTTATATGCAACAAATCTAGGCTTTTATGATCCCAATACTGGTCAATGTCAGCCACACCTCCCTTGGTACATGTGGTCCAATTTGTAGGTTGGATCTAACAGGATCCTTAAATGGCTTGATTGGGTGATGTTGTAAGGGCAACCCACATTTAACTTTGGAAACTGCTTTGGACTCCTAAAGAAACCAGTCATTGAGGTTTTCATTTTGGACCACTCCCCCATATGCTACTTTATTGAATGGTAAAATAGTGGGTGGATTGTCCTAAGAAACTAGTTCTACTTCAACATGGCATTGCTTTGTCATAAGCCCTCTCTTTACCACATCCATCATGTATAGAACTTGGCACCATGACTACATACAAAGGATGATTTGATCGATTTGTGGAATAGTGCAATTGAATGTACCACATGTTTCCTCACATTTATGGATTCGAAATGACATTTTTTATTATAGGTCCTATGAAGCCACCTATTACAAGCTTAGGAAATACACTATAGCGTTGGAAGCTCAACCTTGCTCAACCTATATTCAATTATAGGCATTCAAGATTCAATGTCAACAACAAGTTGTTGATACCTATGCAAATTTTGGATCTCAAATCAAATATAAACTTCATTGGGTCAAATGGAGGAATACATTTTTTAATGAGTTCGTTCATTGGCTCAAAGATGGTGAGCTATCTCAAAAATCCAAATCTATTTGTGCAGAATAAATGATCCTTTTAGACCTTGTATAAATTATGTAAACCTTTGTCCAACACTACCAACAAGTTTTCATAGTGTAGGACCCCTTCCCTGCTCAAGACCTTGCTCTTCAACATTGACTAAAAGTGATTTCCTATTGGCTTTCTACCTCTTAATGGGATTTTTGTGATAATATTGTGTCTAAGGATGATATTAAAGTGACCATTTTTTTCTAATGCCAATGATAAATCCCTTGGAATCAATGGATTTCCCTATAAATTTTACAAGGCCCTTTGGGACATGGTGGGACCTGATCTTCATCAAGTCTACCTTGAAGCTTTTAGAATGAACTCCTTGGTCCAACTGATAAATAGAGGTAATATCAAGCTCATTTCCAAATATGATGATCCTAAGGATATATGCATCTAGACACCAATTAATTTACTCAATATTTCCTACAAGATAAATGCTATCATATTGTGAAACCTATTTCTCCTCATCATTCAGCCAAGGCAGACTAGCTTCATCAAGGGCAAATATATTCTAGAAAACATCATTGTTGTTTGCAAGGGAATGAAATGGGAAGAAAATATCAACATATATCATTGTTCTTCAAAATTGGCTTTGCCAAGACCTATGATAGAATTGAGTGGCCATTCATACTAGCCATGCTACAAGACCTAGGTTTTAGTCCTACTTTTTGAGCATAATAAAAAAGCTTTTGGTAGATGATTTAACCTGCATCATTATTAATGGATAAAAATATTTATATTTCAGATTATGGAAATCTTCCTCATTTTTAAGAGAGTTGAGGAAATATATTTTTTGTAGAAAGGATAACTCCAATTGACCTCTAAATTTTTAGTGATTAGCCTTCCACTTCCTAAGTTACTCTCTTATGTGTCTTGAGCCTATGAAATTTCCTATAAATTTTTTATTATGTATGTTCTATGCTCTTTATAGACTTTTTTAGGAATATTTAGAACTCCTCCTTCCTCCTTAATTTTAGAGGAGATCAATAACCATTGATCTTCTTATTTTCCTCCCCACTTCTCTTCCCTTTCAAATGTTTTGCCCATGTTATATTGTCCTTGTTCAAGTAACTACTCTCATGCAGTAAGTTTCAGTTCTTCTCCTTTAGAATCAAGGGAGATGGATTTTATGGAGTATTATCATCATCAACTCCACATTCACAATCCATAGCATCAATAGGTTTGGTTATATATTTTTGAATTATTACATGTGTTGTAGAAGCTTCAATTACATACTAATTCAAATTTACAACTTCAACTATATTGTTGTGCACCTTAAGTCAATCATTGCCTTGAATTTACCTCTTACAAATTTTTTCTCCCCTACAGAAACTCCTTTCCTACCTCTATACTCATCACTAAATTAAAAACCCTACACCTTCTCCACACCTACACTCTTAACTTCTTTCATTTAAAATTGTTTGCTTTTCTAATGTTTTTGGTGATGACTATATGGCATTTATATAGAAATTGTGATGATGAACTGGACCCTAGACTATAGCTTCGTAGTGTCTTAAGGTAAATATCACCATCCACAAAGGTTGTCTAAGTGAGTACCACTCTCTAGTTACCAACAATACTCCATTAGAGAATAATTGTTGAGAAATCAACCATGGGTATACATACAAATGTCAGATCTTTGTATACTCCGTCAAAGTAATAAAATACTAATAGGGAGTGGTGTTGTTGACCCTTTATTAGTTTACTCTTCCAAATGGGATTCTTGGGATACTCTTCAAAATGATTTTTAGGACAAATATTAGTCCAAGTACTTACCCTAGTTAAGTGGTTGAGACTTGCACCTAATATTACAAGAGGTTATGATCCTAATGTAAGTGCTTATTAATAACCAAAAAATAAGAATCAAATAGGGAATAGATGATCATTAAAAAATTTAGCTTCTATATCAAAACACAACCTTGGAAGATGCTCTTTACCCCTACTAGATCCCTACTCCTTTGACTATAAATTGCCACTCTAGAAACCCTAGGTTGTGAATGTTTTTTTTTTTTTTATTTACATGGTGGAATCGGTAGACGCCACGAATTTGGATAGGTTGTCCAACTTTTATGGCCACCATAGTATTATGCGTTGTCCATCCCAGAAGTTTCCACATAGTTCTTTACGCAGTCTACCCCTATAACCACCATGCCATAATTATTTTAAACTTTTTATGCCACTAAAGGAACCAAGAAAGGGACAAGTGTTTAGTTTGGTGAGACCCAATATTTAAACCTTGGACCTTTGCCCCCCTTATGGGGTTTGGTCAAACCAATTGGTATACAACTTGGACCTCTAGGTTGTGAATGCTAATTTATTTTTATTTTTATATTTTAAAACTCTACAAATCCTTTAGCTTACAATCACCACTTTGCAATCCCACTCTACACCCTTGCTCTACAACCCTAGGCTATGACTTTCAAATTTATTTCTATTTTTTATTTTATTTATTTTTTTAAACTCTACAAACATTCTCTACACAACTACTCCACAAATTTGCTCTAAACATGTGCTCTCCAAACCCACTTTGTAAATCCTAGATTATGAATTTCAATTTTATTTATTTTTTAAATATATTATTATTAATTATTATTATTATTATTATTATTATTATTATTATTATTATAAAACTTAAACTATCTAGCTCACAATCACCACACATTTTACCCCCACTAGATCCCTACTTTGAATTTTGGTCATCACTCTACAAACACTAGGCTGCAAATATTTTTTTTACCTCTACAACCTTTTGGCTCACAATCATATATATTGAATTAAATATATCCAAAAACTATAATAATGGCTCCTAGGTCCTTGATTTACATATATTTCATCACTTAGAGGTGTTATTTTTTAATTTCCACTTTTCAAATAAATATAATTTCTATAGGATATACTAGTAATTTCAATATATTTAGAGTTATAGTTTCCTTCCTATGGACCACTTTATAGCTAAATACTTAGAGCCATCCTTAGTAGTAGATATTAGGGAGGATATCATAGAGTAGATATCCTTGTTGCTAAAAGATAAGGTAGTCATTGGTAAATTTAATGGGTCCTTACCAAGGGCTTTGGTTCTAAGAAAATGAATTGATAGGAATTGAAAGTCTATAAGAGTGAGTCTATCTTTTCTTTCCAAAGGTTTCTTCCTAGCCATTTTCTATTTTATGAAGGAAAGAGATAGAATTTTTAAATGTGGTCTTTGGTTTATGGGAAGAGTAGGACCCTTTCATTACCCACTAATGTGAGATCTTTGCACCTAAAAACATAAATCTATCCCTAGTACCAACATACATTTGAGTGTTTGAGTTACCCATTGAATTCTGGGAAATGGATCCCTTTAAGAAAATAGGAAACACTTAGGGAAAATTCCTTGAGATTTCAAAAACTACAAAATATGGATTCTTGGTTATTTATAACTAGAAATTGGTCATGATGATATCAATAAACTTTTACTAGGTTTAATCATTCTTAAGTATGTGAGTAAGTTGTGAGCCCAAATCATGGATTGTGAAAATATATCTTTTAGACATAGAATATGTTATGAGGTTGGGAATATTGAGAGATCATGTGCTAATTAAATTCCAACCGAAATAAATGTAGAAATTTGCAAGATAAAAGTACAAATAGATACTAGTGAAGATGATTTTCAACTTCCAAATAATAGGTCTAGGTAGATGAAAATAAATAAACAATGGATACTAGTAAGTATGGATATTTAAAGAAATATCAATTCTTTTAAGGTTTTATCCTATGAAGAAAAAGTAGATCAAATATTAAAGGACATGCTATAATAGGGTCAAAATATTAACAAGGAACCATATATTTGAAGAACACAAGCTTATACTGAGAGGGGGGGGTGAACAGTATAAGACCTCTTTTTACTTTTTCATTTATACTTCAAAATAGTAAAGCAATATACCCAAAGCAATATCAAAGCAATGCACAATATCATCCACAAAATGACACCAATTTTAACGTGGTTCACCCAGAATGGTTGTGCTACATCCACAAAACTTTTCTCTAAAAGTTATCTCAAAGTTCTTTGGTAAACCTTCCCAATTACAATGTTTATGAGCCTCGACCCAAAGGAGATACCTTCCCCTTTGATCTGGATATGATCCCTCAGAAGATCAACTGTCTCTACCTCTTGCCAGCACATGGAACTCCTTTCCATCGAAGACCTCCTGTCCTCAATGCTTAGCCTAAGCGACCTCTTCCTTCTATGATCACGTCCACAATAGCTCAACAACCTATACCAAACACAGTCAGTCGATCTAGTACAAGTCTTCCTTTGTCTGTCAGATCTATCTAACTCTTGAACAAATCAATCCTCTACACACAAGCCTTCTCAAAGACTTTCCAAATCTATCCTCAGGTTCTTTTCAAAGAACCAATGCTCCTCTGTCCTCAAGTTCTCTGATAGAACTCTCAAAAACTAGCTCACAAGTCCTCTGCTAGGACCTGTCCAAATCTACTCATGAGTCCCCACTGGAACCTGTCCAAAACTGCTCACAAGTCCCCACCGAAACCTGTCCAAAACCTGCTCACAAGTCCCCATCGAAACCTATCCAAAACCTCAGCAAGCTCACCAAGAAAAACTTGCTTAGCATGAACCCACAAAGAGAATTGTTAGAGACTCAATATGTTCTATACTTAACTCCCAATCTCAATCTCAACTCAATCTCAATCTCAAAAGAATAAAATAGATGTAGTATGCTTTTCTCAAGAACATGAAACACAACCCAACAATTGTCAACCATGCAATATCTCATATGACAATGATATTCATGTTCTTTCCACAACCAATATCTTTTCTCAACCAATTAGGGCTTTAACAACAATGCTTATAGACAATGTTTAACCAACATCATTCAACTCAACATTAACCTTGAAGCATTCAACCAATCATCACAAGAAAAGGAAACAAGTAGAAATCCTTTTCCCTCCAAAGATATTTGAACAAAACAGCCACCAACACAATATCACCAAATGCAAAGAATAACTTGCTCAAATCAACTCAATGGAGTAAGCCCAATATCATGAATCAAGTAAAGAAATAACTTGATAAAACAACCTCTATGGAAGCAACTCAACAATCAAACTCAAAATAGCCAACCAAGGGTTCCACCAACTCAATGCAAGTAGCTAGACTCACAAATATAAACCCTAGTGCACAAAGCTTCCACTATCTCAAACCAAAAATTATGCATTCACCAAAAACTCTCCTTAAGGATAACAATGCATAAGTAGTCTTCAACAAACCAGAAAATAGGATTTACACCTAGCCAAAGGATACCTAGTAGAATACCTTTTCACTCCAACCTTATTTCAGAAAACATACACCAATAATACTCATAAGAAGAATGTGCCCATACCTTATTGGAGTAGAAGATAATTGAACCTTCAAGCTTGGCCAACCTTAGTTCTCCAACCTTTGGAGAAAATGAATAACACCACCACCAATGCTAAAGCGCTTTCATTGCTGCTATCCTCGTGCATCATGACCAAGACGAAATTGCCCACAACATGGGTCAAACTTGGCACCTCTACCCAACGCTTCTTCACTCAACACACCACCACCATTGGAGCACAAGTGCCCAATGAAAAATATAATGTAATCCTATGTGTTGTCTTCCTTCAATCGCCAAGGATTTGAAAACGTAAACGTTTTCCTCAAGACACCACCATCATCATGAGCGCTATCTAAAAACGTAACTCCCAGAAAACATAGTTCACAGTCTTATCAAATGTCAGAGAAACGCAATCTGTCGGACGTCAAGCGCAAGAAAAGCTTGGGCAATTCAATATGGATGGACAATGAAATACAACGAAAAACATTGCTTTTACAGAGGACACAGAGCTACGAAATTGCATCGATCGAAGGTACAGTTACTTTAGAAAATCATCCCCACTTATATAGCCATTTCTCCTTAATTGTTTGACGTCGGCGCTCCTCCAACGATGGCAACACGTCGGCAAATGAATTCTTTATGTGCATCGCTTAAGGGTTAAAATACCCTTTAATAATAATTAAAATAATAATAATTATTATTTTATTAATAATAAATTAAACTTAGACCTTTGTCAAAGGTTTGAGTTAATTTAATTATTAATAATAAACATGGACCTTCAAGGTTTTCAAGAAGTAAAAACCTTTGCATTAAGTTAAGCATGGTTTTAATAAAAACCCTTAATGAGTCCAAATGGTTTTAAGAAAAACCTTTAACCTTGTCACCATGGTTTTAATAAAAACCCTTTAACATTATGAAGCTTCTCAGGATTTTTTGACATCACACTCTTTTTGATATCAACACAAAAATGCCTTTTGACATCAATGACAACTTATACACTTGAGCAAATGCAATGTACCCAAAGTACCCAAAATTGCCAACAATATTTAGTCTAATCTAGATTTAGAGATGTGCCTCATCAGATTTAGAAGACTCTCTTGAAGTTCCACGCACCATTTAGAATAAGAAAAATGGTAGAGAAAATGTATTTTTAGATGTTAATACCTCTACCATTAACAAGGAAATACCATAAAATAAATAGGATAAGTCAAAAAATTCCTTAGCAGAGACAAAAGAGGATAAATATAATTAAAAGGAAATGTTGGAAATTTTGAGTATATTGTTGTCATTGATATCAAAGAATTAATTGCATAAGTTAATGACATTGGTTGTAATTTATGTCAAGGTTAAATGGTTTTACCATGGTAGAAGTTGCAAAAGAAAAAAAAAAAATGATTTATGGTGGTAAATTTTTTATCCTAAGAAAATGTCCAAAGGAAAAATTATAATATTTAAATCCTTGAGGATTTAAATAATTATAATAATTAAAAAATAAAATTGAGTTCCAAAATTTTATTTGAAAATAAAATGCACCGACGTCAAGGACCATGTCGAATTTATTATATATAATGCTAAGCTAAGGTGGATAAATTAAAGAGAAAATGGATGCGCCTAAGTTTGTTCAATTCTCGGCAGAGAAGGAGAAGACAACAAGATGTTTTTGCATATCAATGCAGATCATGTAATAAGGATAAGGAGGCCAAGCTTTGGTTCCATCCAGGAAGGTAGCCTAGACAACAGAACCCGTGGTGCTAGGGTATGGTAGAAGAGAGGTCTCAAATTCGAGATGCAATAGTAGCAAGGTGATAAAGTTTTGTTTGGAAAACCTCTTGATTTTTTGTGGATTTTGGGTATAAAGTACAGCAAGCACCTTTTTGTGCTATGTGGGTGGCTAGCCCATGCAGTGTTCTAGCCGGTGGCTAAGGCACTGGCCAGTAAGCAATGCAAGTCTGAATTGCGGTGGCAAGTATTAGCAAGGGAATAATTTTTGGAAAATTATTTTGTGCCCAAGTTAAATTTATTTGTGAGACATGTTTTGAAATAGAATTGAGAGTAGGTTTGATTGCTGATTTGTTCAAGATTTGTGTTAAGGCTTGGGATAGATTTAAGATAGAATTGAGAGTAGGTTTGATTGTTGATTTGTTCAAGCTTTATGTTAAGGCTTGGGGTAGATTTGAAATAAAATTGAGAGCAAGTTTGATTGCTAATTTTTTCAAGCTTTATGTTAAGGATTAGGGCAGATTTAAAATAAAATTGAGAGTAAGTTTCATTATTGATTTGTTCAAGCTTTGTGTTAAGGCTTGGGGCAAATTTGAAACAGAATTGAGAGCATGTTTGAAAACTGATTTATTCAAGCTTTGTGTTAAGTCTTGGGGTAAATTTGAGATAGAATTTAGAGCAGATTTATGAGTAGATTTAGAAAAAATTTATGCTAGACTTGTAACAGAGTTTGTGCAGATATGTGAGCAAAGTTAAAGAAAATTTTTTCTAGACTTGGGATAGAGAGTGGTGCATATTTGAGACAAAGTTGAGAGAAGGATTTGGAGGTGATAGAGTAGAGAGGATATAGGTCTCCAGTGGATAGAGTTCCATCAGCTAGAGTAGTGGGGACAGAGGTCTCCAGTGGATAGAGGTCCATCAGCCAGAGTAGTGGGGATAGAGGTCTCCTATGGAGAGAGATCTACAAGCTAGAGCAATGGGGGTAGAAGTCTTCTAGATGTTCACTAGCTAGAGCAGAGGAAATAAAATTATCTTGTTGATAGATATCCATGAACCGGAGCAAGGGGAAAGAGTTATCCTATGGAGTAAGATATGTGAACCAACTGTGGAGATATAGTTCTTCTATGGAGAGATATACATGAACCATTTAAGGAGATAGAGTTCTTCTAGATCAAGTTTCATAAACTAGAGCAAAGTGGATAGATTTCTCCTATGGAGAGAGATCCACAAATCAGAGCATAGGGGATTGGTGTCTCCTATGGACAGAGGTCCCTAATATTATAATAGGGAATTGATTCCCAAGAGATTTGTTGAGAAATTTTATAAGAAATATTTTCTCTATGGAGTAGCCCACATTGGGTGAACCATGTTAAATTTGTGTCTCTCTTGTGTGTGATGATTTGTGCATTAATTTTATTATTGCTATTGATATTGCCATTGATAATATTGGATAATATTATTTGGGAAATAAAAGCAAAAGTTTATCTTATACTGCTCACCCCCCCCCCCCATATCAGTATAATTATGTGTTCTTCAGGAAACTTTTGAAAGAATATTAAGGAATAAAATAATAAGATATACACTTGATACTGGAAATGTAAAAAGAGATAAACCTTCAAATTATCAAGTGAGATATAGGGAAGAAAGAGAAAACATAGAGAAAGGAACACAATCTAAGTTGGTTGAACTTATCTTTACTACACATCAAATTGATATTGGTAATTCATAGGTGGATCCAACAAATTCTAATGAGACATGATTACCATCTCATGGAATATAAGGGGTGTTTATTCCCTCTCAAAGCAGATGTATATCAGGGACCTCTATTTATGTAATAAGCCTAATATTATTTGAATCAAAGAAACTAAAATGAAAAAGGAAGAAGTTTCCAAAACTATGAAGTAGTATGGAAAAAATGTAAATTATAACATGTTGGAATCTAGTTAAAAACTCCTATGAAACCATTCATAAAACTAGGTATTAGATAGCCTCATTAGTATCATGCTACTTTGTACATATTTGTTAGATCCTTATCAATTTTATGGACCTACAATTAAATCAAGTAGATCAGAATTATAGAGTGGGATTAAAGCTTTTATGAGAAGTAAAGACCAAGAAATCTAATTCATTATAATAGGATATTTTAATGCCATAGCCAATCTAGATAAAAATTTTGAGTAAATTAGCAAAAGAACCCAAAGTGTGATAGATTTCTTAGCTTTCATTGAAAGCGATAATCTATAAGAGGTAGAGTTTGAAGAGGATAGTTATACATGGACTAACAATAGGAGAGGTTAGAACCTAATAGTAGAATAATTAGATAGTTGTATATTCTAATATCGTTGGCTAGATGAACTCACTTTGCTCAAATTAATACTTGACAAGGATTGGTTCAAATCACTGTATAATATAAGTTAAAATGTTGGTAAGTGAATTAAAAAAAATGTCTTATTTTAAATATAAATAGGTGTGGTAATATCATCCTAAATTTGTCGATATGATAGTGTAGATGTTGAGTTTTTTAGGAAATAGTAGGGAGTATGCACTTCCAAAAAAAATTAAATCAATGACATCTAAATAAAAAGAATGGAAAAAGAACAATTTTGAAAATATTTTTTAAAAGAAATAACTAAAAGGAAAATTTTCAAAATTCCAAAAAGTTGAGCACAATAATCCAAGCATGGAAGAAAGAGATTGCTAAGTGAATATCATAATATTTTTAGTAAGGAAGATAAATTTTGGGGATTAAATTTGAAAAAAACTTGGTTAAAATAAGAAGATAAAAACACATATTTTTCAAAGGAAGGTAATGGTATAGATATCAACATCCATAGATAGTAGAATTAAATTAGTAGAAGGGGTTTAGATTGAAGACGAGAGTAAAATAAATAAGGAAAAATGTTTTTTAATCAAATTATTTTAGGATCAAAAGAGATTGAAGTTGTTAATGATAAATTATTACAAGGAATACCTTCAATTATAACATATGGAGATAATAGCAAATTGATGGAGGCTATTACACTAGAAGAAATTAATTAAGCTCTTTTCTCCTTTGATAAGGATAAATCCTTAGGTCTGGATGAACTCTCTACAACATTCTATCAACATAAATAGAAAATACAGAAGGATTTTTTATTGGTGGTAGTGGAACAGTCTAGGATAAAATAGTACATACCTTATAAAATAAATACCATATATCTTGCCCTGATTCCAAAAAATAAGAATGTAAATTTGTTTGATTTATTTAAGTCCACAAGCCTGTGTAATATGACATATAAGATAATCTCCAGAGTCATGAAAAATTAGTTAATACCACTTTTAGATAAAATTATTTTAAATGATCAAGGAGGATTTGTGAAAGATAGATTTTGTATGGGATGATAGTAGCTCATAAAGTAACACATCCAGTAGATTATAGAAAATAGAAAGCAATGGTATTAAAAATTGTTATGAATAAATTCCATGATAGGATTAAATAGGATTTTCTTTTGTAGTATTATAGAAGTTTATATTTGAAAAGAAATGAGTTAGATGGATTAAATCTTGTGTCTCTACAGTAACATATTTAGTGTTGGTCAATGGGTTAGTAACAAAATCATTTAAAGCCAAGATGGGTCTTAGATAGAGATATCTCCTATCAACATATATATTCATTATTATGGTAGAGTTGTTGGTAAGGAACTTGAATATTGCATACAAAGATGAGCTAATAAGCATACTTAAGGCAAGTAATAACATCAACAACATCACCCATAAACATTTTGTAAATGATACAACCCTTTTTGGGAGGGTAAGGAAAAATGAGGCTAGAGATTTGAATAACTTATTAAAGTAAAATGAAAGAGTGCCAATGTAGAAATTTAATAGGACAAAGTTCAAAATTTACTTCCTAAACACTAGCTCAAATCAAAGTAGAAAATGGAGGAGGTAAATTTACCAAAAATATATCTAGGTATGAACCTATTTGAGGGGAGTGTGAGGATAGAATTGTGGAATCTAGTTATAAGTAAACATTAGATAAATTTACCAGTATGGAAAGGTAGATGGTTATAGTTAGAAAAAAGAGTGTAACTAATTAAATCAGTCTTATAGGATATTCCATCATTTTATATGTCCTTGTATATTATGCCAAAATTGGTAGAAAAAATATTAATCTATATTATGCGGTCATTTTTGTGGTCAAGATTACATGATAAAAGGAAATTTTCTTTGGTGAAATGGAGCAAGGTGTGTGATGATAAAACTAGGGGAGATCTCGGTTTAATATTTCTTATAGGTGTAAAATTATCTCTAAGGAAAAAAGGTATTTGGAGATTGTACAAAGAGAGTCAAATAAAATGGGCAAGAATTCTTCTAAGTACATTGAGCTCAATAATGCAAGCTTAATATTTATTATATTCTCGCTATGAAATGGTTTTGGACTATGGAATTGTTTAAAAATTATAATTGATATTGTGATTAAGGGTTTAAGATGGATGGTAGAAACTAGAGAAATTTTTTCAATTTTGATGGATATTTGGTGTGATAAAATACCACTCAATCTAGATCCAATTTTGAAACCATGGATGAGATTACTTCAAGATAAATATGGTGATAGGGTTTCAAAAATTATGTACAAGGATAAAAAAGGAAGATACAAATGGAAAGAATATTTTTTTACAATTATACTAAACATTATTTCTAGGAGGCACTTGAGCAAAAATATAGCAACAATGATTATGATGAGGAGAGCCAAAGATAAGCTACTTTGGGAGTTGAATAGATAGCAAAAAATAAATATAATGTAAAGCACCAATAAAATAGGAATACGAAAAGAATATGGAGAGCTATGTGGGATAGCCCAAGCATTCGAAAAGTCAAAATATTTATATGGCTAGCTTGTCATAGAAATTTTTTTATCATGGGATAACCTAATGAAAAAGGGTTTCATGGCCCCTTACAATGTGTTCAATATCCCAATAAACCATCTATTGGGATATTGTTCAATAGTTTGAATACTATGGCAATGGATTCTTAATATATTTGGTAAATGCATGGTAATAAATAGTAAAATTGAAAAATGGTTAAAGCAATGGTGAAACACTTTTAAAAATAAAACATTATAGATAATCTGAAATACATAGAAAGATATAAAACTTTGAACTATATGTTAGAAAAAATTAGAAGAATACATTCTCATTAAATGCAACCCGAAAGCAAAATTTTATTAGAATGTGATAAAATTTATTATAATATAATGCTAAATCATTTACACAGAGAGGAGATTAAACAATGAACTACAAGATTCCATACAATTTATCCTATGGGCTTGGAGTGATTTCTATGGCTACACACTTCACAGTTTGGTTTAATAGTTTTAAAATTTAAATTATATGATTATGGTACACCACATGCCAGCTATATCATGCTATCCAAGAAGGAAATGTTTTACTGCAGTTATTAGGGAGTTGAATTATGTTTGTTCATATTTCATTGCATTTGAATGAACACATCGATCATGGAATTATTGAAGGCTTGGTTGTAAGATGACTCGTCATCCCAAATCATGGAAATGTTAAATCCCATGTCATCCATCATGTCCATATTGATATGTGCTACACTTACACTGAATTCTCCTTACATCACGGGAGGGAGATTTTGCCATGCCAATATTTCACTAATATCTCTACTTACACACCCTTCAAATGGAAAATTTATGCCATGTCTAGAAAAAAATTTCATCTCTGGCATTGGAGGAGGGATAAATATGGATCTAACGAATTGAAACTATAAGGTTCATCTCTTTCCAATGATTTATGTACCACTACTTGAAATTATAAGGTTCATCTCTTTCCAATGACTTATGTGTCACTGCTATCTCAAAATTGGAATCTAGAAAAAGACATTGATTGTTACTCAAACTTTCATTAGTACCCTCTACATTGAGAGTTTGGAAATCTATTTGCATGACCGGAGTAGCCCCTGAAAAAATGTGAATTTGTTAATATTTACAACCTCATTCTCAGAGGACATAGTTTTCATACAAGTTGTAGTTTTATCATCGATCTCCCTTACAAGGTGCAATTTTATCATGGATCTGCCATGTGGGTAAGGAATCATCCTATCTATTATAGCTTGAAAGCATGCCCATACAAATTTATTTTTTCATAATACATGAATTCCAAAAAAAATTAATCTCATTATACGTTCATATCGAAAGCAGCTTCGCAATATTGGACCATTTATTTAATTCGAACACATTTGAATTATGCTACATTTTACTAAGTTGTAATAATATGTTATGGCTCTCAAATATTTTTACCTTTTTCCCAGGATTTTATGGGCTTGAATGATAATTTTTTCTTCCATATGGGATGTAACGAACCACCTCACACAAATATTGGTAGATAAGTTAATTGGTAATAACTCCACCTTTTCTTGTGAATTATGGTACTGTTGATAGCTACTGTGAATGCAAGACCAGGTTCAAAGTTGTCCAGGAAAGAAAGTTAGTCGATAGAAAATGTAATATGGGAAGTGATGATTCAGATTGTGAGTACATGGATGCTCGCATGCATGCATATCATGTAGATTTTATGTTTTATTGAGTGTTGCATTGGTTGAGTGGTGATGATGATGGGAGCCACTGATTATTTTATTTATATGCATATAGTTTTTAATTTAAAGAAAAATAGATATTAACTAGTTATGCAAATAAATGTGTGAATGCATGGTTTAAGAGGTTCGAGTGCAAATGTTTTTCTTGTGGATGTCCAATGCTTAAAAGAATAGGTAAATGTTATATTTGAAATATTTTAATACTAGTGATTTGAGCTATGTTAAATGATAGCAAATATGTAAATTAAAAAGGCTTGTTTTTCTCCATAATGGAATTGTGATCATGGAAGAATAGTGGCCAACCCAACTATTTTTGTGTAAGGTGTTAGTTGCATTAATGATGGAGTAACCTTATCCATAATGGAGAACTAATAAGGGAGGGAGAGGGATGATTAAAAAATAACTTTGTTGAACATAGTGGAAAAGAAAGGGAAAATAGAGGAACGAAGGAGAAACCAAAGGGAGGACAATGGTAAACATTTTTGGAAAGAAATTGGAAGCATCGAACAAATTTTGAAGAAAAGTGAAGTTGCAAGAAGGATTCCAGGTAGATCATTCCAAATGAATTATTATTCCTTGTTTTTTGAATTCTTTTAAAAAAATATAAATTACGTTGGACTGGAATGTATTGTTCTCCTATGTGAAAATGAAATTGTGGTAGCTATGTTAAGGTACACTATTGATATTAATGTCTTCCCTGTGTGAAAATGAAATGGAAGAAGCAAAGTTAAGTGTGCTTTGGTGTGAATGCTTCATGTTGTTCATAATTAGATGTATGTTTGTCAGGATTTTGAATGTTGTCATTATCCAAAAAAGAAAAAATGTTGAAAGAGAATTACATGCATTAAGTGTTATAGAATGTTGTGTGATTTTGAGTGAACATTTATGTGAAAGTATGTTACATGTATTAGAATTGCATTCATGTGGAGAAGAGCCAAAATCTGATCCCATTATCCCTAAGCTTCAAATCATCTCAGCCAAAGAGTGAAGTTTCAGCAATAGCATGGAAAAGGCCAGCCATGGTGGTAGCAGTCGAAGGAAGTTTGGTAGCCATCGAGATGTATGGTTAAAATATGATAACAATCAAGCTATTCACAAATATTCACCAATGGATGATTTGTGTTAAACATAAATACTTTGGTCATGCTTGTATTGAGGGGTACAGTGTTAGAATACACCTGATCCGGTGTTGAATTCCTTATTGTATTTGATAGAATCTAAAAGCCTAATGTTACCTGAGTATGGACCTCATCAATTTGTAGCAGGTGGACTTTGATAGACTAGCGGTTCAAAAAATCTTGTGACATGTATTTCCTTACCTTGAGCATGGTGTCTAAGTGAGGATAAAGTTGAGTTTTATTTAAGGCATCTTGAATTTTAATGAAAATATATACTGTGTTTTATGTTATATCCATTCAAAGAGGAAATATTACCATGTTTATGATTTTAATCCAAAGGCTCAATTATTGTGCATGTTGGATTATGTAACGTGTTTACTTCTGGTGGAATAATTTATTTATGCATTCATTGCTAGTGTAAAGAAATTAAATTATACCGTAAGTGATGGTGTTATTTACTCTGGTTTAACATCTTAAATCTGATCAGTCATGCTCTCAATATAAATATATAAGGATTTGGCTACAGTATTAGAGGTGTGAAAGAGGCAACGCACATCTTGTTATCTCTAAGTTAGTCTTTTGTGTAAACTACTTGCCGAAAGGCTTAGTTAGAAGTAGTAAGCATAGAAGAATTATCCAACATAAAAGCATTTGTATTAAAGCTATGTTGTGACACCCCTTTTGAATGTCAAGTCATCCTGAGTAGATGATGCAAAGGCAATTGGTTGTGGGTTCCTTGTATGGATAATGAGTATAAATACCTTTATGTCATGTCTTTTGTCGTGTTGGGGCTAGCACACCTTTTTATTTGAGATAAACCTAAGTGTGTTATAAAACTCAAGAGGTTTATATCGAATGCATTAAGAAGGTTTATTTAACATTGGTAAACCCAGTACTTTGTATTCCTTCCTTAGAAGTATTGAGAGGGTAGTTTTTTGGCTACCATGATGGGAATGAAAGTGAAGGTATGTTTTAATTAGTAAATCATATTAAATTTCTTGATATATTGTTTTATAAAAAGAATCTTATCTTGAAATCCTTAAGTTAAAAACAAATGAGTTAAGACTATTCGTTGATTGATGAGTATATTTATATGCTTATGATTTTATTTGAATAGGGTTAAAAATAGATGGGTTTGAGTTAAAATCTATTTACTTACTTTAATTTTGGAGATAGTAAAAACCCATAGGGTAGAACAATTTGCTCATGGTATTTATTTTATTGAAAGTAAATATGTATGTATTACCTTGATTATTTTTCTCCAAACCTTAGGATTGCTTGTAGGCTCTCTTGAGAAGATAATGTTGATATGATAACTTTAGCTTGTAAGGATGGATAGAAAACCCTTAGTGAAAGAGATTAATGGGGTATGAAAGCAAGACATTTAGTAATAGTTGTGAAGCCCTAAAAAAACATATATTTGTGCATTGAGAATAAAGAATGCTCAAAATTCACCCAAAAACTATTGGGGTGTGGGTAGGCACACAACAATACCTAGAGAAACTATAGACTAACAAGAAGGTCAATTGTAAAATGACTAGGTCAGGTCTGGTAATGAGGGGTGGTATGGGATGCCTTCTCTAGGTTACGTCTAGGATAGTACTGTGATAGATCTCGTGTATCTTGGACCAATATGGTTAAGCCTCATTGTATGGTATGGGACATACTAATGTGGGTCATTAATAGCATGAGGGATTAAGTCCAAGGCCAGTGTATTGGCATGGCTCTAACTGACTCCATGAAGAGGACAATCAGTTAGACACTAGGCATAAGTACACTATTTTCCTTTCATTTGGTATAAGAACAAGTACGATGATAAGTTGAAGGTTTAAAATGATAAGGAATTGGGAAGCAAGCATCCCCCCTCTAGGTGTTATGGGCCCTAAAGGATAACCCCTACCATGGAATGACCCTCATGCCAGAACACAAGGATGTTAAATGAGACAAGTCAATTCCACTAATGGCACCTTTACGGGATATGGTCGATCTCATCCACTTGGGTGATTATATGCAATAGTATAAAACCCAAAAGTGGTGTAATATACCTATGCTAAGATAAATTTATGATAGATGATTAATGGGTGAAGTATGTTTGCTATGAACATGAAGGAAAAACTATAAGTAAAATTTTTAGACTAAAAATAAAATAAAATTTATGCTATATTCATTTTAAATGGTAGAGTGGTACAACCAGGTGAGCAAACTTGGGTTGTTACATATGGTATCAGAGCAAAAGTAGATCTGAGTTGTGGACTCTAATTGTGGATTTGAATTAAACTAATAAATTACCTCTTTCACCTATAGGTCAGATGGCACGAATGCTACATGGTGGATCTTCAAGAAATATTGCGGGAGGTAGGGAGGAAGAAACCACCGAAAGACCTACTAGGGGACCAAGGTCAGGATTGAGACGAGAAGGCCCTCAACATGAAAGAAGGATGAAATGATTGAATGAACCTCCTCCTAATGAACCTATCAAGGTAGGGGGAGAATCTTGCAAAATTTGTTCAAATGTTACAAACTCACATGGAACAACAAAGGGATGAAATGGCCCAATAGAAAACCCATATGGCCCAACAACAAGAATTTATTACCCAACAACAAAGGGTGATAGAGGAATTAACTAGGGATAGAGACATTGGTTTAGGAAGGACTGAAGAAGTAACAAGAGAACCTGATGGAACCAGTGTCAGAAGGGCCAGGGTGAGTAAAGAATTGGATAGGAACTTGAGAAAGGTTGTGATATCCAAGTTCAATGGAAAGGGTGATGGAGATTTAATAGAAAATTGGCTAAATGAACTAGAGTCATATTTCTCTTTAGTAGTTTTATCCTCTGAATCTAATATTGCTTTAGCAATTATGAATATGACTGAGGTAGCCCTTGATTGGTGGAAATCATATAAGAGAGGGCATAAAGTTGAAGCTTCAGACCTCAAATGGGAAAATTTTGTCAAGGAATTCAGGGATAGATTCTTGACTAAGCAATATTATGTAGAGAAATTTGGAGAATTTTCTAATTTGCATCAAGAAAATGTGTCAGTGCATGAATATCACCAAAATTTCATTCAATTACTGAAAATATGTGTCTCAATATGAAAGTAATAAGGAAATTAAGACTCAAAAATTTATTCTTGGATTACATCCTAGAATCATGGTGGTGGTAAATATGCACAACCATAAAAACTTATCTGCTACCTTTGATTTGGTGAGAAAAGAAGAAGCCAATCAAGAAACTAGAAAAGCATATTTTAACTATCAAAAGCTATTAGAGAAAGAAAAGTATGAACTCAGGAAATGAAAAAGTGTTGGGTTTATGAAATGGGAGAAATATCAAAATAAGAAACCCAAAGGAGGAGAGCAAGGTAGGCAAGGTGGAAAAAATAAGTCTAACTACCAGAGTGGTAAGTTCAAGTGGGATGGTAAAGAATTTACCAAAAGAAAGGAGTAGAAACCAGTAGGTCTAGATAGGACCAAGGATTCAGTGTCTCTAGGCAGAAATAAAAATAGTAACATATCAGATAGAGCTCCATAAAATAGATGTTATGTATGTCGAGGAGCTCATTATGCTAGTAAATGTCCCCATAGAGTTGATTTATGTCAGAAAGCTCTAGATGAAGTAGCTCACAGGATCTTTGTAGCCATAGGTAATTCTAAACTTGATGGAAAAATTACCCCTTTCTTGTTTAATGGGAAACATTTTGGCAAAGAAGTGCAAATTTTGTTAGATAGTGGTTCAACTGACAACTTTATATCCACTAAGTTAGTGAGGGACATCACTGTTAGACCTGGATTTTTGGCCAAAGGTTGGAAGGTAGAGTACGGGTCAGGGAAAACCTACCAAGTCAACCAATGTTTTTTTGACCCCCACATTACTTTACCATAAGGAAAAACTAATTGGCATCTGTATGTGGTACCTTTGCATGCATTTGATATCATTCTAGGGGTTGATTGGTTGAAAGCACATAAAGCTCTTCTAAATTTTGAAGAAATATGGGTAGAATATATGGATGAGTCTAATCAAAAAGTCAAGATTTGTTGTGGTTGAAGTGAAGTTAAACCACATTTACTATCTATAATGTAGATAAAGAAAGTAATTAAGAATAATGGGATGGTCTTTATAGTTAAAATGAATAGGAAAGAGGAGTCAAAAGAGGAATCTGATCTTTTCCAAAAACATCTAATACTAGAAGAGTTTAGGGATGTGTTTCCTGAGGATCTACCTGGATTACCTCCTTAGAGGGAATTTTATTTTTCAATAGAGTTACTACTCAAGGTAGCACCTATTGCAAGGGCACCATATAGGATGACTCTTATCGAGCTACAAGAGCTCAAAACACAACTCTAGGATTTGCTCAAAAAAGGGTTAATTAAGCCAAGTGTATCGCCCTGGGGTGCTCCTATTTTATTTGTTAAGAAAAAATATGGTACCTTGAGGATGTGCATTGATTATCGAATGCTAAATAAGGTAACTATTAAGAATAGGTACTTGTTACCTAGAATTGATGATTTTTTTGACCAACTAAGAGGAGCAACTATCTTCTCAAAGATAGACTTGAGATCTGGCTATCATCAGTTCTAAATATGATAAGAAGACACCTCTAAAACAAATATTTAGAACAAGGTATGGACATTTTGATTTAATTATTCTAAATAACACAAGATTATACTGAGATGGGGGTGAACAATATAAGACCACTTTTTATGTTTCTTTCCCAATCAATATTATGCAATGTAAATATAGCAATATCAATAGTAGTAATCAAAGCAATGCAAAAATCACCACAGACAATAAAGACACCAAATTTACGTGGTTCACCCAATGTGGGCTACTCCATGGAGAAAATATTTTACTAAAACTTTCTCAATCAATCTCTTGGGAATCCTTTCCCTATTACAATGTTTATGGACCTCTATCCAAATGATACACCAATCCCCTAATCAAGTTCATGAATATCTATCCATAGGAGACACCAATATCCTAACTCTACTCTGGCAGGTGATCCTTTAGAAGACCTCTGCCTCCACTACCCTTAGCAAATGGAAATCTATCCATAGAAGACACATGTCCTCCCTGATCTAGCTAGAGATATTTGTCCTCAACTATGTCACCTCCAAAGGTCTATCTCAAATCTATACTAAACATAGTCCTTCAGTCTAGCACAAATATATCCTCAATCTCTGTGCTCAAGCCTTAACTCAAAGCTTGAATCTATCTCAAATCAACTCTATTGGATATTCCCCAAACATTAATTCAATGTTTGAAAAAATCAATCAATCAACTCTACTCTCAAGTCTTCTCAAATACTTGTCTCAAATCTACTTTGTAATATTTCATAAAATTTCACACAAATCTGACCACAATTCCTCTCTAGAACTTGTCCAATATTCTCAATAAGTTCTCACAAGAACCTATCCAAATCTGCTCTCAATCTGTATTGTAAGCTTCCACAAAAGCTTACCCAAATCTATCCACAAGTCTTCTCAAAGACTTACCTCAAATATACTCAAGTCCACACTAGAACTTGTCCAATCTCATATAAACATAAAGAGATTTGTTAGAGACTCAATACGCTCTATACTCATCACAATGTTTAATCACTCTTTTAGAAACATACATAGAATTGTTAGAGACTAAATATGCTTCACATTCACCTCAATATTCAATAACTTCCAATCACCCTTTCAAAAACATACAAATAATTGTTAGAGACTCGATATGCTTCAAATTCAACTCAATTCTCAATCACTTTCTCAAATCAATTCAAAATATAGAATAGTTTATTTTATGGAACTTGAACAATCACTTCACACATCCACTTGACTAGGCTTCAACCAACTCTACTCAACCAATCACTCAATGAAACAATCCTTGCGTACACACCCTAGTCCAAGCATATGAACCTTTACTCAAAATATTTCCAACAAAGCTTATCAACCAATATCACATAAAAATGATATTCATATTCTTTTCAAACCCTAATTAAAGTTCTTAAATCAACAACTCATTTCAACAACAATGCTTATAATACAATCTTCACATAACAATGATACTCATGCTATTTTCAAACCCTAGTTCAAGTTCTTCACTCAACCAATAGCTTCAACAAAAATGCTTATGAAACAAGGTTTTAACAACTACTCTTTATTCCAAAAAACCTTGAAGCATTAACTCAACACACTCAATAAGGAAACCCTAATCAAGTCCTTTTCACTCCAAACTTATTTTTCAGAAAACCAACCAATCAACTCAACTATGGAAGAATGTGCTCATACCTTTTTCTTGTTGATGAATAAAACCTCAAACATCTACCACAACCACAAACACTTCTTTACAAATCTCAAAGGAAGGTTAGAAGATGATAAAATGCTCTCTCAATACTAAAATACAAATATAAAACACCTTATTACTCCATCTTGAAGAAGGCATCCATAAACATATATAAAAATCAATTGACCATTTACACCTTATGATCTCCCAATTAAAAAAATATTTACCACTAAAAATAATGTCAACAATGTCACCTTCAAATAAGAAGTCCTCTCAAATTTAATCACTTTTTAATTCACATTTTGATAAATAAAAAATGTCACAATAACTTTATTTAAAATAAATTTTAACACCTTATACCTTCATTTAGTCAAAAATTAATAATTAAAATAAACACATTTTCATAACCTCTTTATAGCCCCCTAAACCTTATGTTTACACCTTAGGCAATTAAAATTAATGCAAAATTCATTACCTTCACCTAGGTGATACTAGAACCCTCGACGCTGCCTCCTCGTGTGTCCTAGTTGCGGCCTTGGATGTCGCAAGTACTAGGCGCTCCTTTGAAAACCAAAGAGCACCACGTGCTCTATATCCTCTTCGTTGGCATCCAATCAAAAATAAAACACATGTCCTTCCTAGACACTTCAACCTTAACACTTCCAAAATGCTCTTGCTGATAATTGAATGCAGACCACTATACACCCAAACGCCTTAACTCGCGACCACTTGCCACTAGGCCATGCTTCCTAGTTGGTTATTGAATTTTGGCCCTCAACAACTTTATCCCTTTTTTGTTGGCGCTTAAGACAAGGAATTTATCTTCTTCTTCGCACGAATTCTCACAACACAACACTTACCTCTTTTATTTGTTTGAAAGATGATTTAAATGCCACTAAGGCATATAGTTTATATACCAATTACCTCCTTTAAACTTGAATGTTGGTGCCTTCAAAATTTGAATAATTAATTTATAAATTATTTAAATTCTTTAGAATTTAAATATTATAAATTAACTTTTAAATCCTTTTGGCTTTATTAAAGCCTTCTTTGATTTTACCACTTTGTATAAATAATATTTATTTATAAAATTTAAATTCAATTTGAATTTAAATATTTTATAAAATAAATATTAAAACTTCCTTGGGCTTTTATGAAAAACCTTTTATTTTTCTCATCCATGGTTTTAATAAAAATCCTCCTACTTATGCTTCCACATAATATTAAAAATATTATGAAGCTCTTTTGACATTACCCTTTGCATTGTTCCTTTTGACCTTTTTACATCAACGATAGCTTATTCCTTGACATCAATGACAATTTCATCCCTTGACATCAATGACAACTTTGACTCAAAATGTCCAACATGTTCTACCTTTTGGGCTGACTAATACTCCAACTGCATTCATGAATCTCATGAATAGTGTGTTTAGAGAGAAGCTAGGCCATTTTATACTTGTATTTTTGGATGATATTATGATCTATTCCAAGAGCAAGGAGGAACATGATCAGCATATGAGAACTATACTTGGGATTTTGAGAAAGAATTAGCTTTATGGAAAGCTATCAAAATGTGAGTTTTACACCCTACAAGTACAGTATTTGGGTCATTTTGCCTCCGCAGAAGGGATTTCGAGTAGATCCCAAGAACATTGAAGCAATAATTGAGTGGCCAACACCTACTAGTGTGATAGAGGTATGAAGTTTTATGGGTATTACAAGATATTATAGGTTATTTATAAAAGGATTTTCAAGAATCGACAAACTGATTACAAATATTCAAAGAATAGGTAAATCCTTTAAGTGGAAAAAACAATGTGAGGAAGCTTTTCAAATTTTGAAACATTGTTTGATATCTGCACCAATATTAAAATTACCAAGTCCTAATAAGAAATATATGGTATGTATGGATGCATCAATTGAAGGGTTAGGGGGATTTTTGACCCAAGGTGATGCGGTTATTATCTATGAGTCTAGGAAACTTAAAAGGCATAAGGTTAATTATGCCACTCATGATTTAGAGTTGACAGAAATAGTTCATGCCTTACAAATTTGAAGATATTATTTAATCGAAAAACCCTTTGAATTGAAAATAGATCAACAGTCTTAGGTACATATTCACCCAACCCTTGTTGAATTCCTGAAAAATATGTTGGGTGGAATTTTTAGTTGAGTATAAATTTGGCATTGAGTATATCAAGGGTAAGGAGAATAAGGTTGCAAACATGCTGAGTAGGAGAGGGCACATTGATGCTTTGAAAAAATGTCAATATGATTTGTTAGACCAAATTAAAGTAATGCAAGCAAAGGATGAGTTATGTCAATCATGTAAGGTTCATATTGAGCAAGAACCTAAAGAGGTTACAAAATTTATGGTCATAGATGATCTACTACATTATAAGAATAGATTGGTATTCCCAAGCTATGGTGGGTTGAAATAAAGGAAGCGCATAATACACCTTATTCGATGCATCCGAGAGGGATAAAAATGCATGAGAATTTGAGAAAATTTTATTTTTGATCAAATATGAAAAAATATATCACTAATTATGTGGCTAGATGCTTAGAGTGTTAAAAAGTGAAAGCAAAAAATTTACATCTAGTTGGAAATCTATACCCACATGAGATACCTATGTAAAAATGGCAAGTGGTATCAATGGATTTTATAGTGGGATTGCCTAAAACAAGGTTTAGGCATGATGTAATATTGGTAATAGTGAATAAGCTAACCAAATTAGCACATTTTATACCATGCAATGTGTAATATGATGCTCATGCAGTAGCAAGTAAGTTTTCCAGGGAAGTGGTAAGACTGCATGGTTTTCCAGAGGTCATAATCTCTAATAGAGACTCTCAGTTTACCTCTAAATGTTTACAAACAATGTATGAGGTATTGAGAACCAAAATAAATATCAAAATTGTTACATGGGAAAAGCCACCGCGTTTCATGCTGAAGGAAAAATGATGCTAAAACAAAATAAAAGTTACAGGCGTCTAACAATTGTTTCAAAACTTAGAATAGACAAACTCATAAAATTACATGCATGTATTTATTCACTTGTAAAAATTTTTAATACATTTTAGGAGCATCAAGCTCTTACAATTTCTTCTCCAATGTGTTGCCTTCTACCTACAATTTTCTCTTTGTTCTACTATGTATATATTATTGTGTATATTATTATCTATTCTCCATACAATGCTCTACATGCTAAGTTGTGTTGCACATGCTATGAAATGTTGTGCATGATATATTATCAATAAAAATAATAAAGCCTATTTAAAACCATAAATTACTAATATTGGAATTTGCAACCAGCATGATTTGTGCCAAGACTTACAGGAAGTTGGTGAGTTACCTGGAAATATTTATGCCAACACTCCCCCTGAATCTTGACTACCCCCATCAATGATTCCCAGATAGTGTTTATATGTTCAAAATTTTCTCTTGATAGTGGTTTACTAAAAATATCTACGAGTTGTTGCTCAAACCTACAAAACTATAAATTGATTTCTCCACTCTCAACCAGTTCCTTAATAAAATGATATTTGATTTTTATATGCTTGCTACATCCATGGAAAACTAGATTCTTTGAAAATGCTATTGAAGATTGATTATCATAGAATATTGTAGTTCCTTATTTTTGTTCCTCATTCAAATATTTCAGGATTATTCTAATCCAAATAGCTTGACATGTTGCTACATTTGTTACAATATACTTTACTTCAGTACTAGAGAGTGATACAATTTGTTGTCTTTTAGAAGCCCATGAAATGGCTCCTAATCCAATGTTGAACACATAGGTAGATGTGCTCTTGCTATTATCAATATTGTCTACCCATTCACTGTTTGTATAGCCAATTAGCTCAAAATAATCTGATGCAATATATAAAATACCATGGTTTTTTATGCCATTGACATATCTTAGTATTCTCTTTCCTACTTTACAATGTGTCTCCTTTATATTTTCCATGAATTTGGAGACTAGACTAACTGCATACATGATATCAGGTCTTGTTTTCATTAGATACATTAAAATCCCAACCATACTGTTGTATAATGTTGAATTCACATTTTTGTTGCAATCAATTTTGCTCAATTTTAGATCTATTGATGTTGGAGTTGGTGCAGGATTGCTACTCAACATTCTAAATATTTTTAAAATTTCATTGGCATACTTGGCTTGAGATATGAAAATACCATCATCCATTTTTTTCACCTCTATGCCAAGAAAATACTTCAACAATCCCAAATATGTCATCTCAAATTCCCTTTTCATTGTTGCTTTGAATTATTTTATTACTAGATTTCTATTTCTAGTAAAAATCAAATCATCTACATACAAGACAACAATTAAGATTTCACCATTACTTGCCTTGATGTATAAATTTCACTCACGGCTACTCTTACTAAAACCATTGCTCAACAAATATGAATCTATTCTTCTATACCAGTCTCTTGGTGCTTGTTCGAGCCCATAGAGTTACTTATTCAATTTATAGGCCTTGCCTTCATGTCCTGGAATCTCATAGCCTTGTGGTTGTTCAACATATACTTCTTCCTTTAGCACTCCATTTAGAAAGGTAGATTTTAATTCCATTTGATGTACTTTCTAGTTATGTTGAGTTGCTATTGCCAAGACAACTCTTACAGTTTCCATCCTTGCAATGGGAGCAAAAGTTTCATCATAATCTTTCTTCCATGTTGTTGTTTGTACCCTTTGACAACTAGCCTTGCTTTGTACCTTTTAGTTCTACCTTTTGCATTGCTTTTGGTCTTGTAGACCCATTTGACTCCAATTACTTTTTTTTCTACTGGAAGATCTACAAGCTCCCAAGTATCATTTTTTTGTATTACTTATATTTCTTCATCCATGGATTTGCACCATTTTTCATCATTGATGGCTTCTTCAAAATGCACTTGATAATTTTTAGAAAATAGAGCAAAATTTATATTTTCATTATTTTCTTCATACCTAAAACTGTCATAAATTTCCTTTAGGCTCCTTGTTTCTTGTGACTGCAGAGAATTTGAAGTGTCATTGGAGTGATGTCTTGAAGGAGTCAAAATTGAAGTTTATATACTAGGAGCATCACTACTTTGATACCTTGTTGGGCTTGAAATTGAAGTTATTCTCTGTCTTGAACTTTCACCCAAAAATTCCCTGTTGATGTTGGACTTTCTATTGAGGGAGGTGCCACCCAAGATATTGTTGGAGTGATACTTTTTAGGTCTTGGTTGTCATTTAGAGGAGATGCAATGATACCTTGTGCACCAATTTATCTATTTAATGAACCCTTTTCACTAGAGACCTCCACTTCATTTGAACCATGAACTTGGTTTAGAGGTACTATTGCAACAATACCTGAGGACTTGTCTATGGTGCCATCCCATGACTCATTCTCAATGAATTCAACATCCCTGATGATGATAAAATTATTTATAACTAGGTTATATAATTTGTAAGCCTTTGATTCTTCACTATAACCAACAAAAATACACCTTTCTCCTTTATCATCCCATTTATTCCTTTTTTCTTTGGTCACATGTGCATATGCCATGCAGCCAAAAACTCGTAGATGCTCAACACTATGTTTTTTGTTGCTCCATGCTTCTTGAGGAATCATATCATGCACACTTTTCACAGGGCATCTATTAAGTAGATATATTGTTGTTGCTACAACTTCACCCTAATATTAATTTGAAAGACCCTTGCTCTTCATCATGCTTCTGGCAATTTCTTGAATTGTCCTATTCTTCCTTTTTTGTACACCATTTTGTTGTGGTGTGTACCTGGTGGTGAATTGTTTCTTGATCCTATTTTCTTTGTAAAAATCCAAAAATTCTTTTGAAATGTACTCTCCCCCTCAATTTGTTCTAAGGACCTTTATGTAGTGTCCACTTTTTTTTTAACTAAGGCCTTAAATTACTTAAAATTATCAAATTCTTTAGATTTATGCTTCAAAAAATAAACCCATGTTTCCTTGCTAAAATAATCATTAAATGTTATAAAATATTGATTTTTTACTAAACTGAGAGTCTACATGGGACCACACAAATCAGAATGTACCAATTCTAATGGATCTTTTACTCTCCATGATTTTCTAGAAGGAAAGGCTTGTCTATGTTGCTTTCCTAGTATGCAACCCTCACAAATTCTATCTGGTTGTTCAATTAATGGTAACCCTCTCACCATTTGATTTTTGTACAAAATATTTAGTCCACTAAAACTTAAATACCCATACTTGAGATGTCATAGTCTTGATGGATATTTGACAACAATTTTGAATGCTTCCAAAGGAGGTATTGCCTGAGCAAACCCTTGAGCATATTTTTCTAAAAATTCACTTTGTATCCCAAGGAGAAACATTCAATTTTTTATCATTTGACACTTTCTATTTGATTTTTGTTGCCATATTTATCATAAAGTATACATTCTTCATTTTGAAATTAAACTTTAAAATCCATTTGGACTAATTGACCAATACTTAATATATTATATTTCATCCCTAAGACATAGTAGACATCCTGAATATGTTTTTTGTCACCTTGCTTGGTGTGAATGGTAATGGACACTTTGCCCATAAAGGGAATTTTTCATTGTTTCCCATATTTAATTTTTATATAACATTTTAATCAATGTAATTAAACATATCCCTATTTCCACTCATGTTGTTGCTACACCCACTGTCTAAATACCAAATATCACTAGTGCTCTATTCAACTATATTGCAAGTGATGAATAATTTTTATTTTTTTCATTTTTAGATATTTTTTTGTAGCTAAAATTACAATTTTCTTAGACTGGTCATATTTTCTATTACTATATTCTCTTGCAAAATATCCATAATTTTTACAATAATAACATTGAAAATTTGGTTTATCATACCTTTTGGATGCGAGGCAACCCCTTTTCTTTTCTTGTGAATTTGAATTTGAATTTCTTCCTCCTTGGTTGTTGGATCTTCCTCTTCCATAGCCTCTTATTTGTCTTCCTTTGTTGTTTTCTCCTCTCCCCCTACCTATTACATTCACTTGATATTTGAAAGCTTGTTCTAGGGAAGGAGTGGCTGATCTTTTCAACTTTTGCTCATGGGTTTACAATGAACCCATTAACTCATCAATAGATATTTTAGTCAAGTCCTTGGACTCTTCTATTGCAACAACAATAGGATCAAACTTAACAGGAAGACTTCTTAAGATATTTTCTACAATTCTATGATCTTCTATGGCATCTCCATTAGTTTTAATTTGATTGACTATGCTGAAAATTCTTGTAAAAAAATCATCAATGGACTCAAAATATTTCATTTGGAGATTTTCAAAATCTCTTCTTAATAACTATAATTTAACCAACTTTACCTTTTCATTTCCCTTATATTCATTATGAAGAATCTCCTAGGCCTGCTTAGAATTTTTAGCTACTGCTATCCTTGGAAATATGGAATTAGATATGCCCTCTTGAATGAAGCTTAAATATTTTGTGCCCTTTCTTCAGGTTTCTTTCAATTGGGTTTTGTGTGCTTGTGTAAGAGCATTAAAAATGGTCTGGTCACCACTTTCAACTAATTTCCATAAATCATGAGAATACAAAATTGTTTTCATTTTAATAGACCATGCATCATAATTTTTATTGCCAAATACATGTGGATGCTACCAACTATTACTACTTCTAGCCATGATTATAAAACTACAAAAACCCCTAAAAAACCCTTTTACTCTGATACCAGTTGAAGAAAAAATGATGCTAAAATAAAAGAAAAGTTACAAGTATCTAACAATTACTTCAAAACTTAGAACAGATAAACTCATAAAATTACATGCATGTATTTATTCATTTACAAACTTTGCTAATATATTTTAGGATTATCAAGCTCTTACAATTTCTTCTCCAGTGTGTTGCCTTCTACCTGCAATTTTCTCTTTATTCTACTATGTATACACTGTTGTGTATATTATTATCTATTCTCCATACAATGCTCTGCATGCTATGTTGTGATGTGTATGCTATACAATGTTGTGCATGCTATATTATCGATAAAACACTAAAGCCTATTTAAAATCATAAATTACTAATATTTGAATTTACAACCAGCATAATTTATTCTAATACTTGTGAGAAGTTGGTGATTTACCTGGAAATATTCACATCAACAAAGGTCGGGTTTCAAGTAGTTAAGCCATATTAGTCTACAACTATACCTACATCTTTGCAAACCTGAATAAACATGATACACCAAAACTAGCACTAGAGATTTAGATGCATGGTTGAACGTTATACACATAAAAGTATATATCAAAACAAATGGTATATGAGGTCATACAAAAAATGAAGAAATAATTTATCATTACATGGTTTGGTTTGTTGATCAATCAGATTTAAATATACTACCTAAAATATAGGTTTGAATATGTTTTTTCTTTAATATAAAAAGCTAGATTATATTATTTCATCAATTAATAAGAATATTACAATAATATGGTGTCAGAACCTTCCACCAACAACAAAAAAAAATGATGTGGATAAGGACTAAAGCATCCATAATTGAGTATATATAAGAATAGAAGCTAAAAAAAAAAAGACTATAGTTGTATTTTATTGCAATATGTGTGATATCATCACTCATCTATGGGAGAGCTTGTTATGTGGTGAAGTTTTGGATATTTCTTCCATTATATCTTTTAAAGTCTTCAAGAAAAAATAGAACTAATGAGTTCCTGAATTGGTTCATCATTGTTTACTACCTTTTTGTTTTGTTTTCTGTTGGACCTTTTGAATATCCTTGATCATGTAAAAAAATTTATGAAGCCTATCAGTTACATTGTCTAGTGTTCTAGAATATCCATGAACATGGGAATGAATGCATCAAAAATGTAACAAAAGATCAAATTTCGAGTATATTAAAACTATACAACATGGAGGAGTGGAATAGGTAAACACCTTTCTGCATTTAAACTTCCAAATATTTTTTATAAGAATAAGTCTACAAACATCCCAAAATTTGGAACAATGATCTTGTTAGGAAAAATCAAGTAGATCAAGCTTCCAAGATCTAGTGGTGGGAAATAAAAAAGTGTAGAAGACATCCCAAGACTAATTAGCCATGTCACAAAACTAAAAGAGTTGAATAAGATTTTTTGAACCATTAAAAAATTTGTATTGGGGGGAAATATGTAGAATCAAAGCCACGCTTTTACAATTTGGAAATTTTTTATGCATAACCTACCATCCAATAAGCTATATTTTGAATTCAACATAAACTTTCAAAATTTAAGTAGTAAGAGAGTGTCACTGGGCATTGGTAAAATTGAATTACCACTTAAAATTGGGCTTAGAGTCTAATGATAAAGGATACAAAAATTTTGTAGATCCAACTAGACCTAATGAAAGAGATCCAATGGTCATTAATCCATATCCAGTCATTTTATATATTATAGGCAATTTTTTCTGACTTTATAAGGACCTCACATGGAATGGAAGTCACAACGAAGCATAAGACTCTTTGAATGAAGAGGTAAGGGAGTAATAATTGCATATATGGATCTGGGTGATAATTGTGCAGCTACCTAAATACCAAATATATTTTATTATGTTTATATATTTCTTAAAAAATTCTAGTCCTCATAGAGCATTACACACAACTAAAGGTTTATCATTATGGGGGATAAATGTATTCCACCAACTATTGTTTAGACCAATGCTTAGACCATGTCATAAGGAGTCAAAATTCCAACTCAGTAAATGAGAAACTAATTAGTAAGCTCTCCAAATATGGTTAAGAGGAATATATCCTTTAACTATAAAGTATGGTGTGTTAAGGACCTCATTCTCCCATGGAGTTTCCTTCCATTTACCTTTGTGATTAGCTTGGGAAATTCTATACCAAAATATGTGTTTCCAAATTTTTTCTCTAGTGATGGCTTTAGCAATCCATTTTACAATCAAATTTTTATTTTGGACAAGAGGATCAATATTACCCATGACTCTTGAATCCTTTGGTTGAGTACAAAATTTCAATGAGACGGATGTCATCCCTACTTCCCCATCCTATTTGGTCCATAAAAATTTGTGAATTAGGTATCAATTGAGGCCATGTAGCAAGAGGAGTAATAAATATGAGAGATTTCTATAATTTTATTTACAACTTGAATTCTTCCTACTAAGAAGAGAAACTAAGTCAACCATGCACGATATTTCTTCTAGATTCTTTCCATAACTAGTTCCACATATCTTTAGGAGAAATGTTAATCCTAAAGTAGATTTCCAAGTAACAAACAATTTTTCCATGAGAGATGATCTTCCAATCAGACAAGGAGTTGTAACCATTAGGATTGGAAGAAGTATAGAGTATATTTATTTTATAATGGTTGATATGAGAGCCACAAACATCACTTGTATAATCTCTTTAACTATTTACACCTCTTGGTGGGTATTTTGAATAATTATAGGGAACCATTAGCAAAATATGATTTAAAAGAACATTTATCCCTAAGAATATTAATACCATGAATAATACCATCATATTGAGCCTTATAAAGAAGATAACCAAGTGCATCAATAGCTAAAATATATAAAAAATCATCAAGAGGGAAACCTTGTCTAATAGACCATTGTAGAGGGAAGGAGGGTTATAGAGCTTCATTAACATGAACACAAGTTGAATCATTACCAAAGATTATAACAATTTGATTACAAATTTTTGGACCAAAACCAAGCCAAGAAAGCATACGTAGAATAAAATACCATCTAATTCTATCATATGCTTTATCAAAATCTAACTTAACGAGGAGGGCATCTTGATTGGAGTTGATATCCCATTGCATTTTTTCCCAAGCCATCATAAGATTATCTAAAATATATTGATATTTAAGAAAATCAATTTGTTTTGTAAGAACTATTGGTGATATTATATTATTTTCTCATGTAATATTTTAGAGAGTACTTTATTTAGTTTAGGAAGTGATTAATATTTTACTGTGTGATTAATATTTATGATTAAGTTTAATATTTGAGTTTATAAATATGTGTCAAGTGTGAGAGTGTGTGAGGTGTCAACTAAACAAGTGAAAGATGTCATGAGAGTAAATGAAGAGTTATGTGAAGTGTCATGTGTGAAGAATAAAGTTATGTAATAATGAGATACTTTGTTAGAAAATGAAATATCAAGAGATATGCATATGAAAGGTCTCATGTAATTATATATTTATGACAACACCCCTATATTATGTATCGAACTAACAATGTAATTATGTATGTTATTATAGTTGTTTCAATGAGTTTACACAGGTATTTAAGAGGGGTCATGATCCTCTCATACTGAGTGGGGTTTGAACCTTGAACCTCCCAAAGAGAGGCAAAACCTTTACCATTGCAATAAGAAAAAGAGGCCAAAGCTCTTACCACTGTAGTAAGAAATTTTTTTAGTTTACATAGATTTTTATGAGGAGTCCTAGTCCCCTCTTATCGGGGTTCGAACTTGGGTCTCTTGGATGAAAACCCAAAGACTTACCACTTGAAAGCACGAGGATACGGAAGCAAAAAGGAAACTCCAAGTGCGATGCAAACCGAACTAAACTTAACGCTAAATCCTATGAATTGAAAGTGCATGAAAAGAGGGAAAGCATGAACGAATCAAAATGAAACAAAAGCCAATAAGGAAGACAACCCTTTTTATTGATATGTTTCAGAACTCGGTTACAATGCGCCTCCTCCCCTTCCAAGGGCTAGGAGCGTTAAATATGCGTTCTTGTTACATCCATGGATGCCATTCCTTCTTCCGCGTGCCCACATGTAAAATGGGCGGACCAAACATCACCGCCGCTTGCGTTGATGAGTCTTGACTCCTTGCTGCTCCTCTAATGTCCAGATCCTACGTTCAAAGAAACAAGAAATAGTCAGTAGCACCTACGGATGAAATAAAACATGCAATCCCCACGCCTTCGATTAGTGCATGCAAGATATAAATAAAATGATAACTAACATATATCCAAATGATCTAAAAATTTGACAGGGGCATCAAGACCTCACAAAGGAAACACTACAAATGGAACAGTCAGGAAATTCCTCACATATTTGAATTCGCTCCGGGGCGGGACGAATAGACCTGCAACAAAAATGTCGAAAGGCACTGTCCCAAATGTCACATCTGGGGAGCTCCAAATCACCTGCAAAGTTGGGATTAGCTAATTGGGGGTGTTTTGGGAAGACCCAGATGGTCAGATTTCCCCAATCAGGCCTCCATCAATAGGAATTTTATGGGGGTTACCTGCAAGTTAGTAAAGGCGAACGAAGATAGAAACATGATCAAAATTGTTCAAAACAAGGTGAAATTTAAATGGCAACCTATCTAAGCAGCATAGAATTAAATGCAAGAATAACAGAAAAGAAATCTACCATAGATTTCCAATCGCTCCGAGGCGGGGCGATTAGGACTGTAGCAGTGTGGGGGCGCCCGGGGCAGGCCGCCCACCGTTTGGGGCCCGATTTTGGCACCAATCCACTTGGGATGGGTCCAAAACCTCTTGTGGGGTATTGTCGAAAAATTTGGTGGGATATTGTGGCCAAATGTCGGGTTTTGGTTCCGGATTTGCGCTTCCAATAACCACCCTATGACCTCCTTTCCAAAAGAGATCAAGGATGTGAAAGGCACAACTCAAAAGGGTGTGGGTGTGAAAATAAAATGACAACACTTCGTTGCTCAAAAATGCTCCTTCTCTGTATATTTTGGGGTGAGGAAACTCACCAATTTATAGACCTGGAGGTCTCTTGAATTGGGCATGCAGAGGCACCACTTGGCAATCATGCCTTCCCAGGGGGAAGGAGATTCCTCCCTGATTAGGGACTTCATGACTGCCCTTGTAACTGCCTCTAACGCTCGAAAATGCTCACCCACACTCCCATGCAATGAAGGAAGCGTTAAGTGGCGGATCTGAGCTGCCATTTGTCAAGATTTGACTTTTTTCCCATCAAACCTGCTATTCGCCCCACCCTGGAGCGAATACTGCTATTCGTCCCTGGGTGGGGCGAATCCCAGTTTGAAATCGTCCCTGGGTGGAACGGGTATTGAGCAAAGTGCCTGAAGGTGCCAAATTGATCTCTGACCTTCCAAAACTATTGTGTGAGTGGTTAGGACCACTGTTTAACCTCTGGGGGCTGCCCTTGGGGCTGTGTGTGTCAATGCGATCAGTGTTTGCAGTCACATAATCGGATTGGTGCTGTTTTGGTGTCTACAGATGCCCCTTTTTGGGATGCGTTGTGCAAGGCGCAGCGTCGAGCAAAAATAGATAACCAAAGCACTAATGATTAGGGTTTCTCAGTAACCTAACCAAATTTTGATGCCCCAAGTATGGAAAGGGCATGCATTCTTGAATCCTTGCTTCTGACGAGCGAAGGAACTCAATTCAAGTGTTAACCTTTTTCGGTGAGGTGTTACTTGATCTTGGACATTGATCAGTCATGAATAGGCAAAGGGCGCAACCTTTTGTCTGTGGGAACCTTGAGTTCATGATTCATGAATGCCAAGTGATTGATCAGCTTGTGATTGTTGCTTGTTTACTGCCCCAAGCGGGAGCGTGATTGTCTTTGCCAATGATTCTTTCAATGCATGCCATTTCCATGATTGGGTGTGTATTTGTTGATTGGTGACTAAGTGTGACTACCCCCTCAAGCGACGAATCGATGAGGGAATGACCTACATGAGAAAAGTGATGAGTCGCTTGACCCATGATGACTTAGGTAAGGGTGCCTTCAGATGTTTAGCATTAAATGTGTGTGCAGTTTTTTGACATTTAGACCTATTTTTGGTGGGTGTTAACCCTTTTGGTGACGCTTTTCGGGGCTAAAATTGGCAAAAATCCATCTTCCCGTGGAGCGGTCCGGCTATGGTAGCCTTCTTAGGGAGTAGGATAGTGACAATTTGTGACCCTAACATCGGTTTTGCATGCCCGGAATGTCAAGTGCAAAAGCACTTTCATCGGGCAAGTTTATTGTTTGTTTTTGGGTCATTTTGTTCATTTTTTGATGTTTTTGAAATTTTTGCCCTGAATTCATTCCTGGGTGGGACGAATACCAGTTTAGTATTCGTCCCAGGGTGGGACGAGCGCTAACCAGAGCGCTCATCCCAGGGAAGAACGATTACAAGCTCAAAATGCCTATTTAAAGGCCAAAACTGAGTTTTGGGCTCATTTGCCTTCGTTTTTCCTGGCGAATTGGAGCTCTGAGGAGGAGGAGGTTAATTTACGTGAAGCGAAGCACTACCGAATTTCTCCCGACATCATGAGTGCATGAACCGGATCGAGCGGCGGAGCCAAAGCGAGACCAGTAAGTGATCCTCCTCGTTATTGCTTGCATTTTGTTGTTTACAGTTTTTAATACCGCAATTTATTGCTTCTTTTGTAGTTTGTTGTTGATTTGAAAAATGAAAACCCTGATTAACTGTATGTCATTATGCGTGACTTGTTGTCTTATGACTTAGGTAAAAACCCTAGGTAGACAAAAAAATTGAGTTCAAAACTTAGTTTAAAAATTTGTTTTTCTTTTTAGTTGGCTTCGTAAAAATGAAACCCTAGTTTACATGTATGCTGAAAAGACGTGATAACAGTCTAAAATTTGTTTCCTTTTTATAGTAAGGTAAACCTTAAGTAAAAGAAAAATTTTGTATTTTGTGCTGTTTTTGTTACACGAAAACCTTAGGATAAACTGACCACGAACCCTAGTTTTTTTGGCTGGATTCATCATTTTTTTTTTAAACTTGATTGAAAACCCTAGGTAAAAAACTGTCATGTTAATTTTGTTTTGTTTGTTTTTTATTTTGTCTGTCAGTTTTAAACTTAGAGTACAAAAACCCTAAGACTGACAAACTGTATTTGAAAATTTGTTTTTGTTTTTATGTTGTCTTAAACTTAGAGTAGAAACCCTAAGACTGACAAACTATTTATGTTTTGAATTTTTGTGAATTTTGTTGTTTTTGAGTTGTACATTGTTTTATGTAGTGTTGTATATTCATGTTACTATTTATGCAGTTTTTCATGATTTTAATGTTTTTGTGTTGTTTTCTTTTGCAGGTTGTGAAGAGCCGGTATCGTGTGCCTACTATTTTCATTGAAGCGTGAGAGGCACTGACTTTGGCTGACTGGGAGTGGCTTGATGCCCTTGGGCTCAAGCAGGTGACTCGGTTGGAGCCTGTGGTCGGGGATCGAGCCTATCTGACGGCCTTGATCAACTTGTGGGATCCCCAGACCAACACCTTCCATCTCCCAATAGGGGAGATGATAGTGACCTTGGAGGATGTCTATCGGATTCTACGGATTTTGATAGATGGATTGCCGATCAGGACGACGTCGCGTGATCAACGGACAATAGTGCTGACACGCTACTTTGGGCATGGGGAGGAGGTGGGTGTGGATAGCCTAGTGGAGAGGGCAGAGGGCGATTCCAGATTGGTAAGATTCTAGTTCGATGGTGGTTGGAGAAGGGGGTGTTGGGAGTGAGGCACGCAGTACTTATGGGCCTCATCTCCAACATGCTGCTACCTGACTCGTCAGGCATGAGGTTCCCATGGAACCTGTTGGATGTGGTCTGTCGACTGGTGGAGTGTTCGACGCATGAGCCTTTGATCATGAGGTGGGGACAGACGCTGTTGGCATAGCTCTATGGTGAGCTGTACGAGGTCCACTACCGAAGGTGAAAGGGGATTAGCTGTAGCTATCTATTGCAGAGCTGGGCTTGGCAGCACATAGCGGTGGAGAGGCCGATGGGGTTACCGTGGATGACTCGAGTAGAGATGGTGGATAAGGATATAGGTTACGTGGCTCTATGGTGGCGGTCTGAGGAGCAGGGATAGAGTCGATGGTGGGCAGGTGTCGTAGGGCACTATGCTGATGCCTTCGCTCGGCTTGCTCTAGGGGAGGTGTTCTGGCGCCCCTATCGGGACTGTCCAGCCTGGCCTGAGGCTGGAGAGTGGCTCCGATGGGTACGCAGGGGCGGTGGCTGATTGGGCGACATGGGACCGAGCAGGAGTTCTTCCCTTATAGTCGGGTGACATGATAGTTTGGGGTGCGCCAGGGGTTGCCTGGTGAGCCCGTGGTCTATCGACATCGGGGGACGAGAGGACTCTAGACCGGCCAGTCATCGCACCACTTGGCGAGGATTTAGATGCGGTGATTGACGTCCCGGATGTGGACGATGTCGGGACTACCGTAGAGTATGACCAGTGGTGGATACTACGGTGATGGCGAGGAGAGGGGCCACTGGGAGGCATGGAGGTAGCAATAGCAGAGAGGAGGGTGCCGAGGCACCAGGAGATGATTGGGGAGCTCCATTGGAGGATGCGAACATGGTGGAGGTGGATGATGTGGATGTGGATTTTGGGGTTTCAGATCAGCCGGAGATGCAGGACGTCTCGGAGTAGTGGGAGCCAGAGCAGGCTATTGTTCCAGAGATGCCAACGCCTCAGGCAGTTTTGGAGGACATGGAGTTAGGGTTACGCATTGAGAATGCACGATTGGAGGGGCTACTATGGAGGCACGATGAGGAGCTGGGGGATGCACTATGGGAGAGGGATCTCTTGTGCATGCAGCTGGTAGAGCAGGAAAATGCATGGGCTACGTACCATCGGTAGGATGGGGATACCGATGCTGCATGGGAGAGGGATCTCCTACGGACGCAGCTGGTAGAGAGGGAGAGGGCTTTGGCGCAACATGATGAGAACTTGGCTACGTATCGCCAATGGGAGATGGACTTGGTGCGGCAGCGGTTGGAGCTGGAGGCAGAGATTAGCCACCTCGATGGGTGGGTCCCTACGTTCAGTGGAGGTGGATCATCACGCCGCTCGAGAGGGAGCGAGACTGAGCAGTCAGCATCCTCTCGGTGCAGGCGACTGGATGAGGGGGGCTCGAGTAGGCGTGATGCGGGGGCTAGCAGTAGCCACCCTGAGGGGTCTCATAGGACCCACACCATGGGGGGTAGTTCCCGTCGCACCGATCCTGCGTGATCATGGTGGCCGATGCCCTAGGCTTGGGGGTTTTTGAGCTTTTGGCTTTTTGCGGGGTCAGATGACCGGTTATTGTAGCCTACGGGCATTTTTGATGATATATATATAGATGACTTTATTTTATTTATACATATGTCATGATTTGATGTTATGCATAGTGATTGATGAATGTGTATGTATGTATGTTAATTTACATTGATGGATGCATATGTTATGATGAATGCAAATGTTTCTAATTTATATGATATGCAAATGGAATGGATGAATTGAATTTTGTGATTTTTGGCGGTGGCACCATAGACTGTTTAGAACTTATGGCTTTTTGTCCTAGGCGATTGTTGTGGGAAATGACTTTTGTTGTACACATGCTATTTTTGTATTTTTTTGATGACAATGCGAGGATGAGGGATAGCGTAGTTGGTTTGGAATGTAGTTAAGGTTTTCTGAGACTCAGATGTTTTAACTAACTAGCCATGACTGTACTTTATCTTACAAGACTTGTGAACAAGGTATGAATCGGACTTGTCTTTGACCAAGTTATTTCACATCCTTGTGTGTGCAATTGAGTTCGTTTATGTGGTATTTGTCAGGATACCGCTAGTGCCAAATAGGCTATCAACCAAACCTGTACTGAGGATCACCCAATTAGCTCCACCAACTTCCTTTGTTGTATTTAGTCAGATTAATCTATGGTGCTATCTAGGATACCATAAGCTAGCTCATCCACATGCAAACATTGATCTGTACACGAGTTAATGCGATAGATATATCGTCATGCGGGAGGTTCCCCACCAGTGACCGATAGGCTATCCACCAAACCAATACTGAGGTTTACTTCATGACCTTCTGAATGCTGAGAGTTCCAGGGATTCAAGTTCGACTCCCTTCTTTTCTTCAATTATATTGGGATACTTGCTCTTATATAGTGATAAAAATCACTGTTTATTTTTATTTATATATATATATTTTTCTTTTGAGCAAGGGATTTGAATTTCGAGTGATGAGAATCACTATTGTATGTGCCTTTTGATGTATGCACTTTGGTGGTGATGTCAAATTTTTTTGGAGTTTTGACTTTTGCAAAATTTTATGACGTTTGCAACTTTTTGAGAACTTGGGATTCTTGGGGAATTGGGTAGGGAAGATGCTTGTCCTTTTGCCAACTCTCAGCATTCTTGGGGTCATTCGCATAGGGGGATGAGCAAGATAACCATTTCGCTTATGGTGACCTGGATTGCTTTGCAGGTTTCATCTTTCATTCACACAACTTGGGAATTTTTATGTGTTTTAATTTGTGTTGGGATGCTACGTAACAAGGTGTGATCCAAGTAGAACTCTACCTTTGTAAAATCTGTCTGACTTTGTAAGTATGTGGCTAGAAAGCTAATGACATCTGAATGACGAAAACTCTAGATACATTTAGAAGACCACTGACTATGATATAGTAAAAAGAAGTAAATGGCATTGATTTTTGATGGACTGCTTATAGAATGGAGAAATGTGGAACAAGATGGATTGGCGAAGTAATTACAGTCTATGGTGCCTTGACTTGTATGACCACAAATATGCAATGTATGGATGTTATGCTTAATGCAGCTATTATTTTTGTGTTTTTGATAGATTGATTTTTGTGAGTACGAAGATGAGATGCAAAAGAGCTCTTTATTGTTGTGATGAGGTTGAGCATGCCTGGAAATGAGATGCAAATTTTTGTTATTTTTGATGATTTTACTATTTTTGAATTTTCTTATTTTTGACCAAGCGATTGTGGGAATCCTTGGAGCTTTTTGGTTTGACCAAAGGGGTAATGGGCACCTTTGGGGAATTTTGGGGATGACCAAGTGATTGTGGGAATCCTTGGAGCTTTTTGGTTTGACCAAAGGGGTAATGGGAACCTTTGGGGCATTTTGGGGATGACCAAGCGATTGTGGGAATCCTTGGAGCTTTTTGGTTGGGCTATGGCTCTTCTAGATATGGAATGGCCACAAATGACTGATGTTCAAGGGTTCTAGTTCCTTGATTCCATCAAGAGAGGCTAGCCGGTATGTTCCAGGTCCTATTTTACTATCAATTACATAGGGACCTAACCAGTTTGTCGTGAACTTGTCCCTTAGATGGGGCGGCAAGCTAGAGTTCTGTTGGTTCTCTTTTAAGACCAAGTCACCAACCTGAAAGTCCCTCAGGTGAACTTTCATGTTGTATGCTTTCTTCAGTCGCTCTTGATAGATACGTAAATGCTCGAGAGCATTAATGCATCATTCATCGAGCAACGTAAGCTGGTCTAACCGGGCCTACCATGCAGTGTCATCATCGATGAACTCTTGCATTGATATGCACAGGGAAGGAATTTCCAACTCGAGAGGCATGACAGCCTCGGAGCCATACACGAGCGAAAATGGAGTTGCCCCAGTGGGTGTCCGAATGCTAGTGCGATAAGCCCATAGGGCAAGTGGGATCTGAATGTGCCAATCCTTATGACTATCTATGACTATCTTTTTGAGGATGGCAACTAGCATTTTGTTTGACGCCTCTGCTTGCCCATTTGCCTGCGGATAATAGGGTGTTGAAAAACTATGCTAAATTTTGTACTTTGTGGTCAAAGCACGCACATATTTGTTCTTGAATGACGTCCCATTATCCGAGATGATCTTGGATGGAATACCAAAATGACATATGATGTTATGTAAAATGAACTCCACAATGCGGGTTCCAGTCGTAGAGGTAAGCGAAACTGCTTCCACCCATTTGGTGAAGTACTCTGTGGCCGTTATGATAAACGTGTGATGACCTGACGACGTAGGGGAGATCTTACCGATTAGATCTAAGCCCCACTACGAAAATGGCCAAGCCGATTGGATCGGCTACAAGGCCTGGGAAGGTACGTGTGTCAAATTAGCATGGTGTTGACATTTCATGCACTTCCTTACATATGCGCAACAATCTCGCTCTAAAGATGGCCAATAATAGCCCATGCAGAGAATGCGCTTTGCGATGGCCATACCATTGAAGTGGCCATCGCACGTACCATCGTGCGCTTGGGCGATCGCCCAAGTGGACTCTTGCTGGTCCAAGCAATGAAGGAGGATTCCTTCATAGCTGTGATGGTACAAAATGTCTCCTAACAAGACATACTTTGCCACTTTCTGCTTGAATGCTCATTTTGCGGCATGCGTCAATCCAAGTGGGAGGTTACCTAACTTGAGGTAGTCCCTTATGGGTGAATACCAATCCTGCTGATCGAAAGCCTCGATGGTATGAACAACCAATCCCTCTTGAAGTTCATCCCTAGCAAAAGTTGAGCGGGAAAGAACTTGTAAGAATAGCGTTGTGTTGCTATTAAGGGGAGTAGGGGAGAATAAGGACCCCCAGTTGGCATGATTCAGATGATCGTGGATTCGAGAGAACCTATCCTGAGGTGGTTCAATCTGGATCATGTGGATTCTTGGCGTTAAGTCAGAGCTTGCACGCTCCATCATGGATTGCGATAGTGTTTTGACTTGAATGGTTGTCATATCACCAAAAATGTCTTGCGGGATTAGTGACCCCAAGGAGGCCATAGTGTCCGCAAAATGATTCGATGATCGAGGGAGTGCCTCGATGTCATACCATTCAAGTTTTGCCAGGAATTTGTCCACAAGGGCTTTGTAGGCCTGCAGAACTGGGCATTTACATTGGAATACCCCTTTGACTTGGTTGACAATTAACAATGAATCACCAAAGATGTTCAATCATTTGATGTTCATGGTGATCGTTGTCTGAAGACCTATGAGCAAGGCTTCATATTCGACATTATTGTTGGTGCACGGGAAGTCTAATTTAAATGACAGAGGCATTGGAGCCCCTTGTGGTGTGAAGAATACAATTCCCGTGCCACCCCCTTGCTCACATTTAGAACCATCAAAAAATAGGGTTATGTCGGCTTGTGACTCGGGCTCATCGAAATCTGGCGATTCCGAGACATGGAAGACCCCATCATTGGGTAGTTCTATGACCAGAGGCTGATCGTCTTCGAGAGGAGCCTCTGCTAGTTGATCGGCTATGACTTGTCCTTTGATGGATTTTTGTCCAATAAACTCTATGTCAAATTCCGTCAACAACATGATCCATTTCGCCGTGCGGCTACTATGATAAGTATGACTCATCATGTACCACAATGGATTCTCCTTAGACACAACATACGTAGTGTTGCTCAACATGTAGTGGCATAGCTTTTTGGTAGCAAACACCACTGCCAAGCAGAGTTTCTCAACGTATGCATAGTTAAGTTCATAACTGACCAGGGTGCGGCTAAGATAGTAAGTAGCCTGTTCTTTGTGAAGTTCATTTTTCTGGGCTAGCATGGCGCCCAGTGCCACCTCAGTAGCTGAGATGTATAAGTAGAATGACACTCCTGGTCTAGGTGGTGCCAATACTGGTGGCGAAGCCAAGTATTGCTTAATGTCATCAAAGGCTGACTGGCACTCGTCATCCCAGTGAAATGCTACCCCCTTATGCAATAATTTGTTCATGGGTCGGCACTTGTCAGATAGCTGTGCTATGAAGCGCTTGATTGACGTGACCTTTCCTTGTAGGCTTCTAAGCCGCTTGATGGTAGTTGGGGGAAGCATTTCAAGGATTGCCTTGACTTTGTTTGGGTCCACCTCGATGCCTCGCTTTGAGACTATGAAACCCAAGAGTTTTCTAGATGTGACGCCAAATACGCACTTCTTGGGATTCAGTCAGACTTTATGTTCCATGAGGCGATCGAGGATCTTGCTTAAGTCATCGAGATGATCTGGGCACAAAAGAGATTTGGCCAACAAATCATCCATGTAATCTTCCAAAGTTTTATGCATGTAATCATGGAAGATGTACGTCATGGCACGTTGGTAGGTGGCGCCAGCATTTTTAAGGCCAAAAGGCATGACCTTATAACAAAATGTCCCCCAAGGCATAGTGAACGCCATTTTTAGTTGGTCCTCGAGATTGATACGAATCTGATTGTATCCCGAGAAACCATCCATGAGGGAAAGCATTTCGTGGCCCGTTGTAGCGTCTACCAATGCGTCGATGCTCGGCAAGGGGAAATCATCCTTAGGACTCGCTTTGTTTAGATCTCAAAAATTAGTGCATATGCGAATCCTCCCATCAGGCTTCTTGATGGGCACCATGTTGGACAGCCATGGTGGGTAATCCATGCAGATGACAAACTGTGCATCCAACAACTTTTGCAATTCATCTTTGACCATCAAGGCCACTGTTGGGTGCATCTTGCGTAGTTTTTGCTTAACTGGCTTGACTTTCGGATCAAGCGTTAGATTATGCATGACTAGCTATGGATCTAGCCCCGACATGTCTCTGTAGGACCATGCAAAAACCTCCTTCTTCTCTTTGAGAAGGGTAATGTAGTCGGCTTGCTCTTCGGGGGATAAGCTTACCCCCAGCTTGATAATCTATGGATTCATTGGATCAGAGCCGATGTCTACGTCAGTCGTCTCCTCGATCGACATGTGGGATCCATCCTCCAACTGGTGTGGAGTTGGGATCAAATGGATATCATTTGCTGAGTTTAAATCTACGTTGGGAACCTCGGGTTCCTCTTCAGCATGGAAGATATCCTGAGTTGGCCCTGGGGTAAAATGAAGCATTTCACCGAAAGGCCAATACTCTGATGGGGATGGAGGTGAATTGACGTGATCCCAGTCTATGGCATCTATGTCTAGATACAACGACTGTGTTGGATCGGCCGGGTTATGGATGGGGGTGGTTAAGTCAATGGAGATCATGTTGATGAAATGATTTTGGTCTCCATTACCACGGGTGTGGTGACTCAAACATTCTGGATGTTCTCTGTGCTCCGGGTCTGGCTCTGGAGGTATTGGCACGAATGGATCGGCCCTATGTGTGGATAGGAAGACAGGGTCTGCCCTTGGCACTGATATCGCTATAGGGTCTCTGGGTGGAAGGTATTCTTCGTATGCCCAAAGTGGCAGATTCAACACTTGTTCCCACCATGTTGGGTCTACGTACCACTCATGCCCTGGCACTATGTTTAGTTGTTCAAATATGTCATTAATCTCTAAGGGGTATTGTTGCTGTCGCATATGATTGAGATAGGCCATCTCAGTTTCATCTTCATAATCGCTGTCGGAGATCCAAAGGCCTTCGTTGGCTCCAACAACTGTTTGCGACATTAGAGGCTCGTCTTGCTCGAGCAAATTGATCTGGCCCCATTGGAGTTGGTCCGCTCTTTGCGGTGGGGCCTGATTGCCTTGTGGTGGCACTTGCTCGATGGGAGCCGCCAAAGGGAACATTGCCAAGAGGCTTTCTTGATAATCATCCATGGGGACCACTTGTGAGTGATTGCTATCTGATTCGAAGGGATCCCATGGTGCTACCTCATATTCTGACTCATCCTCTGAAGATCCTTCCTGCTCTTGTCTATACCCCTCTTGTATGTGGGTCCTCGAACTTTCTCCTCTCTCGAGCGAAGGGAAAGGGTTGTTGAGGTCAACAAGGTTGGTTGTTAATAATGGGAGGTAATCCCCCAGTGAATATGTTGTGTTAGGGTTGGCATATGGATCTAATGCCAATCCCCCCTTGTTGCCTATCCCTAGGCCCTGCATGTTCTCTACCAAGATGTCCAAGGGGAGGGGGTGGTTGAACCCTACTCCTGACTTGTCATATGGCATTTGGTATCTTGGTTGGCAAAGAACACGCACTCCTTGCTCATATCTCGCCTAACCCATATCCATGCCAATTGCATTGGCCAAGGTATCTCAAAGCGAAGTCTGGGTTAGACAAATAGTTGACATCTTCTGCAAAGGGCTCTTCATCTTCGTCCTCTTGCATGCATGGTTCAGTACCATGATCAAGGCCCCCATACACAAAGTTTGTCCGATTCGGCGGGTAGCCTAGAGGAACAATGGTACCGATGGGGAGGCGAGGTCTCCCCATGTCCTGCATGGACTCTAGTGTGGGTGTTGCTACAATATTCCACACCAGATACTCCCCCAGGCCCGTATTGGCCATTTCAACAATGATTGTTGGCGATTGAGGGGGAGGGAACGGAAGTTCTTCCGGAATCCACTCCATGTCGGGTGGACTAGGAGCCTCGACTTCCATTCTGCTAGGCATCTCCTCAGTAGAGATAGTTGATACTGATGGCGGTGCCTCTTCCAGGGGTTTCTTCCCTTTGTCCTTCTGTGTGGCCATCGTAGGTGGCATTGTTGGTGAAGGACCAGCCGATGAAGATGGACCCGACTGTGGTTTTGATGGACTTGTCAGTGGGGATGCCTGCGGAATCGGACCCTGTCTAGATGGATTCAACTAAAAATCCAAATGCATTGATGGAAGGGTCGATTGCGGCATCAGTTGCACCGCATTGCAATACTTGAAGGGTTCTAAGTCCGTCGGGACTACATGCACCTCCCCTTCAAATGTATACTTCAAACATTGATGAGCTATCGAAGGGACACACTTCATGTCCCTGATCCATGGCCGACCCAAGCAAGATGTTATAGGCCATCTCACCTTCCAAAATATGGCACAATGTAGGTATAGTCTTTTGTCCCACCTGGATGGGTAGGACGATTGTGCCAACTATTGAGCATATCGCATCATTGAATGCTCGTAGAGTGTAGGTGGAAGTCGTGATGTGAGATGCTGGCAACTTTAGATGTTTCAATGCCGTTGTTGTGATGATATTGTTGGATGAGCCAGTGTCTACCAACACCCTCTTATACGAAATCCCGTTGACCCATGCGATAACGTGCAGGGGTGGATCCGCCATGTCATCAACCACCGATTTCACTTCGTCTTCTCGAAAGGTGATGACTGGCTCCGTGCATCATTTGACATGCCCTACAAAGTTGTTGAAGGAATTTGCTTCATGGGGCTGCAACTCGATGGCTTTCAATATCTCCATTAGAGCCTCCCGATGGGGCGTTGATTGTTGTATGAGCTCGTATATGGAGAGCCTAGCCGACATGGTCCTCAAGCTCTGAGTGAGTTTGGTCTGAATTATGGCCATGGGTCTAGGCGGAGGAGGTTGTGTAAGGTGTTGTTGTGGTTGTGACATTGTTGGCACCTCACCTGTAGTCATCGTGGGGGTAGCTACACTCGGATACCTCCTATTTTGAGTCACTATACTGATCATCCCTACATACCCCTACATGGGGCAGTTCTGTGTGACCTCATTGACTTGTAGGGTCTTTGCCTGTGCATCATGGGCAGGCAAGGGGTCCTTAAAGACATCCATTTGTTGGTTGCTTGGTGCCACGGGATTATCCACCGCTAATGTCTTGTTATCAATTAGGTCTTGCACCAAGCCCTTAAACTTCCAACAGGCATTAAGGTCATGTCCCTTCTGCCTATGGAACCTACAATACAAATCCTCCCTGTAGCCCTTAGGTTTTGGCACGTTGGGATCTATGGGTTGAATCTCGGGTAGGTTGATCAAGTTTGTCACTGACAAGCGGTCAAACAGGGAGTCTCTGGACTCTGTGTAAGGTGTGAATTGTCGCCTAGGGCGACGCTGCTGATTTTGCTCTTGCCTCTGATTTTCTTGGTCATAGCTATTAAGAGGCACCGCCTGATAGTTAGCCTTTTGGGGCTGTGTTGCTTGTGCAGGCTTAGGGACGTTGATAGCAACCTGATTGACCACAGTGGGTTTCTATTGTGTGGTCCCTATTTTGGTGTTCTTAGACCATTCTTTCTTTTTTGGCTTGGCTATCTCGCCATCCTGAATCTTGATCTCTTCAATGATTCTAGCTTGTGCCAGAGCTTCTTCTAAGGTGGCATATTGCTACAGCTGCAATAGCATAGAGATCGATCTCAAACAGCTTTTTGAGAACATTTGTGTGAGGTCGGACATAGGAGGGAGGTAGGGTAGCTTAGAAAGCAGAGTCCTCCACCGATTCCCATAGGCCACCATGGTTTCTTCCTCATACTCGCCTGAGGTTGGCTAAGTCACTTAGTGATGCCTTCTTCTTGGTGTTGAAGGTGAAGCATTCGAGGAACGCATCCACTAGCTGATCTAAGTTGCTAATGTTGTGCTTGGGCAATTGAGTAAACCAATCCGAGGTAGGGCCTGCGAACGTGGTGATGAATGTTCTTAACAACAAAGCATCATTATCCTGAATGCCAAAGCATTGGCTCAGGAATCTAGTCACATGCTCTTGGGCATCCTCCTCACCTCTAAAGATTGCCAACTGAGGCAGCTTAAAGTGTTCAGGGTAAGGGGGTGCAGGCATTGATGGATGCATAGGATGACTGCGGAGTTGGCGTAACGTGGGATTTTGGGGCCCAGAAGTCTTGGTTTCCATAGACTCCAAATGCTCTAGCAGCGCTTTATATGCATCGAAAGATTTAATCTCTTCCTCTTTAGTTTGCTCCCATTGTGGGTTGTGGGAAACTTGAGGCCTATGGAGGGGTGGCCGGATAGCACCCTCTCCACCTTGATAGGGCATTTCGGCCCACTCTTCTTCTTGTTCATACTCCTCATAGGCTTCTTGAGGAGTTTCTGGGTGAGACCTATGACCATGGGTGGGTCCCCATGGAGGGAGCCCATCATTGTTCCTGGGAGTGGTCTCCCGCTCAGGTCTAGGAGGTCTTGGAGGTAGCACTTGGTAAGGTCATGGGGACCTGTCTCATACCAAGGGGTTGCGCCTCTCATATGGTTCTGCCATTTGGGTGTGAGGGGTTGGAAATCGTCCCTGGGTGGGGTGAATCCTAGTTTGAAATCGTCCCTGGGTGGAACGGGTATTGAGCAAAGTTCCTGAAGGTGCCAAATTGATCTCTAACCTTCCAAAACTGTTGTGTGAGTGGTTAGGACCACTATTTAACCTTTGGGGGCTGCCCTTGGGGCTGTGTGTGTCAATGCGATTAGTGTTTGCAATCACATAATCGGATTGGTGTTGTTTTGGTGTCTACAACCACTATGGCATCCCTCACGAATTTGCATGATATTGTATATTTTATCAATAATTATTCAATATTCTTTGTTTCCGTTGTTGTAAGAAATATTTATGAGATCCTTTGGAATTTATCCTATGAGCATTGGATCCATTTTTTTAACATGGTATCAAAGTTATTGTGAAGTGATTATTGATTTCTAGATTATAGAAGCTACGATGAGAGAGTAGTTTTTTATAGTATTGAAAATATCATGGTTTTCGAAGGAACTAAACCTTGTAGAAGAAATACCCATGTTTATAGAAGACTAGCATCAAGAATTCCATAATTGTAAGAAGTCAATTCTTGAAGAAAGAAGGCTCACAGTTATACTATAAGTGTAAAAATCTAAGCCAAAGAACATTTCATGGTTGCACTATACTTATATATGATAATTCAAAGATATAACTATGAATATTGAAGATTGAATATTGGAGGTTGAAGAAGAGAGAAAGAAAAGAATAAAGAACTTGGGTTGAGGTCACCCAGATATTGAAGAAAAGAAGGGCTAAGGTCACCCATAATATTTTAAATGGAGAGATAAGAATATTTTTAGAGGAAGAAAATTAGAGGAGATATAAGAAGAATTGAAAAAAAAATGATGAAGAAGAAAAAGAATAAAGAGAAGAGAGATATTCATAAAGAAAGAATAGAGATACGTCTACATCTAAAATGGTTGAATACATTTGAATAGGAGTATGACTTCATATAATATGTGAATAATTGTGTTTGAGAGGAGAATAATTGAATCCAAGAGGAAATCTTAGACCTAGGTCGAAATAAGAAGTAATTACATTATGAGTTCAGCCTACTGGAAGAGAAATATCTTAAGCCTATGTAGAATAACTAGTAGAAATAAAAGATAATGCATATTACAAGACTACATGTTAGAAGAAAATTCTCCTCTTTTTAAGGTAAAGCAAATTTTAGAAAAAATTGAATGTGTATGCTTAAAATTAGAAATATTAAAATTTGAAATATTAAAGTTTAGAAAAAAAAATTCATACTATCGGTAAACATGATTATATTCAGAATTTGAAAAATGATTTTCAATGAAGTGATAGTCATATAAGATGACAATAAAATATAAAAGTGGCATGAAAATAATACTATCAAACAATGAATCAACAAGGTATTTCAAAAGAATAAGACATGCAAAGTTATAAGTAGAAAATATTTTTCATTCAAGATTCTCATTAAAACAAGTTTGAAGTACAATAAAGTTACTATAGAAGCATTAAAAGCAAAGGTAAAAATGGTATAATCAATTAAAAAGATAGCATCCTTACAAATATTAATTACAAGAAGCTAAGATATATGTTTCTCTAGAATGTGTAAAATAGGAGAAATTTTTTAATTTCTAGCCTTGGTCGTTTGATGACATTTAAGGAAAAATTACTATTATGCAGTGCCAAAGATGGACAAGGATAAAAGTGTTGAATTATGATTTAGCTTCATCGTGTAATTATCACACTTCTTACTGATGAAGGTGTTTATTCATAGTTGTTATTAAAACATGTTGCTAAGTAGGGTACAAAGAGAATAAAGTTTCATGTTCTCACAGATGGTCATGACTATATTAACTATATAGAGCAACCTAAGAAAGGTCTTTCCAATTCACAAAATGAAGTTTGATGACTTTTGTAGTAGTCTCATCACAATTGATTCTTGAGAGGAACATATAAGGTTTTATTAGTCTAACTCGAGACCTTAAGATTTAGTTGATATTTGTGTAAAACAAACCAATTTTATTTTCAATTTTATTTAAATCTAGAAAGAATTCAGTCCTTTAATTTTTAACAATCTTTGATTCTATACTAATTGGATATAAAATAAATTTAAAATATAATATTTTTATAATTTAAAATTGTTAATCAAAATTATTTAGGTGAAAAGGAAAAAATTATTTTCTAACTATAAAATATTTTTGGTTTTCAAATCTCTAGCGAGCGAGGCGGGAAGCGATGAACTAGGGTTTTTGGAGCTAGGGAAAATCTAGGGCATCAGTTGGGTTGCCGAAGAGATTTCTGGTTGCTGTGGATCTGAAGGCAAGATTGCTGCCCCAGGAGGGTCCAATGGGGACTTCTCCGGATCCTCTCCTAGGGAGAAATAGCTCTTATGCAGATTTGTTAAAAGATAAATCTCCATCCAAGACTGACGAAGCTCAAAGAACTGCATTTAAAATGCTCTTTTCGACTACGGGAAACAGATCAACAGCTCATCGAGTTAATGGATGCCTGCCACAGTCCGAATCAAGGCCCAAGATTGTCATTGAGCCAAGGATGGTCGAAGAAATAGTCTTATACAGAGCCAATCACGATTTGATCTACAAATTCATGGGTATTCGCCCTACCCTGAATTTTTTGCACTCCTGGGTCCGACAAAACTGGGAGCCTCATGGTGAGTACTCTTTATGGTTTATTAGCAATGGGTATTTTATTGTTAGTTTTTCTTCTCTGGCCGATAGAAATAGGGCTTTCGAATCAAAAAAGAGGAATCATGGTCCGACAGGATTATTTGTTCAACCCTGGAGAGTGGGATTCGATCCTCGAATTGAACCCACTGCTGTCCCGGTTTGGATCCATTTGTATGCACTTCCAATGGAGTTTTGGAGTGAGCAGGTTTTGGAGATGATCGATAATTCCCTTGGAAGACATTTGGGTGTCTCCAAAGACACAATAGAAGGGAACACAACTGTTTATGCAAGAATATGTGTGGAAATGGATCTTAGCCAGCCTCTATCGACAGAGGTGGAACTTGAACTTGTAGGACTATCTTGGATTCAATAGCTGGATTATGAGGCTCTGCCCTTTAGATGTAGAGTTTGCCACAAATATGGGCATTTGGCCCGATTTTTCCCAAATAATATGAACACAAAAATGGAGGCTCCTCTAGGAATGTCAAATCTTCCTAAGGAGGGTAAGTCAACAATAAAAAAAGAACCAACCAATACTTCTCAGGGTAAAGAAGCTCAGAGAGATGGTTTTGAATAGCCCAAAAGAAGGAGAAGGCAAAAGAAAAAATATGGTAAAGAGCAAACCCAACTCAAGCCCGCCAATAGGTATGAGATATTCAAGACACTAGTGGACCAAGAGGAACATTTCATGGAAGGTGTGGATGGTAATAGTGAAAATAATAACATCCACGTTCAAGCTCCTCTTTCATCTCCCCCCGTCATAGAGCAGGTAATTGACCACAGTGAGTTACCGTAGTCAGAGAGTGTAGGGGCATTGATAGTGCATAACCAAGAGCAGCCAATAATTAAGGATGTCAGCATGGGAATAGCAAAAAAGAACAGAGAAAGGTCAACTTTAGGGATAACTCAGGTGGAAAAGAGATAAAAAAATAGCAACTCTCAAGGAGTGGGTAGAAAATCAAATAAGGAATTGCTAGCAGTTCAAGGAGACAAACTGATCACTAGAGGATCGATGAGGCCAATAGATTCTTACTGCTCTCAAGGTAACCAATGATTATACAATCATGGAATGTTAGGGGTTTAAATAGTAGAACCCATCAATCTACTGTTCGAAGACTCTTAGAAAAATGTAAAACAGATTTTTTGCTTATTCAGGAGACAAAAATGTCGTTAGATCTTATGTGTAAAATAGTTAACAGAATTTGGAGGGGTGCTGGTCATATGGAAGTGGCTGCCCAAGGTGCCTCGGGGGGATTGTTACTCTTTGGAACTCTCTTGAATGGACTGCAATAGAACATCTAGCTTGGAGGGGTGTTCTCACATCACATTTTAGGAATAATGTCACAGTTGAACATGTTTTAATCACAAATTTTTATGGGGCTCAAAACCTTGATGGTCAGAGGCTTCAATGGAAAGTTGTGCATAACATGAGAATCTCAAGGGAAGATTTAGACTGGATTATTGCTGGGGATTTTAATGCTAAATTATCCTCTAGAGATCAGGAAGGGGGAACCCCAATTTTGGACCCAAGGGATCGTCTTATGATTGCCCAAGTCCAGGCTTTACACTTAGTGGATATTAAATGCCCTGGAACCAACTATACTTGGACTAATAAGAGGAGGGAGCCACATAGTAGGAAGGTAAAGTTAGACCATTTTTTGGTTTTAGAGGAGGCATTTGTAAAATGGAATACAAAATTTTAGATTTTGGAGGGTCCAGTTTCAGATCACTTTCCCATTTTGTTGGAAGGAGGGACTAAGACAGGGCAGCATCACAAACCATTTAAATTTGAGAATTTTTGGTTACAAAAAGAGGAACTTCGAAAGAAAATTCCTCAGTGGTGGGAAGAAGGCCGCCCAACATATGGGACAACAATGTTTAGATTCCACAAACAACTTCATTATGTCAAAGCTCAACTGAAACATTGGAGGCGAGCTAACAAGACAGACTTCCAGGTCCAAAGAGCTCCTTTGGTGGCCAGATGGGATGAGGTTCAAAAACACTTTAGGGAAGGAACAATTATAGAGCATCTCAAATCCAAGGATGATGCCTTGCGTAAAGCGGTTGAGGACATTGACAACCAAGAGGAGACCTACTAGAAACAGAGAGCAAGAACCACTTGGTTATTAGAAGGTGATAGAAATACCAAATTTTTCCATCGGACTGCTTGTGCTAGGAGACAGATGAATAACATGGAAGCTCTTCAAGATGAGAATGGACACTCCTTTGATACACTTCCAGGTATGCATTCCCATTCAATGGATTATTTTTCTAAACTTTTTAAGGAAAGTATGATGCAAGATGAAGAGGCTCAAAATGAGGTTATTGTTGTCATACCTTCCATTATCTCTGAAGAAGAAAATCAGACCCTTCTTAAACCCATTGATAGAGAGGAACTGAAGAATGTGGTCTTTGGAATGAGCACCGAAAAAACTCCAGGTCCAGATGGCTTTCCAATTGAGTTTTTTCAGGCCTTTTGGGATAACTTGGAGGAGGATGTAATGGCTATTATAGAGGAGTCCAGAGGTAGTAAAAGAATGCTTAAAGCATTAAATCATACTTTCATTACCTTAATTCCAAAAGGGGAGGAGGGGGTACATATTTCAGATTATAGACCTATTGCCTTATGCAATGTGATATATAAAATAATCACAAAGGTAATGGTTGAGCGGCTAAAACCTCTTTTACATAACATTATCTCCTCAGAGCAAGGGGGTTTTGTAGAGGGTAGGCAGATCCTGGATGGGGTGGTTCTAGCCCAGGAGGCAATCCATTCAATGCAAACATCTGGTAATAAAGGAATGTTCATAAAATTAGATATGTCAAAGGCTTATGATAGGGTGGAGTGGAGCTTCTTGTCAAAGATGATGGCAGCCTTTGGTTTCTCTCAAGATTGGATAGAATGGGTCATGAGTTGTGTTTCTACTCCGACATACTCAGTATTAATCAAGGGTCTTCCCTCGCAACCGTTTGGAGCCACTCGTGGCCTTCGTCAAGGAGATCCTTGCTCTCCCTATATTTTTCTCATATTGGCTGAAGGATTAGGTAGAATTTTCTTGAGGAGAAGACAACAAGGTTTGCTAGCAGGTATCAAGGTGGGTGAGGAAGTTTTGACTCACCTACAGTTTGTGGATGACACAGGATTGGTGGGAGTGGCCAGCTTCAGGGAAGCAAGAATGATCAGGGATACTCTTAATGTCTACCTTAGAGCTACAAACCAAGTCATCAATGATAAAAAATCCAAAGTGGTCTTTTTCAATCTTGATCAAAGGCTTCAGGACAGAGTTTTAGAGATCTTGGGATTCACAAGGACTTCTCTCCCAGTGGTTTACTTGGGGGTCCCTTTGCATTTTAAAAAACTAAAAATTGATATCTGGAGGAATATTTTGGATTGTATCAAGGACAAAATTAATCATTGGTCTCACAAATGGTTAAGCTATGGGGGTAGATTAACTTTTTTTACAGTCAGTCATTCAAGCCATGCCAATCTATAAATTCTCTATCCCGGCTGCCCCACATACTATATGGAAAGAGTTGGACAAGATGGCTAGAAAATTTTTATGGGAAGGAGTGAAAGGAGAGAGGAAATGGGCCTTAGTAGGTTGGGACAAAGTAACCCAGCCCAAGGTAAAAGGAGGTTTGGGACTGAGAAGATCAAAGTTAAATAATAAAGCTTTGGCTGGAAAGCTTTACTGGAGATGGATTTCCCAACCAACTTCCCTTTTCAGTAGAATCCTAACTAGTAAATATTTGGGACATGTAAACCCAAATGAGGTGGGTCATTTCCCTTTGGATGGTAATGGATCCTTAGTGTGGTAGGCTCTCAAGTTAGGATCTCAGGTAGTAAAATATCGCTTATTTTGGAAAGTGGGGAGAGGGGAGAAGGCACGATTTTGGATAGATTCATGGGATCAACACCCACCTATCATTGTTGAATTTCTTGAATTGCAACCAATAAAAATAGCCATAGAAACCAAGGGATGGGTCCAAATTGAAAGTTATTTCACCACTAGTCAGCTAGGGGATTATAAGTTTAAATAGTTTAAGAAGTTGGAGGAGTGGCCAATTCCAATCCCTCCGGATTTGGCACCCATCATGACTAAAATCTTGACAGAAATATTTCTCACAGGTAGAGACGAGGAGGATGAATTAGCTTGGGGCTATGGGAGCCTTGGTGTCTACATAGTGAAGGATGGATATGATAAGATCCTTCCAGAGCCTCCCCCTCATACTTATCCGGTTGAGGATTGGAGAAAGATTTGGCAGTCCAAGGGTTGGCCGAAAGTAAACTTTTTTGCCTGGCAGTTCATGCATAATGGAATTCTTACTTTTGATAATCTCAGATGTAAAGGAATCATCGGTCCATCTCAATGTGTCTTATGCTACAAGAGTGAGGAAACAGCTGATCACTTGATGTTTGAGTGCCCATTCACGTGCCAGATTTGGGAGAGATGGTTTTCATATTTTAAAATTCAAGTTAATGGTGACTTGAATCGGATTAACATCTGGGAAAGGTGGAAGAGGGGTAGATTTAAATCTAAAGCTCTTTGTATTGGTTGGGATCTTGGATTAAACTTTATCTGGTGGCAAGTGTGGTTGGAGAGAAATGCTAGAATTTTTAGAGAAACTTTTTCTTCTTTAGATGGAGTTTGGCAGGTCATTTGGAGCAAAGTCACTAAAACTGTGGTCATCTATGCTAAAGAGGAATCTCAGGTTGTTATTGGGGCAATGGAAGAGGAAGTTGAAGTGCAAGAGGGACAGGACAGAGCTAGTTGGAAACCACCCCCATAAGGTTGGATTAAAATTAATACTGATGGAGCTGCAAAAGGCAATCCGGGTAGAGCCGAAATTGGAGTGGTTTGCCAAAATCATGTTGGAAAAGTGCTCTATTGGGAACTGCAAGGCTTGGGAAGAGCCACAAACAATGAAGCAAAAGCCATAGCTATCAAATATGCTTCTTTTTGGGTAGTAAAATAGGGCCACAGGAGGATAATACTTGAATCAGATTCTCAAATAATGGTTGGAGCTCTAGATTGCATGAGGAACTTTGCTTTGAAAGCATGGAGGTTGAGGATTCTTGTCACTCAAATTAAGGAATTATGGAGGGAATTAGATGATGTGATTCCAGTTTATGTGAGTAGGGATTTAAATAAAGTGGCTGACTTCCTGGCTAAGATGGGTGCTGAGAAGGAGGTAGGGGTTCAGTTGCACGATGACATGGCTATTGAGGATGAGGTGATTAGGCAGGGTCTTGAAAGGTCCCTGAGCTAATGATCAAAGAAAAAGCAAAGGGAGGAAAGGTGTCATGATATCGCGACATGTTGCTTCATCACGGCCAAGGTTGGAAAGGTGTCACGATATCGCGACATGTTGCTTCATCGCGGCCAAGGTTGGAAAGGTGTCGCGATATCGCGACATGTTGCTTCGTCACGGCCAAGGTTGGAAAGGTGTCGCGATATCGTGACATGTTGCTTCATCGCGGCCAAGGTTGGAAAGGTGTCGCGATATCGCGACATGTTGCTTCGTCATGGCCAAGGTTGGAAAGGTGTCACGATATCGCGACATGTTGCTTCATCGCGGCCAAGGTTGGAAAGGTGTCGCGATATCGCGACATGTTGCTTCATCACGGCCAAGGTTGGAAAGGTGTCACGATATCGCGACATGTTGCTTCATCGCGGTCAAGGTTGGAAAGGTGTCGTGATATCGCGACATGTTGCTTCATCATGGTCAAGGTTGGAAAGGTGTCATGATATCGTGACATGTTGCTTCATCATGGCCAAGGTTGGAAAGGTGTCATGATATCGTGACATGTTGCTTCGTCGCGGCCCCAGGAGGAAAGGTGTCGCAATATCATGACATGTTGCTTCGTCGCGGCCAAGGGAAAAAAGTGTCACGATATCGTGACATGTTGTAGCATTGCGGTCAAAGGAGAAAAAGTGTCACGATATCGCGACATGTTGCTTCGTTGCGGCCAAAGGAGAAAAAGTGTCACGATATCGTGACATGTTGCTTCGTTGCGGCCAAAGGAGAAAAAGTGTCACGATATCGCGACATGGTGCATCATTGTGGCCAAAGGAGAAAAAGTGTCATGATATCGTGACATGTTGCAGCATCGCGGCCAAGGTTGGAAAGGTGTCGCGATATCGCGACATGTTGCTTCGTCGTGGCCGAAAGAGAAAAAGTGTCGCGATATCGCGACATGTTGCTTCGTCGTGACCAAGGGAAAAAGTGTCATGATATCGTGACATGTTGCATCGTTGTGGTCAAAGGAGAAAAAGTGTCGCGATATCGCGACATGTTGCTTCGTTGCGGCCAAAGGAGAAAAAGTGTCACGATATCGCGACATGTTGCTTCGTTGCGGCCAAAGGAGAAAAAGTGTCGCGATATCGTGACATGTTGCTTCATCGTGGCCAATAGAAAAAAGTGTCGCGATATCACGACATGCTGCTTCGTCGTGGCCAAGGGAGGAAATAGTGTCGCGATATCGTGACATGTTGCTACGTTGCGGCCAGAAGAGGAAAAAGTGTCGCGATATCGTGACATGTTGTATTTTCACGGCCAAAGGAGAAAAGTGTCGCGATATCACGACAAGTTGCATCAATAGTCCAAACCGATCCCCCTGGCAACATCTCACATTGTGTGATCATTGAATCCTATTGGATCGTGCCTTAGGCCATTGGGGAAGGAGTTCCTCCACTCTTTATTGTTAGATTCGTCGTCTCCCCTGCTAGCTAGTTAATGGTTTAAGAGATTTGGCTCCATTGCAAATCTTCTTTTACTATTGTAAGCATGTGTTCTCTCTGACTATGGCTGGGAAAAGTCTCTTCCCATATTGTAAATGATCTTTGTTTTAATACAAGTTTTTTCAAATTTTCAAAAAAAAAGCCTATAAAATATTTTCTATTCAAAACTATGCAAGATTTTTTTTAAATGATGAGGAGGAAGTGATAGAATCATAACCTATTTGATTCTATTTGATTATCCTCTTCTTACCCTACAAATAGGTATCCATCCTCCTATCTCCTACAACCACAATAGAATTCAGAATATAAATTCACATTATCCCCTCTCTAATACCATCATTCATTTCTTTTATTACTTATAGGTATTCTTGGCTCACTAACTCATAAGCACCACATAGGCACAACATAGATCCATTTGATTCCCTACTAAACAATGATGAAAATATACATACCTTGAGTCATCTAGACTTACATATTCTTAGTCTAAAGAATTACATAGAACATAAAGTATATTTAGGTCTAGATATAAAAATTTATGATAACTAGAAATCAATTATCCCCCTTACCTTGTAGACTTATTTACTCATTGAAGAATAACCACCCCTTCCTCTTATCCCCTATATAATGAATATGACAAGATATTCAACTTCCTTTATATTTGAGCATTATGATGTATATAAAATTCCTTACCAATGTGGATTTTGACTTTGGACAAAAGCTATGGGATGCACTTAGATGGATAAAAGTAGAATACAAATATTTAAGGTTTTATAAAACAAAAATTGTTAATCGGTGTTTTATTTTGACAAATTCCTAAGCCACCAAACTGATATTGATGCAAAAATATTGTGTATAGGCTTAGAATGAATTATATTTTGTTAAAATTCCTAGTGAAAACAAAGCTTGAATAAATAAGGATATTAAAAAGTATTTTAACATTGGATTTAACTTAGAAGTAATGGTATATTGCATTACATATCTTTAGAAATAATAAACATAATGTTCAAATAATTACTAAATCAACTTTAAAATAATTTAGTAAATTTTAACCTCTTATATTCTACATATATCTATATTTTATTTAATTCCTAAACATAAATTTTAAATTATAGATGGCATGCCAAAAAAATTTATGTATTGATTGCCATAAAAAAAAATCTATAAATGACCAAAAAAAAAAAAAAAAACTATAGCTAAGAATTTGATTTAGATCTTGGAACTTAAAATTGATAAAAATAACAGCATTTCATAAACGAAGGGGCCAAAAGTATCTGTTAGTTTAATGAGGATGAGTAAGACTGTAAAGTATGTAAGTAATGAAAAACTTTATTAAAAACATGACACACAATGCCACCAAAATGGTACGCAAAGCGGCACAACGTCTAATACACACAAAATGATGCACCGTTCTCATTAACTGTCCTCTTTTTACTCTTTTTAACTTTTTTTCAGTCTGATAGAGGCCAGAAATACGGAGAAAGTTTACTTGTTTTTCAGGTTTTGACAAGGGACTGAAAGGGAGCAAGTGAATGAAGGTAGAAAGAAAAGTGCATACGTTCAGAGTTAATACCAGAAGGAGATAATGTCGCACAACTGGAGGCGCAAAGACATGCTATCGTTATAAGACAAGGGCTCCACTTGAGCGCACACATATCAAAAAACCAATCCATTTTGCCTCTGTATTGACCAATGTAGCCAAGATTTTCAGCACCACCATGAAATGCAGACAATCGCAACAACCAGCAGCCTAATGCAACATTCCTCTACTCTCATTTCTCCGTCTTTAGCCATCATGTCCATTGTCATCTTTGACAGCGTCCATGGCCGTCTGTGTCTCTGCTAACGACTTTGCTCGTCTCTTTCTCTCACACACATACAACTCACCCACTCACGCTTGCTCGGTACCACCCAGCACACCGCTTTGCGCGCACAATCAGACAGTAACGACCCTTCAATGCCATTGGCCACAACGTCTAGAGATACTACATACCACAGTTTATGATTATTGTGCTACGCAACTCTTACTACCCCTCTTTCTTTCACTCATTTAGATTCCTCAGGTAAGTATTTGTTCATTGTTTGCTTCAGCTAATTCCTCCTCTCTTTTTTAATCCATCTCCCTTTCTTGGAGGATTCCCTTGCAGGCCCACGAGAAGCAAAGCATCCGTGCTAACACTCTCAAACACGCATTACCCGACAAGAGAAAAGTAAAAAGACTGAGTGAAATCATAATGCTTCCAGCAAAAAAAGGGTTATGGTACACATGGTGGCCCCAAGGACCATGAATCTTATGATTACATGTTTCATACCCGCACACCCAGATTTTATTTGGGGCCTTTAACATTATGTGCGTCCTTTTGGAACACCATGGAATTTTTATGATATTGCTTTGGAGAAGAGTTGGGTTAAAGATTTTCCATTTGAAAGTTATAATAATAATAATGCAACCCCAAAGCAAAACTTTATTACACTGTGACAAACTTTATTATAAGATAATGCTAAATCATCTACACATAGGGGGCTTAAACAGTGAACTAAAGGACTCCATACAATTTATTCTGCGGGCTTTGAGTGGATTCCACGGCTTCACGCTTCACAGCATGGTTTAATAGTTGCAGAAATATAAATCATATGATCATGGTGCACCACATGGCAGCTATACGGTGTCGTGCAACAAGGAAATGCTTTACATCAGTACACTGGGAGTTGAATCATCTTTGATCATACTTTATAGTTCATTGCATTTGAACGAACACATTGGTCATGGCATTTTCGAAGGCTTGGCCGTAAGATGACTCCTCGTCCCAAATCATGGGAATGTCAAATCCCATGCCGTCCATCTCGATATGTGCTGTTGCACTCAATTCTCCTTCCATCACGGGAGGGAGATTTTGCCATGTCAATATTTCACTCATATCTCCCCTTTCACACCCTTCAACTGGAAAATTTGTGCCATGCCTGGACAAAACTTCCGTCTCTGGCGTTGGAGGAGGGAGAAATTCTGGATCTGATGATGGTTGTAACGGATTGAAATTATAAGGTTCGTCTCTTTCCAATGACTTATGTGCCGCTGCTATCTCAATATTGGAATCCAGAAAAAGACATTGATTGTTACTCAAACTTCCGTCAGCGCCCTCTACATCGAGAGTTTGGAAATCTGTTTGCATGACCGGAGTAGCCCCGGGAAAAGATGTGCATTTGTTAATATTTACAAATTCATTCTCAGAGGACATTTGTTTATTACAAGTTGCAGTTTTCTCATTGATCTGCCATACGGGAAAGGAATCATCTGGTCTGTTATAGCTTGAAAGCATGCCCATACGAATCCCCTTTTTCTTAATGCCCGAATTCCAAAAGTTTTTAATCTCGTTATCTGTTCGTCCCGGAAGCAGCTTCGCAACCATGGACCATCTGTTTAATCCGAACGCATTTAGATTACGCTACATTTTACCTAGTTGTAATAAGATGTTATGGCTCTCAAAGATTTTTACCTGTTTCCCAGGATTGTATTGGCTTGGATAATAAGCTTTACTTCCATATGGGAGAAGGAGCCACGTTTCAGGCCCGGTCTCAAGTAGTTGAGCCATCTGAGTCTGCAACTATGCCCGCATCTCTGCAAACCTGAATAAAATAAATACGACACAACAAACCAGCACTAGAGGTTCAGACGCACGGTTGAACGTTATACCCACAGAATTATATATCAAAATAAATGGTATATGACGTCATACGAAAAATGAAGAAAGAATTTATTAGTAAATGGTTTACTGATCAATCCGCTAAAAATATACTACCTAGAAATCGAGGTTTGAATATGTTTGTTTTTTTTTTTTTAATATAAAAGTTAGGTTATATTATGTTATCATTTAAATGGAACTTTACGTGTTAGCATTCTATATAAAAAAAAAAAAAAAAACAAAATGAAATGAGGTGGATAAGGAGTAAAAACATTTATAATTGAGTGCATATAAGAATAGAATTTAATAACAATAGAGAGATTATAGTTGTATCATGTTGTGATATCATCACTCACTCATATGTAGGAGAGCCTATTACGTTGGTGAAATTTTGGACATGTCCTTCATTATATATTTTAAAGTCTTCAAGAAAAAAATAGAAGTAATGAGTTTTTGAACTGGTTCATTAGTGTTTACTACCTTCTTTTTTAATTCCTCTTGGACCTTTTGAGATCCTTGATCATGTGAAAAATCTGATGAAGCCTATCAATAACATCATCCTTTTTTTTTGTTTTCTCTTGGAACTTTTGAAATCCTTGATCATGTTAAAAATCTAATAAAGCCTATCAATAACATCATCTAGTGAAGCTCTATGAATATGGGAATGAATGTGTTCCAAATGTAACAAAAGATCAAAGGTCAAATCTACTAAAACGATACCCCATGGAGGAGCAAAATTGGTAAACTATTTTTTGCATCTAAACTTCCAAATATGCTTGAGAATAATGAGTTTACAAACATTCCAAGATTTTAGTTTCCATTATTTCCTCTTCCTCACTTGGTACATCATTTGTGGAAAGGATTTCAAACATATTAGCAGATGACTTTGATTGATCCTTAATAACTGGTTTTTTCTTAGTGTTCTTCTTGGGCATTTGCAAACCTGCTGAGTTTATATCTTCTTTCTTTTGATCAGGAATTTCATTTGGGCAAGCACTGGCCAAATAACCATATTCATGGCAAATTCTACAATGAAAAAGGAATGTTCTCATAGTCTAATACTTTCTCCCAAGTGTCTTCCCCAAATTGTAATGTGATCTTTTTAGGTAGGGGTTTGTCAAAATCCATTAAAACATAAATCCAAGCATAAATAATATGTTCAAAATTTTGAGTACAATCAACAGTCATCATAAAAGTTCCTAAAGAGTTTCCAATTGAAGAAAAAATAGTAGGATTCCAAAATTCAATAGGGATGCCAAAGATTCTAACCCACACGGGAGCTATAGAAGGCATCTCTTCTTCGACTTTAAATTTAGTATGCTAGGGCTTCATGAAAAGCCTTGCCTTTCAAAAAAACCAAGGACCCCCTTCAAAAGTTTTCTCTCTATCTTCATTATTAACAAATAAAATAAGAAAATAACCATTTGGATAAATAGAGATTTGTAACTCACCTTTAGTTTTACAGCTTTTTTTAGCCCATACTTTGAAAGCAGGTACACTCAGACGAAAACCCACGAACCGACAAATTAATCTTTTTTTTCTAAATCTTCAATGTCAGTCTGAATGTTACCCATATCAAGCTTAACAATAGGAGTTCCATAAGCTTCTTTAAGACATCCTGACTCAATTTTCTTGGGATCAATCTTAGGCATTATTATAGGTTTATGGGAAGCCCTAATATTGATATTAGAATTGGGTTGAGGTTGTCCACCATGGAGGGCATCCCTAAAATTTATTTTTGGGGCTGAGTCTTCAAAATTTTTACCCTTGATAGGGGTTTTCATAGTAGAATTATTTTGTGGGTGCACCTTAGCACCATATTCACTTGAGATATGAGCCATTTTTTGATCAACTGCTTGAAACTTATTTCGTGATCTCTTTAATCCTTGCCCTAGATGTCGTGGAAAGGTATGGTTTTCACTTTTATTTTGTGCAGTAAATTGGAAGTCGTTGTCACTCAAGTTCATAGTATGATCTATTGAAAGACAAATTTCTAACCCATATTGGATCCCCTACAACATTTATTACTAAAATATTGAGCATAAACCACAAAACTATTGGCCTCTAGGGCCCGAAGGCCCTAAAAACCAACCTTTGGATCTGCTTGCACTCAACCCAGATGAAACCCTCACATAGCCACTTGCCAAATATCCCTTTCACACATAGGTATATGCTAGGATCTGTGTTGATCCAAATGATATAAAAATTTGTGGAGACATTCTAGGGTTTTTCAGGCATCTACCCTCAAAATTTTAACTCAATCTGAGTCCGTATGAGTGAGATATGGCCGAAACGAGTTTGACATTTTGGGTAGTCTTGCATAAAATGTCCCTCCACCCTCTCCTATGTTTGTTATATAGATAAGACTAACTTAATTTATTTAATCTAAACAAGAAATAATATCTACAAAACATTTTAAAAACACTTTAAATAAGACATATAAAAGTAAGCATAAAAACAAGGATAAAGTTGAATAATCACAATGCATACATGCTCTATAATAGTAAATTAAATATTCATTCATCTATAATATTACACAAATCTAAGTATGGTAAAACATCCATACTTTTAAAGAATAAAGTAATACATCCATGATAATCTAGGGGTACTCCCCAAGAGTATAATCTATAGATCACAAATAACTGATGTGGCCCAAGATCATGGTTAGTGCTTTGGTTCCAATTATCCTCTTCATATCTTCATGTCTTCCATCACTCATTTGAGGGTAGTAGGGGATCAGGATAACTCATGGTTCTATGAAAGACATGCATATAAATACATATACTAGTAACATGAAACCAATGCATTTACTATTTACTTTGCCAAATTGCAACTATACAAATTTAATCAAAGCATTCAACCATCTACTATCTAGTTGATCTCATAAGAATTTCCTCATTTACATTCTTATCTCTTATTCACTCAGAGTAATTTCAACAAATATAAATTGGTCACAAAACTTTCTATAATCAAATCATTTCAAAAACCATTATCTCAAATAACTAATGTCTCATTCCTTAATTAAGCAAATAATTCCAATGATATATTATTTAAAATAACTAAGGTTCCATTCCTTAATTACATGAATGATTTATATTCCATTAACTTAAATTAATCAAAGTCCCATTCTTTTAATTAACTAAATATAATTCCTTTATTTAAATTAATCAAAGTACCATTCCTTTAATTAACCAAATAAACTATAATTCCTTTATTTGAATTAATCAAAGTCTCATTCCTTTAATTAACTAAATAAACTATAATTCCTTTATTTAAATTAATCAAAGTCTCATTCCTTTAATTAATTAAATAAACTATCATTCCTTTATTTAAATTAATCAGAGTATCATTCCTTTAATTAACCAAATAAATAATAATTCCTTTATTTAAATTAATCAAAGTCTCATTCCTTCAATTAATTAAATAAACTATAATTCCTTTATTTAAATTAATCAAAGTCTCATTCCTTTAATTAACTAAATAAACTATAATTCCTTTATTTAAATTAATCAAAGTCTCATTCCTTTAATTAACTAAATAAATTATAATGTGTGTGAGTTAGAAGATGCAATGACCAACATGAAATATAGCAACACAATGATCAGATGGTAGCGGTTCAGAGGCTGCTAATCCAACCAAATCCTAATCGAAGGATTCTAAAATGGTTTACTAGTCAAAAGGTGTGCATTGCCACCGCAAATCAACTTACAAAATACGATGCTTAGGGAGTATTTTTCTTTAAAACTGATATTTAAATTGATAAGTAGGTAATAAAAACTTGGCAAAAGGAGTGTTGAACAAGGTGCAGGAACAGTATTGTCATTGTTGTCAACACAGTCAGACAAATCGGTTGATGTAGTGGACAAGAGTTAAAAGGTTCTTCAGAGTATGTACAGTGATTCTCCAAAAGATCAAAGTGGCCCATATGCTAAAAATCAAAATAAAATCACAAGGAAGAAAATTGTCACGATATCGCGACATGTTGAGAAGAAAGAAAAATTGTCGCGATATCGCGACATGTTGAGAAGAAAGAAAAACTATCGCGATATCGCGACATGTTGAGAAGAAAGAAAAACTGTCGCGATATCGCGACATGTTCGGAGAGAAAGTGCAAGCAAGCAAAACTATCATGATTTCATGACATGTTCGGAGAGAAGGCGCAAACAAACAAAACTATCACGATTTCGTGACATGTTTGGAGAGAAAGCGCAAGCAAGAAAAACTATCGTGATTTCGTGACATGTTCAGAGAGAAAGCGTAAGCAAACAAAATTGTTGCAATTTCATGACATGTTCGGAGAGAAAGCGCAAGCAAACAAAACTATCACGATTTCATGACATGTTTGGAGAGAAAGCGCAAGTAAGCAAAACTGTCATGATTTCGTGACATGTTCGGAGAGAAAGCACAAGCAAGAAAAACTGTCGTGATTTCACGACATGTTCGGACAGAAAGCGCAAGCAAGCAAAACTGTTGCAATTTCAAGACATGTTCGGAGAGAAAGCGCAAGCAAGCAAAACTATCATGATTTCACGACATGTTCGGAGAGAAAGTGCAAGCAAGCAAAACTGTCGCGAATGTTGGAAGAGAGAAAGGCAAGTAGAAAAAGTGTCACGATTTCATGACATATTATAGGAGAGAGAGTTTGAAAGAAAAAGTGTCACGATTTCATGACATATTGCAAGAGAGATTGTACGAAAAAAAAAGTGTCACGATTTTGTGACATATTGCAGGAGAGAGAGTCCAAAAGAAAAAGTGTCGCGATATCGCGACATGTTGAGTTTTCACGACCCGAAGGCAAGAGAAAGAGCCAAGGAGAAAAAGTGTCGCAATATCGCAACATGTCGGGTTTTCACGACCCGAAGGCAAGAGAAAGAGCCAAGGAGAAAAAGTGTCGTGATATCGTGACATGTCGGGTTTTCACGACCCGAAGGCAAGAGAAAGAGCCAAGGAGAAAAAGTGTCGCGATATCGCAACATGTCGGGTTTTCACGACCCGAAGGCAAGAGAAAGACCAAAGGAGAAAAAGTGTCACGATATAGTGACATGTCGCATTTTAGTAAGAAGGCAGAAGTGTCGCGATATCGTGACAAAAATAAAAAGGAAGAGCAAGGAGGCGAAAGTGTCGGGATATCGTGACATGTTATGTTTTCATGGGTTCAAGCCAAGAAAAGAAGCAAGGAGGCGAAAGTGTCGTGATATCGTGACATGTGTTTTCGTGGGTATAAGCCGAGAAAAGAAACAAAGAGGTAGAAGTGTCACAATTTTGCAATAGGTCGTTATGGCACGAGATAAGAAGAGAACCCAGTCGAAATAAGATATGTGACAGTTAACTGAAGTTGCACAACAGTTACAAGGGCCATTGTAGAAGAAAATCATGCAGCTAAAATAAGAAGAGTTAACTGAAGTCAGTACGACAGTTATAGGTGTAGTTATAGAGAAAAATCATGCAACTAAAATAAGAACAGTGAACTGAAGTCAGGACGACAGTTATAGGGCCAGTTAAGGAGTTACATATAGAAGTTTCTATTAATAAATTGCATGCAAAAATATGGAAGTTAAAAATAGAGTCAGAACTTTGTTATAAAAGAAGGTCTACGTGGAGAATTACATGCTGCTGAAGAGAGTGAAAGTGTTGGAAAAAGGAGGGTTGGAAGAGTGTCATAAGAGAGCATTAAGCAGAGTCGTGAGAGTCGTAAGAATGCAGTAAGAAGTGCAGCAAGAGGGTTGTAAGAGGGCCGTAAAAGTGCAGTAAGCAGAGCCGTAAGAGTGTGTGGTGTTTTGGTGAATAGTGAGAGAGGTTGGGTTAGAAATAGACCAGTCAGGGTCTTGTACAAGCAAAGGCATTTTTATGTCAAACTTATAGTTTCAAAATTGTAGTCCAAGTTGGTGCTTGGCATTAGGGGTTGGTGCTCCTTTCTTCTGGTGCAAATAAATTAAGGGTTGGTGTTACTTTCTGTTGGTGCAGATAAATTAGGGTTTGGTTCTCCTTTTTGTTGGTGCAAATAAATTAGGGGTTGGTGCTCCTTTTTGTTCGTGCAGATAAATCAAGGGTTGCTGCTCCTTTTTGTTGGTGCAGATAAATTAGGGGTTGGTGCTCCTTTCTGTTGGTGTAGATAAATTAGGGGTTGGTGCTCCTTTCTGTTGGTGCAGATAAATTAGGGGTTGGTGCTCTTTTCTATTGGTGTAGATAAATCAGGGGTTGGTGCTCCTTACAGTTGGTGCTGGTAAATTGATTGTAAAGTTGTTGCTTTGCAAAGGCTGGATTTGGATGGGAGTCCAAACAGTCAATTTTTGAAGAGTAGCCAAAACTGGTGAACCTTGGTACATCTTGTGTTGTGTGATGTTCTCTTGTTATATTTGCTTTATGTGGTTTTAAGTTTTCATTGTTTTGGATTTAAGAGTTGAAGATTTAAGATTTAAAGAGCTACACTGATTCACCCCCCCTCTCAGTGTCATTGTGATACTAACAATTGGTATCAGATCCAGTTTCCATTTTCAGGCTAAATCATCTAGGGTTGATCTTGGATTAGTATGCAATGGGTAAGAAGAATAGATCCTCCTCAAATAAGGCATCTCAGTCAGTGTCAGTTCCTGTGGAAGAGAAAATTGAATTAGAAAAGGTTGGAGTGAATTCTAAAGTATGTGATGAAAACCTTGAGGTTGAAGTATATCTAGAAGGCGAGTTGATCGCTGCACTTGAAGAGTTTAATATAGAAAGGAAAAAGAATAGAAGATTGTCCAAGAAGTTGGAAGAATATGGGGATAATATCGAAGATCTCTTCTTACAAATTCATAAAGCCAAGAAAATAGAAGAAGCTTTGAAGTCACACTTGGATGATAAAGTTGATGTATGTAGCAAACGTGAAGAGGAATCTAACAAAGTTTTTAGTGATCTAAAGCTGCAAGTAGAAGAGTCCAAAAGGATTGAAGAAACTCTCAGGTCACAGATCAATGAGAAAGAGATTGTTTGTTGCAAACAAGAAGAGGAGATTATTTTATTGAGGAAACAACTAGAAGAGGCCAATACAAATCTCAAATTTGAGAAGAGCACAAAGTTGCTAGATAAAATGATAAGGCAACAAAGAAGCCCAATGGTTAAGCTTGGTCTTGGATGTGAAGTTGAACAACCTTCATCTTCTAAATCTGTAGAGAAGAAGAAGTCCACTACTGAAGGATCAAAGCAAGAAAAGCTTGAAGCTGAATCTTCAAAAGGAAGAAATTATCAAAGGAGATCTACAGCAAAGCAACCACAACAAAAGAGGTTCTATCACTCTTACTCTATTCATAATAATGCTTTTAATGGCTATTGTTTTAGATGCAACCATTATGGTCACAAGGCAATTTTTTGTGGATTGAATAATAGATCAAAGAGTTATGCTGGTAGAAATACATTTGTTATTATGGTTGAACACCATGTGCAATGTTTTAAATGTAATGGTCATGGGCACATAGCAAGGTTTTGTCCAATAAATTTTGTATCTAATCTAAGGCAAGACAGTAGATTTCATCAGACACAAAGAATGCAACACAGACAAGGAAAAAGTCATGTGCATCAAAGAAAGGAAAATAATCATCCATCAAGGATGCACAAGAGACAACCACCCAGTAGAAATGGTTTTTCACCTTTGATGGATTATGTAGTAGAATGTTATAACTGTCATAATTTTGGGCACACTGCAAGAAATTTTTGAAGTACATTTGCATAAAATCAATTTCAGGGAAGAAAATTTCAACCAAATGGAATGAGACAAAATAGAAGATTTCCTAGAAAACATGCACAAGCTACTGAAAAAGAAAAGTCAAAACAAGTGCCCAAAACTGTAATCAAACCAAAGTGGAGAAAGAAAGAGGAAAGGAAATCGTGTCTCCTTGGACTAAAGGAGACTACTCCTTTATTGCACTAAGTAGTTCCAGGTAGCACATCCTCAGGGGGAGCAATCTTAAAGTTTTATTTTAATGCTCCTATGTTGTTTGGTTATCTAAGGATGAAATGCAAGTAGTCATGGGAAGGTGTCATATAGGTGTCAAACTGATGTGTTTCAACAAAAAAACATGGTGAACATCTAGGTTTTCGATGTAGCTACTGATAGGCGTTATCTGAGATAGAACATGCAGCACACATTGATGTGTCATGAAAGCATAAGCTGGCAGGTGCTGATTTTGAGGCCTGTAACATTCCCAATCTGTAGATAAAATAGAATATATGTTGTGAGTGGGAAGGCGTGTGTTTCTTAACCAAAAATACAACACTTCATTTGGTATAAGAGAGCATTAATTTTCTCTAAATAAGTAGTCGTTATTAAAGAGATGCCAGAGTTAAAGCAAACAGTGGCACTAGTACCCAGTTCGTCAAGAGTGCCAAGTGGCACATGCAAGGCAGAGACGTTGAGAGAATAGCGTCTAGGTGGTGAAGCGCCAAGGAGGACAAGATGCCCATACACCTAAGGAAGTCTTGCATTATTTGAGAAATGTGAGATATTGTCCGAGGAATCCCTTGATCACAGAGAGGAGAAATTCTCCCTGGCATCGCGTGAAGAACGTTCACCTAAGACATTGAGTAGCCCTGACATATGCCCTAGCAAGAAGTAGAATACCGAGAGTTGATGACTGCGCGCAGATTGAGGTTCCAACGCTAGATATAACTGTCCATTGTCAATACCTGCATAGATTATGAAAACATTCATGGCAGTCATTAGAAACCAGAGACATTGAGCTGCACAATGGATGCGAAGCAATGTCATTAGTCACAGAGGAGGTGGTAGTCAAGAGGCTAAAGAAAATTGTGGAGATTGTCGATGTTAAAGTTGATGAAGTGGATTTGATTTGAGATTGCCATTCATTGTTGAGTTCATTTTGAGTACTACTTGAGCATGATTTATTGAGCCTTTGAGAAGGCCTTTGGGAAATATTTGAGGATAGTGTTGGGATAGATTTCTAGAGTAGATTTGGGCAAGTTCTTGGTGAGCTTACTAGAGTAGATTTGGACAAGTTCTATGTGAGCTTGTTATTCAGCATTGGAAAAGTTCTATGTGATCTTGTTAAGCAGGTTTTGTGTGAGCCTATTGACAGAGTACAGAGGATAGAGTCCCAATGGATAGAGATCCAGCAGCCAACACAGTTGAAGATAGTTCTGAGTGAGGATTCTTCAAGTGGAGAGAGGTCCACCAGTCAGTGCAGTAGAGAGATAGAGTCTTCTATAATATAAAAATTGGAGAGAGGTCCACCAGTCAGTAGCGGATACCTTCGCAATAAATTGGGAGTGGTCATGCTTCCCAAGAACTGACTACCTATCGAGATCACATTCTCAGGGGGAGTATTTATATATTTGATTATCTTTTTGCTCATGTTTGTAATTTTTACTAACTGTAATAATTTGTGCCTGAGAATGTTGTGCATGGACTCAGGGGGAGTCTGCAGCAGCCCTTTGGTATTATTGTCAAAGGGGGAGAAGAATCACAGGAAATTGCATGTGTGTTGCCAACAATTGCAAAGGGGGAGATTGTTGAGCAAGGTGCAGGAACAATATTGTCATTGTTGTCAACACAGTCAGATAGATCGGTTGATGCAGTGGATAGGAGTTAATAGGTTCTTCAGAGTATGTATAGTGATTCTCCAAAAGATCGAAGTGGCCCATATGCTAGAAATAAAAAGAAAATCACAAGGAAGAAAATTGTCACGATATCACGACATGTTGAGAAGAAAGAAAAATTGTCATGATATCGCGACATGTTGAGAAGAAAGAAAAACTATCATGATATCGTGACATGTTTGAAGAGAAAGTGCAAGCAAGCAAAACTATCACGATTTCGTGACATGTTCGGAGAGAAAGCGCAAGCAAACAAAATTGTCATGATTTCGTGACATGTTCGGAGAGAAAGCGCAAGCAAGCAAAACTGTCATGATTTCGCGACATGTTCGGAGAGAAAGTGCAAGCAAGCAAAACTATCATGATTTCATGACATGTTCGGAGAGAAAGTGCAAGCAAGCAAAACTGTCGTGATTTCATGACATGTTCGGAGAGAAAGTGCAAGCAAGCAAAACTGTCATGATTTTGCGACATGTTCGGAGAGAAAGCGCAAGCAAGCAAAACTGTCGTGATTTTGCGACATGTTCGGAGAGAAAGCGCAAGCAAGCAAAACTATTGTGATTTCACGACATGTTCGGAGAGAAAGCGCAAGCAAGTAAAACTATCATGATTTCGTGACATGTTTAGAGAGAAAGCACAAGCAAGCAAAACTATCACGATTTCGTGACATGTTGGAAGAGAGAAAGGCAAGTAGAAAAAGTGTCATGATTTTGCGACATACTGCAGGAGAGAGAGTCCAAAAGAAAAAGTTTCACGATTTCATGACATATTGCAAGAGAGATTGTATGGAAAAAAAAGTGTCACGATTTTGCAACATATTGCAAGAGAGAGAGTCTGAAAGAAAAAGTGTCATGATATTGTGACATGTCGAGTTTTTGCAACCCAAAGGCAAGAGAAAGACCCAAGGAGAAAAAGTTTCACGATATCACGACATGTCGGGTTTTCGCAACTTGAAGGCAAGAGAAATATCCAAGGAGAAAAAGTTTCGCGATATCGCGACATGTCGGGTTTTCGCGACCCGAAGGCAAGAGAAAGAGCCAAGGAGAAAAAGTGTCATGATATCGCGACATGTCGGGTTTTTGTGACCTAAAGGCAAGAGAAAGAGCAAAGGAGAGAAAGTGTCACGATATCGCGACATGTCGCATTTTCGTGACTAAAGGAGGAGAGAGAAAGTAAGAAGGCAGAAGTGTCGCGATATCACGACAAAAGTAAAAAGGAAGATCAAGGAGGTGAAATTTTTGCGATATCGCGACATGTTATGTTTTCACGGGTTCAAGCCAAGAAAAGAAGCAAGGAGGTGAAAGTGTCGCGATATCACGACATGTGTTTTTGTGGGTACAAGCCAAGAAAAGAAACAAAGAGGCAAAAGTGTCACGATTTCATGACAGGTCGCTGTGGTGCGAGATAAGAAGAGAACCCAGCCAAAATAAGATATGTGACAGTTAACTGAATTTGCATAGCAGTTACAGGGGCCTTTGCAGAAGAAAATCATGCAGCTAAAATAAGAAGAGTTAACTAAAGTTAGTACGATAGTTACAGGTGCAGTTATAGAGAAAAATCATGCAACTAAAATAAGAACAGTGAACTGAAGTCAGGACGACAGTTACAGGGCCAGTTAAGGAGTTACATATAGAATTTTCTATTAATAAATTGCATGCAAAAATATGGAAGTTAAAAATAGAGTCAAAACTTTGTTATAAAAGGAGGTCTGCATGGAGAATTACATGCTACTGAAGAGAGTGAAAGTGCTACAAAAAGGAGGGCTGGAAGAGTACCGTAAGAGAGCATTAAGCAGAGTAGTGAGAGTCGTAATAATGCAATAAGAAGCACAACAAGAGGGCTGTAAGAGGGCCATAAAAGTGTAGTAAGCAGAGTCGTAAGAGTGTGTGGTGTTTTGGTGAATAGCGAGAGAGGTTGGGTTAGCAATAGACCAGTCAGGGGTCTTGTACAAGCGAAGGCATTTTTATGTCAAACTTATAGTTTCAAAATTGCAGTCCAAGTTGGTGCTTGGAATTAGGGGTTGGTGCTCCTTTCTATTGGTGCAGATAAATTAGGGGTTGGTGCTCCTTTCTGTTGGTGTAGATAAATTAGGGGTTGGTGCTCCTTTCTATTGGTGCAAATAAATCAGGGGTTGGTGCTCCTTTCTGTTGGTGCAGATAAATCAAGGGTTGGTGCTCCTATCTGTTGGTGCAGATAAATTAGGGGTTGGTGCTCCTTTCTTTTGGTGCTCCTTTCTGTTGGTGCAGATAAATTAGGGGTTGGTGCTCCTTTTTGTTGGTGCAGATAAATTAGGGGTTGGTTCTCCTTTTTGTTGGTGCAAATAAATCAGGGGTTGGTGCTCCTTCAAGTTGGTGTTGGTAAATTGATTGTAAAGTTGTTGCTTTGCAAAGGCTGGATTTGGATGGGAGTCAAAATAGTCAATTTTTGAGGAGTAGCCAAAACTGGTGAACCTCGGTACATCTTGTGTTGTGTGATGTTGTCTTGTTATATTTGCTTTATCTGGTTTTAAGTTTTCATTTTTTTGGCTTTAAGAGTTGAAGATTTAAGATTTAAAGAGCTACAATGATTCACCCCCCCCCTCTCAGTGCCATTGTGATACTAACAAGGAGTGTATATTTGGGATGGCACCAACAATAATAAGCAAGGGTGCAGATAGCACTAACCAACCAAAAGGAAACAACTGAGACCAATATGATTGGATGTTCGCTATTCTAACAATGTCACACTAGGGTGGTATATGCTAGGTGGTTATTGCAGGTTTAGGGTGGTTGCTCACAGTTGTAGAGCTAGCCATACACACAAAGGGTGCTAAACTTGGACTAGACAGCATCCCAATAATAAACATGGCTCAACCAAAACATAATGCTTACAACTCACAAGACAAAGTGGAATATAGAGGTGGTTTAATAGCTATAGGTTGCTTTCAAGGGAGGTAAACCCACTGTTCACAATATACACCCCTAAAAATAGGTGTCTCGAGAGTTGAAGGATAAACCCACAATCATGCCAAAGAAAATAAGCAACAAACAACTAATCTATAACAATTTAAGCTATGTTTTTAAGCAAGAAAAATGGTTTCCATAAACCAAGATGAGTTTTAATAGTGATGTCCTCTCTTCTATTTGTTTTAGTATGTCTTCATAGATATTTGTTTTCTTACTTCTACAGTTGATCCCCTTCATACCTTTCGTTTGCTCTTCTTCTCTTGCAATTTGAATCCCCATATCTTGCTCTCTATCTCATAACATAGGGAGTAGATTCCTTCCTTCCTATGCCTTCTATCTCATCTCCTCAACCACTTTGTCTTGCCAATCATTACTACTTACCTACCTACCATCAATTCCCTTCTAACTTCTCGATTTACGAGCAGGATATTATTGGTTTTTTAAAACATTCTTCCCATACTCCAAAATTTCACCATAATGAGGCTTTTTTCCTCCTGATAGTAGGAAGCTTCCATTCTAAATAGTACCTCATTGCCTTTGTTAAATAATTTCTTATATTATTTAAATTGAGATCCTTCCACATTTAAATAATATTCTTTTATTGATTAATTATGGACTTTCTATATCTTTATTTAAAAGAACTTCTTAAAATCTATTTAAATAAAATTCTATTATTATATAAAATAGATTTTTATCACCTATTTTGAATAGGATTCTATTATTATTTAAAATATATTTTTATTATCTATTTAAATAAATTTCTATTATTATTTTTAATAGATTCTCCTATATATATTTATATAGAATAAGTCATTTTATCGTAAACTAGCAACATGCTACTCTACAACAATTTCAGTAAATTTAAAGGCAATCAAACTTATGCATATTTTTTCAAAACCAATGATGTAGTAGAGTGATGAAGTAAAAGACAACCAATCACATGCAATAAATAAAGAGAGAGTCTTTCCATCAACCTAGTCACCTGTCTCGGCCAAAGAATTTATGATATCTACTAGGCTATCAACATTAGCTCTAGGTGGCTAGCTAGTTGACGATTATCCCTAAAATGATAATGCATACTTATATGAGGGTAGCCATCCATGCTACCCTAAGCCATATTAATCATCACTTCTCATATTTCAAGCACCCCATTTCTAGTGGAAAATTATATTTTTTCCACCTCATGAGAGTACCTGATCTTGCACATTGACAATATGTTAGCAATACCATGTTCTTAAAAAATGAATCAATATAAACATTGATTAGTCATTCATTTGTAAAAAAACTATGTATGAAAGTACTATTGGTCATCACATAGTTTTTTCATGCCATAAGTTCCACCAGGGAGGATCATGATATTTGGATTCCATAGTTTGTCTGATCTCCCTAATTCTGGTTTCTAGGATTGAATCTGCAATAATTAGTGTTATGTCCTTTTCTCCTGCATACATGACAATATATATTATTCTATGGTCTTTGTCCTTTTGAGGATGAGACAATGTTTCCCTGTGGATTATATTTTGAAACTAATGCATTTTTAGTCATTTCATATTTAACTATATTTTTAACCTCATATTCTTGAAGAATATTTACTAACTCATCAAAAGATATATCTTTACTTAGGATTTTTAAATATGTAACCAAGTGCTTGTAGTTGTCTAGAATATCTCTCATAGTTACTTGAACAAGAAATTTATCTTCAATATTTTCTCTTGAGGTTAATAATTTTTCATTTATATTTGTTGCCTTCCTTAGGAATAGTTCTATACTTTCACCACTATTCATTTTTAATGAATGTAATTGAGTTTGAAGATTTAAGATAGTGGCTTTATTATTCCCTTCATATATTTTAGATAAATTTTTCCAAGCTTCCATAGACGTTCCTACTAAACTAATGTATATGTTCTTCTACTTGCAATAACTCAACTAGCCTTTTATTTACATGCTCTTCATTATCAAGGTCATCACAGTTGATAAATTTTAAGGTAGGTATCTCCAAGTGTGTAGAGAGCACAACTTATTTTCCATACACTAGATCATATGGAGATGTACCTATTGATATTTTTATGGTAATTCTATCTGCCCATAGAACCTAGTTCATGAGCAAGTGCCAATATTTTTTATTATCCTCTAGAGACCTCTTCAACATTCTAAGAAGATTTTTGTTGGTTGATTCTACTAAGAAATTCCCTTGTGGATAATAATTAGAAGAATTTATTAGGAAAATATTATATTTGCTGTAAAAATCAATGTACCTTATACCTATGAAGGATGGTCCATTATCACTCACCAAAGCTTTGGGGATGCCAAACTTGGTGATCAAGATTTCAATGAATTCAATGACTACATCTTGATCAGATTTCTTGGTTGGGATTACCTCAATCCATATGGTAAAATAATCAGTGGTTGTTAAGATATATTTATGGCCTACTAAAAATAGTAGGCCAGTAATAACCAACCCTTATGATTTTTAATGTAGTAGACTTACCTGAATAATGACCTCCTGATAACCCCTCATGGAATTATTTCAAGATATTTTGTTTTTGTTCTTCCTTGATACACCTTACGAGGACTCCATTCAATTTCTTCCTATACAGTCCATCAGGCAACAACACAAAATTTAGGACCTGCAACCTATACCTCCTTCTCTATGAAGCATTAATATTTGGAGGACATCTTCCTATTTGAAAATAGCTTGTGAGCTGATCAATCCAATCTGCTTATTTTAAGATAGTATCATTATCTTGTTCTAGTTCTAGGATCTAGTAGGTTATCTCTTCTTTCATATTTGTTTTGGTATCCAATTCTTGACATAGTGTTCTTCCTCTCACCAACTTGGTGGGATGAATTTCTATGTCAAATTCTTGAATATTTTTTATCCATCATACCCTTTTTTTTGCTAAGCTCACCTTACAGGATAAAATTTTTGACATTAGGATGGACTACATATACCAAAGTTTTGCTTTGATCCGAATATTGCCTAAATTATTTTAGTGATTTCATGATTGCAAACAACTATCTCTCTATGAAATTATATTTCATATGATACTCATGGATATTTTAACTCCAAAATAATATGAGGTGTTTAATGCTTGCAGCATACTTCTAAGTTAGTACAACAACATAACTTTCTTCAACTCCATCAGTGTATAATATAAATTATTTATTGAAATCAGGGTTAACCAACATTGGAGTAGTAGCAATGGCTTGTTTGATTAATTCAAATTCTTGCTTCCTCATGTTCGTCCATTTAAAATCAACATTTTCTTGAGTAATTCTGAAATTGGCTTAACAATCTAAGAAAATTTTACAATAAGTTTTCTCACAAAGTTAATTTACCCAAATAAATACTGAAGAGCTTTCTTTTTCATTGGGAGAGGAAGTGCCAATATTTCTTTTATTCTATTTGGATCAATAGACATTCCCTAATTATACACCACGTGTCCTAGATACTTTCCCTAATGGATTACAAAAATAGATTTCTTTGGATTTAAAGATATGTCAAACTCTTTGCACTTCTAGAAAATTTACTCTAGATGATCAAGATATTCTTGTTTCTTATGAGAACAAATTATCATATCATCTAAATAAATCAATATTATTTTATTGATAATATTACCAAAAGAATAATCCTACGTTAGATAAGCCAAATGCTATCCTTTGATAGGCGAAAGTACTCCACTTTATAGTGAAAGTAGTTTTATATTGATCCTAGAATTTTATAGAAATATGATTGTACATAGAGAACCCATCTAACAAAGAGAATATTTTACCCTGGCTACCATTTGCAAAATCTAATCAATTTGTGTTAGAGAGTAGTGATATTTAAGAGATTCTTGGTTTAGGTTCTTGAAATCTACGTAGATAGATATCACCATTCTTTTTCCTTAATGGGGTCATATTTCCAACCCATGTAGAGTGTTTAACAAGGTATATGGTATTTTATTTCAATAGTTTAAGCAACTCCTACCTCATGATTGCTTCTATTTTGGGGTTTACATGTCTCTATTTTTACCTAAATATCTTAGCACTAGGCACTAGCTCAATAGTTTACTAAACTATGCTCTTATCATATATCTTTAGTCTCAGATCATCATAAGTCCAAGCTATTATGTCCTAGTATTTGAGATAAAGTTTTGAATCTTTTAGCCTCACTTGTAGTGCATCGAATTCCAAGCTTTAGTTTTTTGCCATATTCTACTTCAATTTTTTATAGATCTTATTATCTATCTTCATCTACTTTAGTTTCTTGCCATATTCATGATCAAATAGTCTTTCCAAGGTAATCAATACATTAGGAATATGATTATTTCTCAACTGTATAATCTCTTGTTAATCTATATCTTGAGCTATATCACTCTGTGAACAGGCATAATCAACTTCTTTTATCATAAAATCAATAATTTGTTCATCATTTTCAAACACTTGCTAGTATATCTATTTATCTGGTACTGATGGTCTAAAAATGAGCTTAACCATTTTGTACTTAGCTGACCCATAGTCTATAGATGGAGAGAAATTAGCTCCCTTGATAGCTAAAGAATCTCCCAAGAAATTTAGTTACCTTGGGACAACATGTAAGTTTAAGGTATCAAAAGATTCCATTAAGTCCCAAGCCCTATTCCTATAAGCCTTCAAGTAGTGGTGCTTGTTGTTGCATCTTTCTATAACTTGGTTCACAACCAGTTCAGAATCACCATAAATGTCTAGCATTTTAATGCCCATATTTTTTTCTTGCATTAGTCCTAGACACAAAGATTCATACTCAACGGTATTGTTGGTGCAAGACCAAGTGAGTCTATAAGAAAAATTTTAACTCTTGGGGGTGATTTCAAAACTACTCCTACTCCAGGTCCATTATTACATCTTGCTTCATCAAAATGCATAGTCCATATTGTAGACTCTCTCAAGGACTAATTAGAAATGGCCAAAGTCTTTTTCTCTATTTTATATGAGATGTTATATGTGCCTATTCCTATTTTAAATATATCTTGGACCTCTCTGAATGTTAGCATATAATAAAGATGCATTTATTACATTAATGTAAAGGGGGAAAAATAGTGAATAGCGCTCTCCAATTAGTTTGGTTTGTTGTGAAACCAACCAGATGATTCATCAACTGAACCCCTCTTTGTATTTAAAATCACCTTCATATCAATTCAAAGGTCGCTTCATATTTCATTTTCTTTGCAAATTTCTTCATGGTATCAGAGCAGGACTGACGCAGAAGTGTTGAGGACACCTGAGACCAGACATGTCTTACCCAACCAACGTGGAGCACGAGACCAGACCTGTATTTCCCAACCAACATGGAGCATGAGACTGATGCAGAGCCAACACGGAGCATGAGACTGACTTGTTTGACCAGTTTAACTCTCTGCCCGATCAGGACATAGGCAAGCTAGGAGAACCAAGGCTGACATGTGGCTCAAATCCCAAGGTAAACACAAAGAACCAAGGTTGAGCGGTGACTCTTATTATTTTACAGGTGATAGGTTAGCAGGAGACACATGGCATGATGTCTTTCGATGTTGAGGTGGATCAAAGACACGCTAACATGACCCCTGAGGACATGCTGATGTGCCCCGACACATGGAGTGCAGGCTAACATGGAGTGTAGAATATTAGCTGATGTGAAGTGCAGGATGACATGGAGTGTAGGATGATGTAGAGTGTAGAGACTGGCTGACGTGGATGTAGGCTAACATGGAGTGGAGAGACTGGCTAATGAAACGCTAATGTGGAGTGTAAAGGTTGGTTGGGAAAAGCTAGCATGGAGTGTTGCACGTCCTTCCAAGCTACAAAAGGACACAATGGGAGGGGTGATCGCCCATAGGTAGTCACTATCAAAGGTGGCCCTCCCACCTTATATCCTACATGAGTGCATCCATAGGATGCATGTGGGATAAATCCCACATTTCTACTCACGGATCTCTGACAGACCAAATACCCAATGGTGGGCTTTTCTTCCCAGCCACTTGGGCAACACAGTTGGTCACTCGCACTCAATGTTGTGGACATGGTCCACGGTTCAAATCTCATGGACTCCATACTTTGATGCCCAAAAGAAATGTTTGATTCCCACATGCGGAAATTGGTGCCCGACAGACTATTTGACGCCCGAAAGGGGTTTTTTTGACGCTCGAAGCATTTTTTGGATGCCTAAAAGGGATTTTTTCTGCCCAAAAGGGGTTTTTGATGCCCTCAAAGGGGTTTTTGACACCCGAAAGAGGTTTTTGACACCCTCAAAGGGGTTTTTGATGCCCTTAAAGGGGTTTTTTAATGCCCTCAAAGGGGATTTTTGAAGGTCGAAGGAGTTTTATTTCTTCCTTGTTTATTTTGCAAATAGAAGGGGGTGAGCACAATATTCTCTTTTTGTAAAATTCTAAGACCTAGGGGGAAAAATATAATGAACCACCTTCACAATGGCTACTATTCATAAATATCTATTGGACTCTCAGTTTTTGAAAGGTTCTAACTTTATTCCATGGAAGACAAAGATGAGAGCCATTCTTCAGGTGGAAGATTTATGGGATGTAGTAATATGCACTTCACAACGCCCTCAAATAGCAAGAACATATCAAGAAGCTTGGGATAAGAAAGACAAAATATATCTCATGTTTCTCCTACTTGCTATGATAGATGAGGTTCAACCTCATATCTGTGATGCCAAAACTAGTAAGGTAGCTTGGGATTCTTTGATTACTATTTATGAAGGAAAGAATCAGTCCACCATTCTACATATTCAAACTCAATTACACACCCTCAGTATGAATTCTAGAGATACTGTTGATCTATTCCTGTGTAGAGTGGCAGATCTTAAAGCCAAGTTGAATGCAATGGGAAAACTAGTGGATGAATATATCTTGAACTATGTCATATTGTGAGCATTGCCAGACTCATATAAGATGTTGGTCACTTCCCTCAATGTTTTTGGTAGACAAGTATCTTTTGTGGAATTGGTAAATTTTCTCCAGAATGAGGAGGCAAATCAAGTTCATAAAGATGAGTTGTCATATAATGCCCTTTCCACCCAATAGAGGAGCAAGAACCCAGGTCAATTTTAGAAAGGGGGTTATTCCTCCAAGGGAAAAGGGAAACAAAATCAAAATCAATAGAAGGATAAATATTGCAATATTTATGATATGAATAACCATGACACCAACAGGTTTTGGTTCAAAAATAAGCAACAAAATTATCAATATCATAAGAAGAAGTGGAAATAGAAACAACAATATAAAAATAAATATAAGCAACCTAAGGGACATGTTTCTTATGCTAATTCCAACTCAGACTCAGATACCTCTGGTCCTGATTCTGATTCTGACTCTGAAATAGCACACAAGGTGCTTATGACTCATACTTCATATTATCAGATAGATATTGTATGGTATATTGATTCAAGTGCTAGTAAGCATATGACTGGAGATAAATCTTGGTTTGAAACATTTAAGGAGAAATAAGGGAAGCCAATTACCATTGCTGACGATCAAGTCTATAAAGAAAAAGGGTGAAGGCAATGTTTTTGTCACTCTCCCAGATGGAAGATGTCAGATTGAGAAGGTTCTCTATGTCCCAGGCTTAGCCAATAATTTATTGTCTGTTCCCCAGATGTTGGACAGGAAAATGGATGTTGTGTTCCAAGTTGTAAATGGCAAGAAAAAATGTTTTATAACCCACAGTGGTAAACATGTTGTAACAAGTTCCTACAAACATGTCTTGTTCATTCTAGATTCTCTTTCAACACCTCATGTTGATCTAGCTACAACTAAAAAGGTGGCCACTTCTCTCTTGAATAGAAGATATGGGCATCTCAATTCAGGATATTTGCTCGAATTGAGCAAATATGAAATGGTGAGAGGCCTTCCTTCTCTCTCCTCCATCTTACCAATTTGCTCGGATTGCTTAGCATGGAAGCAACACTGGGTACCTTTTGAATCCAGTTCTTCTAGAGCTAAGGAACTTTTGGAGTTGGTGCACACCGATATGTGCGGTCCTATACCAACCAGTTATGGTGGAAATAAGTACTTTCAATTTTTTGTTGATGATCACTCCAAAAAAATGTGGGTCTTCTTCCTCCAATTGAAATCAAAGGTATTTTCATACTTTCAACAATTCAAGAAACTTGTTGAAAAAGAGTTTGGCTGCATCATAAAATCCCTCTACTCAGATCGAGGGGCGAATATACTTCCAAGAAATTTTCATCATATTTGAAATAACATGGGATAAAGCAACAACTAACAACAACTTATACACCATAGCAAAATGGTGTTGTTGAGAGAAGAAATCGCTCCATTATGGAAATGGTCCGATGTATGATAAAAGGAGCACATCTTGAAGATCAGTTTTGGGCAGAAGTAGTAAATACAACTTCATACCTCTTAAATAGAGCACCCACAAGAGCTCTACAAGGAAAAACCCCACAAGAAGCATGGAGTGGAAAGAAACCCTCCATTTCTCATCTACGAGTATTTGGCTATAAAGCCTTCATGCATATTCTAAAATAGAAACGGAAGAAGTTAGATGAGAAAACCTTGAAATGTATCTTTCTTGGTTACGATGAGCATTCAAAAGGATATCGCTTCATTGATCCTATAACAAAGAAAACACATATAAGTAGAGATGTCATATTTGATGAATTTTCACATCAAATAATACCTCTACAACAGTATATCATGAGGATGATGAGCCTAAGCAAGAGGTTTCACCCCCTCAGAAAAATATTCCCAAATGGTATACCAACACTTTGAGAGATTCTAAATTGACCTCATTCCCAAATATGACTCTAGATCGACCATGTATGTGCAATATCACTCAACAAAAGAGGGTAGAAGCACCATCTTCAGAAGTTGATGAACTTTGTCACCAATTTGATGAACTATCTATAGATGCAATAGAAGATAGAGAAATGGATATATAAAATGAAAGGTTTTATCTGATAGCATTGGATGAAAATGAACCCACAATTGCTCAAGAAGCTCTCAGTAAGCCTCAATGGAATACTGCTATGGAAGCAGAGTATACATATCTCATGCAAAATCACACTTGGAAGCTAGTAAATCTACCTTCAGGAAATAAACCCATTGGTTTTAAGTGAGTATTCAAAGTAAAGTATAAGGCAGATGGTACAATTGATAAGAACAAAGTCCGCCTAGTTACAAAGGGCTATGCTCAGAAATAAGGCATAGATTATGAAGAGATGTTCGCTCCTACTGCAAAAATGACTACCATATGAATATTATGTGCTATGGTAGCTCAGTTTGGGTGGAAGTTGTTAGAATATATTTCAATATTTCCTTTATTAATTAATTCAATCATAACAATCTTATATTGTTAGATTGATTAATTTAGGCTAGTTGTTATTTGTTACAACTCTGCCTATATTGGTCTCGGGTGGTTCCACAACCTCCATACTAATCTTAGCCCTAATGTATTATTTATACTTCATCAAATTAATCAAATGTTGTTCCGCTTATCACATGGTATCAGATCTCTTCCTCCGCCACTCTCATTTCTCTCGAAGTGATCTCGTAGTAGTGGAGCAAACGAGCGGAGATTTTTTTTAAATCTCAATTGGAAATAGTTTTTCAAAATTTGAGAAAAAAAATTCTCAAAGTTTGAGAATTTTTTTTTTTATTTCTCGAAAAAATGGTTTTTCTTAAAGGTGATCGACCATACGGTCAAAAGGAGCAATTCGAAGCAATCGACGACATGATCGAAAGAGGAAATTTGAGGTAATCAATCGCACGGTCAAAAGGGCAAGGCATAGAGTGCATATGTTGTGAGATCCAACACCGAGGCTTTCCCATGACCCTCTCGGGTGAGAGCCTCTCCCCGAGATGCTATACTCCATTGTAGATTAAAGAACATTTTATTACCCTTACTTGTTGATGGTATATCCCATCCATGTGTTATATACTTGCAATTTGCCTCGAATAAGGAAATTCAACCACGTGCATCACCTAGAGAATATTCACCGTCACTTGCGAATTCTGGCATCAAACTTGTTAATCACTTCATATTTTTTCTTATCATTGGTTGTAGTGCTTTGGATTTATGAGTGATTTTTTGGAAGAAAGAAGCCAATTGAAGCAAATTGGCTGGATTAGAAATTGATCTAATTTTTTCAAAACCCTCCAAAACTAGTTTTTGCCTCACGCATGTCATTAATGGCTGACATCTATCAGGTGATTCTCCTTCATTTCTATAGTTTTTAAGGTGCATTTTGGTCTTGTATCTCACTGCAGTAGAGAAACGATCAGAAAGGATTAAGGTTTTGTGTTATTTGAGCAAATTTTGGCTCTTTATGAGCCAACCACCTTGTCACCACCCATGCACCGCCTCTGCGCCACCCACGAGCCGTCGATGTATCCACCATAGCAATGCCACCTGTGCTCCGCCCGAGTGGTGGATGAGGAGGGAGCATCTTCGTGGGGGCTATTACGCCTTCGAGGGCTCCTTAAGACTGCGTGGAGTCTGATCTATGGTAGATCAGCCCACTAGCTCACCTGGTGGTGAGTCGAGTGGTTAAGGCTTCGGGAGCCTTAGGTCGCGGGTTTGCATCTTGTCGACCCCCCTCCTCAAAGGTATAAAAAAATTTCATTTTTTAAAGTTTTTTTTTAATATTCTTTAATTAAAGTTAAAATTAAATATCATTTTAATTTATTTTATAATAGTTTAAGGTTATTTTTTTTAACTTTAGCTATAAAATAATGTTTTGAAATGCTTTATAAAGATAAATTTTAATGGGGGGGAGTAAATTTTTTTCTAAAAATCAAGGGGGGATTTAGAGTAATTTTTTGAAAAAGTAAATTTTGGCATTATTGTAAAGGTGCATTTTTGGCTGCGTCTAACACCTAGTGGGTTATTTTTGTGGGCACTTTTATGTTGTATGTTGCATTTTTTCCTTCTTTTGCACTACATCATTTAAGTTAAAATCAAATTCACTCCCTAAGTCCCTAGAATAATTAAAACCCATCCATGCAATTTATTGCACTGCAACATTCGGTATTTGTGATACCTCTGGCCAGCACTTACAGGTAAAGCTATCTTGATTGCACTACTCTATCCATCACCTAATATAGTTTCCACAATGATGTTTGAGCTTTTTATCTATTAATCATTGGGGAGAGATAAGTTTACCATTTTGCTATTTTTTTACTCCATCCACTACCCCAATCACTCTCATGTTTAGGCTTAAATCCATATGAAAGTTTGGATATACAAAGTGTTTAGGGGAGGTTATTCCCCATGCATGAGGATTGAAGGCTTTCTAAGGTCGGTGCCATCAACGAGGTGATTCCCTTTTAGTACCGCCTAAGTACCACGTATCGTATAATCATTAAAATTACCTATAGTCTCCCTCATGTAAGGGCGGGTAATTTTTTTGGTTTTTCAAAATACCTATAGTCTCCCTCATGTAAGTGTGAGTGTTTTGTATGGTATAACGACCTGGAATTAACGTATATCGAAGGGGCGACCATTTGGTGTTATAAGGAACCTTCATAATTTTTGTAAAACTAATGACTAATGCTCATCAGTTATTGAAAGGTCCAAATTATACACCATGGAAAAACAAAATGAAGGTAATCCTAGAGATGGATGATCTTTGGGAAATTGTGTATGGAAAAACAGTAAGACCTTCATATTTAGCTAGAGCCACAACTCTATCTACTGATCAGAAATACTTTGACAAGAAATATAGCAAAGCAAAAGTGCTCAGTTTGCTTATTGTTTTTTATGAAGTTCAGCCTCATATTGCTGACTATCCAAATAGTAAAGCGGCATGGGATGCTCTTAAAACTATATATGAAGGGAAGAATGACTCCACCATTCTATTTCTTCAATCTCAATTACACAATCTAAGCATGAAACAAGGAGATCCAGTTGAAAACTTTCTTTGTAGAGTGTTTGAGTTGAAAGGAAAATTAAATTCCTTAGCAGCACTAGTTGATGATAATCTCCTTACCTCAGTGGTAATGAGAGCTCTTTCGAATTATTTTAGAGTGTTGATTACCTCACTTCATGTATCACAGATACAAGTTACCTATGTTGAGTTGGTAAATATGCTTCAAGAAGACGAGGCACACCAACTACATCGAGATGATTCTTCTAACACTGCCCTATACACCAATAGGAAGGGGTAAAATAAGAAGGGGAATTTTCATAAGGGAGGTAGTTCTCAAAAGGATTCAAAAGGAAAACAAACTCAACCTCAATAGAAAAAGAGATATTGCAATATCTGTGACAAAGAAGGTCATGATACAAACAGATGTTGGCATAAGAATAAACAATCAAAATAGAAAGGCCAGAACAAACCACAAAAGAACAAACAACAACAAGTGAATGTTGTTGTTGAGGAATCTAACATGAATTCTGAGAGAGCACACAAAGTGCTCATGACTACCATAGCATCCAAGCAGACGGATCCTATTTGGTATGTCGATTCTAGAGCCAGTAAGCACATGACTGGTGACAAATCATGGTTTGAGTCTTTTGAGGCCAAAGAGGGTAAACCTATCACTATTATCGATGATAAAATCTACAAGGTTCAGGGAGAAGGAATAGTTTATGTTTCTCTTCTTGATGGCAAGTGTCATATTGAGAAGGTTCTCTATGTTCCAGGATTGGCAAACAACTTGTTGTCAGTCACACAAATTCTGGATAAAAATATGGTTGTAAACTTTAGTGTTGATGGGGGCAAGAAGTGTTGTTCTATCACCATGAGGGGTAAGAACATTGCAACCGCTTCATATAAGCATGGCTTATTTGCCCTAGATACTATCTCTTATCCAAATGTAGCCTGCAACTTCCTTATGGAACAAGAGATATGGACATATGACTTCTGGTTACTTACTTGAGTTAAGTAAGTATGAAATGGTAAAGGGTCTTCCTTCCCTTTCTACCACATTGCCAGTTTGCTCTGATTGCTTGGTAGGAAAGCATCATAGAGTACCTTTTGAAAGGAGCACTACAAGATCAAAGAAACCTCTAGAGTTGGTTCACACTGATCTGTGTGGTCCTTTAACACCTAACAGTTGTGGGGGAAAGTGGTATTTTTAGTTATTCATGGATGATTACTCATGAAAGGTGTGGGTTTTCTTTCTTCAACTGAAATCTGAAGCATTTGGCTTCTTTCAGCAATTCAAGAAATCTATTGAAAAGGAGTCAGGGACTTCTATAAAGACCCTCCACTTAGATCAAGGGGGGGAGTTCACCTCTAAATAATTTTCTAAGTTCTTGACTGAAAATGGGATCACACGATAGTTGACTACTGCTTATACTCCTCAGCAAAATAGATTTGCTAAAAGGAGGAACCGTTTCATCATGGAAATGGTTCATTGCATGCTCACAAGAGCTAGAATTGGGAAATAATATTGGGCAAAAGCTTTCACCACAATAGTATATCTATTGAATAGGACACCCACTAAGGCCCTACAAGGAATGACTCCACAGGAAGCATGGAGTGGCAGGAAACCTTCCATCTCTCATCTATGCATTTTTGGTTGTAAAGCATTCATACACATACCGAAAGAAAAGAGGAAGAAGCTAGATGATAAGACATTAAAATGCATTATTCTTGGGTATGATGAGCACTCTAATGGTTATCGATTGATTGATCCCTTAACCAAGAAGATACACATCAGTAGAGATGTAGTTTTTTATGAGACTTTCACATTAGAAAACACATCAGATGTATACCTAGACCTTGTGGAAACTAAGGTTGAAAAGTTTCATTCATCCAAGGTGGGAGGTCCTTCTTCATCTTCTTCAACAGCATGGATAGGCATCGTACTCACAGCATGGCTCAACAGGAGAAAGCTACAACAGATATTACTGGGGTTGATGATTTGTGTCAATATTTTGAGGAAATTTTTGTAGATCCAAAGAGAAATACAAAAGATATGGATATTAATCATGATAGGGTGTTTATGTCATCAATAGATGAAATTGAACCTGCATCAATGCAATATGCTCTTGGTGAGCCTCAGTGGAAGGCCCCTATAGATGCAGAGTATAAATCTCTGATGAAAAACAAAACTTGGAAGCTTTTCAATCTGCCATACGTAAAGAAGCCCATAGGCTGCAAATGGGTGTACAAAGTCAAGTACAAGGCAAATGGGAAAATAGATAAGCATAAGGCCTGACTTTTTGCAAAGGGCTATGCTCAAAGAGAAGGCATTGACTATGAGGAAACTTTTGCACCTACTGCTCGAATGACAACCATTCAAGTTCTTTGTGCTATGGCAGCACAGTATGGGTGGAAAGTGCACCAAGTGGATGTCAAGAGTGCCTTTCTAAATGGTGATATCCAAGAGGAAGTCTACATGAATCAACTTGAAGGATTTGAAGTGGAAGGCCAACAACAGAAAGTTTACAAATTTGTCAAATCCTTATATGGTTTGAAACAGGCCCCTCAAGATTGGTACATAAAAATGGATAATCACCTACTATAGCATGGATTTAAGAGATGTTCGTCGGATGCAAACCTCTATTTCAAGAAGCAAGGCTTTGAAATAGTGTTGCTTGTACTCTATGTTGATGATCTACTCATAATAGGGAGTTCAAAAACAATGATCTCTTCTGTCAAATAGGATTTGAGCAAATCTTTTGAAATGACAGATCTCGAACTTCTCCATTACTGTCTTATCCTGGAAGTGAACCAGAAGGAGCACTACATCAAAGTGTCCCAGAAAAATATGCCAAGACACTACTAGAAAAATATCGCATGACTGACTGCAAGCCGATGGAAACACCAATGGAGATAGTTCTTCAGTTATTATGATATGACAAATCACCTCAGGTAGATGCTACTCTCTATCGTCAGCTGATTGGGGGTCTCATATATATGACTAACACTAGGCTAGATATCGTATTTGCTGTCAATTATCTTTTGAGTTTCATGCAAGAACCTAAGACTACACATTGGAAAGTAGCAAAGCGAGTTCTTCAGTATTTTTGTGGCACAATGGAATATGGCCTAGAATACAAGAAGAACAACAAATTCTTCTTATGGGGATACACTGACTTCAACTATGTCAGATCATTTGATGATCATAAATAAACTTTAGGATATTTGTTTCATATTGGATCTGGTCCTATCTCTTGGCATTGTAAGAAGTAATAGATGGTTGCTATCTCATCAACAGATGCAGAGTATCACATCGCACGTGAATCTATGTACAAAGTGATATGGTTGCATCACATCTTGACAAGTATGGGTCTTCCATAAAAATCTCCAATACACTTGTTCTATGACAACATGGGTGTTTTGAACCTTTTTAAGAATCCAGTGCATCATGAAAAAACTAAACACATTGATACACAATGCCACTTTATTCGAGATGAAGTACCAAGGCACCACATTTAGCTTCAGTACATCTCCACCCATGATCAGGTTGTAGACATATTCACTAAGGCACTTGCATGTGTCAAATTTGAATTGTTTTGCAATTCTCTATGTATTTCAAAATAATGAGGGGATTCTAGTATAGCTAATAGTTATATGTTTCCTAAAATATTGTAATAAGGGGGGATGTAGAATATATTTCAATATTTCCTTTATTAATTAATTCAATCGTAACAATCTTATATTGTTAGATTGATTAATTTAGGCTAGTTGTTATTTGTTACAACTCCGCCTATATTGGTCTCGGGTGGTTCCACAACCTCCGGACTAATCCTGGACCTAATGTATTATTTATACTTCATAAAATTAATCAAATTTTGTTTCACTTATCACGGAAGTTACATCATATGGATGTAAAAAGTGCCTTTCTGAATGGTGATCTACAAGAAGAAGTATACATGACTCAACCTAAAGGATTTGTTGTCACAGGGCAAGAAAAAAAAGTTTTCAAGTTAATAAAATCCTTATATGGGCTAAAAAAATCTCCCCAGGCTTGGTACATCAAAATTGACAGTCACCTATTACAACATGGATTCCAACGAAGTCCATCAGATGCAAATATCTATATAAAGAAAAATGGTTCTGACATAGTGATTCTGGTGCTATATGTAGATGATTTGATCATACCAGGTAGTTCAAAAAGTATGATTGATATAGTGAAAAGTGATATCAAATCATATTTTGAAATGATAGATCTAGGACTTCTCCACTACTGTCTTGGTTTAGAAGTAACTCAAAAAAAGCATCACATCAGAGTTACACAGAAGAAATATGCCAAGACTTTGATTGAGAAATATCGCATGGATGACTATAAGTCCATGGCCACTCCCATGGAAGCAGCACTTAAGTTGTCAAGATATGATCAATATCCATAGGTAGATGGCATTCTCTATCATCAACTAATCGAGAGTCTATTATACGTAACAAATACCAATACTGATCTCAATTTTGTTGTAGGTTATCTTTCACGGTTCATGCAAGAACCCAAAGTAGGTCATTGGAAAGTAGTAAAAAGAGTTCTACATTACATATGTGGTACATCATATTATGGCTTGGAGTATAAAAAGAATAAAAAGTTATATTTACAAGGATACACAGAATAAGACTATGCTAGATCTATTGATGATAGGAAATCAACTTCTGGATACATATTTCATCTTGGATTTGGTCCTGTCTCTTAGCACAGCAAGAAGCAACAAGTGGTTGCTATTTCTTCTACAGAGGCATAATATCATGCAGCTAGTGGATTAGTCTGTGAGATAATGTGGCTACGTTGCATCCTTACAAATATGGGTCTTCTAGAGAATCTTCCACTGCATTTGTTCTACGATAATCAAGGAGTTTTGAACCTTGTCAAGAATCCAATTTTTCATGATTGTACCAAACATATTGACACCCGTTGTCATTTCATTCGAGATGAAGTTCCAAATAACAATATATAGCTCCAATTCATTCCCACTGATGCACAAGTTATGGATATCTTCACCAAGGCACTTGCACGGATCAAATTTGAAATGTTTCCCAATACTCTTGGTATTTGCCAATAATGTAATAAGGGGGGATGTTAGCATATAATAAATATGCATTTATTACATTAATGTAAAGGGGTTAAAATAGTGCGTAGCGCTCTCCAATTAGTTTGGTTGATTGTGAAACCAACCAGGTGGTTCATCAACTGAACCCCTCTTTGTATTTAAATCAGCTTCATATCAATTCAAATGTCACTTCTTATTTCATTTCCTTTGCAAATTTCTTCACTGAATGGTAACTAATCATCAAATTCTAAATCCTCAAGGAATTTTACTAACTCTGGTTCTTCCATTACGTAGTGATTATACATATCTTCTTCAATATTTTCAATATGATAAGCCACTAGCTTTTCAGGAGTTATCCTTATCATTTTTCTTTATTAGAGATAATCATGCCAAAGTAGTTTAAATACATGTAGTTTCATAGCTTAGTAATGAATTCTATGGAAATACACAAACTACCACCATGATTTCTTGCACAATAATGATCTCTGGATATCTATGTAATTTCATCAAAACATATTTTACAACTACATTTTTAACTAGAGTTCCATCAAGCTGCAAAACTCCTAGGCATGAACAAGTGTATTCCATTCCCATTTCATCACAAACTATCTTGGGTATGACAGTAGTGGAAGCTCTTGAATCTATCATGCAATTATGCACTATCCACCCTTCCATTCTAAGGGAAATGTAGAATGGTGGAGGTTTATTCTTTAGAATTGTAGGAGTTTCCCCTAGTCATGAGCTATATTAAACACAATAGAGGTCTCCTTTCCTTGAGACTTCTTATTTAGAGAAGCTTTTAGTAAGTCAATTTGTCCAAGAAGGAAGAGTGTATCATAGAGACTTTCTCTAGAAGGAGTCCTTTTTAATTCTTCCACAATGTTGAGTTTAGGCTTTTCAAAAGGGATCTTCTCTTATTTCTTGTATGTTTCATCAAATATACTATTATGTAACTTCATTTATTTATCTCTTGGTGATATAAGAGAACTGCAACTTCTCTCTTGCCTTATCTTTATAACTTGACTATTCTATATCATTTTCTTGTCACTCTATTTTGGTATATTCTTGTCTTTCTCTTATCCCTTGAGAATTGAATCTCATTTTTTAGTTGTTTGTGGAATTGGAAAATTATCACTATTTGGTAGGGGTTGATACCTCTTCTTTTGGAAGGAACCTATTTTTTGTGGATCAACCTACAATGGTTTCTTTTTAGATCTAGTCAAAATAGAGATAAAATATTGTTTTGAAGTATTAGTTTAAAAAATAACATATTTTGATTTCCATAACATGCTGACCCTTTCCTTTTAGGTACTTTCAACCTTTTCTGTGGCCTTTTGTACATGGTGTTGGTATATGACATAGGAATTAGGGTCATGAGGATCATTACATACTAAACACCAGAAACTTTCTACACTAGTTTGAAGGTTTAGCTCATAGTCTTCTTTATATGGATCAACAATCGCAAGCACAAATAAATTGACAAACCAAAAACTTAGTTGTATTCCATTGATAACATACACCTATAAATAGGAATTACATGACATATTTCAGATAAGGGTGCATTTACTAGTAATGGCACCTTAATACTAACAAAAAATATCATTTATTAAATCACACACATAATTACCTATCATTCCTCCCCATTGAAGAAGCATTGTTCCCCAATACGTACAAATGTGGAAGAGAAAGAAGGAAAAAATAGCCAGGAGTATAGAGTACAATAAAAAATGTACTCTTGTTACAAACCAAAATGACAACTTTTTACATGGTTGCATGAAACCAAAATATGACATTGAATTTGAATCGGGCTTGAAAAACACTCTCCATTGACTGTAAACACTGCTATACCGGTGGACAACTAAAATTGGTCCCTCAAAACGGTGAAAGATAGTATAAACTAATGTCGGAGAAAAATGCCTTGAAATATGTGCCATACATTGCTAACTGCAAAATTGTGGATGCATTAAATTTTAGGTTTTTAAGGTTGGGACAAGTGCATTAATGAAATGCATTGAGTGAAAATGACCACAAAAATACATTTAATGAAAGGCAACAACATGGAAATGCATTTAATGAAAGTGGCATTGAAATGCATTTAATGAAAGCAGTGCGGAAATGCATTTAATAAAAGTTGTGCGGTTTAATGAATGTATTAATGAATATGGTTTAATGAATGTGGTCTAATGAATGCATTAAATGGATTAAATTGTAGTGGAATAAATTAAATTAAATTAAAACTAATTTAATTTATTTAATGGTTGTTTTGATGGTTGGGCCGCATTAATGAAAGGTGGATGCGGGTAAAATTAAAAATGGGTAATGAATGCATTAATGAAAATGGGCATGCATTAATAATGTGTTTTAATGATGGAAAATTTTAAATTAAATTAAAAAATTAATTTAATTTTAATTTATGGAAATGTGACAGTAATGATATTTGTAATGGCCAACGATCGAAAACAAGTTAAAAATGGTCGAGAAAGGTAGTGAACGTACATAAAGCATCAGAAAATATAGATCTGGCATGGCATTAGCCATTTAGGAGGCAACAACCAATGAAAGTTGTGGTGGTAAAAAACACATAAATTAGGAATGTCATGAAACAAACGACTGCAGTGGTGGAACAATAACGGGGCATCATACAATGGGTGGAGGTCATGGCAGAAACTATAATGGAAATGACCAAAATGAGGAGCGATGTTGGAAGACGTCAAATCAGGCTGAAGACTACCTGAAAACATCATAAACATCATATCAAGTGGAATGCTCCCTAAAAATTGCAATTCGATCGAAAAATGGCCAAAAAGTTGTAGAGGGCCACCAAAAATAGGAAGCAACAAAATGACGCTAAAGAGCGACAAATAAATATCATTGAAAATGAGTTGCAAAGCCACCAAGGATGACAATGGGAAAGTCGTAGGTAGTTGATCAACATCCAAAAATAGGAGATCAAAACTCCTCAACTATAGAGATGTTGGATCAAGGTGTGAAAGGCACGAAAGCACTGGAAATTGCATGAATGGTGGCCAAAAACTAGATACCAATATCTGATAGAGGAACTTTCGATTGATCAAAGGATAGCAGAGAGGCTGAGTATGCACTGGGATACCACAAAGTATAGTAGGCATTATGACAGTGGCAGATATGGTAGCTTTATCTTCAATTGCGTTGACTTCAAGTGAGACAATATCTGCAATGTTTGGGAAGGTCTGATCTACATCAAGAGCTTCAAAGCTCAGATCAGCTTCAAGAGCAACATAAGCCATATGTTCTAATGTAAATACACTGGTAATTTGACCCAGATATCCTAGTTTGAATCCAGGTGTGGCTATAGCTTCTTTAATGTCTGGATCAAGAACGAAATCCTGATTTCCTTCAATAAGATCTTTGGTAGCAATGAGATCTTTAGAAGAAGTGGTAGCAAGAATTTCTATGTGAATTACTTGGATTTTTATAGTGATCTCATGATTTTGAGCAAGGAGCTCTTCAGTGAGATTTTCGGTAGGCAACTGATGCATGACTGCAATAATATATTGAAGTTTTGTGGTGAGGATGGCAAGTTGGGCAAAGACCTCATCACGCAAGAGAGTTTTACTCGACATAATTATAGCATAGGGGTGTAGTATTCCTAGTGGGGAGGTATTTTTCTAGAGCCTATAATGATCAATTTACTATCTCTGACTGGTTTACAAAATTGTACGACCGTACAATCCCTGAAACTACCCTTTTATGCCTAATGAGCAGCTTGTACAAAAGTTAGTTTGACACACTGTACGATCCAAAATAATAAAGTGGCATGGATTGTACAATTATACACTCAAAAAAACTATCATATTTGGTTTTGGAGGCTATCGTACACGGTTTTGTAATTAATAAATCGATTCCACAAAACTACCAAATCGGGTATGTTTCCTTCTATTGCCTGAATTGCCAAATCGGGTAAATCATATTTGTACGATTTGTATGAACTCTGGTGTATGATTTATATGAATTGACGGTACAAAAAAGTGCCAAATTGGATACTCCATTGGTTCAATATCTCTTATATAGGTTTTGTAATGATTTAATATGCCAATTAATCTATTTCCTGCAACATACAAAACATCTTAACGGGGCTTGAGAGAGATGCAATTACAATGGTTACATATAGAAATCATACAGTAGGGTTCAATACATCCAAATAAGTAATTCCATGCTCACATATCATTCCATAAAGCTTCACCAGTGATGGATTCATTCAAGTTACCAAAACAATGCATAAACTAATCAAAACATTCACCAGAAAGCACATGAAACATGATTAAACCATAAATCATCATTCATCCATGCCAGAATCATACACAACCTATAAAAAATGTATTCATGGTTGTTTCTATCATATTCTGTCATAAATGCAATTATAATATGGCTGATCTACAACAATTATTGCAATAACTTAGAACATACTAGTCTAACTTACTGAGATTCTAACCAGTAAATATCCAACAATAACCAGACCTACAAATTTGAAAATGGGGCCTTATATAGCATTGCCCAGGTCATTCCAAAGTGGTTCCTGAGGTAATTAGTTATTTTAAAACTACCCATGCATAACATAATGCATTAATTAAGGCTTTTACTAAGTCTAACACTTTAATTATCAAACCTATGCGCCATTTCAACCTGAAATTACATTTCCCATGCATTTCATTACATTTTAGTGTACCTTTTATGGTTTGCCTTTGCCTTGTATGGTGTGCCCTCCTGGTTGTACAGTTTACTCCTACCTTTATGATTTGCAAAACTTGTACTAACTGCCAAAATTGTCAAAATTGTGCAAATTCCTTTTGTCACTTTCTCTTCTTCTAGGAGGTGGATTCGCTACCTACATCTACCCTCCCCTTTACTTTGGTCGGTGTCCTCACTAACTGACATTTATACTTCAGTTGTGCCTCGTATTCCATAATTATCTCCTGCAAGTTAGTCACTTTGGTTTGAATAATCACACATTCATTCTTCAACTTGGTTGCGTAGCTTCCCATTTCCACTGCTTTTACCCCATGGAAATTAGCCTTCTCTTCAATAGTCTTCAGGAATTCCATCATTTATTTTTGTCAATCAGTGGCACTCCCCTTAAACCTCTCCTTCAAGTGGGATTTTGTTCAAGTCACCACCTGAAGTTCCTCATTATTCTTAGAATGGTCTCTAGGTGATGATGAATACCAGCTTCCAAGGCAGGAATAATATCTTCTTTGGTCTTCAACTGTTCTTACTTATCTAGGACCAATTCATTGTATCTTTTGTTGTCCTTTTGAAGTTCTTCTATTTTCTTGGCTTGTGTCACCACTTGCTTATTTTTATCAGCCAACTAGGTTGTCATATGTTCATATTTTACCTTGATTTGTGCCTCCAACTCCTTAATCATATCTTTTGTTGTCTAGGAGATCTGTCGCTTCTCTTCTTGAAGCAATTTAATTATAGTTTCAGACTCAGCCTTTATGCTTGTCAGATATTCCTACAGTTTCTTTATTTTCTCCTCTGCTATAGCCTTACACTTTTTTTATTCTTTTTTCATTGTAATCATTTCTGTTCAAGTGGCTTTTGTATCCTCCTTCTGAGCTTCCTTGAGATGATAAATTTGCTCCAATCCGATGCTCAAACACTCTATCCAATGTGTGAGAAAGTTCAACTTTCTCAAAGTGATAGCCAAATCTGTAGTGACCCTCTTGTACTCCAATTCTCATGTGTTTATTGGATAAGACAGATGATTGGTTTTATCCAAGTACAACCTCAAATGTTTCATGTAGTTGGTTATCACTCCTTCTGGCAAGTTGTCTCTTCCTAAAATTGTGGTTACCTCTTCCCTAGGTAAATTACATGGGTGTTGTACATGAATATCTATGATTTTCCTTGTACGCTCCTTGTTTCTCACCCATTCTATTATTTTTTCCAATTCAAGAGACACTTGTTCCTCCCACAACTTTAATTCTCCCATGCATCCAATATAAAACTATAATTTAGTGCTGGCTATGGCATCGCCTAATTGTGAGAAGAAATGTTCCACATCATCTTCTACTCCTTTTGCCTCCTCTTCTATTTCGATCTTGCCAAACTGTGGTACCTTCAAAAGGCAACTCATTCTCATTCTCCACCGTTCCTCTTTTGTATGAGTTCATTCTTCCTCTTCCCCATGTGGTGGCTAGAGCTTCTCCCAAGCTCTCAAAGTTCTCTCTGTGTCTATCTTTACTTGGGTGGAGTCCATTCTACAATCTTCTCCTCCTCATCATTATCTTCTATCTTCATAATCTCATATTAAGATTTTTGCTACTCCTTTTGTTCCTGGACTTCTTCCTATTCAGTAGAGCCCACCTATTGCTCTTCAGTCACCTGCTCTTCCTCCAGATTATGTTGTGTTCTTATTGTTGTGACTTTCTCAACAACAAGTTCTTCCTGCTCTTGTGATGATTTTGTCTCTTCTTGTGCATCACTTGAGTTATTTTACTTTGAACTTCCCCCCATCACAAATTTTAATAGGGGCTTCTTCTTTTTCCTAGACTCTTCCTCTGAGGCATCCATTCTCACTTCAATTTCCTCTATTTCCTCCTGAGTGGTGGCTATCACTTCTTGTGCTATCTACCCCATATCTATTTTATTAAAAAAATTGGAAGCATCCAGGATTTTAAATTCATCACATTGGAAAATTTGTGGAGATACCACCATCTTCTCTACTTCTACCCAACTCCAGTATTCCAGATTTGTCTTTTCTAAATCTAACCGTTCTTCCTCCTACTGATTCTTTTATGGAGTCTTATCTTGCTTTATTGTAATGGGATTCTTTACCATTATTTCCCATTGTCATCTCATTATTATTCGAATTGGGCTTACTTGTCTCTCCATATTTTTCTCCTTTTCCTAAACTAACGACTGCTCCTTCTACCGTTGTTGCATTGCTTGTTGTTCTAGTTTAGGTTCCAATCTCCTTGTCCTTTTCCTCCGAGGATGTACATCCTCATAATCCAAAGGAGTGTCTTCTAGTAACTCCATGGCTTGTTGTTCCCTCTTTGTTTGAGGCTTCTCTGGAGTCTCCTTATTCATGGATACTGACTTTACCCACCTCAAAATGCTTGGCTTTCCTTCCTCAAATTCTCAAGGTTCTATCAAATTTGGAAAGCAAATTCCCAATTCTATGATAGTATTCAATAACAGTCTGATGGTATGGAAAGTCATTCTAAAATTATTTGATCTTTTCATCAGTACTTCATGCATCTTTCTTTCCAGATAGGTGCCCAAATAATTCTAGATTACTTGGGTGATACCTTCTACATACTGAGCCATACAGATTGGCATCTCCATGGATCAGTATCCCTTGATAGTCAAGCCATTACTGTATTCATAGCACATGGCAAATTTTCTCCTTTCAGTTGGATATGTTTGATCCCTCGAGTTCCTGCACCCAAGATCTTTGCAGCAGTCAGTGACTTCACATAATTTAATAAAGTGATGATACGATATGACTCAATTAGATCAACCAACTTCTTAACTATCTATGTGTCGTACGTTGGTAATCCAAATATCTTATTGAATGCATATGTCATCACTTCTATTTTCACTGACCTCTTGTCCACATTGAAAAATGTAGTTCTAGTCATAGGATTATACACCTGAACCATCTGCAATAGATAATTATAAAAGAAGGTTTTTTGGTGTGGTGGTACTTGTGCTATTACAGCTACACTAGCTTCCTCAAATTGTTTCCTCCATGGATGGTTCTTGTTTTTTTTATCACTCCACAATCATTTGCATGTTTCTCCTTCATGTTGTATGAATGAAATATTTGTTGTTTCCACCTGATCTTCCTTAGGTCCACTACTAAGATCCTCATCCTAATCTATAATATGTACCTTACTCCTTAATTCCCTTCTTGAAACATTTTCTTGTGCCATTCTCTCCTCTCGGTATCTTGGTGGTTTTCTCTTTATGTCAGCCCTCCAATACCTCTGACCTCTCCACGGCCTATATCCTCTTCTTCTGCAAGGACGAGTACCACACCAATCATGAGACTAATATTATCTTCCTTGGTACTACCATGGTCATGACTCTATCTCATGCAGAGGTCCTGGTGATCGTTCCACCCTATTGGCTGTGATCCTTCCCAACCAATATCCAAACTCTTCTACTGAGATCATTTTCTCACCATACCTCTGGTTGTCTTACTAATAAAACATCACCTATTTTATAATTGGAAGTATTTTTGAAATCATACAACTGCTGCAAATCATACAATCTTTTTTAAAATCATACAATATGCTCTTCTTCCCACTCTTGTACGGTTTCCCTAGGATAACCTTCCTAGAGTGTATAATCCTTCAAACTATTGTTCGATCTTAAAACTGCTCTATCTCCCTCAAATCATACAACTATTACCTAAAATCATACAGGCACATACTAATCTATACGGTCTTCCTCCCTGACTACTCCCTTTTGTCAATTGTGTATGATTCTATACGATTCCATATAGTTTTCTCAAAAAAGGCTAAAAATAGCCAAAAAGCTACCTAAAATTGCACAAGTTTTCTCTTGAGATTGTACACTCTGCCACCAAATTATACAGTACATATTTTCAATCCCTAGGTTATCAAAAATTGGTTATTTTCACTTTCTTTTCTGAATTCTTTACCAACCCAATTGTTGGATTGCCCCGATCTCTCTTTTCAATGCTTTTCGGGAGCAAATTTCCAAATTTTCCACCCTTGGCACAATTTATCTTCAAAAACAAAAATATTTGGCTGTATTTTATGGATTTACAGACTTCTCCTTCTTCCCACTACCTTTTTCCCTTCATGTTTGGCTGCTTTTGTTCTATTTAGGGTTTAAAATTCCTTCCTTTTACAATTTCTTTGTTTCGAATCCTAATTATCACTCTTCCAAACCCTAACTTACATTTCTCCACCACCAAGTTCTCACTTGGGAACCTTATGCTACTAACCTCCATTATTTTTGGCTGCAATTCAAATTTTCCCTTCAATGGAGTCAAACCCTAGCTTTTTCTCCCTTTTGCCTCTCCGGTTCGATTTTTTCAAGTGCGAAAAGTTCTCCTTGGTGCTAATTAAAATGGTTCCTAGATTATTGTAGATTACTGATGAATTTTACTTCCCATGTTGTCTTATTCATTTGGTTGCACACTTCACCTCCATCCTCCTAAAAAAAATTGAATTCTCTTTGTACAGTTTAAATAAAATTGCCAATTTATCCTCTATTTAAATTGTTCATCAAACTCTAACTGAACCCTAATTAATTTATTTTCCATATTGCACCACCTTACATATTTTCCATCCTCCTAGCTTGGATGATTGACAACTCATCATTTCATTTTAAAAAATTTGTCTTTTCCCGGTTTTTCCTCCAACTGCTCTTTTTTTTCACACATGCCGCATTAAATGGGGTAGTTGAAAATCATACAACATACTCAAAATGGTACAATGTACAACCTAAATCATACAACCTATCCTTTTGTATGATTTCCCATGTCCCTTGCCAATTTTACTTGTAAGATCTCATAGTTGTGCCTTTTTCATCTTTAATTTTGACTTGTACGATCTTATACTTAGAGAATTTTTCAATTTTCTCTCTTTTTGAAGAGGTCGTCGTTTTTGGTTTTCAACCCACTTCCTTCTTAATTGCATCCCGAGATATTTTCATAATTAAGGCACTTTAATTTTTTATTTTTCCTAAACTATTTACACTTTACCTTCATGGCAATCGCACAGTGACATTCACTTGTACGATTCCATCTGATTCTTCTCTTGGAGGTTCAACCGTAACATTACGTGTAATTGTGTCCTTTGGAACCACTTTCTCTCTTGGCTGATTTGTCTCCACCTATGATGTTACTACATTCTTCAGCCTTCCCTTGCCATGTGTACAATTCATAATTGTACAGTTGTAAGCTAGAGTATCTTCACCTAGTGTCCTTTCTCCTTGTCGCACAGGTGATTGATCCCTTTGTAGCGGTGTCCTTACTACTCTACTATCATTCGAGTGACTTCTATAACTATCTCCTTGGATCAATTTGGGCTCCAGACTTGGTGATCAGATTCTTAGTTGTCCTTGGTTTCTTTCGTCTGTAAAATGCACTCTTCCTCTACGAGCAAGGCCTCTCCCATGCGAGTGTCTTCCCCATACTATTCCTCTTGACATTAGTTTTCTCTACACCAATGGTGATTCCTCCCTTTCTTAGAGTAATCCTCTACCACCTACCACTCTTTGAGGTCCTCATCATATTAGTGGTGGTCATCCTAGTGGGTACTACCTTATGATATTAGGTAATATTCCTCTCATCCATGGTAACCCTCATAGATTCCTTATCCAATTCATACAGGCTAAAGGTGTATCTCCTGGCCATCTAGGAGTAGGATATCAGAACCTTCCTCATCCTCTTTCTCCTCTGATTGTAACATCACCTTGTCCTTGCTTATTTTGTAGTCTAATACCTCCTCCCCTTCCTGGCTGAACCCTTAGGGGTCTTTCTCTATTCCTTCCTCCCATTGCTCGGGTATCAAGAGTTATCTCTACCAACTCAATGTTGGCTAGTGGACTTCTACTTCTACTTCTTCTTGTGCTTGGTGATAATTGTCACAATGCTTTGATTCTATGGTCTGCACGTGCTAGGCTATATCTCCATATTCTTTTCTTGAAGCTTCTTTGTGGAAATGAGGTTGCCAAGACCTCTTTATATGTGTCAAAAAATTCCATCTCATAACTTGAGTGATTATGAGTCTCTTCTATCTATTTCACCCAATATGTTGGTAAATTCATCAATCTCTCCAATCTTCATACTTCTCTCCTTTGTCTTCTCAACTATCGATAGGCTATTATATATGCTTACGGTTCGAGGTTGGTTTGTCATTCCTACGATCTCCCTAGTTGTCATTGTGTTGTTGTACATGCTTGGGATCACAATTACCTTGAGGATTTTGGGGTTCTCTGGAAAATAATCCTCATCACTACTTTCTATACTAGGTTCCATTACTAGCCAAGGTATTCCTCCATTACTAGAGTCACTCAAATCCGATCGTACATTACCTTGTGATTCAGGTGATGCGGTTGCTTCCTCAATGTCGCACCACAACATTTATGTGTTTTCATTCATCATTGGCAGATCACTTTGTGGTACTTGCAAACTTGTGCTTACTCCATCATTTTGTTAGAGTAATATTCCACCATTGGGATATTAATTACATTTGCTTAATACCATGTAGCCCAACGTTAATATCAAGTTGGTTATGTGGTTGGGGTAGTTGCACGATTTGGTTGGATCATCTTCCTTTGTTATTCGTTGCATTTTGTATAATATATTCCACACTAAATTCTAATGAAGTTAATCAAATGCTCAGATTTTCCAATATGGTATCAGAGCCACGCATTCAATTCTGGGCAAAGTGATTGATTGGTTATGGGCAATGTGTTTTTTGATTCACTCTATAACTTTCACACTCCACTATTGACAAAATGTAATGTGTTGTCTATTTTTTGATGCCAGATGTAGAGAGCACTATATTTTCTGATAATGTGTGCATTTTTGGTTTGTAAATCTTTTTCCACCAAGCAGACTTGCTACTGGCGGTGACTTGTCATGTGATTGTTGTTGGCCGATACTGTTCAGCGGAAGCATACATTGTTGGGACATGAAGGTTCCACTATTTTCTTGGTAAAGTCACGCCTTCGAACAATCCAGCCGACACGGCCATTGAGAGGCCATTATGAAATGAAACTTGATCCCTGGTGAAGTCCAATGGGAGGTATACGCTTTTTTTCACTATTGTTTTTCTAATGTTTAAATGAGAAAAATATCACATTAAAACATTTTCGTTTGCGGGGGCGGTGTCGTGGAAGCACCCGTATCTCTGTTTTGGTGGAGTGTTAATGCTGGAAATGACCAGACATGTGTCGTTTGGAGATTATTGGTGAGCCCGCAAAAGTGACCAGACATGTGCCGTTTTGAGAAGATTGGTGAGCCCACAAATGATGTGTGTCATTCTTCTGCAAATGATGAAAGGGGATGTTGAAAATTGATGATGTTGCAGGCCCTACCGGTTGTATTCATTGTCGATGTGGAGGACGTTGACGTTGGAAAGGTGGAGTCTGATGTGATATTATGGATTGATAGATCTGTTGTGGAAGACAGTTCTGCTGTGGAGGTCAAAATACAAAAAAAACAAAAAAAACCAAAACAAAAAAGATGCTGTCGTGTCTTGAAATGGCACGAAGATGATGTTTCCAAAGACTCTACACCCAAAAGATGGTGCCCCGACAAGTAGCAACTACCCAGGTTGTTTAAAAAAAAAACATTCATCTTTTGTTTTTTATTAAATTGTTCAGTGCTGTCGTGTTGAGATAATTCGCAGCTCGTTTTTTTGTTTGTGGTAAGCCGGAAGCACAGTGGAGCCGAACAAATAGAAGTTTGACTTGTGAAACCCTACTGCGTGGTGGCCAACTGTGTTGTGACTCAAATGATATTGAACGTAGTGATTGGAGGAGTCCATCTCTAAATGTTTCAATCATAAACCGCGTTTAATATCAAACCAAAGTTTGTGGCGTTAATCAATTGTAACACGATGCTGGACCAATAGCAGGCGCTATTGTATGCACGGTGCCAGAGTAGTATTTTCACAACATGGATTCAATTCATTGGAGATAACGGGCTCATTTACCCCATGCTGGCTCATATCATCACCACCTTTTGACGCAACCGTTCCAAATCACCGAGAGGTATCAGATGCGTCGACCTAGGTAGAATCACAATATTTGTTTTCCTATTCTTTCCATACTATGCATGACGTGGTCCACGTGGGAGCTATAAGGTATGTGTTGACATTCAAGCTGAATAACTATTTTGATCTCCTGTTTCCATCCGGTTATGTGGCCGAAATGGTGGAAGGGTCTTGCTAAGGTGCTGGGAAAAGCAGTGTCGCGGGTTCACTCCTTGTGTACCCTATTTTGCTCTAAAAGGTACTATTAATCACCATTTTGCCATAAAGTTATTTTTGGAGTAATAAGGGCAAGAATAGCATTATTTTCAGCAAGAATGCAATCAATTTTTTGTTGACAAGAAAATATAAGCACATAAAATTTGCACTTTATTGTTACAAGAAAAACAAAATTTGCAATTTATTGCTACAAGAAAAATAAAAATTGCAATTTTTTCAAGCAAGCAATACAAATATTTTTTTTTTTTTAGAGGGATAAGGGTATCATTTTTTTGTTGTTTCCTTCCAAGCACAAGAAACCATTGAAACCAGGGATAAGACAAATTTAGTTTCTTTTGTCATTTGAAAGGTTGTATATTTTTTCATCCTCGTTTATTTTGCAAAAAGGGGGAAGACTTGTAAGGGTGCATTTTCGGAAGTGACCGACACTTTAGCCGCCTTATAATTTTATTTTGCAAAATCACATTGTAAACAGGTGCATTTTTGGTAGAGACCGACACCTTAAAAAGATGGGCAAATAAAAGAATAAAAATGCCCCAAAACTAACTGATGATGTTGAAAAATCAATTAAATATCATTACTTTCCAGCAGGGTGGGAAGGAATGGATTTTTTTGAAGATGGAAAATATTTCACACTACGCAGTGGTGTCAAATCCATTCTCAAATATTTTGAATATTCTAAAGACCTTCAGATAAATGGTTCTCAAATCCCTATAGGCATTATAAGGGCAGTCTACATGACATTGATTTCACTTGACCTTGCTCAACGTCAAAAGAAAAGGGACATTAGTGAGAAATCAGAGGAAATGGTTGATGCTTGTTGTGACACCAGTGATCTCCAACCTATAATGGTGGATGCTTGTTGTAGCACAAGTGACCTAATGCCCATTGTGGTCAATGCTTATTGTGATACAGGTGACCTCCTGCCTAAAAAGGCAGATATCAGTTGTAGCACAGGTTATCTTGTCACAAGAACAAATTTTGCTTGCAACACCACTGACTTAACAACTAAACCTCCTCAAAATGAGCTCCACAATCCCATCAATTATCACAAATGCAATATTGTTACCACCAAAAACATTGATGATGATTAAGAACTTGGGTGTTTTAAAAAAAATACCAAAGGTATTGGATCCAAAATAATGAAGAAAATGGGATTCAATGGTGAAAGATAAGGTAAACATGGACAAGGGATTAAAATCCTATAATGCCAAATGTCAGGTCAAAGAATGAAGGCCTTGGCTATTCTAGACAAGAAAGTACCAGTAAAACCATGTTTGGAAAACCTAAATCTCCTTCAACTCCTACAAAGCATTATTGTAGTCATTATGGAAGAACAGGACATGTAGTAGCTAGGTATTGGAAACTACATCCTTGTGACTCATGTGGATATACAAAACACTCCTCTTCAAATTGTTGGTACAAAGTGAAAATGGCCAATAAGGTTCACATTGATTATGGATGGAAAGATCTCACACAATGGACCAAGATGAAATATATGTTGTTTGGCTTCTACAGAAAAGATAAAACCTATGGTAAACCCAGAGGTAGATCCAGTGATGGACCAAGTGGCAGTTCCAGAGATAATGACCTTACAACATACCTAAAGGAATATCCAGTGAAAATTTTCCAGAGGTAGACCTACAGGTAGATCTTGAGATATACCCAGAGGTACTAATCCAGAGGTATACTTTGAGCAAGAGCCAACATAATAGCATATTTAATTATCCTCTCCTATACATTAAGGGGGGGTCATATATGTTATCCCAAATAATAGAATAAGGGGGGTGTTACAATAATATTCCACCATTGGGATATTAACTACATTTTCTTAATACCATGTAGCCCAATGTTAATATCAAGTTGTTTATGTGGTTGGGGTAGTTGCACGATTCGGTTGTATCATCTTCCTTCGTTATTTGTTGCATTATGTGTAGTATATTCCACACTACATTCTAATGAAGTTAATCAAATGCTCAGATTTTCCAATACATTTCTTATATTTCTCCTTGGAGTTATCCCCTCATCATCCTTAGGTTCTTCTAGATCTTGTAGGCTAGTTGTTATTTTCTCATCCAACCTTCATATTGTACTATCCAATTTTTGGATGATTTCTTATCTCAAACTTGCATTATGACCTCACAATATTTGATATTCTTCTTGAAATTGCTGAGTTTGTAACCACATTCTCTACTATAATAGCCCTATCCAATCCAATGGAGTAAGTCTATTCAATTCTTGATCGATGCTCTCATTCTTGTCTTCCTCTAGAACTTCCATTTCAAAGGTTTACACTCTATCCTTGTACCTTACTATTAACCATATTCTTCTTCATCATTCCACTTGTTGAGGAAGTTCCCTCCGTTCTACCTGAGGATACATCCTATTTCTACTTAATGGGGGTGATTCTTATTGCTTTCCCCTATTCTTGGGTAATAGTACTATCTCTTGATGTCCTATTTCATTTGGAGGAATCCATTCTTCATCTTCTTCCTCTATTCGTTCGGTTCCATCTGCAAATATAACATGTACTCACAATATTCTTCTTTCTCTAGGTCGATATGCCAACTCTTGTTGTTCTATGGTTGGTTGTGTCTCCTCACCTTATACAAATAAGTGTGCAAGACCTATGTCATGATTTTCCTATGATGGACCTGGCTCACTCTCAACACTCCCTTGAGCTTCTGCTTGTCTTTGTCGTTCAATCTCTTTTGAAGAAATGAATAAGCATTGTACCTTGTAAGGCTTCAACTTTTATTCATTTATAATTTTGGGCACCTTTGTCCCATTCAAGTTTTGTAACTTGATTGCTCCATTATTCATTACTTCAACTACTTTATAGGGACCAAGCCATAACGTCTTCAACTTACCAGGCTTGATTTCTCACTTCTCATTAAACTTTAGAACCAAGTCACCCAGACTAAGTTCTAACTTCCTCAAATTTTTATCATACCACGTCTTCCATATTTTCTAAGCTACTTCAATCAACCATTGTTCCATGACTCTACTTTCATCTAATTTGATTAGTGTTGTCAGTCACTCTTCCAAATTTTCTTGATCACCCAAGTGATGCTCTACCACGACTCTCAAACTTGGTATCAAGAATTCAACTGGCACCACTACTTACTATCCATACATTAATTGCAAAGGTGTAGTTCTGTTATAGGTTTAAAATTTGTTCTATATACCCACAAAATGGATGATATTCTTTCCTCCCAATCTGCTCCATCTATTCCATAGGTTTTATACAATGTAGATACCAGGACTTTATTTATTGCTTCTGTTTGCCCATTAGCTCTGGGATAATACAGACTAGACAATGAGTGTAAATCCTAAACTTTGTCATCAATGTTTTGATAATTTCATTGACAAAGTATCCTCCTCGATCACTTGTTATCTGTAGCGTAATACCAAATCTTGTGATCACTTGCTCATACAAAACTCTTGTTGTACTTTTTTTTGAGTTTTCAGGTAATGCTCGTGCTTCGACCCATTTTGTTAAGTATTCCATTGTGAATACGATGTATCTACACTTCCTTCATCGAGATAATTTCAATGGTCCTATGAAGTCTAACCCCCATCACTCAAATAGTTCTTGGGATTGTGATGGATGCAAAGGTATAAAGTTCCTTTTTACAGCTTTTGTACCCTTTGGCATGTATTGCATGCTCACATATTCTTTTGCATCATTATACAATGTGGGCCACCATAGTCCAACTAGTAATATTTTTCTAGCTATCGCGTCTAGTCCCATGTGCCCTACTACTAATCCTACATGATCTTCTTTCAATGCTTCTTTGACTTATTCTTCCATCACACATATTTTTAGGATATCATGGCTTCCCATATTATACAACAATCCTGCTATCGACTGAAAGGGTGTTGACTTCATGATCACTTTATTTTTCTTGATTGCCATAATTTATTGTGGAAACTCACCTATGGATAGCTACTAGCCAATTAACTTGTACCATGATGGCGAATAATTGTGCATCTAGAAATTCATCTAAAACTCTTGTTCCTACAGTATCTCTTGATCGTATCTGAGACAACTGGTCTGCAATGACATACTTCTTACCAGGTATTACTACTACTCGAAATATAGTGACAAGCCACCTACTGACCCATCGAGCCATCCTTGTATCACCAACTTATTTATCAAGTACAACAGAGCTTGGTGATCAACATAGAAGGCAAAGGGATATACCAATAGGTAATACCTAAACTTTTGAACTACATATACCATTCCCAAATCTTCTCTTTTTGTTGTACTATAATTTATATTTGGCCTTGACAAAAGTTGACTAGCAAAGAAAATAGGTTGATCTAGCCTAAACTGCCCTTCTTGTGCCAAAGCACATCCAATTATAAAATTTGAAGCATCAATATGGACATGGAACTCCTTATCCCAGTTTGGGAACACCGAAATTGGACTACTCACAAGCTTAGCCTTAAGCTCCTCAAAATCCATCTAAAAGGAACATTATTCTTCGTCAATGAATCCAATGAGTAGGATGCATGTGCATAATTTATGATAAACCTTTTATAATATCCCATCCATCCTAGGAAGGTTTTAAGTTAACTCAAATTATATGGTTCTTCCATGTGCAATATCACATGAATCTTATCAAGATCTATTTTTAATCCTTCCCTGCACACTATGTGTCCTAAATATTTCACATATGGTACCATTAGGTAGAATTTCCTAGGATTTAATGATACCTGTGCATTTTTGCACCTACTCATACATTCACTGAGGGCAAGAAGATGTTCCTTGATCTTCCCGTAAATGGACCAATCATCCAAAAATGCTTTAAAGTTCCCTATTTCCAACTAATCAAATATATATAGTATGATACATTGAAATGTAGTTAGGTCATTACAAATCCTGAATGGAATTCGATTGTACACATAGATGCCATTCTCTATAATAAATGTGGTATTTTTTTTATCCTCCTTGGCTATGTTGTTTTTATTGTACCTTGAAAACCCATCCAAAAATTAATAGATCTCGTATCCAAAGACTTCTTCCAAGATGAAATATATAAATGGAATGGAGAAGGGATACTTAATAGTTACTGAGTTCATAATCCTAAAGTACACACATATCCTGATCTTGTCTACTTCCTTCTTCAAGGTGATCACTATAGGTGAGACCCATTCACTGGTTGTCACCCTAAAGATAATTCATGCTTCCAGCATATTTTCTATCTTTGTATTCACTAATTTGGCATACTTTGGATTCATTCTATATGGCCTCCTCCTTACGAGTTGAGATCTAGGCATTAGTGTAATCTTGTGGAGACATAACTTTGGTGGTACTCCCTTCAAGTCCTTATATATCCATACAAATACATCCTTCTATTACAATAACATCTTAAAAAACACCACTTTCAGAACAGGATTCCAATCATCACTGTAGTGAATCATCCTAGGTTCCTCCTTCATTCTTAAATTGATATCCACTATCTGAGGTCCTTCATATTTGATATTTTTTGGATCACTTGCTGCTTTCTCTACATTATTTGGGTGTGTTGGCCTTGTATCAATCTCTGCATCTCCTACTGTATACTTTGCAAAACTTTTTAGGAATATCCATTTCTCTTCTACCTCCTTCTTAGGTTCTTGACTAAATTTTGGTTTATCTTATTTTTTATTTATCTCCTCTGACTCGATATAGAAGCAGTTGGGCTAAAAAAATTTGTACTCATCCATTTACCAATGAAGAATTCTGCTATAAAATCTAGCTTCATCTTCACTACATTCATCTAGGTACAACATTCCTTCTCCATCAGGTTCATACCCTTCATCTCCTGAGGAATTTTTTGATTCGTCTATCGTAGCTACATCCTCACTAACTTTTTTATTAGCTAGATTAATCATTTATTTATGTTATCCTTTCTTGAAAGTGATCTTATTATTTCCCCAATTGTGATTAAATTTGGCTACTCGTAGTCATCCTCTCCCTAAGAGAGTTTTGTATGCAGGATTTTGCATTGTAATCACAATTAAATCCAAGATAAACTCTTGGTCAACTATCACCACTGCTTGTGCTATCAAGACTCCCTTTGTATCGATACCATACTAGTCAGTGCCATATAACCAGAATCTCGATGCCTACAGATATGGAGTACCTAGTTCTAGCCAAGTTCTTTCAGGTAGCATATTAACATTGGATCCTTCATCCATAATTACTTGTGTTAATTTATGCCCTAGGATATCCATATGAGCTAATGTAGGTTTCTTTCCCACATAAATCATAAATATAGTCGAATCCATGAATTGATCTTTCCTTTTCTTTTCCTGAATAGGTTGGTTCTGTACTTCCATCACCTTATGTGGTTGTGTTTCTTCCACTATTACTTTTTATAATGTTGGAATAGCTTCCAATGGGTTTGATACTTTAATATCTACTGTGGTGTCCAAAAATTGTGTTTCTAGAATTTCCATGATCGTCTTCTCTTCTTATGGCTTTTCTAGTTCCTTTCCTTCAGTTATCTTCACTTGTTTAGCCTTTTGTGCTTCATCCTGTAATATTTTCTTTGCTACTTGCCAATGCTACTTTTATTTTGTTGGATCTGGATACTTATCCTTTTTAGCCTTATTTCTCGTCATGGCTAATACTTCTTGGATTTCCTCCTTAACTTGAGGAACCTCAATGTCTAAATAATTTACATTATGTGGGTTACTTGAACTTGCCTACTTTGGGCAATTCGCTTCTTTGTGGTTCCTTGGACCACACCATCTACACATGTGTAGTAATTGCTTGTGATGTTTCTTGCCTCTAAGGTGAAGGATATTTTTTTGTACCCCCATTCCTAGCAATTATGACACTATATGATCGACCTTCCTTCTAAGTCATACTACAAATGACCCTGGCCTCCTTGTCGATTGCCCTGATTCGGCCTTCCACCTCGCCTACTATTCCTATAACCACCACTTGTTTCTTATTGCCCACTCCTTTGGGATTTTAATTTCTCTTCATGTTCTTGGATTGATAGGACCTCTGGATTTACTCTTGCATTATACAGAAATAGCATTACCTCATATCCCATTACATTATAGATGTGGAAATAATCATTATGTGGACACTTTACATTTATATGACCTTATGTATTATATTCCATGCACCAAATGTCATTCCTATCAAGTTTTCTCCTTTGTTATTTCATTATCTTGTCAAAATCCTAATGAAATGATGCTACTATCCTCTATATAGTGTCATATTCTCCACTATCTAAATCATTTGACTTGGGGTGAGACAAAATTCCTGAATACGTATGTTTTGATTCACTTTCAAAAAAATTTACATGCTTTAAAGCTTCTTCATATGTTTTCTATGGTACTTCCTTCATCTTTATCTTATATTTCGGTAGTAATCCATCAACAAACCACCACTTTACAAGGACATCTACCAAAGGATTCTGAATATTATCAACTAATTGCTTTAGTCTGTGATTGTATGATTTCACATCTTCATAAGATTTCTATTTTGTCATGTAAAGTTCAGGAACAATATCTTCATCGTCCTTCAAGGGTAAAAATTATTTGATGAAATTCTCCTTGATCTAATTCCAAGTCTAAAAATATGTGGTATTTTCTCTCTTCAAATACTAATCAATCACCAATATTCTTAGAGTAGCAGGAAATAAAGTTACCCAATCATCTAATCTGTCTACACCATTTTCTCTCAAAATGGTTATATAAGTTCCAATGTGTCTCGTGAAGTATTCCTTACCCTCACCTGATAATGGTGGATATCTCTATTTGGCTACCTTGTTAGCCATCTTCATAAAATTATCACTATCACTTGAGGTCTCCTGTAGAATCTCTATCTAATTTATCCTTGGTGATGTCTTGTTATCATAATCATCAGAAGTTTCTATTTGAGGTATCTTATTCCGTCCCACCACTCATTTACAAAACTCTCGTGTGTCTTCACTCTATGAACTCCTTCACTGATGTGAGGGAGATTGTCTTGGTCTTTCCTCTTGAGACTTCATGCCATGTTGCTCTAGTGTCTGACTCTTATCCTCTACACTCCCTTGCAACCCTTCCATCACTGTCTTAGGTGTCACAATCCACTCTCCATCCTCTTACACTATCTCTCTATCAACTCTCACCTCTATTCTAGGTGTTTTTATTTCCTATTATTTTGCCTCTATCAACAATGCCTCAAGGTCTCCTTCTTCAGATGTCCAAACTTACTATATTTATGGTTCATGTGTACTATGGTTTGAGTTACTTGCATTATCTCTATGATAAATCCTTGTGCTCCTTATTACTATAATTTTATCTCATACTTCCTATCTCCTATACCTTTATACATCGTTGTATGTCATTCACCTCCAGTTTTTGTAGTATTCTTTCTTTGTCATTTTGACCCATTTTAACAAAAATGCCAGATTCACTAAGGAAAAAGCACCCAATGTAGCATAGGGGTGCATTATTCCCAATGGAGAGGTATTTTTCTAGATCTTAGAATGATCATTATACTATCTCTGATTGGTTTACCAAATTGTACAACCATACAGTCCCTGAAACTACCCTTTTACACCCAATAAGTAGCTTGTATGGAAGTCAGTTCGACACACTGTATGATACAAAATTATATAGTGGCATGGATTTTACAATTCTACACTCAGCTAAACTATAATATTTGTTTTTGGAGGCTATCATACACATTTTTGTAATTAATAAGTTGATTCCATAAAACTGCCAAATCGGGTAAGTTTCCTTCTATCACCTAAATTGCCAAATCGGGTAAATCATATTTGTACGATTTGTATGAACTACGATGTACAATTTGTATGAAATTAAGGTGCAACCAAGTGAAAATTTGGATATTCCACTAGGCCAATATCTCTCAGATATATTTTTTAAGGATTTAATATTCCAATTAATCCATTTCCTACAACATGTAAAACATCTTAACGAGACTTGAGAAGATGCAATTCCAATGGATACATCCAAAAATTATACATCAGGTTTCAAGATATCCTCATAAGTTTTTTCATGCTCATATATAATTCCACAAATCTTCACCAGTACTGGATTCATCCAAGTTACCAAAACAATGCATAAACTAATCAAAACATTCACTAGAAAGCACATGCAACATAATTAAACCATAAATCATCATTCATACATGCCAAAATAGTACACAACCTAGAAAAAACATATTCATGCTCATTTTTATCTTATTTTTTCATCAATGCAATTAAAATATAGTTGATCTACAATAATTACTGCAATAACTCAGAACATACTAGTCTAACTCACTAAGATTCTAACCAGCAAATATCCAACAACAACCAGACCTAAAAATTTGAAAATGGGGTCTTATATAACATTTCCCAGGCCATTTCAAAGTGGTTCATGAGGTAATTAGTTATTTTACAACTGCCCATGCATAATAGAATGCATTAATTAAAGCTTCTATTAAGTATAACACTTTAATTATCAAACCTATGTGCCATTTCAACCTGAAATTATATTTCCCATGTATTTCATTGCATTTTAGTGCATCTTGTACAGTTTTCCTTTGCCTTGTATGGTTTTACCTCCTGATTGTATGGTTTACTCCTACCTGTATGATTTGTAAACTTATACTAACTATCAAAATTGTGTAAATCCCTTTTGTCACTTTCTCTTCTTCTAAGAGGTGGATTTACTTCCTATAATCATTCTATCAAAGATGAAAATAGATGATGTGATTTTAATGAGATCAAAATGAATGAAGGATATATGAACGCCAAAAATACATGGAACAATGTCATAAATGTATCGCTCCAAATCACAACTCAGGTGAAAACAAAAATGAAGATGATTGGAAAGTTTGGATTTGCAAAAAAGTGCATAGACTAGATGGGATGAAATCATGGATAGATTAATAAAATCTATAGGACTAGAAAAACACGATGCTTGAAAATATAGCTCTTCCATAGATCTGACTACAAAGGTGTTATCGTTCCCCGTATGAACCTATCTCAGCCTAGGGGAAGAGGATACTTGCCTTGATTTTGCAACTGGCTTTGATACCAAATGATATAGATTGGCAATCACAAGCACAAAGAAATTAACAAACCAAAAACTTAGTTGTATTCCATTGATAACATATGCCTATAAATAGGCATTACATGACATATTTTGGATAAGGGTGTATTTAATGATAATGACACCTTAATCCTTACAACAACTATCATTTATTAAATCACACACCTAATTCCCTATCACTTCTTGATGAGCATTAACCCTTGGTCATGTTTTGTTGTTAGTATTAGGCCTTTTGTCCCTATTAACATAATGAAATATCCTCTATTGATATATTTCCATTTCTCTCTTTTCCTTTGCATTGACCTTGTTGTTAATAGTTTTTAAGGTATTCTTAATATCAAAAAGTAATGGAGACTCTTGGGGTGCTTGAGATGGAAGTGGAGGAAAAGTTACTATAGTGGTTGATAACTTAGGAGGAGGAATTGGAGTTGTCAAAGTAAATTGGGTTGCTAATGGAAAAATTTTCATAGCAGGGAATGATGTAGTTGTGAACTGAGTAGGACATTGCATGATTTTAGGATGGTATAACATGACCACTTTATGAGGTAATATTCCTACTAAAATTAATATATTCTCAGCATGGATTGCTATTTGATAGATTTATGGGAATGTGGTTACACCAGATTTTTGGGTTTGTAATCCAATGTCAAGCCCTAATATTTTGATATAATACATGTAGGCAAGATGAGTGGCTAGTTTGAACTCATTGGGGATCCTCTTCCACATTTTAATAAAAATCTTAGGTTAAAATCAGATACTAGCTCTCATGGATTCATATAAATAAATATGAACTAGATGAGGAGTGAAAATAGATCTACAAACTTGTTAAATTCTTCAACAAAAGAACCTACTAAATCAGCCCATGAACTTTCAATGTCATTTTCAAGAGTTTTGAACCGATGTAGAACCTTACCTCTAAAATAAAGGACTAACAATCTTACAATGATATCCTCATTCCTAATATTGTGGATAGAAACCATAGACAGGACATCTTAACAATGCTCATATACAGTTATTGTAGTTTTGTCATAAGTGGGAATGGATTTTAATACAACTTGGGGAATATCATGCATATTTTGAAAAGAGAGGAGGCTTATGGTATTCCAATCAGGGTAATTCAGTTGAACTACATTCTATCTTGGTTTAATATTGACCTAAACACAGGGTGTACTATGTTAAAAGGATTTTAAAGAAGAGGATAATGATTGAATTTCTTCTAGGGTAGTTTCATTGGATCGATATTATGAATACTTGGATTTTGAGAATAATTCATAAAAAATCATAGGTTGCTTACTATTCCTAGTAGTTGATCTTGTAAACATGAAATATAAGAGTGATAAACAAGACAATATTGGGTCTTACTTTCAAGGATTTTCCAAGTGAATTTACTCTCACCGCTTGGCGAGGTCAAGACAACTCACTAAATATTGATTCCTCTAGGAAAAATATAGGAAACATATTTTATAGAAATGTTCCCATCAGGTGTGTCAAAAATTGTTGTAGTTTGGTTTATCATGAAGCCAAATCTAGAACTATGATCATTATATCAAATAATTTTAAGGTGAGCACCCACTAATCATATCCCAAACTAAACATTGGAAGAACCAAATTGCTTTGATTCAACCTCCAGAGTAGGTTGGTATACCTTATCAAATTTATAGATGTTGACTCTTCTTAGATCAAAATATTAGAAGCTTAGGGATAGGTATGAAAGGGTTAGAAATGAATGAATTAGCGATGGACAGGTGAAGATAATAGCATAGGCATACATAGGAAATCCTCTAATAGCTTAACTTCTAGGAGCAAATCTTAGGACTAATAGAATTTTATACTTGATAATCTTTAACATCAAAAGCTATGGCATACTTAAAGAATTATTCCAAACATCAAGAGCACTAATTATCCAAGTTAATAGAATAAGATTAATGCTTTGACTAACAGAAATAGAATTCCCATAAGCATACATACAAATATGAATCATTCCAATTTACTCTAAGTTAGCAATCCAAATTAACATAATACACTAACCATAGCAGTAATAGGAGAAATGACTTCACAAAATTATAATCAGCAGGCAATATAGACACAATTTTGAGGCAATCATCCCAAGTAATTCTCCTTTTATTAATTGTAGAGAATATATAATGATAGCATAAGAAAATACTTCAAAGCTAACCCTTTAAAATGACGGTTCAACCTCTATTTATAGTTTTCTAATATTTTCATTCTAAGCATTATAGGGAATCATTTACATTTTTTTTCTTGCAACTTACCATTAATGGTGGCATCCAGTTGTATGTTCTTTATTAGTCACAAAAAATATCAAACCAGAGTAAACCTCCACCATCCCTTATTCTTGTTATACCTTTGTATCCACTTATCTACAATAGAGTTAGTTGGGCCAAAGGTTCTAGAAACTTTTGGACTGTAATCTGATGTTTCAGCTTTCATGGTATCTAGCTCGATCTCTTCAACTCTATGTAACATGCTCACACGAAAACACATTAGAAATTTGATTTTAGAGTCGATTCAAAATTTTCCATTGATATTATGATGGGTGGTCATGATAAATTATCTCACAACCACTCTCCACATTTGTATCCCTTAAAACCATGTGGAATATAGCTCTTTTTAGTTTTTGACCAATCCAGCCATAGAAACAAGGAAAGTCACGAATTTGAGAACTCACCCATGTTAGTGTGTTTACCTCACAACTATTGGAATTCCCCTTAGCATTTCTCTCTTAGCTTAGAATATCTCTGAAAGGTGAGCCCCATTTTGTATTTTGCATGAAACAAGGTTATCTAAAATTTTGAGCCTTTTCTTGTTTATGAAGTCATCTCACAGATGCACATCCACTATGTTATTTAAGAGGACTTCTCATTTCTATTCCAACATAAAAAAAGAATGGTTATCCATGTGAAATTTTAAAAATTAAGCCATCTTGCACATTTTATCCATGGTGAGTCAGATATCCATAGTTTTGATCCCTTTAAAATACCTTTTTCTCGCAACCACGCTCCATACAAATAAGGTTAGCAAATTATGCATTGTAATTAGTTTTGGATATTTTTATCATATTAGCCCTAGATTCATGAAAAATCAATGGATTCAAGCTCATGATCATGATTTTCTCCTGATCACGATGCTCACAAAGAGTTAATTCGATCACGTTCCATTTTGCAACTTAGCCCTTCCTAACATATTCCTCTATGGAATCACGTGTATTAGTAGTTTTGGTAATTTGATCTTCGTGACCCTTATTCAAAGCACCTTTTTGATTTACACATAGTTAAAAAATGGATCAAATACCTACACTTGTAAAATAATTTTTGGACCTTCTCACCTTTTGTCATGGAATTACATTTTTGGGTAGATTCAGGCTTCTCCTTTGCATTTCTATTTTTTGTAGTTTTGGTAATTTGATCTTCGTGACCTATAGTTGGTTGTTATTTTAAATGGACCTAGTTAGTTTGGATTAAATATTTTTTTATTTTTCCTTAAGATCTAGGTTCCCTATTTTAAAGGAATGAAATCATACCCTTTTCATAGGATTTCTTGACTCATTGGTGATACACCCATAGTTGCTCAAAGGTATGGATCAGATTTTCATCAAGCAGCTCCAATTGGCTAAGGTAAGAATGGCGATACTCATCACTGATAGAGGCTTGAAAGGAAAATGACTTATATTTTGAAAAGAAACATAACCTTTCTCCCATAAACCAAGGTAGAGGGTGTGGCACTAGTTGAAGTTTGAACACTAGTATGGTAGACCCATAATATGGGATATAGTTGAAGGTACCAATCCCAACTTTTTTTACTAATGCACTTATTTAGTATCTTTATTAGAATTTTATTAGAACATTTAGCCTAGATGATGGCTTTTGGATAACAAAGCATTGCCCAATTATGTAAGATTTTGATTTTTACACATAATTTAGCAATGTATTTATTCTTAAAATGTGTGTCATTATCAAAAGTAACATTTTAGTTATTTCATTTGAGATAAGATCTAATTGAAGATAAATTTTAAAACTTGAATCCTAGAGCAAGAGGATAGAGGCATATCCTCTACCCATTTGGTAAAGTATTCAATCATGATGATAGTGAACTTGTTTCCATCTAATTAGAGGAGGGCTAAGGAGAAGCTAGTTAATAGAGCCCCTGAGATGAAGCATGGATGTAGTTGTCACATTTTTAGATGTAATTTCAATAGTATTTCTCCATAGAGGGACAATAGTATCCTAACTACAGAAGATTCTTGGTGATAGAACTTCCATTAAAGTGACCACCACATGTTCCTTCATGGGATTCTTAAAATACTTTATTAGATTTATTTAACTTTAGGTATCTAAAAAGAATATCACAAAAGGCCTTTTTTAATAGCATATTGCCTATAATGACAAATATATAAGTGCATTGTCTTAAATTCTTACACTCATTTTTATTGAGAGCTTTTAGCAAGGTGCCATACCTAAGGAAGATGAAGATGTACTTGTACTAAGAGTAAGGAATAGTAAATATTTCTAAAGTATTTTGACTAATTTCTAAAGTTAAAAGTTGCTTTATTTGTAAAATAATAATTGTGGCTTGCTAATCCTCTATTTTTAGGGTAATGATAAAGGTATCTATAGCCATAGTGTCTACCTAGTGGTTGCTATAATAAGGGATAGTATAAATGGTAATTTTATTAGATGTAGCTATAAATTTATCAACAATATCATTATATGGCTTAAGTGTGTTATGTTTGGTTTGATTGTTAAGAATCATAGCAAATGGAGAGGTTTGTTACCTTCAAAGCTAAGGCAACACAAAGCTCTATTAAATACAAATGATATTGGTGTTTCAAAATAATTGGTGGCTAGTGATATCATATTTAATAGTTTCAATAGTAGCCAATGGTATTGGCAATGTAGAAACAACTATGTTTACATGGTAAAAATAACAAAAAATTTAAAAATTACATGAAAAAAATCCAAATATGGGCTTAGATATTAATGCATACCTACATGCTCACCATAACTAGTCCACCCCACCCTTCCAAATAGCTAATTGGTGCACTAGTCATGTCATGTCCACTCTCTTCCTAGGCCTCCTTTTCCTCAAATACATAGTGTAAAATTATTTTGATCTTATCCCATTTTTCTTTTTAACCCCCCACTCATCTCTCTATTTTTTGTCCTCTGACCAAACTTCTCCTTTCATTTTTTTTTATTTGTGGAAAACATCCCAAAAGGGATGCCACTTTCGGGTAAGACCCAAGGAGGCGGGGGTATCCATTCCACCAAAAATGCCCAGGACTCGGACCTGGCCTACCACCTTTGACATACTCAAGGAGCAAACAAACACACAAAACCAATTTAAAAATAAGTAAATAACAACAAAAATAATAAAATAAAATAAAAAACATGCTCCTTGAGTGTGTCAAAAACAAAAGCACAACCAAACACGCACAATAAGATAAAAGAAACCACAACACAAACCACATAGAAAAACACAAGAACCACATAACAAAACACAAACAAGACAAAAACAACAGAACACTACAAAGACATAACCCAAAAAAACATGAAAAATAAACACAACCAAAACCTAAAAAATTAAAAAAAAAATAAAAATAAAAAACAACCAACAACAGACAATAAACAAAAACAAAATACATAGAAAACACTCACACATAAAAACACGAAATAACACAAACAAAGAGAAACCCAAGAACAAGAACGAAAAAAACACAAGAACAATAACAAAAAACATAAAAAAAAAAAAAACAAAACAACAAAAACACAAGAACAACAAAAAACAACACAAAGAACACAAAAACAAAACAAAACAAAAGAACCCACCCACCTTAAAAAACTAAACAAAAAAAAACAAAAAAGAAAAAAGAAAAAAAATGAACAAAACAATGACCTATCTAGACCAGAAGACTATTAAGGCAAGAATCAACAGAGGAAACAAAATAAAGAATAGAATGAGCTAGGGAACTAAAAAAAACTGAATGAACCAAAGAGAAGCAAAAAAAAAAAAACAAGAAGAAACTAGGTACCTTCGAACTGGAGCCATCCAAAGAAATGATAGAAAGAAGAGCTTCCCTAATTTGAGAAGCCCACCATATAGGAGGGTGGCCATAACAAGTAAGATCACCTTTGTCCAAAGCCCAATTAGCTAAAGCATCAACACTCTTGTTTTGATCTCTAACCACATGATTGTAATCAACTTTCAAAAATCCCATCTGGATTAACTGAATCTTCTCAATAATTCTTTTTATTCTCCAATCCACCTTATGATTCTTAGAAGGAGTCTTCAAGAGATTAATCATAAGTTGAGAGTCAGACTCAACTAACACCTTTTCCCATCCAACCTTAGTAGCCTCCTGAAGGCCTCTGAGGATACCATACCCCTCAGCAAGGTTATTGGAAAGAATACCCAAATTCTCAGCAAAAGTAAAAACCAGGGAGCCATCCGAAAGTCTACCAATTCCTCCCACACTTTGGCTTTTCCAGGGTTCCCTCTAGAGGCTCCATCGGTATTGACTTTTCCAAAATCCTTAGGAGGAGGTTGCCAATTTCTAGTCCTATCCATCTTACTAATACTCACATTCCCTTTAAGTTGGTTGCCCTTAGAAGGTTTAATCTTCAATATTTGCATCACTTGATCCCATATTTGGTGGGAGTTTTGGGGGTGATTAAGGAGTTGATGGACTGATTCAACTAAGTTGGCTATGGTCTTTTGCCAAATATAGTGAATATCCTTCCTATCTTGATTAAAAATTTGGTTGTTCCTTTCATTCCAAATATTCCAAAGAAGAATGGTAGAACCCATCCAAACTAACTGCCTAATAAAATGATCAACACCCTCTTGATTAGGCCAATCCCTCCAAAGTTGTTCAAAAGTAAAAAAATTGGACCATTGTAAGCCAAGTAAAGTGGCCATTCTCCTCCATAGCTCAGAGGCTAAAGTACACTCAATAAAAATATGGTTGATATTTTCTACATTCTCTTCACACATTTCACATCTAAAAGGGCCATGAAAACCACGCTTCATAAGTTGCTCACCAGTAAGCACCCTACGATGCAATAAAAGCCAATTAAAGAACCTCACCTTAGGCCAGAGCTTTTGAGCCCACAATCGAGAAAATATGTCAGAAGAATGGTTGGGATTATTATGGCATAAGGTCAAATAACCTTGAGCAACTGAATACTCACCCTTAGTAGTGTTGTTCCATCCAAAACAATCTTTTTCATGGGACCAAGAGAGGGATCTCATATGAAGGATGCCTTGGATATCTTGTCTTTGCCTTTCTGGGATTTGAATAGGCCAGTCCTCAATAGGGATCCAATATCTACCAACATTTGAATTACCAGTATGGTACCAACAATAATTAGCCACCTTTATCCAATTAGCTCGGTGAAGCTCCTCCATCCAAGGCCTCCAATCGGGAAACTGAGTTATCAAAGGCTTGTGACCATCCCAAGAATCTGTCCAAAAATTTGCATGTTGACCATTATGAATGATCCAAAATAATTTTTTCTTTATCAAATCCTCACCAGTCTTAAGAACTGCTAAAATGGGAGAACCTTTGGTAGGAAGTTGATAGCGAACAAGGTCTTCGGGACTTTTGTTCTCCGCATATTTAGCACGGAGATTATTGGCCCAAAGAGCATTGGGGTTATGCAACATCCTCCAATATAATTTAGCAGCTAAAGCATTTGTTGTTATTAATTGAAGACCGGAATCCTAACCCCCCTTCACTCTTAGGAAGACATAAAGTATCCCATTTCACCAAGGCCCATTTTCTTTTCTCCTTAGTACCACTCCAAAGGAAACGATGACTGATTTGATCCAATTCTCGAAGAACAACCTTTGGGATATTCAAAATGGAAGAAACATAAATAGGAATAGCTTGAAGGACTGATTTTACCAAGGTGATTCTACCCCCAGAAGAAAGCCACTTGTTGGTCCACTTTCCAATTTTCTTCTTGACTTTGTCCAACAACCAATTCCAATATTTATTTTTTTGCCTTTGAATATTTATGGGAATACCTAAATAAGTGATTGGAAGAGAGGTCTTCTTATATCTTAATTTATCCAAGACCATGGATTCCTGTCTAGCAGAGCAGTGAAAGAAAATAACTTTAGATTTGTCTTCATTGATCAACTGCCCAGTAGCCTTAGAAAAACAGCTAATGATTTGCTTAATATTAGAAGCTTCCTTAACTTTAGCTTTACCTAAAAGAGTAGAGTCATCCACAAATTGAAGATGAGAGATAGGTCTAGCTCCATGAGCAATGGTAACTCCCTCAAGGGTTTTGTTTTCCCTCTTTTTGGTTATAGTCCTACCCAAGCATTCAGCAAGAATGATGAATAAATAAGGGGATAGCGGGTCACCTTGCCTAATACCTCTGGAAGTTGGGAAATACTGAGAAGGCCTACCATTGATAAGAACTAAGTAGGAAACTGAAGAGATACATCCCATAATCCAATCCATCCAATCCTTAGAGAAACCAAATTGCCTCAAAACTTTGATAAGGAAGTGCCAATCCACTCTGTCATAAGCTTTGGATAAGTCTAACCGAATGAACATGGAAGGAGAATTTTGCATATCCATGGAATGGATGGCTTCCTGAGCAAGAACTATCTCATCTACTATTTGACGTCCTTCCACATAACCCCCTTGCTCTAGGGAAATAATCTTATGCAAAAGAGGCTTCAACCTTTCTGCCATGATTTTAGTAATGATTTTGAGAAGAACATTACATAAAGCAATAGGTCTAAAAGCTGAGATATGATCAACCTCTTGAGCTTTTGGAACAAGAGTAATATAAGTTTTATTGATAACCTTCAAAATTTCTTTGGCTTTCCTGGCTTCTTCCACCACCTCTAATAAATCAACATGAAGGATATCCCAGAACTCTTGGTAGAACTCAATAGGAAAACCATCAGGACCTAGGGTTTTCCCTTTTTGCATTTTAAATTTTAAAAACTACTTGTTGAAGCTCATTGATAGTAATAGGAGCAGTCAAAATAGAGTTCTCTTCGAAGTGATAAGAGAAGGGATTGCTTGAAGAACATTATGTTGAGAAGCTGAGTCAAGAGGAGTAGCAACAAAAATATTGGAAAAGTAATCAACAACAATAGAGTTCATGCCATCCCAAGTATAAACAACATCTCCAGAATCTGATTTTAAGGAAGAAATAAAGTTGTGAGATCTTCGAGCTAGAAGAGATTTGTGGAAGAAATTTGTGTTTCGATCTCCTTCTTTGAGCCATTGAATTCTAGATTTTTGCTTCCATAAGATTTCTTCTCTTTTTTCCCATTCCTCTAGCTGAGTTGTGAGTTTAATTTCATCTGCACTTCTCTTCTCTGTGAGGCCATCTAAATGGATTTTCTTATTCAAATTTTCAAGATGAGCAATAACTTCATGTTTTTTTATGAACATCCCCAAACTCTTTCCAGTTCCAAGTCTTGATTTTGGATTTAATGTATTGCAGTATTTTGGCAAAATAGAACATCTTAGTCCCATGCCTAGGTTTACCTTCCTTCCACCATTGTTGCACATGAGGTCTGAAGGAAATGTCTCTAAGCCACATTAATTGAAAATGAAAAGGAGAGAAACTCACATTGGTTTTCCACATTTCCACCATGACTGGCCAATGATCCGAACCAACATTATTAAGAGTCTTCACTTTAGGAATGTGACCATGGATTAAGAAATTTTTAGAGAGCAAAAACCTATCCAATCTCTCCATTATACAAGCTAAGCCTTGCCTTCTATTAGACCAAGTCATAAGGCCATTATCCGGTTGGATATCCACAAGATGGAGGTTTGCAATATATTCGCTCATGAGGTCAGTGCTTTTGTCCAAATTTCTATTTCCCCCCATTTTCTCATCCAGAGAGAGGATGGTATTGAAATCTCCTCCGATCAAGATCCAAGATTTAGGAAAATGAGAGATAATATGAGTAATATCCTTCCACTTTCTTCTTTTTTCCTCCAAAGAAGTCGGAGCATAAACGATGAATGCAGAGCATAATCTGGTTGGAATGTCTACTTTGAATAGCTATAGCCAACAAACCCCAACTGCCAACCATATGGTGAATAACTACCTCTTTTGGGTCCCAAAGACAAGCAATGCCACCCGAAGTCCCTTGGGAACTGAGGGAAACCACTTTTCCAGCTGGCCAAATTTTACTGGCAATTAAGTCCATATCCTCCATTGACATCTTTGTTTCTTGAAGGAAAACAAGATGTGGATGATTTATCTGAATCATTCTTCTAATTTCATTTTGTTTTGAAAGACTCCCTTTGAGTCCTCTAATATTCCAAGTGATGATCTTCATTAATACCGGGGCTAAAAAATTTGGGAAGGGCATTAATCTTACCTTCCTCTACAAGCTTTTCACCTTCTTTTACCATATGATATTGATTGGTCTTGCGACCTACTTTTTGATTAGAATCCATCTTCAATTTTTTTTTCCTGTTTCTTGACTTATTCCAATTGAATCTGAGATGGCTTCTAACCTTGAAGAATGCTCGTACACAGCCAAAATTTTACTAGATGGTTCAACGGAGTCTATATTGGGACCTGCATTATTTGAAGTTTTGACATTTGAAATATTGTTTTTCTTGTGTAAATTTTCTCCTTTTTTTTCTATTGAAAACCTTTGATTTGTTGGTTTGTCTCTGAGTTCTTCCCTTCATATTTAAATTGTGTTTCTAAGATTTTAGTTTCCATTATTTCCTCTTCCTCACTTGGGACATCATTTGTGGAAAGGATTTCAAACATATTAGCGAGATGACTTTGATTGATCCTTCATAACTGGTTTTTTCTGAGTGTTCTTCTTCTTAGGTATTTGGAAACCCTCTGAGTTTATATCTTCTTTCTTTTGATCGGGAATTTTATTTGGGCAAGCACTGGCCAAATGACCATATTCATGGCAAATTCTACAACGAAAAGGAATGTTCTCATAGTCCACTACTTGCTCCCAAGTGTCTTCCCCAAATTGTAATGTGATATTTTTAGGTAGGGGTTTGTCAAAATCCATTAAAACACAAATCCGAGCATAAATAATATGTTCAAAATTTTGAGTACAATCAGCGAGTCATCATAAAAGTTCCTAAAGAGTTTCCAATTGAAGAAAAAATAGTAGGATTCCAAAATTCAATAGGGAGGCCAAAGAGTCTAACCCACACGGGAGCTATAGAAGGCATCTCTTCTTCGGCTTTAAATTTAGTATGCCGGGGCTTCATGAAAAGCCCTGCCCTTCCAAAAAACCAAGGACCCCCTTGAAAATTTTTCTCTCTATCTTCATTATTAGCAAATAAAACAAGAAAATAACCATTTGGATAAATAGATATTTGTAACTCACCTTTAGTTTTCCAGCTTTTTGCAGCCCAGACTTTGAAAGCAGATAGACTCGGACGAAAACCCACGAACCGACAAATTAGTCCTCTTTTTTCCAAATCTTCAATGCCAGTCTGAATGTTACCCATATCAAGCTTAACAATAGGAGTTCCATCAGCTGCTTTAAGACATCCTGACTCCTTTTTCCTGGGATCAATCTTAGGCATTCTTAGAGGTTTATGGGAAGCCCTAATATTGATATTAGCATTGGGTTGAGGCTGTCCACCACGAAGGGCATCCCTAAAATTCATTTTTGGGACTGAGTCTTCAAAATTCTTACCCTTGATAGGGGTTTTCACAGTAGAATTATTTTGTGGGTGCACCTTAGCACCAGATTCACTTGAGATATGAGCCATTTTTTGATCAACTGCTTGAAACTTGTTTCGTGATCTCTTTAATCCTTGCCCTAGACGTCGTGGAAAGGTATGGTTTTCACTTTTCTTTTGTGCAGCAAATTGGAAGCCGTTGTCACTCAAGTTCACAGTATGATCTATTGAAAGACAAATTTCTAACCCATATTGTATCCCCTGCAACATTTCCTGCTAAAATATTGAGCATAAACCACAAAAATATTGGCCGCTAGGGCCCGAAGGCCCTAAAAACCAACCTCTGGAGCTGCTTGCACTCAACCCGAGATGAAACCCTCGCATAGCCGCTTGCCAAATATATCGTTCACACATAGGGATGCGCTAGGATCTGTGTTGCTCCAAATGATATGAAAATTGGTGGAGACGTTCTAGGGTTTTCAGGCATCTACCCTCAAAATTTTAGCTCAATCCGAGTCCGGATGAGTGAGATATGGCCGAAACGAGTTCGGCAGTTTGGGCAGTCCTATGAAAAACATCTCAAAATTCTCATTTCTTGTTCATTGTCTTTCCATCCCATTTAATTTTCCTTAGGTACCTTCAAATCACCTTTGAAACTCGAGGAGTCACCCTTTATGGAAGTATTAGTGCAATTAATGAACTATAAAAAAGGTAATTTTTCAAAGTGCTCGTCAATGAACAAGTTTTGTATCATACCTTTGCCTTAGCATAACAATAGTAGGAAGTAGTTTTTCTCCAAAACTAGGGGTATCTACTATTTTTTTTTGTATTTATTGTAAAATAAGTGCATAAAAATGGGAAATATAGATACCTAAATTTGGAACACCAAACTTGCAAACCAACTACCAAGATGCCAAATGGGATAATTAAGAAGTCCCACTCATTTTTTTTAAATATTTATTTTTTAAAATGATGATTTCAAAGGTAGTATTTCTTCCCTAAACATATTTTATATTCATAATATAAATCAAGTTAACATTCTCCCACATTATTGGATTAAAATGGTCAAATCCATGATATTGCTAATGCAAAATCATTTATGATGATTTTGAGGAAACAATTTTTCCCTACCACCTATAAAATATTAGTTTTGAATTATTTTCCTCTTTTGAGCCTCATGCTACTAATGACACCATTTCTCTTATATCCATGCCATCTAGTCTTAAAGCCTAAGGTTACCCTTTTTGGATCCACCTTGCTCCATCACCAAGGTCAAAAGTATTATAACGTGAGGGCTTTGGATACCCCTAATGGTAACAAGTTATATGCTAAAACAAATTACTATTTTTCTTGCTCATTTATTTTAAGTCCTCACCATATTGCTAGTCTCTTGGAGGAATCCATGTTTGGAGGAAAGAAGGAGATTCAACCTTTGTCTCCTTTGGTTGTTTCCTTTCTCTCCTCCATTTAATCATTTAAATTTATGTTGTTTATATACTAATATTTATTTGGTTAGTTTTATTTTGAAATTTTTCATTATTTTGGATCTTTTTGCTTAATAATTTCATCTCTTTTAGCTACTCCTCCTCTTTTATTTCCTCTCTAGAGCATATCTTCATGTTTTTTAGTATTTTTAGGAATTCTTCCTATGTAGGAAACTCTTGAATATGCCATGGACACCCCTATAGCTTTAAATCCAAGCATTATATCTTTGTCATTTTACTATTCAATATCTTGGAGGAAAAATGCTAATACCTATAGAGCAGAAAAACAGTGCACCTAGCAAGGGAAAATGAGATGCATATATTGTTCTACTTGATTCAAGAAATATGAAAGTGACACTTTAAGAAAGCATAAAATGACAAGTATATGAAATAAATGGGCTTATCTCCTTATATTAATATAAATTTCAAATATGAAGTTACAATATGTCCCCTTGAGGGCCTTCAATTGATAGATTCATTACAAAACTCAATAGGATCAAATCCTTCCAAAAATCCAAGGCACGCTTAAAGTATCTTCCTCGTACTCACAATTGAAGAGAGCAGGCTTATGATGCCAACATAATGTTTCATTGATGTTGTAACTCATTGATCCTTCCTTGCACACTGTGATACCTAGATCTACACAAAAAAAAACCAGATTTGTTAATAGCATGTGTGGATTAAGATGAAATCATGGAGGTGCATGCATCAATGAGCTTGAAAGAGGAAAAGTGCAATAGATTATTCAAAACTTCTCTAAATGCTACCAAAACTTAGATTCATGCATATTATGTACTCTATAAATTATATAATTAAAAATAATAAGGAAATTATGCTTAGATTTATGGATATCCCAAGGTGAGCCATTTAGGCCTACAAAACACAAAAAACATGATAACAAAAGCAAAACAACTCCAAATTTTACCAAATTTGAACAACAAGCATATATTCTACTCTAGAATTGACCTATGCAAAAACATTAATAAAATAATGGTCCAATTTTTGGCCATCCTAGGGTGAGCCATTTAGGACTATCACAAATTGAGGGTCATCTTGGGGTAGGACGACCACCAAATATGGTGGTTTTTTCCACTAATTCCTTTGGAATTTGGTCCAAAACACTCTTAGGGGTATTGTCATTAAATTTGGGGACCTAATTCACTCAAATAATTTAGTTTTGTAAACATATTGCATGTTTTAGAATCACTTGAAAACCTCCTTCGCTCGATGGAGATCTCAAGGGAAAATGTATAATAAATTGGGGATAAATCTCTGTAGCACTTCATTGTGAATGTTGCAAAGACTTCTCTCTTAAAATTAGGTAGAATGGATCAACTTTATATCCCAAGTGGGCATATGGTCAAATGGGCATTTGAGGCCATGCGAAGCAAGTTTCACCATTTGTCCAAAAGGTTGCCATGCATTGGAGGGGGAAGAAATATCTATTTTGGGCCTTCAATTTACAACTTGGCATGAGATTTATGCACCCTCATGCTTGCATGCTTGAATGGGTGGGATAAATAGCAATTTTTGGATGTCATTTCTCCCTCCTTTAACTTTTTTAAGGTCCAAGGCCATGGTCGTCCCACCCAGGGGCGACTGCTAGTGGTCATCCCTGGGTGGGATGACCATGAACTATGGCCATCCCAGGGTGGGACGACCATGGCTACATGGCCCAAAAATTCCCAAAAGTGGGGTAGAACCTCCTAAAAGTGGTAGAAACACTATGTAACCTTTGAGGGTTGCCCAAGGGGGTCATATGGTGTCAATTAGAGTATGTCTTGGTCGTCTAATTGGATTAACATGATTTTAGTGTCTACAGATACCCCTTTTTGGGATGCATTGTGTGCATCACAGTGCTGAGAAAAAATAGATGACTAAAATATCAAATGATTAAGGTTATTCAGTAACCTAACCAAATTTAGATGCCCCAATCATGGAAAGAGCATGTGTTCTTGAATCCTTGCTTTTGACGAGCTAAGGAACTTGATTCAAGTACAACCTCTCCTGTAAGGCTTACTTGATCTTGGACATTGTTCAGTCATGAGGAGGTGATGCCTACTCCTTCATGCTTCCATAATTCAAATAATTTATTTAATTGAAAGTTTTTCTTGTTTTTTTCCCCAAGTAGGGGCATTATTGTCTTTCTCAATGATTCGTTGGACGAATGCAATTTGCATGATTGAGTGTTTAATTGTTGATTTTGATTATGAATTTGTTAAGTATGACTACCCCCTAAAGTTATGAGTCAATGAGGGAATAACCAATGATAAAAACAATGAGTCACTTGACCCATATGACTTGGTTGGGTTTCCTTCAACTTTACCCATTGTAAAATTTATCTATTTTATGAGGATTTTGATTATTTTGTTGATATTTCATGGAAGAAATAAATTGAATACCTCATTCCCATGGAGTGGTCTAACCACAATGGTCTTATTTGGGATTGAAGTAGATACTTTTCAATTCGTCCATGAACAATTTGGTTCAATATTGATCTTGAGTGAATTTTTGTCAAATTTACCCCATTTTTTGTGGGTTTTTTACCCTTTCTGGTGTTTTTTTATTATTTTTGAGTTGGTTTTTTGGTGGTCATCCTAGGGTGGGATGGCTACACATTTTGTGGCCATAATTGGGTGGTATAGTTAGAAAATTAGCCGACTGTCCCACCCGAGGACAACCATACCTTTTTCAAGGCTATTTAAGCTCAAAATTTAAAAAATGGGTTTATTTGTGTATTTTTTATTTGGCAGTTGTAGCATAGTGGTGGAGTATTCCCAGTAGGTAGGTGTTTTCTAGATTTCATAATTATTGGTAGGCTAAACCCAACTCACTTACCAAATCATACGACCTCATGCTCACTCAAACTACCTTTGTACGAACTGTAATCTCCTTGTACGACCCTTAATTACCTACATTGTATGATTTGAGATCATACAGTGTCAATATGGTATGATCTTACACTCAGAAAAACTGATTTTTTTTTTTTTGGAAGATGTCGTACACAATTTTGTAATTGATCAAGTCGATTCCCCAAAACTTCCAAATCAAGTAAGTTTTTATCGATCTCCTAATTTACCAAATTGGGTAAAAGTTCTTTGTACGATTTGTATGGAAGATGATGTATGATATGTATGAACTAATGATACACCATGGTGTTATTTTGGATGCTTTACTACTCCAATATTTATCTAGGATGTTTTGTAACGGTTTAATAGTCCAAACAATGCAATCTCTTTCAAAGGCAAAATATCCTAACCAGACTGGTGATAGATTCCATACGTTTGTCTACACCCAGATATTATAAAATGCTCTTGAATACATATTTATCAATTACCTAATGCTTCTAAAGCACTCTCCATGATTCACCAGTGCCAATCTTCCTAAACAAGTTGTAACAATAAATAAAACTAACATATAACAGCAAGATAGAAAACACAATTACACAATATCAATCCACAATTCATTATCCATCATTATCAGGATTATACACGGTCATCCACAATATGGTTATGCTCATTAATTTTTATAGATTCTATTACAATGTGGAAAACTATCTCAATGTAATTGTAATAACTTGGGAATTACAACTATAAGTACTTAACTCTCTATTCTAGCAACCAGTAACCAGTAAACTAGTAACCAGACCTACAAAATTAAAAATGGGACCTTATATAATGTTTTCCATGATGTTCCAAAGCAGTTCCTGAGACAATATGTTATTCACAACTGCCCATGTACAACTAAATGCATTATTTTGGTATTTTTCCTAAGTTTAACACCTTAGTTAGCAAATCCATGCGTAATTTTATCTTGAAATTACATTTCCTTTGCATTTGAGTGAATTCTAGTGCACCCTATATGATTTTCTAATGCCCTGTATGATTTACCAATCCATATGTACAATTTTTCCCTTGACTGTATGATTTTCTCCCCACTATACAGTTTACAAAACTTGATCAAATTGTCACAAAATTGTCAAAATTGAGCAAATCACTTCTTCTTATTATGGGAGGTGGATTTTCTACCTGCAATAGTTGAGAGGTGAGGAGTAGGAGAGTGATTTTTGAAGTGAAGCATTATTAAAATCATCCCACAATCACCATTATCCAGGTGTGGACTTGATGAGCGGTGGAGCTAGCGTGAGACAAGTAAGGGCTGAATTTTCTCCTATACCTTATTAAACTTAGAATTGTAATTTTTTGTGCCTTTTCCAATAAGACACACCAAAATTTAGTAAATGAACCTTGGTAGTAGTAATTTGTAAGAATTTATGCTTTATTTTTTAATTTTATGCATTTTGGTTGCATTATTTTACATTTTTAGGGCATTTTATGCCTTTTGATTTTTTTGGGTGTCTTTTGCTTCTTTTTTACTTTATTTTGGTTTTGTTTTTAAACTTTTTTGTCTCTTCCAGGTGATTAAGAGTTGGTATTGCTTTTTGAATCTCTTTAGAACCACTCATGGCCTATTTACAGAGGAGGAATGGAATGGCTTGACGCCATTGGGCTCAAGAAAGTGACACAACTAGAGCCAATGATGGGGGACAAAGCCTACTTGACTACACTGATAGATCTATGGTACCCACACGTGAACACCTTCCACTTGTCTACTTGTGATATGACAGTGACCCTAGAGGATATCTACCAAATTCTATGTATTTTTATAGAGGGGCATTCGATTATATCTAATCTTTGGGAACTCAGAGATATAATTTTGGAGAGATACTTCAGAGAGGACTGGCTTGAGGCATTGTGATATTTGCCTAGCAGTGGCATCCTAGTGGATCTATGGTATGATTCAGAGGTCTTGTAGACAAGACATGCCTTGTTGATGACATTTATTTCTAATATTTTATTGTCGAACTCATCAGGATCTAGGTTCCCATGGAACCTACTGGAGTTGGTGTTTACATTGGTGGAGTGTCCCACAAAGAGACCTTTAGTGATGGCATGGGGTACTACATTATTGGCACATCTTTATGAAAAATTGTACGAGATCCACTATCGAGGGTGGAAAGTATTGGAATGCAACTTCTTACTATAGATGTGGGGATGGTAGCATATTTCCATGGATCGACCATAGGGGCTACCCTGGATGGCACGGGCAAAGCTCATAGATAGGGATATAGGATATGGGATCCTATGGTAGTGGGATCAGGAGAGAGATCAGAGCCATCCTAATGCAAGTCTAACTAATAATTATGTAGATTCATTTGTATAACTCAGGGTAGATGCAGTTATCTGGTGACCATACAGATATTTTCTAGCATGATGCAGGGCTGACGCATAGCTTCAATGGGTACGATGAGGGAGGTGGCTAGTTGGTCAACATAGGATAGAGTAATTTGGGGAGGAGGAAAATCCTGTGGAGGCTACCACTAAGGGATATGATGTCGTGACTGTAGTAGAGTATGACTCTTGGTGGGTGATGCATCGATGGTATGGGGATGGACCACTAGGGGGTGGCATAGCTACAAGGGCAGAGGAGGCTCATGGGGTACTCTATATGAGGCTACAACTTATGGGGATCTAGGATTAGGGGAGCGACTAGACTGGTGAGCAAAAATTCATGTCCCAAAAAACATTCATTTCTCTTCCAAAGATTATCAATCTGGTAAGTCCATAAACTTACAAGTGTCATGCATAGTATATGCCTGTAGTGTTGGGGAATAAATCTGATTGTACCTTATCTAGTTTGTAGGGGGATGTATGTGCATTTTTATTTCATCAAAACTAAATAAACTAAGTGCAGAAAATAAATTACAAACTAAAATACTAAAAATGAAATAAAGAAAATAAATGTACAGGAAAATAAATGTGCTAAAAAGGAAACACAGCTAAATAAATAAAGCAATAAATCTAATCTAATGAAAAAAAATAATAGAAATGAAATAGGTAAGGACTACTATAGAGAGTGGTCCCAAGCTCCTACAGATAGTCCATCCGGCTAGCTGTGTAGAGCTTGCTCAGGTAAAAGGAATTGCACTCTTAATAAAATTGTCAAGAAAATAAAATAAAATAGTTACTCTATTAAAATTTCATCGTCATTTTAGGGAAGACCTATGCATTTATACAATGCAAAACCTTCTTAAGTTACATTTTTAGGCAATTCTAATTCATACTTGCAGTTACAATAGATATGTTGTAAACATTCCAGCTAGACAATCCTAACAATCATGCACTAAGAATAACAGTCACGCACTAATTTTACCTGTAGGATAAATCAAGCATATTCTATTTTTATCAGAACATGTATGATATCAGTAATAAATCCATTCACGTGTTTGTCCATCTTAGTCACCAATGCAAAATATATTATTTTCCTGATTTGTCACATTGTCTTCTCACGCACATTGATTCACCAGATAATTATCACTCTGTTCTGCTCATGATAAAATAATCCTCACCTTGTAAAGTTTAATCGGTAAATCACTTAATAATAGAGGTGCTTTATTTAGTTTAATAACAATGCATAAAATATCTCTCCCTTTTTCTTCATGTGCTTTGGTAGCTATCCCAACTTGGTGCATATGATGTGGAGTCAATGGTCAACATGGTCCCACTTGCCCGCTTGGTCAATCTTGCAAAGTATGGAGGTGTGGAGGCACCTTCTTCATGAGGAAGGTGCCTACTTTTGTTGGATGCCTTCTTCATAAGGAAGGTGCCTACTTCTGTTGGGCACCTTATTTATAAGGAAGATGCTTACTTTTGTTGGGTGCCTTCTTTATAAGGAAGGTGTCTACTTCTATTGGGCACCTTTTTCATAAGGAAGGCGCCTACTTCTGTTGGGTGCCTTCTCCATAATGAAGGCGCCTACTTCTGTTGGGTGCCTTCTCCATCCAGAAGGTGCATACTTCTACTAGGCACCTTTCTTGAAGAGGAAGGCACCTACTATCATGACATAGTCTCTAAAAGTAGAAGTATGACAATTTAGACCTAAAAACACCATATTAGTAATAAAACCTGCATTTATACACAATCTCCACTAAAAACACCAATCAAGCATAATACTAGATTTTCTATCAATTATATGCATAAGTTATATAAAATACATCTCATATGCTAATTAAACTAGTAATGATGCCCCTTAAAAGTGTATATAAAATGAGCATTTCTGGTGCTCATCATCCCCCCATGCCTAACATGTGCCACGTCCTCGTGGCACCAAAAGCTGAATTTATCCCTCTCACAAGATGACCATGCCTAAATATTGTCATGTCCTCATGACAACAGCCCCTGGGATAATATTTTTTCTCTCTTTTCAAATGGCCTTCAGTGTTTCTATTTTCTTTTCTTCATTGGCACTGTTATTGAGCAGTTTGTTTTTTTATTGAGTGCTGTTGTTTTTTATTTCAGCACTACCGTTTTTGTTTAGCATTACTATGTTTTTTTTTTATTGAGTGCTGCTATTTTTTTATTTTCATTGAGCACTGCATTGCCCACATATTTAGAATTTTTTTCTTTTGCTTCATCCTTTTATGCAAGTCAAATAAGATTGCAAATCCACTATATTTTTCTTCTTTAAATTAGCAGATTGCAATCCGCTCACATTCCTGTGTAATTTGTTGCAGATTGCCATTCTGTAGCATAACATTGCCATAAGTGACATCAACCACTCTTTTTTCTCGATATTGTGGATTCGGGCCTCCTCTTGCCTTTGAACTCAACAAAAATTAGTCTGCACTGCTCCCTTTGTTAAATATCCCAGATTATGACTCTGGTTTTCCACCAATCAATTCACCATCCAGATATTTCATGATGCACAAATGAAACAAGGTCAAATCTATTCACGTGAATGCCATATTATTATTATTATTATTATTATTATTATTATTATTATTATTATTATTATTATTATTATTATTATTATTATTATTATTTTCAATTGTTTTGGGGTAAATAATAATAATTTTTTCTCTGATCCAAGACATCATGTGGCTAGGAGATTTCGACAAAAATATTTTATAGAGGCATCTACTGATATTAACATTGAAATGATTTTTTAAATAACTATACACATAATTAACAAAAAATAACAATATATACCTAGGTGAATTTCACATATTTCGATGTGTATGATGTTGATTGTGCGAAACGTTTCCATGCTGCCCGTACGTTGGTGCTCCTGGAGATTTTATTTATATATTTATTTATTATTTTTTTTCTTTTGGCTGTCGTCTTCCCCACACCACTAATTATCATTGTTCTTCTTTCTTTTGTAGTCGTGGATTTAAAAAATCCAACATCGCAACCATAATTTACCATTTTTTTTATTCTCCCCCTTAAATTGGTGAGGCCCTCATTGCCAACAATAGGTCCCTCTGTGCAACAAGTTTGTAGCCTTCTAAACATTAGGTCCCATACTGAATAATAGGCACCTTCATCAAGGGAGAAGAACATCACTTATTAGTACTTTCCTCCAAGTGGAAAAAGGCACAATTGTACTAGACTGATTGTAGGCACTCTCTTTCTGGTGGTAATTAAGTGCCTTTTCTACTTTGCCACACTCCTAATTGCAGGGCATAAGATGTCACATCTATTAGGCCTAGTTTAAGCCAACTCTGCCTACATACTATGTTCATGGCCTGAGGCCCTAGCAATTAGGATGCCTTCAGATTGCATTTAGAGGGCATGATTACCTGCACATACAAAAGTAGGAAAATAGGAGTCATGACTCCATGCCTTTTAGGCCCTGGCTCTCAGGATGCCTACATCTTGCATTCAGTTCATGATTTCTTGCAAAGCAAGAAGAAAGCAATTTTTATGCTAAGCAGGACATGTTCTATGTATTTTTTTTTCATTGGGAGGATTTGCATGATTTTTTTTTTTATCAAGGCACCTCTATTATATGCCATAAAGGAACCTCATCACTTATTCCTCTCTTTTTTTTCCCTTGTGCCATCGAACCACCCAAGTGCAGGAAATGGATCAAGACACCCTAGATGTTAAGACACTTGCTTGCTGTGGAAGTTGCCTGCTTACTGTGGAAGGCGCCTTCAATGTATGGTGTCTTACTGATGTGAAATGCACCTCCAATGTATGGTGCCTTCCTAATTCGGAAGGTGCCTCCAATGTATGGCACCTTCCTGTTGTGGAAGGCACCTCCAATGTATGGCACCTTCCTGATGTGAAAGGCGCCTCCAATGTATGACACCTTCTTCATGCATAAGGTGCCTCAAATGTATGGCACCTTCTTGATGCAAAAGGTGCCTCCAGTGTATGGTGCCTTCTTCATGTGAAAGGCACCTCCAATGTATGGCACCTTCTTCATGTGGAAGGCGCCTCCATTGTATGGTGACTTCTTCATGTGGAAGGTACATTCTTGATGATCAAGGCATCTTTCACTTCATTTGTTTTTTTCACATATCCTCCCCTTTTTTTCTTTTCTTTATCTATTTTTTTTATTTATTTTTTGTTCTTTTCTCTCTCTTTTTTTACTTTTTTTTTGTTCTTTTCTTTCTCTCTAATTTTTTTTTTTTTTTTTTTTGTTCTTTTCTTTCTCTCTTTTTTTTCTTTTCTTTCTCTTTTTTTTATCTTCTCTTTTTTTTTCAACAAATGATTGAACATTTGTCCAAGCTACTGGTATGGTATGGGGTCTCCCCCATGCCGATGTTTGATCCACTCTTACAAATGTGAGGCGATTGTTAATGGAACTCATCGATCGTTACTCGAACATTGTCTCGGCACTCTACCTTGTACGTGGTGTAGAATATTTGACTCTGCTCATCATTTACTCAGGTTGTAACAATCATACACCTTGCAACAAAAATTTTCCAAAGTTTCACAATCACCTTATACTGAAAGTCTTTCACTTGATCAGGGTTACTTAGTCTGCCTTCAGGTGCTAATGTTACCAAGGTAAAACTTTGCTAGCTTTCACTTGCTATATTGGATGCTACACGATCAGGTACACGAGATAGTTTGTATAGTGTTATTATGAACTCCATGTATAAATCTCAATTCACAAAATCTTCATAGACACCTCCTTATTTGTCTACATCACACTTCATGTTGTCCTGCAAAACATAAAAGAAAAATCTAAACTAAAGGCATTAAAATAAAATTCTAACTAATTTTTTTTCATCATATATATAATTTTTTTTATCTTATGATTACTTCCAGGATCCTCCTTTGCTTTATTTAGTGATCGGTTGGATATTTCTCATTTCCCTTCTAGACCAACCTAGTCCTAGGGAAAGATGATACTTTCTTCCAACAAGTAACAAAAATAAAGCTTCTATTTTTTTTATCTACATTTTAACTTAGAGCCTTTTTTCAATAGAAGATATTTTTTATTTTTTTCATGAACACTATAAACAGTGTTCATTGTGTTGTTGGTGGAAAAAATGAAGGTGGGGTCTCCCCAATACCTACATCTAAACTAGTCTTCTAAAAAATAATAAATTTAATTATAAACTAGTTTGATGCACTGTAGCATGAGAAGAGTATTTTCCTTCATGGCCTCTCAACCAAACTCTTTCAACGTAATGGTAAAATGTGCAGGCTGGCAAATGATTATCTGTGGGTTGGTAACTTGGAAAAAACATGGCATAGCAGTATTTTAAAAACACATGCTAGTTTCTGATTCACTAGGTCGCCTCAAGCGCAAGTGAAGAGCATACTCAAAAACAATATGTTCTTTAAATTTTGCTCTGTCATTTTTCCTGCTATTAATTTCATCATTAAAAAACATTTACTAATACATTGCAAAAATTTCAAGCCTATAAATTTTTTTATCATTAAAACTAGGCATAATTTTCCAATGGTTTCTATGTAAAAACACTTCCCTAAAGATTTTAAATTTTCATACTTAGGTTGTGTTATTTCATTGATTTCTTGAAACCATTGAAAATATGATGGAAATCCTTCAATGCCAGATTTTTCTAATTTTTTTCAAAAACACATTTTATTTCTACTTCTACACTTAATATGGTACATCAGATTCATTCCTAAATTTACCTAAGAGGCTGGTAAATTTAACAGTTGCTTATAGGATTTACCTTTGATTTTACCAGCAATTGTTTTGGCCTTGTAAAAGGGCCCTTGGTGGACTCATGCTTCTCAAATAAAATATTTACAGGTGATTTCAAATAAGATTTTTAATTGACCCGTAAATCCTAACACTATAGTTTGACACTCCCCGACAACGGTGCCAAAATGGTGAGCAAAAATTCATGTCCCGAAAAACATTCATTTCTCTTCCATAAATTATCAATCTGGTAAGTCCGTAAACTTACGATTGTCATGCATAGTATATGCCTGCATTGTTGAGGAATAAATATGATTGTACCTTATTTAGTTTGGATGGGGATGTATGTGCATTTTGATTTCATCCAAACTAAATAAACTAAGTGCATAAAATAAATTACAAACTAAAATACTGAAAATGAAATAAAGAAAATAAATGTACAGGAAAATAAATGTGCTGAAAAGAAAACATATAGCTAAATAAATAAAGCAATAAATCTAATATAATGAAAACAAATAACATAAATGAAATAGGGGAGGACTACTGCATGGAGTGGGCCCAAGCTCCCGCAGATCGTCCACCCGGCTAGCTGCGTAGATTTTTCTCAGATAAGAGGAATTGCACTCTTAATAAAATTGACAAGGAAATAAAATAAAATAGTTCCTCTATTAAAAATTCATCATCCTTTCAAGGAAGACCTGTGCATTTATACAATGCACAACCTTCCTCTATTACATTTTTAGGTAAGTCTATTTTAGACTTGCAGTTACAATAGATATGTTGTAAACATTCCAGCCAAACAATCCTAACAATCATGCACTAAGAATAACATTCACACACTAATTTTACCCATAGGATAAATCAGGCGTATTTTTCTTTTATCAGAACATGTATGATATCAGTAATAAATCCATTCATGTGTTTATCCATCTTAGTTGCCAATGCAAAATAGATTATTTTCTTTATTTGTCACATTATTTGTTCATGCACATTGATTCAATAGATAATTATTGCTCTGTTCTGTTCATGAGAAAATAATCCTCACCTTGTAAAGTTTAATCGGTCAATCACTTAATAATAGAGGTGCTTTATTTAGTTTAATAACAATGCATAAAATATCTCTCCATTTTTCTTCACATGCTTTGGTAGCTATCCCAACTTGGTGCATATGACGTGGAGTCAATGGTCAACATGGTCCCACTTGCTCGCTTGGTCAATCTTACAAATTATGGAGTTGTGGAGGTGCCTTCTTCATGAGGAAGGCACCTACTTTTGTTGGGTGCCTTCTTCATAAGGAAGGTGCCTACTTTTTTTGGGCGTATTATTTATAAGGAAGGCGCTTCCTTTTGCTAGGCACCTTCTTTATAAGGAAGGTGCCTACTTTTGTTGGGTGCCTTCTTCATAAGTAAGGTGCCTATTTCTGTTGGGTGCCTTCTCCATAAGGAAGGTGCCTACTTCTGTTGGGTGCCTTCTCCATCTGGAAGGTACCTACTTCTGTTGGGCACCTTCCTTGAAGAGGAAGGCACCTACTCTCATGCCTTAGTCTCTAAAAGTAGAAGTATGCCAATGTAGACCGAAAAACACCATATTAGTAATAAAACCTGCATTTATACACAATCTCCACTAAAAACACCAGTCAAGCATAATACCAGATTTTCTATCAATTATATGCATAATTTATATAAAATACATCTCATATTCTAATTAAACCAATAATGATACCCTTTAAAAGTGTATATAAAATGAGCATTTTTGGTGCTCATCACTAACGAGTAGGCCAACTCAGGGAAGCAACATGTGCATCACTGGATAGATGATGAGTGGATGGACCACATAGATATAGAGGTCTAGTGGTTGGACTATGATAAGTATGATTCATATGAGTAGGAAGTGTAGGCACAGCTTCAGTGGGTACAGTGATGGAGATATGGGTAGAGGGAGTACATAGAGGAGAGGACTCTCCTACAAGCACAAGTATAGATTGCACAAGCAAATATTGACCAATAATCCTTAGTGATTGAAGGGCATTAGATTGTGATTACATAGTAGGTGGTATAGCTAGCCATACTTCGGTCGTAGGTTTCTTCAGGGAGCTGAGGCCAAGGGGCATCTAGAAATGGTGGGTAGTCAGGCTACGGGAGGAGGTGCCATAGCTCCAGACTTTACTGAGTGAGTACCAAGCGCATCACCAAGAGGATACAACATAAACACAAGATTTGTAGGATGAGATAGTGCACCTTAGAGGGCACTTACCAGCTCACTCTTCTGCCAGTGGGTCACACCAGAGCACGAGGAGTGGTATAGGGTAATCTTCTATAAGGATGGGGGCTCCTAGCTTCATGAGGAGAGCATATAGGATCGAGAGAGCATATCTAGGAGCTCTCAATGGGTGTCTACTAAGGGTAGGAGTGAGAGTCATGGTTTTGGTCCTACGTGACCATGGCTATTGAGACTCTATGGCTCTTTTTGGATTTTGGGAGTGTGATGTTTGAGGACCCACTTTATTGTAGCCTATGGGTAATTTTGGATGATGATGTATATTTTTTCCCCATACATATACATATATATATGAGTTGTTATTATTGTCATCATGTATTTCCTTATTTCTTTATTGGATGTATGCAATGCTTATGTTTGCTTTATTGATGCTTTGATGGATGCATTTATTGTAATATGATGTTTTTGATGATATGGATATGTGTGTATGCATAATGAAATGGATGGTTTTTTTATCTATATGATGAAATATGGATACTATTTAACACACTATGTTAGTAGCATATATTGTATAAAATTCATCAATTCACTTTGTAATGTTATCATGAGACTATGTGATGGGTTTGTGAAAATGTAAACTAAAAAAATGTGATAAAATGGAATGGAATGGAATGAATAATAAAATGTTGTAGAATGTATTTGAGATTTTCATGAGACTCAAACACTCTAGTAAACTAATAAAAAATTATATACTAACCATGCAAGACTTTTTGACAAGGTATGGATCTGCTAGGATGACCAAGATACTCAATATCCCTGTATATGCAGCAAAGTTCATTGTTATGATAACACATAAAATTACCCCAATTCCAAAAAATATTGATGCAACCCATCTGTACTGAAGATCACCCTATGAGTATCATGATCCTGGGTTTTATATGCAGTTGGATTAGACCACTAGGTAGTACAAGCTACCAAAATCTAGCTCATCCGCATGCAAATATTTATTTGTACAAAAGAAGGATGGTAATGTGATAGACATATCATCATGTGTAAGGATACTGCCATTGCCAAGTAGGCTTGATGCCACCTAACCTATAATTAGGATCACCTCATGGTTTTTCAAATGCTGAGAATTCCAAGGATTCAAGTTTGGTACTCCCTTCTTTTCTTTTATTTTTGAATTGCTCAATGGAGTTGCTCATTTTTGTTTGGCGAGCAAGAGATTTTGGTGGTGATAAAAACTATTTATTTTTCTTTTTTCTTTTGATTGTGGTGAAAACCACTATTTATTTTGAATATTTGGTTAGGGAGGATCTTGTCCTTTTGTCAATTCTCAGTATTTTTAAACCATGCACACAGGAGGATGAGCAAGGTAAAATTTTCACTTAAGGTAACTTGGACCACTTTGTAGGTTTTATATTTCCTTGTGTAAAACTTGGATTTTATGTGAAACTGTATTGGGATTATGATATATACGAGATACAATCAAAGCAACACTCTACCTTCTAAAAATCAAGATAGCTTTCTACAAAATCTTAAAAGAAAACTAAATACGATTGAGTGACCAAAAACCCTAAAGACACCTTATAACAAATGACTAGGTGAATGGAAATAGACACACATTCGAAAGGTTGGAAATGTAGATGGAAGTAATAAGTGTAATATGGAATGATATGAATAATTACTTTGATATAATAAATTTTGAATGATGACTAGTGTACAGACTTGGTGCTAGGCATGTATGTGCAACTCTAGAATACAAAATGCAAGGATGAGTATACCTAATGCAATTGATTGTATAATGCAATGATATGAAATGTGATGAAAATACAATGTTTTTGTATTTTTGTTATTTTAATGATGTTTTTGGATTTTTATTAATATATATATATATATATATATATATATATATATATATATATATATATATATATATATATAACGTTTGACCACTGGGCTTATGGGATGCCATTGGAGACTTTTTGGGTGACCAAAGGGTTTATGGATACCTTTGGGGCTTTTTGGGTGACCAAAGGTTTTATGGCTACCTTTGGGGATTTTTGGAATGACCAAAGGGTTTATAGATACCTTCGGGGCTTTTTGGGATGACCAAATATTTTATAGATACCTTTGGGGCTTTTTGGGATGACCAAAGGGTTTATCAATACCTTTGGATCATTTTGGGGCATGATGCTTTAAGAATGAAAAGGCCATAGATGAAGGATATTCAAGGGTTCAAGTTCCTCTATTCCTTCAATGGAGGCTAGGCGATAAGTTCCTAGTTGAATCTGACTAGTGATAATGAATGTACTTAACCAGTTTATCGCAAAATTGTCCCGTATATGGGGTGAAAATTTAGAATTTTGTTGGTTCTCTTTCAAAATAACATCACCAACCTAAAAGTCTCTAGGATGGAATTTCGTATTATAGGCTCTCTTAAGATGCTCTTGATAAATGCACACGTGCTCAAGAGTATTAACAAATTGTTCATCAAGCAACATTAGATGACATAGGTGAGCCTATCATGTGGTGTCATCATCGATGAAATCTTTCATTGAAATGCACAGTGATGGGATTTCCAACTCTAAGGACATGACTACCTCAACACCATATACTTGTGAAAATAGATTTGCAATAGTGGATGCCCGAATACTAGTACGGTATGTCCATAGAGCTTGGGGTAATTGCATATGCCAATATATATGATTATCCTTAATGGTTTTCTTTAATGGTTTTTTTTAATGCCTCAACTTGACCATTTTCTTGCAGATAATAGGGCATAGAAAAGTTGTTATGGATGTTATATTTGGTTGTTAAATCTTGCACATCTTTATTCTTGAAATGCAACCCATTATCTAAAATGATTTTGGATGGAATACCAAAATGAAAAATGATATTTTGTAACATGAACTCCACAATGCAGTTTCCAATCATAGTGGTAAGGGAAATTACTTCCATCCATTTTTTGAAATACTCGATGACCGTAATGATGAACATGTGATGGCCAAAGGAAGAGGGTGAGATTTTCCCAATTAAATCAAACCCCATTGCGAAAAATACCAAACATATTGAATTGGTTGTAAGGCTTGATAAGGTGCATTCATAAAATTAGCATGGTGTTGAAACTTTACACACTTCTTAAAATAAGTGCAGCAATCCCACTCTAAATTTGGCCAATAATAGCCCATGCAAAGAATGCACTTTGTGATGGCCATACCAATGAAATGACAACTACATGTATTATCATGTGCTTGGACGATCACCTAAATTGACTCTTGATTCTCTAATCAATGAATGAGGATATCCTCGAAGCTTTGATGATACAAAATATTTGCAAGTAAGACATATTTTACCATTTTTGATTAAAAGTTTATTTTACGGTATGTGACAATCCATAAGGTATGGTTATGCATAAGAGGTAGTACCAAAAAAATATTTATCAAATTAGGGTGAATCAACGTGAAAACTATATAAACTATGGGGCAAATTTTCCAAATTTTTGAAAAAAAAATTCAAAACATGGCAAATTTTTTTTCAACTACAAGTATCAACAAAATTATCAGAAGGTGACTGGCAGAAGACGACTGACAGAAGGTGACTGATAGAAGGTGACTAACAGAAGGTTACTGACAGAAGGCAACTGGCAGAATGTGACTAGCACAATGCAACTCGCAGAAGGTGACTGACATAAGGCGACTAGCAAAAGGTGACTGGCATAAGGTGACTGACAGAAGGCAACTGACAGAAGGTGACTGGCATAAGGTGACTAAAATAAGGTGACTGGCAGAAGATGACTGGTCAAAGATGACTGATACAATGTGACTATCATAATTCAATTGGAAAATAGACGACTAGTAGAAGGCGTCTGACACAAGGGGACTGCCGCATGGTGACTGGCAGAAGGTGACTAGGATAAGGTGACTAGCAGAAGGCAATTGGTAGAAGGTGACTAGTAGAAGGTGACTGGCAGAAGGCGACTAGTACATGGTGACTGACAAATGGTAAGTGGTACATGGTTACTGGCAAATGGTGAGTGGTAAAAGGTGAGTGGCACTAGGCGATTGGCAGAAGGCAAGTGGCACATGGTGATTGATAGATGGCGAGTGGTGCAAGGAAACTGATAGATGGCGATTGGCGTAAGGTGACTCATAGATAGCGAGTGGCATAAGGTGATTTGCAAATGGTGAGTGTAACAAGGCGACCACCATAACCATAAATAATATGGTACCACATGTCCTCCCTTCTGCCATGTGTCATTCATGTGTTAACTCCTGCCATGCAAAAAATCTATAAATTCATTTGCAGGGTCATTTGTAGGGTCATTTGCAACTTTTTCTAGAGCAACTTTAAAACCTTTTTCCAGTATTTTCAGGGCATTTTCAACAATGGTTTTAGAGCATTTTTAGAGCATTTCCAAGAAATTTTAGTGCATTTTGGTAGTATTTTTAGAGAATTTTGGCAATGTTTTGGCATTGTTTTTATAAGTTTTTGCCAACATTTTCTTGCTTTTTAGAGATGGCTAGTTGTTCCTCCCCTCTTCCATCCAAATTTCATTTCAAGTACACCTTCTGCCCCAATCTCAGGAACATTTTCAACACTCCTGATAGATATTCCCAATGGATTTACACTACTAGAATTGTTGGTGTGTTGAAGATGCCTCAATTGAACATTAATTTTTAGTTGATGCAACAGATCATTTCTTGTTACAACTATGACGTGTGCACTATTTCGATCCGTGTGGATAACAACGAAATTGTTTTTTCAATTAAAACCTCTAATGTGCAGCGACTAATAGGGCTACCATTTTTGTATGGTTTATTGGTGAACAACCAGTACGCCTTAAACGACAATGATAAATCCACCCTAGGAAACCTTTACGCTATTCATCCTGACAATCTAAAAGGTATAATTTGAAATTTTATTTTTTACTTAACATTAAATATTATTTTGCTATAGTTTCATTTCTCTAAAAATGTTCTCCTTGTTTTATTTTTTGTTTTCTAATAATGTTCTCTTTTTTTAGTCAATTCTTCTAAGTCCAAAATGGGCTTAAACATTTCGAATGTTGGAGACATATTTCTCTGTGCTTGCATTGAATTTTTTCAGGCAAGGCTTATTCTACAGGGGCGACCTATAGAAATGCCTTTTTGGGCACTTTATTTATTGCTTCGTTGTATTGATGGTGGTAAATTTTACTGGTGCATCCACATTTCCAACCACCTAAATCACAACCTTTTGAGTGCCCAAAAAATTCAAGCATCTGCTTACATAGTGACTACCAGCAATTTTATTCTTTGTTTATTTCAGGAAGCTTATTTTAACCTTCAACAGAGTAGTCCTCCCACTGCATTGCACCCCAGTTTGTTGTCTATTGGCATGTCTGATGGTGAGATATAGGTAAACAAATTTTTTGAAATATCTTTATTTTCTTTTTTTAATTTTATCTTTTTATTCTCTAATTTTATTTTGAAAATAGAAAAGAGCATCTCAGTCTTCAAGTAAGAGAGATTCCGCATTTAGGATTCTAGAAGTATCTACTGATTCTAACACGCAATCACAGTCATCACCAATGACTCCCAACAAATGTGTGAGGTCTGATGATGGTCAGATTCAGCATACATCTTGGGAACCCTTTACTGGAGAAACAGTTACAGTCGACGTAGAAGAGGTTACCTCCAACCCACAATGTAACCTTATTCTACATTGTTCAAAAATGCTTTTTTAAATGATATTTTTTTTGACTTAAAATTATGTTTTTTAAATGTGTTTTATGTATTTTTTAGACAAAGGGCAAATGGTTGAAACATCAATGGCTGTAGAGTCTGATTTAGGTATGTATATTTTGAATAAATACTTTTTAATGCTATTGTTATTTACAAATGATTTATTTTATGTTCTTGTGTGAAATTTAACAGAGGGACCTTGTATATTCAAAATGCTAAAAAAAAATATGGCTCCACCATCTAACCCTCCATGACCACAACCACAACCACAACCATAGCCACAACCACAACCACAGCAGTTTCAGGTCCACCCAAAGTAATTTCAGGTCCATCCACTTCAGGTTCCACCTACGAGGAACCATTCATGCATGTGTGGTAAAACGTTCCTCACACCGCCACCTTGCAATGCAAGAAGTGCTACAGAGACACAAAATGTGTCATCATCTAATATTTCTGTTGTACTGATATTAACCTTGGAGAATTTTTCAAATGTTGAGAGTGCATCTCAAATGCCCTTGGGAACTCTTGATTGTGACTTTCTTTATCAGGGTATGAATCCTAAAAATTTTCCTTTAAAGGCAAGTGATATTATTGAGGGTGAAGAGGGCATTTATGGAGAAGAAGATGATGTCAATGTAGATGTCGCCAAAGTTTCCCCCTCCATCGCATAGCAAGTTTCCTCCTATATTTTTATAGAAGATGATATCCTAAACGATTCTAAAAATGTGTTATGATTCGATGCATGTAAATATGTAGTTAATAATACTCTTCTTTTGGATATTGATAAATTTAAGGAATGGGAATATCAGGCCAAGGTTTTTATTAAAGCCATCAATGGCCGATATAAGAATTTTTTAAAAAGAAAAGAGTTGTTTCTCAATATGGAGAATGAGACCCAAAAGCTCAATGTCTTGCTACATAAAGTTGAATCTAGCACTATGGAGGCTGAGTCTACATACAGAGATGAAATTTTTGTCATTGTTATGAATCATTTGGAAAACCTCAATGCAGAAGCCCAAGCATATTTCAATGAATGGGCACTTGATTAGAACAAAGTAGTAGTTGTAGAAACATCATGACTTACAACTGATGTAAGTTCTACATCTAACTAAAAAAAAAATTGTTAAATCTGTTTTGTTTATAAATATTAACATTTTTTTATTTCTTTTTTGTAGTCTAATTTCTAGCACCTAAAGCAACAAGTCAGTGCCATGAAATTTTTGATCAAGATTGACAAAATTAGCATTAATAATGCTATTGAATTGAAGAAGATGTTACAACAGACGGTTAGAGAAAAAAATTACCTAAATAAGGTTATCAAATATGGGGGCCTGGATGTCGAGGCTAAATTAAAAGAAAAGGAGAAGGATCTGAATGCACCTTTCAAAGAAGATCTAGCGAAGGAAGAGAGTGCCTTGTTATTGGGGATCAACACTACAACAGAAAGTTTGGTTAGGGCTAGGGCATTAGAAGAAAAGGATATTGAGGCAGATGTGGGTGGACCTTCAGGAAACATTGAAAAACAATAGATCTTTGTTGTGTTGGGTCTCAAGTGAAACAAAAACTCTTTATATCTTTATATTTTTATAAATATTTAAGACTGGTATTTTTTTGAAAATTGAAATCAATGTTAGAGGTAATTTTTGAAAAATTCATATTATCATTTTGAAGTTTTGTTTTTAATTATTGTTATGTTTTAATTTTAAGTGGAATAAATAATGTTTGATATGTTTGACATCATTTTTGAGAATTGAAATCAATGAATGAGACTATTGTCAAAAATCAATAAATGAGAGTATTGTCAAAAAATGTTTTATCTATTGGAAATTTTGTTTTCAATGTTGTTATGTTAATATTATATGTGTTGATGTATTAAGTAATTTGAAGTGGAAGAAATAATATTTGATATGTTTTGTAAATTGCAAATGAATGGTATCATTTTTTAGAATTGAAAAAATGAATGAGACTATTTCTGAAAAATATGTTATCTATTTGCAATTTTGTTTTGAATGTTGCTATGTTATGATTATGTGTTGATGCATTAAGTAATTTTAAGTGGAAGAAATACTATTTGATATGTTTTGTAAATTGCAAATGAATGGTATCATTTTTGAGAATTGAAACAATGAATGAGACTATTTTCGAAAAATGTGTTATCTATTGGAAATTTTGTTTTGAATATTGTTATGTTAGGATTATATGTGTTGATGTATTAAGTAATTTGAACCGAAAGAAATAATGTTTGATATATATTGTAAATTGTAAATGAATGGTATCCTTTTTGAGAATTGAAACTATGAATGACTATTTCCTAAAAATATGTTATCTATTGGAGATTTTAAGTTGAAGAAATAATGTTTGATATGTATTGTAAATAACGAATGAATTGTATCTTCTTTAAATATTGAATTCAATGAAAGAGAGTATGTTTTGATTATTTATAATGATGTAAAATTTTGTTGTTATTAATTTGAAGTGGAAGAAATAATGTTTGATATGTGTTATTTTTTTTAAACTGTGTTTTGAATGTTGTTATGTTTTGATTGTTTGTGTTGATATATTAAGTAATATTGAATTATGTGAATGTAGTAAGATGTTATTTTATGTTATATGAATTAATTTGAAATGTCAAAAATACAGCATATGCAATTACTTTCGTGAATAACAAATATTACAAGAAAAATAATGTAATATGTGAAATCAAATCAAATGATAGCATCCTTTCATTCAGATATGTGAAGTCAAATCAAATAATAACATGTGAACTCAAATTAAATCAAATGAAAACATCCTTTCATTTTGATATGTGAAATCAAATCAAATGATAATATGTGAAATCAAATCAAATAATAACATGTGAAATCAAATAAAAACAAATGATAACATCCTTTCATTATGATATGTGAAATCAAAACAAATGATAGAATCCTTTCATTCTAATATGTGAAATAAAATCAAATGATAGCATCCTTTCATTCAGATATGTGAAATCAAATCAAATAATAACATGTGAACTCAAATTAAATCAAATGAAAATATCCTTTCATTCTGATATGTGAAATCAAATCAAATGATAGCTTCCTCTCATTCTGATATGTGAAATCAAATCAAATGATAATATGTGAAATAAAATCAAATGAATGCATCCTTGCATCATAATGCTAGAAGCTAGAACAAACTATTTTTAGATTGTACAAAATTTTATGCTCTCATTTCCAAAAAAATTGTCGCCATAATCTGACCAGTGTTACCATCGTCCTCATCATTATAAATATTTGTTACACCTCTTCTCTCTGCAAAAGAACTCCAATGTGACAGTGCTCTTTCGTAATAAAACTCCTTCACCTCATAGGCTGACCCATATACTCTCAAGCAATTCTCCAAATTTCTGTCCAACCTATTTCGAACTTTAGATTTTATATATGAAAGTGTACTGAACACCCTTTCATATTCCACGAATCCCAAAATCATCGTTTGACATAATTCATATAAATGAAAATATTCACTCATAGTATGTTTTAAGATAGTACTTGGTTGTAATATTCTCCACAAATGTGAAATAGAACCTGCTTCATGACGTTTAGAGAGTTGTGAAAATTGAGTACACATTGTTGTTCCAAAATAGTTGGATTGTTTTGTCAAAATATCTTTGTTCAGAATGCCATTGATTTCAATGACATTGACTACAACACTTTGACTAAAATGGCCAGCAAGTCTGCCCATGTATTTTAGGAACAAAGAATTTATAATCTGGTTTTCATTACAAGGATCCCAAAACATTGGATTTACCACACTCATAGCCTCTAGCAATTCATATCTTTGAAAATGGTCTTTGATTTCTTTTGTCAATGATTATGCTATTTGTTTTAGTTTAATTTTTGTATCATCCACAACCACATGAAATATATTGTAGGTTATGGACATTTTCTCAACTTCATTTGTAGCTATATCCAATCACACACCATAAAAATATAAAGGTATTTCATTTTTGCAGACATTAATACATAGATGATCATTAATATTGAACTTCAAAAAGCTCCAAGGACTATTCACACTTGTTAATGCTCTCCAAATCTCAAACAAGGGATCCATAAAATTTTGACTAGATGCATACATCATATCAATATGAATGCAAATTTGTATTCTTGCCCTAATGAAATCCACAATATAAATCAATCTTTCTTGTGCAATTTTTATCAAAGTATTCATTTTTTCCAAGATTGGAAGAATTACACACAATGTGAGAAGAGTTTCAAAGTCATTCATTCGAAAAATTAAATCTTTAGCCTTATCAACCGCCCTAAAATTTGCATACATAAATCCTATCAAGGATTGATATTCTTTAAAAACTCTTAATGCCGGTAGATACATAGAAATCCACCTAGTATCCACATCTTTCAATAATTTTTTACCTTCGATAACTCCTAGTACAAACTGTTGAAACTCTAAAAATATTTTTGGACTACGTGAAAAATATTCATGAATTTCACAGACAAGCTCTTCCACTCTGGAAATATTTGTAAATGTATCCACAATTTTGTATGCAAGATTCATTCTATGAGCCATGCAATGAATAGGGATCAAATATGGGACAACCAATGTTTGTAGTCTAACACAAAGACCATTCCTATGTCCTTGCATTGTAGCAGCACCATCAACTCCTACACATATTAACTTAGTGGCTATTTCAATTTCATTCATTCCTACTTATTATTTTAAACTAGTTACAACAACATTGTAAATGTTTTCTGCATTACAATTTTCCACCATTTTGCATATTCCTAGTAAATGAGGTTGCCTTAAATGATTTTCCAATGTGTAAACATGCATGCAAATCCAAGATGTATTGTCAACTGCAGTCACCCCATCAATTGAAAGTGAAATGAATTTTGCCTTTTTTACTTTCTCTTTGAGGTCATTTTGCTCAACCAATGATAGACATTTTGCCATTTCCCAACCACTTTGATCTGACCAATGAGCATTGGATAAGTTTTGCACATTAGCTAGTTGAAATAGAGATTTATAATCTATGAAATCAGACATAGGTCTACCCTTCTTAAGAATAAAAATACAACAGCAAACTGCAAACTTTTTGAAGCTAAAGTTAACTTATTCATTTTTTTGAAATTGGGCTTGAATCGTTGCACCTTTCTCAACCAATGTTTGATTTTGTTTCATTTATTTATCATATTCTTATGCATATCTCATATGTGCACACTCTGATGCATCCTTCCACCTATAAGTTTTTTGTGTTGCTTGATCACCTTATTTTGTTTTGATATAAACTTTTCCACAATGTTTTTCTACTGTATCTTTCTTAAGTTGCAATCTATGCTCATTTTCATGTTTCCAACTGTAAATTACGCATATTAATTTTGTTATATCATCACTACTATTCTCTGGAAGCACTGGCTCAATAAATGGAAATTATGATATCCAATCAGGCTAAAATGATCTGTTAATTGTCCACCTAGATAACCTTGAACGTTTAATTTTTTAGATGAAGATTCTTTGAAAGTAGTGACTGCATAAGAACTATTAGTTTCTTTTCCACTTGGCATGTTAGATTCAGGAATATCTTCATGTTTTTGTTCGATTTGATTGATATTATCTTCACGTGTGGACTGTTGATTATCATGGATATGTGGAAGTGGAGAGGAATATCAGGGTTAACCTTATTTTCTGTAGAGATAATTCTAGTGTCAATAGTAGATTCATTATCACTATGGCATTTAAAAGCATACAAGTATTTTCTACAAATAAAATTAAACAAAGCCATCAACCAAAAAACACACTTCTTTATGAATTGAGGATATTATATTAAAAATTAGCAAAGTAAAAAAATTAACTGGTGAGTAAAGGTGTTCATACCTTCAGTTTGTGTAGATGTTGATGGCAGACTGGATTTTGAAATATTAGGAAAGTATTTGAGGATACTCATTTTATTGGAAGACTCTCCTCCCTTCTTTCCACTTCCTATAGTTGACATTTTTACTTGTATGAACAGAATAATAACATGAACAAAGAAAATCATTTTTGAATATGAAAATAACAGGTATAAAAGATAACTATTGCTAGAGGCAACAAAATTTGTGACTGTCCCATGAATATTGTTCACAGGCATAATAAACCTCCTTATTGAGTATCCATTAATAAAATTAAAAATAAAATTTAATAGTAAAATAAGAATATGGATAAATTGAGTCACATTATACCAATCACCTTCTGCCAGTTGCCTTCTGTCAGTCACCTTCTACCAGTCACCTTCTTCCAATCACCTTTTGGCAAACACCTACTATAAATCACCTTTTTTTAGTCATATTCTGCCAGTCACCTTCTGTCAGTCACATTCTATAAGTCACATTCAATCAATTGCATTCTCCCAGTTGCCTTCTATCAGTCATCTTCTGTCAGTCACCTTCTGGTAGTCACCTTCTGCTAGTCACCTTCTGTCAGTCACCTTCAGTCAGTCGCCTTCTTCCAATCACCTTCTACCAATCGCCTTCTACCAATCATCTTCTATAAATCACCTTCTACAAGTCACCTTCTATTAGTCACCTTCTACCAGTCCCCTTATCCAATTGCCTTCTACCAGTTGCCTTCTATCAGTCACCTTCTACCAGTCACATTTTATTAGTCACCTTCTACCAGTCGCCTTCTGTCAATCACCTTCTGTCAGTTGCCTTCTACTAGTCGCCTGCTGCCAATCACCTTCTGCTAGTCACCTTCTGGTAGTTGTGGACTCTGGTTTTGTTAGTACTCTACTTTGTATCAGTCGTTATCTAAAAAAAATATTGTAATTGTATGGGATTCATTGTCAGGCTTAGCTATATATAATGGAGTACAAGGGGCGATTTAGGCAAGATATTTCTTATTTTAAATAAATTTAGGGCAAAAATTAGGTGGGAAACCTTATGACAACAGGGAAAATTTACCCTTAAAAAATTAGATCCCAAAATTTTTGGGCGAATGGGCCGACCTCTATGGTCCCAAAAATCACAAAATTGACATTTTGGAAATCTGAAAATTCATGCTAAATTGCAAAATTTTCCACTAAGCAAAACCCTTCCAGAAGGGATATTACCAAGCTTTAGGTAATATTTTATCTGAGTTTACCAATCTTGATTTGAAGAAGACTCAATTGTATGAATTTTTTGATCCTTTTGAATTTCATCCCTAGCAAATGTTGATCGGGAAAGAACTCGTAAATATAGCATTGTGCTACTATCAAAAGGAGTTTGAGGGAATAAAGTCCCCCAAATGGAATTATTCAGGTGATTGTGAATTTGTGAGAATCATTCACGAGAAGGTTCAATTTGAATCATGTGGACTTCTGGCATGGAGTGGATGTTCTCATGCTCAATCATGGATTGTGATAGCATTTTGACTTGAATGGTCCTTATATCATCAGTAGGGTTCTACGGGATTAGAGACACCAAAGAGACCATTGTATTCATAAAATAGTTTGATGATCGAGAGAGTTACTCTATGTCATACCATTCAAATTTTATCAAACTTTTATCCACAAGGGCTTTGTAGGCTTGCAAGATTGCACATTTGCATTGGTATATTCCCTTGACTTAGTTCACTATGATCAAGGAATCACCAAAAATGTTGAGCTTGGTTATTTTCATGGTGATTGTCATTTGAAGGCCTATGAGGAGAGCTTCATACTTGACATTATTGCTGGTGCATGGGAAATAGAGTTTGAAATATAGGGGTATTAGAACCCCTTGATGTGTGAAAAACATAATTATCATGCCACCCCTTGCTTGCATTTAACGCCATTGAAGAATAGATTTATGTCAACTTGTGATTTAGGCTCTTTAGGATCAGGTGATTTTGACACTTGAAAGACTCCATCATTTGGAATATGTACATTAAGAGGTTAATCATCTTGGATAGGAGCCTCTACGAGTTGATTTGTGATGACCAGACCTTTTATTAATTTTTTTTTGATGAATTTGAGGTCAAATTCCATCAATAGCATGATCCATTTTACCATGTGATTATTATGATAATTACAACTCATCATATATCACAATGGATTCTCTTTGGATACTACATACGTTGTATGATTGAGCATGTAATGGTGTAGCTTTTTGTGGTGAAAACCACTGCTAAGCATAGCTTCTCAACATATGTATATTTAATTTCATAACTAAATAGGGTGTGGCTAATATATTAAGTAGTTTGTTATTTGTACAATTCATTCTTTTGGGCTAACATGATGCCCAATGCAAGCTCAGTAGTCATGTATAAATAGAATGATACTCCCATTCGGGGAGGATCCAATACTGGTGGTGAAACTAGATATTGCTTGATTTCATCAAAGGCAACTTGACACTTATTATCCAAATTGAATGTGATCCCCTTGTGGAACAATTTGTTCATGGATCGACACTTATCTAATAACGGTGCTATGAAGCACTTGATAGACATGACATTAACCTATAGACTACATAGCTTCTTGATGGTAGTAAGGGGAGGCATCTCAAGGATTGCCTTGACTTGGTTTGGATCAACTTCGATGCCTTGTTTAAAGACTATGAATGCCAAGATTTTTCTAGATGTGACATCAAAGATGCACTTCTTGGGGTTTATTATAACGTTGTGTTCGATGAGGTGATTGAGGAATTTGCATAATACATCGATATGCTCATGGCAAAGTAAATATTTGGCCAATAATTTATCCTTGTAATCTTCCAAAATTTTGTGCATGTAGTCATGGAAGATGTAAGTCAGATCCTGCTGGTAGGTAGTGCCAAGATTTTTGAGGCTGAAATGCATGATCTTATAACAAAATGTCCCCAAAGGCATTGTGAATACCATTTTGAGTTGGTCTTCTGTATTAATACAAATTTGGTTGTATATAGAGAAACCATCCATTAGGTACAACATATTATGGCCCATTGTGGTGTATACCAGGGCATCAATGTTTAACAATATGAATTCATCCTTAGGAATCACTTTGTTAGGTCATAAAATTTAGTGTAAATAAGAATCCTGCTATCAAGCTTCTTGATAGGAACCATATTGGAAAACCATGGTGGATAATCCATTGATATAATAAACATGGCATCCAAAAACTTTTGCAGCTCGTCATTCACCATTAAGGCTACTGTTGGATACATTTTGCATAGCTTCTACTTGAGTGGCTTGGCATTGGGATCAAGTGTAATATTATGCATGATGAGATTTGGATCCAGTCCTAGCATATATTTGTATCACCATGCAAAATCTTCCTTCTTATATTTGAGAAGAGATACAAAATCATCTTGCTCAGTGGGGGATAAGCCTTCCCCTAACTTGATAAATTGAGGGTTTTTAGGATCTAAGATGATATCCCTATTAATTATTGGTTGAATTGACATATGAGAACCTTCTTCCAACTGGTGTGGAGTAGGGATCAGATTAACATCATTTGCTAGGTTAATATGATCAATTTGAAATTTTGTTTCAACCTCAGTGTGAAAGACATATTGAGGAGGCCTTGGAGTAAAATGAAATTGCTGTAACATCTCATCGTAAGACCAATACTTAGAAGGATATGGTGGATAATATCCCTGATAAAATTCAATTGCCCCCAAGCCAAGGTACAGTGGATTTTATGGGTTATTTGGATCATGTAGTGGCATGGAAAGATCTATGGAAATCATGTTTATGGACATATGATCTCCTCTAGGTGGCTGATGGGGTCTATTGACAATAGGTTGTCACAATACTTGTGGAGGTGGTTGTGGTGGAAGGAAAATTACTGGAGGTGGTCGATGTAGCTGTGAGAGAGCTTGATCTTCTTAGGATAGAAAATTTTTCTAGATAGAGTGTTGTAATGGGAACATACACAGATAACCCTCATCTTCATCATCCAATGGGATGATCCATGCATATTCAATGTGTGGACTAGAAGAGTCCATAGATGCTACTTCATAGTCTAACTCGTCATCAAATGTCTATTCATAGGGAGGACCTTGATATTCTTCCTCACTGTCATGTGGAAGGGTATGCAAACTTTCACTTATTTTGTAATATTGAATGAACTCGTGAGATATATCTTGATCTCTCATGGATGTAAGAAAGTAATCCCCTAAATAATGGACACAAGTATGATTGGCGTAGGGATCGTGCACAAGCTCATCCCTATATTTTAGGCTCATGCACTCTAAACTACCAATGAGGACATCAATGGGTATAGGCTTGTTGTGTCCCAAACTAGAATTATCATATGGCATTTGATAGTGTGGCATTTTGGTTGCATTATTTTGTATTTCAGGGCATTGTATGCCTATTTTTGGTGACCGAGAAGGCAAATTTTGGGCCATTTTTGTGGTCATACATGGGAGGGATGGCTACTCTAATCTATTTTGAGGACATCGCTAGGTGGTACAACCACAAATTTGGAGGTTGTACTTGGATGGTACAACCATGATTTGGCTTGAAAAATGACCTTTTTTAATGTTTTTGGGTGTCTTCTGCTTCTTTTTGCTTTATTTTGGTTTTGTTTTTAAACTTGCTTGTCATTGCCAGGTGATTAAGAGTCGGTATCACTTTTTGACTCTCTTTAGGACCACTCATGGGATATTTATAGAGGAGTATTAGGAATGGATTGATGTCAGTGGGCTCAATCAAGTGACACAACTAGAGCCAGTGATGGGGGAAAAAGCCTACCTAACTACGCTGATATATCTATGGGACTTGCACACCAACACTTTCCACTTGCCTACTAGGGATATGACAATAACCCTAGAGGACGTCTATCAGATTCTACGTATTTCTATAGAGGGACGTCTGATTATATCTACTCATCAGGATCTCAAAGATATGATTTTGGAGAGATACTTCGAAGAGGACTGGCGTAAGGCGTTGCAATATTTACCTAGCGACGACATCCTAATGGATCTATGGTATGATGTACAAGTCTTGTAGATAATACATGCCTTATTAATGACACTTATTTCTAATATGCTATTGCCAAACTCATCAAGAGCTAGGTTCTCATGGAACCTATTGGAGTTGATTTTTACACTGGTTGAGTGTCCCACAAAGAGACCTTTATTTATGGCATGGGGTACTACATTATTGGCATAGATTTATGACAGGTTGTACAAGATCTATTTTTTAGGGTGAAAATTATTGGGGTGTAGCTTCTTATTGTAGGTGTGGGGATGGCAGTATATTGCCATGGATCAACCACAGGGGCTACCCTGGATGGTGTGGTCACAACTTATAGATAGGGAGATAAGATATGGGATCCTATGGTAGCAGGATTAGGAGAGAGGTCAGAGCCATCCTGATGTAGGTTCAATTTATCATTATGTGGATTCATTTGCATAGCTTAGGGTAGATGCAATTTTCTTGTGACCATACAAAGATAGTCTAGCATGGCACAGGGTTAAGGTACAGCTTTAGTGGGTACAATAAGTGAGGTGGCTAGCTAGTTGACATAAGACCAAGTGATAGTATTTCCCATATTTGGGGCACCATGGTATTTTGAGCTACGACAAGGGTTACCTAGTGATCTAGTTATCTACCGATACTATGGTGATGAGAGGACATTGGCTTGGATGATAGTGGAGGCAGTTTGGGATGAGGTAGATCCTATAGAGTCTACCACTAAGGGATATTATGTCGAGACCATAATAGAGTATGAATCCTAATGGGTGATGCATTGGTGGTATGGGTTTGGACCACTAGGGGGTGACATGGCTACAGGGGTAGAGGAGGCTCATAGGGAGACTCTAAATGAGGCTCTAGATGATGGGGATCTAGGCTTGGGGGAGTGACCTAATGAGGAGGCCAACTCAGGGGAGCAACATGTGTGTCGCTAGATAGATAATGAGTGGATGGACCACATAGATACGAAGAGCTAGTAGGTGGACTATGATGAGGATGATCTAGATGAGCAGGGAGTGTAGTCAAAACTTCGATGGTACAGTGAGTGAGACATGGGCGAAGGAAGTACATAGAGGAGACGTATCTCCTACAATCACAGGTATAGACTGCACAAGAAAATATTGATCAACAAGCCTTAGTTATTAAGAGGCATGAGACCATGATTGCAAAGTAGGTGGTAGAGCTAGTCATGCTTTGGTCGTAGTTTGCTTCAGGTATCTCAGTCTAGGAGGCATCTAGTAATGGTAATGTATCCAGGATATGAGAGGATATGAAATAGATATAGACCTTACTAAGAGATTACCAAGCGTGTCACTGAGATGATACAACATACACATAGGATTTAGAGGATGAGATAGCGCACCTCAGAGGGCAATTACCATCTCACTATTCTACTAGTGGGTCACACTAGAGTACAAGGAGTGGTATATGGTAATATTCTATGAGTATGGGAAGCCTATCTCCACGAGGAGAGTAGATATGATTAGGGGAGCAGATCATGGTATATGGTAAATTATATACTAACCATGCAAGACTTTTTTACAAGGTATGAATATGCTAGGATGACCAAGATACTCAATATCCCTATGTGGAGGTGAGTTCATTGTTATGATAACATATAAATTTACCCCAATGCCAAACAATATTGATGCAATCCATCTGTACTGAAGAAGGATGCTAAAATCACACTATGAGTATCATGATCCTAGGTTTTGTACGTAGTTGGAAAAGACCACTAGGTAGTACAAGCTACAAAAAGCTAGCTCATCTATATGCAAACATTGGTCTGTACAGAAGAAGGATGCTAATGTGATAGACCTATCATCATGCGTAAGGATACCACCATTACCAGGTAGGCTTTATGCCACCTAAACTATAATGAGGATCACCTCATGGTTTTTCAAATGCTAAGAATTCCAAGGATTCAATTTCATTACTTATTTTATTTTATTTTTGAATTTCTCAATGGAGTTGCTCATTTTTGTTTGGTGAGCAAGAGATTATGGTGGTTATAACCACTGTTTATTTTACTTTTTTCTTTTGATGGTGGTGAAAACCACTATTTATTTTGGATATTTGGTTAGGGAGGAGCTTGTCCTTTTGTCAATTCTAAGCATTTTTTAACCATGCACACAGGGGGATGAGCAAGGTAAACTTTTCACTTAAGGTAGCCTATACCACTTTGTAGGTTTCATCTTTCCTTGTGCAAAAATTAGATTTTATGTGAAACTATGTTGGGATTATGATATATACAAGGTACAATCAAAGAAACACTCTACCTTCTAAAAATCAAGATAGCTTTCTACAAAATCTTAAAAGAAAACTAAATACAGTTGAGTGACCGAAAACCCTAAAGACACCTTCTAATAAATGACTAGGTGAAGGGAAATAAACACACATATGAAAGGTTGGAAATGTAGATGGAAATGATAAGTGTAATATGGAATTATGTGAATAATGACTTTGACAAAATTGATTTTGAATGATGATTAGTGTACAGTCTTGGTGCTAGGCATGTATGCGCAACTCTAGAATGCAAAAATGCAAGGATGAGTATGCCTAATGTAATTGATTGTATAATGCAGTGATATGAAATGTGATGAAAATACAATGTTTTTATATTTTTATTGTTTTTATGATGTTTTTGGATTTTTTAATATATATACATATATATATATATATATATATATATATATATATATATATATATATATATATATATATATATATATGTATATGTGTGTGTGTGTGTGTGTGTACGTTTGACCACTAGGCTTATGGGATGCCATTGGAGCATTTTGGGTGACCAAAGAGTTTATGGATACCTTTGGGGATTTTTGGGTGGCAAAATAGTTTATGGCTATATTTGGGGCTTTTTGGGATGACCAAAGGGTTTATAGATATCTTTGGGGCTTTTGGGGATGACCAAAGGGTTTATAGATACCTTTAGGGCTTTTTGGGATGACCAAATCATTTATAGATACCTTTGGAGATTTATGAGACATGACACTTTAATCATGAAAAGGCCATAGATGAAGGATATTCAAGGGTTCGGATTCCTCTATTCCTTCAATGGAGGCTATGCGATAAGCTCTTGGTTCAATGTGACTAGTTATAATGAATAGACCTAACTAGTTTACCGTAAACTTGTCCCGTAGATGGGGTCGCAAGTTAGAATTTTGTTGGTTCTCTTTTAGAACAAGGTCACCAAACTAAAATTCTCTAGAATGTACTTTCATATTATAGGCTCTCTTAATATTCTCTTGATAAACATGCAAGTGCTCAAGAGCATTAACGCATTGTTTGTCAAGCAACATTAGCTGATCTAGGTGAGCCTATCGTGCGGTATCATCATCGATGAACTCTTGCATGGAAATGAATAATGATGGGATTTTTTTCTCTAAGGGAATTACTGCATCAACACCATACACTAGTGAAAATAAGTTTTCCAGAGTGGGTGCCCGAATACTAGTGCGGTAGGCCCATAGAGCCAGGGGCAATTGCATATGTCAATCCTTGTGATTATCCTTAATGGTTTTTTTAAATATGGAAATCATTATTTTGTTTAATGCCTCAACTTGCCCAATTTATTATGGATAATAGGGGATGAAAAAGTTGTTTTGGATGTTATATTTGGTTGTTAAATCTTGAACATATTTATTCTTGAAATGAGACCCATTATCTAAAATGATTTTGGATAGAATATCAAAATGACAAATGATATTATGTAACATGAACTCCACAATGTGGGGTCTAGTCATAGTGGTAATGGGAATTGATTCCGCCCATTTTTTAAAATACTTAGTGGCCGTAATTATGAACATGTGATGGCCAGAGGAAGAGGGTGATATTTTCCCAATTAAATAAAACCCCAATTATGAGAAATACCAAACCGATTGAATCATTTGTAAGGCCTGATAAGGTGCGTGCATCAAATTAGCATGGTGTTGAAACTTTGTACACTTATTAACATAATTGTAGTAATACCAATCTAAATTTGGCCAATAATAGCCCATGTGGAGAATGCAATTTGTGATGGCCATAACGCTGAAATTGCAACCACATGTATTGTCGTGTGCTTGGGAAATTGCCTAAACTAACTCTTGATGCTCTAAGCAATGAATGAGGATACCTTTGTAGCTTCGATGATACAAAATATCTCCAAGTAAGACATATTTTTCCACTTTTTTCTTAAAATTATATTTGGTGGCATAGTCTAGAAGGGGTATTACCAAGCTTTAGGTAACCGTTTATCTGAATAGACCAATATTGATTTGAAGATGACTCAATTGCATGAATTGTTTGATCCTTTTAAATTTCATCCCTAGTGAATGTTGATTGGAAAAGAACTTGTAAATATAGTTTTGTGCTTCTATAAAAATGAGTTTGAGGAAATAAATTCCTCTAAACGAAATTATTCAGGCAATTGTGAATTTGTGAGAAACATTCATGAGAAGGTTCAATTTGAATCATGTGGACTTCTGGCATGGAGTTGATGTTCTCACACTCAATCATGGGTTGTGATAGCATTTTGACTTGAATGGTCGTTATATCATCAGAAGGGTTCTACAAGATTAGAGACCCCAAGGAGGCCAATATATCCACAAAATAGTTTGATGATCGAGAGAGTGCCTCAATGTCATACCATTCAAATTTTATCAGAATTTTATCCACAAGGGCTTTGTAGGCTTGCAATATTGGACATTTTAATTGGTATATTCCCTTGACTTGGTTCACTATGAGCAAGTAATCACCAAAAATGTTGAGCTTGGTTATTTTCATGGCAATTGTCATTTGAAGGCCTATGAGTAGAGCTTCATACTTGGAATTTTTTTTTGTGCATGGGAAATAAATTTTGAAAGATAGGGGTATTGGATCCCCTTGAGGTGTGAAAAACACAATTCTTTTGCCACCCCCTTGCTCACATTTAGAGCCATTGAAGAATAGATTCATGTCAACCTATGACTCAGGATCCTTAGGATCAAGTGATTCTGACACTTGAAAGACTTAATTATTGGGAAGCTTTACATTAAGAGGATAATCATCTTGGAGAGGAGCCTATGTTATTTTATCGGCAATGACCTGACCTTTTATTGATTTTTATCAAATGAATTCGAGGTCAAATTCCATCAACAACATGATCCATTTCATCATGCAATTAATATGATAAGTATGACTCGTTATATATCACAATGGATTATATTTGGATACTACATATATTGTATGATTGAGCATGTAATGGCATATATTTTTGGTAGCAAAAACCACTGCTAAGCATAGCTTCTCAACATATGCGTATTTGATTTCGTAACTAGCCACGATGCTGCTAATATAGTAAGTAGCCTATTATTTGTGCAATTCATTATTTTGGACTAACATGATGCCCAATGCAAGCTCAATAGCTAAGATTTATAAATAGAATGATACTCCTAGTTGGGGAGGGGCCAATGTTGGTGGTGAAGCTAGATATTGTTTGATTTCATCAAAGGCATCTTGACACTCGTCATCCCAATTGAATGCGACCCCTTGTGCAACAATTTGTTCATGGTTCGACACTTATTTGATAATTGTGCTATGAAGTAGTTGATAGATTTGACCTTACCCTACATACTATGTAGCTACTTGATGGTAGTAAGGGAAGGCATCTCAAGGATTTCCTTGACTTTTTTTGGATCAACTTTGATGCCTTGTTTAGAGACTATGAATCGCAAGAGTTTTCCAGATGTAACACAAAGATGCACTTTTTGGGGTTTAGTATAATGTTGTGTTTGATGAGGTGATTGAGGACTTTGCGTAATACATTAATATGCTCATGGTGTAGTAAATATTTGACCAATAAGTCATCCATGTAATATTCCAAAATTTTGTGCATGTAGTCATGGAAGATGTAAGTCAAAACCCGTTGGTAGGTAGCACCAATGTTTTTAAGGTTAAAAGGCATGACCTTATAACAAAATATCCTCCAAGGCATTGTGAACACCATTTTGAGTTAGCCTTATGGATTAATATGAATTTGGTTGTATCCAGAGAAAACATCCATTAGGGACATCTTGTGGCCCATTGTGGTGTATACTAGGACATCAATGTTCAAAAATGGGAATTCATCCTTAGGAATCATTTTTTTTAGGTCACGAAAGTCAGTGCAAATATGAATCCTCCCATAAATCTTCTTGATGAGAACCATATTGGAAATACATGGTGGATAATCCATTGATATAATAAACTTGGCATCCAACAACTTTTGCAGCTTGTCATTCACCATTAAGGATACTGTTGGATGCATTTTACGTAGATTCTACTTGAGTGGCTTGGCATTGGGATCAAGCGTAATATTATGTGTTATGAGATTTAGATCCAGTCCTGGAATGTGAAGAACACAAGCTTATACTGAGAGGGGGGGTGAAAAGTATAAGACCTCTTTTTACTTTTTCCTTTATATTTCAAAATAGTAAAGCAATATACCCAAAGCAATATCAAAGCAATGCACAAAATCATCCACAAAGTGACATCAATTTTAACGTGGTTCACCCAGAATGGGTGGGCTACGTCCACAAAACTTTTCTCTAAAAGTTATCTCAAAGTTCTTTGGGAATCCTTCCCAATTACAATGTTTATGAGCCTCGGCTCAAAGGAGATACCTTCCCCCAATCAGAATTTATGAGCCTCTGCTCAAAGGAGATACCTTCCCCCAATCAAAATTTATGAGCCTCTGCTCAAAGGAGATACCTTCCCCTCTGCTCTGGAAATGATCCCTCAGAAGATCAACTGCCTCTACCTCTTGCCAGCACGTGGAACTCCTTTCCACCGAAGACCTCCTGTCCTCAATGCTTAGCCTAAGAGACCTCTGCCTTCTATGATCACGTCCACAGCAGCTCAGCAACCAAATCTGTTCTCAGGTTCTTCTCAAAGAACCAATGCACCTCTGTCCTCAAGCAGCAACACTCCGCATTCATCTTTGCCCTTTGTGCTCTCTACGCCCTCTGCTCTCTTTGCGCAATCACAGCCGCACTTGATCGAACTTCAACCTTTGCACCTCTGCGCAATCACAATGACATCTCTTCGCACACTCTGCTTCCTTTGCGATCTTTCACACTTAGAATGATTCGACGAAATGCACTCTGCACACTACGATCGAATTTTACACTCTGCTCTCGATGATCGAACTTCTTGCTCTGCGCACTATCTACGAACGTCGCACTTCAACAACACATACATTCTCCCTTCAACTCTCCAAACAACCCTCCTTTTATAACAAAATTTTCATGATGAAAACTTTAATCTTAGTCAGCTGTTATAACAAATGCAAACCCTAATCTTCATCGGCTGCAAGCCCTAATCTTCGTCGGCTAAAATTTGACTTTGTCGGCTTCACTGCCTCTGTAACTCTTCTGTAGCTTCTGTCATGAAAATACATGTCACGATATCGTGACACCTTTGCAACCGTACACTTTCTTTTGGCTTTTGTCATGATATCGTGACACTTCAGCCTTTGTCGACTTCAACTAAGCTCTTGTCGCGATATCGTGACACTTCTGACTTTGTCAGACATCAACTTTGCTTTTGTCATGATATCGTGACACTTCTCCCTTCGTCGACCTCCTTTCTACTTTTGTCATGAAATCATGACACTTCTGCCTCTACAGACTTCGTCTTTACTTCATCGTGATATCGTGACACTTCGTCTTCATAGCCTTCCTCTCTCTTTTGTCATGAAATCATGACACTTCTCCTATAGAAGACCTGCATTCTATTTTTGTCATGAAATCGTGACACTTTCTCCAACCGAACGTTGCCATCTCAATCTATCATGAAATCATGACACTTTCTGCATCTGTTTGCTTTCTCTTCAACCTGTCGTGAAATCGTGACACTTTCTGCATTCGTACGCTTTCTCTTCAACATGTCATGAAATCGTGACATTTCTTACTTTGAAACCTTTCCTTTGCTGCATGTCATGAAATCATGACAGTTCTTACTTGGAACATTTTCATCTGTAGCATGTCATGAAATCGTGACTTTACTTTTCTTGTTCCTTCTCTCTTTGAACTATGTCATGAAATCATGACACTTTTTCTTTTGGACTCTCTCTCCTACAATATGTCATGAAATCGTGACACTTTTTCGTCCGTACAACCTTCCTTGCAATATGTCATGAAATCGTGACACTTTTCCTTCTCTGCCTTCCTGCTCTTTTCAAGTCACGAAAATGCGACATGTCGCGAAATCGCGACACTTTCCACCTTGCTCTCTTTCTCCAACATGTCACGAAATCGTGATAGTTTTCCACTTGCCTTTTTCTCTGCCAACATGTCACGAAATCGCGACAGTTTTTCCTGCTTCTTCTCTCTCTTCCAACATGTCATGAAATCGTGATAGTTTTCCCTGCTCTTTCTCTCTCCTCTAACATGTCGTGAAATCGTGACTATTTTTCTTGCCTGCTGTATATGTCGCGATATCGTGACACTTTTCTTACTTGTCATTTTCTTTGATCTTTTGCAAAAGGGCTACTATGGTCTTCTTGGAAACTCATTGTCCATGCTCTGAATAACCTTTGAACTTGTCATGCCGTAACCTTCATCAAAACAAATTATTTGACATTAAATCAAATTCCTTCAAGAGCTTCTTGACATCAATGACAACTTATACATTTGAGCAAAGGCAATGTACCCAAAGTACCCAAAATTGCCAACAATCTCCCCCTTTGTCATTGATGGCAAACCTTTACTGAAAACACTTCTCAAGAGCCAAAACTGAAACCAACTGTGCTAACAAGCGAGAATCTTCCTTTGAAGTTTTGCTCCCCCCGACTTGAAGCTCTCCTCTTCACTTTGAAGCTCTCCCCCTTACTCATATCTCTCCCCCTTTGTCATCAATGGCAAAGGGTCACCTTTGGGGCTCGGGACTAAGAATGAGCCTCTTAGCTTAGTCCCTCCCCCACCTCCTGATGAGGTGATTAATTCTTGGGTGGGAGTAAAACTCCCATTAGGCATTGATCATCATCAGCGTCTATCACTTCCTTGTCGGGCCTTCTCTTGAACTCTTTGTCCATATTCTTGTTCCTGTTCCTATCACTATTCTTGTTCCTGTTATCATTCCTGTTCTTATCCATGCCTTGATCCTTGGACCTGTTCATACCATTGTTCCTGTTCCTGTACCTTGGAAGTTCAGCTCTACACTGTCTAGTTGTGTGACCTTCATTGTTGCACTTATAACAAGTAACAATGTTATTTCTTTTAGGCATACCTGTTCTTTGAATCCGCCTGTTCTGACTAACCCTGTTCCTGTTATTAGCCTTGCAAAAAATTGCCTTATGCCCAAACTATTTACAAGAGTAGCAATACCCTTGAAAGAAATTACCACCTCTGAAACTGTCATTTACCTTCCTTACTTGAGTCATGCAATGCGAAGCCATGTGACCAAACCTGTGACACGCAAAACATCTGCCTTGAAATTTTCCTTTATTTGACCTCTTGGGTCCTGAAAACTTCTTCTTCTCATCCTGAATTCTGTTTTCTATTTCTACGCATCTATCATTCAAGAACTCATGATCTGAAATACTTTCCTCATCAGAACTCTCTTCCTTTTGGAGTCTCTTACTAGACTCTCCAGCTTGTTCCTTGTGTGGCTTAACAAAACCAAGGCCTGTTTTATCTGTTGTCTTTCTTTGACCTTTGATGAGTGACTTAACCTTTTTGGAGCTATCTTGAAACTTGTAAAGCTTATCCTTGTACTCTTTAGTTTCCTCTTTCAAAGAAGCCATTTTCTGTTCTAACTCACTATACTCAAGAACCTTAGACTCTAACTCATCCTTGAGTTCTTGTGTCTTAGCCATAGAGAAGTCAAGACTTTCTATAAGATCATCTCTCTCCATACAACATTCATCTAACTTATCCTTGAGTCTAGCATTCTTCTTTCTTTCCTTTTTCAAAGCACTAAGAGCGTTAGTAAGTTCACTTTCAAGATCCTTTATTTGTTTGCTTTCTGAATCATCAAAGCCTTTTTCAGATTTCTTATCACTAGAGGTGCTACCTTTTTCAAAAACCATACAAGCATCTTCCTTATAGTTTTCTGAAGCATCCTCATACATACTAGAAATCAAATCATTATTTGTACAATCATCCTCAAGGTGACCAAAATTTCCACATCTAAGACATTTCATGATAATGAATCTATGTTTCGGTTCTTCCTCTTTTTTTGATATGAACAACATCTCATTTTCATCATCACTTGAAGAACTTTCACTATCACTACTAGAACACTTACTTGCTTTGTCTAGGTAGAAACTCTTCTTGTGCTTGTGAGAATACCTCTTTCCTTGATTGTTGTGCTCATATTTGTTCTTCCTGTGATGCTTGTGCTTTTCAGAATCCTTGCTCTTAGAATCCTGTTTATCTTCATCACTTTCATTCTTGGGAACAGTACGATCGGTAGCATAATGACCAAACTTTCCACAATTGAAACATCTTATATTTTTCATGCTTTTGTGCTTTCTAGAGAACTTGCCTTTCTTGTTGTAATATGCCTCTTCATCACTAGAAGACTCATCACTCTCTTGAAGTTGTTTACCCTTGGATTTCTTGGTAGCCTTGAAAGTCTGCCTCTTTCTTGACATCAACCTTCACTTGAGTTCTCAACTCAAATGTTGCAAGTATACTATGGAGCTCATCCTTTTTCAACTTATCCAAATCTTTAGCTTCCTCAATAGCAGAAATATTTTCACTAAATCTATTCGGAAGAGATCTTAAAATCTTATCACAAACATCATTTTCAGCAAGCTCAAGACCTAAGTCTTTCATGGAGTTAACAACCTCATCCATACGAAGCATGTAGTCACTAATATTTTCATCATCATTCATCTTGAGTTGTTCAAACATACCTTTGAAGTGTCTCAACTTGGCCTTTCTAACATTTGTATCACCTGTATGAACCACCTACAACTGTTTCCACATTTCACTAGTTGTCTTGCAGTGAATCACTTTGGTGAGATCTGCTTTCTGTAAGCCTTTCAGGATTGCATTCATTGCTTTTGAATTGTTGTGATGTAGGAGCCTTTCTTCTTTAGTATTTGGACCATGTACAGGAATAGTGTACTCATCCTCAATTACTTCCCATACCTCATTACCAAGTGCCATTAGATGAACCTTCATCCTTGCACTCCAAAGACCAAAATCTGACCCATCAAGAATAGGTGTTGCATTGCCACTTGAATAATCCATTGTGTTCTTTACTAGCTTTTCCTTCAAGATGTTAAACTTTTCGAAGGCACCCGCTCTGATACCAATTGAAGAACACAAGCTTATACTGAGAGGGGGGGTGAACAGTATAAGACCTCTTTTTACTTTTTCCTTTATATTTCAAAATAGTAAAGCAATATACCCAAAGCAATATCAAAGCAATGCACAAAATCATCCACAAAGTGACATCAATTTTAACGTGGTTCACCCGGAATGGTTGGGCTACGTCCACAAAACTTTTCTCTAAAAGTTATCTCAAAGTTCTTTGGGAATCCTTCCCAATTACAATGTTTATGAGCCTCGGCTCAAAGGAGATACCTTCCCCCAATCAGAATTTATGAGCCTCTGCTCAAAGGAGATACCTTCCCCCAATCAAAATTTATGAGCCTCTGCTCAAAGGAGATACCTTCCCCTCTGCTCTGAAATGATCCCTCAGAAGATCAACTGCCTCTACCTCTTGCCAGCACGTGGAACTCCTTTCCACCGAAGACCTCCTGTCCTCAATGCTTAGCCTAAGAGACCTCTGCCTTCTATGATCACGTCCATAGCAGCTCAGCAACCAAATCTGTTCTTAGGTTCTTCTCAAAGAACCAATGCACCTCTGTCCTCAAGTAGCAGCACTCCGCATTCGTCTTTGCCCTTTGTGCTCTCTACGCCCTCTGCTCTCTTTGCGCAATCACAGCCGCACTTGATCGAACTTCAACCTTTGCACCTCTACGCAATCACAGTGACACTGTCTTCGCACACTCTGCTTCCTTTGTGATCTTTCACACTTAGAATGATTCGACGAAATGCACTCTACACACTACGATCGAATTTCGCACTCTGCTCTCGACGATCGAACTTCTTGCTCTATGCACTATCTGCGAACGTCGCACTTCAACAACACATCCATTCCCTCTTCAACTCTCCAAACAGCCCTCCTTTTATAACAAAATTTTCATGATGAAAACTTTAATCTTAGTCGGTTGTTATAACAAATGCAAACCCTAATCTTCATTGGCTACAAGCCCTAATCTTCGTCGGCTAAAATTTGACTTTGTCGGCTTCACTGCCTCTGTAACTCTTCTGTAGCTTCTGCTACGAAAATACAACATGTCACGATATCGCGACACCTTTGCAACCGTACACTTTCTTTTGGCTTTTGTCATGATATCGCGACACTTCAGCCTTTGTCGACTTCAACTAAGCTCTTGTCGTGATATCGTGACACTTTTGACTTTGTCAGCATCAACTTTGCTTTTGTCGTGATATCGCGACACTTCTCCCTTCGTCGACCTCCTTTCTGCTTTTGTCACGAAATCATGACACTTCTGCCTCTGCAGACTTCATCTTTACTTCTATCGTGATATCGTGACACTTCTGTCTTCATAGCCTTCCTCTCTGCTTTTGTCATGAAATCGTGACACTTCTCCTATAGAAGACCTGCATTCTATTTCTGTCGTGAAATCATGACACTTTCTCCAACCGAACGCTGCCATCTCAATCTATCATGAAATCGTGACACTTTCTACATCTATTTGCTTTCTCTTCAACTGTCGCGAAATCACGATACTTTCTCGTACGCTTTCTCTTCAACATGTCACGAAATCGTGACATTTCTTACTTCGAAACCTTTCCTTTGTTGCATGTCACGAAATCATGACAGTTCTTACTTGGAACATTTTCATCTGCAGCATGTCGTGAAATCGTGACGGTTCTCACTTTGAACTCTGCATTATGTCGTGAAATCATGACACTTTTTCTTTTGGACTCTCTCTCCTACAATATGTCACGAAATCGTGACACTTTTTCGTCCGTACAACCTTCCTTGCAATATGTCACGAAATCGTGACACTTTTCCTTCTCTGCCTTCCTGCTCTTTTCAAGTCGCGAAAATGCGACATGTCGCGAAATCGTGACACTTTCCACCTTGCTCTCTTTCTCTGCCAACATGTCACGAAATCGTGACAGTTTTTCCACTTGCCTTTTTCTCTGCCAACATGTCACGAAATCGTGACAGTTTTTCCTGCTTCTTCTCTCTCTTCCAACATGTCACGAAATCGTGACAGTTTTCCCTGCTCTTTCTCTCTCCTCTAACATGTCGCGAAATCGTGACTATTTTTCTTGCCTGCTGTATATGTCACGATATCGCGACACTTTTCTTACTTGTCATTTTCTTTGATCTTTTGCAAAAGGGCTACTATGGTCTTCTTGGAAACTCACTGTCCATGCTCTGAATAACCTTTGAACTTGTCATGCCGTAACCTTCATCAAAACAAATTATTTGACATTAAATCAAATTCCTTCAAGAGCTTCTTGACATCAATGACAACTTATACATTTGAGCAAAGGCAATGTACCCAAAGTACCCAAAATTGCCAACAGAATGTCTCTGTATGACCACACAAAATCTTCCTTATTCTCTTTGAGAAGGGCTATGAAATTAGCTTGCTCAGTGGGGATAAGCCTTCCCCTAACTTGATGAATTGAGGGTTTCAGGATCTAAGCTGATATCCTTATCAATTGTTGGCTCAATTGACATATGAGACCATTCTTACAACTTGTGTGGAGTATGGATAAAATAAATGGCATCAGCTAGGTTAATTTCATCGATTAGAAATTCTGGTTCAACCTTAGTGTGAAAGGCATCTTGATTAGGACTTGGAGTAAAATGAAATTATTGTAGCATCTCATCGCAAGGCCAATACTCAAAAGGAGATGTTGTAGAATCTCATTGATTAAATTTTATTACCCCCAATTCAAGGTGCAGTGGCTTTGATGGGTTATTCGGATCATGTAGTGGTATGGAAAGATCTATGGAAATCATGTTGATGGATATATGATATCCTCTAGGTGATTGATGGGTTCTATTGAAAATAGGTTGTTGCAAGGCTTGTGGAGGTGGTTGTGGTGGAAGAAAAATAATTGAAGGTGGTTGATGTGACTGTAGGTGAGCTTGCTCTTCCTCAAGTAAAAACTATCACCAGATAGGGTGTTGTAATAGGAGCATACATAGATAACCCTTGTCTTCATCATCCAATGGGATGATCCATGCATATTTGATGTGCAAAATAGAAGAGTTGATAGAAATGACTTTGTATTCTGACTCATCATCAGATGTCTATTCATACGGAGGACCTTGATCTTCTTCCTCACTATTTTATGGAAGATTATGTGAACTTTCACCTATTTTGTAAGATCAAATGAAATCATGAGATATATCTTGATCTCTCATGCATGTAGGTAAGTAATACCCAAATAATGGACGTGAGTAGGATTGGCGTAGGGATCATGCACAAGCTCATCCCTATAGTTCAGGGTCATACACTTTAAAATATCAATGAGGATATCAAGGGGCATGGGCTTATTGTGTCCTAAACCAGACTTATCATATGGCATTTGATAGTGTGGCTAGTAAGGAACATGAGTACCTTGTTTGTACAACCCCAAACCATAGTCGTGCCAATTGCATAGATGGAGATATCTCATGGCAAATTCAGGATTGGACATGTAATTAATATCCTTAAAAAAGGGATCTTCATCCTATTCCTACTGATAATAGGGTTCTATGCTATATTCAATACCCTCATAAATTAAATTCATTTAATTATGAGGTAAGCCTAGAGGTAAAATGGTACATATGAGAAGACAAGGTCTACCCATGTTTTACACTATCTCAATGGCAGTAATTGTTGTGATGTTCCTTACTAGGTATTATCCTAAATTGGTGGTATCTAGATGAATTATGACTTGTGGAAGTAGATATGGATGAGATGGCAATGATTCTTGAGTTGACTCAATGTTTACCTCACAAGGTGGTTCCTCGTCTTCTCAACTAGGAATCTCTTTTGTGGAGATGGTAGATATGGTTGGAGGGATCTCATCAATAGGCCTTTTCTCCATATTCATCTACAGAGGATTTTATGATGATGAAGGTATATTTGGGGGTTTCTATGATGAGGATGGTATGGTAGAATATGGTGATGGATTAATGGAAGGTGATGATGGAGTCAGACCCTGGCTGAACGTATTTGGTTGAAGTCCAAGTGGTTGATGGTAATGTTGACTCGGGGATTTGCTACACCACATTGCAATATTTGAAGGGCTCAAGATCTATAGGGACAACATGTACTTGACCTTCATAAGTGTACTTCATACTTTGGTGAGTGATGGATGGCACATACTTCATGTCCCTAATCTAGGGTCTGCCCAACAAGATATTGTAGGCCATTTCATCCTCCAAGATGTAGCACAATGTTGGTATGGTCTTTTGTCCTACCTAAATAGTTAAGACTATGGTGCTAATAATTGAGCATATAGCATCATTAAATACTCTAAGGGTATATGTGGATGCAACAATATGGGATTTTAGAAGCCCTAGATGTTTGAGTCATCGTGGTGATGATGTTACTGGAGGAATTAGTATCAATCAGAACTCTCTTGTAGGGTGTTTCATTTACACATGAGATAATGTGTAGGGGAGAATATACCATGTCATTTGGTACTAGATTGAGTTCATCCTCATGAAAGGTTATTACTAATTATGTGCATTCTCAAAAATACCCCACAAAAATGCTAAATAAGTTAGACTCCTAGGACTATAGCTCAATCAACTTGAGGATATCCATGAGAGATTTTTGATGAAGTAGAGACTATTGAATAAGCTCATAGATTGAAATCCTAGATAATGTTATTCACAATATCTAAGTAATATTTCTCTTTATTATGACCATCAGTCAAGGTGGAAGGTTTTGCACTAGACGTTGTAGAGGCTGTGACGTTGAAGGAATATCACTTGAAGCCACGGGTGGTGCGTGTTGACTTGGGTAACCCTTATTCCTTATCACAATGTTGACCATAATGATAAAAACTTTTTTAGGGGGTTCCTAATGGATCTCATTCACTTGTGGTACTGGCTTTGCCTACTCCTCATGAGTAGGCAATGGGTTTTAAAAACACCCATTTGTTGATTGTTTGGTATAGTAGGGTTATGAACATGAAGATCATTCCTATAAATCATATCATGTACTAGGTGTTTGAACCTATATCATGTCTACACATCATGGTCATTTTACCTATGGTACTTGCAGTATAGATCTTCATGATATCCTTTGGGCTTCGGTGCATTTGGATCGACAGGTTGACTTTCAAGCAGATGAATTTATCACTTAGGGTGACATTTTTGGTTTTGCCCTTGGTTTTTTTGAGTTTCCTTGTATTTTCTAGGTATGGCTTGATATTTAGGCTTCTAAGGCAGCATTGGTTATGCAGGTCTTGGAATATTGATAGCAACTTGGTTGACTATTGCTAGATTTGGTTGCACCAGATTGTTCTTTATGTTCTTAGTCCATTATTTCTTGCAGGGTTTCATAATTTCTCCCTCTTGAATTTTAATGTCTTCAATTATTCTAGCCTATGCTAGAGCATATTCAAGAGTTGGGTATTGTTGGAGTTGTAGCAACAAGTAAATTGGCTTCAAGAAGCTCTTAGGAGACATTTAAGTTAGCTCAGACATGGGGAGTAAGTATGGCAACTTGGCCAGAAGAATTCACCACCTATTGCCATAGTTTGTGATTGACTCATCATCAAACTATTTTAACCTCGTGAGGTTAGTTAAATTTACTTTTCACTTGGCATTGAAGGTGAAGCACTCCAAGAATGCATATATGAACTGTTCAAAGTTGTAGATGTTATACTTTGCGAGTTGGTTCTACCATTCTATGGTAGGGCCAGAGAGGGTAAATAGAAATGTCCTCAAAAGTAAGGTATAATTTTTCTAGATGCATAAGCAATGATTCAAAAATTTAGTGACATGCTCTTGCGCATATTCCTCCCCTTTAAATTTATCTAGCTTGGGTATTTTAAAATGCTCTGTATAGGCAGGGGAAGGTAATGATGGGTGAAGTGGCTAATTGTAAATCTAACATAAAGTGGGCTTCTAAACCCCAAATCCAGAGGTCTTGTTCTCTACCGATTCTATGCATTCTAGAAACGCTTTGTATGCATCAAAGGATTTGATATCCTCTTCTTTTCTTTGACCCTATTAGGGAGGGCGAGGAACATCAGGCCTATTACATGGTGGTTGAATTTCATCCACACTACCTCCATAAGGCACTTCAAGATATTCCACTTTTAGTTCATGCTCGATGTAGGCCCCATAGGGTGTCTCTTAAATTGGCCTACAAAGAGGGGTAAGTGCATGTGGAAGGTGATCTATGTTTGTCTTGGAAGGCAAGTCCTGATTAGGCCTAGGAGGTTGAGGAGGCAACATTTTATTAGGTCTAGGAGGCCTATCTTGATTAAAGGTAGGTTACCTCTTATGGACCTCTTGTCTATGGGTACATAGGGTAGGAACTCTCCCATGTAAAGTATTTTGAAATAGCTCATTGGTTTTTTGTTCAATCCTTTCCTTATCCAATTGATGCAAGCGGTATAAGTGTTCTTTATATCACCAAATTCAGTATATCTTGTGATTGCTTTATTTATATGCTCTTTTGTGTGGGGCATATGAGCCCTAGCAACATCATCTTGAGGCCTATATCATTAAGTATGGTCTTAAATATTGATTAAAATATTCCCTCAATCAAGGGTAGTCATGTTCACTTGAGTTTTAGGCCTAGATAAGTGCTCTTTGTACTCAGTTGGCATAGAGGTACATCGTGCTTGCGTAGAATAATGGACTTGAGCATAATAAAGGATTTCCTTATGCCTTCCTTCATTGATGAGGAAGTAAATGGTTGAGTTTTCTCACCCTGAGTGATGAGTGTCATACTCATCTTTGTACTTAGGCTAATGTAACCTATTAGGGCAGTTTAAGGGTGGAGTTTGATCATTTAGCTGCACATAGTGAGTGTACTATTGCTCTTGCCCATAGGTGGACGTGGTAGACCTATCAGGTATGCCAATGCATGGTATTTCTCTATCTAGTAGCGCCTCAATGCACAATTTTCATTCTTGAAAGAAGGCATGTGAAGTGTCTAAATATTGGGAGTATGTTCCTAGATTAGGATCAAAACCTGTAGGGGTATCCTATGTAGGAGTCCCTTTTAGGTGGAGTTCTTGACTAGCTATTATGGGACTTGGGTGAGTAGGAGGCTACCAAGGAGGTATGACCATGTCCTTAGGGCTAAATCAAATACAACTTGTATCTCTTTGTCTACTCTCCACATAATCCAAACTTGAATGGTCTTGGCTATGTTTGCACACCATAACTACTTCCTAACAAACCCTAGGTGATTATCTCCTTTACAAATTTTAATAATGTAGCACACAAGAACTGAAACATGCAATAAGACAAGTTTTTATCTCTTTTAAATATTTATGTGTGTTTCCTAAAACTATTTTGTGTGTTTTGATTTGTTATTTGTAAGAAGACCTTTTGTTACGTGTTTTACTTTTTTTGGATGATATTCTTTTTCAAAGGGATTTCATCTGTATACTCATAGCTCGACAACCAGTAGTGAAGTTTTAGTCATGTAAACCCACAAAAGTATAGATATGAATCCCATACCCGGTTAGGGAGAACAAGTCCTACCAGTCCTCACCCAGTTCACTTGTAGTCAATGATGTACCTCTCTAAAGAGAAATATGTGCTACATACCACAAGCTATGATGGATCTGGAGCAAGCCTTGGCCAAAAATAGGATTCGTAGAATTTGAGTTAACAGGTGGAGATGAAGCCCACTTTCATTGGTCTCTACCAGTGGTTGATGATGAAATCCAACTCACTAGTGTTCAAAATGAGACGTGGTGTGTGTGGTTACTTTTATGCTTAAAGAAAGTAAAACAAGAGAGCACTCAATGAATCTTCACTAAATGCAAGAAAATAATGTTTCACTTTCAGAAATGTTAGATAAAAGTGAACCTACAAAATGCATGTCCTAAATGATAACCTACCCATTAGGTAGGTCACAAGCAATCAGACCACTCATATGCATTCCTACTTAGTTATTTTCTATTTTTTTTCTTTTTTTCTTTTTGCAATTATATATTAATTAAATCTACATTTTAAGAAAACAAGGGAAGCGAAGAAAAACCAAATTTAAGCTATTTTGAACAATAAAAATGCAAAGTGAATATTTAGGCACTTACCTTGATAGCCTAAGATCCTGTTGTTTCTAGAAATTTGAGCAAAAAACCCTCTATTTTGTGGCCGCCTTGGGGTGGGATGACTACAATTTTTGGGATCATCCCTACCTGGGATGGTTTTTGGGACCATCCCTGGGTGTTTTGATTAGGAAATCAGGGGTCGTTTCAAACCAGAATGGCCAGTACCTGCAACACTCAAAGGATAGAAACAGGGTCAAAACTTGCAAAAATAAAATGGGATACGGGTCCCACCGTGATCTCCACTGTAGAGCAAAAAATGGTGCACCTAGCAAGGGAAAATGATATGAATCTATTGTTCTATTTTATCCAAGCACTACGAAAGTGACACTTTAACCAAGCATAAAATGACAAGTATATGAAATAAATGAGCAGGTCTCCTTATATTAATATAAATTTCAAATATGTGGTTACAAGATCTTCCCTTGAGGGATTTCAATTGATACATTCATTACAAAACTCAATAGGATCAAATCCTTCTAGAAATCCAAGGCGCGCTTGTAATGTCTTCCTCACACACACAATTGAAAAGAGTGGGCTTATTATGCTACCGTAATATTTTGTTTATGTTGTTACTCATTGCTCCTTCCTTACACGTTGTTATACCTAGATCTACACACACAAAAAAATAGATTCATTAATAGCATGTGTGGATTAAGATGAAACCATGGAGGTGCATGCATCAATGAGCTTGAAAGAGGAAAAGTGCAATAGATTATTCAAAATTACTCTAAATGCTACAAAAACTTAGATTCATGCATATTATGTGCTCTGTAAATGATCTAATTAAAAATAGTAATGAAATTGTGCGTATATTTGTGACCATCCTTGGGTGATCCATCCAGGCCTTCAAAACACAAAAAGCATGATAACAGAAGCAAAACAACTTCAAATTGTACCAAATTTGGACAAAAAATATATATTCTACTCTAGAATTGACCTATCCAAAAGCATTAATAAATGGTGCTCCAATTTATGGCCATAATAGGATGAGACATTTAGGACTATCATAATTTGGGGGTCATCCTGGGATGGGACGACCACAAAATCTAGTGGTTTTAGCCACCAATTCCTTTAGGATTTGGTCCAAAAAACTCTCAAGGATATTGTCGTTAAATTTGGGGACCTGATTCACTCGAATGGGTTGGTTTTGTAAATAGATTACAAATTTTAGAATCACTTGAAAACATCCTTCACTCAATGGAAATCTCAAGGAAAAATGTACAATAAATTGGTGATAAATCTTGGTAGCACTTTGTTGTGAATGTTGCAAAGAATCCTCTCTTAAAATTGGGTAGAATAGATCCAATCTATAGCCCAAGCGGGAATATGGTCAAATGGGCATATGAGGCCATGTGAGGCAAATGTCACCATTTGTCCAAAAGGTTGCCATGTATTGGAGGGGGAACAAATATCCATTTTGGACCTCCAATTTACAACTTGGCATGATATTTATGTGTCCTCATGCATGTATGCTTGAATGGGCAATATAAATGGTATTTTTTGGGTGCCATTTGTCCCTCCTTTGAATTTTTGAGGGTCTAAGGCCATGGTCGTACCATCCATGGATGAATGCTGGTGGTCGTCCCTGGGTTGGACGACCATGAACTATGGTCGTCCAAGCCTACATGGCCCAAAACTTCCCAAAAGTGGGGTAGAACCTCCCCAAAGTGGTTAGGACCACTATATAACCTCTAAGGGTTTCCAAATGGGGCCATATGGTTTCAATTAGAGCATGTATTCCTTATCTAATTGGATTGACACAAGTTTAGTGTGTACAATACCCTACATAGGTAGTGATTCCATTAGTCATGTAATTTTAGCTAAGTTTAGCTCCATGTTAGGTTATTCAAGATTGAGTATATCTTGATATTAAAGTTTTTAGTATAATTATCACATTGGAGCCTTACTCAAAGCCCTTTTGCCTCAATTTTTTTTATATAGTATCTTAGAATAGAAACACTAATCTCCTTGTATATGCAATGATTCTCTAAATTGTGATAGTTAAAATAGAATTGACTTAAGCATGGCTAATTTGAGGTAGAATCTACCTTGATACTTGCTCACTCAACCTCAATACTACCTTGTTAACCACTCTTTGCATGTTACACCCTCTAATACTATTATAGTTGTACAAGGCTAGAAACACTATTCTTGAGTAATAGTTAGTAATTATACCTATCACCATCTCTTCTTTTTTTTGTGTGGAAAACATCCCAAAAGGGATGCCACTTTCGGGTAAGACCCAAGGAGGCAGGGGTATCCATTCCGCAAAAAATGCCCAGGACTCAGACCTGGCCTACCACCTTTGACACACTCAAGGAGCAAACAAACACACAAACCCAATTAAAAATAAGCAGATAACAACAAAAATAATAAAATAAAATAAAAATCATGCTCCTTGAGTGTGTCAAAAACAAAAGCACAACCAAACACAAATAATAAGATAAAAGCAACCACAACACAAACCACATAGAAAACACAAGAAACACATAACAAAACACAAACAAGACAAAAACAACAAAACACTACAAAGACATAACCCAAAAAAAAAACAAGAAAAATAAACACAACCAAAACCTAAAAAATTAAAAAATAAAACAAAAATAAAAATAAAAATTAACCAACAACAGACAATAAAAAAAAAAACAAAAAATATAGAAAACACTCACCCATAAAAACACAAAATAACACATACAAAGAGAAACCCAAGAACAAGAACGAAAAAAAACACAAGAACAATAACAAAAAACATTAAAAAAAAAACAAAACAACAAAAACACAAGAACAACAAAAAACAACACAAAGAACACAAAAACAAAACAAAATAAAAAAAAACCCACCCACCTTAAAAAACTAAACAAAAAGGAAAAAAGAAATAAAAAATGAACAAAACAAAGACCTATCTAGACCAGAAGACTATTAAGGCAAGAATCAACAGAGGAAACAAAATAAAGAATAGAATGAGCTAGGGAACTAAAAAAAACTGAATGAATCAAAGAGAAGCAAAAAAAAACACAAGAAAAAACTAGGTACCTTCAGAACTGGAGCCATCCAAAAAAATGATAAAAAGAAGAGCTTCCCTAATTTGAGAAGCCCACCATATATGAGGGTGGCCATAACAAGTAAGATCACCTTTGTCCAAAGCCCAATTAGCTAAAGCATCAGTACTCTTGTTTTGATCTCTGACCACATGATTGTAATCAACTTTCAAAAATCCCATCTGGATTAACTGAATCTTCTCAATAATTCTTTTTATTCTCCAATCCACCTTATGATTCTTAGAAGGATTATTCAAGATATTAATCATAATTTGAGAGTATATATCACCATCTCTCACTCACTAGATACTTTATCAGTTAGTTTCTATTACTAGCGTAATATATCTATCCTAAGCTTTAGGTAGCAATTATAAGATTCATACTTATTTATTTTTTTAAATATTATGGTTTTTTGAGGAACCTAGGGGTGTGACTTTCTAGCATAGAAACCTATCTATTCTCTTAATATAAATAGATCCCTTAAAAACTTATTCTAATTCTTATTTGTAGGTAGTGACTTCACAAAATTGCTAAAACTTAGCCTTGGGTAATATTTTCACCACAACCATAGAACCAAGTATTTTCATTTTGTCTATGTTATTTCCCTCTTCATAGTTAAGGTTGTTTACTCTCTTTTTGTGTTTTTAGATATGTATTTCTCTTTTAAAACATATAAAAGAGACAAAATAAAGGAACTAAAGATTAGGTGTAATATAAAGCTAAATTTTCTATCTTAAATATTAGAAGTTAAATTGTAATTAGTTTGCATTAGATTAACTTATGTTTGTGCATTATCTTGTTCCCTTGTAAGGAAAAGATAATTCTAATTATTTACAATCAATAGTGTTAATTAAAAGCAAAAGGTTATATAGGCCAAATTTTGTATGTATGTTGTTTCATTGAATGCATCGTAGTTAAAAAACAATTCTTGCAATGTATTAATGGTAGTTTTTCACAACCAAACTTTGGTGTTTGTAAAATAACACACCCAACCTATATTACCACCCCAAACCTAACACAATATTTGTACATTGAGAGGAGGATGTCATGGTTTAGCAAATGGATCACTAATATCGCATGATTAAAACATGCTAAAGGGTGATGATGAGTATTTGTTTTCCTTATTTTCACATAGTTGGATTGGATTTTTATGTAAATGATATGACTATCAATGAACCTCAACTGATCTCTCTTGAGAAACATTTCAAGCTCCTTATTCATCATAAAATTATAATGTAAAATCATGGAGCTCTTTTTCCTCCATAGGATAAATGAAGGGACTTAAAAATAAATGAATCTAAGACTAGTTGCATATGGGAAAGTCTAAGTTTTCAAATAAGTTAAATACTCATTAGTATTATGAAAGGGAAGGACACTCCACCAAAAATTATCTTACAATATTGAAGAATATTAGAGAAAAATTATTAAGGGCTATACACAAGTATTCTAATGATTATAATGGAAAAGAGAGACCCACTATAGCATCCATTATGTGGTATGTGTTACTTATAATGCCTCCTCTTTATGGATCCTTAGATTATATTATGGGGGGTGTTGAAAATTGTGTAATCTAATATTGTTAGGATAAGACTAAAAGTGTGAATAAGTGCTTCTAAGCACTATTAATGTAGCCTACAAGCATGTGCATATCTAATAATCTTATTGTTCGTCATTTACATAATCCTAAGTGAACCTTTCATATTTCACCTTTAGTGATATTTTTTAATCCATCTATGTGGGTAACCTTGATTAAAAGTTATAATTTACTTTTATTATTGTTGTTGTTGTTGTTGTTGTTTTTGTTGTTGTTGTTATTATTATATGTTAACCTCAATTTCAATTCAATATTGACTTAAGGTTAAGCACTCATTAGGGTTTTAGGTATTATAATACACACCCCTTAATGAGTAATAATTTATGTGATATGATTAAATACAATATTAATTATTTTTGTCCCCATGTGCATATAGCTTTCACTCCTTGGCATCTTGTTGGTCTGAAATCTATCTTAAGGAAAGGTTTTTGCACCAACAAAACTTGACCAACATTGAATGACCTAAAAACCTTGATATTTTTGGGTCAATCTCTAGAGGATGCCAACTCCTTATGAATCCTAGATAATTACTCCTAAAATATGAAGGGAAAAGAGGTGTTGAAATAAAGCTAAATGGAACCGAATCTAGAATTTTAAGTGATGTGGCTTAAGCTACATCAACATACATGCATAACTAAAATCCCTTGAGAATACAACAAATTATCTAACAGACCAACTAGTTTCCACCCATATTAGAACATTCATTCATTCATTAGGTAGCTACTAGTCTACAAATTGTAGAACCAAAGAATGAACATGAAAAAAATCCATATAGCAAAATTAATACCATGAGAATTCAACCAGTCTAAATTAGAAATAAATAATCATCTACAAATAAATGCTCTGCGATAAAGTGAAACCAAAGGTTAAACAAAAATTCCATTGTATTTATCAAGAAATTATAATGTATATTATACATGCAAATTATAAAGGCTTAAGAGTCGACCCTTTTGAATATCTTGCATTCTGGTATATATAGTTTTTACAATAAATTTTGTTACAAAAGATCATGATAGTTGATCATGGAAAGTTGTCATATCAATATAATGGCTATGCTATATATCCCTTCTCTCACTCTATGCTTTGAGGTGGAAGTTTTTTTTTAGGCAGGAGTGGACCTCATTGGATGCATTTAAGCCCTTGATCTATCTAAATCATCTAATCATTTTTTTGGTTCACAATCTCCATTCGCATATGCCTATAGGTAGAGGATTGCTAACTTGTACTACTAGACTGTTGAAGTTGAATCCTCCCATGGTGTTGAATTCCTCCCACTGCCAATTGGACAAGTGTTGGATTCCTTTTTCTAGTCATTCGGTGCATATCCTCATCATTGGAGCCACAACTTCCCTTCCCTTGGTAGAATCCTCTTATTATAGTGATGGATGAAACTTATGGTTTTGGTAAACTTTTGGGATATGTCTAGCATCCAACATTGACCCAAAATTTTTCTAGATGTACCTTTACCACTTTATGGTGGAATTTTTGGGTCCATGTTGTGCTTTTGGTGTTGATGGGATTTTATGGCTTCTCAGAGATCTTCAACCTTGGTGGGCTTTTGGGGTTCCTCTAGAGTCTAATGGGTGCCCATATTTTCTCCAAGGGTTACACTTAGAGAAATTCTAGTTTTCCTGTACAACAAGATTTTGGGATTCATTTGGGACCTGCCAACAGCCCATTTTTCTACCACATGTATCTGTGATAGACTTTTGGGATTTGTTCAGAATTCTTGATGTCATGTTTGTCCACTAGACCTGATAGCTAGTTACTTTTTCTATTTTCTAATGGTAAAATTTTGGGACTCACCCAAAGTTTGATATTGACTCAATTTTCTGATAGACACTGCACTTAACCAATGTTTTCTCTTTCTACTATCCTTCATTTTATTTACTACCAAGTACCTTCATTACCCCATATTTATGGGATTTTGGGATTCATTAGAAATCCAATCGCTACCCAATTTTTCACCAAGCCTATGTGGTAAAATTTTAGACCCTGTGGAGACCATTTAGTAGGTCAATTTGCTACCAAGCTTGGTACTTAGCCAATGTTTGTGCAACATTAGGATTTCTCCTTTGATTGGACATGGAATCAGGTGGGGATAAGGGTTCAAACCTTACCGCCAGGTTTCTACTGACATATGTATGTCCCACAAAGCCTCCCAAAGACTCCTGAATATATTTTTCTTAGTTTTAACTATTCTCTTTAGTCAACGGGCATCCATTGCTTGTGAATATTGGTCTCAAAATCCTATTTCTATGTTATTCATCCTCTTTCTTATAAAAAAATATGAGTGGGTGAATGCATTCATAATTTCACCCACATTCTTGGTGACTCACAAGGGATTTTCACTTTGTGGAAAAGGGAACCCAGGTGGCTATATTTTGAACCTAGCACTTTCTAGTAGGAAAGAAGGGAAAAAGGAGCTATAAGATAATTTGGTTAAAAAATATCTAGAACTTATCACAAGATAAAGGAGGGTGGCAGTTGATGGGGTGAAAACTACATGAACAAAAAAGTGGAAAAATCTAAAAAGTGGAGGTGAGGTAAAAAAGGATGGAGATGAAAAAAATATAGAAGAACAAATATTTACATGAAAGAGAACAAGAAGATAAAAAGTAGAAGTAGCAAATAGTGCCACTAACTGAAGGAGTTAGTGGCAACAAGCATAGGGGGAAGATAGAATAATAGGAAAAATAAGACAAAACAAAGAAACAATAGGGAAAGCAATTTTGGGGTTGTCCCATATAAATGCCAAGATGAGTTACCTGATCCATGGGACACCCCCACAGATGGTGCTTCCATAAACATACTTCATTGATATCAGTTTTTGTTTCCAAGGTATACAAATTACTATAGGAATTCACCAGCTTTAGACCCTATCTTCTTCCTCACATAGTCTAGTAGGAACTCATTCTTCCCATCATAATTCACCATGAGAATGCTTAGATACACTCAAACTCATATTTATTTGGCAATTTCCTAGTACTGCATATGAAGCACTATTTATAGAGTGATTCTCCTGATTAAAAATGGGGTGGGCACTTCTCTCAAAATATTTGGTTTGAAATGAATCATCAACCAACACCTTTAACGGGTAAGTCCAGATCTCTCCTTTTGGGTGTCTTTTAATATTATGTTCTCATGCCCATATTGAGATGATGTGTTGTCTTGCTTACAAAAGTCTTTCTAGTCTTACCTCATGTAATTGTATATTTTTAGGGGTCTTATCTACATCATTTTGTATTGTTCTACTTTTATCCATTGGGTTGTGGAGTCACAACACTAGAAGTAAAAACGAAAAACAAAAATGAAAAAAAAGAAATGAATAAAGCGAGGAAACAAAAATAAAGTGCTACTATGGAACCTATTTATGGCACTTGTGACTCTTTTTGCATTCCTTATTCCTAAAATCTTGATGTTTTGGTCAACGTGCAATAAATCACTGCAATAATTCTCCATGCAATCTTTGTATAAGATGATGTCACCTGCTTGAGTGATTATGTGCCAATCGCACTTGCTTATTTACTTGTTGGCTATTTACACAAAATTACAGTATGCTTAACATGCCTGAGCAGGGCATTTTTAGCATATTATCCCATGAACTTGCAGTGTTTGAAACATATAGTACCAAACTTGATTTGTTCCTTATGTTTTTCTTGGTGCGGTCTGTAACTATCATCAACTCTCACAATAGACCATTTAGGTTATGTATTTTTCCATGGGATGTATGCACTTTGACCATAAGTGATCAGTACAGGATCCATTCTTGCCATATCAACCTAACTTTTGAATACTGGCCCTTCTAGATATAGATACCAGCATTGCCTCTTCTTGGATTTCATCTAGTCCATCACCCAAAATTCATTTTCCTCCACCACTATAACATTATGAGTCATGATCCAACCATTGTTATCACAATCCTTTGGATTGTTAGAATTATGTTGAATATTTTGCATGTTATTCAGGAGGGGTGTAGGCAGCAAATCCACCTCCCAAAAGAAGAAGTGACAAAGATGATTTGCCCAGTTTTGATAATTTTGACATTTTTTGCAAAACATACAAGCAAGAGTAAAACGTACAAGGAGGATGCAAAATGTACAAACTGGATGGAAAAATGTACAAAGTGCAATGAAATGCAATGAAATGCAAAGGAAATACAATTTGAGTTGTAATTGCAAATGAATTTGATAAATCATGTATTTAGACTTAGTAAAAGGGTATAATTATGTATTCCATTATACATGGATATTTGTGAATAATGAATTATCTTAGGAACCACTTGGAATGGCATTGGAAACATTATATAAGACTCCCTTTTCAATTTTCAAAGTATGTTTATAGTCTGGTCTGATTAGTCTAAGTATTGAATGCATATCTATGACTATTGTGTGGAATTATTGGTTATTATGTATCTTTTAGTGATTGTACTACACCATTGAAGAGTAATTATGAAGAGTTATGTTGCATAGTATTTTATCATGTATTGTAAAATTTTGGAATGATATAATAATGTTTTACAGTATCTAGTTGATGTTAGTCTAGAAAGACTATCCTCAAAGACAACACAGTTTTTTGTAGCATGATGCTATTTTGTGTGTTCTTATATTAAAAGATGCAATTTATTTTTTAGATATAATGCAGAGGAAAATGGACTAAGGCAAGACAATGTCATGTTTTTACGACATGTCAAGTTTTTGTTGTGGAATGAGACAAAGACAAGCTCAAGGAAAGGAAGACGTCGCGATTTTGTGACATGTTGAGTTTTGCTCCAAAAGAAAAATGGAGAAGCCAAAGTTATAAGAATGTTGTGATTTCATGAAATGTCTAGTTTTCACCACAGAAAGAGATAAAATATACTAAAAAGAAGAGTATGTCACGATTTCACGTCATGTCAGTTTTTCGCCAAGGAAGAGGAAAAAGCAAGACTATAAGCCAAAATGTCATGATTTCATGACATGTCTTATTTTTGCCTGAACATAAGCCTGAAGGGGACAAAGTGTTTAAAGACGTCACGATTTCATGACATGTAGTTTTTATTGACAAGTATATAATTAGAAACTAAAACATGCTTTTCAAATATATTGTTTGATTGCAGAGGATGTCAAATAAATGGAAGAGTATCAAGTCTAGAAGATTTGGTTTCAGCAGATATTTATTTATTATTAGAAACTGTATCAGATTGCTTGTAATTTATTTGAAATCAAATATGTAACAGATGTAAAGATACCCATCCTTGGGTATATATAATATTGAACACATTCTAAAAAGGGTTCGGCTCTTAGGCTTTTACAAGACTAAATGCACATTCTCTGGATACAAGCAATAAAGTTGTTCTTTCATTTGGCTTCAAACCTTTCTATGTGCAAGTGTATGTATTTGAATTCCTAAACTTCTATTTCCATTATTGAGTTATATATTGTATTTATTCTAAAAACTGGACTATACATGTATGAATCATATTGCTAGAGTTAAGAATCCTTTACACATATATGTATCAGGTGAATATCTGAATCACATTTAGAGTTAATATTTTTGGAAGGAAGATATAATAAAAGCTTATAGACAAAAATATGTGTGCTTTTATTTTTATTGTTGTCTAATATGCACATGAGAAAAGTTTCTAGCTACGGCTCTATTTCCCTTTAAAGCATTCCCCTTATTTCTATTTCCCTTTTCTCATATAAAAACCTCAAAGAATCAGCCTACTCTAGAGATTAGATGGAAAAAAACCAAGCTAAGCCCATCTACTCAATGTTGGCAAGGTCAAAGGCGCAACATATCTAACCAAAGGTCGATTTTGTTCCAACAATTTTTGGCACATCGGTTGGGACCCTGAATCCCACAGTATTCTATAATTTTTGGTGTTTTCCTTTGAGATTTTTGTTTAAAATCTAAAGCAAAAATCACCTAGCGACTCTGTTAAAAGGGTATAGACCTTAGAAATACCTTCTCTGAACTATATGGTTACAAACCCATAATTGCCTATGCATATGATAACCAGATCTCAAGCAAGAAACTATGAATAACCCATTGATTTATTTGAGTTACACCTTGGTAGCTTAAAAGCACATCTTATTTTAGCTTCAAGATCTGATCCACCTTGTAGCAGTGTTAACTCCCTTATACCTATTTTTGGAATAACATCAAACAGGTCTGTAGTATCAATAAATATAGTTGCTATCATGATTGTATCTCCATTTTTGGCTCATCTTGTATGGAAAAAAACTGGTCCATTAAACTTGGGGGCCCAGAATCAAGTTCCCACTACAACTTTGAAGATGTTCTCATCATATGATAGGACGGGTAAAATAGCAAATGAAAACTGCTAAGATGTTTTTTTATTAGCAGTAGTTTATAACATCACCCAATAATATGTGATGGTCATATTGTTGGTTATTTCTCTAAAAGGAAAAATGCTTCATTGGTATAGAGCACTTCCTCCTAGGTTTATTACTTCTTGGGCAGTACTTGTTGGCCAATTGGTCAATGAATTTAATGTGCATGTAGATATCTTCTCTCTACTCAATCAGTTTACTATTATAAGAAGACATCCGTAAGAGGAAATTTCCAATTTTAATATTTGGTTCACACGTACCCAAGATAGAGTACCCACTGGGTTAAAACCCACTATAGAGCAAGCAATATGCTACTATTTAAGATATTTTTATTTTGATCTCAGCATGATTAGACAAAAATCATGGGTTTTGATGTTACCTACTATTTATTTAGAAGATGCTAAGGCAGAAGCAGATCTCATTGCTACTAGGAGATATCCTCCAAAAACATCAATGCCAATTTTCTAGATATTCCTCAAGTTTTAGGCATGAATCCCTCAAGACCTTCTCCAAAATAGAATGAGCAACCAGTTTTTCCAGCAATCCAGTTGCCTCAGAATTTGCCAATAATACCTCATATCCCCATTCTTCCCGCATTACCTACTCCACCTCTCTATCTAGCTCCCCAAGAAAAAAATATGACTACCATATTGGACACAATGAAAATATTTTCAAATGATATATCATCTATGAAAAGAAGATAAGCTGAGAGAAATTTCCAGCCATGGAGGTTCCTCAGATAACAAGACATGGAGCCACACCAAGTAATAGAGGGCAGGAAAGAAAAAATGTAGTTTATGCAAATTAACAAGAAGATAATTGATAACCTTCTAATGCTACTTACTTGGTGCTCCACATGTAATGATCCACATGGGGAAGATTCATGTATGTTCCATCAGCACCATATACAAAGTGCAGTCAATGAAAGAGAAAATAAAAAAAATGAAAGGTCATGTAAACATAATCAGAAAGGTTGATCACAACTTAATGATGTCATCAGTAGAGCAGGTTTTATTACTAAAAAGGTCAGGCAAAAAAACTCTACAAGTGGATCCATGGGAACTCCAACCATTAATTTTTCCTTTGGCTCACAGATCCATACATTAGAAAGACACATCTAGTGAAAAATACCTCCCAATCCTACCCAGATATTTTATCCAATGTCGAGAAAGGATTTCCCCCTAGAAATAAGAATGAAACCCAAGATCAAGCTAAAGAGAAGCTCAGATTTCAAAGAATGAAAGCAACTCAGGGTTATAGGAACAAATATGATACTTCCACTAGGCAAAAAGAGAAGAGTGTTGAAACATCTTCATTCAATATTATAGAAGAGATGAAAAAGACTCCCTCAAAAGCCAGCATGTATGATGTTCTTCAATTCCCTGGAAAAATTGACCTAATACAGGAATATTTGAAAATAAGAATAAAAGTCCTCTTTATTCGAATTTCGTACAAGATAATGTAACATCTATCACAGGAAAAAATAGACTGCCTCCTTTCTATTTATCTCTTCAAATGGAGGGATGGGTAGTACATAACTATATGATAGATTTTGGAGCAGCAACTATAGTAATTCCCAAAGCAGTGTGCGACATCATGGGTATGGAATATACCTAGAGCCATCTGGGAGTTTTACAATTATATGGTACACCAATAAAATTTGTAGGGGTAATCAAATATATCCCCATATAACTCCACATGATGCCTCAAGTAGTTGTCATACAGGAAGTGGTGGTTTTAGATCTAGCACCATACTTTGGTATGTGTCTGTCAAGAGAATTCACAACAAATATAGGAGGATACTTGTCCTTAGATTATTCACATTTTGAAATACCCTTCAAAGGTAGAAGAATCAATATTTTTAATGAAAATCCATTCACATTTCATGGGGAAAAGATAGAAGAAGCCAACACTATGAATATGATGACCGAGGAAATGGGATATGTAGATCCGATGGAAGAAACTTTGGAAAATCTCTAGTCTAAAGATTAATTTTCTTTGAAGGATTTCAATGCTATGGTTGAGACAAATATAGGAAGCTATTCTATTGAAAAACCAAAAAAATTAGTTGATTCTCGTCCCTGAAGGAAAGTTTTCCACTAACCAACTTTGGAAACTTTACTTTGATGGATCCAGGTGCAAAAATGGGGAAGGTGTAGGAATAGTTTTAATTTCTCCTACCAAGAAAGAAAGGGTTTTATCATACCTTTTGACATGGAGTTGTACAAACAACGCAGTTGAGTACGAAGCATTGTATTTAGGACTAAAAAATACTGAAAATTTAGGTGCAAAACAACTGTTGATTTATGGAGACTCTGAGCTTATTATGAAGCGGGTCATGGAAAAATGTATATGCAAGCAACATTATTTAAGATCTTACAAAAATAAAGTGTTGTATATTTTGGAAATTTTTGAAGCTCTAAATATAAAATCGATCCCAAGAGAAAATAACACTCATGTAGACTTATTAGCATCAGCGGGATCTAATAACTGTCCAATCAGCAATATCATTCAAAAACCCAAAACTATGAGACTTATATACAGGCCTTCTATGCCTGACAAGAATATTTTTTGGCAAGTGTTTGAGAGTGATGAAAAAATACTTGATTTTTTTAATCCATGAAATGAATTGCTCCAATGACAAAACATTGTAGGAGGAAGAAGAAGATAGTTTGGTCCAATTAAAAAATAACCACATTCCTAAAGGGATAATCACACTTGAGATTCTCTTTGATAATAATGATAGGACAATGGGCCTAAGGATAAAAGTGGACAAGCACTGGTATAAATAAGTCGATTTGGAACTAGGAAAAATGATCAAGGTAGGAACTAGTTGTACAGTAGAGGAATTGAATCAGATTAAAGAATTATGTAAAAAGTACCTAGATATTATAGCATGGACATATAGTGATTTAAAAGTGTATAGAAAATATGTGATCCAACACACAATCGAATTAGAAGAAGGAGCTAAACCTTTCAAGCAAAGACAAAGGCCTGTAAATCCAAAAATAGAGGTCCTAATGAAATAAGAACTATTAAAACTCTTACAAGCCAAAATAGTGTATCCCATCAAACATTCCACCTAGGTGGCAAATCTGGTCCCGATTAGGAAAAAGAATGGTGATATCAGATTGTGTGTGGATTTTTGAAACTATTGCAGTATGAACACATCCACATTCGAAGCTGACAAGAAATATCTTGTTGAAGTGTGAACACACGAGTTTTATTTTGAATGTCGACAATTGATTTTTTCTCCTCCTCCCTATTATTCCTCCTATTTTTCCCCTATTATTTCTCCCTTTATTCCTCCTATCTATCTCCTTATCCCTCCATCTCATTTATTCCTTATATCCTAATATTCTTCTCAGCATTGTGTATTTCAATTTTTTATTAAACTATAAATATGGCTTGTACTCTCTAAGGTTTAATATAATAAGATTTTGGAAATATTATTTTGCCTCTATTTGAATTGACCTCTCATTTTGGTATCAAAGTAGGTGCAAGTAGAGGTTGCACAAGGGCATGGAAACTAAGGTCACACGAAGTCTAAGCTAGAGCTGATGGAGCAGTCAACAATGGATGTTATTGGCATAAGGTTTGAGGCTAGCATGAAGTTCGAGGTTGAGGTGGCACTGAGATACGGGCATATTAACATGTGGTAGATCATGATTGTTGGACACTGACATGGTGGGTGCTGAGTTGGAGTGCTAACATGTTGGATGCTAGCTGGTAGTATGTAAATCGATGCAGGTGCTATGGTGGCTGGATGAGGTGGTGACGAGCTAACAAGATGACAAGCAGTGATGTGGCACAAGTAGCAACACATGGCAATACATGACAAGCAGGCGAGTTGACATGGGCACACAGTATGAGACTAACGTGACATCTAAGTCAGCATTTGGCGTGTCATCTGACATGGCATACGAGTTGGCAGAAGTCTGAGTTGGTAGGGTGATACATGTCATTGTTTGGTTTGTTTTTGTGGAAAAATACTGGTGGGAATGATTACCCAAAGGCAATCAGAACTAAACATTCTCGTTCATGTTTTTAAAACCCTCTTCTACCTCTATCCCAATCGATGTGGGATTATTTTTTTTAAAAAACAATTTTTTTGCCATGGGTTTTAATATTGCATTGTTACCTTTGAAGTCTATTGGATCACGTAGCTCATGTGGCAAAGTCGACAGCATTGTAGGGGTGAAGTTCTCGGTTTGAATCTCACCAAGTCATGCTAACAATTTTTTTTTTGTTTTTGTCACGTGAGCAAGGAATAAAGGTCCAGGCACACAAATTTGGTTTCAAAGGGGACCGCGGGTGTAGCGGCCAAAGCTTTTCGCTTGGAAGCACAGAGGCTCGAGTTCAATTCTCTACACCAAAACATATAAAGATTTTTTTTTAATTATTTTTTAAAAGTTTACATTAAATTTTTATTAAAGTTTTTTTTTAGTATTAATTTAATAATTTAATAATGATTTTTTTAATTATTTAAAAAAAAAATTAAAATTGGAAAAGCATATTTTATTATTAAATTATAAACTAGGAAAAACTTTATAAGGTTTAACTGTAAAATTTTATAAGAGAAATTGTGAACCTGTTGCCCTAGAGGCAAAAATCGCCCAAGGAGGCTTGAAAAGCCTTGCAAAATTGTGTAATAGCCTAAGAGGCAAGCATTGTAAAAAGGGAACAAAAAAGGTGACAGGAAGCCTTTTGGAGCGCCTGTTTAGCTTTTTCAAAAAATTTTGGACTCCCTGTATCATGAAGCAAGTTAGGCTTCAAACTTTGAAAATAGATTTTTAGAATCTAAGGATGCAAGAGGATGAGAAAGTTGGAGACTATTGCGTGTGATTCAAAGTAGTAGTAGACAAAATTATCACTCTCAAATATGACATCAAGCCAGATACTATGGTTAAAAAAGTGTTAAGAAAACTTCTTCCAAAGTGGAACCATGTTGCAATTATCATTGAAGAATCGAAGGATTTGAGTACTCTATCCTTTGATGCCTTGATCGGTTCCCTACTTTCACATGAAGAGAGATTGCAGGAATCTCCTTCCACCAGCTATGGAGACGATGACAAAGCCTTCACTTCACAAGAAGAAAAATTCCAAGGTAGATGCCAAGGCAGAGGTCAGTGAAGAGGAAGAGGTAGGAACATTCCAAGAGGTGGAACCCCAAGCAGAGGAGGATCTTCCAGTAGATGTGGAAGTAAAAATAGAGGTAATCAGCAAAGCAGAGGAAGAAATGTAGGTTGAGGAAGAGGAAGTGACAAGTCAAAGAAGGTTTATTTCAATTGTGATAAACCATGTCACTTTGCTCGTGATTGTTGGTCCAAATCCTCACAAGGCAATAGTAGTCAAAATAGTCAGTATGGCCATTTTTATGAAGAGGAAGAGGCATCTAATCTATTTCTCTTATGGCCAATCAGATCAAAATTTGAATGACACCTAGATCTTGTACATTGGGTGCTCCAATCATATAAGTGGTAAAAAATAACTCTTTGCTACCATAGATTCCACCTACAAATATCGTATCAAGCTGGGAGATGACAAGTCATTGGCAGTAGAAGGCATTGGAGCCATGAAGGTTCCAAAACAAGAAGGCATAAAACAGGTGAATGATATCTATTACAAACCTCAACTCCAACACAATATTCTTAGTGTTGGTCAAATGATGGAAAAGAACTATAAACTTGTATTTGATGAGGGTAGATGTGTAATATTTGATAAGAATTATGGTAATAGAATCATTACACAGGTATCAATGACTAAGAACAGGTTATTTCCCTTGAATTTTGGCCAATCAGGGGGAGTTCAATTGGAAAATATTACCATTGCAAATCCAATTATATTTTGGCACTTTAGATATGATCACCTGAATCCAACCAATTTGAAATTGTTAACTTCTCAAGCAATGGTGACCAGACTTCCTAAATTTTAGGATCATAAGGAAGTCTATGAAGGATGTGCTTTGGGAAAGCATGCCAGGGCCAATTTTCCACAAGGACAATCATGGAGGGCCAAATATCCACTTCAGCTTGTACATTCAGACATTTGTGGTCCAATGCAAACAAAAAGTCTTGGTAACAATTCTTACTTCCTTCTTTTCATAGATGATTTCTCTAGAATGTGTTGGGTTTATTTATTAAAACACAAATATGAAGCGTTTGATTGCTTAATTGATTTCAAAAAAAATGTAGAGAATCAAAGTGGATATCATGTAAAATGTCTCAAAATAGACAGAGGAGGAGAATACTCTTCTAATGAATTTTTTAAATTTTATAAATAAAATGGGATAAAAATGTAGTTCACCACTACCTATACTCCACAGAAAAATGTTGTGGTAGAAAGGAAAAATCACACCATTGTAGAAATGGCCAGATAAATGCTTCAAACGAAGCATTTGAGCAACATGTATTGGGTTGATGTTGTCAGAACCAGTGTCTACATTTTAAATAGGAGTCATACTTCAAGTCTGAAGGGGATAACTCCTTACCAAGCATGGGATGGCAAGAAACAAAATGTCAAACATTTTAGAGTTTTTGGTTCTTTGGCTTATGCACACATTCCTGATGAGAAGATAAACAAGCTTGATCCCAAGAGTCAAGCATGTATTTTTGTAGGGAATTGTGAGTCCACCAAAGCATATAGACTCTACAATCCGAAGACTTGAAAGTCTATTCTTTCCAAGGATGTAATTTTTTATGAAGGGGGAGAATGGGGACTTCCAAGATTTTTTATTGATGATGAGTCCCATAATGCAGGTTCTTCACAAATTTAGTAGGTTTCACCCAATAAAGGAAAGGATACACTCCCTCCAAGCCCAAGTAGAAATTCTACTTCAAGTTCATCAACAACTTCTCCAAGTCCTTCTCCACAACAATCAATCAATTCTTCACTGATGGATATTGATTCTCCATCTAGAGGTAATAGAACACTCCAAAATCATTCATCTTATCAGATGTTGGATAAAAAATTTAGAGAAAATATACTAGAAGTCAAGCTAGTGAAATGAGTTCAGTTTTGCACAGACTTGAAAATATGTATTTGTATGGAGATGATGACTCCCAAGAACCTCGGGGAGATGTAGTCAACTATGCTTTGTTGAATAGTGCACAGATTGAACCTTCTAGCTATGATAAGGCTTATACTCAGAAGATATGGCAGGATGCCATGAAAGAGGAGATGACCTCTATAAAAAGCAATGATACTTGAGAGCTGGTAGAGCTTCCTAAAGGGAAGAAATTTGTTCGATGTAAATGGGTCTTCAAGACCAAATTCAATGTTGATGGAAGCATTGAAAAACATAACGCAATATTGGTAGCAAAAGGCTTCACACAAAAGTATGGCATTAACTATGAGGATAGCCAGACATGAGACAATCTACCCACAAAGGATGGAAAATCCAACACATGGATGTAAAAAGTGCCTTTCTCAATGGGTATTTGATAGAGGAGGTTTATGTTGAACAACCTCAAGGTTTTCAAGAGCAAGGTAAGGAGCACCTTGTTTATAAACTAAAAAAGGTATTGTATGGCCTCAAGAAAGCACCACGAGCATGGTACTATTGTATTGATGGCTATTTTAAGGAATATGGGTTCACCAGAAGCAAAAATGAACCCACTCTCTACTACCTGAAGGAAGGCAAAGACATCCTCATTGTTTTCTTATATGGGGATGATCTTATATTTATGGGTAGTAATGAAAAGATGAATATGGAGTTAAAACACTCCATGATGAAGCAGTTTGAGATGAAGGATCTAGGCTTAATGCACTACTTCCTTGGCTTGTAAGTTCACCAGACAAATACAGGGATCTTCATCTGTCAACATAAGTATGCTCGGGATATGATTAAGAAGTTTTCCATGGAGCATTGTAAAGTAGTTGCAACTCCAATTGGACATGGGATCCAATTGAGCAAAAATTATGGAGCACCGAAAGTTGACGTGACCACTTTCAAGAGCATGGTTAGGAGTTTGATGTTTCTCACCAACACAAGGCTTGAAATTTAGTATGTTGTTTCTCTTGTCTCTTGATTTATGGCTAGTCAATCTGAGCTACATTTACAAGCAGCTAAAATAATTCTCAGATATGTAAAGGTTACATGGGATTTTGGAATCCATTACCATAGATGTAAAATTATCATGCTAGTAGGCTTCAGTGATAGTGATTGGGGTAGCAACATTGATGACAGGAAATCAACTTCAGGGAACTATTTTAGTCTAGGGTCATGACTAATTACATGGAGTTCCAAAAAGCAGCCAATTGTAGCATTGTCTTCTACAGAAGCTGAGTATATAGCATTCACATATGCTAGTACTCAAGCCCCTTGGTTAAGAAAAGTGTTGGAAGAGATTGTAGAACAAAAAAGTGGTCAAACCAAAATCTACTATGATAACATAAGTGCCATTCAGTTGGCATATAATCCAATCCACCATAGCAAAACAAAACATTTTTATATGAAGTATCACTTCATCCGAGACATGGTGGAGAAAGAGATTGTTGAGCTTAAATTTTGCCTCACTTTGGAGAATGTTGCAGACATATTCACCAAAGGGATGGCTAAAGCTCAATTTATAAAGCTGATAAACTATCTAGTCAGTCATCTCAACTTTAAGGAGGAGAGTGTTGCATTATGAACACATCCACATTCGAAGCTAACGAGAAATATCTTGTTGAAGTGTGAACGTGCATGAGTTTTGTTTTGAATGTCGGCAATCAATTTTTTCTCCTCCTCCCTATTATTCCTTCAATTGTTTCCCAATTATTTCTCCCCTTATTCCTCCTATCTATCTCCTTATCCCTCCATCTCATTTATTCCTTATCTCCTAATATTCTTCCCGACATTGTGTATTTCAAATTTTTATTAAACTATAAATACGGCTTGCACTCTCTAAGGTTTAATATAATAAGATTTTAGAATTATTATTTTTCCTCTCTTTGAATTGGCCTCTCAGAAACTTGAATAGAGTTTCGCTCAAGGATCATTATCCTTTACCCCATATTGACCCAAGCCTTCATACAGTTTTAGGGGTAGAGAGGTTTTCTTTTCTAGATGGCTTCTCTGGCTATAATTAGATATGGATCAGGGATGAAGATCAATACAAGATTGCTTTTACTACAAAATGGGGGATGTTCACCTACAAAAGGATGCCTTTCAGGTTATCAAATGCTGGGTCAATGTTCCAAAGAGCTATGGATGTAGCATTTTGTGAGCTCATAAATAATATCATAGTCATTTATTTAGATGATATGATAATATTTTCCCATGATAAGTGAGATCATACTGCACATATAGAGCAAGTTTTCAAAAAATATAGAGAATTTTAGATATGTTTAAACTCTAAGAAATCCATATTTGTCATGGAGGAAGGTATATTGCTTGGTCATGTTATCTCTAAAGTTGGATTTTCTATTGATCTTGATAGAGTAAAAGCACTCCTAGAGCTTTCTCTACTAGTTAATAAGATAATATTGCAATCTTTCTTCGGACATATAAACTTTGTGTTGAGTGGTGTTTTCACCCAATTGTGAAAGCACACTCTCCGATAGGATCTGAGTCCCAAAATCCTCTGCTTGTAAAGAAATTATGACAGAATAATTTCTCCAAGGTTCTTGTTATGCTGGTTCTTTATTTACCAATGATGTTGTTCAATTGAAATGCTAGGAATACCTTAGGGTTACAAGTGGATGTTAACAAGGGGCCTGGTGATTTATTTTATTTTGAAATACAATGGACTCACAGTAAGTTAATATAAAAAGATGAATCTATTTGGATTTCAGGCTCTGGTAGATTTTCAATTATTTATTTGAATGATAGTGAAAAAATGCAGGAAAAAATAAAGGATTGAAAATAAAGAAATGCAAATAAAAATGAATGAAACTAAACTACGGCCAGAGTGCTATCATCTTGATTGAAAAAATCGAAGATAATGAGGTTTTTGCATGCAACCCAACCTATTGAACCTGCAAATTCGCACAGTCCAGATAAGCTAGGTGCGGGTTTACGGGGTTTTTACTATAATTCCAGATTTAGACATTCGCATGAAGCAACCAAGAACACTTGCATTAAACTTCACCTAAAAGCCTAGAAATCTGAAAGGGAAAGATAAAACATTAAATATTGCATGCAAAATGACTCCTTCTTTCTTATCAATGAGATGCCAACTCTCTGTGTTTCTGTATTAAATAATATATCAGTTACAATGACAGAATGTTCCAGGTTAAACAAATCCAGAACAAATGAAGGAAATTGCTCCAAGTGCAGGCCCAGAATGGCATGCAGCCCTTGTCTCTGCAACTCTGCTAGCAGCAATTTCCAACCCCTGTATCGATCTGTGCTTCTAATTTTATACTAACTAATATGGATCTTCGATTCACCCTGCGTCGCTTCGTTTCACTTCCCAGAATGCGTCGTTTCAAATTCCCTGCCTTTTCATTGCTTTTGATTTTATGTGCACTGTCGAAACGTTCGATATTCTCTGTTACATGAAACGCTTCTGTAATCCTGACACCTGTATGCCACGTGTTCTACGTTTCTAGCATGTTTTGTAACGGCCCCATGTAAATCGTGACATCTTTAGGCATGCAGCTTCGTTCCTTTGCCTTCACCGCGAAAACGTGACATGTCGCGATATCGCGACGTTTTCCTGTCAACAGCCTTCTTGCCTTCTTGCCCAGCGAAAACGTGACATGTCACGAAATCGCGACATGTCGCGAAATCGCGACGCTTTTCACTCGACACGCCTTTGGCTGCAACCTGTCGCGAAATCGCGACGTTTTTCACTTCCGTACACTTTGCCAACTTTTCGTCATGAAATCGCTACTTTTTTTTTTTTGCTTCGGGCTTCTCTTGTTGTATTTGGTAGCGAAAACGTGACATGTCGCGAAATCGCGACATATTTTCATCCGTACCACTTCGCTGCTTTGGAGCCATGAAACCGTGACCTATCGCGATATCGCGACGCTCTTCCGTTTCATGCCTCTTTGCCATTTTCTGTCGCGATATCGCGACGTTTTTTCGCTTCGAGCCTCTTTGCCGTTTTCTATCGCGATATCGCGACGTTTTTCCACTTCGTGCCTCTTTGCTGATTTTGTCGCGATATCGCGACGTTTTTCCACTTCGTGCCTCTTTGCTGATTTTGTCGCGATATCGCTACGCTTTTCGTGCCTTGCCCTGTTTGACTGGTTTGACCCGCGATTTTGCGACATGTCACGATATCGCGACACTTTTCATTTTCTGCCAGCGACCGTGCAACACGTCGCGATATCGCGACAGTTTTCATTTTCTACCAGCGACGATCATCGCAACATGTCGCGATATCGCGACACTTTTCATTTTCTGCCAGCGACCACGCAACACGTCGCGAAATCGTGACACTTTTCATTTTCTGCCAGCGACCGCGCAACACGTCGCGAAATCGTGACACTTTTCATTTTTTGCCAGCGACGGAGCGACATGTCGCGATATCGCGACACTTTTTCATACTTGTGCATTTTTTCCTTTTTCTTGATTTTTAGCATCTGGGTCACTGAGATTTTCTTTGAAAACATGCAAAAAAGGTGGGTCCCCAATTTTGGGGTGTGTTGTGGATCAGCCACAACAAATGGCGACTCTACTGTCAAATGCTCTTGAGCATTTTAGTGAGAACCCAACCTGGAAACATATATAAACTCGAAAACATGCGTTAGCACATAAGCAATATAAACAAATGCCCAAAGATCAGAAGTACATGAATCATCAGAATCATCAAGTATTAGCTCGGTGTGTGCAATGAATTTCATTCCCTATCGTTTGAAATTGATCAACATTCCATTGTCAGTTTTATATGAATGCATATGTGAGATTGTGAATGATTTGTGTAACCTAATGAATATGCTAAGAGATTTTGCTTTTATAAAAGGCATGGTCTTTCTTCTAGTATCATGTACAAACATTCAAGATTGCCAAACCCTCTTAGGATCCACTAATTAATTACTTTATTATATCCCAAAGTTGGTTATGAGTCCCTACTATCTTGAACCCATGTGCAAGTGAATGTGAAATCAGAACTTTGGGGAATCAGACTCCCAACCTAACCAAGATGGGAGTTTAACCCTATCCTTACTATTCTGATTTAGAGTTCATTACCTCACTTTGAGCAAAATAATTTAACCAATTATGGGAGAAATGGTCATGCTAGTCTAACCCTTTGGACAATTGAGTGGTCTTGTTTTTTAGACAATACATGTTGCCATGCATGGGCATACCTAACCCCATAATCCAAGACTTATCTTCATTTCTTTGGACCTTGGGGATGACTACCCATCCTTTGCGAGAGGACAAGTAGTACGATCCTTCCAATCCAAAATAAAGATGAGATGGGAAAAATTAATTTTTTACTTCTTGGATCTTGGGGATGACTACCCATCCTTGCTAGGGACATGTAGTACGATCCTTCCAATCCAAGCTTTGGAAAAAAAAATGGAAACTATTAATTTATTGCTTAGACCTTGGGGATGACTACCCATCCTTTGCAGAGGACAAATAGTACGATCCTTCCAATCCAAGATTTATCATGAAATGAGACATAAGAGCTTTGGGGAATCGGATTCTCAACCTAAGCGAGATGAGAATTTATGCCCTATCCTTACTACTCCATGTAGGTCAAATCAAAGCTTTGGGGAATTGGATCCTCAACCTAAGTTCGATGAGGACTTAACCCTATCCTTACTACTATGATTTTAGGCTTTAAGCTTTATGGAAGTGGTCAAAACCACTGTTTTAAGGATCATGTTGCATAATAGGATAGACATGAAAAACTTCTTTCGCCCAACCTTTTCTTCCAAGTTAGGTTTTGATCATTTTGCTCAAGATCCTTTTTAATGTATAAGACGTGCTTGGTTCTAGATATCTCAAGACTCAGTTTCCAACCTTAGGATTTTCTTACATTTATGTTATAACACAACCCTAAGAGGATTTGACATACTTTAATGATTTGTACCTAAGATGCATATGCAACTAAGATGGAATGTATATGTAAAGTGAGATGTAACATGAATGCATTATCTCTTGAATTGCAAATGAAATATTTGCCATACAAAACTGACTCCTTCATGCATCACAAATTTCAAACGATATAACTTAAAATGTTTGTGTGGCTTGTGGAGCTTTTACAAGACAATTCCAATATTTCATATTCTCCTAATATTAAGCATATGTTGACATCTCAATTTTTTATTATTTATTTATTATTTATTTATTTATTTATTTTTTATTTTTATTTTTTTCAAAATAAACAAAACATGTCAATTGAAATCAAACCTACAATCTAAATCCTAACTAGACTAACAATCCTAAACTATGAAAACAAAATCTGAAAAACCCCACCAAAACCGAAAAGAATAACATCAAAATCTCACAACCTAAGGGCTAAAATAATGCTTTAAAATCTGCCCATTAACCGGTAGCATAAAATATTTCCCTTCTAAAGTTTTTAGCCTGAAGGTATTTTTCCCGAGAATTTCTGAAATCTGATAGGGGCCTAACCAAAGACAATCAAACTTTTGATGATTCCCTTTTTCCTCATGTCTTTTGTCCCATAGTAATACCAAATCTGAAATTCTGAAGGACTTAATTTTGGCCCTTCTATCAAACCATCTCTTGATAACTTCCTGGTGTTTATTCATGTGATTCATGGCTTCTTCTCTCTTTTCATCAAGGTGCAGCAAATGACTTAACCTTGGCTTCAACCTGATCATCCTGTCCCCAAGTACTCTTGTATGAAATGCAAGGTCTGCAACTTCAAATTTGCAGGAAATATCGGGTCTTGCCCATAGACCAAATGATAGGGAGTATTCCCTATGGATTATTTTACTCTGGTCCTATCCGCCCAAAGGGCAAACTTTAATTGGTTGTGCCAATCCCGAGGGTTCTTTTCCAGCAATTTCTTAATGGTGTTCAACAAATTTTTATTTGAAGATTCGGCCAGACCATTTCCTTGAGGATAATAATTAGATGCAAACTTTAAGCTCACTTTGTTGTCATATGCCCAATCTGCAAATTGTGTAGAAATAAAAGCTTTACCATTGTCACTGACAATAGAATCGGGCATTCCAAATCTTGTTATAATATGGTCCTCAAGGAATTTTATTACAACGTCTATGGTGGCATGTTTAGTAGGAATTGCTTCTGTCCACCTTGTACAATAGTCTATAGCTGTCAATATGAATTTATGAGAATCAGAAGAATTTGGGTTAATAACCCCAATGAAATCCAGTCCCCACTGTGCAAATGGTCTCATTTCAACTACAGGTTGTAATGGCATGGCTGCATGTCTTTCTCTATTGGCATCCACTTGACAGATATGACAAGATCGCACATGGGCATGTGCATCTTTGAAAATGTGGGGCCAGTAGTATCCTGCTCTCAGGATTTGATGCGCTGTAGCATTTGCCGCACCATGACCAGTTCCATGTTTCCCGTGAAATTCTTGCAACACCACGGCAGACTTCTTCTTTGTTCGGGCACCTCAGGTAGATCCCTTCATGATTCTTCCTGTAAAGAACACCAGATTTCATCAGATAATTGACAGACTTAAGCCTTAAAGCTCTTCTCTGGGTTGAATTCAGATTAGAAGGACACTTACCATTCAATAAAAATTGCACAATATCAACATACCAGTCATCCTTAGCAATATATTATGTATTCGAGTATTGGCATGTTATTTGCGGATTATTTTCAGCGATCGCCTTCACCAGTCCCTGTCCTCGAACTAGTTTCATAGGTTGGATTTCGAGATCGAATTCTTGGATGGTGGAAATCCATTTCCCTCTTTTCTCACCTAGTTCGTTTTGTAAAAACATGGTCTTAACAGCAGAGTCAGGCACGATGGCAATAACTCTGCTGTGCACAATATAATGTCTAAATTTTTTTACCATTTTAAAAAGTGCGTACATTTGCTTATCAAGGATGGAATACCTTAATTGAGCATCTTTTAGAGGGGCACTTAAAAATGCTATGGGGTTTTCTGCACTATCCTCACCTTTTTGGGTCAAGACACTCGCAAAAGAGTGTTCTGATGCGAAAGCATAAATATAGAAAGGTTTGGAATAGTCCGGACTTATGAGGACCGGGGCTCTGGAAATGGCATCTTTGATGTTCTAAAAGGCCACCCTACTTTCCTCGTTCCACTTGACCTCTACATATTTCTTGAGCATCTTGTTCAGAGGTTTGGCTATCTCAGCAAAGCTCGAGATAAACTTCCTCACAAAATTAACTTTGCCCAAAGAAAGATCTCGGTTCTTTTTTACTACACGGGAGAGGTAAATTTTGGATAGCTTGTATCCTTTCGGGATCAATGGATATGCCCTCTTTTGAAATGATGTGACCAAGCAATTTTCCTTCTGTTACTCCGAAAATGCACTTTTTTGGATTTAAGGAAATTCCATGTTCTCTGCATCTCTGAAGCACTTTCTTTAAATCTTTGACATGGTCCTCTCTCTTCTTCGAGAATACTGGAATATCATCCACATACACGATGATACATTTGCCTATGAGCCCTTTGAATGCATAATCCATGGCGCGTTGAAAAGTTGCACCAGCATTTAACAATCCGAACGACATTCTCTTATATGCAAATGTCCCCCACTTGGTGGTGAAGGCTGTTTTCATCCTGTCACTTGGATGTATAAGAATTTGGTTGTATCCAGAATACCCATCAAGAAAGGACATCATTTCAGATCCATTTACCGTTTGAAGAATTTCATCGATTGATGGCAATGGATAATTATCCTTTTGAGAGGCTTTATTAAGATTTCGAAAATCTATGCACAGCCTAATCTCTCCACTCTTTTTTCTTACTGGAATGAGGTTAGCAACCCAGGTTGAGTGCCTAACGGGGAAAAATGATTTTTGCTTCCAATAATATTTTGACCTCCCTTTCGATCAAAGGCTCCAATAGCGGGTTAACAACTCGTTGTCTTTGCCTAAAAGGCTTGGAGTCTGGCTTCAAAGGGATGGTATGTGTGATGATGTCTTGGTTGTATGTTTTCAGCTCATTGTAATTCCAAGCAATGCAATCTATGTAATGCTTCAATGCTTGTATTATGTTGCTCCTTTCTTCATTTGTACATGCCTTTGCAATGTACACCTCCTTTGGATTGTCTGCACTCCCTAGATTAATTGAATCACATGCATCTTTGGGGAGTGGGACTCTTTTTCCTTTTTTGGTCTTGTATCCCACGTCGAACATTTTCTCCAATGAAACCACGTCTTTAGGTATTTTGTTGGATTGACATGCGGTTTCACTCTCGTTTTTTGTTTCATCTTGCCACCTTTGCTCCTCATCAATCACCTGATTTTCAAAAATACCCGAGTTCGTGACAAATTTGAAGATGTGTCTGTCATTTTCAAAAACCTGGAAATTCTTGACATTATCGGGTATTGATGGACAAGGAACTAATTCAATGGAAAAATTTTTACACCTTTTTATGTCAACCGGATTTAACATGCCCATGGCGACTGCAAGAGAGTCTGCTATTCGGTTTCCTTTTCTAGAAATAAGGGCTATATTGAATGCGTCGAATTCCTCAATAAGGTCCATAACCCTAGTTCTATAAAGGCTCAGTCTCCTGTCATGGCATGTATACTGTCCTTTGATCTACTTGACTACTAGCTCAAAATCTCCCAATACCTTCAAACATTTAACTTGCTTGCTCAATGCTAGACGTAAACCAAAGATCAATGCTTCGTATTCTGCCACATTGTTCGTGCAAGGAAATTGCAATCTATAAGCAGCCAATAATGGTTTACCTCCTGGACCAGTGAGCTCAACTCCAGTTCCTGCTCCCTGCCTAGATTTTGATCCATCAAACCTGAGCAACCATGTGCAATCATTTTCTTCAGAAGAGCCACCATGACATGTTTCCTTTTTAGGCTCTTCAGTAGCTTCCTCAACATCAAATGCATAAACCCCCAGTTCTGGCTCAGAAAACTGAACTTCATTCGGCTTGTTAAATTCTGTTATGATTTCTTTAAGCCTCGGTTCATTTTCCACTCTATTTGATTTGCAATTCCTTTCCGGGGTAGCCACATATGTGAGCGATCTGTTGAAAAATAGCCATTCAGAGTTTTCATCCAATCCCTTGCAAGTAGCATTCCATATCTACTTGGGATATTAACAACCAGAATGTCGACAACCTGTTGGACCCTGGGTTCAAAATTTAATTGAATTTTGACATCATATAGGGTCCCTACCACATTTACCTCTGATCGGTCCAATTGCGGGACCTTGCATTTGGATGAAACAAGTTGCAGACCTAGCATTTGACATATCTCCGAAGGCATGAGGTTGCTCGTGGCACCCGTGTCCACCAAAAAGTTATGCAAATTCTTACCCGCAATTCTCAGAGTCAATAAGAATGGCGGGACATCCCATCTCTCCTTTCGTAAAATTAGATGGGACTCAACTCCTTTTCCCTTCCACATTTGATCAGGTGAGTTCAGAGCCTTTATCAATGCCTCCTTTTGGCCAGGCAATCTAGCCGCGTCCAAGAACGAAAGGCTAGATTTGGACTTCTTCAGATCCTCCACTATGTCATAGTTTGGCTTTTCGAATTTGACTGTCTTCTGCTCGTCATTAGACATTTCTCTTCTGAGTGGAGGAGGAGGATTATTATTTGCCTTAGTATCCAGAGGAAGAATAGAGTTGTTTGGAGGTGTTGATGAGGTTTTAGGGGCTTTAGATTTACTTCTCAAATGGTATCCATGATTCCCCTTTCTAAAATCTCGAAAAGCTTGCACCTCTTGTTCCAAAATTTTGTCTTCTTCTTCCTCACTCTCACCTTCTTGATGATATATAGTTTCCATCACCATAATGTTATCATCTTGATGTTGCGATGAACCCTCATTTGATACCAATTCCAAATCATCAACTTGTGCTTGAAGACAATGAGTGTATCTAGCAATTTCGGGACAATTCCTCTCATTGTGTTCTTTTGTGTTGTGCAACCTACACCCCCTTTCCCACGCCAAATCTAAAAGATTCAAAAGGGAATTGGATTGGCTAGGTCTTGTAGAAGTATCTAGTTGATTAGCAATGGGAGCGGGTACTCCTCCATTGTTTGGCTTTGTGTTCCAATGTCTCCCTCTATTGTTAAAATTTTGATTTGAGTGAGGGGCATGGGATTCATACTTCTACTTCTGAACCATGTCATTGCTCAGCTTATGAACTATTTTCTTGAGCTCTTCGACCTCTGAATAAATCTCCTTCGATGGAATCACATTGTTGTTAACCCCCGTTGGATTTGCATAATTGGTTGGGTCTTGATTCAACATTTGGGTCGGGTTTTGAGGAATTTGATTCCCGTATGGATTGACACTTTGAATCGGAGTTGGATTTGGGAAAGGAACTATAGCCTGAGAATTAACTTGGCTGGTTCCTTGCATAGTCGATTGACTATTCTACAAAAATGCGAGAACAGGTGGAATGGATGTAATTGGTTGGATTGGAATGGGTGCATATGCAAGTGCTGGTGGATACGGTTGTTGATATGGGAAGGCGTTCATGCTTGGCATTTGCGGTGCCATGATCTGATTTTCCAAGGGAGCTTGACCATATGGAGCATATTGTCCCATCATAGGCATCCGGGGAAATCCATAGCCCTGTGGTGTCATTTGCTGCTCGATGGTCATGGCTTCATTATAGGCTAGAGCGAGCATGGTGACTTGAGGATTTCATCTTGCAAACATGGCTGTCATGGGGTCCAATGCCCCAAAATATATCTGCAAAGCCACTGCGGGATCGATGGCAAAATTCCGAACTGCTCTATTATAGCACTTTTGGAATTTCTGATTAAATGTTCTGATTGGTTCCCCCTGGCCCCTTTTGCATGTAATGAATTGATTGTAAATGGTTGCGGGATCCAAAGGTGACCTGAACTGGTTGACAAAAGCGTTTTCCATTTGCGTCCATGAAGTGATTGAACCAGTTGGTAAGCATATATACCATTCATATGCTATTGGATCTAAGCTCATGGGGAAAAGTCTGCAAGCCACATCTTCATGTTGGACTTGCAGCCTAATTAAAACATCCCTATAGGCTTGGATATGTTCTTATGTTGTTCTTAGGCCATCTGGTTTGTATTTAGGCAAAAATATTTCTATGTTCTTGGGGATTTCATGGATATCCCCTGCAATGTTCAAAGGAATATTGTTAGCTCCATACCAAGGAGCTGCTGGAGGTTGAGCCATTTGACTCAAAATCGATGAAGACAACCCTACAAGAGCAGTGGAAATATTACTGACAATAGGAACACTAGTGGCAACTGATGTCACTGGTGTAGGTCCACTCGATGTTCTTGGAGAAAAAAGGTCTTTTGTGACTGGTAAGCTTACGACTTGCTTGGTTTTATTCTTGGGAGTACCAGTGAGCGTAAGGTCATGAAAAATGGTTTCCTCGGTTGTTTGGGACCTAGTCGCAATACGACGCGGTGGGTCCAGCCTGCTGATGAAACCCTCGGTTATTTCTTGCAACAAAAACAAAAACAAATGCTGCAGTTTAGCCGTTTGTGAGATTTAAGATACAATTTCAAAATTAAATAAAAAAGATATCACTTATGCATGAAAATCAAAATAAAGTAAACCAATCGGCCCTCCTTCTAGCGCCAATCTGTTGAGTGGTGTTTTCACCCAATTGTGAAAGCACACTCTCCGGTAGGATCTGAGTCCCAAAATCCTCTGCTTGTAAAGAAATTATGACAGAATAATTTCTCCAAGGTTCCTGTTATGCTGGTTCTTTATTTACCAATGATGTTGTTCAATTGAAATGCTAGGAATACCTTAGGGTTACAAGTGGATGTTAACAAGGGGCCTGGTGATTTATTTTATTTTGAAATACAATGGACTCACAGTAAGTTAATATAAAAAGATGAATCTATTTGGATTTTAGGCTCTGGTAGATTTTCAATTATTTATTTGGATGATAGTGAAAAAATGCAGGAAAAAATAAAGGATTGAAAATAAAGAAATGCAAATAAAAATGAATGAAACTAAACTACGACCAGAGTGCTATCATCTTGATTGACAAAATCGAAGATAATGAGGTTTTTGCATGCAACCCAACCTATTGAACTTGCAAATTCGCACAGTCCAGATAAGCTAGGTGCGGGTTTCTGGGGTTTTTACTGTAATTCCAGATTTAGACATTCGCATGAAGCAACCAAGAACACTTGCATTAAACTTCACCTAAAAGCCTAGAAATCTGAAAGGGAAAGATAAAACATTAAATCTTGCATGCAAAATGACTCCTTCTTTCTTATCAATGAGATGCCAACTCTCTGTGTTTCTGTATTAAATAATATATCAGTTACAATGACAGAATGTTCCAGGTTAAACAAATCCAGAACAAATGAAGGAAATTGCTCCAAGTGCAGGCCCAGAATGGCATGCAGCCCTTGTCTCTGCAACTCTGCTAGCAACAATTTCCAACCCCTGTATCGATCTGTGCTTATGATTTTATACTAACTGATACGGCTCTTTGATTCACCTTGCGTCGCTTCGTTTCACCTCCCAGAATGCGTCGTTTCAAATTCCCCGCCTTTTCATTGCTTTTGATTTTATGCGCACTTCTTGAAACGTTCGATATTCTCTGTTACATGAAACGTTTCTGTAATCCTGACACCTGTATGCCACGTGTTCTGCGTTTCCAGCATGTTTTGTAATGGCCCCATGTAAATCGTGACATCTTTAGGCATGCAGCTTCGTTCCTTTGCCTTCACCGTGAAAACGCGACATGTCATGATATCGCGACGTTTTCCTGTCAACAGCCTTCTTGCCTTCTTGCCCAGCAAAAACGTGACATGTCACGAAATCACGACATGTCACGAAATCGCGACGCTTTTCACTCGACACGCCTTTGGCTGCAACCTGTCGTGAAATCGCGACGTTTTTCACTTCCGTACACTTTGCCAACTTTCCATCGCGAAATCGCTATGCTTTTTTGCTTCGGGCTGCTCTTGTTGTATTTGGTAGCGAAAACGTGACATGTCGCGAAATCGTGACATATTTTCATCCATACCACTTCGCTGCTTTGGAGCCGCGAAACCGCGACCTGTCGCGATATCGCGACGCTCTTCCGTTTCGTGCCTCTTTGCCGTTTTCTGTCGCGATATCGCGACGTTTTTTCGCTTTGAGCCTCTTTGCCGTTTTCTGTCGCGATATCATGACGTTTTTCCACTTCGTGCCTCTTTGCTGATTTTGTCGCGATATCGCGACATTTTTCCACTTCGTGCCTCTTTGCTGATTTTGTCGCGATATCGCTACGCTTTTCGTGCCTTGCCCTGTTTGACTAGTTTGACCCACGATTTTGCGACATGTCGCGATATCGCGACACTTTTCATTTTCTGCCAGCGACCGTGCGACATGTCATGATATCTGCTCTTCTGTCTGCGTTTTCATTTTCTTCCAGCGACCGCGCAACACGTCGCGATATCGTGACACTTTTCATTTTCTACCAGCACCGCGCAACACGTCGTGAAATCGCGACACTTTTCATTTTTTGCCAACGATCGCGCAACACGTCACGAAATCGTGACACTTTTCATTTTCTACCAGCGACGGAGCGACATGTCGCGATATCGCGACACTTTTTCATACTTGTGCATTTTTTCTTTTTTCTTGATTTTTAGCATCTGGGTCACTGAGATTTTCTTTGAAAACATGCAAAAAAGGTGGGTCCCCAATTTTGGGGTGTGTTGTGGATCAACCACAACACTTTGTTAGAAAATTCATTGTAGACTTTGCATAGACTGTTAAACTAATGACAGAGTTATTGAATAAAGATGCACCTTTCAAATGGAAATAACTAAGAAATAATGCTTTCAAAAACATCTTGGAAGCAAAAGCTCGAGTGCCTATTTTAGTCAACCTAGAATACTCTCGAAGTTTAATTTTATATGTTGTCAGAGAGAAAGACAGTTATGTTGTAGTTCTTAAGCAAAAGGGAGTAGCCAACGAAGAAAGACACATATCTTTCTTGAGTTCTACCATGCACAAGCACGAATAGAGGTATAGTTTTATCGAGAAATAGTTTTATGATATTATGAAGTCATTAAATAAATTGAAGCACTTTCTATCCCAAAGCCACACCATTGTTTATGTAATTCACCCAGATGTCAGAAATTTCATAATACAACGAGAACTTGATGAAAAAATAGCTGGTTGGGTAACTCGTATATAGGAATATGGTGTAGAAATACATCCAACTAAGATAGTGATAGGAAGAGCTCTATGCCAATAATTGGTCAAACAAGCTGCAAGTGGATTTATGGAAATTCAATATGTGATGGTAAATACAGAACAGGACCAAGCTAGGGAAAGTTATGATTGGATTGATGATTTGATAAAGTACTTTCAGATTGGGATGTGCCCTAATAATCTGAATGCTTCCCAAAAAATAAGGTTTAGAACATAGGCACTAAAATACACCCTTCGATCAAAAGAGTTGTACATAATAAAAATTGATGGTGTGTTGCTAAAATGTATAGGAAATGATAAAAAATAGAAGATATTAGAGGAATTTCATGGGGGCCTCTCTGGCAGACATTTTTCGGGCAGGATGACTACTTTGTAAATTCTTAGAGTAGGTTGTTATTGGCCTTCTATTTTTTTTTATACTTACAAAGTAACTCAGAAATGCAAGCAATGTCAAAGGTATATAGGTAGGAACATAAATTCTCCTATGCCCTTGAATTCTATACAAGTTGAAGAACCTTTCCAGCAGTGGGGGTTAGATTTTGTGGGGATAATTGAACCAAACTCATCATCTGGTCACAAATACATACTCATTGCAATAGATTATTTCATGAAATGAGCAGAGGTTTTTCCTACCAAGAAAGCTGACTCAGAATCTATGGTAGAATTCGTAGAAAGCTTAATTACAATATTTGGTATACCTAAATATTTAGTTACAGATAATGGATATTCTTTTACAGGAGCCAAAATGATTGAGTTTTCTAGTAAGTATGTAATATATTTGAAAACCTCTTCTAATTATTATCCACTGGGTAATGGTTTAGTTGAATCTACCAATAATAATATACTCATAATCTTAAAGAGGACGTTAGAAAATAACAAAAGGGACTGGCATTCATTACTCAATCAAGCTTTATGGGCTAATAAAATTTCAATAAATAAATCCATTAATACATCTCCATATGCTTTAGTTTATGGTAAAGAGGTTGTTCTACCTATCCATATGGAGATACCAACATTGAAATTGCTAAATCAAATAGATGAAGAAGAAGGCCAACCAATGGATGCTCTATTGATGCAACTTTTGCAATTAGAAGAATCAAGAGAACAAGCTTATGATCACCATCAGAAGCATATGATCGATACAACAGGATGGTTTGATAAGAAAACCACTTTCAAAAAATTCAAGGTGGGAGACTTGGTTTTAAAATGGAATGTAAAGAAAGCTAAACCAGGAAACCATGATAAATTTGATGCTTTCTGGGAAGGCCCTTTTAATATCATTTCAAAAAAATAGTCCAATTCATTTCATGTAAAGGATCAACATGGATGGATTCTACCTATCATAGTGAACGTGTTTCACCTAAAATTATACTTCAAATAAGATACGAGAAGGAATTCTATGTACAGTATAAAAATATATTATAATGTTTGTAAATATTGTTCTATGTTCAGTATATTTGAAATTTGGTCATATGCTCATGGCCAACCATAGTTTGACAGTAGAGTAGAGGATGGAAAGCGAAAAACATTTTTTTTGTCATTTCTAGAGTTCAAATTTAAAAATGCCACGTGGTATTTGAACATTTGGTGGGAGGAGATTATAGAAAGTTACCTTGAAAAGCATTATTTTCCCATTTACGAAGGTTACTAAATCAATCACCGAAAATAATTCCTGAGTAGACACGTGTTGAAAAAATGATGAGGCATCAATAACCATTTGAAAAGGCAACTAAGAGCTTTGGTAGGCGCTATTGTTATTTCCCATGCAAATTTAAGTGTTTAGTTATCTTTTTGAAAGAACATTCAAAAAGAGGGGATGAAACAAAACATGAGGAGATCCAAGAAAATTGCTTCCACCAACCACAATTAATACAAGTCACTGCATGTCCTTTCCAAACGACGTGAAGAAAAACTTAATTTTTTCACCTAAGAGAAGATTTCAACTGTGCTACTTGCTATTTCCAGCTTTCACAAAGAAAGAAGTTTTTGACTGTGCTACTTGCTATTCTGGGTGTTCACGGTAGAATTTTGTTTCAGAACAGTTTGAAATACTTCCTGGTATATGGCTCCAAGAAAGAGCAAACGATAGGAAACGATGGATGCATCCTCCTCAACACCATCAACGATGAGAAAAAGGGAAGAAATGAGTGAAATATTTAGTGATAGAGATGCTAGAATTGGTGATACCAGTATAACATGGAAAGACCCAGGGAAGATTCGAAGTAACATCAAAGAAAGGATGGCCACTAGGGTCTCTGTGTCTTCTCCTTCTACTTTCGCCTTCCATTCACTATTATATTGGTATGTATATGTCCTTGTGCATTCTTACCCTGAACTAGTAAAAGCAATTGCCAATTGTTATGATGAGAAGAAAAAAATGTTAGGGACTGCAATGGAAAAGTTTTTTTTACTTTAAGCGTAGATTATTTCATTTTCACTTTCACCGCTGGTCATGTCCCTAGTCTCTAGCCAAAAACCTTTGACCTTGAGCAGCAAGCAAAATATTTTGGGACAATTGAAAAAATGAAGAATTTCCTTGTTTCCTAGTTAAAAGACCTCCCTACTGGGGGAAATCTACCTGAACCCCCTTATGATATAACAAATTTTAAAAACCCAGAATTGTACTCTATTCTAGCCATGGTAGCTGGTCTTAAAACTGATGAAAAGGTCCACGAGTGGCAGGTTGTGTTAGTCAATTGCTTATCAAACCCAAAAAACTATGACTCTGTTGTTATGGACAAGAGTGTGAGGCCTAAATTTTTTGACTAGTCGGGTTTCTTATTTTCAAAAATACATGAAGGGCTATCTGCTCTGAAAAGGGGGTCTCAGTTTTCTTTCCACTTCTCATCATACCTGGTGTGGTTATTTTTCTATTTTATGTCTAAATATATGGCTTTTATTTTTATAAAAGATAAAGATGAACAGGGAAGGGTTTTACCTGTGTGTGAGTGGACAAATGTTTTGTATAGAACAGAGTCATACTATGATTTCAACAGAGAATTTTTAGGGCCTACCCTAAAAATAATTTATGGAAATGTAAGAAGATTAACCCCTAAAGCAGAAAAGGTGTTGCAGAGGAAATACGTTGAGGAAGGCGATTGGTTCATCCTTACTCAAGGAGTTGTAATTAGATTGTATGGTTTCACTGAGAAACAATTTTTACTTCCCCATTATGTTACAGATAAATTGTTTGCCCTGGAATATGTGAGGTAAATTGAACACATCAATGTTAAGTACGGGTCTGGTATTGGAAAAACTAGTACCTGCAATATGTCGTTCACTTTTGAAGGGATTATTGTTTCAAGAAGGGGGAAAAATGAACAAATTGCCAAATTTTTAAGGGAATTAGGGCTGATAGAAATTCCCCATAGATGGAAATATGATCCCCTAGATAGATTTGTTGAGAAACAATCTATTTTGAATAAAATGACAATGAAAAAATATCATGCCTCTATTAGGCCTGACATTGAAGCCAGAAGGAATAATAATGAAGATGACCCCCTAGAATGGCACATAGAAAGGATGCAGGCCCTTCCCCCTTGGCATGACTTCTACGAGCAAGTAGTAAATTATGACCTTTTGAATAAAACAACACATGTATTAACCAACGAAAGGATTAATAGAATGTAGAAAAAATGGGCAGATTGGATAGTAGGAAAGATTCATGAATGGTGGCTAATGAGGGTACAAACAGATATGATTACTTCCAGGTACCCGGTGAAGAATGATAATGAATTTTCAATTCAATACAATCTGCATCAAAGTTCTTGGGTTGGAGTTTTCTCGGTAAGAATACCTTCTAGCATTGGAGGTAGCAAAGAAAACAGCCCTGAAATACCACGAAGGCAAGAGGCTGATAAAGACAAGGGGAAGCAAGTAGAAACTGAATAGAAGCTATCCTTAATTTAGACTAAACCTAGAACTTCTAGAAAGAGGTCCATTGAGGAAGTTTTTATGAAAGAGCAGGGACAGACCTATGGCAAAGCTGCTCAGATTATGCTTAAAATGGGATACGAAGGAAAATGCCTCAAAAAAGGAGGGCAAGGTATCACCGAACCCTTACAAGTAGAGATGAGAGAAAAACACTTGGCACTTGGAGTTGATGCTTCAAAAAAGGAAAATTATACTTCTAAAACTGTGAAGTTTGTTTCTCCCTTTGATTCAGTCACAGAGTCTGATGAAGAACCGGTTGCTAAAAAGATGAAGAAATTGAAAATTATAGCTGATAAGCAGAAGAAAGAGAAGAGTATTGCTCAAGATTCATCCAGAGAACAAGATGCCCAAGCTGTTGAGGGCAATACAGTTAAGAATTCCCCAGAAAATGAGTAAGCTAAAGGGGATAAAGGAGATAATATTGGGGATACTCAGAATGCCGAGCATGAAGTTTCTCAGACTGAAGACACATGTGACTCACGAGACCTAGCTCAGGGGAGCCAAAATGTAGATATTGAAAAAGAAGTTCAAGTAAAGCAGGAGGTTATTGAACCTGAGAAAGAACAGCGTGGGGGATTTCCCCAAAATTTTCAAGTAATTAATCTCAATGATGATGATGAAGATAACCAGGAAATGAGTTTTGAGGAATGCACAGAGGATGAAATACAGAACGTAGATCAATAAGTGTTGAATGAGCATGATGGAAATGAAGAATAAAGAGATCAACAATAGATTTCAATGGAATCAGGTATGCTTCCTTTCATATCTCCTTTTTCTTCTACTCGTTCCTATCATAAGTCTCTCTCCTTTTCTAATGTGAAGAAAGATGTAACCTTTCTTTTCAAAAATTGGTTTTCTTCCCCATAAATGGCAACATATTCCCATACTCAATTCAATGTCAATATTGTGTTGGTCCCAATCCCTTTCCTCCCCAACGTATGTATCCCGACCATCGAATCAACACTCCCATAGAATAACGAGAGTCATCCGACCCTCTCAAAGCTGAAGAATTTGAAAAGGTCCAGTAAGAATACTTTAGACTAGTGGACCTCTCATTCTACCGAAGATCCGAAGGCACCTACCAATGCTCATGAAATAATTGCCCTGGATCCTGTCACTATGCAGAGGAAAAAGGTAAAGTTGACACCAGTGACAAAGAAATCCAAAGGAGAAATGACTACCGAAGATTATCAGGTAGAAGAGACAAATGAAGATATTTCTCAGTTATAGATGCAAGATGAATGGGGAAAAGCACAAGCTCACCTAGGGACTATATATCTGCATGGGGGGCATTACAAAGAAAAATTCTTGAAGGAATATGATAAGAGAAAAGAATTAAAATCAGTTTTGCAAGAACAAAAACTGATAGAAAAAACTTTGAATCTAGAGGCAAATGAGTCGGAAGATAAGTTCAGTGTTGCTACTAGTGAAGTAGCCCAATGTAAAGAAAAATTAGAACAAGCAGAGGAACATATTCAGGATTTGAATCTGCAAATTCAGCAGCTCCAGCAATAGTTGGCAGACAAACAAAATACTTCGTCAGGGTTGTCTAAGGAAAAGGTGAAATAAATGAGGACAAAATTGCTAAATGATTTGTTGGCCCTGGGCCTTAAAATGTGGCCTTTATTATTGTATCTAGCTAAGGTTAAAGAGGTAATAGAGATAATTGGAAAAGAATTCAAAGTTATCATTAGTTTCCTGCAAGAAAGATAATATGTTGCTACAAATATTCAAATATTATCTGAGAAAATGCTATAAAGTATAGCAGCCAAGGTGCAAAGTGAATCCTGGTCTCAGGCTAAGATTGCAGCCAAGAATTTCTTCAGGAGATTTAAATTAGTGACCCAAGGAAGTAAACTCCTACAGGAGTTGGAGACTGAAGCAAAAGGGTTACTCAAACATTTATATTTGGCCATTCAATGTGGACTCCCATATTTATGGGATGATAATTCAAAAGTTCTCAGTGAAAATGCACTCATTTTATCTTTGAAAACTTTCGTTGAAGATCAATCAAAAATAGAAGGCTGGAGCGAACCTATGGAAGAAAAGCAAGTATTAGAGATGGTTCAGAAACTTACACAGGTTAAGTCCTGTTTACAGGAGTTGATTTCGAAGCACAAGATAATTTATCATGATAAAATAGAAGAACTCCAGTATATATACCAACTTTTCATAGATTCTTCAGAGTTGGAAGATGAAGATTGGAAACAAGTTTGCCGCACTTGTGAGGAAGTGGTAGTTGTAGTAGATAAAATCAAAAAATCGAGGTGTGCTAACTAGAAGTAGCAGACAGAGGCTGGGACTAGTTCTCAGCACTAATAAAAAAATATAGTCAAACATTTCTTTTGAAGTATTGATGTATTTTAGTAATAAGTCTTTAAGCTATGATAGGAGTTTTGAAAAGGTAATGCTTGCTTGTTTAAAAGTGCATTATTTTCTTACTCTTTGCTTTTGTAACACCTTATTTATGTATTTTTGACTTCGTTTCCCAATGGATGAAGGTCCTAGATTCTAAATATTTTGCTAGCAAAAAATCCCCCGGAAGGTGCCAAGAATGTTAGTCTAAAAAGACTACCCTCGAAGACAACACAGTTTTTTGCAACATGATGCTATTTTGTGTGTTCTTCTGTTAAAATATGCAGTTTATTTTTGAGATATTATGCAGAGGAAAATGGACTAAGGCAAGACAATGTCATGATTTCGTGACATGTCAAGTTTTCATTGCGAAAGGAGACAAAGACAAGCTCAAGGAAAGGAAGACGTCACGATTTCGTGACATGTTGAATTTTTGCTCCAAAAGAAAAATGGGGAAGCCAAAGTTATAAAAATTTCGTGATTTCATGACATGTCTAGTTTTCACCATGGAAAGGGATAAAAGAGACTAAAAATAAGAAGATGTCGATTTCACATCATGCCAGTTTTTCACCAAGGAAGAGGAAAAAGCAAGACTACAAGCCAAAATGTCACGATTTTGCAACATGTCTTATTTTTTCTTGAACAAAAGCCTGAAGGGGACAAAGTGCTTAAATACGTCATGATTTTGTGACATGACAATTTTTGCTGACAAGTATATAATTAGAAACTAAAACATGCTTTTCAAATAGATTGTTAGATTGGAGAGGATGTCAGATAAATGGAAGAGTATCAAGTCTGGAAGATTTGGTTTCAGAAGATCTTTATTTATTATTAGAAAATGTATCAGATTGCTTGTAGGTGATTTGAAATCAAATATGTAACAGTTGTAAAGATACCCATCCTTGGGTATATATAATAGTGAATGTATTCTAAAAAGGGTCGGCTCTTAGGCATTTACAATACTGAATGTACATCCTCTGGATACAAGCAATAAAGTTGTTCTTCCATTTGGCTTCAAACCTTTCTGTGTGCAAGTGTATGTATTTGAATTCCTAAACTTCTATTTCCATTATTGAGTTATATATTGTATCTGTTCTAAAAATTGGACTATACATGTATGAATCATATTGCTGGAGTTAAGAATCCTTTACACATATATGTATCGGGTGAATATCTGAATCACATTTAGAGAGTTAAGATTTTTGCAAGGAAGATATAATAAAAGCTTATAGATAGAAATATGTATGCTTTTATTTTGATTGTTGTCTAATCTACACCATGAGAAAAGTTGCTAGCTACGACTATATTTCCCTTTAAAGCATTCCCCTTCTTTATGTTTCCCTTTTCTCATATAAAAACCTCAAGGAACCAGCCTACTCTAGAGATTAGATGGAAAAAAACCAAGCTAAGTTCGTCTACTCAATGTTGGCAAGGTTGAAGGTGCAACATATCAAACCAAAGGCCGATTTTTTTCCAACAGTTACATGTTACTTCTTTATGTTTATGGTTGTGCTATGAAGGATGGAATTGAACCAGCACTAGTGTGTGAGTCTTAGGAATTATCTATGAGGTATATTTTATCAATAGGGACATCTTGAAGACTTTTGTATGATTTTTGGATATTACCATTGGAAAGATCTCTCTCAAACCCTAAGGATAGAACTTGCATGTTGGTAAGAATGGAGTAATTGTCATTCCAAAACTTCCCAAAAAAAAATTGAGAGAGATTGGTACAAAAGAATATCTAAATTGGCACCTTATTGAACCTTAATTTTGTACAAATCATACACCAGACGTGCTACAAATCGTACAATCAAAATTTACCCGATTTGGTAGTTTAGACGATTGAAGAAAACTTACCCGATTTGGAAATATTGGCAAATTGAACAAACTAGTTACAAAACTATGTACTGCAGCTTGTAAAACCGAATCTGAAGGATTGACTAAGTGTCAAATTGTACAAGCATTGACACTGTATGATTTATTATCGTACAGTGGTACGATTTGAGTCCATACAAGTTGTTTTGTGGTCGCATATTGATTGTTGTAAAGACTATACGAATGTATGATTTGGGTAATTGAAAAAGGGTAGTAAATTAATTATTATAAGCCCTGAGAATCACCTCCCCACTTGGAATACTACACCCCTATGCTAAAAATGGTTAACTCTAAAAGTAATTTACACTTTGCAAATATTTTTTCATTGGGGTTTGGGTCTAAGTTAGGCCTCAAGTAGGGGTATGAGGGCGACAACCCCTATTTGGGGATCTGAGGGCGTTAGCTCTCAAGGAAAAAAATTTAGGGGTTTAAGCTATTTTTAGACCCATATGGGCATTTTTGGGTTAATGTAATGTCAACCCATGGTTTTGCACCCATGGTATTATAAAATCCTTTCTTGTGTTGTTGGTATATAAAGCAACACTTGCATGAGGGTTTGGTAATGAATTTACAATAAATGTAATCACAAGTGAAAAACGAGTGAAAGGATATTATTTTATCGAAGATGGTTAATTTTATACAATATGGAGATATTCTTGCTAGGTTTTTTCCTGAAAGGGTTGCCCAAGATAAATTCTTATGTAATGTGTTCTTTATTTTTCCTTTGAATTTGCAATTACTATTTTTTGAATTTTATTTATCAAGGTATTATTTCTCTTCATTTGGTATCATAGCTAAGTTTTAGCTTTTTTCAAGTAATAAGGGTTTCAACCTTGGGATAAATTGATTTTTGACTGGGAGTAGTGCATGAAAGAATCTAGGCAAAGAAAAAATTATGGGAAGCACATGGGTAGAGATAAAAAAAAATTAATAGATAGAATTTTTAGTTATGGAAACTCAATATGGAGGATCTATTGGTGGATAAAGATCAGTGGATCACAGTCTCAAGAGTAAAACCAATGGGAATGACAAATGAGGAATGGATAAAGATCGATAGAAAGGCAAGGAACTCTATCAAATTGTGCTTATCTAATTTAGCATTGTTGAATGTATTGATAGAGGCCATGACAAAGTTATTATGGTAAAATATGGGAGCACTATATTAGATAAAGTTACTAGTAAATAAACTCTTTCTTCCAAAGAAGTTGTATTCTCTTTATATGAATTATGGTGACTCTATGGCTAAACATCTAAATTCTTTTAACACTATGGTAAGTCAATTAAAATCTGTATAAGTAAAAATGGATGAAGAGGAAAAGTGCATTACCTTACTTTGTTCATTACTTAACTCCTAGGATAACCTAGTTATGGCTATCACCAATACTACTTCCAAATTGAAAGTAGATGATATAGTAGGAACATTACTATCTAAGGAAATGAGATAGAAATATTCTAAGTATTATGATTATAAGGATGTCTTGGTTGTAAGAGGTCATTCTCAAGAAAGAAACAAAAAAAAATCAAGAAAAATAAAATCAAAGCCTAGGGGAAAATTTGTTGTTCCTAACAAAAGGAAATGTTGGAAGTGTGGTAAAACATGACATCATAAAAGAGGCTATAGATCTAAAGAGGTTGATTAAGAAACATCTACAAAAACAAATACCACAAATAAATATGCAAGGGACCTATTCGTAGCTACAACATGCTCAAGTGAACACCATGACTCATGGTTGATTGACTCAGGTGCTTCTTTTCATATGACTCCTCATAAGGAGGGGTTTTATGAATATGAAAAGATAAATGGAGGTGAATTCTTCTTGGGAGACAATTCAACATAGAAAAAATAGGTTGAAAAAGAGTCAAATTGAGGTTAAAATATGGAAGAGTTAAAACCCTTCCCGAAGTTTTGCATATTCCAAGTTTGGTAAGGAATGTGATATTCGTTAGTAAGATGAATAACATGGGTATGACTGTGGAATTCAATAAGGATAGCTACAATATGGTTTATGGATGCTTAGTGTTGTTAAGGGGAGTTTGTACAAGAATTTTTTCAAACTTGAGGCTAACACTGTAAGTATTGATTGCAATAACTCTTCAGTTATAGAGGAAAGTAATACGGTACAAGAAGCTCTAAGTCTTCCTGTAGCAAATACAATGTTGTGGCATCAAAGCATGGGGCATATTTGTGGGAAATACCTTCAAACATTCAAAATGAAAGATACGGTTGAAGAAATTTTTGAGTGCCATTAAATTTTGAATTTTGTGAGCACTATGTTTTTGGAAAGCAAACCATAGTTAAGTTTCCCAGTAGTGCTACAAGATCTGAAGGAATTTTGTATCTAGTTCACAGTGATGTGGTTGGACCTACAAAAGTACCATAATTAGGTAAATCCATATATTTTTTTACATTTATAGATGACTTTTCAAGAAAGACCTAGGTGTACTTTTTACGGTACAAATTTGATGTTTTCAATAAATTTAGTTCGAGGCTCTTGTAGAAAATTAGATAGAGAAATAAATAAAGGTTTTGAGGAGTGATAATCGTGGTGAGTATTTCTCTAATGAATTTGAGAAATTTTGAAAGGACTGTAGAATAGAAATGCATAAAATAACTCTATATACTCCACAAAAAAATGGAGTTGCAGAATGGATGAATAGAACATTGATGGATAAGGCCAGAAGCATGCTAAGTGGTGCAAAGTTAGAAATAAATTCTAGGAAGAAGCCATGTTAACTACTTGCTACCTCATCAATAGATCTCCTACCTATGGAAAAGACTTCACAGGAAGTGTGGACTGGTAAGAAACCCTCTCTTAGTCATATAAGGGTTTTTGGTTGTGAAGCTTAGATGTATGTCCCAAAAGAGAAAATGACTAAGCTAGACTATACATATGAGAAATGCTTATTTCTAGGTTATATTAATGGTGTGAAAGGATATAATTTGTGGAATCCAAAAACATAAAAGACTACTTACATCATAATGTGATATTTATAGAAACAAAAGGGTTTCCAAAATATAAAAAGCAACCAAGCAAACAACAAGAAATAGTTTACGTAAAATTAGAACAGGAGGAAGAACCTGTGGTAGAAATTGAATTATAGAGAGAGTTTGAAGAGGAATATTTAGAGGAAGAAGGTGAGGAGGAAGTTGAAGATGTAGAACCCAAAAATCCAATTTTGATGATATCATATCGGGTGAGAAGACTCCTAGAGAGTTATAGCCATTCAAATTACTGTTATACATTTAATTTATCAATTACTGATGAAGAACCCAATACTATAATGGAGGAACTTTAGTCAAGTGAGAATAAGTCTTTGAAACGATTTATGGAAGAAGAAATGGAGTCCCTAGATAAAAATAAGACATGGAACTTGGTGAAATTACCCCTTGGTAGAAAACTTGTTGGTTGTAAGTGGTTATTCAAGAAAAAATACAATGTAGAAGGAAATTTGGAGAAGTACAAAGCTTGCCTAGTACCAAAAGGATTTTATCAAGTTGAGGGAATCGACTTTGGTGATATTTTTTCTCCTATGGCTAAACTAACATCAATTAGATAAAGAGTTATGTTGGCTATTTTTGTTGTTTTTTATTTTTAAATAGAACAGATCGATATTAAGATAGCTTTTCTACATGGTGAACTTGATGAAGACATATATATATGTCACAACTAGAATGCTTTAGGATAAAAGGTAAGGAGGACTTGGTATGCAAGCTAAAGAAGTCTCTTTATGGGTTGAAACAGTATACAAGGATGTGGAACCAAAAATTTGACAGGTTTATTTTGACACTTGGGCTTGGAAAAAGCAATGCAGATCCATGTGTATATTTCAAAAGGAAGGTGAAGATTTTGTTATCATTGTATTGTATTTGGATGACATGTTGTTAATGGGTAACATCAAGGATATGATAAAGTTACTAAAGTATAATTTATATTTTGAATATGACATGAAGGATTTGGTTTCTACAAAATTTATTTTAGGTATGGAAATAATAAGGGATCATACAAAATAGAAAGTTATGGTTAAATCAAATGAAATATGTTGATCTAATACTATAGAGATTTAGTATGTATGATTGTAAACCAATGTGTACTCCATATCTGGTTGGTCAAAAGTTATCTACTGAAGAGTGTCCTAAAATAGATGAGAAAATTTAAGAAATGTATCATGTTCCTTAAGCTAGTATTGTGGGCAATCTGATGTATTCAATGGTCTATAGTAGCCCTAATATTACACATGCACTGGGAGTAGTTAGCAGATATATGTCCAATAAATGAAAGGAACCTTGGAATATTATGAAGAGGATCTTTAGGTACTTGTATGGAACTATAGATTATGCTATTTGTTATGAAGAAAAATCTGGAGATAATGATATTGTAAATCTACAAGGTTTTTTGGATGCTAACTGGGCTAGAGATATTGATAAGAGAAGATCCATGAGTGCTTATTTTTTTAGGCTATTTGGAGGAGTAGGAAGTTGGATGAGTAAAAAGTAATCAGTTGTTGTTTTATCCACTACAAAAAAAGTACATTGTAGCAACTCATACCTATAAAGAAGTAGTGTGGTTACAGAGGTTGTGTTAAATAGTTGGCATTAAGCAGAAGACTGTAATAATTGATATTGATAGTCAGAGTATAATATTTTTGGTAAAAAATCCTAGTTTTCATGATCAATCAAAACATATTGATATTAAGTACCATTTTGTAAGAGATGGTTGAATAGAATCGGATGATATTGGAGAAAATTGATACAAATAAGAATACTACTAATTCATTAACAAAGGTTGTACCTACTCAAAAAAATTCTTGATGTAGAAGATCTATGGGCATGGCTTCCCTTGATAGTTGATAATGGTAGATATTAGCCCCTATGGAAAGTATTCAACAAGTGGGAGAATGTTGGAATTATGTGAATATTTTTCATATTATTCAGAAGGGGTTAAATTTGAGAGGACTTTACACTCTGTAAACATTTTCTCACTGGGGTATGAGGCCAGGTCGGCCCTCGAGTGGGGGTATGAGGGAAACAACCCATGTTTGGGGGTCTAGGGGTGTTAGCCCCTAGGAAAATATTTTTGGGGGTTTAAGCTATTTTTAGACCCATATGGGTATTTTTGGGTTAATGTAATATCAGCCCATGGTTTTGTACCCATGGTATTGTAAAACCCCTTCTTGTGTTTTTGGTATATAAAGCAACACTTGCATGAGGGTTTGGTAATGAATTTACAAGAAATGTAATCACAAGTGAAAAGTGAGGGAAATGATATTATTGTATTGGAGACGGTCAAGTTTAGACAATAATGAGATATTCTTATTGGGTTCTTTTCTCAAAAGGGTTGCCCAAGATAAATTCTTGTGTAATGTGTTATTTATTTTTCATTTGATTTTGCAATTACTACTTTTCTAGATTTTATTTATCGGAGTATTATTTCTCTTCATGGATCTCATTGGATTTGAAGGCTGGTGATTGGATATTTACAAAGTATTCGGGCAAAGAATAAATTATGTAATTCAGGTTGATATGGACATGTTATTTGCATCTCATATGATTTTATCCTTGGTTTATATGTGACCTCTTGGATAGGGCTTGTATTTTGATTACCATACCCCTCAGTGCAAAAAGGGTGCAATCCTTGATTTAGCACAATGATAACTTTTTTAACTATAGGGATCAACATCTAGCCATGCTTTTGACTTAAATATCCCTCCATCTACTTGAGAAAGTGTGAGGATAAACATATGCTAAATATGGGAGGAACTTATACCACCTCTATATCTTGGATGATGGCCAATTTTGGATGCTCGCATATCAACATAGGAAACTTGTGTAATATTTCCCTCCTTTTAAACTACTCTCCGCTACAATGTAGCACCTTTGGTCCTTGTGTGTTTAGGTTGAGTCCTAAACTTTTATATATTTCTATTGGCATGATGGATACTAAGACATCTGGGTTCACCACACAATTATGCAATGTTTAATTTCCAAAGCAAAATATACATACAAGGAAGAAGCGTGGTGTTCTGGAGGCATAAGGAGGGAAGTTCTTGTGAATGCATGAGCCTCATTAGCCACCAATATCCTCTTGAGGAAAATATCAATCAGGTTGATATTTTTGGATGCCAAGAAGTCTTCCCTCAATCCCATTAGCATAGGGGCTACGCTCTTAAATAATCTATGAAATTATTCCACCTTTTCTACTCTCTGCTTGACATTGATGGCTGGGAAGTATAATTTCTTATATGCCTCCAACATTTTTTAATTCAGAGGTGGACATTGTGGATGAGAAATTTGTGAAGGCATTTAGTCTCTTGCATCTATTCTATGTACAATCGAAGGTAAGTTATTCATATCCATATTTTTTTTAGAATGAAAGGTCACTAGGCCTTCACCTTCTTGACTTTCATACCCCTGTAGTGAACTATAGGTAATAATTTTATCCATTGACTGGAATATGATAATTTTATTAGAGAAAATACCATGATTTTTAATTTAAATCTCATTATGATATAGAGGCATGCATGGTCTTGGAATCTAATCACCTATCCTTTGTGTGTCCTTGTGTTGCTGCGATATTTCTTCTCAAGTGATTCTCAATTATACTTTTAGCTATAATTAAGGCAACTACTTATCTAGCCCCCAACCACTAAGCTCTTGGAATTTGCTTCTTGAGAGCTCTTTCTTCATATTTCTAACCTCTTCTACCAGCCTCTGAATTCTCATATTCAATTCTTATTTTTTTCAGCGCATATGGGGACTAGTAGGAAAATCATTTTGCATTGTTTGATATGGGACTAGCATGACCCATCCAGGAAATGAATTATGGAATGTAGTCATGAAGGATTGAAAAGGATGGTAAAATTCTCTAGGGAGGCATTTTTACCACTTGTATTAGGATATTTTTGGCCTAAAAGGCCTCCTTGAAAATTTTGAGAAATATTTTTTCTTTAGAATTCTGAATGAGAATGCTTATATTAGGGTTGAAAGCCCATATATAGTATAGGTATGCTTGGGTAGGGGATGGCTAATATTCATGAGAAAGCCTCCTCCAAGTCTTTTTAATCAACCATTAAAGTTTAGAATACTTTCATGAGGGGCCCATTTGATAAATGAAAACTGCATAAGCAACAATAAAGGATCCTTGGAGCCATCAAACTTGTCAAACGAGGTTTATGCCAAATCCATCCATGTGCATATGCTTCCATTTTCCAAATATCTATACCCTAGAAATGACTTCCCTTTGAAAGAAAGAGCGAGTAGCCTAAGAATGACATATTTAGATGCAATGTTGTGAATAGCAGCCAAGGAAGCTACATCCTAACAGTACTCATATGTAGTTTTCCTTGTGTCATAAAAATTGGAAAAGTCTTTAGAGCTACTTTGGGAACATTATGCTAGTCTGAGATATTAAGAGTATTTACATCATTCCAATAGGGATAATATTTTTGATTCATTTGTGCCCTTGTGACATTGATCCTTTAGAACTTTTGGGTTTGTCCTTCAGGTGATAGTCACCAGATGAGCATAATTTCTCCACCAATGAGGTCAATACTACTCATTAAACCTTGATTCCTTGAGGAAGGTGAGATCCAATATGATATTAAAGGTAACTAATAATGGATCTAGATTCAAACTAGCTATAGAGTCACCAGGTGATTAGGAAAACATATAGGTAAACCAGAGCATCACCAAACTCTGACTTCTAATAAGGTGATTATGGGTTTGAGTCCCACTGGGTATGCCAAAACATTTTGGTCCAAAATTTATCTTAAGTAAAGGTTTGTGCACCCATATATATTGACCAAAATTGAATGACCTCAAAAACTTGAGGTTTTGGGGTCAATATCAGGAGGAGATCATCTCCTTATTAATCCTAACTAATTACTCCTAAAATATGAAGGAAAAAAGGGTGCTAAAATAAATCTAAATGGAGTCGAAGCTAGACTTATAAGTGGTGCAGCTTAAGCTGCATTAAGATACATGCATAATAAAAATCCCTTGATAACATGAAAAAATTCCTAATAGACCAACCAGTTTTCACCCATCTTAGAACATTCACTCATTAAGTAGTTACTCGACTACAAATTCTAGAACTAGAGAATGAACATGAACAAAATCTAGATAGCAAAATTAGTACCATGAGCATTCAACTAGTATAAATTAGAAATAAGCAATAGTCTACAAATAAATGCTCTACGATAAATTTAAACCAGAGGTTAAATAAAAATTCTATTATATTTCTCAAGAAACTGGTATATATAGTTTTTACAATAAATTTTGTTACAAAAGGTCATGATAGCTAATCATGGAAACTTGTCATGTTAGGGGAGTGGTTGAGTTGTATATCCATTCTTTCACCCTATGCTTTGTGGTGGAAGGATATTGCTATGTGGGAGTGGGCCTTGCTATATGCATTTAAATCCTTGATTTGTCTAATTCATCTAACAATAATGTTGGTTCACAATTTCCATTCACATTCACTTGCAGGTAGAGGATCGTTAACTTGTGCTAGTCGACTATTGAATTTGACTCCTCCCATGGTGTTTAATTTCTTCCACTACCAATTGTACAAGTGTTAGATTCCATTTTTCAAATCATTCAGTGCATATCCTCATCGTTGGGCCCACAACTTCTCTTCCTTTGGCAACATTCCATTGTTCTGGTGATGGATGGAACTTCTAGCTTTGGTAGACTTTTAGGATTTGTTTGGCATCTGACAGTGATCCAAAAGTCCACTAGATGTACCTTTACAACTCTGTGATGGAATTTCAAGGTCCATGCTGAGCTTTCATGTGGATGGGATTTTGGGGCTTCTTAGAGACCTTCAACCTTGGTGGGATTTTGGGGTTCCTCCAAAGTTTTATGGGTGCCCATATTTTTTCCAAGTGTTACACTTACGTGAATTTTGGTTTGCTTGTGTTGTGGGGTTTCGAGACTCATCTAAGGCTTGACAATAGCCCTTTTTTTTCCACATGTATCCATTATGAACTTTTAAGATTCGTCCAAAATTCTCGATGCCCCATTTTTCCACCAGACTTGATAGCTAGTTACTTTTCCTATATTTTTATGGTAGACTTTTGGGACTTATCCAGAGTCTAATATTGACCTGATTTTCTACTAAGCCTATGTGGTAGAATTTTGGACCCTGTGGAGACCATTTAGTAGTTCAGTTTTCCACCAAGCCTAGGACTTAGGCAATTTTCATGTAGCATTAGACTTTCTCCTTTGCTTGGATTTCTAAGTAGGTGGGAAGAAGGGTGCAACCCTTATTGCTAGGTTTATTTGACCAAAATATGGCCTACAAAGCCTCCTAGATACTCCTTAATACATTTTGTTGAGTATTAATTGTTCTCTTATGTCAACAAGCATCTACAACTTGCAAATCTTGGTCCCAAAATTCTATTTCTCTATTATTCATCCTCCTGTTTATAAAAAAATACAAGTGGTTGAATGCATTCAAAATTTCACCCATGCATATCTCTCTCTCTACTTCATTTATTATTGTTATCTTTGATTTGATTCTACTTAATTTCTATATATAAATATGGTGAATACATGTTTCAAAAATAAATTCCATATTTTATAAACTCAAATATTTATTAAGGGGTCAAAAGTGAGGGCATTATGGTCTCATTTACGTACATAATTTCCTCTTGTAAGATATTAAAATTATTATGGATAACTTATATAAGAATGCAAACATTTGAACTTTGATATCCTTCCCTTTGATGAACATTCATTTGCCATGATGACATAAATTTAAGAATAAAATAGAAGATAATACATAGTTTATCCAAACATGTAGGACTATTATTTTTAAAATTCCCAAACATAGTATCAATTTTTATGTGTGGTGCACAAAAATTATCGTTGCTAGTTTTGTAGACCATATAAGGACTTTAAGATTGTTTAAATTCCAAATAAAATTACATCTTCCAATGTCATCTTCTCATGGAATCAAGCCTTTTATCTTGATTCAATACATAATTTTGTCTAGAACATTGGAGAGAGACATAAAAAACAATATTTAAGTAATACTCAAGGAGACACAAATTATTTTATGTTGAATAATTTTTGGAAGGTTGGATATGAAGAACATTTTTCAACTTAGATTACCACTCTTAGTGATCTCACTCAATAATCCAATTTGGAGGTCATTATAAATTTGTATATAAACATAATGTAGTTAAAATTCACTACATCTAGAGGAGTGTTTCCTTCACCAATTTTTCAAGTTAGACTCAACAAGAGAAAAACTAGCTAAAATAGATAAAGAGAATAAAATTGAACCATCAATTTTACAATCAACATTGGGTGCTAATTTTGTGTGAAAGAGCTCTAATTTTTTTTTTATGTTGCATAGACTATTTAATATTTTTATCAATTATGGACATTAATTTGAGAAGATAAAGGGCCACTAAAAGTTTACAAAGCCATATGCACTATTAATTAAGTTAATATATAATGGATTCCAATTTCCATAGGAAACATAGTCTATAGGGGCAACAAAAGTAGCATGTATCATCAATTTTAATAATTAATTATGAGTGTTTGTGCTACAACAAGGAGGTTTATTGAAGAGTTTTAAAGTTACTCAAGTCATCTAATCTCATTGAAAAATGGTAATAACTTATTTACAAATTTGAAATCCATTAAAAGTCCTCAAATCAATGCAATTCATTGGTCTTTTGAATAGTGAGTGCCCTTTATCAACAAAGTGATAAAAAATGAGTTTTCAAAGCCACATGATCCATTGATTGCTCATACAATGGTAGATTTGTTAGTGATCCATGGATAAAGTAAGTAGTTTTCACATCAAGGCCCATGTCCAAGGAAGATCCACCATCAATATTGAATAGAAACAAGATCCAATTGTCCGTGGAGACTTGTGAATATTGAGATAATTAAATTGTGAAGTTTTACAATCTTATTAATCTTTATAATCAATAAAATGCACCATCTCAAAAACAAACTGATAAAAGTATCATAAGAAACCCTTACAATTGGCTGATACTAAAGACATGTGGTAGGCATATGAGTAGACCACAAAGATTCAAGTTTAAAATTACATCTAAAGGAGATTAGTCATAAATATATGACAAGTAGAAAATCCAACGTCCTGAGGAAGATCAAGGATAATGTTAAAACATATCAATTTTAAAGTCCAACGAACTATCCAATCTTAGTAATTAATGGTTTGCATCATCTCATATAGTTTTTTTGTCAATAACTAAAAGAAAACATGTGTCATTGGTTAGAAGACAATAAATTTGGTGGTTGTAAGTTATATATTCCATGTCTATTTGAGATCATGAACAAATTATTCCACATTTGATTAATCTCATAGAGATCATACACATGGAAGTTACATGATTTTTCCACTCCATATACAAATAACATTGATAGTTAGAGTTCTTGTTGAGAATAATCCAATGACTCCTTAAAATGGAAAGAGTACTCAGATGATGAAGCATCAAGAAGTATTGTCAGTTGTTTGATATCAATGATTCATGATTTAGGAAGGAATATGCAAATAGGAAGAATTTGAAGAGGTTTTTTTTAATTCAATTATTCAAGAAGAAATAGTTTAATCTAGTGAGCTATAATATTGGAAAAGTGGTGATAGCAACAAAGCAAATTTTATCACCAAATTTTTGCCTCCCACAATAAGGTACCTTTATGACAAGTAGGTGCCTTTATTACATGTGACATTTATGCACAATATTTCAAATAAAATAGTTAATTTCATACGTGTAGTAGTTGCAAAAACTCCCCAATTCCACTTACCTAAATCACTTGAATATGACATTCCAAGTAGTAGCAATGGAAGTTCCAATTTTAGACCTCAAGTCTAGTGATCTTAATTGCTAGAGGATCCTATACCAATTTTTTAGGAGAATTTCTAGTCAAAGTAGTTGGTAATATAAATGAAGGCTCCAAATCTAGAGGTCCCAAATCCTTCAAAATCAATCACTTCAAATCTATGCATCTTGAGATCATCAGTATTGAATGTAAGAAAATTCCTCACTTGATCTTAGATGGAAATTTTTTATTCTTGTATAGTATTGAGGAAGAGAAGGCCTAGTTGTTTATTATATATAGGAATTTCATTTATATTATAAGGCATAAAAAATTGTCTACTCATGCCTAATATCTTGCCTTGCTTGTATATTTCCTTTCACTTTATTCTATGTTTTAATTTGGGATCAAACCTTAAGATATTTTGGTAATGGGATTCAAACCTCCATAATTTGGCATATTTGTATAAAATGTCTATGATAATTATATATATCTATATATATATGAACTTTTGAATCATTTTGATTTTCCATATTTCTTATATACATCTTGAATGCTCAATGTTGGATTAGAACTATATTTATTTATCTAGTTCTTGATGGATGATAAATGTGCTTATTTCATTCCAAAAGTGCATGGATGAATCTTTTTTTTTGGTAATTTGAGTAGTATTTACATTGCGGGTTTCGTAAGGACCCCAAAAACTTATTACATTCAGGGTTGTAAAGCCATACATAGGGAAAAAATTCCCGCCGAGGTTCTAATGACCATCACAAAACCCTCTAGGACCTAAAGGGGAAACCAATTGAAACAAGAAACCAGCTGAAACAAAAAAATAGAAAACCAAATTTCAATCAGACAAAGGAAAAACCCAAAAACCATCTGTATCACCTTCAAAAATATCACCCAAACACTATCGCACCCAAAAAATAGTTGTTAATCCATATTCACCAGTGAAGAAACAAGGCCAACCTCCACACCTCTGGCTTCGAGGGAGGGTCCCACACCTATCAAATTGTTGGTATCATCCTTCTGTTAGTTGGAGGGCCAAAAAATCAAATAAAACAATTTTATTAAAATGCCTTCGAAAAAATTACAATTTCCAATACACGTACAATAGTTTATATAGTAAGGAGATTAAGGAAGTTAGAGAGAAAGGTGGAAGGAATGAGAAGGCATGGAGGGATAACGAGGAAAGCAGGGTGGTAAAATAGAGATGACAGAAGTAGAGGGATAAGGAGAAAAAAGACGACGAGAATATAGGGAAGGGGAGGTTATAGAAATATCATGCCGACAATTTGAGTTGTTTCGATAATTTAAAAATGTGTTCACATTGAGCCTTGAAACTAGTTTTTTATAAGGCTACTTAAAAATTATCCTTATTCACACTTGCAAAATTCTCCCATTTAAAGTTGAGAGGATTGGCTACATAGTCTCTCAGCTTTATAAACTGAGCTTTAGCCATAGCTTTGGTGAAGATATCTGCAACATTCTCCAAAGTGCAAAAAAAATTAAGCTCAAAAATTTCATGCTCCACCATGTCTCGGATGAAGTGGTACTTCATATCAAAATATTTCATTCTTCTATGGTGGATCGGATTGTATGCCAACTGAATGGCACTGATGTTGTCACAGTAAATCTTGTTCGGACCACTTTGTTGTTCTCCAATCTCTTCCAACACTTTTCTTAGCCATAAGGTTTGAGTACTAGCATAGGTGACTACTATATACTCAACTTCTATAGAAGACAAAGCTACCATAGTTTAATTTTTGGAACTCCAAGTTATTAGTCTGGTCCTAAACTAATATAGTTCCCTGAATTTGATTTTTTGTCATAAATGTTTCTGCCCCAATCACTATCACTGAAGCCTACAAGCTTGATAGTGTTACATTTATGGTATTGGATTCTAAAATCCAATGTACCATTCACATATCTGAGAATTCTCTTAATTGCTTGCAAATGTAGCTCAGATGGGCTAGCCATAAATCGAGAGACAAGAGAAACATCATACTGAATATCAAGTCTGGTGTTGGCGAGAAACATCAAACTCCCAACCATGCTCTTGAAAATGGTCACATCAACTTTTGGTGCTCCATCATCTTTGCTTAATTGGATCCCATGTCCAATAGGGTTGCAACTAGTTTGCAATGCTCCATAGCAAACTTCTTGATCATGTCCCAAGCATACTTATGTTGACATGAAAATCCTTGTATCTGACTGATGAACTTCCATTCCAAGGAAGTAGTGCATTAAGTCGAGATCTTTCATCTCAAACTGCTTCATCATGGAGCATTTGAACTCCATATCATTTTTTCATTACTACCCATGAATATGAGATCATCCACATACAAGTAAACTATGAGGATGTCGTTACCTTGATTCAGGTAGTAAAGGGTGGGTTCATTTCTGCTTCTGGTGAACCCACAATATTTAAAGTACCCATCAATGCATGAGTACCAAGCTCGTGATGCATGCTTGAGGCCATAGAGTGCCTTTTTAGTCTGTAAAAAAGGTGTTTCTTACCTTGCTCTTGAAATCCTTGAGGTTTCTCAACATATACCTCCTTTATCAAGTACCCATTGAGAAAGGTACTCTTAACATCCATGTGTTGGATTTTCTAACCCTTGTGACCAGCTAAAGCAAGAACCGTTCTGATGGTCTCCTATCAGGCTACGGGAGCAAATGTATCTTCATAATCAATACCATACTTCTATGTAAATCCTTTTGCAACCAATATTGCTTTGTGTCTTTCAATGCTTCCATCAGCATTGAATTTGGTCTTGAAGACCCATTTGCATCCAATGCATTTCTTTCCTTTAGGAAGCTCTACTAGCTCCCAAGTATCATTGTTTTTTATAGAGGTTATCTCCTCTTTCATGGCATCTTGCCAATTTTTTTGAGTACATGTATTATCATAACTAGAAGTTTCAATTTGTGCGCTAGTTAACAAAGCATAGTTAACTACATCTCCCTGAGGTTCTTTGGAGTCATCATCACCATACAAATGCATATTTTCAAGTCTTTGCAAAATAGAACTCATTTCACTAGCTTGAATTCTAGTATATCTTCTTAAAAAAAAATTATCTAACATCTGATAAGATGGATGATGTTGGAGAGTTCTCTTACCTCTAGATGGAGAATCAATATCCATTGGTGAGGAACTGACTGACCTTTGTGGGGAAGGACTTTGTGAAGAAGATGATGAACTAGATGTAGAATGTCTGCTAGGGCTTGGAGGAGGAAACTTCTTGCCTTTCTGTGGTGCCTATTGAATTTGTGAAGAACCTACATCATGATATTCAACATCACTATAAATTTTGGGATATCCCCATTCTCCCCCTTCATCAAAAATAACATCCCTAGAAAGTATTATCTTTTGAGTCCTAGGATTCTAGAGTCTGTAAGCTTTTTTGGTCTCACAGTACCCTAAAAAAATGCATGCTTGACTCTTAGGATCAAGCTTCTTTATTTGTTCATCAGGAATGTGTGAGTAATCCAGTGAACCAAATACTCTGAAATTCTTGACATTTGGTTTCTTACCATACCATGCTTAGTAAGGAGTTTTCCCTTTCAAACTTGAAGTAGGGCTCCTATTCAAAATATACATACTGGTCCTAGCTGCATCTTCCCAATACATATTGCTCAAATACTTTGTTTGAAGCATAGATCTTGCCATCTCTACAATGGTGTGGTTCTTTCTCTCAGCCACACCATTCTATTGTGGAGTATAGGCAGCAATGAACTGCCTCTTTATTCCATGTTTTTTATAAAAATTCAAAAATTTATTTGAGGAGTATTCTCCTCCTTTATCTGATCTAAGACACTTAACAAAATATCCACTCTCATTTTCAAATCTTGTTTTAAAATCTACAAAGCAATCAAATGCTTCATATTTATGCTTCAAAAAATATATCCAGCACATTCTTGAAAAATAATCAATGAAAAGAAGAAAGTAAGAGTTGTTACCAATGCTTTTGGTCTGCATTGGACCACATATGTCTGAATGCACTAGCTGGAGTGGATAACTGGACCGCCATGCTTACCCTTGAGAAAATTTGGTTCTAGCGTGCTTTCCCAAGCCACAACCTTCATAGAATTCCTTATTGTCCTAAACTTTAGGAAGTTCGATCACCATCGCTTGAGAAGTTAACATCTTCAAACTGGCTAAATTCATATGACCGTATCTCAAGTGCCACAGTACACTTGGATTTGCAATAGCAACATTTTCCAATTGATCTCCTCCTAGCTGGCCAAACTTCAAAGGGAATAACATGTTCTTAGTCATTGAAACCTGTGTAATGACTCTATTACTATCATTTTTATCAAAAACGATACATTTACCCTCATCAAATAGCAACTTATAGTTTTTCTCCAATATTTGACCAACACTACGAAGATTTTGTTGGATATGAGGTGTGTAATAGATATCATTCACCTGTTTGATGCCCTCTTTTTTTGGAACCTACAAGGCTCCAATACCTTCAACCGCCAATGACTTGTCATCTCCTAAATTTATTATATATATGTAGGAAGAATCCAGGGTAGCAAAGAGTTCTTCTTTGCCACTCATATGATTTGAACACCCAGTGTCCAAAATCCAGGTGTCACTCAAGTTCTGATCTGACTTTCCATATGAGAGAAAGATATTTGAGGTCCCTTCCTCTTCTCCAAAATTTCCATACTGACTGCTCTGGCTATTGCTGCTTCCTTGTGAGGGTTTTGACCAGCAATCATGAGTGAAGTGGGAAGGTTTGCCACAATTGTAGCAAACTTGCTTTGACTTGTCACTTCCTTTTCCTCGACCTGGATGCTTTCCTTTGTTCTGTTGACCACCTTTGTTTTGACCTCCACATTTTTTTTAAGATCCTCCTCTGCTTGGAGTTCCACCTCATGGATTATTCATACCTCTTCCTCTTTGCTAACCTCTACCATGACCTATACCTTAGACTTTTCCTTCTTGTGAATCAAAGGCTTTGTCATTGCCTCCATGACTGGTGGAAGGATATTCCTAGAATTTTTCTTCATGTGAAAGGAGAGAACCAATTCGTGCATCAAAAGAAAGAGTGGTCAAATATTTTGACTCTTCAATAATGATTGCTACATGATTCCACTTAGGAAGAAGTGTTCACACCACTTTCTTCACCACAACCTCTAGTTTAACCTCTTCACCTAGAATGATCATTTTATCTACCATGGATTTGACTCTCATGTAGTAGTCTCCTACTTTCTCATTCTCTTGCATTTTGAGATTTTCAAAATCTTTCTTTAGTGTTTGAAGTCTGACCTATTTTACTTGATCACTACCCTAAAAATTTTCCTTTAAAGTCTTCCAAGCATCTTGAGCTGTTATACAGGATGTTATTCTAGGAAATATACTTTATCTAGGGCTTCTTGTAAATGGTACAGGGCAAAGGAATTATTTTTTTGGGTTTCTTTCTTGGCTTTTCTATCGACAGCACATAAAGTAGACCAGTCAATAGCAGAGGGTTATGTGTAACCTTCTTCAACTATTTCCCATAAACCTTTACCTATCAACATAGTTTTCATCTTTATTGACCGGTATTCATAATCACTACCATTAAATTTAGGAATTGGGAGATTTGAATTTGAGGCCATTTCTACTACTTGAAAGCAAACTTTGATTTGACTGAAAACAAGAAGTACAAAGAAATTACAAATTCAAATCAAATCTAGATTTCTTACTTATCTCACTAATTTCACGTTCCTCTTATTGTGGATTGCCTAGTTCTTAAGGCCCAAATTTTTTTGCAATGGAATCCTCGTTGTCACTGATGAAAATGATTTTAGAAACTGCTACTGGCTTGACCTCTGTTGGCTCAGTCTCTACTGGCTCAAGCTCTGTTGGCTCAAGAGAGCATGGGGTATAGATCTCATTGGATTTTTCCTCATGCTCAAATGCAACTGAATTGTACTCCACTCATTTTCTAAAAATATTATTCTCTGAGTTAGCCTCGTATCCTGAATTGGGCTTCCTCTAGTGAGCTATCACTAAATTTTGCAATTGACTGAATACAGTATGTATTCCGTCTTGTCGGACCCACTCATCAAAAGAATCAGCTGATTATCTCCTTAGTAGAGAGCATAGGGCATGGTAACATCTAGTTGACCGGATCATCTACTCATCATGGCAAAAAAATTAGTTGAGTTGCATATGTCAATTTTCAGGTGCTCAAGAAATTTTGATCTTCAAAAAAAAAATTTCCAATTTCCCTTTCCAAAAAGTTTTAAAGGTTTTCAATATTTTTTTTATAAAGTCTTTATAAAAAAATTAATAATTTTTTTATATCCTTAATTATTTTTTTAAACAAAAATATATTTAAAAAATAATTAAAGAATATAACTTTAAAAACTATTAAATTAATTAAAAACTTTAATAAAAATAAAAAATTAAAAAACTTTAAGAAAACCTTTTAAAACTTCCTTTTTAAAAAAACTTTTGTTTTTTTTTTGGAGCAGAGGGGAGTTGGTCCCTTGACCTGCCACCAGGTAGAGCCTTCGCGACGGGCTTTCAACCAGCCTGTCTACTGCTTCAGATGGTAACAAATGCGGGAAACCTTTGATTTATGGCCTTCTTCGCCAAGAAACAAGAAAAAAAATTATAATTGCCTCAGTGGGTTTTGAACCCTAGACCTCCGCCAAACCTCTATGCAGCCTTTGCCAACTGCGCTATGCACTCAGACGAGGATAAAGGGCAAACATGAAGTATTAAAACACATCATCGTAAAAAAAAAATTCTTTTAAATATGTCTCCTTTTATCCCACATGCAGCGGGAGATGGGTGCGGGAGGTATTTTATACCACAAAGGCTCGCATTTACAACTGATTTCCTTCAGGCAATCGACCAATGTAACATTTTTCCATGTCACCTCACCACTTAGCTAAAACATCACTGCCAACTCACCTTTGCTAGCTTAGCTCCTCAAGTTGCGTGCCTTCCATGATGGATGTCCACGTGTCCTCTAGGGCTCTGCCACGTGTCCCCTCAAAATTCATGCCTTCCAGTCAAGCGCTACTTGGTCTTCTTCATTCCACATGCTTGGTGCCTCGTTCTACATGCCTGGTGCCTTAATTGGTGCCCTTAGTCTGCGCTCTATTGCCTCCTCAAATTTCCTCAAAATTTGGGCCCATGGTGCCTCCTTCTATGTTTGGCTTTCCTTGAAAAATGGATTGCCCACTGTGTTGAGCTCTAACTGGCTTCGATACCAGTGTCAGTTGGAGGGCCAAAAAATAAAGTAAAACAATTTTATTAAAATGCCTTTGAAAACATTACAATTTCGAATACGCATACAATAGTTTATATAGTAAGGAGATTAAGGAATTTAGAGAGAAATGTGGAAGGAAGGAGAAGGTATGGAGGGATAAAGAGGAAAGCAGGGTGGGAAAATAGGGATGAGAGAAGCAGAGGGATAAGGAGAAAAAATGTGATGATAATATAGGGAAGGGCAGGTTATAGAAATATCATGTCGACAATTTTATTTTTGTCGACAATTTAAAATTATGTTCGCACTGAGCCTTGAAACTGGTTTTTTATAAGTCTACTTAAAAATCATCCTTATTCACACTTGCAACACCTTATTCCTTGTAGCATAACAATATATAATATTGTAGGCCTCCTCTAGGTACTTGATATATGTGCCTATGGTGGAAGCCACTGGCTCCAACAACATTCGGGAGCACAGTTCATCCTTGTCACTCGCAAAATTGGATATGATGTGAGTAGACGAAGAGGAAGGCTTCACTTTTGGTCTTTTAAGCCTAGAAAATGATATGACCATCGGGTAATTATTTGACACAATTGTACGCTTATTCTGCTCGCTCCACCTAAAACTCCTGAGAGGGGAAGGTTTGGAGCAACCCCCAACTAGACTAGGATCGAGAGGGGATTCAACGGGATGATTGGGCAAAGGGGGGATCTTGTTAGGGGACTCCCAAACATAGTCTTGACATTGTGGACATGGAGTCTATTGGATAGGGCATGCTTGAATATAATAAGAGCCCCTGGTGAAGTAGATTCCCAATAAAATTTTGACATTTTTTAAGGTTTAGGGAAAGGGAGTAAAGGAGGTAATCAGGGACGCATACTACCTTGTCGTCCTATATATGGTTGGCAAAGGCTATGTGGAAGCTTCACAGAGGCTTCTCTGGGTCATCGTAGGTCACATACTGCACTATGGTAACAATGATAATATTCCAAGGATCCTGGAGGGAAGAAACGTGAAGGGTGGATTTGTCCCAACCCAAACTCTTACCTTTTTTTGGGAACTAATCCATCTTCTCTTACCAGTTGTGTTTATCATGATGGATAAAATGACCTATCAATGGGAAGTTGGTTATTTCTACAAGCACTTCGATCGTCACTTGGAAGTGAACTCCTTGGATGGTGACCTCACCCTTGTTCTAAGAGGTGACAAAGTCCTTGGTGATTTGGTCCTCGGATCTAGAGAATTTTAGTAAGAAAGGAGTGAATCCTTTTGCATCCATGAATATCTGGGCAACTAGGTCGAGGTTCAACTAAATGGTTCAATGAAATCCATGCTCTTAACAGATTAAAATTGCTGGAAGTAAGGATATGGGAGGTGGAGGGAGTAAAAGTGAAGGTTTTACAGATTCAAGGTAGAGTTGGCTAAGGAAGGAGCACGAGCAGAGGGCCAGGAGTCCTTGTTGGTTAAAAAGGAGAGGGGTGGGTGGAGAGAGAAAAAAGTGACAGAGTCATATTAGGTGATGTTGCAGTGGTAAAAGGTATGACTCAACCCTTGGGATTGATTAGAAAGGAGCAAACAATAATTCCAATATGTGGAAAGATCAACCTCGACTTGCTTGAGATTTGGAAGATTAACACACACACACGAATCCTAGGAATATGTTAGAAAAAACTTTGTGAGGGGAAATTGGGGTGTTGGAAAATTCAATGGACAGCTTGGGATGGAATACAAAGGTGGAGTAACTCGCCATGATTAGTGGGGCAGGGACAGAAACACCTTCCCAACTTCTTGTAATTAGCCATGTAGTAGAGAAGATGTCGGGCTTTGATAACTTGGAACATTATTTCCTTGATGGCTCACATCATTGAATTTGAGGTCTGGGCAGCGCCATAATTTAAACCAATGGGGAGTGAGAAATTTTTACCATGTTTTTCCACCTGCGATCTTGATCCTGATGGCATGCCCGATCCACACGTGGCAATGGCTCGTATCCCACGAAGAAGTTCTAAGAAATCTAGCAATGGCGAGGAAAGATCCTGTGGTGAGCTTTATTTCAAAATTCAATTCATTGGGACTTACCATTTTGATAATTATCCTTTTCATAGCTTGCTGCAATGGTGATGTCTTGGGAAAATTTATCTCTCCAAACTCTAAGGTTGTTGGATGATGCTGCCAGGTTGGCCATGAGATCGTCTAGCTGATTGACCTCTTTGTAGTTATGGTGGATAGTCTTATAGGAACAACCTCGAAAGATCTTCCTAGATTTTTGGATGGTATTGAAGACTTTCTAGGAAGGAGTCTTTTCATTCATGTAGTTGATTATATTTAAGGAATCATCTTCTATGATTATCTTTCTGGGGTCCTCTTGGAGCAGGACAAGCCCCCTCCACAAAGCCATAGCTTTCGTAACATTATTAGATTGAGGCCCAAGGAACTCTACAATCACAAGGATTTGGTTGCTATTATGGTCTCTAATGACCCCTCCTGCCCTAGCATTTTTGGGATTTCATTTAGAAGCCCCATAAAAATGGATGGATGAATATTTTGATCTTGGTGCATCACCTCTATTAGATTAGCATTTTATTTTATATAATTTATCCCCCTTTTCCTTTGATGTATGCAAGTATTTTAGGAAGGTGAGCATTAAATATCATATCAAATAAGCATTCATACTTAGAAAAATCCTATACGCTGCTCTATTAGTCATGTCCCACATTCACGAAGCTTTCCAATGTGTCAACCTATTTGAGGTACAAATATTGGGTGCATTTGGATATTACAAAAAACTAAGATGTTATTCTAAGACTATGCATTCCTAGTGGAATGAATCTTATATATTCACCCCATGAATTTGATTGAGCTTGCTTTTAAGAAGAAATAAAAAACACTAAAGAAGTATCCACCATGCATGCACAATAGTTCCATGGCATGCCCGATGAAATAAATGATACTTCATCACACAAATGTGATTTATTCATCCAATTGAGATTCTAGTAAAGTATAAATTATAATTATAAAGTCTTCTCTTCCATTATTTATGATGATATGGACAAGTGGGTAGATAAAATTTGGGATTCATATCCCTACAAGGTTTTTGAGCCAACTGGCATGGGTTGAAGAATTACTTCTGATGTTTTTTATACATGTATTATATTTTTGGTCAAAAATTTATGTGTATATATATTATACTTAACATATTTATTAAATATTTATTTGTAATAGATTTTATAGACTGTTAAAGTCATGAGGGTAATCAATGTTATTGAATGCCATGATTTAGTCAAAATCAATGGCCCATTTTTTAAGATGATAAATAGAGACTTTTCTTGTAAATCAACATAAGTCATTTGATGAAATCATCTATGGATGACACACACTAAACCAAAATTTTAAAAGTGACCCAAATCTAAAGTAGTGAAAGTCATTGAAATATGGAGGACATGTGGCAAGAAAGCACTCAATCTAGAGTGAATGAAAAATTCTCCAGGGTTGGGTTAGTGTGAATCATTATATAAGATCACTAAAAACATACAAAAATCTCATTCTCAACTAATGGTCAATAGATAAAATCCTAATGTTGAGGGAGCATCAATTTTCTAATCAAATCATCAATTGGTAGTGGTCATTTCTAGGATAGAAAATACAAATGAAACCTCAATAACATGAATTATTTGATTATAAAAAAAAATATGTCTTATAGATCATTTGATCAAGCAAAAGGGTAGTTTTCTTCTACCAACCATGCATAGGAAAAGAATAACTTCACATGGCATGAATTTAATGCCTCAAAAAGAGTGATAGTCTCTTTCTAATGTCCTTGAACAAATATAAGCAAATGCATGTGATAAAAATTCATTACAAAATAGATGATAGTGGGTCAAAAAATTAGAAATTTTATGCATGAATAATGATAGAAATTTGTACACAATGGATATTTATTAAATGAGGATAAAATTCAAATGATGTAAATTTAATGCTAAGGAAGGTGACGAACACTTTCCTCATTATTTATGGAAGTTAGAAGTGAATTCATGTAATGTGACTTCAATGCATGTAGGTTCCCTAATCCTTGAGAAATAATTCCATAAAATATTATATTGTCTTCATTCTTGAGCATTCAAGTAGGTGAGATCCTAGAGACCACAAAGAGAAGAGTCATATATCCAATCCATGAGAAGGCAATTTGTAGACACAAAAGTGTTTAAAAGAGATACTAGTAGACATGGCAAGAAAAAAGACCACCACTTTCCCACTAGCAACCAAAATAAACCCATACATAACTTACCTTGCAATATTATCTATATCCTCTCCATCCATGTCATAACAAGAAATACCAACCCAATATTCCCATGTCATGGCCCTAAAGCTATTAAAAGACCCAATTACGAGGGTTGTATACCCTAGGTTGTCTTAGAGAACCAATAAGTTGAAGGAAGGAACATTGCAAAGGTTTAATGATAGGGACACTAAGATCTTCAAAGCATGGATATGGAGAAGTTTCTTGACATAGTATATGGTGTCAAAATTCCACAACTATTATGAGCTAGTATTTGGATATTCTATGATACCTAAGCCCTAGGATGTCTTCTTGCATGCATGATGGAAGCTTTAGAATCACCATCACCTCCCTTGTCAATAGAAATATTTTTTTGGTTGAGATAGATAAAATTGGAATCATTTTTGAGAATACCATTGTATATTACAATGATATCCTAGATAAGTTGAGGTTCTTATTCAATAAATGCAACATTAAGAACACCATACTACCAAAGTCCCCCCTAAGCTACAATTTTAGCAATAGTGATAAATAATATTTAAGCATGTTGGCATTAATTTTTTACTTTGAGAATGATAAGAGCATATTCTAGGTCCAATTTGATATCATTTAGATGATGATATGGACACTTAAAGCTGAGAGAATGACTTGATTTTAGCAATTTTATCATTGATAAAGTTCACGGGGGGTTTTCCAAATTTAAATACACCAAAAAATTTAAATATTTGTCATTGCTAGCACATTTAATTTTATTCCAAAACCCTGGGTAATACCTATAGTTGAATATAAATCATTAGATGATTTTGGCCATGAGTGGTCCATCATTTTTTGGATGGCAATCCTAAGCAAGGCCTCCTCCTACTATAATTTTGTAGATAAATTTTTGGCACCAACCCTAATAGATCTAAAGAGACTTAATCCAAAGTCCCTCTAAATGCCCAAAATCCAATATTTTTTGCTAAATCATAAAGAATTTTGGTATTTCCTATAGAATGCCACTACTTTTGAGCTACATGACTTTAATAATTTAATCTATCAGCTACCCAAGTACATTTTAAAAATGGATTTTACTTTAAAAATTTTCAAACAAATGGATACAATTGTTTGGCCTATGAGATTAGGAAGATAGATTTTTATAAGCCTACCCTTAGCCTCAATGGAGTAACATTAGAAAATAAAAACGTCACCCCTATCCTTGAGAATAAAAAAAAATGATTTAGGGGTTGATATAATGTTAGATGATTGGAACTATGAACTTGAATGCAATTTATTGCATGGTTAATAAGCATTAAATGTTTGGCTAAATTCATAAATGAGCCCATATTGAATTTTGAAACCCAAAAGAATCCAATTAAGGAGGTAGGTGGATGGCCAATAAATATAATTATGAAGTAGCCACATAAGCCAATATCTAGTGAGATCTTATAATAGAATAAATATTTTTTGAACCCCAAGTCTCGCATCAATGCAAATAAGGTGGTCTTAAGGGAGGAGCATTAGATTGAATCTAAAATTGAGGTATCGTGGAAACTTTGATAGGATATAGGGTAGAATGCAATAACTTATAATGACCTAGATGATAACAATATATTTATAAAAATGTATAAGAGTCCTTGAACGTTGAAATTTACCCCATCAATGAAGATAATAAGAAAGAAAATGCCATTGGGTGGGACCAAATGAAAAATTAGGTAGAGGCAATGGTCAAATAAGTTCTACACATAGAATAAAGTACACTAAGATATAATGAAGGTTGATTCACTACCTCTTCCTAGGAACTCAAAATGATAACATCACCACCACTACCAATCCAATAAGCATAATAATAGAGAGAAAATATATAATTTATCTATGAATCAAGCCCTCCACCACCAAATAAGAAAAGAGAGGATGACCGATGGACACAAGAATAATAAACTCCACCTATAATATCTAGTCATTTCTATCACATTTTTCATATTTAGTCTAGCTACTATTTAGTGGCCTCTCATTTCTTAAAGTATTTCAACCTCATTAGCCTTTGTTCCTTCCCCTAGTATTGTAGCCACATTAACCTAGAATATTTTCATAGCTTTGTTAGCTACTTCCATTCACAAACCCTTCGACTATCATCCCATTTGTTTCCTCTCTCACCACCCTAGGCGTAAGTCCTCAACCCATTCTATAAAAATGGTAATTTCCCCTATTTTTGCTACTCCACCCTCATTTAATATCCCATTATTCAAACCATTGTCTCTAATTTTGACTCCATGGGGTTAGTTAACGAGCTCACATGCAACTCCTCTTACTTTTAGTAAACTATAATGATTATAGATAGTTAAAAACCAAATATTATAGTACACCTAAATTAAATAAACCTAAAGAGCTATATGGCTCATAGAAATAAGGATGAGAATTCATTTTGATCCTCAAGACAACACACTATATACCATCCACTAACTTCAACTACATCTAAGTCAAAATGGCTAATGTAATATTTGGATTACTAAGAAAAAGGATCTAAGATCAACCTACAAAGCACCTAGACCAAGGATAGGGTGAAGTTCATGGAGCAAGCCATTAAGGTTATAAGTCATGATTAGTTATCCTTGAGAGGAAATTGGTAAAGAGAGGAAAAGAGCTTGAATATGTTAAGTTTACCCTTAAAAAATCCTAGCTAGATATCAAAGCACTCCAAAACTAGATAGACTAGCTAGCAAGCTCGTAAATACTAACTCCTCTCTTAAATGTAGAAAGAACCAAGAACTAAAGCCTCACAGGTTAGCTCATTTCCCAAGAGGACTAGCTCATAAAGGAGATGGTTGATCTTCAAAATAATATTAAGAAGTAGAAAAAGAAGAATGTATGGCTAAAGTAACAACTAGAGGTGATAAAACTAGTAAAAGATACTTGTCAAGTATACTGGGACAACATAACCAAAGCCACACATCATTACCCTAGCTGTTCAAATTAATCAATGAAGTCATTATGCAAGCACCCAAATGATCTAGGATGTCAATTAAACCTTCATGACAACTTTCATGATATTGGCCAAAGAAAATAAGTATAGAGAAAAATTGGACACGTTACCCAATCAAAATTTGGAATCCATAGGTATTCAAGTTTGAGTAACAATGCATAAAGTACTTAATGTAATTTATAAAGAATAGGCTACATAGAAATGAAAAATTCAAATAAGTGTTCTGACCACTATGATTGCAATCCTATTGGTTCCCTTTGACTCCTTAATTAAAAAGGGTCTAGCCTCTCCCTGAACCAATGATAATAAGCTTCTTTCCAAGCAAGAATATACACAACTACTTGAACAAAAGAAATAGGGGCAAATAGATTTTGATAAATGGATAGATTCCCCATATTGAATGATGTAGCACAAGTCATTAGACCCTTGGTAGAGCTCAAGGTATAGATTCAATAGGTCATGAGTGAAGTGGAAAATGTCTTGCATGATGATCAAGTAGAACACCAAAGATGCTACCACTAGTACCAAAAATTTAGTTTCCATTAGATGATGAGTGGGAAAAAATTAAGGCCTTAAAAACAATTTTTCTTTGTAGTAGCCCTAGTTTTATTTCTTCATTCTTCCAATTATTTGTAATCCCTAAAATTATTTATTCTTTCATTTGAGTATACACCCAATGGATAAGGCTATAATTGTTTCTTATATTATTAATATTTATCAAGTAGAATATCCTCTATGAGTCACCGTAATTATAGTTAATATTTACTACAGTTAGCAAGAGAAGACAACACACTCTCTAGGATTAGGATAAATACCATATTGAAGACCAAAGTCTTCAATAAAAACATAATGTAATACAAGGGGTTGAGTTATATTTTTGTCCAATAACAAGAATATACTCACAATCAGGATTTTGCCTGGATATCCTCTCTTGCAAGGAAATATTTTTTATTTCCCCAAGGTTCTATTTAATGTGTTAAATTGCTTGCGATGCTTAGTGAAAAATGTGAAATGCCAAAAGTTAATTGGATACCTTAGTGTTGCATATACCTGTTACCAAGGGGCATGTTTTTGGATGATTTTATTTGCAATGATTTTGTTGTTCATAGAATTTATGAAAATGTGAAATTATTGGTCATTAACAACCTTTGAAATTCTGAACGCTTGTCCCTTTCTTGGTGCTTTCAGTGGCGTAAAAGGTTTAAAATGATTGTGGCATGGTGGTTATAGGGGCGAACTGCACGAAGATCTGTGTGGCGGCTTTCTGGGCGGACAGCGCAAAATACTGTGGCGGCCATAAAAGCTAGACAACCTACCTAGATTCATGGCAGCTACCGATTCCACCATGTAAATTCAAAAAAAAAAACAACCTTTGAAATTTGATAAATATTTGATTTTAGTCTTTAAAATTTTGATTTTAATTGTTTCTATCTCAAATTTTAATTAAATTTTATCTCAAATTGTTAATAAAATTTAATCTTCGATTGTTAATATTTTTTTGAGAATAAATATGAAATTAAATCTAACTTTGCCATGTAAAAAAATTGGAATATCATATTAATTATTCACTTTCATGAAAAATTAGAATTTATTGAAATTTCAATTTTACATAAAATGAAACTAGATGATTATTTGAAAAATTATGCAAAGTTTAAAACTAAAATTTGAATTAACGTAAAATGAACAATTGAATTTTAATTTTGAAATTCATGTATTTATTTTTGGGGTTTTGATATTTATTTTATTTTATTTGACAAAATTAAAAAAAAAGAAGAAGTAAAAACTAAGGTTTGAGAAAATAAAATAAAATTAAAAGAACAGGTCATTGTAACTTTAAAACTTCATCCCGAATCTACATAAACAACTATTCTACACTAAACCAACATTAATCCAATTAGTCTTCACACAGTACAAAATTAATGTGATGTGATCTTCTAAGGGAATAACACAATATATTAAGAAAAATAAATAAATCCCTCATCCGCATGCATAAAACTTATTAAAATTTCCAATATATTGTAAAATTAAAGATATTGAATTCATGCTACTTCAGAGTACCTTGCTTCAAATAGATTACAAAGGGTGAAATTTCTACAGTCCAATAACCAGGGAGGAGATGTTCTTCAAGAAAATCCAATTTCCAACATGCATTTGCTACCAATATTCTCTGACCTTTTTCCCATGAGTTTCGATGGATATTTAAAACTTCAAAACAAAAACCCATCATTTTCTTTTCCACCTATCTAGTTTCATAACTCTTTATTTTCCCTCGATTTGTAACTAATATGCTTAATTATTTCCATTTATTTCCATTTCATTTTGATAGCTCACGTTCTTGTTCATATTTTATTATTGTTTCTATTAAAATCATTGCCAAACATTTGAATGTTGATGTTTACTATCATTTTTCAACTATTGTCTTCACAATTAACCAATATATCCCTCGGTTCTTGTGATCCATGAACAAAAACTATGAAAACACCATTCCCAGCAGGCTATCAGTTATCTGCAAAGGTCAAATATCCATAAGGATGATTTGACTAATTTCTCATGCAAAAGGTGCTAGCAACTCGTTTATCCCCCTACCATCGAGTTCAATATCATGGTGATCACGGTTGAGTGCTTCCAGTCATATATTCAATGACCTCTTTTCACTTCATTAAAATATCCTATCCCCAAGTGTCCATGCACCTTTCTACATTTTCTTTAGCGACAATGTTGTGTTTCTTGGTAAGCTACATCCTCCACATTTATGCATGTCTACATGTAGTAATCAATGCTTTAAAGACATTAATCCTAGCTCCACCCATATCCTACCAAAGTTAAATTCAATGGAAATAGAGATACATCTACTAAAAAAGTGTCATTGTAATCACCCTATTTTCAAGGGCCATCATTTGTGCTTGGGGTTGTACTTGCAATCACTCCCTTGGTCGATTTTTGATTGCTTGTTCTTCCTACGTTGTAGGTATCATTTATAAGCAGGTAAGAACTCTCTTGATAAAATAAATCCAACACAATTAATCTCTAGCAGGTGGATGTGAGGTTGTATTTTTGCTCTTCATATCGTAACCAATTCCTCTTATGTGAATCAAACTTCAAAATGACTTTCTTCAAAGGTGCTCACCAATGTGGAATCTATGTTTTACTATCCTGGTATATATTTCACTAGTCTCCATTGTTGTGCTGAGGAACGATAATGCTTGAGTTGAATATATCTCATAGAAATGGGAAACACAAGTGAAAATTGCTCTTCATAAAAAAAATTTGCCATATCTTCTTAACATGTGATCCTAGCTTGAGGGTACTAATATTACCCATATGAAACAATAATCTTTATTTTTGTCAAATGTACCCTTATACATCATTTGTGTTATCCTTTTTCAACAAAAATGACACTTCATAGATGTATATTTTGGCACCCCTCGGGTTGTATCATTCAAATACCTTCTAGATTTCATTGTTCATCCTAGTGCAGTCCCAACAGACTTCTTTTATTCATTACTCCAACAAACATCCTTTTTATCCACTATGCTCAAGTGATGTCTTTGTTGTAAGCATGCATCATGTCCAACTTATTTCTTAAGTTTTGAGTATCAAGAATTTCTAATAGTAGTAACAACGGTAACATAATAAAATAAACAGATGAAATGAACTAATTACTGTTGATATTTATGAAAAACGTGTATTTCATTGAACAAGTTGCTATCCAAATTGGTATTACATAGTCAAGACAAATAGAATAGATGTCATGTTTATTTCATGGACGTTGTTTTTCCATATTTTACCTTACATTGGAAATCAACAGTAGCTCCATTAGTTTAAATAATATCTTGTTCGAGTCAGTGGCTCTAACTGTAATAGATGGGTGCATGAGCTACATGGACTTGTTTGATATGATGGTTTATTTTATCATGACATGCTTGGTTTAGTCCCACATATACCTAGTGAATGCACACGGTAAGGTTTATCAATGCCAATGTGCATTGATACCATTGACTCAGCTAGCCTGTTGGGGCACTTTGAAGTTTGTGCCACATGTTACCCTTTCTCCAAGATTGTACCTCTGCTATTTGGTTGGTTTAAGGGTTTACCTCAAAAATTGTACCACCATGTTGAGCCTCAAAAGATTTACCCTTGCATTGACCACGCTCTAACGTTGTGTTCGTAGGTCAGCATGGTTTTGTCTCAAAAAATGATCCATCTATCCTTTTTTGTAACCTGCATAAGTGAACGAATAAAATAATTAATTCAAAATTAATTTTAAACAAAACCATAATGTAAAACGAAAAAAATAAATTAATTCAAAATTAACTTTAAACAAAACCATAATGTAAAAAGAAAAATTAGAGTGCAATGAGAATATAAAAAATGATGATATTTTTATTTTATTTTATTCATTTTTTATTTTTTTTTTATTATTATTTATTTTTTATTAATGCATGAGAATATGTGGATAATCAAGGAACTTGGAATTGCAATTCAAAATGTTTAAGGTATGGATCAAAATTTCTCATTAAAAATAATGGTTCAACAAGACTTAAACTTTGATCTCTTCCTCAAATATTGTGGAATTTAACCCATTGAGATTTATGAGGAACTTCTCCTACAAGGATTTAAACTTGAGTTTCCTAAGGTTTGACAATGAGATCAACTATAAAAATATTAATGCTAAAATCATGACCATGGTGAATCTTCGGACCTCCTTTTGACATCATGAACTAAAACTCTAATAGAATACTTTGAAACCTTGACATGTAATTTAACTTTTACAATCCACACTGTAAAACTATTTGATAAACATTAACCATCAAAACCCTTCAATGCATGCAAAAACAATTAAAAAACAAAAAAAATCATATTAAAATCAAAATTTCAAGTGGGTCCCCATATTTGGGGTACATTGTGTGATGGCAACAACAGGGATATTGGGGAATATTACATTATTTAGTACATGATAATGTGACACCTTGGCACATCATTGTAAATATTATATTAGGGTTGTGTCTTAGATTAGAGTGTGATATAATAATTTATGTAATATAATAATGTGCAGGAAATGCACAAGTGTCATGTAAATATGTGTGTAAGTGTTATGAATGTAAATATGCACAAGTTTCTAATATGTAAGTATGCACATGTGTCCTTAGAATAGGAAAGTGAATATTTGTAAAGAAGAATGAAGGTCAAGAGTGCAACATATGAGGAATCACATACAATTATAAATTTGTGAAAAAATATTGTAATATTCATGGAAAGTACTTAGCTTTATGCTTGCACTAGTAGACCTTTTTTCAATAGCATTTTTAGTTTTTTATGAGCAATATTGTGAGAATTATTTATATGATTATTCCTATGAGTTATTCTATTTGATATTATATTTTGATTTATTATTTGATTCATTATATTGAAACTTCATTATATTAGATCCTATGATTATTTTTCTATGAGATTTACATTTGAATTAAAGCTTCAACAACTAATAGTTTGATCTGCATTTAGATATGAACATTCTTATTGAACCTAAGAAATGTATCTCATTATATTTAGAAGACTCTCTTGAAGTTCTATGCACCATTTAGAAGAAAGAAAGTGATAGAGAAAATGTAGTGCTAAAAAACTTTTGTAACTAATAAAATTGCCATTAATGAAAGCTCACTAGAATAGTATTGTTGAGTGGTGTTTTAACCCGATTGTGAAAACACACTCTCCTGTAGGATCCGAGTCCTAAATCCTCTGCTTGCAAAGAAAAAATGATTTCTCCAAGGTTCTTATTATGCTGATTATTAATTATCAAGGATGCTGTTTAAAATGAACTGCTAAGAACACCTTAGGGTTTGCAAGTGGATGTTAACAAGGGGCACTGTGGTTTATTAATTTTGAACTTTCAATGGACTCAAAATGAATAAAATCTGCTTTAACCTCTAATTCTGATGGATTTTCAGTGATTTATTCAAACACGATGAATTAAAGCTGCTGAAAATAAAATATGGGTTTGAAAAGCAAAGACAAAAATAAACAAAAGTAACAATAACAACAGATTACAGTCAGAAAGTTGTAATTAATCAGATGAAACCGAAGATAATGAGGCTTTCTACATGCAACCTAACCTAATGAACCTGCACATTCACACAATCCAAATAGGCCAGGTGCGAGTCTCGAGGGTTTCGTGGTAATTCCGGAAAACGAGGCATTCGCATGAAGCAACCAAGAGATCTTGCATTAACTTCACCTAAAAACCTAAGAAATCTGGAAGGGAAATATAAACATTAAATCATGCATGCAAAAGTTACTCCTTCTTTCTCATACAATAAGATGCCAACTCTCTGTATTTGTATTTAAATGATATCTCGATTACATTCAAGAATGTTCCAGGTGTGAAAGAAAATCCCAGAATAAAAAGAAAGAAATTGCCCAAGTACGGGCCCAGAATAGCACAAAGCCTTCGTCTCTGCAACTCCGTATTCGGCAATTTCCAACCCCTACTTCAATTTGCAATTCTGGCTTTATAGCAATGTTATGGCTCTTTGATTTCCTCTATCGCTTCATTTCCTCTTCCTATGGGCGACCCTTCAAATTCCTGCTTTTTCTCGCTTTGATTCATGCTCAAATTTGAAATGTCCCGAAATTCACTCTGCATGTAACGCCTCTGCAAGTTTGACACCTGCACGCCACGTGTCATGCACTTTCTATGCCTGCCATACCGCTTTTCTGTGAAAGAAATGACAAAACTGCAAGTCTGCCCGTTCATCTTCCCGACCGCGAAATCGAGACATGTCGCGAAATCATGACATGTCGTGATATCGCGACATGTTTTCCTGCCGTACGCGTTCGATGGCTTTTCGTAGCGATATTGCTATCGTTTCCCAGTCGGGCCTCCTTGGCAACTTTATTTCATGATTTCGCGACCATTATCATCCTCTTGCCTTCCTTCATCCTCTTGCCTTCCGTACGCCTTGGCAAAACTTGTCGTGATATCACGATGCTTTTCCCTTTTGGACCTTCATGCAGCTTCCTGTCATGAAATCGTGACCATTTTTTCCATCCGTACTGTTTGCCAAAACACGTCGCAAAATCGCGACACTTCCCTGCTTTGAGCCTGATTTTCATTTTCGTCGCGATTTCGCGACATCTTCCTTGACCGTACAACTTTGCCACGAAATCGTGACACCTTTCATCATCTGTACGCTTTCGCAAAACTCGTCATGAAATCATGACGCTTTTCCCTTTCGGACCTTCATGCAGCTTCCTGTCGCGAAATCGCGACCATTTTTCTGTTCCGTACGCTTCGGCAAAACACGTCGTGAAATCGCGACCATTTTTCTGTCCGTACACCTTTGCTGCAATCGGTCACGAAATCGCGACGTCTTTCCTGTCACGATATCGCGACGTTTTTTTGCTTCCGTACACCTTTCCAAAACACATCGCGAAATCGTGACACTTTTCATCATCCGTACGCTTCGGCAAAACACGTCACGAAATCGCGACATCATTTATTTTCTCCCCAACAGCATGTCGTGATTTTGTGACACCTTTTCTTTTCTCCTCACTGACACGTCGCGATTTTGTGACACCTTTTTCTTCTTGGTCCCCGACACGTCGCGATTTCGTGACACCTTTTTCTTCCTGGTCACCGACATGTCGCGATTTCGCGACACCTTTTTCTTCCTGGTCACCGACACGTCGCGATTTCGTGACAATTTTTCTGTTTCGTTGCCGTTGACCGCGCTGACCGTGATTTTTTGACATGTCACGATTTCACGACAATTCTCCGGTTTCGATCGCGATATCACGACCTGTCGCGATTTCGCGACATGTCGCGATTTCACTACCTGTCGTGATTTCGCGACCCCTTTCTACACTTGTGCATTTTCTCTTTTTTTTTTTTTTTTTTTTTTTCAATTCTGGCATCTGGGTCACTGAGATCCTTCCCTGTGAGCCTGCAAAAAGGTGGGTCCCCAATTTTGGGGTGTGTTGTGGATCAACCACAACAAATGGCGACTTCTATGCTGTCAAATGCTCTTGAGCATTTTAGTAAGAACCCAACCTGAAACATATCACAAACTCGTAAATACCTGTTAGCACATGAGCAAAATAACAAATGCCCAAAGATCAAAACTACATGAATCATCAGAATCATCAAGTATTATCTCAGTGTGTGCAATGTGTTTTCATTCCCTATCGTTTGAAATTGATCAACATTCCATTATCAGTTTTGCATGAATGCATATATGGGATGGTGAATGATTTGTGGTCCTAAATGAATGAGCTAGAAGATTTTGCTTTTCCTAATAAGCATGATCATTCTTCTACTATTATGTATAAGCATTCAAGATTGCCAAACCCTCTTAGGACCCACAAGTTTATTTCCTTATTGTATCCCAAATTTGGTTATGAGTCCCTACTATTTAGAACCCATGTGCAAGTGAATGTGAAATCAGAACTTTGGGGAATCAGACTCCCAACCAACCAAGATGAGAGTTTAACCCTATCCTTACTATTCTGATTTGGAGTTTATTACCTCACTTTAAGCAAAATAACTAAACCAATTATGGAAGAAATGGTCATGCTAGTCTAACCCTCTAGACAATCAGTGGTCTTGTTTTTAGGCAAGACATGATGCCATGCATGGGCATATCTAACCCCACAATCCAGAACATATCTTCATTTCCTTGGACCTTGGGGATGACTACCCATCCCTTGCAGAGGACAAGTAGTACGATCCTTACAATCCAAAATAAAGATGAGATGGGAAAAATTTATTTATTTTTTATTTCTTGGACCTTGGGGATGACTACCCATCCTGGTTAGGGACAAGTAGTACGATCCTTACAATCCAAACCTTAGATATAAATCATTAATTCTATTGCTTAAACCTTGGGGATGACTACCCATCCTTTGCAGAGGACAAATAGTACGATCCTTACAATCCAAGACTTACTATGAAATGAGACATAAGAGCTTTGGGGAATCTGATTCTCAACCAACCAAGATGAGAATTTATGCCCTATCCTTACTACTCCATGTGGGTCAAATCAAAGCTTTGGGGAATTGGATCCTCAACCTAAGTTTGATGAGGATTTAACCCTATCCTTACTACTCTGATTTTAAGCTTTAAGCTTTATGGAAGTGGTTAAAACCATTGTTTTAAGGATCATGTTGCATAATAGGATAGACATGAAAACCACTTTCGCTCAACCTTTTCTTCCAAGCTAGGTTTTGATCATTTTACTCAAGATATTTTTTAATTTATGATACGTGCTTAGTTCTAGATATCTCAAGACTCAGTTTCCAACCTTAGGAGCTACTTACATATATGTTATAACACAACCCTAAGAGGATTTGACATACTTTCATGGCTTGTACATAAGATGCATATGCAACTAAAATGAAATGTATGTGAGGTGAGATGGAATATGAATGCATTACTTCTTGAATTGTGAATGAAATGATTTATCATGCAAAAGCGATTCTTTCATATATCACAAAGTCAAACAATATAACTTAAAAAGTTTTGTGCAACTTGTGGAGCTTTTACAAGACAATTCCAATATTTCATATTCTCCTAATCCTAAGCATAAGTTGACATCTCAATTTTCTATTATTATTATTATTATATATATATATATATATATATATATATATATATTTTTTTTTTTTAAATTAACACACATGTCAATTGAAATCAAATCCATAATCAAAATCCTAACTAAACTAACAATCCTAAACAATAAAAACAAAATCTGAAAATCCTTCACCAACACCAACAGAATAATATCAAAGTCTCACAACCTAAGGGTTAAAATAATGCTTTAGAATCTGCCCATTAACTGGCAACATGAAATTTTTCCCTTCTAAGGTTTTTAGCCTGAAGGTGTTCTTCCCAAGAATTTCTAAAATCTGATATGGGCCTAACCAGAGACAATCAAACTTTTGATGGTTTCCTTTTTCCTCATGTCTTTTGTCCCATAGTAACACCAAATCTAAAACTCTGAATGATTTAACTTTGGCCCTTCTATCAAACCATCTCTTGATGACTTCTTGGTGTTTGTTCATGTGATTCATGGCTTCTTCTCTCTTTTCATCCAGTTGCAATAACCGGCTCAATCTAGCTTCAACTTGATCATCTGTCCCCATGTACTCTTGTATGAAATCCAAATTTGCTGGAAATATCGGGTCTTGCCCATAGACCAAATGATAAGGAGTATTTCCTATAGCTTCTTTCACTCTGGTCCTATCTGCCCACAGAGCAAACTTTAATTGACTATGCCAGTCCCGAGGATTCTTTTCCAGCAACTTCTTAATAGTATTCAACAAATTCTTATTGAAGATTCGGCCAACCCATTTCCTTGAGGATAGTAATTGGATGCAAACTTTAAGCTCACTTTATTATCATATGCCCACTCTGCAAATTATGTGGAAATGAAAGCTTTACCATTGTCACTGACAATAGAATCGGGCATTCCATATCTTGTGATAATTTGATCCTCAAGGAATTTAATCACAACGTCTGTGGTGGCATGTTTAGTGGGAATCGCTTCTGTCCACCTTGTACAGTAGTCTATAGCTGTCAAAATAAATTTGTGAGAATAAGAATAATTTGGGTTAATAACCCCGATAAAATCCAGTCCCCACTGTGCAAACGGTCTCATTTCAACTACAGGCTGCAACGGCATGGCTGCATTTCTTTCTCTATTTGCAGCCACTTGACAGATGTGACAAGATCGCACATGAGCATGCGCATCTTTGAATATATGAGGCCAGTAATATCTTGCTCGCGAGGATTTGGTGTGCTGTAGGATTGGCTGCACCATGACCAGTTCCGTGCTTGCCATGAAATTCTTGCAACACCCTAGCGACTTCGTCTTTGCTCAAGCATCTCAGGTAGATACCTTCGTGATTTTTCCTGTAAAGTACACCAAACTTTATCAGATAGTTAATAGATTTAAGCCTTAGAGCTCTCCTTTGTGTTGAATTCAAATTAGACGGGCACTTACCAGTCAATAAAAATTGCACAATATCAACATACCAGTCCTCCTTAGCCATGTATTCTGTATTTGAGCATTGACCTATTATTTGCGGATCATTTTCTATGATCGCCTTTACCAGTCCTTGTCCTCGAACTAGTTTCATTGGTTGGATCTCGAGATCAAATTCTTGGATGGTTGCAATCCACTTTCCTCTCTTTTCACCTAGTTCATTACGCAAAAACATGGTCTTGACAACGATAATCGGGTACAATGGCAATAATTCTGCTGTGTACGATGTAATGCCTAAATTTTTTCACAGTTTTGAAAAGTGCGTACATTTGCTTATCAAGGATTGAATACCTTAATTGGGCATCTTTTAAGGGGGCACTTAAAAATGCAATGGGCTTTTCGACATTATCTTCACCTTTTTGGGTTAATACACTCGCCAAGGAGTGCTCCGATGCAAAAGCATAAATGTAAAAATGCTTGGAATAGTCTGGGATTATCAAGACCGGGGCTTTGGAAATGGCATCTTTTATATTCTGGAAAGCTACTCTAATTTCCTCATTCCATCTTACGTCCACATCTTTCTTGAGCATCTGGTTTAGAGGTTTAGCTATCTCAGCAAATCTAGAAATGAACTTCCTCACAAAATTGACTTGCCCAAAGAAAGACCTCAATTCTTTTTACTGCTCGAGAGAGGTAGGTCTTGGATAGCTTGTATCCTTTCTAGGTCGATGGATATTCCCTCCTTTGAAATAATGTGACCTAGCAGTTTCCCTTCCGTCACTCCAAAAATGCATTTCTTGGGATTTAATGAAATTCCATGTTCCCTGCATCTTTGAAGCACCTTCTTTAAGTCTTTAACATGATCCTCTCTCTTTTTTGAGAAAACTGGGATATCATCCACATACACGATGATGCATTTGCCTATTAGTCCTTTGAATGCGTAATCCATGGCACGTTGAAAAGTTGCACCAGCATTTAATAGTCCGAATGGCATTCTCTTATATGCAAATGTCCCCCACTTGGTAGTGAAGGTTGTTTTCATCCTGTCATCTGGATGTATAAGAACTTGGTTGTACCCAGAATATCCATCGAGAAAGGACATCATTTTTGATCCATTTACCATTTGAAAGATTTCATCGATTGATGGCAATGGATAATTATCTTTCTGGGAGGCCTTATTAAGATTTTGAAAATCAATGCACAGCCTAATCTCTCCACTCTTTTTTCTCATTGGAACGAGGTTAGCCACCCAGGTTGAGTGCCTAATGGGAAAAATGATTTTTGCCTCTAACAGTATTTTAACCTCCTTTTCGATCAAGGGCTCCAATAGCGGGTTAACAACTCGTCGTCTTTGCCTAAAAGGCTTGGAGTCTGGCTTCAAAGGTATGGTATGCGTGATAATGTTCTGATTGTAAGTCTTTAGCTCATTGTAGTTCCAAGCAATACAATCTATGTAGTGCTTAAAAGCATGTATTATATTGCTCCTTTCTTCCTCTATACATGCCTTTGCTATGTACACCTCCTTTGGATTGTCTGCACTCCCCAAATTAATTAAATCGCATGCATCTTTGGGGAGCGGGACTCTTTTTCTTTTCTTGTTCTTGCATTCCATGTCGAACATTTTTTCTAATGAAACCACGTCTTTAGGAATTTTGTTGGATTGATACGCAGTTTCACTTTCTTCTGTTTCATCCTCGCCACCTTTGTTCCTCATCGATCACTTGATTTTCAAAAATACCCGAGTTTGTGACAAACTTGAAGATGTGTCTGTCACACTCAAAAACTTGGAAATTCTTCACATTATCAGGTATTGATGGACAAGGAACCAGCTCAATGGAAAACTTTTTACATCTTTTTATATCCACTGGGTTTAACATGCCCGCGGCGACTGCAAGAGAGTCTGCTATTCGATTCCCTCTCCTAGAAATAAGGGCTATGTTGAATGCATCAAACTCCTCCATGAGATCCATACCCTAGTCCTATAAAGGCTCAGTCTTTTGTCGCGGCATGTATACTGTCCTTTGATTTGCTTGACAACCAATTCAGAATCACCCAAAACCTTCAAGCATTTAACATGTTTGCTCAATGCTAGACGTAAACCGTAAATCAATGCTTCATATTCTGCCACATTGTTTGTGCAAGGAAATTGCAGTCTGTAGGCAGCCAATAATGGTTTACCTCCTGGACCAGTGAGCTCGACTCCAGCTCCTGCTCCCTGTCTAGATTTTGATCCATCAAACTTGAGCAACCACGTGTGATCTTTTTCCTCAGAAGAACCACCATGACACACTTCTTCTTTAAGTTCATCAGCAGCTTTCTCAACATCAAGAGCATAGACCCCTAGGTCTGGCTCAGAAAACTGAACCTCATTCGGCTTGTTAAAATCTGTTATAATCTCCTTAAGCCTTGGTTCATTTTCCACTCTAATTTGGTTAGCAATGCCCTTCCATGGCAGCCACATATGTGAGCAGTCTATTGCAAAATAGCCATTCAGCATTTTCATCCAATCTCTCGCAAGTAACATTCCATACCTACTCGGGATGTTAACCACCAAAATATCTACAACCTGTTGGACCCTGGGTTCAGAATTTAATTGAATCTTGACATCATATAAGGTCCCTGATACATTTACCTCTGAACGGTCCAATTGCAAGACCGTGCACTTGGATGAAACCGATTGTAGACCTAGCATTTGACATATCTCCGTAGGCATGAGGTTGCTAGTGGCTCTTGTGTCTACCAAATAGTTATGCAAGTTCTTACCCATAATTCTCAGAGTTAATAAGAATGGCGGGACATCCCTTATTTCCTTTCACAAAATTAGGTGGGATTCAGCTCTTTTTTCCTTCCACATCAGATCGGGTGAGTTCAAAGCTCTTATCAACGCCTCCTTTTGACCAGGCAATTTAGCTGCGTCCAGGAATGAAAGACTAGATTTGGACTTCTTCATATCCTCCACTACGTCATAATTTGGTTTTTTGAATTTGACTATCTTCTGGACGTCATTAGACATTTCTCTTCTGAGTGGAGGGGGAGGGTTGTTACTTGCCTTTGTATCTAGAGGAAGAATAGAACTGTTTGGAGGTGTTGATGAGGTTTTAGGGGCTTTAGACTTACTCCTCAAATGGTACCCATGAGTCCCCTTTCTAAAATCTTGAAAAGCTTGCACCTCCTGCTCCAATACTTCATCTTCTTCCTCCTCGCTCTCACCCTCTTGGTGATATACTGTTTCCATCACCATAATATTTTCATCTTGCTGATACGATGGATCCTCATTTGATACCAGTTCCAAATTGTCAACTTGTGCCTGAAGACAATGAGTGTATCTAGCTATCTCAGGACAATTCCTTTCATTGTGTTCTTTTGTGTTATGTAACCTGCACCCTCTTTCCCATGCCAAATATGAAAGATTCAAAAGAGAATTGGATTGTCTGGGGCCTGCAGAAGCATCTAATTGATTAGCAATGGGAGCAGGAACTCCCCCATTGTTTGGCTTAGTGTTCCAGTGCCTCCCTCTATTGTTAAAATTTTGACTTGGGTGAGGGGCACGGGACTCATGCTTCTGTTGTTGAACTCTGTCATTACTTAGTTTATGCACTAGCTTCTTGAGCTCTTCGACTTTCGAAAAGACATCCTTCGGTGGAACCACATTGTTATTAACCCCCATTGGATTTGCATAATTGATGGGGTCTTGATTCCACATTTGGGTGGGGTTCTGAGGAATTGGATTCCCAAATGGATTGATACCTTGAATTGGGATTGGATTCGTAACAGGAACTATGGCTTGAGGATTGACTTGACTAGTTTCCTACGTAGTTGATTGACTGTTCTGTAAAAATGCAGGAACAGGTGGAATGGCTACGATTGGTTGGATTGGAATGGGTGCATATGCGGGTGCTGATGGATACGGCTATGGATATGGGAATGCGTTCATACTTGGAATTTGTGGTTCCATGAGTTTATTTTCCTGGGGAACTTGACCATATGGAGCACCCTGTCCCAACATGGGCATCTAGGTAAACCCGTAGCCTTGCGGTGTCAACTGCTGCTCAATAGTCATGGCTTCATTATAGGCCAAAGCTAGCATGGTGACCTAAGGATTACGCCTTGCAAACATGGCTGTCATGGGGTCCAATGCCCCAAAATATATCTGCAAAGCTACTACAGGATCGATAGCAAAATGTCTAATTGCTCTGTTATAGTTCTTTTGGAATCTCTGATTAAACATTCGGATTGGTTCCCCTTGGCCCCGTTTTCATGTAATAAACTAATTATAAATAGTTGCGGGATCTAAGGGAGACCTAAATTGATTGACAAATGCATTTTCCATTTGCGTCCAAGAGGTGATTGAACCAGTTGGCAAGCATATATACCATTCATATGCTATTGGATCCAAGCTCATGGGGAAAAGTCTGCAGGCTACATCTTCATGCTTGAACTTGCGGTCTAATTAAAACATCTCTATAGGCTTGGATATGTTCTTTTGCTTGTTCTTAGGCCATCCGGCTTGTACTTAGGCAGAAATATTTCAATGTTCTTGGGGATTTCATGGATATCCCCACCAATATTCAAAGGAGTATTGTTAGCTCCATACCAAGGAGCTGCTGGAGCTTGAGCCATTTGACTCAGAATTGATGTAGACAGACCTACAATAGCAGAAGAAATGTTAGAAACTATAGGCACACTAGGGGCAACAGATACTACTGGCATAGGTCCACTCGACGTTCCTGAAGAAAACAGTCCTTTTGCTACTGGAGTGCTTACGACTTGCTTGACTTTACCCTTGGGAGTACTAGTAAGGTCATGAAAAATAGTTTCTCCGGTTGTTTGAGACCTGGTCGCAATACGGCGTGGTGGGTCCAGCCTGCCTGAGGAAACCCTCGGCTAGTTCGAAGAAAACTTGCAACAACAAAAAAAAATAGTGTTGCAGTTTAGCCGTAAATTATTTCAGAATTAAATTAAAACAAAATATTCAGATATAAAAAAATTAAAATAAATAAATCGATCGGCCCTCCTTCTAGCGCCAATATGTTGAGTGGTGTTTTAACCCGATTGTGAAAACACACTCTCCTGTAGGATCCGAGTCCTAAATCCTCTGCTTGCAAAGAAAAAATGATTTCTCCAAGGTTCTTATTATGCTGATTATTAATTATCAAGGATGTTTTTTAAAATGAACTGCTAAGAACACCTTAGGGTTTGCAAGTGGATGTTAACAAGGGGCACTGTGGTTTATTAATTTTGAACTTTCAATGGACTCAAAATGAATAAAATCTGCTTTAACCTCTAATTCTGATGGATTTTCAGTGATTTATTCAAACACAGTAATTAAACTGCTGAAAATAAAATATGGGTTTGAAAAGCAAAGACAAAAATAAACAAAAGTAACAATAAAAATAGATTACAGTCAGAAATCTGTAATTAATCAGATGAAACCGAAGATAATGAGGCTTTCTACATGCAACCTAACCTAATGAACCTGCACATTCACACAATCCAAATAGGCCAGGTGCGAGTCTCAAGGGTTTCTATGGTAATTCCAGAAAACAGGCATTCGCATGAAGAAACCAAGAGATCTTGCATTAACTTCACCTAAAAACCCAAGAAATCTGGAAGGGAAATATAAACATTAAATCATGCATGCAAAAGTTACTCCTTTCTCATCCAATAAGATGCCAACTCTCTGTATTTGTATTTAAATGATATCTTGATTACATTCAAGAATGTTCTAGGTGTGAAAGAAAATCCCAGAATAAAAAGAAGGAAATTGCCCAAGTACGGGCCTAGAATAGCACAAAGCCTTCGTCTCTGCAACTCCGTATTCGGCAATTTCCAACCCCTACTTCGATTTGCAATTCTATCTTTATAGCAATGTTATGGCTCTTCGATTTCCTATGTCGCTTCATTTCCTCTTCCTATGGGCGACCCTTCAAATTCCTGCTTTTTCTCGCTTTAATTCATGCTCAAATTTGGAAATGTCCCGAAATTCACTCTGCATGTAACGCCTCTGCAAGTTTGACACCTGCACGCCATGTTTCACGCACTTTCTGCGCCTACTGTACCGCTTTTCTATGAAAGAAACGACAAAACTGCAAGTCTGCCTGTTCATCTTCCTAACCGCGAAATCGTGACATGTCGCGATATCGCAACATGTTTTCCTGCCGTACGCATCTGACGGCTTTTCATAGCGATATCGCTACCGTTTCCCAGTCGGGCCTCCTTGGCAACTTTATGTCGCGATTTCGTGACCATTATCATCCTCTTGCCTTCCTTCGACAAACTTTCGTGATATCGCTACCACTTTTATCTTCCGTACGCCTTGGCAAAACTTGTCACGATATCACGACGCTTTTCCATTTCGGACCTTCATGCAGCTTCCTATCGTGAAATCACGACCATTTTCTCCGTCCGTACTGTTTGCCAAAACACGTCGCGAAATCGTGACACTTCCCTGCTTTGAGCCTGATTTTCATTTCCGTCACGATTTCGCGACATCTTCCTTGACCGTACAACTTTGCCAAAATGCGTCGCGAAATCGTGACACCTTTCATCATCCGTACGCTTCCGCAAAACTCGTCGTGAAATCGTGACACTTTTCCCTTTCGGACCTTCATGCAGCTTCCTGTCACGAAATCGTGACCATTTTTCTGTTCCGTACGCTTCGGCAAAACACGTCACGAAATCACGACCATTTTTCTATCCGTACATCTTTGCTGCAATCGGTCGCGAAATCGCGACATCTTTCCTATCGCGATATCGCGACATTTTTCCGCTTCCGTACACCTTTCCAAAACACGTCGTGAAATCGCGACACTTTTCATCATCCGTACGCTTCGGCAAAACACGTCGTGAAATCGTGACATCATTTATTTTCTCCCCAACAGCATGTCGCGATTTCGCGACACCTTTTCTTTTCTCCTCACCGACACGTCATGATTTTGTGACACCTTTTTCTTCTTGGTCCCCAACACGTCGCGATTTTGCGACACATTTTTCTTCCTGGTCACCGACACGTCGCGATTTCGTGACACCTTTTTCTTCCTGGTCACCGACAAGTCACGATTTCGCGACAGTTTTTCTGTTTCGTTGCTGTTGACCGCGCTGACCACGATTTTTTGACATGTCGCGATTTCGCGACAATTCTCCGGTTTCGATCGCGATTTCGCGACATGTCGCGATTTCGCTACCTGTCGCGATTTCGTGACCCCTTTCTACACTTGTGCATTTTCTCTTTTCTTTTTCTTTTTTTTTCAATTCTGGCATCTGGGTCACTGAGATCCTTCCCTGTGAGCCTGCAAAAAGGTGGGTCCCCAATTTTGGGGTGTGTTGTGGATCAACCACAACAAGTATCTTTATACAAAAATTGGAGATCTCAAACTTTCCATATTTCATACATGCTCTGCATTGTATCTACCTTGCTCTATACTAATCCTCTACTATTCTCTATATCTATGTATATGTCTCTATATCAAAGGCCTATATATAATGGTATGTGACTCTTGGCCTTTCACCTTCCCATGAATCTTCATATTTCTATTCTATGGACTCATGTACACATGGACAACATGCACATTTACATCATTGCACATTCTAACAATACTTGTGCATTTATTACATTGCATAAAGTAAATACTCAAACCCTAATATAAGACACACTCCTAATCTAAATATGTACCCAAGATGGTACATTAGCATGTACCAAATAATGTAATATATTCCAACAATCCACCTACCAGTAATGGATCCTATCATCAATGTTCGTAGCCCTAGCAAAAATCCCAAGCTCAAGAATTGTCATTTGTAATCCTCCTCCATTAATGGTATCTTGATCCCATTTCAAATTCTTACCCTCTCTAGTCCTATCACCTTCAATACAATCATTTTCCTAAGGAGCCATGTGTTATGTACCCCATGAATGTAACTCATATTGGCCTATGATATTGTATCATATGAAATATGTATAAAATACCCCGTATTAATTTAGAAGTAGGTAGGAGGGTGTGTCATAGAATCACATATGTAACTATTATAGAATATGAAGTCAATAATAGTATCATAGAATCTTGTCATAGAATAATCAATAAATATACTTGTAAATATTATAAAAATGGAAGAATGTAACCCTCATAGGTAGGGAGAAGATTTGGAATATCATGCTAAGGAGGTTGTCCCCTCAAAGAGGTTGGTGATAATAATCTTTCTTGTCCCAAATTTTTGCATTCACTTTTATTTTGAGTTTCCATGTTTTATTCATTTAATGCTTTTGTTATTGGATATGTGATATTAGTTCTACTTTTGTCAATAGTCCTTGTAATCATAGTTAGAATTATCCTTGGCATCAAATTTCTTATCTCATTACAACTCAAAACTAGAAATTTTGAGGTGAAATATTCACATAAGAGGAAGAGGTTCATTCTAAGTGTTATTAGAGCCCTTTCGAAGGTATGGTAAGATTTTTTTGTGAGCAATTTTTTTCTTTAAGCCTAGGTTTATAGGTTAGAAATGGTGTTCTGGCCATTTTAAAATATCATTAAGGAGCTTTCATTTTTGGCTAAGCTAGATTACCTATAAAGCATCCAGTAAAGTGAGGGATGATTAACTCTAATACCTAGGCCTCAAATAATACAAGTGTACAAATTTGAGCTCCAATTTACCTTGCATATATCAAAACACCCTTTTTAGAAACCTTGATCCAAACCTTCAAATGTAGGAAGCCATAGTATACTTATTGTATATACACCATGGAACTACATTATACTCACTTTGCATATTCGTCTACCTTATATACGTATTTTTTAAATTATGTACAGTAACCCTGCCTCCTTGGGTCTTACCCGAAAGTGGCATCCCTTATAGGATGTTTTCCACAAAAAAAATTGTAGGAATCCATTTAGCCATGTAATTATCCATCTTGCACTAATCACAACACTTGAGAATATTACCCTCACATATTGATCAGAGATGCGAGTAGTGTGCCCAAGGGTACAATCTAAATACACTTAAGTAGTAGCCTGAAATATTGGTCCAAGCACTATTGATCATTGTTGTAGTATATTAAGGTGTTATGGGAAGTACACACCTCAACCTATATAACCTCCCTTTTCTAATTTTTTACTTGTGGTAATTTCATACTTACACCGACTTTATCATTAATAGGACAAAAAATAATAATACAAAGGGTTAGAGAGCTTAGTTTTTCTTGGGACAATGTGAGTAAAAAAAAGAGAGTACAAAGTAACAAAAAAACATCATTTTGTGGTATAGCCTTGTTAATACGATATGGTGCAATAACCACTACACCAAAGGCTTGAACTGCTAGTGAGAAAATTTCCATAGAGGTTAGGATCTCGATCGAGCTCAAAGACAAGCATTGAGGGTCCCACCACTCATTAATTTATCCCCTTGAGCCAAGAGGTTCAACAAATGGAACACAATCGACCACAAGGTGAGTAAACTACAAAGAGCAAGAATCAAACCCCTACCCAATGGAGTCACCAAATTGTTAACATGGTATGGTGCAACCACTACATCGAAAGTGTTGGATATTTTGAGTCAAAGTTATCATTGATGTCAAGAAACGAAGTTGTCATTAATGTCAAGGAATAAGCTATCGTTGATGTAAAAAGGTCAAAAGGAACAATGCAAATATTAATGGCAAAAGAGCTTCATAATATTTTTAATATTATGTGGAAGCATAAGTTTAAAGGTTTTCCTTAAAACCAATGATGGCAAAAATAAAGGTTTTTTCATTAAAACCATGTGGGCAAGTTGTAAGGTTTTTCTAAAAACCAAGGAGGCCCTAAAGTTTGGTTTAAAAGGACAAATTCCATTTAATTATTAAATTATAATAATTAAATTCTTAAAAAAAATTAATTTATTATATTTAATAAATAATGGCCCTAATGTTGGGCGTCGGTTCTTTCACGTTAATTTTTGATGTCTCCCTCTGTCGACTTCATCGCGTGCATTGTCAACGTCTTCCTCCACCGACGTGGGAGCACATTGGAAGGCATATGGTATATATATAACATAGCCTTTCGAAAGGCAAATTTATTCACCCAATTCGCTAAAGACTATCACATGCTATTTTGTGCGCATTCCTCGTGGCAGTAACTTCATGCAACACATTTTGTAGAGCGTGGGTGAAGGAGCCATACTTTAGCTTGTGTGTTTTAGAAGGTCAAAGCGCTAAAGGCGCTTGGAGGCTCCAAGAGGAGCGCATGGCTCCACAACATGGAAGCCACGGTCAAGGTGCTAGTGGGAGAGATGCGCTCGGTTCAACTCACGCACATGCCAAAGTGGTAAAGCTTTTTAATTATTAAATTTAATTTTTTCTTAGGCTAAAGTTTGTCTTAGGAGAAATAAGGGGAATATTTTTTTTGGAGTTTAGCCTAAGTTAAAGAGAATTTTTATGAGTTTTATGAAAGGTGTTTGCTGAGATTAATTTGTGGGTAAAAATATTTTTACCTTAGAGGAAAGGAAAATTATCTATTGCATTATTTTTCAAAAGAATTATTTTTAAAATGCAATATTAAAGTAGGGAGTTATAAGTAGAAATTGGGTTAATTTTGTTAATACCTCTACCATTAACAAGGAAATACCATAAAATGAACAAAATAAGTCAAAATATTCCTTAGCATAGATAGGAGAGGATAAATCTAATGAAAAATAAACTTTTAAAATAATATTAAGGAACAAAATAATAAGACATACTTACGATATGGGTAAGGTAGAAAGAGAAAAAACTTCAAATTATCAAGTGAGATCCAGGGAAGCAAGATAAAATATAGAGAAAGGAATATAATCTAATCTGGTTGAACTTCTCTTTACTAGACAACAAATTGATATCGGTAATTCACAGGTGGATCCACCAGCCCTAATGAGACATGATTACCATCTCATGGAATATAAGGGGAGTTTATTCTCCCTTAAAGTAGAGGTGTATCAGGGACCTCTATTTATATAATAAACCTAATATTATTTGTATCTAAGAAACTTAAATGACAAAGAAAGAAGTTTCCCAAACTATGAAAGTAGTATGGACAAAATGCAAATGGGATGTTATGTATTTAGGAGTGATAGGATAAATTTTAACATATTAGAATATAGTTAGAACCTTCTATAAAACCATTCATATAACTAGGCATTAGATAACCTCATTAGTCACATGCTAGTTTGTACATATTTGTTAGATCTTTATCAATGTCTATGGAACTACAACTATGTCAAGCAAATTAGAAGTATAGAGTGAGATTGAAGATTTTATGAGAAGTAAAGACCAAGAAACTAATTCATGATCATAGGATATTTTAATGCCATAACCAAGCTAGATATTTTTTTTTGAAAAATTAGCAAAAGAACCTAAAGTATGGTAGATTTATCATCTTTCATTCAAAGAAATAATATACGAGAGGTTGAGTTTAAAGAGGATGACTATACATGGACCAAAAACATGATAGGTTATAATATAATAGTAGAATAATTAGATAGATGTATACTCTACGACCATGGGCTACACAAAGTCACTTGTGCTAGAATTAGTACATGACAAGGATTGGTTCAAATCACTAGCCAACAAGAATCAAAATGGTGGTAAGTCGATTCAAGAAAATATATTATTTTAAATATGAATATATGTGGGAAGAACATCCTCAATTTGTTTATTTGATAGTGTAGATGTTGAATTCTTTAAGAAATAGTATGTTGTATACACTTCCAAAATGAATTAAATCAATGACATATAGTTAAAAATATGGAACAAGAACACTTTTGGAAATACTTTTCAAAAGAATGAAGAACTAGAAGAGAAAATTTTAAAATTCTAAAAAAATGAGCACAATAATTCAAGCATGGAGGAAAGGTAGTTGCTTAGTGAATATCATAATATTTTTATTAAGGAAGAGAAATTTTGGGAATTAAAATTTAGATAATCTTTGTTAAAATAAGAAGATAAAAACACAAAGTTTTTCATAGGATGGCAATAATACGTAGATCAACATCTAGAATTAGTAGAATTAAATCAGTAGAAGGGGTTTAGATTGAAAACTAGAGCAAAATCAAGAAGGAGAAAATATATTTTATCATAACATTCTAGGATTAGAGGAGATGGAAGTTCTTAATAATAAACTATTACAAGAAGTGCCTTCAGTTATAATAGATGATGATAATAGTAAACTAATGGAGCCTATTACATTGGAAGAAATTAATTCAACTTTTTTTTACTTTGATAAGGATAAATCCCCAGGTTTGGATGGATTCTCTAAAACATTTTATCAACATAATTAAGAAATAGTGAAGGATTATTTATTGGTGGTAGTGGAACAATCTACAGTAAAATAATGCATACCTTATAAAATAAATACGATATGTCTTACACTAATTCCAAAAATGAGGAATGCAGAATTCTTTGATTCACTTAGGTCCATAAGCCTATGTAATATTACATATAAGATAATATCCAATGACAGAAAATTAGTTCGTACCACTTTTAGAAAAAAGTATTTTAAATTAGCAAGGAGAATTTTTGAAAGGAAGATAGTCATATATTTTGGATGGCATCATAGTAGCTCATGAAGTAATGCATTTAGTAGATTATAGAAAATAGAGAGCAATGATATTAGAACTTGTTATGAATAAAGTCCATGATAAGGTTAAATCAGATTTTCTTTTTATAGTATTAGAAAATTTTATATTTGAAAAAAAATGTGTTAGATTGATTAAAGCTTGTGTCTCTACAGTATCATATTTAGCATTGGTCAATGGGCTAGTAACAAAATCATTTAAAGCCAAGAGGGGTATTATATAGGTATATCCCCTATCACCATATATATTCATTATTATGGTAGAGGTGTTGGTAAGGAACTTGAATATTGCATATAAATATGAGCTAGTAACTAGACTTAAGACTAGTAATAACATCAACAACATCATCAATCAATAATTTTTAAATGATACAACCTTTTTTAGGAGGATAAGTAAAAATGAGGCTAAGGCTTTGAATAACTTATTAAAGGAAAATGAAAGAGTGTCAACATAGAAATTTAATAGGATAAAGTTGGAAATTTACTTCCTAAACACTCTAGCTAAAATCAAAGTAGGAAATTGGAGGAGGAAATTTACCAAAAACATATCTAGGGATGAACCTATTCGATGGGAGAGTGAGGATAGAATTGTGGAATCTAGTTATAAGTAAACATTAGAATAAACTACCAACATTGAAAGGTAGATTATTATAGTTAGCATGAAGAATTTAACTAATTAAATCAGTCTTATAAAGCATTCCAATGTTTTATATGTCCTTGTATGTTATGCCAAAATTGATAGAAAAAAAATGTACTCTATATTATGCGATCATTTTTGTGGTCAATATTACATGATAAAAGTAAATTATCTTTTATTAAAATGGAGCAAGATGTGTGATGATAAAACTAAAGGAGGTCTCAGTTTAAGAGTTCTTATATATGTAAACTTAGCTCTAAGGGGGGAAATTATTTGGAGATTCTACAGAGATAAAGATAATGGGAAAGAATTCTTCTAAGTACATTGAGCACAATGAACCAAGATTAATATTTACTATATTCTTGTTATGAGATGGTTTTGGACTATGGAATAGTTTTAAAAAATCAATTGATATAATATTTATAGGTCTAATATGGGTGGTGGAAACTAGAAAGAAACTTTCTATTTGTATGGATATTTGGTATGATAATATACCACTCAATATAGATTCAATTTTGAAACCATGGATGATATTATTTCAAGATAAATATGGTGATAGGGTTTCAAACATTATGTAGAAGAATCAAGAAGGAATATACAAACAAAAAGAAGGTTTTCTTACAAGTTTACCAAATATTATTGCTAGAAGGTAGTTGAGAAAAAAGATATCAATAGTGATTATTCTAATGGGATCCAAAGATAATCTAATTTAGGAGTTGAATAGCTCAAGAGAATACACAACAAGAAATGGATATTATGTAAAGTACCAATTAAATAGGAATACCACAAGGATATGGAGAGCTATGTGGGATAGCCCAAGTATTCAAAAATTTAAAATGTAAGTATGGCTAGTAGGTCATAGGAAAATTTTATCATGGGATAACCTAACGAGAAAGGGTTTCATGGCCCCTTACAATGTGTTGAATTTAAAAATAAGGAGAGTATAGACCATCTCTTGGGTTATTGTTGAATAGTCTGGTAACTATGGAAATGGAGTCTTGATATATTTGGTAAATGCATGGTGATGAATGGAAAAATAGTCAAAGCAATGGTGGAGCACTTTTAAAAGATATTTTTTTATAGTTAATATAGCATACATCAAAAGATACAATACTTTGTACTATATGGCTAGAAAAAATAGAAGAATATTTAAAGGAAAGGAAAGAAATTTAGAGGTAGAAAAAGGAAGATTTTTTTAGCCATACAAGAATCAAAACCAACCCTATCAAATCACCCAATCCCTAATATTGAAGTAGAGAGCCTTGAAAAATGGAATCAAGTTATCAAATAGAATTATGATGTTGTGTAGAAGAGAAACAAAAGGAAGGCAAAGAATATAAAGTGAAAACCACCAGAATTAGAGTTGGTTAAATTAAATATTGATGAAGCATCTAAAGGAAATCTAAGACAATAGGAGAAGAAATAATTAGAAATAATAAGGATGATATTTTATCACATTATGCTTTCAATAGTGGATTCAAGATAAATAATGAATCTAAAGCTTGAGTAGCTTTAAAAGGGTTAAAAATTTATAAGCAAATGAAATGGAATAGCATATGGATGAAAGGTGACTCATTAATAGTAATAAATACAATTTTGAGGAAAGCAAGACTTTATAGAACATACAAGAGATGGTTGTGGAAATACAAGATCTTGTTACAAAGTTTTAAGAAATCAAGTTTACACATATGTTAAGAGAATGAAACAATTGTGCAGATAGACTAGCCAATATAGGATTTTTTTTATTGATAATAGAAGGGGCTTTAAAAGGTTCCCCAAACCTATTACAATTATGGTTTTTAAAGGCACCCCCAAATCTTAGATCTAGCAATACGACATCAAGAAAGACTGAGCTGGATTCCACGAATTAAACCTAAAAATCCAATGAAACAACCTCCTAGAAAATAAGCCATAGATTTTTATCAAGAAAATACAAGAGATTATCCCATGGTAAAACAATCGTGTGCTCTGTATCTAAAGCAACGGAGAAAAATAGTAGAATAATAAAAATATTACGATTAAAAATAAATTTACAAATAAAAACTGCCCAAACTAAAGTATTTACCACATAACAAGAAAGGAGAACATAGGAATCTTGTCATCACAATCAACAAATCTATCCAAAAAAGCACATAATAGGAGAATCCCTCATGAGAATAGTCGGTTTAATAAAACAACACTAGAAATACCGACCAACAAAATCCACAACATAAAAACCATCCAGGAGATCTACACAAGAAATTCCATGAAACCCACAAATCTCGTTGGAGCCCTCTCTGCCATGGTGAGGCTCTAATAGAGGATAATAAAGTTAAATTCTATTATTCATGGTTAGATCAAGTAGTAAATTTAGTTGAAGCTAACAAGAAAATGTTGATTATCTGAATCAAAAAATGATTAAGATTTATTGTAATACTTTTCATTGGTAATGTTTGTTTTATTTTATAACATTAATTTTTTTTTATAAATACTATTTATTACCATTATTATGGTTGCAATTATGCTTCAGGAAGGAAATTAATAATATAGATCTCTAAAGTGGGTTATGATAGTGTGAAATTTTAAAAATATTACTCTACTAAGATGTAATGCATAGATAGTAGATGTAGAGTTTTGGTATATTAAAGGCTACTGCAAGAAAATATCAAGAAGAAGGATATTGAATTTTAGAATATTTGTATTTAAAAAGAAAATTAAAGAAGATCTAAAAAGTAAAAATTAATAATTTATACTTATTATGAAAATAAATGTAGGTATCTAGCTCTAACAACTCAATTGACAATGTTGATTTATCAAGGGTGGGGGATGTATGTACAACCCCTTCTCTCTAGCAATTAAAAAATCCTCATGTTTATTACCTCTTTATTTTTTAATAGATAACTAATTTTGAATCCCCCTTTAATTAACAATTTCCCTTATAAGAAATGACTTAAGTAATTTATTACTTTTTAAAGCCAAACTAGCACTTCTATAGTTCTCTAGCTATGTTAATATGGTGCAATTATACTACTATAATGCTTCTATGTAGCAACACCATGAGTCTTGAATTTAAAAAAAAAACATCATGCTCCCTTAAATTTACATTTCCTAGCTTCAACAAATTCATCTAATAGATTGTAAATATGTTAGAAAAATAAATTAAGGGACCACTTATAAGGACCAACACAACTACCAAGAAAGAAGAGCATATGGTTAAAAGGGAAAAATGAACAAGGATAATACATGTAGAATGAGAATAATAGGATAAAGAAGCATGATATTTTGGAGAGAATCCCTTTATAGGAATAATGTAAGCTTTTAATATTATAAATGAAATAGTTTTGAAAACCATTGAAATTTTCTTTTATTTTTAGGTATAATTTATAGGGTTTATATAAATCCAACTTAGCACCTAAGGGTCTGTGATTCTCGGGAGGAACTTACATCATGTGATGTTGTGTTCTTATACAAGCTATTTATAGTGGCATATTCCTATGTTGAAATTTTGTTCCCTTTTAATACTTCTTCTAACTCAAATCCTTAAGATTTTAGTTGATATTTGTGTAAAACAAACACATTTTATCTTCAATTTTAGTTAAATTTAATAAGAACTTAGTCCTCTTATAATTTTTATCAGTCTTGGGTTCTCCACTAATTGGATAAAAAATTTATTTAAAATATTATGATTTCATATTGTAAAATGATTAATAAAAAATTATTTAGGTAAAAAAGAGAAAATGGAAGAAATGTTTGAAAAGTATACTATAAAATATTTTTTGTTGAGAAATACTTAAAACTTTTATTAGATAAGGAGGAGGAAGTGATAGAATCATGACATATTTTATCTTATTTGTTGATCCTCTTCTTACCTTACAAATAAGTATTCATCCCCTATCTCCTACACTCACAATAGAATTCATACTATAGATTTACATTATCTCCTCCCTAATACTATCATTTATTTTTTTCCTTACCTATAAGTCTTCTTGGCTCTCCCACTCATAATCACAACAATAGCCATAACATAACATAGATTCATTTGATTCCCTACTTAAAAATGACAAAAATATGCTTACCTTAATTCATCTAGAATTAAATATTTAGTCTAAAGAATTACATAGAACACAACGCATATTTAGGTTTAGATATAAAATATTTTGATAACTAGACATCAATGATCCTCCTTACCTCCTAGACTTATATACTTATTGAAGAATAACCACCCCTTCCTCTTATCCTCCATCTAATGAATATGACAAGATATTCAACTTCCTTTATATTTGAATATGATTTATAATTAAAATTCTTTAGCTCTATGGATTTTGACTCAAAAAAAAGCTATAGGATACACTTTGATGGATAAAAGTAACATATAAATATTTTGAATTTGAATTTACTTGAATTTTTTTATATTTAAGGTTTTATAAAACAAATATTGTAAATCATGTTTTATTCTGACAAGTTCCTAAACCACTAAGCTAATATTAATGCAAAAATATTGTGTATGTAAATTGTCTTTCATTAAAATTCCTAGTGAAAACAAAGCTTGAATGAATAAGGATATTAAAAAGGATTTAGCATTGGATTTAAAAAAGTCACGATATATTGTATTAGATATCTTGAAGAATAATAAACATAATGTTCAACTAATTATTAAATCAACTCTAAAATACTTTATCTATTTAAATTTAACTTTTTTTTATTATATTCTACATGTATCTACATATAAAACAATCTTATGTATTGATGGTCATAAATAAATATTTTAATAAAACAACTATAACTAAAAGCATAATGGTTATGTTATTTGGTTTTTCTTCGTCTAAGTTCAAATCGTGACATGGGTGAGTGGATGTGGGCGTGGGCGAGGGTGAGTGTGTGAGGGGTGGGTGTCTCTATGGCCCTTATTGATAAACTCAACTCCTACCATTCAAACTTTGGAGGAAGTTTGTTGCAAAGGTAGTAATCTTCTCTGAATCCTTTGAGTACATGCCAGACTTAGGACGACAATACAAATCCTGAGTATTCGATGTATTTCAGGTTGGGTTATAAAACAACAAGGTAGAATAGGTCCGATGGTATTTCAAGTTGGGTTATAAAACAACAAGGTAGAATAGGTCCGATAGTATTTCAGGTTGGGTTATAAAACAATGAGGTGGAATAGGTTTGGTGGATGCAGCCCATGTGGTTTGAACCCTGTGCTTGCTAGCTACTAAAAATAGTGTGGTTGTAACCAACTCTCCTATCAAGCAAAAAAATACTCAACTCCCACCCTTATGAGAAGTCATGGTTGAGATGAAGATGTCCAACCCTAAAAATCAAAAGTTTCTCACAATAACTTTAATAAATATTAAATAAATAAATAAATTTAATTTAAATCTTAGAACTTACATTATAATTAATATAATAAAAAATCGACAAAAAGAACAATCAAGATATGGTATTTCATAAAAAGAAGTGGGTTATCTTTCATATAACAAGGGGTTATCTCGCAATGTTCAAAAAAAGACCAGAAATAATGCTAAATCATCTTCGCAGATGGGGGTTGCAGAAATTAAAATTATATGATTATGGTGCACCACATGCCAGCTATATCGTGTCGTGCAACAAGGAAATGCTTTACTGCTTTACACTGGTCGTTGAATCATCTTTTTTCATATTTCATTCATTGCATTTGAACGAACACATCCGTCATGGCATTCTCGAAGGCTTGGCCGTAAGAAGACTCGTCATCCCAAATCATGGGAATGTCAAATCCCATGCCGTCCATCACGTCCATCTCGATATGTGATGCACTTGCACTTGCACTGAATTCTCCTTCCATCACGGGAGGGAGATTTTGCCATGTCAATATTTCACTCATATCTCCCCTTTCACACCCTTCAACTGGAAGATTTGTGCCATGCCTAGATAAAAATTCCGTCTCTGGCTTTGAAGGAAGGATAAATTCCGGATCTGATGATGGTTGTAACGGATTGAAATTATAAGTTTCGTCTCTTTCCAATGACTTCTGTGCCGCTGCTATCTCAATATTGGAATTCAGAAAAAGACATTGATTGTTACTCAAACTTCTGTCAGCGCCCTCTACATCGAGAGTTTGAAAATCTTTTTGCATGACTGGAGTCGTCCCTGGAAAAGATGTGCATTTGTTCATATTGAAAAACTCATTATCAGAGGACATCTGTTTGGTACAAGTTGCAGTTTTCTCATCGATCTGCCATGCGGGCAAGGAATCAACCGGTCTGTTATAGCTTGAAAGCATGCCCATACGAATCCCCTTTTTCTTAATGCGCGAATTCCAAAAGTTTTTAATCTCGTTATCTGTTCGTCCCGGAAGCAGCTTCGCAATCATGGACCATCTGTTTAATCCGAACACATTTAAATAACGTTACATTTTACTAAGTTGTAATAAGATGTTAGGGCTCTCAAAGATTTTTACCTGTTTCCCAGGATTGTATGGGCTTGGATGATAAGCTTTTCTTCCGAATGGGAGAAGGCACCGCGTTTCAGGCCGGGTCTCAAGTAGTTGAGCCATCTCAGTCTGCAACTACGCCCACATCTCTGCAAACCTGTATAAGTACGACACAACAAACCAGCACTAGAGATTCAGACGCACGGCTGAACGTTATACATACAGAAGTATATATCAAACTAAATGACATATGACGGCATACGAAAAATGAATTTATAAGTGCATGGTTTGTGTTGGTTTATAAGTACATGGGTTATGTTGGTTTCGAGGGAGAGAACCAATATATAAAAGAGCATTCATAAAAGGGAGAGAACCAATATATAAAAGAGCATTCATAAAAGAACAAGCGATTTTAAAACATAGTATAAAAAAGAGGCACTTTAATTGTTGCTGTAATTTAATTATCTTTGTTAAATTTATTAAATTGAATTCTTTACATTGTGTTTATTACGCTCAAGAAGCTTCAACAATTTAGGACAAGAATATTTGTCAACCCAAAAATCTCTAATTTTTGGAGACTTGAAATAAATTCTAGAAGCTTTGAAATCTTTAAGAAGAATTCTATAAATAATTTGAAAATTATTCTTTGATTTTCTGTAGCAGTAAACAATCTCGAAACAATTTGAAATTTTTATTTTTAGAACAATTTTGAAATTTGGAAAAGTTTGCATGCTATTATAACTACATTAAACATTATTACTATCATTATTTCCCTTAATGCTTAATGTAGTAATTCTTAGCATTTGTTTTAATGTGATAAAATTTTCTTTTGATAATATTTGTGTGAAAATGTTTATGAATTGTTCCTCGGACCTATAAAATTCTAATTTGATTTGTTATGCTGTAATGACTTCTATGGTAAAATGGTACCTAATATCAATATGATTAGATTATCCATGAGCAGATTTGTTATTGTAAAATATTATGGTTGCATATTCATGTACTTGATTTAATTCACCCAAAATTCTTTTAAGCCATATTGTTTGACATGCAGCTGATGTGACCACAACATATTTTGCTTCAGCAATGGAAAGTGAGACAATGGACTATTTTTTAGAGGACCATGAAAATGCACTAGACCCAAGATGGAATATATACCCTGAAGTACTTTTTTTTATCATCAATATTTTCAGCCTAATCACTATCAGTGTATCCAATAAGTTCAAGTTCTTTGGATGTCGTATAGAGGATCTCATACTCTTTAGTTCCATTCACATATCTTAGAATTATTTTTCCTTCTTGCAAGTGAGTGTTCTTTGGTGTATCCGTGAGTATTGATATTAGACCAATTGCATACATTATACCTAGCCTTGTAGCTATTAGGTAAATGAGACTTTCAACCAAGATTTTATAAAATGTTGGATCTACATTGCTGCTATAATATTTTTTGCTTAATTTTATCCTATTGCAATTGGTGTGTCAGTTGGTTTGTTATTCTCCCTTTTGAATCTCATTAGAATATCTTTTGCATATTTACTTTGTGAAATAAAAATTCTATTATCTGATTGATTAACTTCTATCCCCAAAAAATACCTCATTAATCCAAGTCTATCATTTCAAATTCTTTTTCATTGAAGTTTTGAGATTCTCATTGAAAATATTGCTATTACTAGTAAAAATTGAATCATCAACATATAGATAAATAATTAAAATTTCACCTTTGCTATTTATTTGATATAAAGTGTTGGACCGCTACTGCATTTTTTGAAACCATTGTTTAAGAGGTATGAATTAATTTGGTTGTACCATGCTCTTGGAGCTTGCTTGAGCCCATATAATGTCTTTTTTAGCTTATATACCTTTCCTTCTTGCCCTTAAATCTTATAACCTGGTGGTTTTTCTATATAAACTTCTTCTTCCAACACTCCATTTAGAAAGGATGACTTAACATCCATTTTATGGACTTTCTATTTTTGTTGAGTTGTTGATGCTAGAATCAATATTTATAATCAATTTTTGTTTTTTGTGAATACATTTTTGCAACTAGTCTTGTTGTGTATCTTTCAACATTTCTATTTACTTTATACTTTGTTTTATATACCAATTTCACACCAAAAGTTTTCTTTCCTACTGGAAGATTTTTTAATTTCAATGTATAATTTTTCATTATAGCCTTAATTTCATCATCCATAACTTTTTCTCATTTACTATTCTTAATTGCACCTTAAAAATATATTGGATTAACCTTTAAAAATAATACAAAATCAACAAATTTATTATCTTCTTATTCATCCTGTGTTGCCTCATAAATTTCCCTTAAACTTATTGTCTTCTTTGGCATTGAACTTGTCCTTCCTCTTGCATTTGAATATGTTATTGATGATAAAATAGGACTACTAATTGTACTAGAGGTATTGCTAGGTAAGGAGGGCTGATTTTTCATGTTTCAATTAGAATATTCCATCTCATTACCTCTTGATTTTTGTTGTTCATTATTTTCATCCCATTGCCATGCATCATCTTCATAAAAAATAACATCTCTATTGATTATAACTTTCTTGGTAATTGGATTTTATAACGTGTAGGCCTTGGATTGCTCACTATAATCCAAAAATATATATATATATATTTTTTTTTTTTCTCCTTTGTCATCTAATTTATTCCTCTTCTCTTTTAGAACATGTGCATATGCAATACAACCAAATACTCTTAAATGGTCCACATTTGGTTTTGTATTACTCCATGATTCTTGTGGAATATTTTAGCTTTTGATAATGTATGACATGGGAGAAAGCAATCACAAGATGTAAAATATGCAAAAAAAATAAGATAATGGAATTTTGCAAGAATGTTGAAATATGCTATTAATGGAAAGTTACAAAAATAGTATAATGCAATGTAATGGAGGAAATGAACACTCTAGAACTTTGATGAAAACTATATTGTACCTACTCACAACTCCATAGTAATATTTCCTATATTATCATATTCTATTCTCTATATTCTCTTATATGCTATGGGACCTATATATAAGAAGATAAATTACTTGGACCTTACTCTTCCTAATTGACTATCCTATGACTTAGGTACAAGTGGACTCCTTGTACATTTACATCATTACACAATAACACTTTGCATTTATTACTTCTTCTTCAAGTAACTATTTAACCTAAGATAAATCCCTAATCTAATAATGTACCCAAGGTGGTACATTGGCATGTACCCTAATAATGTAATATACTCCAATAGAATAATATTACAAATATTTTTTTTGGGAATCTATTTAATAAATATACTAAAAATTCTACTGCTTCATCCCAAAACTCATTTGGTAATTTTTTTCCTCTTAAGCATACTTTTGTCCATTTCTAAAATAGTTCTATTTTTTCTTTTAGCAAAACCTTTTTGTTGTGGTGTGTATCTGGCTATAAATTACCTATTAATTCTATCTATTTTACAAAATTTGTGAAACTCATTTGTTATATACTCACCTCCTCTATCAGTCCTTAATGTCTTCATAAAATACCCACTTTGCTTCTCCACTAATGCTTTAAATTGTTGGAAGACACTAAATGCTTTTGATTTTTGTTTTAAGAAGAACACCCATGTTTTTTTGCTATAATCATCAATGAAAGTCATAGAATACCTACTATTGCCAAATGAAGATGTTTGCATTGGTCCACATAAATTTGAATGTACTAACTCAAGAGGTGCTCTAGCTCTATATGTTTTTACAACTTGAAATGCATCTCTATGTTGTTTACCAAGAATAAATCCTTCACAAATTTGATTTGGTTGCTTAATCATTGGCAATTCTTTAATCATGTGTTTCTTATATAATAAATTTATCCAGCTAAAACTTAAATAACCAGCCCTGAGTTGTCTTTGGCAATGGAATTAAGGGTGTATAACATTTCATTTTGAATTTTTAGAGGAAATATTTTATTTCATTTTTCATGTCTAATCTTGCCATTATCTTGTTGCTATCACCTCTGTCAATGATTATGCAAGTATATTTTTAAAAATAGACTCTATATCATTTTTGCACAAGTTACCCTATGCTTATTCAATTATGGTTAAATATTCACACATAATAGACATCAGGAATGTATTTTTTCTCACCCCGCTTAGACTAGATTTGAATTATGGCCTTACCCATAAATGGAACCTTGGTGTTATTCCCCATCTTGACTTTCAATTTTACTGATTCATCTACCTTTAAAAACATCTCCTTGTTGTTAGACATGTGATTACTACAACTCCTATATAAATATCACACATCCTTTGGGATTTCTTTAGTAATATTACATGCTAAAAATAATGAACCACATTCATTCTTTTCATTCTTATTATCATTTGATAAATTACATTATCTCTATTTTCATCATACATTTTCTTTCTATATTCATAACTATAATGCCCATATTTCTTACAATAATGGCATTGAGTTCTATATTTGTCATACCTTTAATTTCTTCCACCTTGTGTGTGGCTACCACCTCGTCCTCTTCTACTACCTTGATAGTATTTGCTAGTGCTTCTTTGTTTATAGGTGTTATTGCTCCCACTATTATAATTATTAGTCTTACCTCTTACAAGTCCTCTTCCTCCTCTACCTCTATTGCTTCCTTTATCTATACTTACTTAATATATTCACACAATACCTACTTTGCTTCTCCACTAATGCTTTAAATTATTGGAAGACACTTAAGCTTTTAATTTTTGTTTTAAGAAGTACACCCATGTTTTTTTGCTATAATCATCAAGGAAAGTCATAGAATACCTACTATTTCCAAATTAAGGTGTTTGCATTGGTTCACATAAATTTGAATGTACTAAATCAAGAGGTGCTCTAGCTCTATATGTTTTTCCAACTTGAAATGCATCTCTATGTTGTTTACCAAGAATACATCCTTCACAAATTTGATTTGGCTACTCAATCATTGGCAATCCTTTAATCATGTGTTTCTTATATAATAAATTTAGCTAGCTAAAACTTAAATAACCAACCATGAGTTGTCTTTGACAATGGAATTAAGAGTGTATAACATTTCATTTTGAATTTTTAGAGGAAACATTTTATTTTATTTTTCATGTCTACTCTTGCCATTATCTTGTTGCTATCACCTCTATCAAGGATTATGCAAGTGTCTTTTTAAAATAGACTCTATATCATTTTTGCACAAGTTACCCTATGTTTATTCAATTATGGTTAAATCTTCACACATAATAGACATCAGGAATGTATTTTTTCTCACCCTACTCTAGTGCTCGATTAGTTTTGAAAGATAAGTCATGCTCCTTAAAGTAAAATAGAGAAGTTACAATATTTATATAGCATTAGAAAATGCTAATTATAGAAATACCATGTATTTGAGAGAGAGAATAGGGAGGCGAAGAAATAGGAGGGAATGAGAGAATAGGAATTGAGAACTATGACTAAAATATCTATGCTGACCAGTTGAAGCTTGTCGTTGACATGAAACTTGTCATCTGGTCAAAAGTAAAAGGTAAAAATAAATATTTTACTTTAACTTCCAACATTCTCCCCCTTAAAGTTGAGAGGACTAAAAATACAGTCTCTCAGCTTTATATATTGAGCTTTAGTTATACCTTTGGTGAAGATATCTGCAATATCATCCAAAGTGCTACAATATTGAAGCTCAACTATCTGTTGTTCCACCATATCTTGAATGAAGTGATACTTCATATCAAAATGCTTTGATCTGCTATGGTGGACTGGATTGTATGCCAACTAAATAGCACTTATGTTATCACAATACAGTCGAGTTGGACCACTTTGACTTTCTCCAATCTCTTCAAGGGCTTTTCTTAACCATAGGGCTTAAGTACTAGCATGTGTGATGGCTATATACTCAACCTCAGTAGATGACAATACTACAACAATTTTTTTCTTGGAACTCCGTGTAATTAGTCCTAATCCTAGACTAAAATAATTGTCTGATGTAGATTTCCTATCATATATATTGCTGCGCCAATCACTGTCACTGAAGCCAACTAATTTCATAGAATTACATTTATGGTAATGGATTCCAAAATCCAATGTAGCTTTTACATATCTTAATATTATTGTAGTTGCTTGTAGATGCAGCTCAAATGGACTAGCCATAAACCTTGAAACTATAGAAATAGCATATTGAATATCGGGTCTTGTGTTGGTGAGAAACATCAAACTCCCAACCATGCTTCTGTAAGTGGTCATGTCAACCTTTTATGCTCCATCGTCCTTGCTCAACTGGATCTCATGTGCAATTGGAGTTGCAACTGATTTGCACTACTCCATGGCAAATTTCTTGATCATGTCTCAAGCATACTTGTGTTGACATATGAAGATCCCTTTATTTGATTGATGCACTTCCATGCCTAGGAAGTATCGCATTAAACCAATATCTTTCATCTCAAACTACTTCATCATGGAGTTTTTGAACTCCATATTCATTTTATTGTTACTACCCATAAATATTAGATCATCCACATATAAACAAACTATGATAATGTCTACTCCATGCTTTAGGTAGTACATATTTGGTTCACTTTTGCTTCTCGTGAATCCATACTCATTGAAATAGCCATCAATACGTGAGTACCAAGCTCTTGGTGCTTGCTTGAGGCCATAAAGTGCTTTCTTCAATTTGTAAACAAGGTTCTCCTGTCCCTGTTCTTGAAAACCTTCAGGTTGTTGAACATAAACCTCTTCTGTCAAGTATCCATTCATAGAAGCACTCTTCACATCCATGTGTTGAGCATTCCATCCTTTATGGGCTGCTAAGGAAAGAACTGATCTGATTTTCTCTTGTCGTGCAACTGGAGCAAAAGTTTCCTCATATTCAATGCCAAATTTTTGAGTAAAACCTTTTGCTACTAGTCTCGCCTTATGCCTCTTAATGCTTCCATAAGCATTGTACTTGGTCTTTTAGACCCATTTACACCCAACACATTTTTTTCCTTTGGGTATCTTTACTATCTCCCATGTATCATTATTGTTTATAGAGGTTATTTCCTCTTTCATGGCTTCTTTCCATACATTTTGAGTACATTCCTTCTCATAGCTAGTTAGTTATAGCTGTGTATTAGCCAATAAAGTATAATTGACTACATCTCCCCTAGGATCATGGAAGTCATCATCTCCATACAATTGCAAATTTTTAAGTTGCTGCAAACCTGTATTCATTTCACTAGCTTGACTTCTAGTGAATCTTCTCTGGAAATTTTGATCCAACATTTGAAAATATGGATGATGTTGTAATGTTCTTTTGCCTCTCGATGGAGAGTCTCTGTCAATGTACATCGATGAAGAACTTACTGATCTCTGTGGAGGACTTGGAGTGTCGGTTGAAGTACTTGATGTAGTACTCCTATATGGGCTTGGAGGGGGTGGTGTGCCTTTGATTTTCTTTGGAGACACCTGTTGTACCTATGAAGAACTTACATCTTGGGACTCATCATCAACAAAAATTCTTTTATGACCCCATTCTCCCCCTTCATCAAAAATTACATCCCTAGAGAGTATAACTTTATGAGTCTTGGTATTGTAGAGTCTATATGCCTTTGTAGACTCACAATACCCTAAAAAATACAAGCTTGACTTTTTGGATCAAGCTTCTTCATTTTCTCATCAGGAATGTATGCATATGCTAAAGAACCAAACACTTTGAAGAGATTTACATTAGGTTTCTTTCTATACCACCCCTCATAAGGAGTGACACCATCTAAACTAGAATTAGGACTTCTATTTAGAATATATACACTAGTTATTATAGCCTCTGCCTAGTACATATGAGTTAGATACTTAGTTTGAAGCATCAATCTCACAATTTCAACTATGGTGTGGTTCTTTCTCTTGGCCACACCATTTTGTTGTGGGGTATAGGCAGTGATGAATTGACTTTTAATCCCACTTGCTTTACATTATTTCAAGAATTATTTTGAGGAGTATTAACCTCCTCGATCTGTCCTAAGATATTTTACATAATTCTCACTGTGATTCTCTACATTGTTTCTAAAATATATGAAGCAATAAAAATCATCTTTATGTTTCAAAAAATAAATCCAGCACATTCTAAAGAAGTCATCTATGAAAGTGAGAAAATAAGAATAGTTTTTGATACTCTGTGTTTGCATTGGTCCACATATGTCTGGATGTACTAACTAAAGTGGATAGCTGGTTCTCCACGCTTGTCCTTTCAAAAACTTCGACCTTGAGTGCTTTCCTAAAGCACATCCTTCACAGACCTCCTTTTTTTCATTGATTTTGGGAAGTCCTATCACCATAGCTTGAGAAGTTAGAAGTTTCAAGCTAGCGAAATTAAGGTGACCATATCACAAGTGCCAAATCACACTTGGATTTGTTATACCTATATTTGCAATTTGATCTCCTCCTAGATCATCAAATTTGAGAGGAAATAACATGTTCTTGGTCATGGGGACCTATGTGATGACACGATCACAATTATTTTTATTAAAAATGATACATTGTCCTTCATCAAATACAAGCTTGTAATTGGTCTCCATCATTTGCCCAATGCTTAGCAGATTTTGTTGGAGCTTTGGAGTGTAATAGATGTCATGCACTTTCTTTAGTCCTTATTTTGTTGGAACCTCCATGGATCCAATACCCTCTACTTGCAATGTCTTATCATCTCCTAATTTTATTTGGGATTTATAAGTGGAATCTAGAGTAGAAAATAAATATTCTTTGCCACTCATATCGTTTGAACAACTAGTATCTAAAATCCATGTGTCATTTAGATTTTGTTTTGATTGTTCATATGACAGAAAATGATTAGAGGTATCATCTTATTCTCCATAATTACCATATTGACTACTGTTGCCTTGTGAATATTTTGACCTACAGTCACGAACGAAGTGACCTGGATTGCCATAGTTGAAACAGGATAATTTGGTCTTGTCACTTCCTCACCCTTGATTTCCACTTTGTCCTTGATTTCCTCCTCAATTTGAATTTCTACCTCTTTGTTGATTGCCTCCTTTGTATGAGTTACCTCCTCTATTTTGGTTTCCTCCTCTATTTTGGTTTCCTCCTCTATTTTGTTTGCCTTCTTTGTAGTTGCCTCTGCCTCTACCTCTTTACTTACCTCTGCCTTGACCTCTTCCCTATCCTCTTCCATTGTTTTCATTGGAATTGAAGGCCTTATCATCATCTCCGTAGCTAGTTGGAGTTTCAATAAACCTCTTTTCATGTGACATTAATGATTTGATTAATGCATCAAATTTTAAAAGGGAAATATCTTTGGATTCTTCTATAATTATGGCAATATGGTTCCATTTCTAGTAAGTGTTTGCAACACTTTTGTTACAATTATCTCAGGCTTGATTTCTTCGCCTAGTGTAACCATTTTATCCATAATTGCTTTTACTCTAACATAATAATCACTGACTTTTTCATCATCTTTCATTCGAATATTTTCAAAATCTCTCTTCAGTGTTTGAAGCCTTACTTGCTTCACTTGATTACTACCCTGGAATACATCACTCAATGCTTTCCATGCAACTTGTGCTATTGTACAAGCGGTGATTCTAGAGAATATGATTTTCTCCAATGCAGCTTGGAAATGAGAAAGAGCATAAGAGTTGCTTTTTTTCTCTTCTTTTCATGTTTTCTTGTCTGTAGCACTTAGTTTTATCCAGTATGAGGGTTCTGTGTAGCCCTCTTCTATTATGTCCCACAAACCTCTTCCTATCAGCAAGGTCTTCATCTTTATAGACCAATACTCATAGTCATAATTGTTAAATTTTGGTATAGGTAAGTTATTGTGTGAGGCCATAGTTACCAAAAAACTCTCTTTATTTCATAGTTACAATAAATTACTTTATTGTTTGAAAGAAGGAAAAAAGAAGAAGGAAGAAAGAAGGAAGAGATTACAAATTTAAGTCAAATCTGACTTGTTCTATTCTATTATTGACTGCTTGTTCCTCTTGATGTGGGGATGCTATCTCTTGATTCACAAAATTATCTGCTACTTCTTCTTCGTCGTCACTTATCAATATTATTTCTAGTGATTCTGGTTCTAAGATTTCCACTAAAATATTGTAGTGTGTATACTCTAATTCTTGTGGTATAGCTTGTATGGATTTTGATTGTTCAAATTTACTCCTGAATGAGTTGTCTTCAAAATCTACCTCGTACCCTGAGTCAGGATGCCTTTGATTTGTGATTACTACATTTTGAAGTTGGCTAAACACAATTTTGAGTCCATAACCTCTTACTTTTTCATCAAACCTCTCTGCACCTTCTCTTGCTAGAATTGTACATAAGGCATGATAATAGCCATTTGGTCTTATCATCAATACCTCTTTACAATTTGTCAATTTGGATCCTTTGTCTCTTTTACAAAAAAAACTAAGCCTCTTAGGCTTATTACACAATATTTCCTCTTAGGAAAGTTTAACTCTTAAAATCTCTAAAATTTCACCTTTTCAAAGTGTGAAATTTGTAAAACTCTTACAATTCACAATTTCAAGCCTCTAGGGCCTTTTAAAAAAAAAAAAAAAAAATTTAAACTTGATAAAGTAGTTAAATATTTATATTTAATAAAAAAACTTATAATTATTTTTAAAAAAACTTTTGTTTTTTTTATAATAACTATAAATGAATTCAATTTTATTAAATTAATATTTAATAAAAACTTTAACTAAGTTTAAAATAAAAAAATTTAATCAAAAAAAAAAAAATTCCTAGCGGGATTCAAACCCAGGACTTCACGCCTACAACCTTCTGCCTTCGCCACTCGAGCTATGCCCACTGTTGCGTTATCGAGAGGGGCGATCATCTATTTCAAGCATATATGATGGCAATTTTTAAAATTAAAAAACACGAAATTATATATCCCACCTTAATTAGGAAAGGAGCTTCAGAGGTGTTTAAAACGTCTAGCATGCACAAAGCAATGTGATTGCCTTCGGGTAATCAAGCCACTCCCTTTTACCATGCATTGTCCAACCATAAATTGCCACCTCAACATCTGCGTCCAAGTTGTCCTCCACTTTGTATTCGCCACGTGTTGCCTCGTAGTCCATGTTAGTCAAAGTCTGATGTCCATGTCAGCCACTCAATATCTGCCACATGTCACCTCATAATCTGCTCCTGTTAGGTCCCTCAGGTTTTGAGCCTATGAGCCTTCTCCTAGTTCACCTCGGGTTTCAAGCCTACGGCTCTCTCCTGGTCCGCCTCATGCTTTGAACTAATTGATCTAAAAATATAGGTAGCAAATATGTCAGATCTGTCACCTCAAGAATCGTGCTCGGCCCTGTCAGCTCGGCTCATCCATGAAATATCTAATACCAAATCTAGTGCTCGATTAGTTTCAAAAGATAAATCATGCTCATTAAAGTAAAATAGAGAAGTTACAATGTTTATATAGCATTGGGAAATGTTAACTATAGAAATACCACGTATTTGAGAGAGAGAATAGGGAGGCGAAGAAATAGGAGGGAATGAGAGAATAGGAATTGAGAACTATGACTAAAATATCTATGCCGACCAATTGAAGCTTGTTGTCCACATGAAACCTGTCGTCCGGTCAAAAGTAAAAGGTAAAAAACAAATTTTTTACTTTAACTTCCAACACCCGCTTAGACTGAATTTAAATTATGGCCTTACCCATAAATGGAACCTTGGTGTTATTCCCCATCTTGACTTTCAATTTTATTGATTCATCTAACTTTGAAAACATCTCCTTGTTGTTAGACATGTGATTACTACAACTACTATCTAAATACCACACATCCTTTGGGATTTCTTTAACAACATTACATGCTAACAATAATGAACCACACTCATTATTTTCATTCTCATTCTCATTTGAATAATTTACATTTTCTCTATTTTCATCATACATTTTCTTTCTACATTCATAACTATAATACCCATATTTCTTACAATAATGGCATTGAGTGCTAGATTTGTCATACCTTTGATTTCTTCCACCTTGTGTGTGGCTACCACCTCGTCCTCTACTACTACCTTAATAGTAATTGTTGGTGCTTCTTTGTGTATAGGTGTTGTTGCTTCCACTATTATAATTGTTAGTCTTACCTCTTACAAGTCCTCTTCCTCCTCTACCTCTATTGCTTCCTCTATCCATACTAAGATATGTTCCTTGCTAAAATTCTCTTTTGTTTCCCTTCTCATTCAAACTAACTTGAGATTTGGATCCTTGTTATAGAAATGAATTAGTAGTTTAATTCAACATTTTTTCATGAATTTGCAAGGATACCATAAGCTCATTTACTAACAATAGTGCTAGATCCTTATATTTTTCAATAGCAACCACAATGGGATCAACTCATGATGGAAGACTTTCAAAAAAAATTCTACATTTTTTTTATTTTCCAAGCCCATCACTCAAGTAAAATATTCTTACATAGATTCATAGTCCTTCATAAATATATTTTCAAAATCTCTTCTAAGAGATTGAAGTTTGATGATTTTTACCTTTTATACTCCTTGATATACAATCCACAATAGATCTCATGTTTGCTTTGATTTTGTTGCTACTGCTACTCTAGGAAATATGCATTCATGAATAAAAAATAGGACTTTTGAGTACATTCTATTCTCCTTTAGTTGATCTTGTTGTGGTTGAGTTCAACTAGCAAGAACTTGTGTATTTGTTGGTTATGTGTAACCATTCTCAACCAAATCCTACAAATATTGGGAAATGAATAAATTTTTCATCTTAATAATCTAGAAGTCATAATTCTCTCCCTTAAGAAAGGAATTTGAGGTTCGAAAATATTTAGACTACTATTATCGGTAGTCAATTTAGAAAAAATATAGCACAGCTTTAAAAACTTGCATCCACAGTCTCTTATGCAATATAATCACAACCTTACTCTGATATCAGTTGTTAGTTTACCAATAAATAAAACAAAGCATGCATAAAAGAACAAGAGATTTAAAAGAAAAATATAAAAATAGGGCACTCTAATTGTTGTTGCAATTTAACTATCTTTATTCAATCTATTACATTGAATCCTTTACGTTACATCCATTTATTTATGAAATGACTAGAGCTCAAGTATTTATAATATTTATAGAAAAATCTATAATCTTATATAGTAGAAGACAATTTTGAAATATTTAACAGCAGAGAAATCTGCAATTTTTGGAGACTTCACATAAATTTTGGAAGCTTTGGAACCTTTAAGAAGAATTTTGGAAATATTGTGAAAATATATATTTGAATTTATATAGATACTTGAAAACTTCTAGAGACTTTATATAGTAAACAATCTAAAATTTTTAGAACAAATTTTAAATCTGGACCGGAGGTTGTTGTAGCTACATTAAGCATTATTACTATGAGTTTACTGATCAATCCGATAAAAATATTGATATGGATAGGCATAAACAATTATATTGGCACTTTAGAAAGTTGGCATATTAGTTAGGTTGCTTTGGAGCCTTTAAGAAGAATTTTGGAAATATTGTGAAAATCATTATTTGAATTTATATAGATACTTGAAAACTTCTAGAGATTTTATACGGTTAACAATCTTGGAAACAATCTAAAATTTCTAGAACAAATTTTAAATCTGGACCGGAGGTTGTTGTGGCTACATTAAGCATTATTACTATGAGTTTACTGATCAATCCGATAAAAATATTGATATGGATAGGCATAAAAAATTATATTGGCACTTTAGAAAGTTGGCATATTAGTTAGGTTGCTTGATTGTAACATACAAATTGTATTTGGCATCTCAGATGCCTATTTAAAATTGTAAATTTAATAAAATCTTAATCAGGATTTTTGGTTACTCATAATTGATATCAAAGCCTTGACTCTGACCTGTGAGTGGAATTTCCGTCTTTTCCATTTTTGCATTAATCCATGTTCCTTTTTTAAGTTTCTCCTATTTTGGGAAATTATGGTTTCCTTCTTTGTTTTGATCATAAATGGCAGACATCTGCATATCGTAGTTTCAAGTATCCATAGCACCTTTGACTCTGAGGTGGATTCTGATATGCGGCCTTCTATCCTGGTGGTCCCTGAATTACAATTCTATTGCTACGCTCCACCAATTGTCGCCCCTCACATCTAAAGCATGGATCAGCGCGCCTATAGCTCATGTGTGGCGGTCGTTCAGATCTAGCCTAGTCTGTGCATGTTTGGCATTTAACATCATCCTCCATTTGTGATTTTATTGAAGCCCATGCCCCAATGTAGATGCTACACCATTGACTAGCGAGCGATCTGACGTAGAATATGGCTTTCACATTTCACAGCAACTGGTGAGCAATCTGATGTAGATCATGCTCCACATAAGACCCCTGCTCCCTGGTTTGATTACATGCCTGGCAGTCAATGTGAACTAGACATCATTCTTCAGAGAATGCATCAGTTTTTCAGCCATTGGCCAATGACCATGAACCATTTTGCTACTGTTGTGAAAGGTTTACCCCATGTGTTTCCATTCGGCCAACCTTAGGATAGTTGATCCCTCTTTGGCGCTATGACACTACCGTTCGGTTACCTGTAAAATAACGGCAGAGATGGCAAGCCCTGACGATGATTGTGTTTGGGGTTAAACGATTTCCGCTGCATGCATTGAAATCCTCGGTGCAGGTCAAATCAGGTGCCATGATCTCCTCTGCAGGCCATGCTGTTTTCATGGAGGACTGTGACATGGCACTCTCCCGAAAATATCTAGTTTGGCTCCCTAATCCCTACCTTGCACCAGCAGAAGCCGACTCCAGAGGAGCGACGCATTATAGATAGCCATCTCCCATATTCTCGCCCGAGCTCACGGGGTCAAATACCGGATGAGCACGAAGCATGTCCCATGACATATTTCACAATTCAACTGCCCTGCAGCTTTTGTCTCGCCAAAATGGTGGAGCCACGTGCCTGTTTCGACCGCTCGATGGATGGAAGGTTTACGCAATCGGTGACACGTGGCGAGTGATGCGAGTGTTGATAGGTGGTTGGCGCTGAATCTACGCATCTATCTGTTTTGTGGTTTTAATCCCACATTCGTAGGATAATGAAGGATTTTGCTGCACAGAGGAAATTTTGAACCACAATGTATGGCTAGAGTGTAGATTATTTCAATAGTTATCGCTGACCGCTGTGACCGCTATGACGTTTGTCTGCAAGCTCGGTGTCCACGTAACTGGTTGTCAAAGATGGTTTATTTTTACTTCATGTTTGTTTTCACTTACGTCAGGTTATAGTTTATTTTTACTTCACGTTTGTTTTCACTTATGTCAGGTTTATCCCACATTGCCAAGGAAGGCACATTGAGGGCCTTACAAGAAAATACGCTTCATTGTCACGAGGCATCATACGTGGGCCCGCCTGACGAGCCGGTGAATGCATTCGTGTATTTTTGTTGACCTCCCGATTTGATCGGTTGACCGTACAATTTTTCTAACCGAAGGCTACTCCTCTACGCCACCTTGCATTGTGGCGCTTGTCATGTTTGAACACCAATCACCACGAGTTGGTCAATGACCGCTAGGATGCTTTGAGCAGTAATTCACATTTTTAAAGGTTTTAATTTTCTTTTTTGAATTTAGTGAAAAATCTTTTGTGGGGCCACCTTGGTCTAAGAAACCATGATCAAGGGGTTCTACACCGTCAAAATCATCCGAGAGTCGCACCCGGCTTTAACCGTACCAGACATTATCAACTGGATTTTGGGTACCCGATGTGTGTTTGGTAGGGTGGAGATCTGAACCAGGGACCTCCCTTGGAAGATTTTCGTACCCTCTCCAACTCACTTACAACACGTGGGTAAAGGTTTTAATTTTTAATCTTTAATTTTTATTTTGTTTTTAAAAACCTTTAGCAAAATATATTGTAAAGGGCCATGCGCCCTTTTATATTTTGTTATCGAAAAACTATTGTTTTTCTCTTTTTTGGAGGCTTGATATTGTTGTAAGTATAGGCTTGCATATAGTCGTTGGAAAGCTCTTTTCTAGCTGGTTTTAATAGGACTATTATTTTGATGTTTTGTAAAGGTATTTTTAACCTTATGGTGCTTGGAAGTTTATGTTGTTTACACCTTAATTCAAAAACAAATTGTTGTAATATGGATTGCATTCTCAGTTGAATTTAACACTCTTTAATCCACCATTATATTTTGTTTAAGATTTGTTTTTTTGAAGCAGCTCTTCCTTCATAAAGACTTTTGGACCTTTCTATGTGATGAGGGATATCACATATGTACTCCACATATTCGAGTTGTTTTTTGTCTTTTTATGGATTTTTCAGCTACAAGCACTATATTAAGCATTGCTTCTACATCTTTGAATACTTTAAATATTTCAACACTTTGAACCACAACCGCTTCTAAATACTATAGAGCCTTGACACTTTAGAAACTTCTTCTCAATATTATGCTTTTGTAATAAGGAGTGCAGTTCGGTGGTATCCGACACTCCATTCTATGCCTTGTTTTGGATCCCCATGATTTGTGCATTTTTCCTCAAGTGAACCTCATAATTAGTAATCTCCTTTTTCACACTTAGCGGTTGCAATGATTGGTTATCCATGCAATCCGATAAGATTAACATAAGGATACTTGAAGGATATGTCTTCCACTTGTCCTCCACCGACTATAGTTACAATATGTTTTCTTGGGAGGGTCGTTTATACTAAGTTTTGGGTGCATGCTTATGGTTCAACATGGTTGGTGTGAAGAGTTGCAACTTTTTGAAGATTGAAAGATATTTTTTACAAGACCCTTTTTAAGCATAGTAGTGCTCATTCCTACATGCTAGGCATAGTAGTGCTCACTCCTACATGCTAGAGGTTGACCCAAGAGGCAACAGACCTCAAGATCCCATTGGGGATTTCTAAATAGACCCTTTTTGAGCATGTATTTTGCTCGTTGTTACTCCCTTTGATGGAGTTGTGGTGATCTCCTTGGGGCTCTTGTACATCATCTATCTCTCTTCTTTTCTAAACCACTTTGGAGGATTTCATTTTTGGGCACTTCTATTTGTAATATCTTCTCTTCCACTTCCTTGTACAAGCATTGGAGTCCAATGCTTCTATGGTGGAGAGAGATTATATTGATAGGCATAGACAATTATGTTGACACTTAGAAATTCAACATATTTGTTAGATTCCTTGGTATTTTTAGGTTGTAGCATATGGTTGTATACAATCAATCAAAACATTACAATAATATGGTGTCGGCACTTTCCACCAGAAAACAAACAAAATGAGGTGGATAAGGAGTAAACCATTCATAATTGAGTACATATAAGAATAGAAGTTAATAACAATAAAGAGACTATAGTTGTATATTTTTGTAATATGTTTGATATCATCACTCATCTATGGGAAAGCCTCCTATATGGTGTTATATATTTTAAAGTCTTCAAGGAAAAAATAGAAGTAATGAGTTCCTGAATTGGTTCGTCACTATTTGCTACCTTCTTTTTTTGTTTTTTGTTGGACCTTTTGAAGATCCTTGATCATGTGAAAATTTTGATGAAGCCTATTAGTAACATCACCTAGTGTCCTGAAAGTTGTATGAACATGGGAATGAATGCATCCCAAATGTAACAAAAGATCAAAGGTCAATTTTTCTAAAACTATACCCCATGGAGGAGCAAAATTGATAAATACCTTTCTGCATCTAAACTTCCAAATATGCTTGAGAAAAATGAGTCTACAAACATCCTAAAATTTGGGACAATGATCTTGCTAGGAAAATCCAAGTAGAGCAAGCTTCCAAGATCTAGTGGTGGGGTATAAAAAAAGTGTAGAAGATATCCCAAAATTGTTTAGCCATGTCATAGAACAAAACAACTAAATAAGAGATTTTGAAGCATTACAAAATTTGCATTGAGGGGAAATATGTAAAATCAGAGTCAAAATTTTAGAAGTTGGAATTTTTTAATGCAAAACCCTCCATCCAATAAAGTTTTGAATTGGTAGAATTGACTTGCCACTTGACATTGAGCTTAGAGTCCAATGATAAAGGACACAAAAAAATTGTATATCCAACTAGATCTAATGGAAGAGATTCTATGGTTATTAAGCCATCTCCAGTCAGTCCATATATTATAGGCAATCATTCCCAACTTTATAAGGATATCACATGGAATAGAAGGCACAATGAAGCCATAAGAATTTTTGAATGAAGAGTGAAGGGAGCAATAATTGCAGCTATGGGTCTGGGTGAGAATTGAGCAGTTGCTTGGATTCAAAATATATATTTTTATTTATAGCTTTATTAAAAAATGCTAGTCCTTGAAGATCATTGCACAAAGCTAAAGGTTTAACATTATGGAGGATAAGTATATTTCACCAAAGGCTATTCAAATTGATGCTTATACCATGTCATAAGGATTCATACTTCCAACCCAATAAATGAGAAACTAATTCCCAAGCTTTCTAGTTATGGTTAAGAGGAATAGATCCTTTAACTGTAAAGTATGGTGCATTGAGGACCTTATCCTCCCATGGAGTTTCCTTCCATTTATATTTGTGAGTAGCTTGGGAGATTCTATAACAAAATATATATTTTCAATTTTTGTCTCCAGTGATGGATTTAGCTTCTCATTTCACAACCAAACTATGTTTTAGAAAAGAGGATAAATAATACCCAAACCTCTTAAAGCCTTTGGTTGAGTACAAATTTTCCACAAGATGGATGTCATCCCTACCTCCCCATCCTATTTGATCCATAAAAATTTATGAATGACCCGAGTAAATTTGTTATAGGCATCCATTTAGGCCATCTAGCAAGAGGAGTAATAAATATGAGAGGATTTTATAACTTTATTCACAACTTGAATAATTTCTACTAAGGAGACAAACTGAACCAACCATGCATTAAATTTCTTCTAGAGTTTTCATAACCTAGTTCCATATATCTTTAGGATAAATATTAATCCTAAAGTGGATTCCCAAGTAACAAACAATTGTTCCATGAGGGATGATCTTCCACTCATCCAAGGAGTTGCAACCATTAGGATTGGAAGAAGTTTAGAGGACTTTTATTTTAGAGTGGTTGATATGAGAGGTAGAGACATCACTTGTATAGGCTCTTTAATTTTTTCCACCTCTTGTTGAGTATTTTGAAGAAATATAGGAAACCTTTATAAAAATGTGAGTTAAGAGCACATTTATCCCTAAGAAGCTTAATACCATGAATGAGATCATCATATTGAGCCTTATAAAGATAACCAAATGCATTAGTAGCCAAAATATATAAAAAAAGGATCAAAATGGTAACCATGCCTAATAGATAATTGTAGAGGGAAGGAGAGTGATAGAGCTCCATTAACCTAAACACAAGTTGAAGCATCACCAAAAGGTATAACAATTTGATTACAACATTTTGGACTAAAACCAAGCCAAGAAAGCATATGTAGAATAAAATCCCATCTAATTCTATCATATGCTTTGTCAAAATCTAACTTAACTAGAAGGGTCTCTTTATTGGAGTTGATATCCCATTGCATTGTTTCCCAGGCCATCATAAGATTATCTAAGATATAATGATCCTTAAGAAAACTAATTTATTTGGAAGAACTATTGGTGATATTACATTATTGGTCATGTAATAGTTTAGAGAATATTTTATTTAGTTTAGGGAGTGTTTAATATTTTAGGGTGTGATTAATATTTAGGAGTGAGTTTAATATTTGAGTTTATAAGTATGTTTCAAGTGTGAGAGTGTGTGAGGTGTCAAGTAATCAAGTGAAAGTTTTTATGTGAGTAAGTGAAGAGTTGTGTGAAGTGTCATGTGTGAAGAAGAGAGTTATGTAATCATGAGATACTTTCTTAAAATAGGAAATATCAAGAGACATGCATATGGAAGGTCTCATGTAGTTATATATTTATGACAAATCCATGTATATGTATCGAACTAGAAATGCATTTATGTATTGTTAGCTTTTGATGCTAAATACTTAATGCAAAATAACCACAAGATCTAAAATAAAGTTGCAATATGAAATATAAGATAATGGCAATATTCTAAACATATAAAACTCATAAATAACTTCTGCAACAACTCATAAAATTACCATTAACAAATTCTCACAAAAATAGTATCTTGATAGAATAAATATCTCCAATACACTATACTTCCACACACTCTCACTCTACATTGTGTCACTCATGCACACACACATAGACACATATATAATGGAATGTGACTCTTCATATGGAGTACTCTTGGCCTTAACTCTTCTTGAGACTCTTCACTTTCCTATTCTATGGACTCATGTGCACATGGACTATTATGCACATTTATATTATTAAATACTTTGCACACTCTAATAATACTTGTGCATTTATTACATTGCATAAAGTAAATACTCACACTCTAATCTAAGACACACTCCTAATATAAATATGTACCCAAGGTGGTACATTAGCATATACCAAATAATGTAATATATTCCAACACCCTCCTATATTACATTATTTGGTTATTGAAGACTTTAGTCTTCAATATGGTCTTCATCTCTTAACTCACTTTGCACTGTATACCTCCTTGATCAAGTTCTTTCTCTTCTTGCTTGTATTCTCCATTGGTGCTAGTCTTTATGCTTTCAAGTGATATCACATCATCATTTGATTCTTGCAAAACCATTTTCTCTTTGCCTTTGTCCTTCATATCATAAGTCTTCCTTTGTATAGAACCTTTTGAGCATTCACTTATGGCATCATGATAAGACCCTAAATTAGATGATCTTGAAGCATCAATATTGCATGAAGAATGAAATACCTTTTCTAGAAATGATTCATCCACTTTTGCTTTCTCCTTAAGAGATTCAATCAATTCCTTTTGTTTCAAGTTCTTCTCTTTGTGATGTTTAAGTATAAGCAATGCCATGTATATTATACTAGCAATGTTTAAAGGAATTATAACACTATCTTTGTCAATAATCAATTGCTTCAAACATTATCGCATGAATATAGTATTCTAATATTTCAAAATTTTCTACTAATGCTTCTTTGTAAATGAAACTTGAGACTAAGTCCAATTTTCCTTCAGACTTCTTAATAAAATATTTGATCCCAAGTTTTATGACATTTATCTTTTCTTCTTTGACAATGTTCTCTATATCATTGTTTAATGTATTCTTGGAAGTAGACATCCTTATTCCTCATTTTTATTTTTATTAAGAACACTTTTCAAATTTTCAACCTTCCAAACAATTATGTTGTAAGCCTTATATCTCCCAAATTTTGAATATATGATCAAATTTAATAAACTCTTTTCAATTCTCAAATTTTGTAGAATACCTTGTATTTTTCTAATGTTTGGATGACAATTTTAATATAATATTCAACTTCTATTCTTCAAGACAAATACCTTATTTCTCCCTATTTATGAATGACAATCAATAATCTTGATAAAGGTTTCAATTCTTCAAATCTCTAAGTTGAATTCCTTTTATCTCCCAAATTTCAAAAATATAACTTCTCAATTCTAAATTTCACAAACCTATGTTGGTGTTGAATTCCTTATAACTCCCCAATTAGAAATTTAGAAATTCTATAAAATATATTTGCAAGTTTTGTATTCCTAATTTGATGTTGAAATCCTTATTTCTCCAAAATTATCAATTTGCAAATATTTCAATAAATCAATTACAAAACTTCAAATTAATATCTCAAATCTTCAAATCAGCTTTTCAAATCTTTATAAAACTTTCCAACTAGCAATAACAAAATATCTAAGGTTTTGATTTTCCACTTATAAACCTTATACCTCCAATAGCAATAATTAATCAATGTGGAAATATATAAATCAATTTCAAACTTTCATAAATCAATAAAATATTCCTTATTTCTCCAATCTTTTAATAAATCAAATAACTTGAGAGTTTACCTCAATAATCTAGACATGCATGCTATTCTGGGCTAAGTAATCTATCTTCACTATTGAATAGTCAACAGTCTTCTTGTTGCAAGGCGCTCTCTCCACTTCGCTACCCAAACTTGATTCCAAAATCGATCTCTCCTTTGCTAATTTTGGCCCATGCATTAAATGAAGATTTCAAAATGCTTTGACTCCCTTCAAAGATATTTGGCGCTCACTGTTTCAAGTGCCAAGTGGCATGTAAATGCTTTTCCTCTTCTATAATATTCCTTTGGTGCTCCAAGTTACTATCCTACTCATAACACTTGGTTAAAAATATTTTCAAACTTTGGTTAGTTACATTCAATGATTCTATAACATCCTAGATGTTACATTTCTTGCAATACCAAGTGGCAAATGAACTCTACAACTCCTCAAATGAGCACTCTTCCTTTGATAATGCTCCACTTCCTCTTTGCAATACGTTTCCTCTTCTTTTTAATGTATTCCAATGTACAGTAGCGCTTGGCCTTCTATGTTCTCTCTTCTCCTTTGATGTTTGGCTTTCTAAATTCTCCTTTGTGCAATGTGGTGGCTCTTCCAATGGCTTCTCCTCTCCAATGTACATAGGCAACGCTTATGGTGGCTCCTCCATTGCTCGTTTGGTGGCTGCACTTATCAATGTGGTGGCTCTTCCTCCTTTGCAAGGTAATCCACTCTCAAGCTTGGTGGTTCTAGAATGATTGCCCCCCTGTGCTATGGCTACAACTTTGACTACCTTAATATTACCCTTTTTCCAGCTATTCTACTTGCACTAACTTGCTACAATTTCCTACCACTTGATGCAGGTTTAATGGTGAAAAATGAAGCTCTAAAATTCAGCTTTAAACACTAGAATTTAGTGCCTTTATTCTTGCTATTAAATTCACCCTCCTTTAGCTTCAATAGTGCTTACAAAACCAGCATATATATTATGCCTCTAAACCAATATTTTCTCTCCCTTATTACTCCACTTTTATGCAATTTCTAACTTCTCTATTTGTTGTTATGTTATGCAGATTTCAAGATGACAAAGATGTCTCCTTCTTCAACTTGGAGACACTAAACTTAAAGCTTTTATCTACTATTATAAACTCTTGAATATGGTGCCTTTTAAACTTGAAATAAATCCACTATTTCACATAAATGAAATACACTTTTAAGCACCTATTTTCCAAACCTTTTTGGTCTTCTTTTTGTAGCTTGCCTCCTTGCCTTTTTGCTACTCAAACTTGTTGTTCAAGTCTTTCAAATTTGCAGCTCCTTTGCTTCTCGAAATACCACCCAAATATTTTGAAATTTGCAGCTTCAATTGCTGCCAAATATTCCTTTGCTTTGGTGTCAAGCTCTCTCAAATCTGCCCCAAAATTCTACAAATCACAGCTCTACTATCTCCTTTTAATGCTACCCAATTTTGCAGCCCAAATATCTTAAATTGCTGCTCACAAAATCTGATCTCTCCTCCTGTATCTTGTTGTCCAAAAATAGTCTCTAACTCCTCCAATCCATTGCCTTAGTTTGTTGTTAAATTCTCCTTCACTTGCTGCTCAAGGGCACTACAAAATCTGCCCAAATTTTCTCCAATTTGTAGCTCTATGTCACCTTCAATTTTCTATCCTATGACCCTTCAACTTCTATCATGAAAATCAGCAATCTTCTCCTCCACAAATCAGCCTTCAAATTCTTAATGGTTGTCTTCAAATTTCTCAAATCGATGGCCTCTTCTATCTCCTTTCTCCTCCTTAGCTCTTGCTGAATTTTATCTTCAAATCTAACCTCTTTCTCTAGCCTCTTCCTCAAGAATATGAATGTCTTGAGGTCTTCAAAAAATACTTTCTCAAATTTGGAAACTTCTTTCCAAAATCCTTCTCCTTGAATCAGTTTCACAAATCCTTTTGGGCTTGTTGTTGAATGACAATAATTTTTCCAAATTTGATGTGACTACCTCTTTTCAAAATTTTCTTCTACTTGCAATCTTCTACCTCTATCTTTCTTCAAATATCCTCCAATGGCCACTTCTTCAACTTCTTCAATAGGGATTCTCTAGCCTTCTTCTTTCTCCTTCCAAATTTTCTTGAGACCTCTTCTCTTGGGTCTTCAAATTCTACAACTCTTCAATTGGACCTTTTCTTAGTCCTCCTCTATCTTCTTTCTCCTATCTCCTTTCTCAAATCTACAATGGGGACCTCTTCTCTCGGGTCTCCTCTTTCTCAATATTCAATAGGGCTCCTCTAGCCTCTTCTTCTCTTCTTCCTTCAATATTCAATCTGGAGTCTTCAATCTTCAATGGGGACCTCTTTCTTGGGTCTCCTCAATCTTCAATATTCAATCTTCTATGGGGACCTCTTTCTTGGGTCTCCTCAATATTCAATCTTCAATCTCCAATGGGGCCTCTTTCTTGGACCTCCTTAATATTCAATGTCTACTCTTTTGTTGCAACTCAAAACTAATCCCTACATGAGGAAAGCACATAGAATTTCAAGCAATCAAAGATGAAATTCTTCTCTATCCATTGTAGGAAGCTTCTCAACTTCTAAGAACTAATTTTCTGCAACAAAAAACTTAGACAACAACAATCAACCAAATCTCCAAAATTCTAAAATCAATAAACTTCACTAGTTATTCTCAAAACTAGTGGAAAGAAATCTATGTTGAGTCCTAGTCTTCACGAGTTTTCCTTCAACCCTATGGAAAGACTCTAGCCAAATATCAATCTAGAATCTTCTTCTATCTATCAAAATTTTCAATAGGACCTCCTTCTTGGGTCTCTTAATCTCATCAATGTCAAGGTCTATCTTCAAGACCTGTAAATTTCCTTCTATTCCAAATTTGCTCTTGGAATAGGTAAATCTCCAATCTTCACTGGTTTTCCTTCAACATAGTGAAAAATACTATCTTCCCTGGTTTTCTTTTTCTAGAGGTAATTTCTTCAACTTCACTGGTTTCTCCTTAACCAGTGGAAATCTCCTTTGCAACTTTAAAACTTGTGCAAGACAAAACCTTGTTGTAGCTCTGATACCACTATTAGCTTTTGATGCTAAATACTTGATGTAAAATAACCACAAGATCTAAAATAAAGTTGCAATATGAAATATAAGATAATGACAATATTCTAAACATATAAAACTCATAAATAACTTCTGCAACAACTCATAAAACTACCATTAACAAATGCTCACAAAAATAGTATCTTGATAGAATAAAGATCTCCAATACACCATACTTCCACACACTCTCACTCTACATTGTGTCTCTCACACACACACATAGACACATATATAATGGAATGTGACTCTTCATATGGAGTACTCTTGGCCTTCACTCTTCTTGAGACTCTTCACTTTCCTATTCTATGGACTCATGTGCACATGGACTATTATGCACATTTACATTATTAAATACTTTGCACACTCTAATAATACTTGTGCATTTATTACATTGCATAAAGTAAATACTCACACTCTAATATAAGACACACTCCTAATCTAAATATGTACCCAAGGTGGTACATTAGCATGTACCAAATAATGTAATATATTCCAACATGCATGCTATAATAGATTTTTTTCAATGAGTTTACATAGGATTTTATGAGGGATCTTGGTCCCCTAATACTGAGTGGGGTTTGGACCTTGGACCTCCAAAATATAGGCTAAAGCCCTTACCACTACAATAAGAAAAATTTGAGTTTACATGGGTTTTTATGAGGGGTCTTGGTCCCTTCTTACTGGGATTTGAACTTGGATATTTTGGATGAAAACCCAAAGACTTACCACTATAGTATCCCTCATAGGTCTACATGCTATTGCAGTTTTTATCAATAATATTTTAGTGTTTTTATGTGTCCATTATTGTGATAAATATTTGTGAGATCCTATGGAATTTATCCTATGAGAATTGGATCCATTTTTTAACATGGTATCAAAGCTATGATGAAGTTATTTTTGATTGCTAGATTAGAAAAACTAAAATGACATATTGTAGTTTCTTTTTAAAGAGAGTATTAAGAAGGTCATGTTTTTGAAGGAAACAAACCTTGTAGAAGAAAGGCCCATATTTGTAGAATACAAGTAGTGATAATTTTGTACTTGTAAGAATTCAAGTCTTGAAGAAAGAAGGCTCACAACTATACCATAAGTGTAAGAAGCCAAAACTTGAAGAAGGAAGGCTCATGGTTGCACTGAACTTATCTATAACAATTCAAAGATGTAGCTACAAATATCAAATATTGGAGATTGAAGAAAAGAGAAAGAAGAGAAGAAAGAATAAATAAATCGGATTAAGGTCACCCAAATATTTAAGAAAATAAGGGCTAAGGCTACCCTTAGTATTGCTACTAGAGAGATAAGAATATTTTTAGAGGATGAAATTTATGGGAGATATAAGAAGAATTGAAGGATAAATAATTGAAAGCAAATTTGAAGAAGAAAAAAAATAAAGAGAAGAGAGAAATTATTGAAGAAAGCATAGAGATACATCTACATTTAAAATGGTTATTTGCATCTAAATAGGAGTATAACTGCATCTAAGATGTGAATGACTATGTCTGAGAGGATAACAATTGAATCCTAGAGGAAAGCTCGAACATAGGTTGAACTCAAAAGTAATTACTGTAGATACCAAAACAACACCCATTCGATTATGTGACTGCAAACACCGATCGCATTGACACACATAGCCCCAAGGGCAGCCCCTAGAGGTCAAACAATGGTCCTAACCACTCTCACAACAGTTTTGGAAGGTCAGGAATCAATTTAGCACCTTCAGGCACTCTGCTCCATATCCGTTCCACCCAGGGACGAATTCAAACTGGGATTCACCCCGCCCAGGGATGAATATTAGTATTCGCTCCAGGGTGGTGCGAATTGCAGGTTTGATAGGCAAAAATTCAAATCTTGACAAATGGCAGCTCAGATCCACCACTTAACGCTTCCTTCATCGCATGGGAGTGTGGGTGAGTGTTAGAGGCAGTTGCAAGGGCAGTCATGAAGTCCCTAATCAGAGAGGAATCTCCCTCCCCCTGAGAAGGCATGGTTGCCAAGTGGCACCTTTGCATGCCCAATTCAAGAGACCTCCAGGTCTATAAATTGGTGAGTTTCCTCACCCTCAAATACATAGAGAAGGAGTTTTTTAGCAACGAAGTGCTACCATTTTTACTTCCTCTTACGCCCCTAGTTGATTTATGCCTTTCACATCTGTGATCTCTTTTAGAGAGGAGGTCATTGGGTGACCATTGGAAGGGCAAATCTTGAGCCCAAAACCTGACATTTGACCACAGTATACCACCCAATTTTTTGACAACACTTTACAAGAGTTTTGGACTCGCCCAAGTGGATTGGTGCCAAAATCAGGCCCCAAACGGTGGGTGACCTGCCCGGTCGCCCCCACACTACTGCAGGTCTAATCGTCCCTTTTAGGAACGATTAGGAATCTGTGGCCGATTCTTCTTTCTATCATTTTCATTTTTGTATTTGATCTTTATGCTACTTAGATAGTTTGCAATTTTGATTTCATATCGTTTTGATCAATTTTTGTCATGTTTTATCACTTTTTTGCCTTCACTAACTTGCAGAGGGCATCATCAAAATCCTGGCATTAGAGGCCAAATTGGGGAAATCTGACCATCTGGTTCATCCCATAATACCCCCAATTAGCTAACCCCCACTTTTGTAGGATATTTGGTGCTGTCTAGATGTGACATTTTGAGCAGTGCTATCTGGCATTTTGTTGCAGGTGAATTCGTCCTGCCCCAAAATGAATTCAAATCTGTGAGGGATTTCCCAACTATTCCATTTGCAGTGTTTTCTTTGTGAGGTCTTAATGCCCCTGTCAAATTTTTAGATCATTTGGATATATGCTGGTTATCATTTTATTTATTCTTTGCATGCACTAATCGTAGGCTTGGGGATTGCATGTTTCATTTCATCCGCAGGTGCTAATTACTGTTTCTTATTTATTTTAACGTAGGATCGAGACGTTAGAGGAGCAGTAGGGAGTCAAAATTCATACACACAAGTGGTGGTGACATTTTGGTCCGCCCATATTACATGTGGGCACGTGGAAGAAGGAACGGCATCCATGGATGTAATAAAGAAATAAATTTAACGCTCCTCGCCCCTGAAAATGGAGGAGGCGAATTGTAACCGAATTCCAAAATGTATCAATAAAAGAAAGGGCATTTTTTTTTATTGGCTTTTCATTTGCATTTCAATTCGTTCATGCTTTCCCCATTTCATGCATTTTCAATTTGTAGGATTTAGCGTTAAGTTTAGTTCTATTTTTTTTTGCATTGTACTTGGAGCTTTTCCTTTTTTGTTTTTGTATCCTCATGCTTTCAGTGGCGATCACAGTGGGACTCTATCCTCTATTTTTTTTCTTAGATCATAAATCTGATCAAAACTTGCTTTTGCTTATAGGTATCATTTTTTTTCGAACGCGAGAATGTTGTTCGCTCCAGTTTGTAGCAAATACAGAGCTGGAATTCGTCTCATCCAAGGATGAATTGGAATGCACCCCACCCTGTGACGAATTTTGTTCTAAAATTTGTTTCATCTAGGATGAATCATGTTCTATGCAGTTTCAGGGCAGAAACTCAGAGCCAACGGATTTGGGCAGAGAAGAGGTAGGGATTCTAAACTTTTCCTATCATTTTATGTCTTCAGTTTTTCTATTTTTAGGTTGCTTGCTTGCTTAGGGAAATTTTTCTTTTACTGCTTGCTTGTTTCCTTTTTGCAAAATAAAAATAACCCCACACATCACGTGGCAAATTAAACACCAAGGATCTGGTCGTAAAACCCCAACCCTTGATCAAGACCAACGGTGGATTTCATCACCACCTTGGTTTGAATTTTTTTGCATCCATTACCCCAATCGCTACTATTGCTAGACGTAAATCCTGACGAAATCTGATCGAGTGTAGCTGGGGTGATTCCCAAGACATGAGGATAAGTCTTCTATGGTAGGTGTCATAAACAGGGCGATTCCCCTTCCGTACCACCTACGTTCCACGTACCATCTGCTCTCACGTACCTATAGTTTCCCTCACGTATGGGCGGGTATATAGAGAGGTTGGTATATCAACCTAGAAATGGTATATCGAAGGGGTGACCATTTTTGGGAGCCATAAGAGCCATCATATTGCATTTAAAACATTCTTTACAAAAACCTTCAAAAAAAAAAGAAAAAAAAAACAAAACAAAAAAAACCAAAACACACTAAACCAGGTCTAGGACACTCTTTGGAAGGATTTTCCTTCTACTATTTCGTGAACGGAATCAACAATTATTATTGAACTCTATAACCAGAACAATTAATAAATCGAATGCGGAATGCGAGGAGTATAAAAATATTTAATTAAAATCAATTGCCACTAGGAGGGCAGATCCCGCCGTTAAGGCAATTGCAAAAATGCAGAGATAAAAAATAGCAAAAGATGATGATCCCACAATAAATGAAAACTATGCTAATAAATATGAATTTTTATTCAATTGGATAACCTAGCCGACTGCTAGGTTTGGTATGTAGCATGACTCCCCTCCTCGGAAAGCTTTGTCCTCAAAGCTGGAAATGTCTGGAAAATACTTTCGTGTTCCCATGTGGCATCTTCCTCCGGTAGGTCTTGCCATTTGATGAGAAATTCTTGAATCTGGCGTGATCTTAGTCTTCGTATTCTGTGTTGTAATATATCTTCAGGTTGGAGATGTATGCGGCCTTCCTCATCGAGCACTGGTAATTCTGATTGACCTTGCACTTTCTGACCAATTACCTTTTTGAGACATGAAACATGGAATACCGGGTGTATTCGTGATGATGAAGGAAGTTCTAACTGATAGGCTACTTCTCCAATGCGGCGCACAATTTTGTAAGGACCATAGAATCGTGGTGCCAACTTTTGACTGGTCTTTATCCTTAACGATGCTTGTTTGTAAGGTTGCAACCTTAGGAAAACCTTGTCACCGACATTAAAAGTTCGTTCTGATCGGTGCAAGTCTTGTTGTTGTTTCATGCGATTTTGTGCTTGGAATAAATTCTCCTTGAGGATGGTGAGTGTCGACTGCCTTTGTTGAAACCAATCATCCACTTTGTCTACTTTGGATGAACCGGGGACGTAATCTGCTACGATTGGAGGCTTGGTTCCATACAATGCTTCAAAGGGAGACATCTTAATTGAATAATGGTAAGAAGTGTTGTACCACCATTCCGCCATTGCTAGCCATTGGCTCCATTGATATTGTTTATCTTGAACAAAACATCGTAAGTATGTACCCAAACATTTGTTAACTACTTCTGTTTGACCATCTGTCTGGGGATGGTAAGTTGAGGACATGTTCAATTTGGTACCACTAAGTCGAAATAATTCTCGCCAAAAGTTACTAGTGAAGATGGGGTCTCTATCACTTACAATATTTTTTGGCATACCATGTAATTTGAAAATTGAATCCATAAATACCTTTGCCACCTTGCTTGCGGAAAATGGATGTTGTAAAGCCTGAAAATGAGCGTATTTGGATAACCGGTCTACGACCGACGAAGATAACTCGTCTCCGCCTTCCGATTTTGGAAGACCTTCAATAAAATCCATGGATATATGTTCCCACCGTCTGTTCAGTGGATGGGTAATGGTTGTAACAATCCCGGTGATTTGACTCGTTTCTCCTTTATTGCGCTGGCAAACTTCACATTCTCGCTACCCATTGTTTGACTTCGCTTTTAATCCTTTCCAACAAAATGATTGTTTGACCCTTAAATATGTTTTCAAAAATCCTGAATGTCCTGTTGATGGAGAAGCGTGTGATTCATCGAGGATCTTCGATTTGAGTTCCGAATTGTGTGGAATGTAAATGCGGTTCTTCTTCCGGAGGATTTTATCTTCATAAGAGAACAAAGGGTGTTTAGAGGACCCTATAGATAATTCTTGAAGTATCTGAGCAGTTTCGCTATTGGACAACCATTCCTCTTGTAATTGATTCACCCATTGGGAGCAAGGACCTGAAATAGCGTTAATGACTACTTCATCTTCATATTTCCTGGACAGCGCATCGGCGGCTATATTTTCCTTCCCCTTCTTGTATTCGATAACAAAATCATAACCCAATAGTTTGGTTAACCACTTATTTTGTTCCGGATAGGAAAACCTCTGCTCAAGAAAATGTTTGAGACTACTATGATCTGTTTTGATAATGAAGCGGCTACCGATTAGGTAGTGTCTCCATTTTTCTACTGCATGAAGAATAGCCAACATTTCTTTTTCATATGTCGATCTTCCCAAATTTTTCCCGGAGAGCTGTTTACTTTCAAATGCCAACGGATGACCTTCTTGCATTAATATAGCCCCAATTCCTGTTCCTGATGCATCACATTCGATAATAAATGGTTTGTGAAAATTGGGGGTTGCTAATACTGGAGTTGTACACATGGCCTCCTTAAGAGCTTCAAAAGCTAGAGTAGCCTCTTCCGACCAACGAAAAGCATCCTTTTTTGTGAGTGCCGTGAGAGGTGCTGCAATCTTACCATAATTTTGTACAAACTTGCGATAGTAGCCCGTGAGACCCAAAAAACCACGAAGTTTCTTGATGGTTTTAGGTAAAGGCCATTCTTGAATTGCCTTAATCTTATTGGGATCAACTTTGACGCCCTCGTGTGAAACTATATGACCCAGATATTCCACTTCTTGGACACCAAAGGAACATTTGGAACGTTTGACAAATAGCTTTTCTCTGTGTAAAATGTGAAGGGCTTTATCCACATGATGTAAATGGTCCGTCCATGTTTTGCTGTATATGAGAATATCATCAAAAAAAACTAACACAAACTTACGGAGGAGTGGACGAAACACTTGGTTCATGAGACTTTGGAATGTGGATGGTGCATTAGTGAGACCAAAAGGCATGACCAAAAATTCGTAATGACCTTCATGAGTACGAAAGGCAGTTTTGGGAATATCTTCTTCTCTAACACGGATTTGGTGAAATCCGGAGCGAAGGTCTAATTTTGTAAAAAATTTTGCACCATGCAACTCATCTAATAGGTCATCTATGACAGGGATAGGAAATTTGTCCTTGATAGTGAGTTTATTGAGAGAACGAAAGTCAGGACACATACGCCAAGAGTTATCTTTTCGTCTAGCCAGGACTACAGGTGAGGAATAAGGACTAGTGTTGTGACGAATGACTCCATGATCCAACAAATCCTGAACGATCTGTTCGATTTCTGTCTTTTGTGGTTGAGGATAGCGATAAGGACGATTGTTAGGAGGAACACTCCCTGGAATCAAATGGATGGCATGGTCATGAGATCGTTTAGGTGGTAATCCTTGAGGTTCTTGGAAAACCTCTTCGTAATGTGTTATGATGTCTTGTAACTCTGGAGCAATAATATCCGAAGTTGCTTGGAGATTGTTTTTCCAAACAATTAATTTGAGCTATAAACCCATATCCACCCTTTTTTAACATCTTCTCCATACTATGAGAGCTCACCATTTGTGATGGAGGAGTAGTAATGCCTTGTAAGCGAATGACTCGTCCGTTTTCCTTCCATTCCACAAATAATTTTTTGAAGTTGAAGCTAACCGTGTCTAATGTTTCCAACCATTCAACTCCCAAAATGACATCCGAGTTCCCCAAATTCATGACGAAAAGGGATCCAAACCAAGTATAAGTTCCCATTTTTATGGAAACTTGAGATGTGCGACCAACACATTGTGCGTTCACCCCGTTGGCCACTAGAACCTGGAATTTGTCTTTGTTGGAAGAGTTAATGAATAAATTCAAAGCTTTTGCGGTTTTGATGTCGATAAAATTGTGGGTACTACCGGAATCAATTAGCACATTCACATTTTTCTCGACAAGGAATCCGGGTACCTTGATGGTATGGTGGGTGGTTAAACCCATGAGAGCATGCACAGATATCGCCATTGTATCTTCTTATTTTTCTTCTATAGTACATGGTAGGTCTTCCGGCATAGGTTCTTCTGGTTGGTAAGGTTCTTCCTCTTCTCCTTCACATTGATCACCTTCAATATGAAAGTTTTGTTTTTGGGCACATGCTTGTTCCTTGGGGTGATGAGTGCGACATTTATAGCAAAAATATCTTGATGGTTGATCATTTCTACGAAAGGAATTGTTGCGATATGAAGGACGACTATAAGTTTCACGCCGTGCAGACAACTGATGTCTCTTCTCGGCCAGCTTGGCTATTCTTATACAATCGTTCAGCAAGGTTGGATTGTGCATGTCTACCTCCACTCGAATACTTTCTTTCAAACCATTGCGAAAGGCTCCTACCACTGTGTCGGGACCGAGGTCTAAAGTGTATGGTAGTAAACTGGTAAACTCCGAAACGAATTCGCTAACTGACCCTTCTTGTTTAAGAGATAACAGTCTTACTGTGTATGATGATGTAGCTCCTTCATCAAATCTTTCTAAAAAAGAGGTAGTGAATTTTCTCCAATTAATAGTAGCTCCTTTCTCTCGTTTAAGCCATACAAACCATTGGTAGGCCTCAGTGCCTAGTTTTGATGCAGCGAAAGGGACTTTATCAATTTCCTTAATTTGATATAAGTCAAGAATGCCTTCCATTTTGGCTATCCAACCACGAGGATCATGACCTTCAAAAGTGGGCATATCAATTCATGGAAAATTATTATTAGGGCCTCTCGGTTGGTGATAACCCGTGTCCCTTTCTTGATTTTGGTTATACCGTTGTCTCTGATAGCAATCCCTGTAATTATCCGAATCACCTCGTTGTTGTTCCCAATCATCATTAGGATCGACATTTTCTTCATTCCTTTGGGCATGGGAGTGATTTTGGGGATTAGTATGGGGATTAGGCTGGTTTTGTGCTTTCACTAGGTTTTTTAGGAGGAGACCAATTTCGTTCATACCCTCTAGTAAGAGTCGAAGAGAATCATCGTTGGAAATGGCTGAGTTACTTGAGTTTCCTTGTGTGATGTTTTCGTGAGTTGGGGGAGGATTAGTAGCCATAGGATCTACTAGTGGATGATGTGGATTATAACTACCAATTTTAAAAGGAGAAAGAGAATTTTTTGTACCTGGGCTTCGATTAGGTCTTCTTGTGTTGTTATTGGTCGTTTTCGAGCTTGATAATCGACCGTCAGGACCTTTGGTCCAACTTCTACTCATGCAATGTTTAAAATTTTTTGCTTTTTAATCCTTGAACGTCCAATTCTGAGAAATTTGGTTAAATTCGGCAAAAATTTGTTTGAATTCCGCTTCAGCTGTCGCTCCAACTGCGACGCGGATTTTAATGTGGCACTAATCCTTGATTCCCCGAATTTTAGTGTAACCCAATTGAACCTGACTGATAGGTGTGAGGACTGACACAAAGACTAACAACGATAGACTGACAACAAGGACTGACAAGACCGATAGCGATAGACTGACAACAAGGACTGACAAGACCGACAACGACAGACTGACAACAAGGACTAACAAGATCGACAGTGACAGACTGACAACGCACGATGACGAACAGTGACGGCGAGGATGAAGACTGATAGTGCACGATGATGGACAACGACGGCGAGGATGAAGACTGACAACACACAGACAACGACGGTGAGGACGAAGACTGACAGCGCACGGACAACGACGGCGAGGACGAAAACCGATAGCAACTAACAAGACACCCAGCTATGACGCGGACTAACCCCCAACGCAACTAAGACACGACAAACAAATTCGCAACTAACAAGACACCCAGCTAAGACGCTGACTAACCACCCAACGCAACTAAGACACGACAAACGGCGACGCGGGAGCAAGGAACGGCAATGTGACCGGAGTCACAACTAAATAGGGTAGCCAGATTATTTTTAAACCGCACGACGACCAAACTATGGCGAATGTGGGATAACTATTAAACGAAAAAAATAAAAAATATATATTTAAACGTTGGTACCTTAGGATATGGAATAATAATCGATGTTTTTCCGCGCTTCTGATTGGCTGAATCTGGCGAGAAATTTTGCTAAATTCTACGGAGTATTTGCTTGACGAAAATCATGATTTTCGGCGATGGGATTCAGATTTAATCGTCTGCTACCTGCTACGGTGATTTGCCGGAGAAAGAACACGTCAATTACCGGAGAATTCGCTCAAAAAACTGAGACTGCACTTCTGTGTATCCGGCGGAGTGGTTTGTTCAGCGGAAAGTCTCTGCTGCGTCCTTTCGCCTGCCCGCTTGTCTGGATCGTCTGCGCCGGTTTCGAAGTGGGAGGAATTTACCGTGCTGTGTTGGCAAAATTATGCCCAGTTTCACCGTAGCTTTTCCTGCAAACTGCCTGCCCAATGCTACTGTGATGCGACGACGGTTATTCTGCCGGAGAATGGATTCCAGAGTGATGTCAACGAGTATGGTGTTTTCCTACGAACGCGACTACTGATACCACTTGGAAGGATTTTCCTTCTACTATTTCGTGAACGGAATCAACAATTAATATTGAATTCTATAACCAGTACAATTAAATAAATCGAATGCGAAATGCGAGGAGTATAAAAATATTTAATAACAAATCGTTTGCCACTAGGAGGGCAGATCCCGCCGTTAAGGCAAATGTAAAAATGCAGATATAAAAATAGCAAAAGATGATATCCGTCAATAAATGAAAACTACGCTAATAAATATGAAGTTTTATTCAATTGGATAACCTAGCCGACTGCTAGGTTTGGTCTGTAGCACTCTTTTAATCTTTAAACGAGATAATCATTGCTTTGTGTGTGTGTGTGCTCTTTTCTATTTAGTGTAGCATAAAAATCATAAAAGAGATAAAAAGTCTACATAGCTTGTATAAAAACACCACCATGGTGTACACTCGTAGCCAAGCCCAATCAAGGGCGAAAGCTACGAAAAGTGTACAAGGGGGCACAAGTTTCCTCCGTTACAGCCCTAAGGACTTGGTCATACCACCTTGGTGGCCTGACCCACAAGAGAGTCCACATCGTTCCATTTTATAATGGTACTGTAGAGGCACCCCTTTGAGTGACACGCCCGTTCATCATAGCCCCTTTCAGGAGGAGTCCTTATACGTGGCACTCAACATAGATAGGAAGGCTTCCTTAGAAGCTCGATATGAGTGTCCACCATGCGATGAAGTGCTAAAGTGGCATAGTGTCCATGAGGGGAGGCCACATGATTATGACATCCCTCTTTTTCCCCCCATCACTGTTAGAACCAATAGACAAAACCCAGAGCGCAAGGCTCTTCAAGCAGGGCGAGCAAACTCTGCCTGCCACTTTCACACATACGAAAGAGAGCACGAGGAAGACCATTACATTCCTCAAGAACAATGTACAGTGTGGGAGCCATGTGCTTCCGCACCCACTATATACCATGATCACCTACTGAGGCCAGAGCCTCGGGTGAATGCTACCAACCTCGATAAATGGAAGCGACCTATTGAGATCTCGGATCATCGCAATCGAGGTAAGTGCATATGAGAGGCATCCAGACCTCCTAGGCTCAAGATGGTGGAGAAAATTGACCTGGCCATCGCTAGACATGCAACCCGCCAAGCGTAGATCATGTGGCTTGAGCAAGACCAGCAGCAGCTAGAGCATCTATATTGCCTTAGCAAAGAGCGCATTCGATGCCAAATAGATGAGCTGCTCCATAATCTAGTGCCTGAGAGGGTTCCAACCCCCCGCACCCAAAGAGCGGAACCGTATGAGAGGCATAATCCCTTGGTGCGAGATAGGTCTTCACGACCTTACCAAGTGCTACCTTCGAGACCTCCTAGACCTAAGCGGGAGGCCACTCCCCGGAACAACGATGGGTACCCTCCGCAGGGACCCACCCAGGGTCATAGGTCTCGTCCAGAGACTCCTCAAGAAGCTTACAATGAGTATGAGCAAGAAGAAGAGCAGGCCAAAATGCCCTACCAAGGCGGAGGGGTTGCCATCCGACCACCCCTCTATAGGCCTCAAGTCTCCCACAACCCACAACGGGAGCAAACTAAAGAGGAATATATTAAGTCTTCAGATGCATATAAAGCACTGTTAGAGCGTTTGGAGTCTGTGGAGACCAAAACTTCTGGGCCCCAAAAGCCCACTTTACGCCAACTCTAAATTCATCATGTGCATCCGTCTGTGCCAGCACCCCCTTACCCTGAACACTTTAAGCTGCCTCTGTTGGCAACCTTTAGAGGTGAGGAGGATGCTCAAGAGCATGTGACGAGATTCCTGAGCCAATGCCTTGGCATTCAAGACAATGATGCTTTGTTATTAAGAATGTTTATAACCACATTCGTATGCCCTGTCTCAGATTGGTTTACTCAATTACCAAAGCATAGCATTAACAACCTAGATCAGTTAGTGGATGCATTCCTCGAACGCTTCACCTTCAACACCAAGAAGAAGGCGTCACTAAGTGACTTAGCCAACCTCAAGCAGAATGAGGAAGAGACCATGGCAGCCTATGGGAATCGATGGAGGACTTTGCTTTCAAAGCTGCCCTACCTTCCCCCTATGTCCGACCTCACTCAAATGTTCTCAAAGATATGTTTGAGATCGATCTCTATGCTATTACAACTGGAGAAAAATGCCACCTTAGAAGAATCTTTGGCGCAAGCTAGGATCATTGAAGAGATCAAGATACAAGATGGCAAGATAGCCAAACCTAAAAAAAAATAGTGGACTAAGAACACTAAAACAAGGACCACGCAATAGAAACCCATTGGGGTCAATCAAGTTCCTATCAATGTCCCTAAGCCTGCACAAGTAACACAACCCCAAAAGGCTAATTATCAGGCGATGCCTCCTAACAACTATGACAGAGAAAATGAGAGGCAAGAGCAGAATCAGCAACATCACCCTAGGCGATAATACACACCTTACACAGAGTCCAGGGACTCCCTATTTGACCGCTTGTTAGCGGTAAATTTGATCAACCTGCCAGAGATTCAAACCATAGACCCCAATGCTCCCAAGCCTAAGGGGTATAGGGAGGACTTGTACTGTAGATTCCATAGATGACAGGGACATGACCTAAATGCCTGCTGGAATTTTAAGGGCTTGGTGCAAGACCTAATTGATAGCAAGACACTAGTGGTGGATAATCCTGTGGCACCAAGCAATCAACAAATGGAGGTCTTTAAAGACCTCTTGTCTACTCATGCTCCACAGGAAAAAACCCTACAAGTTAACGAGGTCACATAGAACTGCCCCATGCTGGGGTATGTAGGGATGATCAGTATAGTAACTCAGAACAAGAGGTATTCGAGTGTAGTTGCCCCTGTGGCAACTATAGGTGAGGTTCCAACAATGACACAACCGCAACAGTGCCTTGCACAACCCCCTCCGCCTAGACCAGTGGCCACACTTCGGACCAAACTCACCCAAATTTTGAGGACCACCTTGGCTAGGCTCTCCATATATGAGCTCATACAACAATCAACACCCCACCGGGAGGCTCTAATGGAGATATTGAAAGCCATCGAGTTGCAGCCCCATGAAACAAATTCTTTCAACAACTTCGTGGGACATGTCAAACGATGCACTGAGCCAGTCATCACATTTCGAGAAGACAAAGTGAAATCAATGGCTGATGACATGGCGGATCCACCCCTACACGTTATCGCGTGGGTCAATGGGATCCCATATAAGAGGGTGTTGATAGACACTGGCTCGTCCAAATAATATCATCACAACCGTGGCCCTAAAACATCTGGAGTTGCTAGCCTCTCACATCACAACTTCCACCTACACTCTGCGAGCATTCAATGATGCAATTTGCTCGACAGTTGGCACAATAGTCCTACCCATCCAAGTAGGACAAAATACTATACCTACATTGTGCCACATCTTGGAAGGTGAGATGGCCTACAACATCTTTTTGGGGTGGCCATGGATCAGGGATATGAAGTGTGTCTCGTCGATAGCTCACCAGTGCTTAAAGTATACATTTGAAGGGGAGGTGCATGTAGTCCCGACGGACTTAGAACCCTTCAAGTATTGTAATGTGGTGCAACTGAGCTGCAATAGACCCTTCCATCAACGCATTTGGATTTCTAATTGAATCCATCTAAACAGGGTCTGATTCCATAGGCATCCCCATTAGCAAGTTCTTCAAAACCCCAGCTAGGTCCATCTTCATCGTCTGGTCCTCCACCAACGACGCCACCTATGGGGGCCAAACAGAAGGACAAAGGGAAGAAACCTCTGGAAGAGGCATAACCCCTGGAATAGACACTACCATCAGTATCAACTATCTCTACTAAGGAGATGCCTATTCGAATGGAAGTTGAGACTTCTAGTTCACCCGACATGGACTGGACTCAGGGAGAACTTCCATTCCCTCCCCCTAAACTGCAAAAAATCATCGTTGAGATGGCCAATACGGGCCCAGGGAAGTATCTGGTGCGGAATATTGTAGCAACACCCACACTGGAGTCCATGCAGGACATTGGGAGACCTCGCCTCCCCATCGGCACTATTGTTCCCCTAGGCTACCCGCAAAACTAGACAAACTTTGTGTATGGAGGCCTTGATCATGGTGTTGCACCATGCACGCAAGAGGATGAAGATGAAGAGCCTTTTGCTGAAGATGAAGAGCATTTTGCTGAAAATGTCAACTACTTTTCTAACCCAGACTTTGCCTTGAGATACCTTGGCCAATGCAACTGGCATGGATATGGGTTAGGCAGATATGAGCAAGGGGTACGGGTTCTTTGCCAACCGAGATATCTTGTTGACAATATTGTCACATTCCACCAAGGGGCGAAAAAATTAAAACTTTGTATGATATTTGTTTGGTTGAAAGTTTTTTCTTTGTTTATAAGTTATAGCAATTTTGATTTCCCTATCGCCCCCTGGTGGACAAAATGAAAAGAAAAGAGTTTCGGGCCCGAAGCGCTTCAAATCATCACTTCGGGCGAGAAGTTTGCCGAGAAAGCAAAAGAAACGCTTCGCACCCGAAGCATTCCCAGCAGCTACTTCGGGTGAAAATTTTGCGAAGCGGCATCCAAGTAACTTCGTCGAAGAAGAAAAGATAGCCCGAATCGGCTAAGGCAAAGAAAATACTTCGGGCCCGAAGTATTTCTAAAATCCACTTCGGCCAGATTTCTCCCGAAGCAATATAAGTCGAGAAAGTGCTTCGGCCAAAACTCCCCCGAACCACCATTTCAAAAGAAGATCGGCCCGAAGCGTTTGTCCCGACCCATCACCGAAGCAGTTTTGCCAACGAAGCAGCGAAGGATAGAAAGAGATCGGCTTCGGCACTCCACGCCCCGAAGTAATTTTGCGAAGCGGAAATCAGCGAGGCGCTTCCCAGGAACGCTTCCCGAGTTGGGCATTTTTCCCGAGGCAATCAGAAGGCCTCATAAATGCATATTTTCTTGCCCGATAAGCCCGCTGCTCATTTTTGGCAATTGGATGCGAAGTATCAGTCCGAGAAGGAGAGCCCGACAAGCATGGCCGCCACTCGAGCACCGCACCTGCAATCCGAGGACACCCAGGTGGCTCATTTAATGCATCTTTCCCCGGTTGACTCGGTCACCATTACCAGTTTTGGTAGCCGATTTGAGAAGTCATCCGCAGCAGCAGCGAGGAGCCGTTTCTCAGGGCCCGAGGGTGTACTCCGCCGATTTTGTAATAATGATTCAGAGGGTCGGGTCCTCTATAAAAACCCAGGCTTTGCAATGTAAAAGGGGGGAACTTTCTGCTAGAAAGCTGCTGTAACTTGATGTCCTGTGTCTAATACTAAAGATTTTTGTGCTCCATTTCTCTCTTTTATGCTACCTTCTGTGCTTAATTCTTTTGTCTGTTTGCACTCGTATACTGAGACTCTGAATCTTGAATCCGGTGTGCGATTGGGAACTGTACCCTAAAATTCGCCCTGAAGGATACATAGGAGAGGAAAAATGCTTTGTCATTTTCTTTTATGCTGCCTGGTGGATCGAGGTTTCTGTTATTCCCTCTTCTTAATCGTTGTTACTCTGAACCCTGAATTCCAGCGAGAGAGAGAGGAGAACCCTGCGAACCCGTCCAGAGGATACATAGGAAGTTCGGCACTTCGTTTCTTTCGTCTGTTCTTGGTGTTTTTTGCTGCTATTTGAGTTATTAGTGAGTGATCGTGCTTCCTGTTCTTCCCCACCTTAAATCATCAATCTCTAACCCTTATCCTTTTTTATTTCTTTCTCTAACCCGAACTCCTTTTATTTCTTTCCTGCACTCTTATCTCAAACCCCAAAAGTAGATTAGTATAGGAGCCGGCCTTTCTCCGGAGATTGGCACGAGGGGCATCTCTTCCTCTCGGCCTTTCAATGTTGGTCGCAGGTCCAGGGCGCGCAAACCCACCGAAAGTCCTTTCCTGTGCGGATTTGATGACCAACAGTTTTTGGCACGCTCGGTGGGACTCAAGGTCCCATATTTGAGAAAATTCCTAGCCCGTCTTCACCGGAGCCAGTAGTTCTAACAAAGTTCTCGGTGAGACCCGGTCAGTCTCATCCCCTGAGTAGTAGTGAGAATCGATGCTCTCATTACTAAGAGACTCTTAGCATCTGGCGACTCTGTTTTACCCGAGAATCTTCAAGTCGTAAAGACCAGTACTAAAGCCTGTGCCTTCATGCAAACAAGATGGAGAGTTAGGAATAGAGGAGAGGAAACCGATTTCTTTGAACTCGATATCGACGCCTTTGGGGAACGCTCTAGGTTAGTTACCCCCGAATATCTCTTACGCGGGACATCCTCGCAAGAGGCTGTTGTTGACGAGCAAGGCCTAACTTTCGATAGCACAACAGCTAGTTTTCCTCCGAATCCTCCCAACTCACCGAAGCATCCTAGTGCCTCCGTTCCCTTTGGCCTTCCGACAAGCAACCCAAGAGGGACTTCGGGGACTTCTGTTCCACAGAACCCAGGCACAAATATGGCACAACAACAACAACAACAGCAGCAACCGCCGCCCAGATTATTTCTAGCATGGAATTCTTCGTCACCGTTGAATCTTGCGGGCCAAGGGCAAGTTCCACCTGCTGCAATCAAAAAGCTCCCGACGTTCGACGAAACCGAAAAGACTGCTCTAGAGCATATCCAGGACATCATTTCCCTGGCGGCAATCCATGATATCATAGAAGAGCGAGTGATGGTGAAGCTCCTGGTTCTCTCCCTTAGAGGAAAGCTCCTCTATTGGTACAGATCTCTGCCACCCGGCACTATTACGGGATGGGACCAGTTAGCCGGGCAGTTGATGCAAGGTTTCAACGAGTCCGCCGATCCAACTTCTCTTCTACAGCAATTCACTTCAATCCAAAGACATCCACAAGAAGAGATTGTAGACTTCAATGTTAGGTTCGCTCGAACCTGGCAAAGAGTCCCGGTTGGACTTCGCCCAACTGATGAAGCCATGGCGTACTACTTCCTTCGGGCCTTCAACCCTGATATCGGCCTTATGATAAGGTACTCAAATGTCAATACCTTTCCAAAGTTGTATGGGTTAGCCAAGAAAGCAGAAATGGACCTCATAGCCGTAGGCAAACTCCCTCAAAGAATGCCAATGCCCATACTCCCCGAGTTCCTTCAAGCCCAGTATGCGAGCGCAGTCGCTCCATAGATTTTTGCAATCCCTGCATATCCGATCTCATCTTGGAACCCGAATCCCATTGTGTCGCAGATCACGGCTCCATAGATACATTTCCCCACATTTTCAACTATGCCACCCACTATCACTCCAACATTTCCAATGTTGCCAGCACCCCTCCAACATCCTGCCCTGCCTCCGATACCGACCATGGCTTCTTTACCATCAGTTCCCAAGGCCGATGATATGCAAGCCAAGATATTGCAAGAAATGCAATCGTTAAATGCCACGGTGCAGACCTTGTCCAATGACATGACCGTTGTCAAGAAGAAGCAAGCGCAACAAGAGTTTCTACCAAGAAGGTCTTATCCCACGCCCACACTTACCAAAGATCAAGCGGTCCATCAAGGAAAAGCTTCGGCAAGAAATGCTGCGATAGAAGAAGTCCCAAGCACTTCCGATCATGTATACTGGTGCTCTACATGTAATGATCCTCATGAGGAAAATACATGCATGTTGCATCAACACTACGTGCAGACGCTAACAAGCAGCAGCCAAGGCGGTCAAGTCAATGTCATCAGACAATTGGATCAAAACTTGTCCATCGACGAGGAAGAGCCAGTCACGGTCCTTACCAGGGGAGGTAAAAGGTCGATAGAGGTGGATGCTACTCAGATGGCTCCTTTGAAGGTACATGCTCGATTTGAAAAAGGACAACCATCCTCTTCGGCCCCGAGCGAAGCTCCTCCACCAGCTCCAATCAAGGAAAAGGCCCAAAAGGCCACTGTCGAACCACCTCAGGTGGAGACCAAAGAACAGGCTAAGGAGAAGCTCAAGTTTCCCTCGCTCACCAAGTGACAAAGGGTCAAAGCAACAGAGCAATATCACACCAAGTACGAACCAAGAAAGGAACCTGAGGTGCATAGCTCCCCAGCCTACAACATTGTAGAAGAGTTGAAGAGGATTCCAGCCAAAATCAGTCTGTATGATGCTCTGCAACTTCCTGGACAAGTGGACCTATTGCAAGAGTCATTGAAGAGGATCAATACAAGGAAGGCAGAGCCACCCGCCCTGGTGCAGACCCTGTCCACGTCCATCACGGGGAAAAATAGACCACCACCATTCTACTTATCCTTACAAATGGAAGGGTATATCGTGCATAATTGTATGATAGATTCTGGAGCTACGACGACAGTAATGCCGAAGGCAGTATGCGAAGAAATAGGCATGGAGTACACACGAAGTAGTCATGGAGTCCTCCAGTTGGATGGTACCCCAGTGAAGACTGTAGGTGTCATCAAAGATATTCCTATTCGACTACATAAGACACCTCAAATCATAGTCATACAAGAGGTGGTAGTCGTGGACCTTGAGCCTTACTTCAGCATGTGCTTGTCAAGAGAATTCACGGCAAAGTTGGGCGGATATCTGTCCATGGACTACACTCATCTGGAGATCCCCTTCAAAGGGAAGAAGGTGAAGATCTATAATGAAAAGCCTTCTACGTTCCTGGTTGAGAAGATGTCCGAAGAAGAGAGCAATGGCCCTGTGCATACGATCGCGGAGGAACTAGAGCAAGTGGATTTGGTCTAGGAATCCCTCGCACAGTTGTGTTGTGAAGATGAATTTTCATTGGCAGATTTCAATGCCATGATAGAGACTGAGGTGGGGTGCTACACCATCGCCAAGTCCGAGAAACCAGCTAAAATGGAAGGAAAGGTTTCTGCTCAAGAAGGACTATGGAAATTGTTCTTCGATGGTGCCCGATGCAAAAATGGCGTCGGGGCAGGAATCCTTCTGATTTCTCCATCCGGTGAGCAAAAGGAATATTGCTACCGATTGACATGGAGCTGCACCAACAATGCAGTAGAGTATGAAGCCTTGTGCTTGGGACTCAAGAAAGCTGACAAGTTAGGCATAAGGCATCTTCAAATCTTCGAAGATTCCGAACTAGTTTGCAACCAGGTCACCAACAGATGCTCTTCAAAGAAACACTATCTTAAATCATACCGCAATAGGGTATGGGACCTGTTTGACCAGTTTGAATCTCTCAATCTACAGTCTGTTTCACGAGAAAAGAATCGACATGCAGATGTCTTAGCATCCATCGCAGCCCGATATTCTCCAGTGGATGATATGGTGCATAAGCCGAAGGCTGTAAGGATGATCTATAGACCCTCTGTCCCCGACAGAGATTTACACTGGCAAGTTTTTGACAACGATGAGCAGATCATCAATTTCATGATCCAAGAAGCCGCTACAGTCGAAGACCGAAGCCCTGATGAAGAAGAATATGAAGGATTGGTCCAGTTGAAGAACAACCACGTTCCCAAGGGATTGATCATGCTTGAGAGCCTTTTCGATCAAAATGATCGATCGCTCTCTCACAGGATCCAGATCAGCGCACAACAATATCAAGATTTAGAACTGGAACTTGGGAAAGTAATAAAGGTCGGGACCGATTGTACTTCAGAAGAAATAGAGCGGATCCGATGTTTGTGTAAGAGGTACCCAGATATCGTGGCTTGGTCTTATCATGACCTCAAGGGATATGATCGACAGCTGATCCAACATACGATCGAATTACAAGAAGGGGCCAAACCTTTTCGACAGAAGCAAAGGCCGGTCAATCCAAAGATCGAGGTCCTGATGAAGGCCGAACTGCTAAAGATGCTCGAAGCAAAGATCATTTATCCCATCAAGCATTCTTCCTGGGTAGCGAACTTGGTCCCTATCAAAAAAAAGAATGGAGACATCCGGTTATGCGTGGACTTCCGCAACCTGAATCATGCTTCTCTCAAGGACCACTATCCCCTCCCGCAGATCGATCAGATCTTGCATTCGGTGGCTGGAGCTCAACGATTCTCCCTGCTTGATGGTTTCTCTGGATATAATCAGATCTGGGTTAGGGACGAAGATCAGCATAAGACCGCATTCACAACCAAGTGGGGCACATTCGCCTACCAACGAATGCCTTTTGGCCTCTCGAATGCGGGAGCTACTTTCCAGAGGGCGATGGACCTAGCTTTTGGCGAGCTTCTGAACAAGGTTATCGTTATCTATTTGGATGACATGACCGTATTCTCTCGAAAGAGAGAAAACCACCCAGAACATCTTCAACAAATTTTCGAAAAATGCCGAGAATTTGGCATCTCAATCAATCCAAAAAAGTCTATCTTCGCAGTCAGCGAAGGAAAGCTATTGGGACATGCAATTTCAGAAAAGGGTCTCACCGTGGATCTTGACAGAGCCGAAGCTCTGATGAAGCTCCCAATCCTAGTAGATAAAAAGGGCCTTCAATATTTCTTTGGTCAGATTAACTTCGTCAGGAAGTTTGTCCCAGACTTCGCCCAGGTCGTTAAGCCGATGTCTGAGCTTTTAAAGAAGGGCACAGAATTTGTCTGGATAGAAGAGAGGAGGAAAGCATTCAAAGAAATCAAGGCCCAAATTGTTCAGGCACCAGTCTTGATCAACCCCGACTACAACCGAGATTTTATCCTGTATGCAATAGGAGAACCTGAAAGCTATGCCGCGGTTTTAACGCAAAAGGGGGAAGATGGAGAGGAACGTCCCATCGCGTTCCTCAGCCAGATAATCAATCCCCATGAAGAAAAGTACAATTTCATCGAGCGTCAAGTGCATGCAGTAATGAAGTCTCTCAAGAAATTCAAACAGTTCATTTCTCAGAGTCGAACCACAGTCTTCGTCATTCACCCCGACGTGCGTAGTTTCATTATTCAAGGGGAACTGGGAAGCAAGAGAGCTGGTTGGGTAAGCAAAATCCAAGAGTTTGATATTGAGATCAAGCCCACCAAGCTGGTTCACGGCCGCGCACTATGTCAAGAGCTGGCGAAGAACGCAACGGCCGAAATAATAGACTGTCAGTCGGAGGACTTGCCAACAGGAGAATGCCTCGCTAATCAAGAAGAGGCCGAGAGAGATTGGGTCGGCGAGATAGTGGAATATTTCAACACCGACAGATGCCCCTCGCATCTGAATGCTTCACAGTGGAGACATTTCAGGATGCGGTCCGCCCGATACACTATGCGCCCAGAAGGCCTATTTTTTAGGAACATTGACGACGTCCTCCTCAGATGCATAAAAGATGATGATAAGAGGAGAATCCTGGGCGAATTTCATTCAGGATTATCTGGAGGACACTTTGCTGGAAGGGCGACGACGCTAAAAATAATCAAGGCGGGTTACTATTGGCCCACCCTCTTTGCCGATGCCTTCTCCGTTTGTCGAAGGTGCGAGCAATGCCAGAGATTCACCGACCGAAGCAGAAATGCTTCGATGCCACTCCGACCGATACAAGTGGAGGCCCCCTTTCAGCAATGGGGACTAGATTTCGTAGGAGCCATATCACCAAACTCCTCCACTGGGCACAAATTCATTCTGACTGCGATAGATTACTTCACCAGGTGGGCCGAGGCAGTTCCCACAAAACATGCCGATCAAGATACCGTGGTCACCTTCCTGGAAGGATTGATTACCCGCTTCGGCATCCCCGAAGCAATTATTACAGATAACGGTCCTGGTTTCACAGGTGCAAAAATCAATGAGTTCCTATATAAGTATGGGATATATCACAAGGTGTCTTCCAATTATTACCCTCAGGGGAATGGATTGGCAGAATCCACCAACAAAACCCTGTTGAGGATATTGAGAAAGTTGATCGATCAAAACAAAAGAACTTGGCACCTCCTTCTGGATCGGGCCTTGTGGGCCGATCGGGTTTCTGTTAAGAGGTCAATTAAGACTTCACCTTATGCTCTGGTCTATGGTAAGGAGGCCATCCTGCCCACTCACCTCGAGATCCCTGCATTACAGTTGCTAGAAGAAGATGAAGCCAACCCGATGGAGGAACGCCTGGTCCAACTACTACAACTAGAAGAGGAACATGAAAGGGCCTACCAGAACTTCGCACGACATGCTGAGGTCACCCGAGAATGGTTCAAAAGGAAATCATCCGATCGCACATTCAAAGCAGGAGACCTGGTATGGAGGTGGGATTCATGGAAGGCCAAGCCTGGGAATCATGACAAAATGGATGCATTCTGGGATGGACCGTTTGAAATAGTAAAAGTGAATTCGGCCAATTCCTTCATCCTCAAGGATGCGAATGGCCAAGTTTTACCAATCTCAGTCAATGGTCTTCACCTGAAGGCCTTCAATCACTGAGATATGTATCAAAAAAAAAAAAATCTCTTGCATGTATTTTGTATATAGGATTTCAATGCTTTGTATATACTCTGTTCAAAAGATCACGAAGAGCAAGTGCCACTTCAACCGCAAAAGCTAGATTCCTGGCTTCGGCTTCACAAAGCATGATCGAAATCGCCTTCGGGGGGTTTCGGTCCGAAGTAGCCGACGAAAGGAAGTTCGCCGCGAAGCAGTCCATCCTCGTAGAACCGAACCACATGCGAATCAAAGACATGGAAAATGCTTCGCTAAAGCAATGTGCCGAAGGCGTTGTCCGAAGCAGTTCTTGGCGAGGCCCTCCTCGATGAAATGGATTTCGGTCGACGGTGTTCATAATCCAAAGCGACAATGTGGCAAAGGAGAACTTCGGGCCCGAAACGAAGAAAATCAGCCCGAAGAAGCACTTCGCGGCGAAGTATTTTCTTCGCCAACCCTACATCACCGAACCGCGCATGCGAGGCGGACATGTTTAGGATGTGCCTCGAGGAACGTGCCTATAGCAGCCTCAAAAGGGGGCCGAAGAAGATGAAATCAATGCGAAAGAAATGGCACTCCTCCCAAGACAGTTCGTTAACCGAAATGCCACGCCAGGGTTCCAGGTGGCAGCGATCCGCGCTCTAGATACAAAATCAAACTGTCGAATTGCATGGCCCCACGTACGACGCCGCCGTATGGCCAATCAGATGCCGCAGCGACACTTTCGGGCCAGGCCCACAAAGTAATTACGATGGTTGCCATAAATGCCGGAGGTTGCCCTCCGAAGCTATAAAATGCAGATGCCCGTTAAGAACAAACCATTTGCAAGTGTGAGGGTCGAGTCTGCATTCTGTCACCTCGGAGAGCTTCTGCATCAAGAACTCCACTGTTCACCGTGATTACCCAGTCCTTTGTTTTGCGGTGCTGAACTCTTCTACACTACAAGTTATTCTGCTGCAATCGTTCACAATGGGAAGTGAACGACGGAGGAACCCCACGCGAAAGGGAAAGGAACCAGAAGCGACGACTCCAGAGAAGGCGAGAGCCACGAAAGAAAAGAAACAGACACCCAGAAGGGTCAATCCTCCCCCACGCATAGGAAAACATGTGATGGAAGGAAGGGAAGAGTCCGATGACGAGCCCAGTATAGAACCACCTGTCGATAAGTGGGCAAAAATCAGAGACCCAGAGCTCTCAAAAACTATGGCCGAGCTTCGGTATACTATCGATTTCATGAAAAGTAGGCTCTCAGCAGAGAACAAGAGGGCCATGGCATATTATTCCCACATATACTGGTATCTGGTCCTTCCTACACATCACTGCCCCGAGCTCATATACGCCATTGCTCAGAACTATCAACCGCAAACCAGGCAGGTGTTGGATGCCTCGGGTAAAAAATTGTTTTCCATTCTGCCGGAGGATGTGCAGGCGGCATTCGCACCACAACAAAGGCCACCAAAAGGCTATACCATTCGCAAGGTCAGCCTGAGCGAACAAACGGATAAGTTCACCGCTAATCCCTTCATTCTGAGTTTTTTGCATGAAAGCCTCAAAAGCGGACTTCCTTCCGGTAAGCGACCCCAGATGCCCCTGCCCCTGGAGGCCTTTAAGAACATAGACATATTCTCTATCATTGCATGGGTAGGGGGCTTGTCAAGCGATACTTCGGTATGCCCATGGCAGGTGTCGCTAGCCGAATGCATTTCCAGAGGAGAGTTCTACGCTCCCGACGCTTCGCGGCCGAACACCAACCCAGTTTTCTTCGATTGGGCAGAATGGGTGGCCCAAAATCTGCATATGCGGTTGTCATCCATGAAGGATGCTAGCAAGGAGCCGTACTTCCAGCCCTGTTCCTTCTTGGTTTGGCTCTTCTTCTTTCATGTACATAAAGCCCTTCCCCATTGTGATGTTTCACCAGTTGACAAGGATGGAATCCCTTTGCCTGTATATCAATGGACCCGACTCTTGCTGAGGTCGGAGTCCTATTACCCTTTCAATCAATAGTTTTTGGGACCTGCGATGCACATTCTGACAGGGTCTAGCCCTCGGGTGCCTCTCGGCCTTAGAAATAAAGTGGTACTGGAGAGAAAAGGGGATGTGTTTCAATTGACGCAAGGGCTTGTGATCCGCCTTTTCGGCTTCACAGGGAAGCCCTTCTTGCTGCCCTTTTTCCCTTTGGAATACCAATTTGCCTTGGAAGTTGCTCGACAAAGTGACGCGACCGACGAAACTTATGGTCACGGGCGAAAGTGGGCACACACCTACGATTTCCCTTTCAAGATGGGAGTAATCAAAGTTTTTGCCTTGAAGCAGAACATATACCTGGAGGAGAAACTCGCTGATTTTGGTCTGCTCCAAATACCACAGAGGTGGCTCTACGACCCGTTGGGGGTGATGAGAGATCATTTGAAAAGCAAAAACTTCCATGTCTGTCCTCGCCCTGAAGTTCTGGAGCAGAGAAATAACCCCAATGGTACGGACCTGGAGTGGCACTTAGAGGAGATGAGGACGTTGCCTCCTTGGCATGACTTCTATCCTATGGAGGTCGAATTCGACCTAGACCAGTACCCATTCCCAACTCCCGACTCCACTTTCTGGAGAAAAGCAAAGGACGATTTAAAAGAGGAGTTGAAGGACTGGGACGAGGAGCAGTTGAGAGAATGGTGGATTATGAGAGTCCATCATCGAAAGATGAATTCTTACGGGCTTCTAACAATGGACAGGGAATTCGCAATTGTGTATCAGACCAATATCGGGTCTTGGAAACCCTTGTCCTTCATCGATTTCATTCCACCGGCCACTCCAAGTTCAGATGAAGGCCCCAGGAAGACTGATAATGTCCCCAAGGAAAAAGCAGTCAGGGCCACGCCTAAAGCTTTACTACAAAGTCCATCCGAAGATCTGGAGACAACGATAGAGGAATCAGAGCAACCCCTCGAGAGGAGGAAAAGAAAGGAGCGGGAACCTACACAGGCACCCCCAAACTTCCCAAAGCGACCACGTACAGACGCTCCGAGCGCTCCTACCGAAAGATCTGTATCGGGCTCGATCAAAGCAAACAATGGAGAAACTCCACCAAGTGTCGAAACGATCCCAAACATAGATGTCATTGACGTGGAGGAACTCGTGGAAGTCATTGAAGCCGAGGGTACCGAGGCCCAGGAGGAACAAAGACCAATCACCCAGGAGGTCACCATGGCCGCTCTGCCAAGAGGGCATGCAGGTACATTTTCTTTGCCTTATGCTCTGGTTGCTCGTAAGTCTACCCCGATCCTGGCCGAAAGCTCTCACCTATCCCCCTTGCCTCCACAAAATCAGTCACCTTCTCACGCCGTCTCCCTAACTACTCCCCCTGAGTCTTTCGGCCAGGACAAACCCGTCCAAGTTACTTCGCCCAGCCACACCGCCAATCCTCCAGTCGTCAACCAGGGTGAAGCTAATAGTCCAGTACCGAACCCCGAGGCTCATCCCTCTATTGTACATAACGTGCTCCCCCTCGTCGAAGCCCCCGTCACCCCTGTTGCCGAACCTTCGGGTGAAGCTATCCCTTTCAACTCCCTATATTTGTTCAATCCCTCGGCTTTAGACCCAACCGCATTCGACTCCGAGCTGTCCTCAATACGGGAGTCCCCCTTGGCCAAAAAACTCCTCCAAGCCCGACAGAACACAGAGAGAATGTTGAAAGAGGCAAGAAAGAAGAGAGGGCGTTCGCTCGCTCAAGTTGAGAAATGTGCCGTCTTCGACTTCGAGGCGGGAAAGGTGCATAAAGTAAAGAAGATACCCAAAGTCCAGAAGCCCCTGGATGAAATGACTCCAGCGGACTATGAATATCAAGATAAAGAAAAGGACCTGGAGCATCTGAACGTGGACAAGGAATCCGCCTCTATGCACATTGGAATCGAGACCTTCAAGGCGCATGCCAACATTGCCAACAAGCGCAGGTTCGAAGCCGAGAGTGCTAACATCAAGCTGGAGGAGGAGCTAGCAAGGACTCGCTCCAAATTGGTAGAGGCCGAGGGGCAGTGCAAACTGATGCGGAAAGAAGCACACGCCCTAAAGCTGTAGATAGCATAGCTGGAATGCACAGCTGAGAATCAGGCACAAAGGCAGATCAAAAATGATTTGAGGGTCAAGGAGCTTGAAAGTAGGATCTTGCAAGCTCAGATCCAGCTGCACGAGAAGGAGGGCCTAGGGCTATTTGATAGGAGCAAAATCAAAGAGATTCGCTCATGTCTGCTCAAGAATTTTAGGTCTCGAGCTGTCAGTGCCCTTTCGGTTTTAGTTTACACCGTAGAAGCCCAGAGTGCTACCGCCGAAGGAGGACCAATCATCGAAGAAGTCATTCAGAATGTCAGAGCCCGACTCAAGCTGGCCTTGAAGGTCCAAGATGCAAGGTATCAAGATTTGAAGCTCGCAGCAATGAGTCGGACAACAAGGGATTGGTCAACGGCCCAGGACACAGTTCGCGCCTTTTTCTCCATAGCCAAGAAGGCTCAAAAGGCAAAAATCCTACTGGACGCATTCGAAAGTGAGAGGCACACGTCAATGGGCTACTTCGAGGACCTCTTCTCCTTAGGCTTCCCGAGCTTCACGGATGATGATGGAAAGCCCTTAGCCAAGGAAGAAATCATGCCGAAGTGGCAGCAGTTTGAAGACAACGTCTCGGAGATAGACGAGTGGGCCGAACCTATAACAGAGAAGCAGGTTGCTGATTACATACTAAAATACTATAGAATCACCGCTTCCCTAAATGATCTGTATACTAGGTCCCAGCATGCAGAAATCGGGCAGATCGATAGGTTTCGCGCCTTGGTCAAATCTCTGGGAGATCAAGAGCTGTTCACGAAAAGGGTCTGGTCTCAGATTCGTCGAACCTTGAAGAACATCCGCGTCCGCCTGGCCCCATTGCCAATGGCCGAAGACGTAGCAGAAGCAATGGCGACAGGAGAAGAAGCAGAAGAAGAGGAGAAGAGGAGAGGGAAGAGGAAGGACAAGCTGTGGAAGCATCCCTAGAAAAGGAACAAGGAGAAGGGTCTGGAGGTGACTCTGGCCCAATGGATGAAAGCTGAGGGTTCTACCACCGAGACGAGCTCGTTGCCCCGCGAGCCACCAAGAATGTTGACAATATTGTCACATTCCACCAAGGGGCGAAAAAATTGAAACTTTGTATGATATTTGTTTGGTTGAAAGTTTTTTCTTTGTTTATAAGTTATAGCAATTTTGATTTCCCTATCGCCCCTGGTGGACAAAATGAAAAGAAAAGAGTTTCGGGCCCGAAGCGCTTCAAATCATCACTTCGGGCGAGAAGTTTGCCGAGAAAGCAAAAGAAACGCTTCGCACCCGAAGCATTCCCAGCAGCTACTTCGGGTGAAAATTTTGCGAAGCGGCATCCAAGTAACTTCGTCGAAGAAGAAAAGATAGCCCGAATCGGCTAAGGCAAAGAAAATACTTCGGGCCCGAAGTATTTCTAAAATCCACTTCGGCCAGATTTCTCCCGAAGCAGCATAAGTCGAGAAAGTGCTTCGGCCAAAACTCCCCCGAACCACCGTTTCAAAAGAAGATCGGCCCGAAGCGTTTGTCCCGACCCATCGCCGAAGCAGTTTTGCCAGCGAAGCAGCGAAGGATAGAAAGAGATCGGCTTCGGCACTCCACGCCCCCGAAGTAGTTTTGCGAAGCGAAAATCAGCGAGGCGCTTCCCAGGAACGCTTCCCGAGTTGGGTATTTTCCCGAGGCAGTCAGAGGGCCTCATAAATGCATATTTTCTTGCCCGATAAGCCCGCTGCTCATTTTTGGCAATTGGATGCGAAGTATCAGTCCGAGAAGGAGAGCCCGGCAAGCATGGCCGCCACTCGAGCACCGCACCTGCAATCCGAGGACACCCAGGTGGCTCATTTAATGCATCTTTCCCCTGTTGACTCGGTCACCATTACCAGTTTTGGTAGCCGATTTGAGAAGTCATCCGCAGCAACAGCGAGGAGCCGATTTCTCAGGGCCCGAGGGCGTACTCCGCCGATTTTGTAATAATGATTCAGAGGGTCGGGTCCTCTATAAAAACCCAGGCTTTGCAATGTAAAAGGGGGGAACTTTCTGCTAGAAAGCTGCTGTAACTTGATGTCCTGCGTCTAATACTAAAGATTTTTGTGCTCCATTTCTCTCTTTTATGTTGCCTTCCGTGCTTAATTCTTTTGTCTGTTTGCACTCGTATACTGAGACTCTGAATCCTGAATCCGGTGTGCGATTGGGAACTGTACCCTAAAATTTGCCCTGAAGGATACATAGGAGAGGAAAAATGCTTTGTCATTTTCTTTTATGCTGCCTGGTGGATCGAGGTTTCTGTTATTCCCTCTTCTTAATCGCTGTTACTCCCGAACCCCGAATTCCAGCGAGAGAGAGAGGAGAACCCTGCGAACCCGTCCGAGAGGATACATAGGAAGTTCAGCACTTCGTTTCTTTCATCCTGTTCTTGGTGTTTTTTGCTGCTATTTGAGTTATTAGTGAGTGATCGTGCTTCCTGTTCTTCCCCACCTTAAATCATCAATCTCTAACCCTTATCCTTTTTTATTTCTTTCTCTAACCCGAACTCCTTTTATTTCTTTCCTGCACTCTTATCTCAAACCCCAAAAGTAGATTAGTATAGGAGCCGGCCTTTCTCCGAAGATTGGCACGAGGGGCATCTCTTCCTCTCGGCCTTTCAATGTTGGTCGCAGGTCCAGGGCACGCAAACCCACCGAAAGTCCTTTCCTGTGCGGATTTGATGACCAACAATACCAAATTCCATATGACAAGTTAGGAGTAGGGTTCAACCACCCCCTACCCTTGGACATATTGGTTGAGAACATGCAAGGCCTATGGATAGGCAACAAGGGGGGATTGGCATCAGATCCATATGCCAACCCTAACACGGCATATACATTGAGGTATTATCTCCCATTAACGCTAATCAACCTTGTTGACCCTCGCAATCCCTGCCCTTCGCTCGAGAGAGGAGAAAGCTCGAGAGCTCATTTTTAAGGAGGTTCTAGACAATGTCAAGAAGGGTCCTCAGAGGATGAACCAGCGTCATATGACCCCTTCGAATAAAATAGTGATCACTCACAGGTGATCCCCATGGATGATTATCAAGAGAGCCTCTTGACAATGTTCCCTTTGGATGCTCCAATCGAGCAAGCACCACTCCAAGGAAATCAAGTCCCCCCACAGAGAGTGGAACAACCCCGATGGGACCACATCAATTTGCTTGAACAAGGCGAGCCTTTAATGTCGCAAGCAGTTGTCAAAGCCAACGAAGGTCGTTGGATCTCCGATAGTGATTATGAATATGAAACTGAGATGGCATATCTTAATCACATGCAAAAAATGCAGCGACCATACCCCTTGGAGATTAACGACATATTCAAACAATTAAACATAGTTCCAGGGCATGAGTGGTACGTAGACCCAGTGCGGTGGGACCAAGTGTTGGATCCACCACTTTGGGCATACGAAGCATACCTTCCACCCAAAGACCCTATAGTGACATCCATTCCGAGGGTAGACCCTATCTTCCTATCCACACATAGGGCCGATCCATTCGTGCCAATACCTCTAGAGCCAGACCCAGAGCATAGAGAACATCTAGAATGTCTGAGTCATCACACCCATGGTAATGGAGACCAAAATAATTTCATCAACATGATCTCCATTGACTTAACCGCCCCCATCCACAACCCGGCTGATCCGGCATAGTCATTGTATCTAGATATAGATGCCATAGACTGGGATCGCGTCAATTCACCTCCATCCCCATCAGAGTACTGGCCTTTCGATGAGATGCTTCATCTCACCCCAGGGCTAACTCAAGATATTTTCCATGCTGAAGAGGAGCCCGAGGTTCCTAACGATGATCTTAACTCAACAAATGATATCCACTTGATCCCAACTCCACACCAGTTGGAGGATGGATCCCACATGTCGGTCGAGGAGACGACTGACGTAGACATCGGCTTTGATCCAATGAATCCACAGATCATCAAGTTGGGGGTAAGTTTATCCCCCGAAGAGCAAGCCGACTACATTGCCCTTCTCAAAGAGAAGAAGGAAGTTTTTGCATGGTCATATAGAGACATGTCGAGGCTAGATCCGTAGCTAGTCACGCATAATCTAACGCTTGATCCGACAGTCAAGCCAGTAAAGCAAAAACTACGTAAGATGCACCCAACAGTGGCCTTAATGGTCAAAGATGAATTACAAAAGTTGTTGGATGCACAGTTTGTCATCTACGTGGACTATCCACCATGGCTGTCCAACATGGTGCCCGTCAAGAAGCCTGACGGGAGGATTCGCATATGCACTAATTTTTTAGATCTAAACAAAGTGAGTCCTAAGGATTATTTCCCCTTGCCGAGCATCGACGCATTGGTAGACGCTATAGCAGGTCATGAAATGCTTTCCCTCATGGATGGTTTCTCGGGATACAATCAGATTTGTATCAATCCCGAGGACCAGCTAAAAATGGCGTTCACAACGCCTTGGGGGACATTTTGTTATAAGGTCATGCCTTTTGGCCTTAAAAATGCTGGCGCCACCTACCAACGTGCCATGACGTACATCTTCCATGATTACATGCATAAAACTTTGGAAGATTACATGGATGATTTGTTGGCCAAATCTCTTTTGCGCCTAGATCATCTCGATGACTTAAGCAAGATCCTCGATCGCCTCATGGAACATAAAGTCAGACCGAATCCCAAGAAGTGCGTATTTGGCGTCACATCTGGAAAACTCTTGGGTTTCATAGTCTCAAAGCGAGGCATCGAGGTGGACCCAAACAAAGTCAAGGCAATCCTTGAAATGCTTCCCCCAACTACCATCAAGCAGCTCAGAAGTCTACATGGAAAGGTCACGTCGATCAAGCGCTTCATAGCGCAGCTATCCGACAAGTGCCGACCCATGAACAAATTATTGCATAAGGGGGTAGCATTTCACTGGGATGACGAGTGCCAGTCAGCCTTCGATGACATTAAACAATACTTGGCTTCGCCGCCAATATTGGCACCACCTAGACCAGGAGTGTCGTTCTACTTATACATCTCAGCTACTAAGGTGGCACTAGGTGCCATGTTAGCCCAGAAGAATGAACTTCACAAAGAATAGGCTACTTACTATCTTAGCCGCACCCTGGTCAGTTATGAACTTAACTATGCATACGTTGAGAAACTCTGCTTGGCAGTGGTGTTTGCTACCAAAAAGTTGTGCCATTACATGCTGAGCAACAAGACGTATGTTGTGTCTAAGGAGAATCCATTGCGATACATGATGAGTCGTACTTATCATAGTAGTCGCACGGCGAAATGGATCATGTTGTTGATAGAATTTGACATAGAGTTTATTGGACAGAAATCCATAAAAGGTCAGGTCATCGCCGATCAACTAGCAGAGGCTCCTCTCGAAGATGATCAGCCTCTGATTATAGAACTACCCGATGATGGGGTCTTCCATGTCTCAGAATCGCCAGATTCTGATGAGCCTGAGTCACAGGCCGACATAACCCTATTTTTTGATGGTTCTAAATGTGAGCAAGGTGGTGGCATGGGAATAGTATTCTTCACACCGTAGGGCACTCCAATGCCTCTGTCATTTAAATTAAATTTCCCATGCACCAACAACAATGCAGAGTACGAAGCCTTGCTCATAGGTCTTCAGACAACAATCACCATGAACATTAAATGATTGAATATCTTTGGTGATTCGTTGTTAATCGTCAACCAAGTCAAAGGGGTATTCCAATGCAAATGCCCAGTTCTATAGGCCTACAAAGCCCTTGTGGACAAATTCCTGGCAAATCTTGAATGGTACGACATCGAGGCACTCCCTCGGTCATCGAATCATTTTGTGGACACTATGGCCTCTTTGGGGTCGCTAATCCCGCAAGACATTTCTGGTGATATGACCACCATTCAAGTCAAAACACTATCGCAATCCATGATGGAGCATGCAAGCTCTGACTTAAGGCCAGGAATCCACATGATCCAGATTGAACCACCTCAGGATAGGTTCTCTCGAATCCACGATCGTCTGAATCACGCCAACTAGGGGTCCTTGTTCTCCCCTACTCCCCTTAATAGCAACACAACGCTATTCTTGCAAGTTCTTTCCCATTCAGCTTTTGCTAGGGATGAACTTCAAGAGGGATTGGTTGTTCATACCGTCGAGGCTTCTGATCAGCAGGATTGGTATTCACCCATAAGGGACTACCTCAAGTTAGGTAATCTCCCACTTGGATTGACGCATGCCGCGAAATGAGCATTCAAGCAAAAAGCGGCAAAGCATGTCTTGTTAGGAGACATTTTGTACCATCATAGCTATGAAGGAATCCTCCTTCGTTGCTTGGACCAACAAGAGTCCACTTGGGCAATCGCCCAAGTGCACGATGGTACGTGCGGTGGCCACTTTAGTGGTATGGCCATCGCAAAGTGCATTCTTCGCATGGGCTATTATTGGCCATATTTAGAGCGAGATTGTTGCGCATATGTGAGGAAGTGCATGAAATGTCAACATCATGCCAATTTGACACACGTACCTTCCCAGGCCTTGCAGCCGATCCAATCGGCTTGGCCATTTTTGTAGTGGGGCTTAGATCTAATCGAAAAGATCTCCCCTACGTCGTCAGGCCATCACACATTTATCATAACGGCCACAGAGTATTTCACCAAGTGGGTGGAAGCGGTTTCGCTTACCTCTACGACTGGACCCCGCATTGTGGAGTTCATTTTACATAATATCATATGTCATTTTGGTATTCCATCCAAGATAATTTTGGATAATGGGACGTCATTCAAGAACAAAGACGTGCGTGCTTTGACCACAAAGTACAAAATTCAGCATAGTTTTTTGACACCCTATTATCCGTAGGCAAATGGGCAAGCAGAGGCGTCAAACAAAATGCTAGTTGCCATCCTCAAAAAGATAGTCATAGACAGTCATAAGGATTGGCACATTCAGATCCCACTTGCCCTGTGGGCTTATCGCACTAGCATTCGGACGCCCACTAGGGCAACTCTATTTTTGCTCGTGTATGGCTCCGAGGCTGTCATGCCTCTCGAGTTGGAAATTCCTTCCCTATGCATATCAATGCAAGAGTTCATCGATGATGACACTACACGGCAGGCCCGGTTAGACCAGCTTACGTTGCTTGATGAACGATGCGTTAATGCTCTCGAGCATTTACGTATCTATCAAGAGCGACTTAAGAAAGCATACAACATGAAAGTTCATCTGAGGGACTTTTAGGTTGGTGACTTGGTCTTGAAAGAGAACCAACAGAACTCTAGTTTGCCGTCCCATCTAAGGGACAAGTTCATGGCAAACTGGTTAGGTCCCTATGTAATTGATAGTAAAATAGGACCTGGAACATACCGGCTAGCCTCTCTTGATGGAATCAAGGAACTAGAACCCTTGAACATCAGTCATTTGTGGCCATTCCATATCTAGAGGAGCCATAGCCCAAACCCAAATAAACCAAAAGCTCCAAGGATTCCCATAATCGCTTGGTCAACCCAAAATGCTCCAAGGATTCCCACAATCGCTTGGTCAACCCAAAATGCCCCAAGGATTCCTACAATCGCTTGGTCAATCCCAAAATGCCCCAAGGATTCCCATAATCGCTTGGTCAACCCAAAATGCCCCAAGGATTCCCGCAATCGCTTGGTCAACCCTAAAAATGCCCCAAAGGTGCCCATTATCCCTCGGGTCAAACCAAAAAGCTCCAAGGATTCCCACAATCGCTTGGTCAAAAATAAGAAAATTCAAAAACAATAAAATCATCAAAAATAACAAAAATTTGCATCTCATTTCCATGCATACTCACAATCATCACAACAATAAAGAGCTCTTTTTGCATCTCATCTTCATACTCAATAAATATCAATCCATCAAAAACACAAAAATATAGTTGCATTAGGCATCACACACATACATTGCATATTTGTGGTCATACAGGTCAAAGGCACCATAGACTGGAATTACTTGGCAAATCCATCTTGTTCCATATTTTTCCACTTTATAAAATAGTCCATCACAAATAAATGCCATTCACATCATTTCACCATATCATAGTCGGTTGTCTTCTAATGTATCAAGAGTTTTCGTCCTTCAGTCGTCATTAGCTTTCTAGCCACGTACTCGTACCAAGTCAGACAGATTTTACAAAGGTAGAGTTCTACTTGGATCACACCTTGGTACGTAGCATCCCAACACAAATTAAAACACATAAGAATTCCCAAGTTGTGTGAACGAAAGATGAAACCTGCAAAGCAATCCAGGTCACCATAAGCAAAATGGTTATCTTGCTCATCCCCCTATGCGAATGACCCCAAGAATGCTGAGAGTTGGCAAAAGGACAAGCATCTTCCCTACCCAATTCCCCAAGGATCCCAAGTTCTCAAAAAGTTGCAAAACATCACAAATTTGCAAAAGTCAAAACTCCAAAAAATTTGACATCACAACCAAAGTGCATACATCAAGAAAAGCACATAAGATAGTGATTCTCATCACTCCATATTCAAATCCCTTGCTCAAAAGAAAAACAAAAATAAACAGTGATTTTTATCACTATAAAAGAGCAAGTATCCCAATACAATTGAAGAAAAGAAGGGAGTCGAACTTGAATCCCTAGAACTCTCAGCATTCCGATAGGTCATGAGGCAAACCTCAGTATTGGTTTGGTGGATAGCCTATCGGTCACTGGTGGTAAACCTCCCGCATGATGATATATCTGTCACAGTAACTTGTGTGCAGATCAATGTTTGCATGTGGATGAGCTAGCTTATGGTCTCCTACGATAGCATCGTAGATTAATCCGACTAAATACAACAAAGGAGTTAGTGGAGCTAATCAGGTGATCCTCAGTATAGGTTTGGTTGATAGCCTATCTGGCACTGGCGGTATCCTGACAAACACCACATAAATGAACTCAATTGCACACACAGGGATGTGAAATAACTTGGTCAAAAACAAGTCCGATTCATACCTTGTTAAAAAGTCTCGTAAGATAAAAGTACAGTCTTGGCTAGATAGTTAAAACATCTGAGTCTCGAAAAACCCTACCTACATTCTAAACCAACTTGCTATCTTTCATTCTCGCATTACCATCAAAAAATACAAAAAAAAAATAGCCCGTATACATAAAGAAAGTCAGGTCACACAGCAATCACCCAGCACAAAAAGCCATAAATTTTGAACAGTCTATGGTGCGACCGCCAAAAATCACAAATTCAATTCATCCATTCCATTTGCATATCATATAAATTAAAAAACATTTGCATTTCATCAAAACATATGCATCCATCAATATAACTTAACATGCATACATCCATATTCATCAATCATCATGCATAACATCAAATCATGACATGTGCATAAATAAAATAAAGTCATCTGTATATATCATCAAAAATGCCCATAGGCTACAATGAACCGGTCCTGTGACCCCGCAACAAAATCCAAAAGATCAAAAATCCCCAAAGCCTAAGGCATCGGCCACCATGATCACGCAGGATCGGTGCGACGAGAACTACCCCCATGGTGTGGGTCCTATGGGACCCCTCAGGGTGGCTACTGCTAGCCCCCGCATCACGCCTACTCCCCCTCCCTCATCCAATCGCCTGCGATGAGATGATGCTGACTGCTCAGTATCACTGCCCCTCGTCCGGCATGAAGAGCCACCTCCAGAGGGCTCAGGTACCCGCCCCCTGAGGTGGATGATCTCTCCCTCTAAATCCATCCGATGCCGACACCACTCCACCTCCCACCGATGGTACATCGCTACTACATCATCGCGCTACGCCAGCTACATCCGTAGGAGATCCCTCTCCCATGCAGCGTCGGTATCCCCCTCCTGTCGATGGTGCGCAGCCCATGCGTTCTCCCGCTCTGCTAGCTGAGCCCGCAAGAGATCTCTCTCTTGCAGAGCCTCCCCCAGCTCCTCATCTCGCCTCCATAGTAGCCCCACCAATCGTGCATTCTCAGCATGCACCCCTACCTCCGTGTCCTCCACCACTGCCTGGTGCATAGGTGAATCCGGGACTACAGCCTGCTCTGGCTCCCACTGCTCCGGGGCATCCTGCATCTCCGGCTGATCTGGAACACCATAATCCGCACCCACATCATCTACCTCCACCATGTCCGCATCCTCTAGCGGAGCTCCCCAATCATCTCCTGGTGCCTCAGCACCCTCCCCGCCTATTGCTGCTGCCTCCGTGCCTCCCAGTGGCCCCTCTCCCCGCCATCACCGTAGTATCCACCATTGGTCATACTCCACGGTAGTCCCGACGTCGTCCACGTCCGGGACGTCGATCACCGCATCTGAATCCTCGCCAAGTGGTGCGATGACTGGCCGGTCCAGAGTCCTCTCGTCCCCCTAGTGTCGATAGACCACGGGCTCACCAGGAAACCCCTGGTGCACCCCAAACTATCATGTCACCCGGCTATAAGGGAAGAACTCCTGCTCGGTCCCATGCCGCCCAATCAGCCACCGCTCCCTACGTACCCACCGGAGCCACTCTCCAGCCTCAGGCCAGGCTGGACAGTCCCGATAGGGGTGCCAAAACACCTCCCCTAGAGCAAGCCGAGCGAAGGCATCGACATAGTGCCCTACGACACCTGCCCACCATCGACTCTGTCCCTGCTCCTCAGACCGCCGCCACAGAGCCACGTAACCTATATCCTTATCCACCATCTCCACCCGAGTCATCCACGGTAACCCCACCGGCCTCTCCACCGCTATGTGCTACCAAGCCCAGCTCTGCAACAGATAGCTACAGCTGATCCCCTTCCGCCTCTCGACAGCGGACCTCGTATAGCTCACCATAGAGCTGTGCCAGCAGTGTCTGCCCCCACCTCATGATCAAAGGCTCATGCGTCGAACACTCCACCAACCGACAGACCACATCCAGCAGGTTCCACGGGAACCTCACGCCTGACGAGTCAGGTAGCAGCATGTTGGAAATGAGGCCCATGAGTACTGCGTGCCTCACTCCCAACACACCCCTCTCAAGCCACCATCAAACTAAGATACCACCAATCTGACAGTCACCCTCTGCCCTCTCCACTGGGCTGTCCACACCCACCTCCTCCCCATGCCCGAAGCAGCGTGTCAGCACTGCTGTCCGTTGATCCCGCGGCGTCGTCCTGATCGGCAGTCCATCTATTGGAATCCGAAGAATCCGATAGACATCCTCCAAAGTAACTGTCATCTCCCCTGTTGGGAGATGGAAAGTATTAGTCCGAGGATCCCACAAGTTGATCAGGGCCGTCAGGTAGGCCCGATCCCCAATCACCGGCTCCAGCCGAGTCACTTGCTTGAGCCCAAGGGCATCAAGCCACTCCCAGTCAGCCACAGCTAGCGCCTCCCGCGCTTCAGCAAAAATAGTAGGCACACGATACCGGCTCTTCACAACCTGCAAAAGAAAACAAAATAAACACATTAAAATCATGAAAAAAAAGTGTACAGCTACAAACAGTATAAAAGAAAAACAAACTTAATTTGTCAACCTAGGGTTTTATACTCTCAAATTGATAAATTAAAACAAAAAAATCAAAAATTACAAAATTAATTTGTCAACCTAGGGTTTTATACTCTCAAATTGATAAATTAAAACAAAAAAATCAAAACTTACAAACTTAGTTTGTCAATCTAGGGTTTTTAACTTTACATTGATAAATCAAACAAAAACAACAAAAATGACTAAGGTTGAGCGAAGTTTTTAAAAAAAAACTACGTTTAACACTAAGTTTTTAAGCTCAATTTTACCCTAAGTTTTTAAACTCAGTTTTGATCTTTGTTTAACTAGGGTTAGCCTACGTTTTTCAGCTAAGTTTCAATTTTTGTTAGCCTAGGGTTTCTGTTAGTTTACAAAAAATGAACACAAACAAACATGGTTTCCACTAGGATTTCAACCTACGTTTTAATGAAGCCATACCAAAACAAATAAACACATTCATTTCACTAAGGTTTTTCATTTTTACATTTGAAAAACAAAATACAAAAAAAGAAGCGAAAAATAACTTGCGGTTTTAAAACTGTAATACAAAAAACTAATAAAGAGGAAGTTCACTTACTGGTCTCGCTTCGGCTCCACCGCTCGATCCGGTCCGTGAACTCATGGTGGCGAGAAAATTCGGCAGCGCTTCGCTTCGCAGAATTGACCTCCTCCTCCTCAGAGCTCCAAATCGCCAGAAAAAACAAGTGCAAATGAGCCCAAAACCTAGTTTTGGCCTTTAAATAGGCTTTTTGAGCTTGTAATCGTTCCTCCCTAGGATGAGCACTCTGGTTAGCGCTCGTCCCACCCTAGAATGAATGCTCAATAGGAATTCATCCCACCCAGGGACGAATACAGAGCAAACATTTCAAAAACAACAAAAAATGCACAAAAATGCACCAAAACAAGCAATAAAACTGTCCAATGAGAGTGCTTTTGCACTTGACATTCCGGGCATGCAAAACAGATGTCGGGGTCACAAATCCTCACTATCCTACTCCCTAAGAAGGCTACCATAGCCGGACCGCTCCACGGGAGGACGGATCTTCGAGAATTTCATCCCCAAACGACGTCACCAAAAGGGTCCAAACCCAACCAAAAGTAGCAATAACATTGCCGAACGAAGGCGCCTTTGCGCCTGACATTCTTGGCATCCAAAATAGATGTTGGGGTTACAAATTGTCACTATCCTACTCCCCAAGAAGGCCACCATGGCCGGACCGCTCCACGGGAAGACGGATTTTTGACAATTTTAGCTCCAAAAAGCGTCACCAATAGGGTTAACACCCACCAAAAATAGGTCTAAATGTCAAAAAACTGCACACACATTTAATGCTAAAACATCTGAAGGCACCCTTACACAAGTCATCTTGGGTCAAGCGACTCGTCGCTTTTCTCATGTTGGTCATTCCCTCATCGATTCGTCGCTTGAGGGGGTAGTCACACTTAGTCACCAATCAACAAATACACACCCAATCATGGAAATAGCATGCATTCAAAGAATCATTGGCAAAGACAATCACGCCCCTGCTTGGGGCAGAAAACAAGCAATAATCACAAGTTGATCAATCACTTGGCATTCATGAATCATGAACTCAAGGTTCCCACAGACAAAAGGTTGCGCCCTTTGCCTATTCATGACTGATCAATGTCCAAGCTCAAGTAACACCTCACCGAAAAATGTTAACACTTGAATTGAGTTCCTTCGCTCGTCAGAAGCAAGGATTCAAGAATGCATGCCCTTCCCATACTTGGGGCATCCAAATTTGGTTAGGTTACTGAGAAACCCTAATCATTAGTGCTTTGGTTATCTATTTTTGCTCGACGTTGCGCCTTGCACAACGCATCCCAAAAAGGGGCATCTATAGACACCAAAACAGCACCAATCCGATTATGTGACTGCAAACACTGATCGCATTGACACACACAGCCCCAAGGGCAGCCCCCAGAGGTCAAACAGTGGTCCTAACCACTCTCACAGTAGTTTTGGAAGGTCAGGAGTCAATTTGGCACCTTCAGGCACTTTGCTCAATACCCGTTCCACCCAGGGACGATTTCAAACTGGGATTCGCCCCACCCAGGGACGAATACCAGTATTCGCTCCAGG